>CM020227.1:2841022-4041022 GCA_009819775.1 Phoenicopterus ruber ruber
CCGGGGGAGGCCAGGAGGGACGGCGGACATCGGCGCGCTGGTCTCTGCCCTGGGCTGGAGCCAGCCTCGGGCTCGCGCTCTCCCTCTCCTTTTCCTCAGAGACTCCTTGGGATGATGAATAACTCGGCCATTGATGTTCTGCCTGATGTTAAAACATTTTATTTAACTAATGGCTTTCCTTTGTACCTTCTCTCAATCAATACCGTGTGAGCGGGAGGTTTGCAGAGGGAGAGCTGCTGGGAAATGCTCCCCTCGCACTTTTTTTCCGTGCTGTGGGCAGAGCAAATCCATCCGCATGGATGGACAACTGCTATTTATTATTCATCTCGGCATGCTGAGCAGAGCTCTATCTGAGCAGGTCTGGAGATGATGAGGTTTGCTTCTCACTCCCCCTCCTTGGAATGGTTTTAATTTAGCTTAACTCCAGGGAATTCCTCCGAAATTCACACAGCAGTGTGCCCAGGTGGCCAAGAAGGCCAACGGCATCCTGGCTTGTATCAGAAATAGTGTGGCCAGCAGGACCAGGGCAGGGATCGTCCCCCTGTGCTCGGCCCTGGCGAGGCCGCACCTCGAGTGCTGGGGTCAGGTCTGGGCCCCTCACTCCAAGACAGACACTGAGGGGCTGGAGCGTGTCCAGAGACGGGCAACGGAGCTGGGGAAGGGGCTGGAGCACAAGTGCTGTGAGGAGCGGCTGAGGGACCTGGGGGGGTTTGGCCTGGAGAAAAGGAGGCTGAGGGGAGACCTTCTCGCTCTCTGCAACTCCCTGAAAGGAGGTTGGAGCCAGGGGGGGTCGGTCTCTTCTCCCAAGGAACAGGCGACAGGACAAGAGGAAACGGCCTCAAGTTGCGCCAGGGGAGGTTTAGGTTGGATATTGGGAACCATTTCTTCCCCGAAAGGGCTGTTAGGCAGTGGAACAGGCTGCCCAGGGAGGTGGTGGAGTCCCCATCCCTGGAGGGATTCAAAAGACGTTTAGACGAGGCCCTAAGGGATATGATTTAGTGGTGGACTTGGTAGTGCTGGGTTAATGGTTGGACCCGATGATCTTGGAGGTCTCTTCCAACCAGAACGGTTCTATGATTCTATGAAATTGTCCCGGCAGAGCAAGGCTGGAATTCGGCCCCTGCCGCCCTGCCCTGGGCACCGAGGTGGAGGGCTGCCCCTGCCCCCAGCCCCGGGAAGCCGCCTGCGGGGACGCACAGCGGCCTGGCTGCTGTGCCCGCGCCTTCCCCGCCCGCAGCCCAGGCCCGGCTGGGCCCGCCACAGGCATGGCTGCCCTCCCTGCGCCCGGGAGAGGCCGCTGCCGGGCGAGCAGGCAGCCTGCCCGCGGTCACCGGGAAGGGGGGAAAGGCTGGGGACGGCCAGGCTGACATGTCGCTCCGCTCCCCCTCTTCCCAGGGGACACTCGGCGGGGGCAAGCCCGGGCGACCGGAGCCTCTGGGGCTTGGGGATGGACCGGCAGGGACAAGACATGAACTTCAGAATCGGGAAAGCGTGGGACTCGGATGTTTGCATCAAAACCAGGACAGCCATTTTACCCTCTTGCCCCCAGTTCTTCCTTCCTGCAAGTGCCCGCCGTGTGTATTGCACGCGTGATAATTTTCTGCCCTAAACTCATTTGCGGTGTTCCCGGATCACCTTCTGCAGCCGCAGCTTTCACCCTTACGTGGCTGAACTTCACCGCTGCGTGAAACGACTCCCACAGACTACATCACGTTTTCCCTTGCAAACACTCTTTCAACGCGCTCGGCCCCACTTCAACGGGACGTACGTCGTGTGGTCTGTGCCACCCGCTGCGCGACTGGCTCTCCAAAGAGTTCATCGTATTAGTACAGGAGTTGGGTTTTCCAAAGCTCTTGGTATTGACCTAACCTGATCCACGCCGAGCTCGGCTGGAGATTGTCGTCAACAGGAAACAAGGAACGTTCCTGAAAATCCCATCGCTTGGGCATAACAATAGAGAAAATAGAGTTTGCAAGATACATTATTATTGGCTTGTTAAAAATGCTCACCTAGACGTCTTTAAAAATGTATCTGCTCAGGTCATTAATGGCATCTGCGTGGACCGTCTTGTCATTATGTCTGAACGAATAAATAGTATTGATTGATAATATAATACACTTATAGAATAAACTAGAGCTAAAATACAGCGAGCTGGGTGACCAGCTACCTCTTCAGAGTATTTGCTGGCTGATTTCTCGTGCTGTTTTAGTTTTTCAAGAGGCATGAACAGGAGATGATACAGCTGTAACCCTTGGTCCTAACAGGACCAGGTGCTGAGCGCCCGCTGAGCAGCCTGGGGCACTCCAGTCCCTTCCTGAAACCCTGCCTGCCCCTTCGTTTTCTGCTTCAGATGGCTTAGCTCACCGGCTCGCTCTCCACAGACACACGCACGCGGGCTGGCTTCCAGACCCTCAGCCCAGGCACAGAGAATACGCGCCCACATCTCCTCCGCGGATAAAGATTGTCAAGCTCTCAACTTCCCTTTGAGCTGGTATCTTCAGAGTAATAGGTCAAGCTGGAAATGCATTTCCAACCCGCGTTTGCCTCCCAGAAGAAAGCTCTCCGTCACTCTTTGCCGCTCCTTGCGAGCCGCAGCGCTCAGTAATGAGGCCATTGATGGAGCAGCGGGATGTTCTTTGGTCCCTGCCAAAACCCTGCTCCCTCCTATTCAGCTCAACAAGACGCGAGGCCCCGGCGCTGCCAAGCGCCCTTCCAGCTGCCAACGGAAAAGGAGCTAATCAAACGAGCAGAAGAGCCCCGGTGCCAGGCTCCCTTCCCAGCTCGGAGCCCGCGGCTACAATACCCGCCGGCTGGACCAGACGGCTCCGAGCGGCTCCTGCTCTGCCCATCCCAGGGCGAGAGCTGCGGGCTCTGCCGTTCCCGGTCCACATCCCTGCTGCCTCAGTCAGCCCGCGGCGGAAAGCTGCCGCATTGATCCCTCTCGAGGCACACCACGGCCTGTACTCATTAGTCCTGTAGTTTTTTTCTCTCAATTCCTTCCCGCGATGCCAGCTTCCTATCTCTCCCCTCCTTATTTCCCACACCGAGGAGAAAAGCCTCACGCTGTGCCTTTCACATCCCCCGGGCCCGTCAGCGGGCAGCGTGTTTGAAGGCATCTCTTTTGCCTCCATTTCAAACCCTGCTTGGTCAGAAACGAGAGGTGGCTGTTGGTTCTCAGTATAAATATTTCATGCCACCGTATGGGTCACTCTCCCGTAACGCTGGGCAGCGGGTGTAAACCAGCATCGCTGCGCTGGCTCCGCTGCTGCTCCGCACCGATTTACACCAGCTGAGGATGGGGTTTGGTTTTGCCTGCATCCTGATCCGCTTCTCCGGGACCTTCTTCCATCTCTTCATTTTTAGCACTGACATTAAGTATTCAGAGCATAAAATGACTAATTTGCCTCTCTGCAGCCGCTACGTTTTGAGGCCATTTGGGAATCGCTGAAGTTATTTGCCACCTCCAGCCCAGCGAGTTTAATAAAGCGATGGTACGTTTCCGTACCGCTTTGGATCCCAAATAACTTTGTGCAAACCGCTTATTTACCCCGGAGCCACCACCGTGCAAACGGCCGGGAGGCTGGGGTTAACCGCAGGGGCTATTGAGCAGCCTGGTTACCACGCGGAACCGTTTAGGACGGGAGGTGAAAAGGTTGCTTTGCCAAATGAATAACACCAAGTTATATCTGTTTCAGCTGGAGCTACTCCAGCAGTTTTGGCGTATCTAGAGATCATGGAAACCGCAAAGAATATTTAAGGAGGCAAAAAGCAATTTGCACGCTGTGGAGGTTGGCCACGGCGCCGCTGTAAGCCCTCTCTGCTCTCCGAGGAGCGGGCAGCCCTACGCGCCGCCGTTGCAGATGACACCAGGCCGGTGGAACGGTGCCGTGGGGCGGGAGAGCAGGGCCGGGCGGGAGGGCAGCGCGGTGCTCCCCCGGCCCCACGCACAGCAAACGCACGTGGGGCTGGTCGCTGCCGGCGGCTGTGTTGGTGCCGTATCGCAGAGGAGTCAGCACGGCCGCTCCTCCCGCACCTTTGGCTGCTCACGATGAACCCACCCTCGTGGTTACTCGATACCGAACTCTGCGGCGCCGAGGTGCCGTGTCTTTGAGAATCGTGCCCTGCTGTGACGTGGACGCGGCCCAAGAGCTTCCCAGGAGCTCTGCTCCCAGCCCCGGCACGGGAGGTGAAGCGGGGAGGTGCCACTTGTGGGCCCACGTTCCCCTCCATCCCAGCCCACCGTCCCTACACTGCAGCAGGGCCCCACACCGCCCGTGTTTTGGTTCGTTCTTTAGCTCCGTGCAAAGCTCTTCTGCTCTCTGGCTGGGCTGGGAATCGTCCGGCTGCATCTGGAGCTAATGCTCTGCTGAAGCCCCGAGAGATGAGTCTGTCTCCTTCCTCTAGGGTCTCAGCTGAAGGGGTCATGACCTACAGCGGGCAATGTTGTGTCAACCCCATTTCTGTTTATTGTCATGGGTCTGGTGAGTCCTGCCTTCAAAATCCATCTGCAAGCTTTGCACGTTGCTGGGTTAGGGCAAACGAACTCCTACGGCACCGCGTTCTGCAGCGAGCATCCTTCTGGTGTCGGGCACTGGGTCCCTTCCCTGCCCGACTTGTGTGCACTTTGCTTCCTCCGTGGGGGTGCTGATTCCCCTCTCCCCACCCTCAGTCATGCTCCTTTCACCTGCCCCTCCATCCCCAAGCCAGCGTTCGAGTGATGTGGTATCTCTACCCACCCTCAATGCCCCTCAGCAAGTGTTTTTCCTCTTCTTCATGTCCGTGAGAAGCCGCACAACCCCCCCTCCAACGTTCAGGGCTTGGCAAACAAGCGAAAAACCCCCGTGCATAACGTACACCACCAAACTCTCCATCCCACCCCGCCAGGCCAGCCTGATGGACTCATCATTTAATAAGCTCTTCCATTTTAATGTTAACTGTCCTCATCCCCCAGCTGGGGTGATGAACACTGGCAGGATTCTTCTGTGTTCGTAAATATTTCCCTGCTTCCGTGAAGAGGCCGTTTTTCCCTCGCTCTGTTTCGGATGAAGACGGCTGCTCTGCCAGCTCGCCATGTAAATTTAATAGCATTCCCAAACCTCTGTCCTACATAAACATGAATGTATTTCATCCAAGAGGAACCTGTTACTGAAGGAGCTGCGTTGCTAAATCATTCAGAAGGTTATTGTTTGAAGTGCTCGCGGTCAACAGTGCTTGGCTGTTAGAGCTCCATAAAGGGGAGGGAGGGGGGAGGAAAAAAATGAGGGGGGATCATGGAAATCTCTTGGAATGAAGGAGCTTATGCGCCGAGATCAACAAGGTGTAAGCAGGGCATGGCCAACCAGCAGGTCTGGCCCCAGGAGGACGGGCCAGCTGCAAGCAGCTCTACAAATTACTCACTGGCAATCGCCTTCTTGCTGCCGCCCTGACTTATTTACACTCCAAAAGATTTCTGAAGTGTGTTTATTTAAGGAAGATGCATCCAGAGGCTCTGGAAGGGGAGAGGAGCTTTCCAGAGGAATGCGTCCCCGCCACGACACGATTCGTTTCGCTCGTTAACCCTCCACGCGAGGACGAGGCGGGGAGCGCACCAAGTGCTCGCGCATTGCGCGCTACTGCGCTGCGTCGAGAAGTTCTGATCTGATGGAGGCTGACGGTTAAAAGGCATTTCTGTGTTCGTCCTTTCGCCTCGGCGTCACGCTGGAAGACGGAGCGATGTTGTGGGGGTGGGGAAAATTGGGGGAACGATAGCTCCTGCGCCCAGACACCGATGGCCACAGTGCCAGCGCTTCCCGGCTCCTGAAGGATGTGTGTTCCCCTGACGTTAATGTCTCGTACCGAATTCAAACATTTCAACCCCCCTTTAGTAAATTCCCTACTCTCTCTAAACGGTTTGTGTCATCAGTACATGAAAGCGCCCAAATCCTCATCTTCAACCCTGTTAAGAAACGTAGTTCTGGGAACGGCAAGGACTCGGGGGAGGCACAAGGTCCAAAGAGAGACCTTCCACAGACACCGCACCTTCTCACTGAGCTTGTAAACCAGCACCTGACAGAGCTCTTGGTTTCTAAGCTGGTTTCAGTCATTTAATTGCTGATGCAACTGTATGTATCTGCATCTCTGTCCTTTACCCTTTACTGATTCATCCGTTCCTCAAGCAAATGTTTAAAATGAATTTGCTTTTTTTACACCTGCAAACTGCAGAAGCAAATGAACTGCCTGCGCAAGTGTTGTATTTTAAGACGCCAGTCCGATACTGGGGAGGGAATAATTAGGCAGACGTTTATCTGCCCATAACGAGCTGGGTTCGTACTAGAGTCCACTAAACCTTTATACCCTGTAGAAGTGTCTTCTGGGTGCATGTGCCTCACAACCAGGAACCCTCACTTGCATTTCGGAGACGCCCACGACGGACATCGCTGTCCTAGTTGTGATGCCGCACATCTACGGGCGATGCCCGGAGCGGCCCGGGTCTCTTGGGTTACCAAGGCGTGACAACGCCGTATCGTTTTGCTGTTGATCCAGCTCCAGATGAGAAGCGGTTATTTTCCCATTGCTTTGCTGCTCCACGTGATGCACCTTGGAACACCGAAGGGTTAGGACCCCGTCGCGTTTCCACTTCAGTTCAGCTGATGCGAAGCACTCGCTCCCAGTGCTCCCACTGGAAAAGCACCTTTGGCACCACCTGGCCTGGCCACACTCTGGCACTAGAGCAAAACGTGTTCATTTTTACAATGAGTGAAATAACGTCTTTTCGCTGCTCGGTGTCCAGAGTTTCGCTTTTGGGCAACGGGCTTTCGCGTTCAGACACCCCTCATGCGTCGCAACACGGCAAAGTTATTAAAAACACAATGTCATTTTGGTCTCGCTCCTGATCAGTCCGGTGGGAATTCTCACTTAATCAAACTTTAATGTTTTCCTTGTAAACTTCAGAAAAATCAGTAATTGGTCTGATAATTGAATTTTCAGATCACGTATCAAAGGAATAATGCCACACATGGGATAAGCTGCCTCTGGAAGCCCAAACATCTCAAACGGAAAATTCTGCAGAATTTAGATAAAGATTTGAATACACTGCTGGAGAGCTAAGAATAGACCGTCTTATTTATATCGTCAAAGGAAGCGGCTGCAATCCCAGAGCTCTTCAGACCGCGAAGCCGCTCAGACGGCCGTGCACGGGACTCGTGTTCGTGGTGCTGCAGCGGAGACCTACTGACGTCTCGGCACGGGCACGCGGCTCCCAGCGCGCCCCACGGGCCAGGCGGCATTTCGCGCACAAGAGAAACGCCAGGCTCTTCCCTCCTGGAAGTCACGCTCGGGGGATCTTCCAAGCACCCGAGCAGGGAGCGGGGAGTAACGTGCCCCGTGCGCAGACGCCTTGTGCCGCACCGGGTGCGTCTCCACCGCGCTGGAGTCCCCGTGCGCTGCGTTTGTCCCGTGTCTCTGACAGAGAGCTTTCCTTCGGAGATTCATTAGCGTTCTCCCACTGAGGTATTCTCCAGGTCCACTCCTCCTTAGAAGCTGGTTTCTGACTAGATCAGAGAGTAAAATGAAACAGCTAGTGGGAAAAATTCAAAACATCCTTTTAATTAAAAATAAAATAAAGTAGAGGCCTCACAGCCATAACAGATGACTGCATTTCTCTGACGTTCGCATGCTTCAAGAACTGTGCCCCTCTCTCCTGGGACCGAGACAGCAACACTCAGTTTTTCCCGTACTTCGACGCTTTCAAGCTCTGAAGCGTTTCCAAAAGTACAATAAATGCCTGCTTTCCGTCCTTGTTTCATTTTTCTCTCTTCCTTCCCCAGCATGTTTCTTGTCTCTCCACTGACGTTTCCCACTTTCCCCTCTTGTTCCCCATCTCTCTAACTGAAGGTGAACACCTCCAACCTGGAGAAGTGCATAGATGGAGGGGTCCTGTTTCCCCGCTCTCTCAGTTTGCAACTCCAATGGCTTTGGTGAAGCTGCTCCTGTTTATGGGAACGTACACGAGAGGAGAGCCAGAGCCCACGAGCCTGCTCCTCCGCTCCTCCCGTGTCCGTGCCATACCTTCTTCCATCCGGCAAAGGCAACGGGAGCGCGCGATGAAGGCTGGAGCGCGCGATGAAGGCGGGAGCGCGCCCGTGCGCAGGACTCGGAGACAGATGCCGGGTAGGAAGCACGCCTGCAGCCCGCTCCGAGAGGCTCAGGTGCCAGATGCAGGAGCTGCTTTCCGGGGAGGGACGAGGAGCGCCAAGCACGGACTGCGTCCAGGAGCCGCCCCCGCGGCGCGGGGAGCAGCGGCTGTTTGCTCGCTGCCTGCCGCGGGTGCCGGCGAAGGCGCTGCCAGCCTCTTCGGGGACCCACGCTCCGCGCTGGCAAAGACGGCCATCACTCATCGCCCTCATGAATTCAGGTGCAGAAGGAGAGATGATGCTCAGGCTTCTTTTTTTCTCTTTCGATGCTAGATGCCTGTTCGGCTTTGCCAATGCCGCGTCCGCCAGAGCCAGCTGGATGCCGGGGTTCCTCCTCCGTGCCATGGGAAGAAGTTACACTGGTTTTTGCAAAACATGTGTGCCAACAGATTCTGGCAGGTGGTTCTCTCCATGTCGTGTTCAGACAGTATTAAGTTCTCTCACTTAAGTAGTATCAAACGTTTACATTTGAGTAACGACAAAATATCCTCTTTTAATTTTTTGCTTTCATTTTAATTTTCCTCTCACTTTCACTTACCAGCTAAGCGTTGCTATTGCTATGTAGCAAAAATGAAGACATTCAAACTGTTCTGTTTAGCTTTTCACTGTCAAAAATTCCAGCAGAACCAATTTCCCTGAAAATGGTGGGATTTTGAGAAAGCTGCATTTTTAGACAGAAAATTACTCCCAGGGAAATAAATAAAATTGGATAGAGTGCATGTGCTGGCATTAGCTCAGCTCCTTCCATCTAGGGGAAGGAGAGTTGTTTTTAAATTCATTCACTTGGATGTGCAGGAAAAAAAATGGCTCTGATTTGTTTTGATGATTAAAACGCCCCAAAATACCAGTTTTTCGTCCATCACTCAGAGCGTGTTCGTGTCAGGCAGCAAGAAGGGAAGTTTATCCTTGGACAGTGACAGAAGAGCATGGAACCAGCTACCTCCAGCTGCCAGCGCCGCTTGCCACGGCTGGGCTCGGTGGTCATTCCCACCTCACGCCCAACCGCTACGTCAAGGTTAAAGGGTCGCAGAGATTGTGGACACATTTCTCTGCAGATCCCTAAACCTGCAGGTAACTGCTTAGTAACAGCTCCTTCTGCGAAGGCCACAAATTCTGTGCTAGATGGTCCATCAGGCAGCTTTTACTGATCGCACGCATTTAAGTGGCAACTTAAATCTCAGGTACTCTTGCCCCGAGGGCGAAGAACCAAGCGTAGCACCTGCGTGGTTTGGCCGCGGGGACGCGAAGCAATCCCCGGCCTCGTCCTTCGGCATTGCACCGGTGATGCCACCTAGCACGTCACTGGGAAGCAAACACGCTCCCCTCTCCTCGGGCTTTCTCCATCTACCGCATTTCAGGTGTGGGACGGGCAAAAAGAAAAGGCTCTATCGCGGTTTAAGAGCCCACGGCATCCTCAAAGGGGGAGAGCCAAGGTGCAGGGCCAGGGAGGGGGCGGCTGTGCAGATCTGAGGCACGCGGGGGGTGACAGCGAGGTTGGCAGCCCTCCCTTCTCAAAGCGCGGATGGAAATCTAGCCTAAGAGGCGGTTTCAAAAGGGAGGCGACAGCTATGGAGAAGGAGGTGGTTTGGAGGCGATGCCGAAGAAGTGGCGGAGGGAAAGGGTGTTCCCAACAGCGCGTTACTTTCCAGAGTGATATGTGTAACATCGCACCAGGGACGGATCCGTACCCAGAGCCAGCTCTTCCCCCGTGCAGTTCACACAGCAACCGTGCTTTTCCAAGAAAACATCAGGGAAACATACCGCTGCGATGGCCCGAGTTGCATTCCTTCCTCGTACGTTCCTGGGGAGCCCGATAAAGATGAACGCTCCTAAGTTACGGGGTAGCACCTACAGAGGGGAGCACGACTGGGTGCATCTCCCCGGGGCACAGCCCCCCAGGAACAAAGGCTGCCCGAGCCTCATGCAAATACACGCCTCGCCGGAAAACAAAGCACCGAGCCCACCTTCCAGCACCCCGCAGGTTTATTGGAAGGAATAGCAACGGGAAAAGCAGATGTGCAAGGGTCAACAAAGCCAACGGATATCTCCTGTACCAGCACAAGTTGGGCAGAGAGATGTGGGATTTAGGGATCGCATCTGTGGGTGACCGCGCATCGGAGTCGGGCGGGCTGGGGAGCAGCCCCTGTGCTCACACCCAGTAACAGCGACAGCTAGTCTCAGCCTAAAGCTGCTCTGTCAAATATTTGGGGCCCAGCCTTACTGGGGAACTCTTCACCAGGTGATTACACAGCCAGTACTGCTCGTCTGGTAATGATGGTTAGCAGAGCCACGTAAATGGGGGGACCGGGGCACCAGAAGGGCTCTTGCTCTGGGATATTCAAACCCGCCTGGACGCGGCCCTGTGCAGCCTGCGCTGGGTGACCCTGCTCTGGCAGGGGCTGGGCTGGGTGGTCTCCAGAGGTCCCTTCCCACCCCCACCACCCTGTGATGCTGTGATTCTGTGACTGAGGAGCGCAGGATGTTGGAGAGCCCAGCAGAGGCAGGGGCAAGCTCAGGGTACGCCTCTCTCTCGCTGTCTCAGATAGCTCAAGGGCTCCACGTGCTCGAGAGGACAAGTCATGTTCAAATGTAGCAATTAGAGCTTCTGGTAGAAAATCCATACTCTGCTCTTTAAGGGGCTTCTGACAAGCAGGAGATGAGCAGAGTACAGCGGGGCTCTGGAGCTCCTGACAGCAGTTACCTTCTTTAAGATGAGCTGTTGAGAGGCAACCAAGTTAAAAGTTGGAGGGATGCAGCTGATGTCTTCTCTCTTTCCCTTTACCACCATCCCTCTCTTCTAACCCTTTTAGACTCTATCTGCATGCAATAGATCCTCCAAAACAGTCACCTCTCTAAATCCAGAGAGGAAAAAATGCCTATTTTGTAAGGGTGACCCAAGGTGTCTGCCCCCAGTCAACTCTGCCTGCAACCCGACTGCTCTTCTCCAGCCAGCAGTTTGCCTGGGGGCACCTTTGCGTCCTCTCCCAAAGCAGAGTGGGCCCCGGCTCATGGCTTTGAGACTAAGGAACTAAGTCTTGGATACTTTTCTTTGGGAGATGATAAATAGTCTGTATCACCTTCACCATAAAAGCTTTTCTGGGCTCTGGCTCAACTGCTTGGGCGTTGCAGCCGTGTAGGAGGTACTTCTGGTTTAGGGTTCCTGCGACTGAGAGCAGGCAGGAGCTCAGACGGGCAGGAGAGGGAAATCCGAGAAATCTAAGCCCTAGTATTGCTTTTTATTAAAGTTTCTAAAGAGGAAAATGGTGAACTGTATCGTAAACTGGAGGCTGGACCCTTGGGAACTCCTCGGATTTCAACTTCCTAACACCGTTTGTTTCTCTTTGCAGCTGGTTTTTGCTCTCAGTTACACTATTCAGACCTTGCTTTGCGTACGTGCGATCGCCCTGCTCGCCTGCTGGAAGCGCGAAGCTGCCTTGCCGCCCTAAGGCTGTTCAGCAACCCATTGCCCAGAGCCAGCCAAAACCCCTCCGTCAGATCACCCCACGACCGTGCCGAGAGCGGTGCCGAGAGCGCCGACGGGAAGAAGCGCCGCAGGGCGCGTGCAAGGAACAGCAGACTTCGCGCTCTACCGTGCCCTAAGTCAAGGCGCTGTTACAGCCTGAAAGCCCTCTTTGTCTCACTTAAGCTTAATTGCGCAAACCAGTAAAAGCGTCCACTCTCGCTCCGTGGCAGCTCTGGTACCGATTGATTCGAACCCAAAGTGCTTCCCAGCCCCGCCAGCGGCACAGAGGGCAGCGGATTTGGATCCAGGTGTCGGGAGTTCCCAGCTGGGCAACTAGAAAAGCTCTGCACTTTTGAAGTCTGCCAGGCTGCTCTCCTTCTAACGCCCGCGTACCAACGGTGCGAGGCTTGAAGCCTGGTTGGTACTGAGTCATCGGGAGGCAGAACTTGGTCTGAAACATGCTGGGAAAGTTCACGGGTCCAAGCTGACCCGACCCCTGTGACTCAGGGGGTGGGTCTAAGCACTATATAAAATTTCACTTTAAGGTCAAGTTCAAAACCAGAAGATTCCAGCGTTGTGAGAAATGACTTGAAAGAGTTTAGAGGAGTAAGGGGAAGTAGAGACTTAGCTAAAAGACACCGGCATCTTCAAAGGCACGCAACTGAATGGGCAAATATTGCAACAGCCTCAGACGCCCAGAGACTTTCCCATCCCCTATCAGGCAGATGAGTTTGAAAACGCTAGCAGTGACCCTGCAGACCACCAGAGACCACTTACACGGAGAGCAAGTCCCAAGGTGTTTCAAACCTGGTTTCAGCTTCCCAAGCAAAGGCCAAGGGGAAGGGTAAAAGTTGAGAGGTGTGGAGGACAAAAGGCAGAAAGAAGAACCCAAACACAAGACAAACAAAAACTGAGTATTGTCTCACTTCGGAGTCTTCTTTAGTGTGAGGAACATAGTCTGCTGGAGTTTTTCTCTCCCTGCCAGCCTGGCAATAACCCCAAATTAAAACTAGGGGATATTTTTCGCAATGCAGCTTTTTTTCCCCCGATCCCATCCCATTACTGGTATCAGCCACGGGTAGCTAATATAATCGAGAGACTAAGCACTAGAATGGAGCCTGAAGTAAAGGTCAGGCAAGCAAAGCTTACGGGAGGTGGGACTGGCCACTGGGTACTTGGACAACTTGCCATGATTGACCTCACGGGGAAGAAAAAGGCTGAGGAACCTCAAGAGAAGCTCTAGGGCGGCGAGGGGAAAGAAGCAGCAAAGGGGGTCCCTGTCGGCTTGCATGCGTGCGCAGCACCAGGTGAAAACACCGCCGCTGAGGCCGCATACCTCACCGCTGGTTACGGGCCAGGCTGTCGCCTCGTGTTACGTCAGCTTAACGCACACAGTCTCTCGCTGGGTAACTTTTCCCCAAATGCTCAATTTCTCCTTCCATCAATTTTTGCTACAAGAGTCGCTTTCCGCGTGAGCAAAAGCTGATGTTTATGATTACACTTGCAAATGCCAAAGTTCCCCAAGAATCAAAACAGACCCACGTTTACCTGACAAGTATACTATTTTAAAATCTTTTGCAGGGAAAAAAAAAATCCCTGGTTAGGCAAAAATATACTTAAATAGCAGTCGGCTTGGCGTCATTATCACAAATACAAAAAACATTTGGGGACCTCTTTTATGTGCTGAATATTTCATTCAGTCCTGCGGTGCAGTGACTCCCTAAACCTTTAGTGAGCTGAGCTCTGCTTTTGAGGCTCTAATTTGCTGTTGCCATGACATTGTTAATGTCTGAATTGCTTTTTTTAACCACTCTTCTCCTTTTTTCAATCCCTTGCAGAGGCATTCCGAAATAGTGGGCACGAGCTGATCTTGTGGAGCAGCCTGTGTGTCCTCAAAAACAACAGAGGAGTGTTCGTTTTTACAAGCCGATGGCTGACACAGTCCGGATGGATGGATGGATGGACGGATGGATGATTACAATCCTGATGGATGATAGCTTTTTAACTGGAGAAACCCCAATGAACATATCTGACCTAGCTGAGATAATCTTGGCTTTGGTGCGGGGGGTGAGGAGTGGGGGGCTATTTCATTTGCTGGGTTTTTTAAACGGTGACATTCAGAAAAAACGTTATTAAATAAGGAAAAACGCATTGTTCTCGTATGCTTAATGGGGCTTCCAGGGTGAGCAGAGTGTACAGCATAACATTAAACTGCTCGGCAGTGAGTTTATTAACACACTTGCTTCCCGGATCCAACTGAGAATGGAGCAATCTCTGTCAAGGTCAACCTTAGCAGCACGGCATCGCTTCCTCGGGAAGCACTTCTTGCAAGAGACGGACTTCCCTTAACGGTGCAACACCTTCCAGTTGCCTGCCTTCTTAATAATACAGCAGCCTCTACTGCTCAGGGATTTAAAGAGGACTTTTCAGTCGTTCTGAAGAACAGGTCATCTCGGCTCACCTTCCCCGGGCTTCGACCCTTCCCTCCGATCAGCCCGCCCGGGTGTGCGCATCCTGCAGCACGGCTCCTTTGCGACTCGCGCGGCGGCAAACTCTCCCGTTGTCCCCCGGGACTGCAACTACGCCGGGTTTCGAAACTTTAAAAAAAGCAGCAAGCTTGACAGAATGACCAGCACGTTCTCTGAAGGCACCGTCAGGATGGCAGGTGAGATCAGCAGCTGTCACGACGCAGGGGTACCGCTGCCTTGTGTCCTGGGTTCGGCCAGGACGGAGCTGGTTTTGTCTCCAGCAGCTCCTGTGGTTGGCTTTAGTGTGAGCAGAACGGTGACAGCACACTGATGGTGCTGGGTGCTGCTGAACCACCAAGGACATTTTGCAGTTTCCCAGGGTTTGCTGATGTGCAGGTGCAAAAACTTGGGAGGGGCAGAGCCAGAACAGTTGATCCCAACTGGCCAGAGAGAGTGTTCCCTACCAGAGACGGCATGGCCAGGATCAGTGAGGGTCGGCCGGTGGGCCACTGGCCTTTAGACCCTTAACTTGCCTTAATCCTTAAGCTTCCCTTCGGGTTGCTTTTTCTTTCCTTGATTTTTCCTTTTTTTTTGTTCATTTGTTTGGCTATTTGTTCCCTCGCCTGCTCTCTCTGGAACTGGCTGTTCTGGGATAGCTGGGGGGGATACCCCTGCTCCCTGCCTGCTGCTCGGGACGGGCTGTATCAGTCGTCAGGTGGTGAGAAATTGTGCATCGTTTGTTTTATATATTCTGTTATCCTTATATTTATTATTATTATCATTATTAATATATTTTTGTATTTTTCCTTTGCTGTCCTGGTGAACTGCTTTTATCTCAACCCATGAGTTTTCCTTTCTCCCCGATTCTCCTCCCCACCCCAGCAGGGAGGGGGGAGTGACTGAGCGGCTGCATTGTACTTGGCGACCAGCTGGGGTTAAACCACGACACTTGTCTAGGCGCGAGGGTGACTACAGCGCTCAGAGAGCTGGCCTCGGCTGTCGGACTTGGACCTGCCGGCACGCGGGAAGGGGCTGACGCCGGCGACCCCCTGCTCGTGAGCTGTGCGGTACCGTAACACAGCGGGATGCGCGTGGCTGTAGTGGTGTCTCTTCGTGGCACTGGTTTTCATTCCGACATGTGAAGCGGAGACTGAGACCAGCTGCTCCCAAACGCTCACTCTTGTAGGGCAGACAGGAGTTCCCTTAACGTCCCGGCCAGATGTATTTGGTGTCTTTTCAACCCGATCTCCGCGCTGGGGTGCTGCCGGGCTCCACCCTGGGCGATTTAGCGGCCAAGTCTCTTACTAGGGCTTTCTCAAGTCAATGATATAATTCCCATTCACTGGGAAGAAGAATGGGTCCACAAGTGGTAGGTCTTTCGGGGCCACGCAGAGTGCAAAGCACTACTTAAAGCTTAATAACCCCATAATGGCTTTGAATATTTCCTTGCTTCAGTCTCAGTTTTTATAGGTACATCTGAAAATAAATAGTGCTCTTGGAACGCACTAACGGTGACATCTGAGGATTTCCAGGAACCTGCGCTGTAAAAATGTCTGCCCGCCACTGAAAGGAACGGAGATTGACATTTCAGATAACAACCAAATGCCTTTGATTTTCTCCCCGTGCCAAGGAACACCGATACTGTCTCTGTCTCCTGGGCATTCTTCAATATGTGCCTCATTAGGACGTTACGAAACGTTGCTCTATTTGTTCTGCTGTAAAATAGCAGAACAAGCCTTGGGGCCAGGCTGACGTCGCGGGAGCTGGATGCGCGCAGGCTGAGGACCTGCCCCCTGCGTGGGGACGCCTGTGCCCGGCGCGCTGGGGGACGAGCGGGGAGAGGCAGAGACGATCCCCCGGCAGCTCCACACCGTTTTCTTCCACCCGCGCGGCTCGGGAAGGGCCTGACCGAGGGCTGCTGCGCTCTCTGATGCAGCAGCTTGGCAGGACCAGCCCTGCTGTGCTCACACGCATCTGCAGGATTTCAAAGGTTTCGGTCTTTAAGATGGAGGGGGAGGCAAAGGCAGATACGGAGCACTTTTCGAAACTGTTGTTTGTCCCAAACTGGAAGTCTTAAGCTAAACAGAGAGCTGAGAACAGCTCCCTGAAAATATCACAGGGACTCGACAGTCTTACTGTGTTTTTTCACTCTACGAATACCAGGGAAATGTGTTTGGTTCTTTTTTTTCCTTTTTAAATAAACACTTGCAAAGAGCATACCAGAGGTCCAAGGTTAAAACGTGCATGAGAAAACATTCTACGGCTAATTTTGCCGGTGCATTTAACAAATTTTTGGTGTTCACACCTACCAAGGAGTCTCTTAATGAGTCAAAGTGGGTATCTGATCTGCGCAGACACGGTGAGCAGTTGTACGCGCACACTCACTTATAACAACGTACAGAACCAGCCCACACCTCCTCTGCAACTGCACGTGCCAGCGTGCTGATGGGTGAGGTCTGAGCCCGCCCTTCGCTCATCCAGCCGGGTTTGCTCAACCGCATTAGCCCCGTTACTCCCAAGATCTTTCCCTCTACAAGGGTTCAAGTGGCGAAGGCCCATTTCCAATTTTAGAGATTCGAATGTCAGCCACAAACTTAGATGCAGATTGCTCTGGAGATCTACCAAATATGGACTCTTGAAAATCCCGTCCTTCGGGAAAGGCCAGAGGTGACTAGGATTGCGAAATCTTTTCTAGCCTGGCAAGCTCGCTCTGAGTTGCCATGCTTTGGACGAAGTGACCCCTGACTTTGGACAAAGCTTTAACAGTGCCTTTTAATCCTAGGCTTTCAGACGTCACGATGGGACGTTGCCATGTGAACTCCCATCAGCTTTATGTACAAAGCAAAGTGGCGCATAATTGCTGGCTTCAAACCACGAAGAGTTCTCCCTGCATGATACGGTTAATACAAAACTTTAAAATACGGTGATGGAGCAAATCAGGCTGGCGTGAAATAGGATTGGAGTTACAACATCTAATGAGAAAGCGCTGTGAATTATACATTTTTTATAATATATAAGCTGGTTATAAATAGGGCGGCCGAATAGACCAACAAAAAGTTGCTTCTTGAAATCTGGTGATGCAAAAGAGTATTATAGGATCGGCTCTCAGAGCAGAGCCCTTTAAGGTCTTCCCGCCTCAAACCCCGGACGGCTGTTTCCCAGGAGAGCACAGATTAGTTTCTCTAGTTCCACAAGCAAGAATTAAGTCTTTCAGCTCATGTTTTCTTCCGGGCACAGACGAAGGGGTCGTTGACAACACTTTTAATGTTTTTGTTTGAGGAGGAGCGGCTGGCAGTGAGGGATCATCTCCTAACCTACTCCACCCGTACCAGCCCAGCAGACAGGGGTGCCGATACCCAGGGTGCCTGGACCAGGGGCTCTGCTCATCGCGGGCACGGCTCCACCACCCGCTCGAGGACCTTCCCTCTGGGGCCCGTGGAGATGGTGGTAGCAGCAGGACCTCACTGTGTAGGCTGCTGAGGTTGAGCATAGCCTGTGAAGATACCTGCCTTCCTCCACCTACATGTTGGCACGGGAATGGCTTTGCCGAGACAGGTGTCTCCGGGCCTGGCTGGCTCCAGCATCCCCGGACTGACGTGTGAAGAAGGCAGGATGGCTCAGTCGGAGATGACGGCAACGGCAGACCCGGAGGAACTGTCCCCTTCCCCTCTGGCATCGCTGGCTGTTTGCTGGAGGAGTCCTGCTCCTGAATGAACGCAGGGAGCGTCACCGTGCTCCCGTCTCGGTGCCCTGGGGGCACTTCTGTGAGACACACCGGCTTGGTTTGACATTTAATAAACGGCTTTGCTTTCAATTTTGTTTCTTACTCGCCAGTTAAAGCGCCCTGTTGCCACGGCAACAGAAGGACATCCATAAAAGCACGGGAAGAGCAGGGTTGCGTTACCCCCAGGAACTCGGGTGGCACAACCATCAGAGCCTCGTCTGCCCCTCCGTGCGGAGCGGCTCTGTCAGTCTGTCCGTCTGCGCCATCAGGGCTGCGGGGCCCTTCTGTTTTGACTTGGTATGAGAGAGAGGAAACATAGAGGCAGGACTGCCAGGGTTTCTTTCCTGACGTCTTAGGGGGTGGAAAAGGAAGGTGGAACTTCGGATAAACCATCTTGGGCAGCGCATACGGAACGAGAGGCTTCTGGCTTCTGCCCGTGCTTCCAAAGGGCTGCTGACCGGGAGGCGCACGCTCGGGGTGTGCTGGCAGTGGGCGCAACGGCATCGCCGTCTCTCCGCAGAGGGGCACTGCGGCATTTGGAAGCCCGGGGATGAAGGCTTGGTGGTGAGGATGGTCCACGTGAGCCATCTGCCCGCTTGGGTTGCTCTCTGCCACATTGTGTGTCCTATCTGCGGGTATCTGCCTGCTCTTGGAAACACGCCATTCCCGGCGATAACGGACGGGACAGCTTTAGCTCTGTTTATTTCAGCCTGTCCTAGTCAAAAGCTCAACTTGCGGATGAAAGGAATAGCTATTCGCAGAGCTAGGAGAGTACATGCAGATCTGACCTTTAGAACAACCTTTTGCAGTTACGGAGATGCTACTTTTATCACTCAACTACTTGGTATCCTATTTAGCACTCAACTAGAACCTACTGCCCCTTTCTTTCCCGTACGAGCTGGAAACAGCCATCTGAGGAGCTTTGCTGGTGGTCCTGCACGTGGAATTGGGTCTCCTTTCCTCCCGCATGTCAAGCGCTTTATTTCCGAGCGCTCCTCGCGTCGGTCCATCCAGGTTTAGGTGCTACCGCCGCTTCAGACGCCCCGGATTCACAGCTGTAATTCTGTGTGTGTGCACCAAGGTGCTGGCAGTTCAGCTCGCTGTTTCACAGCCCGTCCTGGTGCCTGGTTCAAACCAGCTACGCCGTACGGTAACCCACGATAGAGGCCAAGGGCTGGGTCTCTGTGGCCTTGGAAGAACTTCATCTCTCAGAGCTAACACCTTTGCCGCGAGCGTTAACGGGCACTTTTCCTTAGCAGCCTCCCCTTCCAGGCCAACTGAGAGGAAACAGAAATTAAGTTGGTGTCTCCCTGTGGCATGTCTGGACTTGGGCTGCCGTTTGCAGAGGGTGCTTGGGTGAAGCTCACCCAAATCATAGAATCACAGAATCGTTTTGGTTGGAAAAGACCTCCAAGATCATCAAGTCCAACCGTTAACCCAGCACTGCCAAGGCCACCACTAACCCATGTCCCCAAGCGCCACATCTACACGGCTTTTCAATCCCTCCAGGGATGGGGACTCCACCACTGCCCTGGGCAGCCTGTGCCAGGGCCTGACAGCCCTTTCGGGGAAGAAATGTTTCCCGATATCCAACCTAAACCTCCCCTGGCGCAACTTGAGGCCGTTTCCTCTCATTCTGTCGCCTGTTCCTTGGGAGGAGAGACCGACCCCCCCTGGCTCCAACCTCCTTTCAGGGAGTTGCAGAGAGCGATGAGGTCTCCCCTCAGCCTCCTTTTCTCCAGGCCAAACCCCCCAGGTCCCTCAGCCGCTCCTCACAGCACTTGTGCTCCAGCCCCTTCCCCAGCTCCGTTGCCCGTCTCTGGACACGCTCCAGCCCCTCAGTGTCTGTCTTGGAGTGAGGGGCCCAGAACTGACCCCAGCACTCGAGGTGCGGCCTCACCGCGCCTTGGAAGGAAGCACCGACACTTCCCCCAGCTCCCGCCCCGGGGGACAGGAGCGACCTGGTTCAGCGAGGAAGAGACAGAGCAAAGCCAGCATCGCCCTGCCCACCTGAGAAGACCCCGCTCTTTCGCCTGTGGACGATCACCCCTCTGCTAGAACGGCCAAGAGAAGAACCCAGTTCGGTGCTGGTGAGTGGGATGGGACAAACGGTTCACTGGAAACTGTCCTGGCACTGTTAAACCTCCTTCGCGGTGCTGAGTGTCACCACCCGATCGGTAACTCCTGATCTGAACCGGGAACTGCGCAATCGGTTTGAAGGGAAACCTGATTTTTCTGGCTCGAGGAACTCGCTGGACTAATTCTTCCTGATCCCAGGCGACACCCTGCAGCTTCCTACGGAAAAGGGCTTATGACGGCACGGTGTGCTGGTGCCGCCTGACGCATGTAACAGGGTTTGTAACGGCTGCTGGGGACAACATCTGTTTACATCTGGAATTTAACTCGCGGAAAGCTGGTGCTTTGTGCTGGACTCGGCCCCTGAGCTCAGTTCTCTTCCTAAAGGGTCACTGAAGACTCGCTAGCGCTGGAACTGATTCCTGGCGATCTCTTGGAGGCTTTCAAGGCAAGCCAGGTAATGGTAGTGTGGCGTGACAGGCTTCCCCACCAGCCCTCGCTGTTTATTTGCGACCCTTTGCAAAGTCGATGGCAAAGGAGAAAGGGACATGGCTCAAGAGCCTGTCCGCTCCCTCCATCCTTTGTGCTCTTGGATCGACCCAGAGAAATGAAGCTGACAATGCATGCTGACACGCAGCACGACCCCAGAACTGGGGTCTCGCCTGCCCGGGATTTGAGGGGACAGATGGTTAGTGGTGGAAATGCAGCTCAGAGCTGCTGCCCGCGTGGATTACTATTACCAGCTCTGTCCTCAGCATCCTTCTCCTTTTTCCAAATAAACGTATCGGCTGATCCTGCTTTCTGGTCTGACACACGCCGGGCACGGCTCGCTCCTCGGCCTTTCCGTGCAGCCGTGCCCAGGGAAGGGCCACCGGAGCCGTCTGGGCGCAGCGGTGGGGCTGGCTTGCGGTCGCAGGCTGCTGGGGACGAGCGCGGGAGCCGCCTGAGCAGCGTCGGGCTTTGCACCCTACAGCTCCTTCGGGAATGGGAGCCGGAAAAGGGGGGTCTGCCCAAGAGGTGGCTTTTAAGGTGATTCAATATGGTAAGACGTCCGTGCATACAGCCCGTGGCTGTGAAGTAAGTAGAGGCGTAGTTTGGGTCCAGCTCTTCTTGGTTTCTGAAACTTCATGGCCCGAGAGCCTTGATGCTGAAGGCGCTCAGAGTCCTCGTGCTGGGGGACAGGCCTCCTCCTCCTGGTACACAACGCGGGGCTTTAGGGTCGGGATTGTTGTGCGCATGTACGTTTTTTGCTGAGATCACCCCCAAGAAATAGCAGATGCTCGTCTCTTAGTCCGCAATGACATAAAGAGCAGCTGAGGCCAAGGCTCAGCCCTGCAGGGCCTTGTGCGCTGCTACAAACCGTCCCACAGCCTTCCCTGAGGTTTTGTTCTTGGAGAGAAAGTTGAGGAAATCGGGATTTTTGCCTACTCACTCGTCACAAGACCAGCCCGAACTTGGCTCACGATCCACCGTAATGCTGAATCTGGTCTTTTCAGCCTCGGTCCATCTTTTGCCTCTGGAGTGAATTAAATAAAGCCATAGTAAAACCAAAGTCTGTTGGAAACTAAGGGGCTCGAACAAGGACAGCGCAAGTACCGCCGGTTACAAACGTTTGCATGCCTCATAAATACGGCAGTGGAACTTGGCAAGAGAAAAGCTCTCCTAAGCTTATAGTACCAATAACAGTAATTAAGGAGAAGAAAAGCCGGAAGGAAAACGGCTTCCAGACCTTTGGCTAAGGTGCCGGCGAGGTGGTGAGGAAAAACTAGCCTAAAATTCCCCTGTCTTTGGCATCCACAGAAATGTCACGCTGCGCCTCCAGATAGGTTGTGTTGCCAAAACCCGCCCTGCATAAAAGGAAAAAAAGTACACAAATGCGCTGACACGTAGAAGGGAGGAATGGAGATGAGACCTGGCTCTCACGTGGAAGAAACTAGTTCCTAACTACAGACCTAACTCAAACTCACTGGATGGTGACTTCTGGAGTCTCTCCCTTCTCAGAAAAAAGTTCCTTTGTTGCCTGGAATATCAGCTACCAGCACTAAAAGCTCTCATAATTTGAAATAAAAACTCAATAAAATCGGCGAGCCAAACGTTCTCCCGGCCTCGGAAAACGCTCTGTACCTCCCGGCCGCTGCCTCCCGCTGCGCGGCGTGGGTCGGACGGGCGGACAGGCGTGGGTCGGATGGGCGGACAGGCGCGGGAGGGAGCTGGGCTGAGCTGCGCTCCGGGGGGGTGAGCAGGGCTGTGTCCCGCCGGGCCCTTCCCGAGGAAGGCTTGGCAAGGAGCCTTCCTCCTCTGGAGCACAGCAGCTGCCGGCACGTAGGAGGGAACGGGATGGGACCCTTTTGCTTCCCAAACCTGGGAAGAGCTATTCTGGAGCTGTAAGTCTGGTTGCATCTTCTCTCGTTAAGGGATGCTCGTTTCCTCCGCGCGATACATCCCCCTCCCAGCCCTACCTGTAACATCCCTTCACACGGGAAGCAATT
This sequence comes from Phoenicopterus ruber ruber, assembly GCA_009819775.1. Lineage (NCBI taxonomy): Eukaryota > Metazoa > Chordata > Aves > Phoenicopteriformes > Phoenicopteridae > Phoenicopterus > Phoenicopterus ruber. The sequence continues at coordinate 2,863,414 of CM020227.1, forward strand.
TCTCCGGAGGACAGTCTTGCTCCCGTTTCGCGGTGAGCCTAACTAAAAAGTAACCGGCCGTATTCAACACATGACCCAACAGCCAAGGTACCTGCCTGAACATCTGCAAGGCATATCCAGCAGGTAAAATCAGGTTGCTGGACCCCCTTCCCATAAAGGAGCACGCAGCCGCTCAGGGATGGTTTCAAAATGCGGAAAGATGGGATGACAAGCGGATGACAACCACGCAGCTAACCGGAGCGTGGTACTGTGGGGCTGTTCCTCTGTGGCACTTGATTCTCCGTTCCCGTGATCTCAGCGTAAATCAAGAGTAATTCCCCTCTAATCAATGGAGTTAATCTAGTCTTAAACCAATCTATAGGAAAACGAGGAGTTAATTATAAATAGCCAACCTAGGGGAATTATTTCTTATCAAGGGAAAAGTACCTAGCGACAGTCGTGCCATCAGCACGGATAGAATATGCTGCACACCAGAAACTCCTACAGCCCTGGAAAACGAAGAGCACAGCAGAAAGGAGGAAATTTGCTCAAAGCCTGTGGGTGAGATTTTCTTTGGCTCCTGAGTGGGTTTTGACACTCGGGAGGGATGCGCTGCACTGCCTGGAGCGACGCCGGGGCGGCGTGTGGCGGATGCGGATCTGACGGGGAAGGATGAGGTGTCCTGGGCCCCCAGCAACTATCTATCAAACCCCCTAAACCGGACACCGGCTGATTCGCACCTCCTGCGCTTTTTTCCCGCACATTTTCTCTCTCTGTCTTTGACCACAAGGTCAAACATTGCCGCGGTGCAAAAATGATACCGTTTTACAGCGGCTCTTGAGGCTTTGCTGCTTCTAATCTTCACCCGAAGCTTGATTCTCTCCTTCCTTTGAACGAGACTCCGGGAACTCCTGCCCGGCCTCCCGCCGCGGCAGGCCTGACCCGGCTGAACGGCATCTTTGGGATGCGGCCGCCGGGGGTGAGGCTGGTCCCTGCTGCGCAGCCAGGCAGCCTCGCGCCCCGCTCCGTCCTGAGGCCGATGTCAAAGCAGTCATCGCAGCTGTTAAACGAGTTCCCCCGCGGTGCCTTTAACCAGTTACCGCCAACGTACACGATACTGATTAATAGCCTCAGTAAAACCTGCACTCGGGTAATAAAGTCTTCACGTGTGGCAGATCTTCTGCCGTCCCCACGACTGACGCCGTACAAGGGACACGGTCGAGGTACCGCCATCCCGCTGCGCCTCGGCTCGGGGGACAGCAGCCCCCTCCCCGGCTGGCTTGCCCGGGCTGCGAGGAGCAGCTGCTCCCTTCGGAGGGACGGGTTTTCCCTCAGGAGGAGCAGGGTGGCGTGGGGCTCGGGCACAGTGTCGGCACGTTTTAATTTCCTCAAGGGCAGCGTATCGGCTGGGAGCTCCTTGCCTCACCAGCTCAGCGAAATTCTCCGTTTGGAAGGGCGGGATTTCGCAGCCACTGGCCATGAAATGGCTCCTCCGCTCCGGTCCATTCCCCTGTCTGGGCTAATTCCAGCGTGTGAAGGGACGGGGCTGCGAGCGAGGCCTCCGCGCGCCTCCCCGCCAGGGCCTCCGAGGAAACCTGCGCTGTGCAGGGCCCGGGGCGGCCGAGCGCCCGGGTTCAGCCGTGCCCTTGGACCTGCTGCTCTTGCAAGAGCACCTGATGTCGTGGCCCTCGGGGGGCTGAACTGCCCTGGGGTCTGTGGCCAGAGCGGACACTGCAGGAGAATATCATAGAATCATAGAATTGCTCTGGTTGGAAGAGACCTCCAAGATCATCGGGTCCAACCATTAACCCAGCATTACCAAGTCCCCCACTAAATCATATCCCTTAGGGCCTCATCCAAATGTCTTTTGAATCCCTCCAGGGATGGGGACTCCACCACCTCCCTGGGCAGCCTGTTCCAATGCCCGACAGCCCTTTCGGGGAAGAAATTTTTACGAATGTCCAACCTAAACCTCCCCTGGTGCAACTTGAGGCCGTTTCCCCTTGTCCTGTCGCCTGTTCCTTGGGAGAAGAGACCGACCCCCCCTGGCTCCAACCTCCTTTCAGGGAGTTGCAGAGAGCGAGAAGGTCTCCCCTCAGCCTCCTTTTCTCCAGGCCAAACCCCCCCAGGTCCCTCAGCCGCTCCTCACAGCACTTGTGCTCCAGACCCTTCCCCAGCTCCGTTGCCCATCTCTGGACACGCTCCAGCCCCTCAGTGTCTGTCTTGGGGTGAGGGGCCCAGAACTGACCCCAGCACTCGAGGTGTGGCCTCGCCAGGGCCGAGCACAGGGGGACGATCCCTGCCCTGGTCCTGCTGGCCACGCTATTTCTGATACAGGCCAGGATGTCGTTGGCCTTCTTGGCCACCTGGGCACACTGCTGGCTCGTATTCAGCTGCTGCTGACCAACCCCCCCAGGCCCTTTCCCACCGGGCACTTTCCAGCCGCTCCCTCCCAAGCCTGTAGCACTGCCGGGGGTTGGTGTGACCCAAGGGCAGGACCCGGCACTTGGCCTTGTTGAACTTCATACACTTGGCCTCAGCCCATCAATCCAGCCTGTCCAGGTCCCGCTGTAGCGCCTGCCTGCCCTCCAGCAGATCAACACTCCCGCCCAACTTGGTGTCATCTGCGAACTGACTGAGGGTGCCCTCGATCCCCTCGTCCAGATCATTGATAAAGACATTGACTAGGACTGGCCCCAGCACTGAGCCCTGGGGGACACCACTTGTGACCTAAGTTCATGAGCACCCGGCGTAAACAAGGCCCGTGCCGCCCATCCCTCCTCCCTCACGTGCCCGGGCACAGCAGGCAGCTGCCCCGGCTCTCCTTCGCCACGTAAGCCGCCGGCCCGAGCCCAGCCCACCTGCGCCCTTGGGAAGCCTCCAGCTGTTTCGGAGCAAAGCCCGCACTATCCCGCACCCGGATCCCCGAGTAAACCTCGAGTGACAGAGCCAAGCGAGAGGTCCCTGCCCGAGACATTTGTTTTATGCCTTTTTGTGAGTTACGCACCAGAGATCTGTTTCAGGCCAGGGATGTCCTGTATAAATGTTTTCATTTTACATCTGGAGACATTCAAATAATGGGAACGTTATAGAAGGCATTCGGAAAACAAATATTTTAAATGGCACTCCTCAAACCGGTGAGTACGCAGCGTGACTCAGCAGCGCTTCCCAACACTTCCCAGAAGAGATGGAAATAAATCCACTTAATAACTGACGTGTATTTGAAATGTGCTGAGTCGTCCGTAGTTATCCGCAATCGCTGCCGGGAGAGCTGACTTGCAATCGTACCTGAAGGCAGCACCCTGCCTGCATCGGGCTGCGGCCACATGCGGCCCGAACTTCAGCCTCAAACACGGTGGTGACTTTTGGGAAGGATTTTAGCGAGTGCCCGATCAGCCATATAGTCAGAAACACATATAAGCATCTTTTTGAAGCCTCTGCCGTGGTGTGTGTTTAACCTCAGTGCCTCAGTTGCGCGGTACGTCAAGTAACTAGATGTATTTTTTGTTCTGGCTTACGGGCCTTTCAATCCCTTTATGGACAGACAGGCTCTAGAGAAGGACAAACAGTACCTGACCGTGTGCACCGACACCAGACGCTACCCGGGGCAAGGCCACTGCTGCCCGCTCTGTGGGGAGCGGCTGCGCTGAGCCCCATCGGACGGGCTGAAATCCGCCTCGGCCGGGCTGTGCCGTCCTCCGGGAAGGAGCCAGCCCCCGCCTGACCTGCATCCCACCCCGGACCCAGGAGCTGCCAGGGAGCCCCTTCGCAGGCAGCGAGGCAGTTTTCACCTTCCGAGGGCTCCGCTCCAGCTGCGCTTTTCTGCCAAATGTATTTGAACAACTCATCCTTTGTGTTGTCCGGCTCTAGCACCCTCCGGAGAAGTCATCTGCCGCCGGTATCTCGCAGGAATGGAAAGCAGCAGCCCACCTCTCGTTAATTCGCCGCTCGTGTCCCGGTCCCGTGGCCGCTTCGCTCTCCCCTGTGCGCGAGCGCTTCCCTGGCACACCACCTCCCTGGCAGCCCTAACCGCCCTGCGTTTGAATAACAAATCCCACGGGGAACGGCAGCCCTTCTTCCGAGGGAACAGTGGGTTGGGGTTTTTTTTTTTTCTTCTTTTCAAACTAAAAATACTCCCTGCATCATCCAAAAAACCAGCATCAAACACATGAAGCTTGTGGAGGAAAAATACGTCCCCCTCGCAGCGAAAAGAGAGAGCTTGCGAGCAAGGAGGAGGAAAGGCTGACCTCCCCGCGGCACGGGGCCTGCATCTTCACAGGCAAAAATGGGAATGTCGGACCGTTCGGGGGGAAGCGGGGATCCTTTTCAAGGATCCTTTGGAGGACGAGTGCTCTTCATTACTCAGAAATCAAGCCTGAAATGGCAGCTGAAAGCAGAGGCACCAGGGAAAAAAAAAAAAAGCAGCTCTGCAGAAGGATTTGCACCTGAAGAGGTTGTGCTTTCCACCAGCCAGGGAGCAAACAACGCCAGGGGACTCCATCTGACCCCGTTTTCTCCTGGCGGCTAGCTGAAGGGGAAGGCAGTACTCATAAATTAAAAATCCCCTCTTGGGCATTTCCTATTTTCACTGATCCTCCCATACACAAACATCTTCAGGCCTCTCTTGTCCCTCCACGCGTCTAACACCCAAAGGGCTGGGTGGCCCTTTGGGAGCGGGTCATCCTGGTCCCTCCTGACGGCGCTACGAGCCCGACCCCGTGCCCGGCTGGAATTCCCTTTCCTGGCAGCAGCGACCACTGCCTTGTCCTCTCGCGATGTCTCTCTGCGGAGACTCAGGCACCACCTTCTTTAAAGCCCTCTTTAGGAGGTGAAAGATGCGATTAGATTCAATCTGGAGCTTGGAGTTGGAGCAAGATGACTGTGGTCTCTCTCTTATCAACGATCCCCTGAGACATCTCTTTCCCTCCTCTGTTTTTCTTCGAAAGAAAATTAAAAGGCTACTTTTAATTGATGGCATCTGTTCTGGTCAGTGCTTTTACGGGACGGTTAGCTATAAAGCTAATCTCAGAAGTGGGAAGGCGGCACGGACAGCAAGCGTCACCAATCTACAGCGCCTGGCCGATGCCCAGCGCTCACCGAAGAAACACATCCGAGTGGCATTTTGAGGTGCGACTGCATCAGTTATTCTCATCTGGCTCGCTTAGAAGTGATGCTGAAGAGCACCAGAATATTTTTTTCCCCTAGAAATGTGTTTCTTAGGAACAAGTGTCTGACTGCGCACAGGGGCTGGAAGACCAGGTGAACTTCTGTCCCACCCCGTGCCCCGACTGCTGCCCATTCACCGCCACTGCGCCAGCCCACGGCGCCAGGGAGAACCCAAAGAGCAGACCCGGCGTTTACTTTTGAGTGAGGATGAGCGCGTTGCCGCGACAACACCAGAGCTGCCATCCTGAAGCAGGACCAACGTGAAAAACATCACGCTGGCACATCAACTGCTCAGCAAGGTGGCACCTTCCAGAGAGCAGCCTGCCCCATGACACGCGTTTCCAACTTGCTACGCGACGGCCGCCCACTCTCCCTTGCCTCCTTTCGGCTCCGTTTCACGCGGCCTTTTTTCACTCCTCAGGAATTTTAACTAAAAATTGGGCCACCCTGGGGAAGTTTGGGTTTTTAGAGCTCTGCCAGTGATTGATAGCCTTCTGCTGGAAGAAAGGTTGGCTGACACTGCCTCTGGGTGCAGCGGTGTCCGTGCAATTCAGTCGCTTGCCTAGAGCACCCAGCTGTTTCCACTGCTGTTACATTTTCTAGGCTATTTCTATTTGAGTTCCCGTCCCTCCCCTTCTCCTCAGAGCTGGTACCGTCTCCCTCCCTCCCAAACTCAGGATTTCTTCCTGCCCACAAGCACTGCTACACGTCTGCAGAAGACTGGGATTCTCACTGTTGTTCGCCACCACTACTGCCGCCCTATAAATAGCTGCAATCCGCGCGGTGCCAGACCTAAGATCACATTTTAGCCCTAAATGAATCGCCAGTTTTCTGTTACAATTACCCAGGTTGGAAAGGAGGACAGAGCGCTGAACTTAGCCTAAGTAAAACTCACCGTGAAGACTTGGCAACCTCCAACCCTACAACCTGCTTATTTAATTGCATGGCTCTTCTCGGCAAAATTCTGTCTGGGAGAGCAAGCCATGATGCGTTTATAGCCATGACACAAGCTTATTTTGTCTCCCTTCTAAATGCCATCTTTATTAGTAGCATGACTGCAGTGAACCAGACACCGGTTCTGGGGTGATCTTTTCTGCTACGTGAAGATCATCGTAAGTCCTTGACTCGATGACCACGACTTCAGCTTTGCAGGAGCGCAGAGCCGAGCTGCGCTGTTGCTGCCGCAGCAAAGCAAGGTCTCCCGGCTCGGGCCACAGGTCTCGGCCGACTTGGCTGGGATCTCTCTGAGTCGGACTCTCCCTAAGAGGTAAAGCCATGGAAGTAGACTGTTTCAGGCTCTTTTAGTTGGCACAAAGGGCTATCATAAACTGTCTTCAGGCTCTGCTGTTACTTTACTGTGATCATTTACTAGGGAAAGAATTTGTATTTTCAGGGGCTCAGGGGATTTGGAAGGTGGCAAAGGAGGAAAATACATTAGTGGGATGTGGAAGATGGAGCTTTTGGTTAGAGAGACTCTAGAAGCGACGCAGCGAGGCTGGTGGGTCACGCACCACGCAGAGAGAGCCGACTCTGGGATTTCCCTTGTTCTTTGCTCTCTCCCTTTCTCCTCCAGCCTCATTTTGCAGCAATGATTCCCAATACACTGGCCAGCTCAGCCAGCAACCACAAGCCTTTCTTGAATGAGCCAACCATCTCCCCGGCAACAAGGCAGGCTGTGAAAATAACGAGTGCTTCCCTTTCTGTTTTATGTTTCCCACCTCTCGAGAAATGCCCTGCCTTTTATTTGTCTCCACCGCTCAAAACCATGAATGATGGTAACTGAAATGCACCTCGTGGAGGGACGAAGAGGGAGGTGAGCGAGAAAGACAGCTTTGGTCTTCGTGGAGAAGCGTGACAGATCTTTACACCTTAGCGAAGGGCAGGCTGAAGTGTTTATCCGGCGCTGTTACGGTGATGAGCCCAGCAGACCCAGTATAGCAGGAACGGTTATGTGCACGCTGTGTCTGTCGCGTGCAGCAAGCAAGCAGGCTTCAGCTGCAGCTGGACATCCAGACAAATGCTGACACCAGGGAGAAATGGGGTGACTAATGCCCCCCTGATTCCATTTTCCCTTTTCTCCTGCTCCATCCTGCTCCTGTACAAAGCAGCCCTACGTCACCCTTCCCCACAGTGACGTTCCCATCACTTACAACAACAGACCGGCAAGGGCCTGCGGCAGAAACCCCGGACTCCTGCGTCCATCCCCCGGGTCACCCCATTCGCTACCTGGCAGCAGACAGAGGCTTCCCACCAGCACGGCGGTGCCTGCGTAACCTCGCCTGCCCTCCCCAAAGTTATGAGCAGCTTTTTTGCATTTCTCAGAGAGCCTGGGTTAGGGACACGCAGTAGGAGACAGCCAGTCTAAACAGACACCTGCCTGAGATGAAGCAAAATCCACAAATATCTCGAGCTGACAAGTAGCAAAAGCCAGTTAGACAGGAGCAGGTCTTACGCAAGCGAGCTCCTCCCACGCGCTGCTCCCTTCCAGCGACTGGAAGGCAGCAGGGGACAGCGGCTGCGTCCCGGCCCTGCCGAGGAAGAAGGCAGCTCCTAAAATCGCCTTCGGCAGGGGCAGAGGCGACGGGGTGGCGGCACCGGGTTTCTGCACGCACCCCGCTGTTCAGAGGCTGGTTAGACGCAGCTCCAGCGCACGTGGCCCCCTTTGCCGGCCGCCCTGGGTGGGCTGTTCCATTACACTGAACAGATTTTTTAAAATATTACTAGCCAGTAATTTAAAATGTCCCGGGTACATCTTTATTTAGCTCACAGTTCAGGCGTTACACACTGTATACAGCATAAGGTCACCGCAGACACATTTTGCTACAAAGCCTGAAAGAAAAAAACTCCCTGTCAAAATTTTTTAACGCTTTAGCAGCTTTTTAGTTTCGCCTTTCATAGCTGAAGCAGAGACATTTTCAGCCTCCCACTGGGAAAGAAGTTCAATGTGAAGGTCACCGCCTGCCACCTCCGGACCCCAAGCGCTGGACCTGTGACCCTGCCACTGGAGACACTTGTATCTGAGCCACGCGACTGATACTGGGATTCTCTGTTGGGTCATTTCTGGACAATTTCAGCCTGTTTCTGCCTGGTTTATGCTAATATGAACACGGTCTGCAGCTGTTCTCATACCAGCCTGCACGGGGCGGCGTGCTTGCCTGGGCAGGCTCATCGCAGCCCGGGACCACTCCAAGGTGCGGACACCCCCAGCCTCCCTGCCTGGATCCACCTCCGGCATTTCGCCCGAGTGGGATTGTAGGCGCTGCATTTCCCAGCAGCTCCTGAGGTCAGCACTGACCCGCCGAGGAAGAGACTTTACGCTTCGTCTGGTTGGGATTTCTGAAGCTGGACTTCGGAACTGGCTCTTCAAATGGAGAGATGAAAATCCATCCTTTCCCTGCCCTTCCTGCTCGATCAGACCCAAACGCTTGTACTGACTTCTAGATTCCTGGCTTTAAATCTCCATTTCCCGTTTGCTCCGCCTGGGTACGCTGAAAGGGAATCAGTGAGGAGCTTGCTTTATTAATACATTTGCACTTTAGAGAACCATTTAATCCAGAGGCTACACGTTACGGCCTGACTCTTTCCTGCCTGTTAATCTGATTATAAAGGTAAGGACTGAGTAGCGCCCTATGGGCCAGCTGGAGGGTCTCGAGAGGCAGGCGAGACCCAGCCTCTGCCCCTCTTCCCTCGTGTCAGCCCTTGCCCTTGGCTAGTCGGGCATCCAGACCTAGGCAGCGGTGGCCCTCGAGATGAGGAACGCCCACGGGCGCCGCTCCTCCCGCAGCCGGCTCCCGTCCCCTCACTGCCTGCTCCTTTTTCCCCTGCCCTCTTGCAACACGTACAGGATCTGTGACTTTTTGCACTTGCACAGCTTTTCCGGAGTTTCCGACAGACCTTCCGGGCTGTGCGCAGTGATAACGTGCCATGATGTGCTCCTGCCTCCCTGCGCTGAAGGATACGAAACAAGGACCTAGGTGCTGCCCGCAGGCCATGAACCTTTTGTGATCTGGGCACAGCTGCAAGAAAACCCGCTCCCCTGAACAAGGAGCACGTGTAAAAGTGAAATCCTACACGCAGACTGTTTTGTTCTTAACCTGGGGACAGGTCCTTATCAGCAGAGAGGGTCAGCGAGACCTGGAGCATGTCCTTTTTGTGATTTATTTTGTCTTTTTAGCTCGTATTTCCTACCGTGATCTGACTTTGACAAAAGCTGAGGGATTTAGTCTGGACTCTTCCCCCAGTCTTTCGCTTCTATTCGGCTAAATACTGGAGGTATAATTATGGGCAGGAGAAAAATGAGAACAGTGAGAGAGGATTTGGTTATTTTACCTCGATAACAAAAGCACAAATCATCTCATTCGCATTTATTAAGTAGGGGAGAGTAGGGGGTTTTTTGCTCTGAGCATTGTCAGGGTGCCATTTGGAAGGGATACAGGGCAGACGCGTCTCCCATGAAGTCGGGGTGGGGGAAGCTGTAATAGCCAAGCAGTCCCTGGGCAAACCCTGTCCTGGGCCCGTGCCCCCTCCTTCCCTGCTGCTGAATCAGGCTCGAGCAGCCGCAGCCCCGGCTCCCCCTCCCGAGCTCTCTGCTCTTGGGGGCTTAAGTGATGAGTAGGGGAAAATCCCCCACTAAAAGATTTGCATTAGAAACCCTTGGCTGAGGAATGACTTCTAAAATAGAAAAGCTTTGCTTGAAAAGGGATGAACCACGTAGCATAATACTCAACAAATCGCCTGTTTAATGGCCTCTCTTTATAGCAGCTGTGCACTAATAACAAAAGCGGGGTAGCAGAAGCCACACGCTTCTTTGTAAGATTAAAATAAAGACTATTTCATACTAATACCAGCAACTTTCTGTGGAGGTTGACTAAGAGAAAGGAGCGAGTGAAAGAGCACGGCTTGGGAGACTTGGTGCCTTTCCCCTTTGTCCACTGCTGGATGAAGGAATATTAGTCCCATCTACGCAGGGAAGATGCTCTGCATCAGCCCTCCCAGGCTGCTGCTTGGCTTACAGCGGTTTGCTGCAGGCTCGTCTGTACAGTCAGCAGGACACCGCTGTAAGGCAGGAGGAATTTCTCCAGCACTACATACCTTAGGGGAAACTAGGTTGGGGAGAACTTCATCCAACTTGCTTTTTACTTTGCAAGGCGTCACTCTGGATCCCTACTGCCGTAAAGCATAAACGGAAACAAGAGTGGTTCACACTAGACGTAAGGAGAAACCTCATCACGAGGACAGTAGAGCAGTGGACCAGGCTGCCCGAAGAGGCCGTGCAGTCTCCATCCTTGGAGGATTTTGGACCCGATGGGATAAAGCCCTGAGCAACCTGGTTTGACCCGAGAGCTGACCTTGCTTGAGCAGGAGGTTGGGTTAGACACCTCCTGAGCTCCTTTCCAGCCTGAGTTATCGTGTGATCCTAGGAACATTTGGCGTCTTTTCCACAGGAATATGAACGGATGCGACATTTTGTGCAGCCCAGTACTCCCATCTCTCATTCCTGGCAGTCCTGACAACAGCTCTCTCCCTCCACACCCTGTGCTTTGCCAGGCCTGGCACTAAAGCAGTGCTGAGTTTCCCTCCTCGAATTAGGACTTCAGGCATTGAAAAAAAAAAAAAGAAATTTTACATTTTAAAGCTGTCTGCCACAGCCTATTTATCAGACATGGAGGATGATTTGTTTCTGTTTTCCTGGGCATAGGTTTTTAGCTGAGACAAGATACGTTGCCTTGCTGAGAGCTGAGTCACCGAGTAATCAACAGATTAATGTATTCAGTTCGAAAGCCATCAGCATTAGTTCTCGGCAAGCTCACAAGAACTCCATTATGGTATCATCTCTGCATTTGGGATGGAAATGTCTCCAGGATTTAGAGTTCCTGTGGGAAAAATCCCTAGATGCAAAGAAATCAAAATACCCCTTTGTGATTGGGAGAAATAAGGTACCTCTTCAAACAGAAACACCACAGCAGGATTTTGGCATCCTTTCTAGTGAATGCTTTTATTATCAACCCTCAGATAAGGAGTTTGGGGTATGTCATACGTCTGTCATTTGATAGCTACCTAAAAATAGTCATGATAAACTCAGTGGCATATAGGACTTTGCCCTTAGCAGGTCTTTAATCTGAAATTACTTTATTTCCAGTGAAACCAAGTGGTTTTACTTTCTCTGGGATGGGAGCATGCAAAAAGGGTGGTCTTGACTTCTCTAGAGCTCTGAGTTTCTCCGTGTGGGCTTGGTCTGAGCCAGAAATGCAAAAAGGAAAGGCAGAGGCTGGCAGGGGCACCTCAGAGAGGAGCCGCTGTTTAAAAATAGGGAGCTGGTTAAAGTAACAACAGAGCAGCGACTGTAAAAGGACAGGCTGGCTTAGGTGTGTGGCATGAGAAGGCTGCCAGGCATCACATAGTTGTTCTGATAAGACACGTGTAACACTGCTGCCTAAGACCCCGTCCATACGAACCTCAATGAAGTAAAACATCCTCTTGTTTGCAAGCGAAATTGCTGTTTGGGCACACTTGAATGGGGGATGTGTGCGCAAAAGCCAGACAAGCCCCTGCAAAAGTCAAGTTAATCCTAAAAGCTTTCCTGTATTAGCAGGCTGGTGGAAGGGATCCGAACAGCAGCGAGACTTCTCCCCGAGACATTTCTCCTTGCAGCCTGTGCTTCCAGCACGCGCACAGTAGACAGGACACACGTTCTCACTGTTCCCCCAAGTCTGTCAGTACCTCGGTCTAGGCTCTCCCTAGATAACAGCATTTTTTTTGTACTGGCCTGGCTAGTGCCAGGGCATGAGAGATCGTGGCTGTTGTGGCCCAGAGGCTACACGTCCTAGCATAGGTGTACAAAAGGCATTTCACATGCAGTTGTGCCTGTTTGTTGCACAAGCTGCGTGTGCAATAGGCATACCACGGTGATGTAAGTCTTCCCCCCTCCCTCCGTTGCCCTCCAAAGTATTCAGATTGTGCAAATGCCTCCTGTTTGTGCTCTGGGGTCTCCAGGCACTCAGCTCTCTGTACCCAAGCAGTGGTGATTTTAACTTACCCGTCGTTCCTTATCACCGTATTCGATGCCCAAGGTATCCATGGCACGTACAATAGCTGCCAGGGACTGTATAGTGTTGCTGTAGACCACTGGCTTGTACTGCTTCACGTCTTCTCCAGAGAAGCCATCCTCATGGATGATCCTGAAGAAAATGCAAAGGACAAAAACCTCTTGAGAATGTGATTTCAATGGGGAGACATTTAAAAGAGAGCTGCGCTCTTTTGAAGAGCACATCTGCTAGCTCAATTCACTTAATTTAGTCAGCATTTCTTTTTAAACCTTTCTGGTTGTTCACCAGCAGCGTGTCTGAGCCCAGTGCCTGGAATTAGCATCCCTTTTGCTCTCTCTCAAGGAGCTTTTGTGCAGGGCCGGCGCATATGGTACCTCCCTCCCCTGGAGGCCTGGAGAGCCTGGGTGCACGAGCTTACCGGCCACGGGGAGCGGGGGTTCCAGGTCCCGCATCACCTTTCCCGTCAAGGTCTATGGAAATATGTTCAGTGCTTACAGTGACCATCAGATCAGATCAGATCTTAACCACTGAAACAAGTGATAGAGACCCCTAGTTCTTGTCTAGTCCCTTTCACAGTAGCTCCTGGGGTGCCCTACAAGAGGAACCGGAGCTGAAATACCCCCGTACGCATGGGGACACAGGCATGGATAGGGGAAGTGACTTAATGTGTAGCACTTAAAGTATTTACAACCCTTCACACCTCCTCCCTCCTTCCCCCTCCTTTAAAACCAGTGCTGGGAGTTTTGCCGCCGCAAGGCGTGTTCTGTTATCCCTTCCCGCAGCGGAGTGGGAACGAGACCCACAGCCCTATCAGCTCTGCGCGCTGCACGCTCTGTGCCTTAGTCTCTGCTAAACTCCGCAAAAGGAACTATTTGACGGAACGAGTTCTTGCGGTCCCTTGCTCAGGTCAGAAGACTGACCCCTATAATTTCTTCATCTCTACGTAACTCAAGAACTAAGCGCGGGTGTGTCTAGAAAACAACTAGGATGTGCAGAGCTAATTGTGTTTGACAATAATTCTTCCCAGTGAAGACATAAGTTATGACCCTGTCTCTTAAACAGTGGCAGAGAGGATGATCTGCTTGGCCGAACCGAAGTCCTTGCTTGGCCGAACTGAAGTCCTTGCTTGCTCATCCTCAGATCTCCCTGGACAACAGGGAGTCCCGCCGTAACAGACCTGGTCGCTGATAAAACCGAGCATCCTGTCTATAATGGGATTTTGGCTTCCTTTTTTTCTAAATCAGATCCACACAAGCCAAGGCCCCGACCGGTGCTGGCATGCCCCTGGGGAGCGGGAGCGCTAGCGGGGATGACAGTGAGCTTGCAATAGATACAGTGCTGGGATGGTGGCGGAGACGGGGCTGGATGCCAGCCCCGTGTTATTAACAGATGACTACATGAAGAACAAGGCTGATACAGAAACATGCTGACAAAGACACAGATCTGCTTCCCGTGATGTGAAGCTCACGGAAGGGTTTTCTAACACAAGCGACCGACTCTCTGCTCTCCCCACCGCGACCTTCGCTCACTCGTCACTGAGCTCCTGGGAGGAGCTGCTCCGACACCCTCCAAGGCCTGGAAAAATATGACTACAAGCAAAGACAGCCCAAGGCAGGCAGTAGCTCAGATTAATTGGTATCCGGGACATTTCTAAGCTACTGATCCGAGGAACCGGGCAGAGCCCCCTGCTCGGGTACTCCAGCTCCAGGAAGGGGGAATGTTGGAGACAGCACGAGGAGCTGCTGGTTTGTCTCGCCTAGGCTGAGGAGAGCAGGGGTGGATGAAAACCTTTCTGACGCAGTAAATCCAGACTTGCTAATCTGTCAGCATTTTTTCTATAGCTAGTTTTGATTTGGATGAAGAGTTATGGGCAATAGCAGACCTTGTACTCTGTAGCTTTTATTTTGTGTGAATCCAACGCTCGTGCCGAGGTTTGGAGTAGCAGCATTTGAGTAACGGGGGAGGAGGAGGGCCAGCAGAGCCGTGGGTCGGCACTGGATCTCACGGATCATTTACTGTTACTCAGACAAGTTGCTGAACTTCTGGGAAATGTGTTCTTTGTCAAAAGTTGGAGTCAAACCCGAAGAGTTATGGCTGGCACAAAGCACGAGGATCTGCATCAATGCCCTGCGGATTCAAGAGAGACTGTACAGCACCGGTTCCTCCCAGCTACGAGCACGACAGCAAGAAGCTCGGCAGGGCAGGGGTCCCGTGCGAGGCAGGCAGTTAGCAGAAGCACCACCAGAAAGAATGTGAGGTTGGATTTTGGGGCAGAGGGGACTAAATGTTGGTTCTGGGGCAGCTGAGAGAGGGAAACATAAGCGGGGGATAAGAAAGGGGTGAGCAGAGGATGGGCACGAGGGGCAGTGTAAGGGGCACAAGAGGATGCGGCTGGAATTTGTTTGGTCCAGCCGTTGACCACGCCGGTGGAGATCGGAGCGGTGCCCGCACCTCGGGCTGGCTTCGTTTCTGCCTTTCACTGACAGGCATCGGCTAGGGACCTGACACGGCAAGAAGAGGGCTGAACAGCTGTAGAGGGAAAGAGGTGAGCTCTGGTCTTCTTCAGCGTTTAAACCATCTCTGGCCTCGTGCCATGAAGTTGGTGCCTGACATTTTCCCTTCTAAACACTCAGTGTTTCAAAATACTCCACGCCAGTAAGCTCCCCGTCCAGTAACAGGGCTCCTTGTGTTGAAGGGGCAGAATCAAGCGATGGAGGGTGGCTGTGGTATCCCTCAGCGAACGTACTGCTGACTGGGCAACACGTTGACATCGTTCAAAGCACAGCCATGAAAGCGTTACTTTTAAAGGGGGCAGAAAAGAGCGTGCAGAAAAAAAACCACCCTGATTGTTCTTCTGTGAAATCTCCCCGGGAAGGCAGCCACGGCGACCGAAAGCTGCGCTGCGGATGCCAGCATTGAAGTTTTGCTGTAGGAAGTACCTACGGATTAATCAATCACGCAGTTAGCACATTACCTAATATCTGAGCGAGCAAATCCCCGCTGACTAGTGCCGTTCCAAAGCCTGCTAGGACACCGTGAACTGGTTTATTGTCCTATATGCTTTGAGCAAATGTTTCTCCTCTTGCTCGCCTTGGCGATCTGATGGCTGAGATCCCGTGGCAGCTTTTTCCATAGTCCTCTGGAAACGTTCATGCCGCCACTCACCCATTTGGGATATACCTTTCTTCTTGCCTGCTACTGTGCTTTACTGCCCAGAGGACATTTTCAGCACTAAAAATGTGAATCCTCTGTTTTCTAAATGGCTTGTATTTTTTCCCGTGTCTGAAACACAAAGGAAACCGCTGCAGGCAGGTTCCTCCTTGCCACACTAGAGCCGGTTCTCTCCAGGGCAAAGGAAGAAGAGGGATTTAAGAGGATCCCCGGGGGCTGTGGAGGGGGGAGACAATGCTGTAATTTTTAACAGCGATTCTGAGCAATTAAAAAGCCATTTCATTCACCAAGTGACTAATGAAACACCGTGCTCTGAATGGAATGGTGAGAGACAACTGAAGCAACCTGCTTGTCTAATGTACCTGTTAATGCCTGCTCCCTACCCCTCAGCTGCTGACAGCAAAACCCATATGTTTGCGTGCTACGTTGTCATACTCATTTTAGAATGGCATTAACAGACAGGTATTTGCCGGGGAAAATGGTTCCGCTGCAGATCAGATCTTCTGCCATCCCCCAGCAAGTCATTAATCCTGAAGAAGTGCCCAGTGCCTCAGCGATTATTGCTTAATTACAAAATAAATGAAATACTTGGAAACGGGGTGCATTCTGCGTAGCAGCTCGCGTTGGCTTCCGTTCAACAAAGCACTTACATGCCTTCAGCCTTCCACTACGAAAGGAACGTATTAAAAAGGCAAAGCCAAAGATACTGTTGCCGTATGTCCCTGCTGACACGCGCGGCCCCGGCGGTTGTCAAACGGCAGCTTTGGACAAAGCACACGACAGCCCCAGCACGGCGGGGCTGGATCTCAGCCTGGGGCTGATCCTCACAGGGAGCCAGTTTGCCCAGGCCGCTCCTGGGGGAATACTTGTCCATCCATCCCGGAAACCTCCTGGAGCAGAGGCTACAGCTTCCCCTGGCCCCGCTCCAGCCCCAGACAAGCTATTCTGGCGCTTTCCTTCCAGCCCTTCCGACCTAAGCCAGGTTCAGTAAAATGCAATGTCTCTTCCCTACACCTTCTCCAACTGGGTCCTCCTCCTCCTTGAGGCACAGCGCCCCAGACTAGACCCCGTCCCCGCTTCTCTAGCCTGCCAAGATCATTTTAAGCCATGCAGCTTATCCTCTGACATGCTGCAGTACCTCTCCCAGCTCCACATCACTGCCAGGTGTAATTATGTATTTTCATCCATTTTTCACTGATGAAAAGTTTGAAGGAAATCCACCCAGACCCCTGCAGAGTCCCATTTGACAGAGCCCTCTGCGCTGACCACGAGCCACCGGTAACTGTACTCTTTGGGAATGAGTTGTGCTACTCATCCATTTTTGGGTAAGACCTGAAGTAGTTGTATCTAGACTGTTTTTCCAGGTCACCTTATGAAAGTCAAGTGGGACTGTCTCAAACCCTTCCCAAAATCTACATATGGCACCAACTATTCCTCCCCTGCCGAGAAATCAAATGAGATTAGTTTAACATGCCTCATTTTTGTATAATCCGTGCTGGATGTCACTCATCTCCCTTTTTATCTCCTAGGTGCTTGCAAAGTGTTTGATTGATAGTGCAGTTCTCTTGAAAGCTTCTAGAAGTTGACTGGTCTATAATTCGTGCTCCTCTTCTCCCTCTATATTTAGAGAGACACCATGTTTACATTTTTTCCTGTCTCCTGGTACCTCACCTGCCCTGCGAGAGCTCTCAAGGAGAAGTGTTTGTGTGTCTGAGATGGCGCCAGCAGAGCCTGTAAGTATGTAGTAAGAAGTTCCTTAAACACAGCTTGTCTAAAGACGTTTAATCTTACAAAACTTGCCCTTCTTGTGCCAGCGGGAGAGAGGTGGCAGCGCTCAGGAGTGGAGCCTCTTGCGGACACCCCTTCTGCCCCTCTTCCTTCCAGGGCTCGGTACCCTCCATCCCTCTCTCACAGCTCTCCTTACCTGACTGACGCAGCCCTGCCTCGTCTCCTGCACTTTGTCATCACTCCAAAACCTCGAGCCAATGCCTCTGAAACTTTTCCTGCTAAATTCGGGGAACTTTGTGTGGCTTCAAGCTGTCTGCATCACTGTAAAAGACATACGTAGAGACTTCCAATTGCCTACCACAGAAAATAAATCCCATACTGTTTCTGTTTTACCTAAGGTGATTTACTTTCAATCAGCAAGACGTTTCCAGCTGAATGAAGTTTTCCCATATCAATGCACATCCCTAAAATTACAGTGATTTGCTTGAAGAAAACCAGGCAAGAAATCACCAGGAGATTATTCCACTGCAAGTGTATCGCAAGCGAATACCTTGCAAACGAACGGTCCAGTTCCTATAAGAGCAGTCCTCGCTCCTCACCTTCCCCTGGACAAATTAAGCTACTTAAAGGTCGTTGCACAGCTTTCGGACAGAGCCTGGTGCCGCGGTGTCAGGAGTTTCATGTCTCGGGGCTCGAGGACGCTTGGCTGGCAGCGGCACCCTGCGTAGCACCCGCCTGCGTGGCTGCGCGCTCCGCTGCAGCATCTCCTTCCACGCCAGGACAGCTCAGCTCTCCCCGGCGCTCCGTATGGGAAAACCTCCCAGCCCACGCGGAGAGCGGGAGATGCTACAGGGTGTAAAGCGCTGCTTGCAGCTGCGGGAGGTCTCCTGGGCCACGGCAGAAGGGAGGTGGCGTCAAAGGGACAACCGGGCATTTGCCCACCAATGCCTTTTTGCTGGGGCTGTTGAGAGCCCCAGTCATACGTATACGTTTAGGGTATAGACTGATCCAAGGCGGATTTTACGTGAAGAATTTTGGAATGAACCACACATGCAAATCTATTTTTGCTCGGCAAACTTTTCTCATTTTTTTTTCCTCCTTTCTTCCCCTCTTTTGCTTTCAAAATTAATCTTTTCTGCTTCCTACCAGAATCAAGCAGGTTATTCTGGTGAGGCTGGGCAGAGCTGGAGTCAAAAGAAAAAAACCTAATGTTGAAGAAAATGCTGTAAGCTTTGTTTGCAAATGGGGAAAAATAATAATAACGCAAAAATCTGACTTTAATATGTAGACAAGGGAAGAGGGTGATCAAATTTTGATGGAAAATCTTCTGCTAGAGGTAATCAGCTACTTTTAAATTTATTTTTATCTTGACATGAGGTTAAAAGGTTTGTTTATAGGGGAGTTATGAAGCTAAATTCCAGTGATTCTCTTCTCACTCATTTAATAGCCTGAAATGCGATTAAAAACTCCTGGATTATGTTAAACTAAATCAACGCAGATGCCCATGACCTTGTGTTTCAAAGACTGCAAAGGCACAGCTCAGACCTCTGTGACAGGGTGCAAATCTCTCCGAACTCTCATTCTTCTTCCCCTCTGGCTGTGCTTGAATGACACGTTGTACATCCTATTCCCACAAGAAATTCTCCGAGATGGAGATTAAGATGACTGTTTGCCTCCACGCCCGCTTTTTTGAAAAGAAAAACAGCTTCCTTTGGGTCATGTAAAAACTGCAAACGGAGCTGATTTTAAAAAGCATGATTTTTTTCAACCTGGATTTTTAACACCAGTCCAAGAAATGCTGATGGAGCCCTGGGATAGACTCCCAGCCGGGGGAAATCTCCCTTCTGGAGGAAATACCTTTGGGCCACTCAAAACTGAATTCTTACCACCAAAGTATTTCTTGCATGCAAAGACATTATTCTAACTAACCAGCTGGTTCATGTTAAAAAAAAATAAGCAAATCCATCAGGCGATTGAAATGCTGCCAAAATCTACGGCCCTGGAAATGGTCGCGCTTATTCAAATCAATTGCAAAAGTTTCACGGACCTGTGCAGGGCAGCAGCATTCTTGCTCTTCTAGGGCAGCTAAATTCGTGCCCGAGATCAACGCCTGTAAGTAACCCCGATGCCTTCAGGAGGTCTAGTGAAAGCCAGGCGTGGGCTCCTGCACCTCAGCTGCCGGCCAAAACGCTAGAAAACGAGGTTGCAAGAAACTCTCTCGTGTCTACTCAGAATGGATGTTGCTGCCATCTTCGTTTTGCCTGTGGATGAGCAGCTATTGAGCGAACGATGATTAACTTCTAGACACGTAGGGGCCAGATACTGCATCTTCCCCCAAACCTTCCATTTCAGCTTGTTTTCAGGTGTATAAAATATAGGCAGAATACTCTTCATTTCCAGTTTAATACCGACCAAAACCAGAAGCAAGCGTGCTAAACTCCCAATGTGGTGCTGTGTCCCTGCAGTCCTGCGGCTTTTTGGCAGCAGCTCTTAGTCTTTTTTTAATTATTATTATTTTTTAATTGAGTTCTACATCAGTGCTTAATTTTGGCTTTGGGTTGTCTTGAGGGGTGATCCCCCCTTCGGTTGCACGCCGCAGCCGAGAGCTGATTTCCTGAACCGCGGGCTCAGCTCCCCCGCCACGTGTCCTTCACCGACGGGGGGGTCTGGGGTGGGTTTTGTACCCTGCGTTGGGGCGGCACCGACGGCCCTTCCCACCTTCGCTCTGCGAGGACCGTTTCAGCATTTCCATTTTCTAGCAGGAAGCAGCGGAGTGAAATACTCTGGTTTTAAGTGTGTGTATAAAACAAGTTTAAGAGCATAAACAGTCTACTGCATCCTGAAAGTAATTAATTACTGCTGATGAATGAAAGACACCGGGACTGATATTTCGAAAGAAGGCAAGGCTGAGCAGGCAGAGCAAACCCAGCCACGGCGCTAGTGCTCGCCCAAACTCAAGAGGGACGTAGTCGTCCTTGGAAGCTGAACACCACGAAGCCCGGAAAACGAAGCATCCCGTGGCTCACCCCTGAGAATCGGCATTACCCACAGCACACCTAACTGTGCACAGAGCCAACCACACCAGTGGGGTTACCCACCCGAGTCACCCTAAAACGGTAGTGTTTGTCCTGCAGATGCCCCCGGCTGCTGGTGTCAGAGGAGTGCCGGTACCTGGACGCCCTGCCCTGCAGAGATACAGGGGATGGTGGTACAGGGGTGCACTCAGGGGGGAAAATCCATCACGCTTGCTCATACGGAAGCAATACAAGAGACCCTCTTTCTTGCTGCCCCAAATCATGCTCCCCAAAGCCCCGCCTGCCCAGCTGGGAAGCACAAGGCGCAGGCAGGGCCGCAGGCAGAGGCTGCCCGGACCCCCTCGTCCCGCACCACGCAGGCAGCGGCACAGGCCTGGGGGTTTATGCAATGTCAGGCTGCCGGCACAGTTTGGTTTTACTGAAATTTGCAGTTGTGTAACTTTGATAATGTGCCCTCTCCTGGGGCCTTTAATATTAAGATCAAATATTGAATACCCTACATGCACCTAATTAGCTTTAATATGCATCCTGCTCGGCTCAGTAAGAACAGCAAAGAAACACAGTCAAAAACAATTAGATCGGGATTTTTTCCGATTAAAAAAAGACAGCTGGACTACACAGATTCCTGCAGCAGCATTTGCATTAGATGAGATTGCATTTTTTTGTGGAAAAAGCCTCGGAGCCAAAAGGGTTTCAAATAGCACCAGTGGAGGCTGACAGCTGCGTTCTTCTTTGTGCGTTCCCAAATAATAATTCAGGGAAGGAAAAAGGGTTCCTGCTCCGAGTGACTTATCTTCTGATCCCATGCAATGTGCTACACAGTCAATCTACTTTGTCCACGCTCTGCCTGAGACCAATGAGATCCCCCGGGGAAAAAAAATCCACCGGGCCGGTGATGACCCACATGCGAGAATTCTCATTAATTCCTCGGTAATGTTACATAAGGTCATTTTGTTGAATTAAAATTATTGGGATTAATCCTCTTAAATGTTCTCTTAGATGCAAGGGGGATCCAACTGCAGCTGGATCATCCCACAGCTGGTTCTAGAAAGTCAAAACAGTGTTTTAAAGCCCCGTAATGGTTTTGTTAAATTCATCCCCTGAACAAGGACACAAAGCAGCTTTTTATGGCTTTTTTAGATCACTTACAACTTCTGTAAGCTGCCATTAACTATCATCAAAGCCTGAAAAATGAGGCAAATGGGTTCAATGTCAGTTTTACTGCCCAAACCTAAATAATATTTTCGGTTTCCCATCTGCCTCTTCTGAAGTGTTTTGATAGCTGGAAGGTGACTTTGCCTTTCAAAACCTTTTCAGATATTGTTCTCCACAACCAAATATTCTGTGGACAATAGAGGAAAAAAGGGACATACACGGCCTCTTCGTCACCCCGTGCATTTCATCCTCACAATCAAGTACCGCCACCAAATCCCGCAATAAGAACAGAGCAACCTCGTGTATTTTACCCAGATATTAAGGGTCAGTGCACGGCTCTCTCAGTGTATCGAAGCAAGGCTTTGGTGGGATGTACCCGGTTCCCAGCCCTCACGCGACAAACCCGGCTTCCGAAGCCCCCTGCTCTACTGAAATCCATTGGGATTCAGAGTTACTTCCCCGGTGTCTAGAGCTGATCTTTGCACAGCTGACATATTTTTCTGTGTGTCCTAGCTGTACTAGCGCTCATTAGGAACCGTGTGCTGTCATGAAAACACTCAGCTAAAATAAAAAGATGCTTTAAAGGAGCTTTGCTTTTCTGGGATATCAAATCTAGCAGCAACTGTCTTTGTGAAGCAATAATTGATGTGTTTGATTAGCTCTGGTAGCAGATGGGTTTTTTTCAGTGCTTTTGACGTTTTAACATGTTAAGCTGAGAAGGAATCAATTCTGGGAAGAGTGATTATGCCATTCCTCGTACCCTGTCCATGTTCCCTGGCATGTCACAGCTCAGGGGCTCCATCTCCGAGCAGTGGGCTTGCCACAAGGCCCGGGGTGTGCTGCCAAGCTGACATTAGCCTCCCCTAATCTCAGCTCAGAGATCTTTGAGTTACGGCGTTCCCAGTTCTGTAATGTGCTGCCAGAGGATGTAATCAAGCACCACACCCCACGGATCACAGTCTTTGGGAGAGGCTGCTGCGAAAAAAATCCCCAAAGACTGCAATGGATCCTCCATTGTTGGAAAATTTTGCAAGCAAAATGACGAGGTCTGGTGTAGATGTGATAAAAGTCCTGGGCAGAGCAACAGCAGCTTGGCCTCTGTCGCTCCTGCTGCTGCAGGCAGCATGAAACCAAACCTTGCCTTCCTAACCGCGGGATTTCTTGCAGCGGGGCTGCGAAGTTTCTGCTGGCTGTACTTACTGGAGCCTCATGGGAGCCTCTGCCTACAGCCGAAACGCGGCTGGAGCAGAGGTAGAGACCCCTCCGAACAGGAGGTGGTGGCAGCTGGCTTCGGGTCGCTGTGCTCGGTGACGCCAGGTCACGGGTCTGAGCTCTTGCAGCCTGGCTGCTCAGGTCTGCTGGCTGCCTTGAGGCTTCCCAGGCTGAAGAGTTTGAGCTGAAGCGTGGCAGATACGGTATTTTAGGATTCCGCCCACACTGTTAATAAGGTTTCGCAGCAGGAAGGAGGTATGTTGCACTTGTGATTAATTACATGCATTTGGATATATTTAAATCATAACTTCTACACTTGTACTCAGAGAACAGGTTATCTGAAGGGAAGACAAATGCACAGTTTTTCCCTGACACCTGCCACAAGGATTCAGTCAAATAATGTTAACCCTTCAGGGATTCTCAAATGCAGCTGATGTTTGGAAAATACCAGTGGGGGACAAGACCTTGGCTGGCCTAACCCGGCACACGCATCCCGAGAGAGGTACCTTCCCGTGGCGATGGGGGAAGGCCCTGCCTCGGCTCCAGGTCTCCCGCCTACAACTGCCCTGACAAGGAAGAAGGAACAATTTTTCCCCAAGCTTTTCAGTCAAGCTATTCCAACACAATGTCTTGCGGCATTTCCCGGCACAGAGGAGACCAAGGGCTCTGCTCTGGGGTCCCGCTGTGTGTCTCGCTGTGCCCCCGTCTCTCTGAGCTGGGACAGCCGGTCAGTGCCTCCCTGCGAGGCTGCCGGGGCGCTGGGTGGAACTGGGAGGCAGTGTGCTGCCAAATATTCCCATGCCTGTACCGAGTCGTGGAAGAACACAAACATAAGCCACAATGAACGCACCCACTGCCAAAAGACCACAAATAATTATTTGTCCCTGCCCTGCAGAGTGAGCTGGGGCTTTGTAACCAGATCCAAGCACTGCCCCGTGACGTCCTGGTGGCAGCAGGGGAGAAGGAGGTGGCTCTACCGGGAGAGCTCCTACACAAGCAGTGACCAAGGACTGGCCACTGGCAGAAAGCAGAGGAGCTCCCCTGCGTCCCTGGGCAACTCAGCCAGCCTGACGGGATCCTTAGGGTGCCCGTGTCCCCCAGGCACACCGAGGGCGAGAGGCAGGCTCTCCCCGCTCACTGGGTGAGGCACAGGTCCCCGCACTCTCCTAGAGCTTCGTGTCAGCGTTCGGCACGGCAGCTCCTGCCAGCGGAGAAGGGAGCGATCAAGAATCAAGCGTCTGGGGTACCCTGGCCAGACGCTGTCTTGCATCGGAAAGCCTGGCTCAGAGCCAGGCTGGCACTTAAGTTCTCCTTGCCAGGCCCATATTCTGTTAATGGGAGCCCCAGGAGCGCCGTGCTACCAAGAAGCAACGTGGAGGCTGCGGGGAAGCAAGCCTCCGGGGAGGCCGCCGGAGAGCACGCTTGGCACCTCTTCCCCATCCTTGTTTGCTGTGGCGCTGGGTGGTGGCCACCAGACCCGGCAGAAGCGGCAGGTGCCATGGTGCCAGCCGCTGTCACTGGCCTATGGGCTAGTTCTGCTTCAGCAAGCCACCACCGGCTTTCTAGGTAGCCACAACAACTGAGAGCAGAACTGCATTTGAATGGATGCATAAATGTGTTTGCCCGTTATGCCGGGAAGCGGCCGCTGTGACAAACATCTCAGAAAATGAGTATGTTCCTCCTCCTGCTTTCATCAGTCTGTCATCCCTCATGTCCTCATCTTCAATTGAGAAATTCCTTATTGATTTAATTTGCAAATGCCTATAAGTCTTTCCCAAGAGTATCTGAGAAGAAGACGCGTCGCAGTTCAAAGCGACTGTCTGAACCGCATTATAAAGCATCCAGCTAGATTTGGTAAATCTGCCTCGTAATAAATTTACTCCACATCTGACGGTCAGAGTTTAAGCTTATCTCTAGTATTATTTAACTGTCGCTGGTGTAAAACATTCCTGCCTTCTGGAGAGGTTTGACTGGATTCACAGAGGCTGAGGTTTAATTAGCACACGCTACTTTGACTCGCTCTTCCCACCCACATAGTAGGTGCACTGCTGGCATTCAGATGATGCACCGTTTTGATGGGATAGGCTTCTGTTTTTCCAGAAATTATCTAGGAAAGTTTGGACATCTCATTAGTTTCCCAAAGCTTTTGAGTTCTCCAAACAGCACAGACTTTCCTTTCCTCTCTGGCCCGGCTTCCCTCCCTTCACCTGCAGTCCCATGACGAAGAACAGCCCCCAGCTTTGCCACCGCGAGGGAGCACCTCTGCCCTTTGGGGGATGTTGGTGGGACGAAAAGAAAACAAAGATTATCTGGACTTGGGAAACAGAGGTAATGGAGTGCTGATTTAGCATTTAACAGCGCTGCCGGTGTCCCTTTTAAACAGTGATGATTGTAGCTTACTAATTTCCATATAATAGATTTACAGCCTACGGAATATGGGGAAATGTGTGATCAAAAGCAGCACCTAATCTATAAGCAGAGGCAATAGCGCTGAGTAACCCAAGGCAAACAAGTGGCTCATTAACCAATCAATTGATAAAGTTAAATGCAATAACTCACGCTAAACGCCGCTCGGCTGCCCTGGCAGGGTGCAGGCAGGGCTGGGGAAGGCAGGCTGGGCGGCCGAGTCCGTCCCAGCTTGGGCAGAACTGCCTCTGCTTGGGAACCGGAGTGGAGAGCTGGAACTCACATTTATCCCAACTAATGCCAAAACGAGAGACTGAGAAAGGGGCAAGGGACTGGGGAAGATGGGAAGGTGACTGAGGAACCGAGCAGGGGTCCCCTGGGAAAAATGTTCTGCGAGCATCTCCAAGGACCGGGTACGGCTGGGGCACAGCTGCTCTCTCCCCTCGGTGTCCTGGCCTCCTGGGGACTTCTACGAGGTGGCACATGCTGAAACCGCTCCAACGTGCCCTCCAGGGACCAAACCACAGCGCGAGGGAGGTCTCGAAGGCGCAGGCTGTAACGTCCCGAGGGGTCCCCATCCCACACCTCACACCCTGGGGCCGGAGCCACACGGGACCTCAGCATGGAGGTGCTGTCCCTTTCGGGGGGCAGACGGCAAACGTATCTGTCCAGACACCTCCCGGCCAGCCAGGAGCATCTCTCGCAGGCAGGACGAGTTCTCCGGTCAGGCTCTGCAGCAGCTCGTGCCCCACCACCGCAGCCCAGCTGAGCTGTTCACCCGCGGGTGTTGCGGCCACAGCAGATCCTGCCAGGAAAGGCACAGCAGCAGGCAGCCCACGCGCCCCTGAGAGCGGTCAGGATTTGGCCCTCTGAAGGGGGGTCCTGGGCCCTGGAGCCCCAGGCAGCAACTGCCAACCCCGGGAACCAGACCCGGCTGTGGGGCTGCTTCATCTGGCTGATGGAAGTGAGATTTCTATGGTTCACAGAATCACGGAATGGCAGGGGCTGGAAGGGGCCTCTGGAGATCATCTAGTCCAAGCCCCCTGCTAGAGCAGGGTCACCCAGAGCAGGTTGTTCCTCCCTGATACTTCGCAGGGACCCCCAAACCCTCAGAATACCAGGGCGTGATGCAACATCGTTCCCTTCTCTTCATTCCTAAATCCTCCCTTTAAAAGCTCCCAGGCAATGAGGCTTTCACCTCTCATCCAGGAATAATAATCCGCAGTGTAACACATTTCATCATTAGAAATATTTCCTGCTGTCCAGTCAAAATTTATCTACTGACGAACTCAAATACAGCTTCCACAATGTCATTCACGTCGTTATTTTTAGTACCGGCATTGCCAGCAGAAATAACAGGCCTGATGTATTTTTTTCCCCCCCTTAGAATGAGGCTTCTGAAATTATAGATGTGAGCACTAATTGAGTGCCAAGAATGCTACGAACAATTTGCACCGCTACGGAATCTGGTAGCAAACCAACGCGCTGCCACCCCACTTGCACGTGCAGTTATGCTACTGTCCACTCGGAGCAGGCGCGTATCCGCTGGCAGGATTATTTGTGGCCACAGTTGATGTTTGTTGCTAGAAACCATCCCTGGCAAGGAAGCATTTCACATTTTTTTACCCAAAAAGAACATTAATCTTAAAGAACTTCCCCTCCCCTTGGTTTTTATTTGTGGTTCTTCAGGCATAATAAGGAGTCCTTCGATTCTTTTGGTTTCTGTGGTGGGCGATGGACTCATGCCCATGGTTCCTGGACTCTCCAGACCACCTCCCAGTCCCATACTGGGCCAGTCCATCTGGCTTTCTTGCCAAAGTCATGCAAGCAACTATGCACAGCTAAGGCTAAACTGTAACACAGCTACAGAGCAACAAAGGGCAAGAAAATCATAGAATCATGGAATCACAGAATCATGGAATGGTTTGGGCTGGAAGGGACCTTTCAAGGCCATCCAGTCCAACCCCCTGCCATGAGCAGGGACATCCTCAACTAGATCAGGTTGCCCAGAGCCCCGTCCAGCCTGACCTGGAATGTTTCCAGGGATGGGGCATCTCCCACCTCGCTGGGCAACCTGTGCCAGGGCCTCACCACCCTCACTGTGAAAAACTTCTTCCTTATGTCTAGTCTGAATCTCCCCTCCTTTAGTTTAAAACCATCACCCCTTGTCCTGTCGCAACCGGCCCTGCTGAAAAGTCTGTCCCCATCTTTCTTGTAGGCCCCTTTAGGGACTGCAAGGCCGCAATAAGGTCTCCCCGGAGCCTTCTCTTCTCCAGGCTGAACAACCCCAACTCTCTCAGCCTGTCTCCATAGCAGAGGGGCTCCAGCCCTCGGATCATCTCCGTGGCCTCCTCTGGCCCCGCTCCAGCAGGTCCACGTCCTTCTTGTGCTGAGGCCCCAGAGCTGGACGCAGCACTGCAGGGGGGTCTCTCCAGAGCGGAGCAGAGGGGCAGAATCCCCTCCCTCACCCTGCTGGCCACGCTGCTGGGGATGCAGCCCAGGGCACGGGTGGCTTTCTGGGCTGCAAGCTCACATTGCCGGCTCATGTCCAGCTTTTCATCCCCCAGCACCCCCAAGTCCTTCTCGGCAGGGCTGCTCTTGATCCCTTCATCCCCCAGCCTGGATTGATACCAGGGGTTGCCTCGACCCAGGTGCAGGACCTTGCACTTGGCCTTGTTGAACCTCACGAGGTTCGCCCAGGCCCACCTCTCGAGCTTGTCCAGGCCCTTCTGGATGGCGTCCCGTCCCTCAGGCGTGTCCACCACACCACTCAGCTTGGTGTAGTCCGCAAACTTGCTGAGGGTGCACTTGATCCCACTATGTCATTGATGAAGATATTAAACAGTGCTGGTCCCAGTATGTACCCCTGAGGGACACCACTTGTCACAGATCTCCATCTGGACATTGAGTCATTGACCACTATCCTCTGGATGTGACCATCCAACCAATCCCTCATCCATTGAATAGTCCATCCATCAAATCCGTATCTCTCCAATTTAGAGAGAAGGATGTTGTGGGGATCCATGTCAAAGGCCTTACAGAAGTCCAGACAGATGACATCCATCACTCTTCCCTTGTCCACTGATGGAGTCACTCCATCATAGAAGGCCACTAGGTTGGTCAGGCAGGACCTGCCCTTGGTGAAGCCATGCTGGCTGTCTCCAGTCACCTCCCTGTCCTCCATGTGCCTCAGCATAGCTTCTAGGAGGATCTGCTCCGTGATCTCCCCAGCACAGAGGTGAGGCTGACAGGTTGGTAGTTCCCAGGATCCTCCTTCCTACCCTTGTTAAAAATGGGTGCAGTGTTTCCCTTTTTCCAGTCCCCAGGGACCTCACCTGACTGCCATGGCTTTTCAAACATCATGGAGAGTGGCTTGGCAGCTACGTGAGCCAGTTCCCTCAGGACTCTGGGAACAGAGCTTTCTGTTCTCCAGTCACTTAAACAAATAAGATGAACAGCATTTGCCAGCCCAGGAAGATTATGCGTGGCTTTTGTCTCCCCTGTTTTGGTTTCCCCGTGCTAAGCACTCACTCACCCATTCACAGTCACTAATGCCCAAGGCTCAGAGTTGCACTCCCTTGTGTTGATTTCCATGTGTACTTTAGGGTTTCTTTACATAGCCAAATCCTCATTATCACTCTAAACCACGGTAAATTACAGGAACAGCGGTAAATTACAGGAACAGCGGGCTGATAAAAGTCCCCCTAATGCAAAGCAATAGTGAGCCTATTACCACTGAAAGCACTGGTCCCCAGCTGAAGAAGCACGCAAGAATTGAGTGGGAGAAATAAAAACCTAGCTGTTTAAATAGCTTGGATGGAAAGATGTACCAGTAGTAGCAGAAGTGGCACAGATAAATGGGTGGACAAGCAGGAGGCAGGCAGGAGGCAGGCAGACCCTCCAGCCGGGGCTCGGGGGCAACAGCCTCCTCTCAGAGGATTATTTCCACCTCAAACTCAACACGATGTCCTGTATTTCCACCTCAAACCCAACACGATGTCCTGATCATTCAATTTAGATCTCCCGTCTCCCCTCACTATCTCAAGTTACACCTCTCTGGCTTATTTTTCTTTCCATTGCCCCTCATTTCATTATTTTACTCACTCTCCTTTTCTTGAAGCATGAATATTAACGTCAGCCTTGGCTTATTCAGTGTTGCCCCTCGCTACCCTGTTCCCTTTGGTCACCGCCTTTGGCAGTTCGCATCCTTCCTTCCGTCGGTTTGTCCACCCAGGAACTCACAGTTTCATAAAACCCTGCAAACCCGCGGCAGCAGGCAGAATCACGTCACAGGGAAAGCAAACGTGTCTGGGCTCAAACGAAGGCGGTCGGCGGTGCGGCTGGGGGGAACGGTGGGCACGGGGCCCCGCAGGGCTCCAGCCCCCTGAGCTACCGGCTGGGTGGTGGAAAGACACAACGTACTCGACGCCAAGTCCTTACAACCCAAATTTCCTGGGCCCTGTGCAATTAGCCGTCAGCAAAGGGACTGTTAAGGGCTGGATAGAAACTCTACTGCAATCCATGACGGCTTCGATTTTCTTCCCGAAAAGTTGGATCGGGCCCTGGGAAGGCATTTGTTTGTTTTTCCCTTGTCATCAGCCTGCCTTTGGCTGAGAGCTATAATCCATTCAGGGAGGACCTGTTTATCTGTGAGAATAGCAGCATCGCTGTGAAGAGGTAAGAGTGGGAGTGTGCTTCAGGCAAAAAATTGCAGATTATAGCCCCGCTAGTAATGAATCCAGCACAGAAAGAAAGAAATGCAGATTGTTCTAATTTTCTGAATAGATTTAATTCCATTTTGTTCCCTGTGAGTCCCTTCGCTGACAATTGTCTGAGTGGAGGGAGGAAAAAAGGGTTCCAAGCAAAACACTTGTCCATGAAGGATGTTATTAAAATGTCCTACTTGAACACTGGCGCTCTGCAGACCAGAGTTGCAGAATATAAGCGTTCTCTCTCCCTTAGACGAGCTTTGTCTAAATGCAGAATGTTTGTCAATTATTTTCCAAAAGCACAATTGCTATCATCAGAATTAGAGCTGGCTTGACTTGTCCTGCCTGATTTAGCACCCACTTCAAGAGGGTGGGTTCAGAAGTTCAACAAGAACTTGATGGCTGTTGGATTTGCAGCCGGCTTAGAAAATGCTTAGGAAAACAACAGGGGGAGGGACCAGATGGGGAATATATAGAAAATGGGGGTGAAAACCAGAGAGTGGTCAGAGAACTGAAAAAAACCTGTGGCGAGTAAAAATCCACTGAAGAAACACGGTGGCAAAAGTGTCTGACTGGGTGAACTTCCATCGTTTGGCTTCTGAGGATTCGTGCTCACTCACACCTGCATACAGACCAGGTTCCATATACTTGCTGCACCCAGCAGTCCTTCAGCAGAGAATTTGGCTGGAGGCCTGTAGCATGGATGTCGGTCAACTTTTAGCAGCGAAATTGGCCCTACCACGCTCCTATATAACTTCCTTTTCTTTAATGGTCTGGGCAACGTGTCCTGTCCTCATGCGTGCACTACAAATGGGATGGGTGTCCTGTGAGGTAGGAAAAGGAGGATTTTTGTGGCCAGCTGTGGGGTTTGGAGTTTTGTTTGCTGCAAGATTCAAGAGCGATGGGGCTTCCCAAGGCACTCCCTGCAATGCAATCAATTACATCACATCATAGAATCATAGAATCGTTTTGGTTGGAACAGACCTCCAAGATCATTGAGTCCAACCAATCACTATCACTACCAAGTCCACCACTAAATCATGTCCCTTAGCACCACATCTACACGTCTTTTAAATCATGAACCGATCTGACCTGTGAAGTCTGAATGCATCTCACCATGTCCTCCAAAAGCTTTTCTTCAACCTCTCCTTGACTTGGGGGAGGGAAGGTGTCTTAATTCTGCAGAGCTGGCTTCAAACTAGACCCGCTTGCCTATTACCATGGGCTAGAGCTGAATGAGTGACAGATACCCTGGCTGTCCCTCACCCCAACACTCTCTTGAAGGTTGAAGAAACTTGTTCTGACCTTTCCTCTTAAACCAGAGGAAGCTTTTGCATATGAATTCTGACTTGCCTTTCACATTTACATTCCAATACCAGAGGTACCAAGGGCACTAAAGCATTATGCCAAGGGCAAAGGCAACTCGAGAAACTTGCTGAGGACCATCACGTTCTGTTCTGTTCGTTATGTGAGTCGCAGTATTGTCCCGGGCGTGCTAGGGCCTCGTCCCTTGTGAAGAAGACACAGTCCCTTCCCCTAAACTCTGACTATGTGACTGTGCTATTATTGGTACACTCAATGCTGAACGGCCAAAGGAAAACACTGCACTGGCTCTTGCTCCTCCCAGATACAGAAAGGACAGCAGGCACAAAGGCAAACGCAGCCTCTCCTGTGCACGTGACACTCACAGCGTAAGCGACTCGCCATCCACATGCCTCATTCCTCCTGACAGGTCCTGTCCTAAAACAATGTCTTAAAGTCTGCAGCTGGGCTGGTTCTTCCATATCCAGCTGGAACTGCCAAAGGAAGAGAAAAAGCCCTGCTAGCAGAAAAGATACCTCTGAGTTTGGAGAGAAAAGCGCTTCCCGGCACCCTGCCTATAACCAGTAGTCACGGTTTGCCATCCTCCTCCTGAGCGGACGTGCAGCTGTGGCATCTTAAAGCTGAGCGTGCTTGGGAAGGATGTCTGCTCCGCTCCGCTCCTCGCCTGCGCAGAACAGGGCATAGAGGGTATTTCACAGAGGAGGAATGCTACAGCTCCCGTAGCCAGCAAGGGCAGGTTTCCTTTGCTGTAGTCACTTAGATCTGGGCTCTGGGCTCCAAGCACTGAGCCTGTTTCCTGCAGGGCACCTGCGTGGTACAGAATGTACCTACAGAAGAAGTTGGCTTAACTCGGGTGAGGCACATACAGGACAGTTGCAGCTCTGGGACAACCTAGTTTCTCCCTCTTAAATGCAGCACCTTTATATTTGTTACTGAGTTTTACCTCATCATTTTTTTCTGGGCCGTTTCAGCAGCACCGTTTCTGATGCTGTCTTCTCAGCCCTTGCAGCTCCTCCCCAGTATTTCTGAGCCATATAGTCTTCTGAGTTGTACTCTTCTTATACTACTACCCCAAACATGAACGAGAACACTGAATAGCACCGGGAGCAGGACCAGATCATGTCAGGAAAAACATCCCCTCAGTCTGAAAGCCAATAAAAACAACGTGGGCGCTTAGCAGCCCGCTGCACGCTCACTCGATGCTCAACACCATGTCTTACGTGGTGCTGTTTCTACAGCTGCTTGTTAATTTTTGACGGCATCCCTCATTACTAAGTTCAGGTACAGCAACATTCACTTCTGTAATCCCTCTTTGTTTTCCTAAGCTAGTGGTCTTGCTTGTCCCCCCCTGTACAGGGAGCTTCAGGGGTAATCCATAAAAGAAAAAGGTGTACCTCTCCTTCTGCATCATAATAATTGCTTCAGAGCTGTTTTGCCATAAACAAGTCATCCCTCACAAATGAATGAGAGCACTTCAAACGCAGCAGCCTCTAATGCTGCCGCGGCAAAAGTCTTTTCGGTTTGTGTCCCTAGTGAGGGAGCAGGGGAAAAAAATCCCAAACAGAGCAGCAACCAACCAGCCCCCCCAACTCTGATGATCCCTGGCTTCTCTCCAGCCTAAAAGAGCAGCAAGCACAAGCCCCTTGCTGAGCACGCTGCCTCCGGTCCCGCACCGCTCAAGCGAAGGATGTGTCGACACGAAGCGCTATAAGAAGAGGGACTACAGCAAAGCCGAAATGCTACCGTTTTGGCTGGGTGTCAAAGTGCTGCTTGGAGCTCGGCTGCCGCAAGGCCAGGTAGCGCGGGGTGCCGGGCTGCAGGGACGCTGCCGAGCTTTCCCAGCTGGGCTGCGGCTACAGAGGCCAAGCCCCCGTGCCCCCTCCCAGGGGAAGGTCCCCGCCTTGTCCCCACCAACGTCCCGCGGGGAGCCTGCGTTGTGAAGGCTGCGGTGGCCTTGGCGAGCAACAGGGAACCGGAGCGACCAGGCTGGAAGAGGAACTGCACGGAGAACCGGGAGACAAGCGCCGCACAACGGATTAGCCCTGTTAACTAGCAGACGTTCCTTACAGGCATGTCACAGGGAAATCCCGGCCGGCATTTCTAAGCGTTATCCATCTTGCAATGGTTTCCACCCTTGCTGTTGTTTACAAGCTTAACAAACCGAAGACTGTTTGGAAGAGATCACTCCTTAATCTGGCTTGTGCTAAGACCCATGGGAGAGGAGGAAGGCAAGGTCATGCACATCCGAGACCAGCACAGAAACATCCTTATTTATCTTCCCTAAGCTGTTCTAAATGTTAACTCCTTCAAGATATATTGAAATAATCAAGATTTGAATTTGGTGGTGACTGCGACTGGGGGGGGGGGGGAATCCCTGGCACTCTGTTATCAATTAATTGGTTTCGGTGGGGTTCAAATATCACCCCGTTTGGTTCCTTTGTGCAGGTCCAAGTCACGGGACCAATTATGCAGCAAAGCCCCAGATGAGATGAGCATCTCCTGCCTCCTACTTCCTACTCACCTACAAGCTGTGGGTCAGCTTCAGAGCCCCACCGAGGCAGCATGGCGAGGTGTCTGAAGAAAACACGCTTCCAAGGGTCTAATTACGCATCCCTACCAGGGCAAAGTGAAAAGCGGTCCTCTAAATATCTGCTGGGGGAACGTGAATCCAGGGAGTGAGAGAGACAGCTGAGCATAAAGCTATTTTTTAGAAGCTGAGTTTAAGGTTGGCTAAAAATATGGCCTATCCCTTGCAAGGGTTATTTTGCTTACTCTGTTGACAAGAATAAAGCTATTAGTAACAGAGCATTCAGAGCATTTGAGGCTGGTGTTTGTCTGTCAGTCACTTATCCTCCAAAACGGTCTTGTCAACATTTGGAAGGCAAGTGGGACGTATGCTCCAGCCCCCTCCCGGGAAGGCTGGGAGAGGATAATGGAGCTGTAAGAGCTGGGAAAACCTGTGGCTAAAGAAAGCAGGAAGGAGGAAAGAAAGGAAAAAAATCTGTTAAGGAGGAAAAATACTGGAAACCCCAAAATGTCTAGAAAAATGAAAGGTAGGTTTTAGAGGAAGAAAATAGTCAAGTACAGGGAAAAACAACAAAAAAATTGTTTACAGAAAACATGCAGATTGAGAAAGTAATATAAGAAGAGACCATGAGTGGAGATTACGGGGGGGAGGGGGAAGAAGAGAAGTGCCCATAGGCAAATACAATGATCAGCTTTTCCTGGTGCAGCGCCAGAGCCGTGTTCGCACGGCACGAATTCCCAGGGCATCACCTGGCCCTGCACGGAGAATCACACCCGGCACAAGGGGGGCCTGACCGCCCAAGAGTCGCAGACCAGAATCACCTTTGTGGCTGGGGCGTGCCAGGGATCGGCTCCTATTTGTCATACCTAAAAAAGCAAAGGCCCCCAGTTGTGGAAGCGGTGCTGCACAGGGGACTCCCCTCAAAGCCAGGAGTGTCTCTACAGGTAAAGCACCTTCCTTAGAAAAAAGAGCGCTGTGCCTAAGGCGCCCTAGAAATGTGGGAGGGGGTGGGCACCGGGAACACCAGCCCTTGCAGTCTGCTCTCTAGCCCAGCTTGCTCCCCTGCCAGGTAGGAGGGCTGGTCACAAGGAAATTGGTTTCCTTCTTACGCTTCTCCTTACCTCCCCCTGCCAGGACAGGGACTTCTGCAGTCTGCACTACCCAACCCCGCCTTTTGTGTCCCTCCTCTGCACCTCTAACAGATCCTGGAGCAAGAGCATCTTGTCTCCTCTCCCTCAGCTCGTCAGGACGAAGCTTTTAGTGTCGCCATTCCTTTTCCAGACATCCTTTGCATTTCACCTTGGCGTTCCCTGCACAGGGGAAGCATTCTGCTGCTTAGCAGTATGATGTTAAACATGACTGTATTTTATTGCACCTGCTTGGGAAGGGGAGCAGGAACCTGGTAGGGGTTGTTCCCTGCACCCGTTGTCCAGGGCAAATTGCCTGCTGGCTCGCTCCCGGTCGCAATACCAGCTCCAGCCTCTCCCCTACGTCTCCACCATCAAGTTAAAGACCTGTAGAGCCAAGTGATACTCAGTGCTTACCACAGCGATTTCTGCTGTGACTAACCCTGCAGTTAGACACCTTTTCCCAGGGATCCCATTGCTGACACACACTCAGCTCTGTCTCGGCCTGAATTCGTGTCCCAGCTCAGCTCAGGACACCAGGCAGCAACTGTGGTCCGCAGCATCGGGGCAATAATCTGGTAGTACAGGAAAACCCTGACGTGCACAGCCTTGCCTTCAGATGATCAAAATGATTCACAGAGCGGTGTTGAGCCAGGAGGTTTTGCCATTAAGGTACCACTTGTGACAATGAAATGTGCACAGGCAAAGTGTTGCTTTCCAGGCATAACCTGGGGGATGAGGAGTAACTGTACTCAGCCTCAATTTCCACCTCGATCCATGAAGTTGGTCTAAACAGATTGCGAGCTGAGTCACTTAGAGCTATCTTCACAAGGAGCTCATCAATTTGAGCAAGCCATCAGCCCCAGGCTACAGCGGGTGGCTATCCTCAGTTTCACCTTCCAAAGCAGCACTGCTGCGGTCGGCGGAGCTCTGTGGGTTTACATTAGTACTAGCAAGAGAAGAAATAGTCCCAGTGCACAAAACCAGTTCTGGTCCTGCTCCTGGCGAAGCTCATCTCCAAGCTCTCAGATGTAGCCAGGGATGCGGCTGACCTGGCCAGCTGCGCGCCACAAGCAAGCGCACAGCTCAGCAGAAAACATCGGTCATTGCAGAGGAAGAAAGCCCTGAGATGCGGCACAGTTCCTCTCCTCCCACCCGTCCCCTCCGCTCTTTAGCGAGCCGCTGGAATCTCACACCTGCTTATTGCTCAGCCTCCAAATAGCTTCTCGCTCGGCCTGAGCCGAGCCCGGAAAGGCAGCCGCGAGCAAGCGAGCAGAACCCAAGCGCACAGGGAGAGGCTCTCCTTGCACGGAGCTCGCTCTCCAGCAGGACACAGCACGTGCCGCGGCGGGAGGGGGAACTGTGAGAAAAAGCAGCAGAGAGTTAGTGGAAAAGGGGCGAGCCGAACCCAGATCTCTGCATTCGGCACAAGTTCACATGAGCCCCAGGGCAGCATTTGGAGGAAAACTGGGGAATAAAGTTGTTTTGTGAGCAAAGACCCCGAAAACCCTCGTGGCTTTGTCATTAGCTTTCTCAAGAGGAGTTTCTGTGATGAAAAATGCAACCCATCCAACTCGCTCTCCAGAAAGAGAAGGGGCAGGGCTGCAAACTCACCGAGGGTGAAGTCCTGGTTGCTTCACTTGTGGGCCTTAAACGCACATCAGCCAACAGACTGTAAATACCGCTCGCAGCAGGTTTACAGGGTGAAAACCCTTTTGAGACCTTTTACTGCAGGGCAAGTGGCGTAAATATGCCAATGATATGAGCAAATTCTAAATATTTAGGAGTTTAAATAAATAAAGCTTTTACAGATTTTCAGAATCTATTATTCATGGTGTGCTGGGGGTTGTCCAGACTGTGCACCAAGGCATAAAACCATTTTAAGAGGGTAGAAAATTACTTTCAGGCTCAGAAAGTTGAATCAGTTTGTGTGCTGAGCGCTGGTCCAGGCCTTCGTATCACTGGACAGAGGAACCTCAATTACTTCACTACGGAAGGAGCCGCAATTTGCTGGGCATTGTGGCCAAATGACAAGTAGCAAGGCCGGAATGAGATTATTTTCTTTTCTCGACATGTTGAGCAGGAGATCTCTGTCAGCCATTAACATCCCAAGGTGTGCAGCATCTCCCTGGGAAGTGGCTTGGCCAAAGGTGGAAATACGCAGCCGTGCCAATTCGTTCACTGCCAGTGAAATCAGTCTAGAAACAACCTGATTTTCAGTTTCATAAAAACACAGAACCCTTTAAGTGCTTTGGTGAAACCGATTGTTTGCAGCAGTTGGAGAACTAGAAAAAAGGTCATCGTAATCCTTTTGGGATGCAGCTTTCCAGTTAACAGCATGCCAGCCCAGCGTCGCCATCAGAGCTTCAAAACAGCCTTCCCGACTTGGTGCAAACACCATCGTATTTCTCTATGACATTAAAATGCTGTTCAGAGTCCAGTGTTTTCCCCGTGCCTGTGTCTGTAATCACGCTGTGCGATCTCAGAGCTAACCGAAGATGGGCTGCTCTGACCTGAGCAACCGTCTCCTTATAGCTGTGCTTTTCGCTTGGCATTTTCAGCAGGGTGGCAATTAATTAAAATTCCCGATTAATTAAAATGTTTTGCAACAACAACAAGAACAGCAGCAAAAATGACTTGGAGAAAAGCCTGCGCGAAGTGAAACTGGAGCCTGGTTAGTACGAATATGCATGGAGCCCAGAGTATGCTGTATCGGCTTGTGGGCAGCCTCTCCCCAAAGCAACGGATATGGGGAAGGAGGAAGAAAGTGGAGGTTTGGCAGAGACTGAAACAGGGGTAGAAAATTGTGCATTACTCTCTGTATTTCCCCCTCTGCCTATAACTCACAGTTCAAGTGCACGGACATAGAGTGGCTTTCACTACAGCTGGATGAATGCATGGGTTTGCCAGGGAATTAGGACTTGGCTGGTGCTCCTGCTCCTTGTTCTGACAGTCATCAGCCGAAAAGGTTTGTACAAGCAGCTTTCCCCTTCCAGGCCTCGGTTTGCCCTCTGTAAAATGCAGGCAGCAGCACCTTTCTATCTTGTATGATGCGCTCTGAGAAGTACAGAGCAAGAAATACACTACAGAAAGAGAAATGCATGTTACCGAGTGGCTTTGTTTCCTTTTGCCTTTGTCAAATCTGTAGTGTAGCGGGAGCCAGCTCCGGTCGCTCGGAGCTGTGAAGAAATCTTTGTTGTGCTCTGAAAGCCCCGCAGCGCACTGTCATTGTCAAACCCGCTGATGAATGGTGCCACCGGGAATCCAGACCCCGCTCATGAGGGAAAGCAGCAAGCCTCAGTAAATAACTATTGCAATTACTGGACCCAGATAATTAACACTTCTGCAATTTTATAAGGAAAATACCGTGTTGTTGCAAAGGATGCGGGGGGCAGTTGGCCCCATTCTGTTAGTGTAAGCAGTCCTGGCCCTGGCTCTGCCTCTTAGAGGGCACGTCCTCTGTGAAATGCCAGCAAAGGGGATGATGTTTCTTCCCCTTCCCCTCCGTTCTTCTTTAAACCAGTGGGGTTTTTGGCAGGCACCACTCCCACTTTAGCGACTGAAGGGCTACAGGGAAGAAATCATACTCTGAAAGAGCAATTTCAAAAAGCGCCCGTCTGCAAATGGTGCGTGTTTATGCAACGGCTCTGTTCCTGGGGGGTATGCAGGCTCTGGTCTGCTGGTTTTTAGGGCCAAAAAGTAAATTTCACAACCTCCAGACCCAGAGAGCAAAGAGCCAGAAGGAGGGATCTCTTGCTTTGAGCAGGATTACCAGAGCCCCTTTCCCCAGGACATAGGCTGGTTCAAGGCAAAAGACTTTCGGGAAGGATGAAACACAAAACGACCATGCAGCCATGGTCACTGGCAATGGTACGTACGCAAGTCAGAAAACAAAATCGTGATTATTAGATGTTTTGCAGATTGCCGGGTATTTAAAGAGATGACTGATACGGCATTGCTGCTCTGAAGCATATAAGGATTGCATTTTTCAAATCTCTTATTGTAAAGTATGATGAACACACATACTTCTTTCTAGTTATATGGGGGTTTTAAAGGTTTATGGGTCCACCATCAACTTCTATGCTGCTACAGAGGATGAGATTTTTTTTTTCCCCAAAAAACCCCTGGAACCGAGGTCTCTCAAATTCCCGTGCCTTCAGGGGCTTGTAAGGAAAATCCAGGAGGTATCATGAGACTTGCAAGAAGAGCAGGAGTGGGAACCGTGCAGTGGCTTCTGAGCACAGTGAGCGCTGAAATTATGAGAGTAGAGCCACAGAATCTTAACATTACCATTTCTTTTTTTTAAGAAACAAATCATCCAGCTCAAATTGATTATTATACAGAATTATTTACTAAAGTAAAGGCCCAGTTATGTTCACTGACTGCTCCAAAATTTCGGCTCTCAAACCACAATGCATAATGCATAATGCCTGTTTTAAAGATGACCAACCCTGCTCCTTCTTCATTTCAAATAATACTTGCTTAGATTATGCTTCAAAGAGGGATTGGGATTTTTTGCTACTTGAAATCCAGCAGGTAATCCGCTGAGAGGCTCTCAGGCCAGCCACAGCTCCACAGTAGCGCGTAATGTGAAAGCCCAGTGCATCAGATTCATTTCCTCCAAGACTCAAAGGTAGCGAAGAGTCATGCCGAACATTTCCTGAGAACATCAGCGCCCGTGACAAACAGTCCTTCCAACCCAGAGCGGCACCAACCTGTTCTTCCAAATGCTGCAGGGATCACCGGCATTTTATTGCTTCTGATCCTCACGCTGCTTTGTTTAAAACACAGTGGTGTGTGGAGCATCCTACCCTCTCTCTTCCTTAGGCTCAGCCTTGCCAACAGCTCTGCGAGTCTGTTGGGCCAGCTGCTGTGAGCCACAAAGCACCTCTCCAAGAGGCACTGGGGGCGAAGACACGAGCATGTACCTTGAGCTTGCTGAAAGGGGACACGTTTGGGGACGTGAGGACCAGTGGTTAGGATGCGGAGGAGAGAGGGGACGGGAGACCCTCTGGGTTTGCCCCCTGGCTTGGCCAACACGCTGCCAGATGCACGGACAGTCCCTCCACCTCTTCCCACCTCTCACCTGTACAATGGAGCAATAGTATTGGTCTCACCTTGTGAAGTGCTTTGAGAGTCACTAATAAAAATGCTCTGGGCAGGTATTATTCTCATCTATCCATCTAGTCTTGCCACAGCAAAGCAAATCACTCATTAAACAAAACATCCTACCGTTGGGCAGTGGGGTAATCCCATTGGATTGCGGGGAATTGCACCGCTGGATGTAAGTGAGGACAGAACCCGGCTCCAAACTGGTGTAGCAAATGTCTCTGCCTCACTTTCCAGAACACAGGGCTCTCCCATAGAGAGACTATCTATTGCTTTTACAAACAGGAGCAACGATTTGCCTGTAGTCAAGCACAGGACACAAAAGACCCCAATCCTGCAAGCGTAAATGCCTCATTTTAGTCCCTGAGCAGTCCTCTTGGCTTAAATGGGCCCATACGTGTGAGTAAAAGTGTGCATAGGCAAAATGC
This sequence comes from Phoenicopterus ruber ruber, assembly GCA_009819775.1. Taxonomy (NCBI): domain Eukaryota; kingdom Metazoa; phylum Chordata; class Aves; order Phoenicopteriformes; family Phoenicopteridae; genus Phoenicopterus; species Phoenicopterus ruber. Next base: position 2,903,535 of record CM020227.1, read on the forward strand.
TTAGCGTATTAAGGGAAATATTTCTATAACATTAAGCATAAGATAATATTAAATATTAATTTATATAATATTTATATAACATTAGGGCATATTTAGGGCTAACAACTGGTTATAGAACAGAGGAACTGACTAGCACAAGGAAATATTAATTAAAGTTACAGTCTTTATTCACTCATAGGTTTTCTTTCCCATTCTGTTCCTCTGCTTTTTGATTAGAAAATAATCATCACATTACACAATATTTTCCTCATTAAACTACAGAAGCAACAAAGATCCCTTGCTTCTTTGGCCAATTAGTGCCCGTGTACAAGCATCAGGAATACAAACCAAAGCGTGTTCCAGCTCTGACCTAATAAGCCATCTACGCAAAATCCAAGCTCCGCATTTTCCTGTTACTACAGCAATTCTTTTTCCTTTGCCCCAAAGCAATCGGCACTGAACACGAGTCTCTCTCTTCGGAAACCACGAAATGAAATCGCGTGGGCCGGGGGCTGCCAGCCACCTCCAGCTTTGGCAGTGCCCTTCCGTGGCTTTGTTTTAATTAGCAGACCCTAATGAATCCTTCCGCAGGCCGCTGGGGTGCGGGGCTGGCAGGGAGGGTGGCTCACGGGACGGGAGCTCTGGGAGATCCGAACAGATCCGCATTTTCCTCAGGGCACATCCTGCAAACAGGGCCCTTTGTTCCTGGGGGCTGGTACTCCCTGCTCACCACAAACAAATCCCTTCCCGGCCTCTCCTTTTCTTCTCCTCTGAGAAAAAGGCCATTTTCAGAGTTTGTACTTCTGCATCCACCCCCGCCCCAAATCCGTGTAAGTTATTCTCACTTAAACCAATTTTGCTCTCCCACTGAGTGCCGAAGTGTTGCGAGTTACACTGTGCCGCGCTACTCACGCCCACCCGACATCCATTTTCTGACCAATTTCCTTCTGACATGCATCTTACCCATCTTCAGATTCACTTCTGAATTTGGCCTAAATTGGAGAATAATACACTGAAACTCTGCTAAAAAGCAGTACGTAATCGATCTCTGCCAGAAGGTGGATCCGATCTTTTTTGTTGTTTTTCAGGGAAAAGGGAGGGGGAGGCACTAAGAAGGGGGCTGTGAGCCTGGAGTTTCAGCCCCTGTTTTCTAGTTCCCCAGCTACGTTAGAGAAGGCAATTAAGCAGTGCCTGTTCATCAGTGTGATTCTATTTATTGAAACTGGTTAATAAGCCCAGAATTAGTTTTTTCTTGTCAAAAAAATGTTTCAGTGGAGAATGTTTTCAGAGTGGCTCTAGTATGTCTGCTCGCCTACAAGCGATTAGGTTCAATATTTGTCCAGTGGTTTTGGAAACCCGGGCGATAGGTTCCCGCAACGTGTTTCTCGGTCTGCTCTTCAAGGTCCCCAGGTCAGTGCATCGCCTGCTGCATGTCGGCCCACGTGCTCCTGCGGCATCCTCCTGCCCCTCTTTCGGGAATGTTTCAGTTTCTTGGCCAATTTGGCCAAATCTGGTGGAGGCCTCACAGGCACTGAGCTCCTAGAAGTGTTAGGAAAAGACAAGGCACAGTAGAGGAGAGAAACTCTCCCCATTCCCTGTCTCAGGGACAGGCACCCTGAGGAACCAGACCGGTGCTTACTCTTGAGATGAAACTACCTGAAGCTGGAACTCGCCATTTCCACTGCTCAAGACGTGATTTAATTCATCTGGAGGTTTAAAAGGACAGGGGAGCATCAGCCAGAACTTACGCCTCTCTGCAGCAGGCACCGTCTTCCCGTGCTGGATGTACAGTTCCCAGCACGATGGGATCTTGCTCAGGTTACAGCTTGCGTGCGCTCCGGCAAAACCCCGAGTTAGTCACAGTAATAGAGCTGTCCTGCTCTAACTAACTTCCACAGGACGGTTCTCCACGGAGGAGAGACTTCCTCCATCACTATGAACTTCCCTAATCTAATCACTGCTAATATCAGAAGTGTGAAGAAAAGCATTTTCTCTGGGCCTCAGGTGCGCAGCAGGTGGGGCAGCACACTTGTCGAGCCCAGCCATCCGTTGCTGAAGCGAGCGGGGAGAGCGATGCACACTGCCAATCCTGCAGCACGTCAAACCAGCTGAACCCCCCATTAAACGCCGGGATTCGGTCTGGAAGCTGTGTAATCCCTTTGAATTTTCTAGGAAGGGTACGGGAAATTTAGTGATGGTGAAAGGGCGGAATTTGCCTATTTTGCTGTGATTCACCTCGCTGCAGAGCGTGTGGCTCCTGCAGCTCAGGGCTGACCCAATGTGTTTATCTCCTGAACCCATCAAACCACCTCTTGCCATGTGCTCCAATCTTCCAGCCCAAATTAGCGGCGACTCCGCTGCTCCAAGTGGAACAAATGTCACTGTCGTGTTTCGCTTGGTCTCCTGCTGCTGCTTTGTTTTATTTTGGGTCCTGCTGCCTGTCAGGGAAGAAGCACGATCCTGATTTTGTGAGGTTCAAATGAGGAATTTCACTTTTAAGCTGAACAGCCCATCGCCAAACGGTTGATGACCTTTTTTATGGGTATCCTGGAAAACTGAATCATTCTCTCAAAGACAGATCTTCAGGGCTTTTTCTGGCCCGCTTAAGCCAGCACACAGCCATCGGTGTCCTTAAGCTGGCTAGGCAGTGCGGGCACCGAGGCTGTGACGTCCCCCGCGTGCCCTGCGCTGGCAAACCACAGTTCCCTCTCAGCAAATCCACCATTCCAAGGCACCACGGACGCAAGTCATTCCACCGATAGCAACCTTGGCCTCTAAGGCGGCCTCTTGGCTCGAAAACAAACCTGTCAAAGCACGCACCGCTTTGCATTAATGGGATGCATTTCCAGGGGTATTTGCTGTGCTAATCAATGCCTAAAAAAATACATCCTCGGCTAGGTGTGCAGAAACACACATCATCTGCGAAACGGGAGCGCGACAGAACAAGTCTATCCGACGCAGAGGAAATTTTGTTAGCCTGACACAATCTCAGAATAGCTAAACAGGCAAAACAACGTGTATTTGTGCTCAAATCCTGATGATGTTTATTTACTAGGACAAATATAGCTGAGGGTAGCAACTTATCAACGCTTGCTTTATTTCAAGAGCAAATTGCTACCATGGAACCAGACATTTGATGTTTCCCTGCTATCGCCCAACAAAGAAAGCTCGCTTTACTAACTCGGCTAATGACCAGCAAAGTCGCCTCACGTGGATTATAAAAATAAAAAGGACAAAAGGTTCAGGATGAAAAATAACAATTTCCCTTGCTTGCTTTTGTGATCAAACAGTGGGGAATTCGCAGCAGAAAACTCTGCTTTGAAATAGAAAAATAATAGTAACAGTGAAAATAAATGACAAGGTCTTGGTTCTATTGAGCTTTACTGAGCCTGAAAACCCACAGGTTTTGCTGCTGGAGAGCGTATGAGGATTCATTCAAAAGTCGATAATCAGCAGAGAGGGATTAGTGCCTTCCAATAACTGCTCTAACTACAAAGACGGTAAAAGGCTCAAGCAACATCCATTATCTTATCCCTTTATACTGGCTCCTGGCCCCGAGTTTCACATGTACCATGTTTACTATTACGGCACCAAAGCAAATTTGATCAGCACAACGGCAACAAATAATCCAACAGCACCTTTGGATAAAATCTTCCCTGATACTTCATGAATTTGCTGAGCTGCCGGACCCCAGCCTGGCTTTCCCGGCGTGTGGAATACGCTCTGTCTTGCACAGCCTGACTGCATCCCCGCGCCTGCATTCCAGCCCTTGGGACAGGCTCCCCTTCCCACCCCGGGACTGACCAAGGGAGCCCTCCACGCTGCCGCTAGGCTGGACAGGCTTAAGATGCTTTCAGTGCGTTCTGTGCAAGCATTAAAAACCCAGGTTATTCTCCTCCCCCAGCTGTGATAAGAGCTCCGTTTTCCCATGTTTTGCAGTACACACAGACAGATTTACTTAAAAGATTCATAATGTAAGAAATCAACTGGAAATGAAAAGTTCAATATCAGACAAAATTGGTTTGGGTATCCGTGAGACGGCATATTTATCTACTACGTTCTCAGAGACATCAAGCACTGAATCAGTTATCTCAACACAAATCTGCAGATTGTAAGTTCTCTCATTTTGGGTTTGAAGTCACACTTCCATCCTGGTCAGCAAACAGCATTTTACTGCTGTTCCTTATAGCCACATGACAAACTACTCTGCCCCTTCTGCTTTACTGTTGATGTGTTTCTAGGATAAAAAAAGAGAAGTAAAAGCAATCTGCATGCTTATGTATTCTCCCCTCCATGCAAAAATGTATTTATAGCAGAACGTCTTAGCTGAGGAACTCAAAGCACTTTGTGAACTGGCTGGTGAGTCACCTGGCCCTCTGAATCTTTACCTTAGCAGCCACCCCAACAAGATAGTGACCTGAATTTCATCTTGAGCATGAAAAACGCACATGCCAAACCCTGCTCCGACGTGTGGTGCAGGCTTGCGGAGCGCATTTGGTCCTGAGGGCTGATCCGGAGACTGGCTGCACCTGGAGCCTTGCAGTCTGATTTTTCTCAACTTTTAAGTGCATTCAGCGTAGACTGGTCTCCTGTAGTTTGTCCTACGTTCAGACAGTGTCTCTGGGGGGGGGACGACCATGTGTGCAGTGTCTAGGCTCTAGGAAGACGTGAGGCTACTACACTGGCTGGCTTCCACTTCAACGCAAATGTGTCATAGGGCTTGTTACAAGGGGTTTCGCGATGAAGAAGAGGCCACAGTGCTTTGCTGCAGCTTTGGTGTAAACCAGCAAGCAGCAGCCCTTTTTGCGTGGGTGTAGTGCAATCTTGAAACCAGCTTACGCTGCCTACCAGAGCCGTACGGGCCATCCGCGGGCTGCACATCGACTGGAGAAACCCACTGAACTAAGGCAACCCACGGCAGGACAGATGGTATCTGATGTATCTCAGGGAAGGGGCCTTAGGGAGATCCCTGAGCTTGAAAAATATGAGTCCCTCTGTTTCTATCCCTGTGGTTTTATGTTAGAAAAGGCAGAGGGGTTGGGAAAGACAGGGAGAGCCTAGATCCACCTTAAACACCACCAAAGAGATGCAGACTAAAAGAAAAGATAAGCCCAACAAAGGCGCTTGCTGAAAAGCCAACTATATCAACAAACCCCAGCTACTACAGCCCGGTGACTACACTGCCCAGTGACTCCGGTTCAATAAAGGGCCGATTCTCCTCCCTTTCGGAAAACAATGTGCTCCACACACTGAAATAAATAACAGCCCCTCGCCAAGCCCCCGGCAGTGTCAGGGGATGTCAGGCTCTGCTCGGCGGATAACAAAGGCGTCAGCACGCAGCCAATCTCCTCCTGCCATCTCAGGCTGCCCTTGCTGCGCTGAATGAAATTTTTTCTCCTAATGGAAATGAAGAAAACCTCCAGTGCAGATAATCCGCCGTTATAATGGCAGTACATTCAGGACAGGGGCCAAGCAGTGTACAGAACAAGCCAAATCTCTTTTACTTAAAGCCTGGCCTGAATGTGATAATGTAATGACTTCGGTCTGGATGTTTCAAAGCCATTCATTGGGATTGACTTAGCATATAGATGATATCAGCTAAAATAATTAAGAACAAGGAATTGAACAGATAGCATCAGCCAGCTCCTCCTTCGCAACAAAGCTGGTAGCCTTTGGCAAGTGGTCTAGAAGACCACTTGGTCTAAACACGAGTGAGTCCAACCCAGCCGGCAGCCTTTCACTTCGGTTCCCTTTTGCTTTCTGCAGAAGGATCAACAACATCCCTCCTAAACACAGGCTGAAGACCTAGGCACGCTCTTCGCAAAGGCAAAGCTCCTGATTATTTTGTGTCTAACCGCTTTCTGGCCACTGCTGATCACACTTTGCATTCAGAACCCGATCAAAAGCCCGCGGAAGTCCTTGGGAAGATCCACATTAATTTCACTGGGTTCTGGATCAAGCCTATACACTGAGTTTCTTCTAGCAATGTAGGTTTCCAAAAGCGTGGTAGCCCTGGCTGTTGTTTAGCTTCCTCGTATCTGTCATAGCTAACTATTATTTCTGGTTTACAGAAATAAAACACAGCTCAAACCCTGATGCTACATGCAAGCTTAAAATGGCTTTCAATTACTATTAGGCAGGCTTTTAAATGGGATTGTGGTGACACCCAAAAGAAGCAAAATACTTACGGGAGAAATTAAGCTATTGAACATGCTCCTCACACAGCTGGCAAAGAGCGAAATAAAGCTGCAACAAATTGATGACAACCACTTTCTGGAGGAATGACAGTTCATCTTCAGAGAGAAAAGACCATTCAGCTTCTCTGCTACAACAGCTTGTGACGCCGAGCATTTGCACATCCCTCCCACAAAACAGGAAACCAGTAGCGACCAGAACAACCACAACAGATCACCTTCTATATCCCAAACCGGCGTAACTGAGGGCAGAAGGTATAATGAGCGCAAAATGCCACCATTCTGATTTTAATATATCCCCTTAGCATCATTCTGATGGCTACAGAGGGTGGAAAGCAACAGGAGATTACGTTCGGTGTCCATTTCAAGTCTTCCAGTTCACAAATAAACTCAGTCCTTTAGGGAAAAAAAAATCATGTACATTGGACAAGCTTTGGGATGGTTACAAGCCAAGATCTATTGTTCTGGTTGAATCTGTTACAAGCCCTAGGCATATCATAAAAGAAGATCCTTATTTGAATGTTTTTATCTCCCTGGTCATCTGATTTAGCTCCTTCCAGGGTGGTCGTTTATTTCCTTCACTGTTGCCTTCTTCATTTGCTAGATTTAGAGATGAAATCAAGACTCGTCAGCAGCCTTGAGCAGGGCGTCAATGCTAGTTTGAATTTTCCTTGTCTTCTGTTTAATTGAATTTTCATTTGTATCTCCTCAGCTGTTTCCCCTCTGAGGCCTTTCCCCCTCCTGCCCCCCTTTTCTCCGCTCATCCATATAGATCATACAAGCATTTCTGGCAAGCACCAGCTGCAGTTCTTGGGCATCTTCTACTTTTAGAAAACCACCAAGAGGCCAAATAACACCCGTGCTTGTTCTGTGAAGCTTGAAGCCTGCTTTTCAGAAGGACCAGTCTCTTTATTAACTCTACTGCTCTCTCTGAAACACGTGTAAGACATGGAGGACTGCAGAGCTACGCATTGGTCAACGCAGAGGATAAAAAGCCACGTGTGGGTTTAGGCTCTGTTTTGCCGGGACAGCCTAGCCAGCCAGGACTTTGAAAGAGTGTTAAAAAGAATCACTTCTAGACTTCCCCTCCACATTCCCCAAAAGCTGCCTTGAGCTCCTGGCAGGCCAGCACTCAAAACGCAGCCTAGCCGTCACCTCTCTAGTTAAGATTCGTCTGCCATCACCGGAATCTTTCCTTCAGCTTTGAGTTTGCTTTCTTTGACACAGCCTATTACAAATTCCCTAAGAGGGATGTGAGATGCAGCCGCCGAAACCTTCCACCTTGAGCTGGTATCGCTTCCTCCAACCTCTTCCTTCCATTGTGGGGGCTGAACGATTCCTGTCTGGCTGAGGACAGCCTCTCTCGCACTGGAAATCCTCAGTACGGGAAAAGGAAAGCCCCACCAACTTCTCCAGCCAAACTTTGGTACAAAGGCTAGGAAAGATACGGTTTAGCCCAGAGATTCACCAGTTCATGTTTCTGCTCCAACAGCGGATCCTGTTAAGAGCGGTTCTGTGCTGAGTGACTAGGAGAAGCAAGAGGAAATTTCAGACAAAAATTTCAGGCTATTGGAGAAAGTCCTCTAATATGAAATCTATCTGCAGTTAGGAGCGATGTACAATTGTGAAAATCTTGGTGTCTTTAGGTCATTTACAAGTAAATCACACAAAACTCTGAGGAATATGTGATCAAGAAGAGTTCTGCATTAGGACAAAGCTGGACAAAATGACCTTGCCGTGATCTACTCCATCACTGACTAGTCTAATTTCTGCTTTTAATTCATTATTCTGAAGCTGTTTACTGTTTTGTCCATGACAAGGGCAACTTCCATCAATCAGTTCTTGAACCTGGAATTCCTGGCTCTTTATCCCAATAGCGTTCAGAGGAAACCGACATTCTTATTTGAATATTCACCTTTCTTGCTCTTATACACGGCACTTGATCCATCACCGAAAAGTTGACATTGTCTTTGACAGTGATGCTCTGTCAATCTGACATAACCTGCGAGACACTCAGGGTATGTTTTGCTACTAAGTGAAAGACGACAGCACTTCAGTCGTTAATAATTAAGCATGACTTTGCTATTGGATATAAGATCTGCTTCTGTTCCTATGGACGTTTGCATTTATTTTTACACTCATCGCACTGCTGTTGGATATGAACTGGCTGCGTTAACTTTGGGCAAATGGTCCGGTGTTTCGCCACTTACAGTCAGGACCACTACTCATGATAATTTAGATTAAGGAGATCTTCTAGGAGAGACTAAATCAGAGATTACAGAAGGCTTCCTTGTAACTGAAGCGGAATTGAAACAGTTTCTCTCCCTTTCCTCTGTGCTTTACTGTTGGTTATGGAAGGATATATTTTAAGAAAGGAAAAGCACATGGTATCATTTTGTCTTTTAGCTTGTAGAGTTCTGGGTCCTGCTTCTTCAGCCTCATTTAGGAAATTAGCCTTCAAGACTGACCACGAACAGGGGGCTTACTAGGATCTCTTTTGTTGTCAGCATTCTCTTATTGTCACATCCCACCACGCGCATCTAACACGGAGAATGGGGGGGTGCCATTTCTCCCGCCAGCTTTTGCCCTTCTTAACAGCTCTGACAGCCCTGATCCACCTATTCTTGGCACTTGCTTTGAGCAAGGTTCACATAAAGGTGTCAGTGTCCAGCCCGTGCACTGTTGTATCAAGCTGTTGTCAGTCTTCTGGATGACTGCTTAGGAAACAACCTCGTTTTGTTACCCAGAGCCTGAACTTGAGCTTTGACTCCTGCTTTTAAAGATCAAGCTCGGTCTTTCTGCCTCCTGTCTGCATTTCACGGTCTGCACTAGGTTCTTGTCTCGACTGGCAGTGCCCAACCTCTGCCAGGCTGGCCATTTCTCTCCTGCTTGTTTGTAAGTGACGTTACAAGTCAACAAAGTAAGTACTTGGGTACTTCATTTCTCTTCCCTCAGGGGACAATGCAGGAACTCGGTTGAAGCCTGAAGGTCACCAGTGCAAAAGGCAAAGGGAGAGGTGGTTTGTTCAAACTCAGAAGCAAGCGGGGCTTCAGAAAACACTAAATTGTCTGCTGTGTTTTCTTCTTATTTCCTAAGCTACTTAATACATAGCATCTTCTTGGGAAAAAGGCTTATTGTGTGAAAGCCTCTTGTAAGGGAAAGAGGAAACACAAGACTTACGGAGGAAAGGGAGGTGGCACAGGCTCCTTCTGGAGCTTTGGTGAGGCTACAAATGTGACAAGTCTCTTCCACGAGAAGGACTTTCTAGCCTGGTTTACTTACAGTAAGAGCACAAAGGGTGTCTTACTGAAGCTGTGAACTGGTGAGCCCTTGTGAGGCAAGGGGAGCGCTGGGATAGCCCCCTGTCCAGATGGGAGACTGGGTGGAGACGGTGATTCTGTACGCAGTGCTCTTCCCTTTCAAGGGCAGCAGAGACCCGTGCAAACCACCTCGGGTACCACCCTCGGTATTGCTCGGCTAACCACAGCAATACCAGGCTTTTAAAGCAGGCTTCAAAATTTGCCCCCAAGAAAATGGAGGGCAGGCAGGCGCTACAGCAGGATCTGGACAGGCTGGAGCGACAGGCCAAGGCCAACTGTACGAGGTTCAACAAGGCCAAGGGCCGGGTCCTGCACTTGGGTCACACCAACCCCAGGCAGCGCCACAGGCTTGGGGGGGAGTGGCTGGAAAGTGCCCGGTGGGAAAGGGCCTGGGGGGGTTGGTCGACAGCAGCTGAAGATGAGCCAGCAGTGTGCCCAGGTGGCCAAGAAGGCCAACGGCATCCTGGCCTGTGTCAGCAATAGCGTGGCCAGCAGGACCAGGGCAGGGATCGTCCCCCTGTGCTCGGCCCTGGCGAGGCCGCACCTCGAGTGCTGGGGTCAGTTCTGGGCCCCTCACTCCAAGACAGACACTGAGGGGCTGGAGCGTGTCCAGAGACGGGCAACGGAGCTGGGGAAGGGGCTGGAGCACAAGTGCTGTGAGGAGCGGCTGAGGGACCTGGGGGGGTTTGGCCTGGAGAAAAGGAGGCTGAGGGGAGACCTTCTCGCTCTCTGCAACTCCCTGAAAGGAGGTTGGAGCCAGGGGGGGTCGGTCTCTTCTCCCAAGGAACAGGCGACAGGACAAGGGGAAACGGCCTCAAGTTGCGCCAGGGGAGGTTTAGGTTGGATATTCGTAAAAATTTCTTCACTGAAAGGGCTGTGGGGCATTGGAACAGGCTGCCCAGGGAGGTGGTGGAGTCACCATCCCTGGAGGGATTCAAAAGACGTTTAGATGAGGCCCTAAGGGATCTGATTTAGTGGGGGACTTGGTAGTGCTGGGTTAATGGTTGGACCCGATGATCTTGGAGGTCTCTTCCAACCAGAACAATTCTATGATTCTAAGTTGAAAATGTTGTTCACCACTTGTGTAATCAGGATTCTGCAGCATTTTGGCAACCCAGTGGAGGAAAGTTACCTTATAAATTACAAAGACTCTGTCTAAGGCTGAGGGGAAATAAAAGAGAGAAGTCTCCAAAGCCCAGGACAACTAAAGCTTGTTACAAAACCAGACAGATCGTTCTAGTGTGAAGCAAACCTGAGCTTTGCATTAAAAATGTAAATGTGATTGAAATAGCATAACCAGATTAAATGGATTTGACCTCCACAAGCATAAACGATGGTCCAAATACACTGAAACAGCAACAAACAGCTGCACTTTCCTTTTCACTGCGCTGTGGATCACAGGAAATTTATTTAAAACAACACAGAAATTTCAAGCCAGTGAAAGATTTGCATTTCTTTTACAGGAACTAATAGGAGAAAATAAGGCTGGTTTGGAAAAAAACACCCATCATTTAAATGCCTCAAGGTACAGAAAGACTTTTGAAAACTACTTTTCAAAGTCTTTGAATGTGACTGATTTACCCTCAAAAATTAAGCCCTAACACACCGAACTAGCCAGGAGTGACTGAATCTTTCAGCACAATCTCACCTTCAGTACACTGCTGCCTCGTGGGAGCATTTGATGGACGTTTCTTTCTGCCTTTTTTTTTTTTTGAGTTCTGTTAACCCAGATCAGCACCAGAGTCTGGTTCCCTGCATCGCCGTACAAGCACCACCATGCTACCATAGCTGAGCAGGGACAGACAGACGTGACTTAAACCCACACCACCAACAAAAAGGGACGTTAATCAAACCCCAGCTTAGGATTTCAGAAGGCTGCCTGTGAAACGCTGCATGGAATAAAGGCAAGAAAACACCACCTAGAAGCAAAAAACCCAAATCTATGTGGTATGAAGGGGAATTAAAAACAGTAACCAAATATTCCCAGCTAAGCCTCACTTTTTATGCATTCTAAGGGAAAAGTCTGGTAACACTGTGCAACATTGTCCCTCAACTGGTTTCCAAACAGACAGTAGTTCTCTAGTTAAAACAGAAGGTAGGAACGTTGAATAAGGAGACTAATTTGGGTTTTCTTCATTGAACAACTTGGGGTAGAGGTCCCTGCCCAAAGCAGAGCTACCATCTCAGGCAGGTCAGGTTGCACAGGTCCTCATCCTGGTCAGTTTTGAAAATCCCCAGGGATGATGATTCTCCCCTTCCCTGGGCCCAGTTCCACTTCTGCATCAACCTCCCCATGAAGCATTTTTTCCTTATATTCTATCCTAATTTCCATGAAACGCGTGTCTGTTGCCTCTCGTCCTTTCACTGTGTATCTCTAAGACGAGTCTGGCTCCATCTTATCTCCAGCCCTCTTTGAGCAGTGAAATAGAGCAGTGAGATCTCCCTCAGCTTTCTCTTCTCCAGCTCCCTCAGCCTCCCTTCACTCAAGCCCCGAACGCCTTGGTGGCCCCAGTTTACTAGTGGTTTACGCCTTGGTTTAGCAGACCCACAACTGAACACCACGTTTCAGATGCAGCTTTGTGAGTACCAAGTAGGGGGGAATAGGCAAGATCTAGTTCCAAATGATTTCACACAGCCTCGTTTCTTGAAGTCATTAAATATATATATAAAACGCTACAGTTGTAAACCTGCACTTCCTAAAACCAGACAGTATTTTCTCTTCTCCTGATACAGTAACATGGCAAATAACTGTAAGTGAAATAAATTTGAGAGCTGGTACCTGAGAGCACCTGAGGCAAAAAGGAAACAAGGATGGCACGCAAAAGGCCGTGACAAAAGAGCCTTTTATTTCCTGATCTCTATTTTCCAAGAGGTGTAAGAAGCAGACTGAGTATTTGGGCAAAGGTTGGATACACAAAGTGACACTAAAATTGGGTGGCAGTCAGCACAAGCGGAGATGATGCAGTCTTCAGCAAAGCTTAGGCGCACGCAAACCTATTTGTGCGCAATAACCCAGTTCTGTTCAAGCTCATTGATATTGATGTGCACGTTATTAGAAAACTCAATTGTTCTGGGGTTTGGGACCTGAGCGTGAATGAAACATGAGCTACGCCTAACGCTGGGACTTAACTACATACAGATTAGTAGCATCTCTAATTTGGCAGCACCGCCAGTCCTGCGGCCTCGCTGTGAGCAGTACTGAGCAGTCGTTACTGGCGTGAAACCAGGCAGCCGTGGGGCTCAGCGCTTCTGAGGACCGACAGCAGCGAGTTCCGCACCCAGCAAGTCTTTGGGAGGATCAAGACAATCGTTGTGCTGAACGACGAGGATGCTCCTGGAGGGCAGAGGGAGCAGGATGTGTTAGAGAGCTTCAGACAGGCTCTGCGCTGCATGGGTTTGAGCCCAAGTTAATGAGGGAGCCAATAAAAACATTATGAGCTCGGTTATTTTAAAAATCTCAGTATATTTACCCAGTTACTGTGGAATTTAAACACACTGCTTTGGCTGGGTTTGTATTGCTGTTACGGACACTTGGTCAGAAGTTTTTTCTATTTTTTACTGGAAACTCCAAAAACCTATTTCAAAGTCCTATGCAGAAGTACTTAAAAAAATTCGAAGGTAGATTTAGTCCTGCATATCTGTTTATGCCAGAAGGCCTCACCTCTTTGTTTGATCACAGATGGGAAAAAATGGCACAATTGGATCTCGCCGATCAGAACTAAAAGTACCAGTGTAATAATTTGATTTTCATGCTCTGTCATGTAGGAAAAACTTTACAATTTGTTTATCCAAATATGAATTAAAAATAAGCTTATTTCTTGAAAGGATCGGTAAACAGAAGAAGTAGATAAATAAAAAAGTAGATAAAAGAAGTCGATAAATAAAAAAGTAGATAAAGCCTAAATTCTGAATTATTTACTGAACCATACAAAAATTATTAATTTCTAGTTCTTTAGCATTTATGGGCTCTCCCTTCATATTTCTATCCTCTTCATATGTTTTTGTTGTTGTTGTTTTCTTTTGATAATTAGCTACGGTGAAAGACACTGAACAGACATCAACACCACCGAGGAACATACCACAATTTTGATTCACTGTCGGTACCTGGATCCCCCAGTGCCAACACCAGCCTCCATCTCCCTGCACGTCCCACCGCACCGCAGAGGCACGAGCTGGCTGGTCCCAGCCACGCTCATATATCTACTCTTCAATCTAAACATCTTAAACGCACACACCGAGCAGCATCAGGTCTCCTGCTGAAGAACTGGCCGGGCAGCAACCACCTTGAAAATAACAAGTATTTTTGCTGAGCTGTAAATCAGGAGAATATAAATTTATCGTACAGCTAAACTGAGGAAAACAAGGGCATGCCACTAGGAGCTTTCTGCTTTATTAAGTAAACATCTTCTCATTCATGTGAAAAAATTTGTCCAATTTGGCTAAATAATTAATCACCGAAGGGTGACTGGTGATTAACGAACGTATGATGACGTTCTAAGGTGTATGTTCACCACGGCGATTTTCTTTCATCCCAGTGATTTGTGCTAGTGTTACTGATGAAGTGTCACGATAAAGGCTCTGCAATGTCTGCGGTGGGGGCACGTACTCTATGGTAATAAATATCTGCCCATTTTAGAATTTGTAGGCAATGAGGTGGGGCCCCCACCTAACCTTGGAAAGGAGCATCTGCCCCACGGGCAGCAGCGCACCTTACCAACCTACCAACAAGTGACCAATTTCTCCTTCTCATGAGGCCCGCGTAGATGTATCTGGCCAGTGGACAGAGCTCTTTTAGCCGCAGCAAGCTATAACCGCCCCTCCTGTAACACCATTTTGCACTGCTCATAAATGGAAAGAGGCTGCGAGTAAATAAGAACAGATTCCCAAAATATACTGAATCAACGACTCAGTTCTGCACTACTTGAGTAGCCAACCTGATTTCATTACGTTCCAAACTCATTATAAGGATGGTACACCCCTCCTGGGGACAAAGCTAAGCAGAAACCTCCACGCTGTGGAGGAGCACATGCCCTGCCATGCCAGCCACGAGAGGATAACGAATTCAGGTAGGCTTGGCTATCGCGATCTCCAATTAGGACATGCAGATCCATGTCGTGGTGCCCTGGAAATGATTCGAAAATTTCACCATGCACTCTGGGGAGACCCAGAGCTGGCCAGCACCAGCTCCACGCAAAACTCCTCCAGAAATACAGACATGGTACTATTTCATTGAGAGCCGTCAAAATGAGATAACTCCACCACCTTTGCTGCAAAGGCAGGAGCCGAATTACAGCAAGGCCCACACTACCGAGGCGGCGAAGAACAGGGTTGTAATGAATATGGGGCACTGCACTGGCAGTGAGGAAACATCACTGCATCACTGCAAGCTACCGCATACCACAGCTCCAGAAATCTAGCAATAAAACCTCTCATTTGTTATCTAGATTATTCTGCCTAACATCCATTTTGTGCGCTCAGCCTTTCCTATGTACTTTTGCTTAATGCTTTAAAATTGGAGCTGCTAACTCCAACCAGTTCCAACAGGGAGAGGATAAATTACCAAATTCTGCTAGGAGGTAGTATGCATTTTTACCATGTAAGTGATATTTTCCTCAATACAGGCCCGTTCTTACCTCACCCCCTCTGTAACAATTCCTGGCTGATACAGAAATGCTCCAAGTCTTGTACCAGACTGCTACGGTGTGTACAAGTTGCTGTTGATGATGTTCTTGTAGACAAGAGCATTTAATACAAGTTTGAAGTTGCTGGAGAGCCTCAAAGCACGTTGAGTCACTGCTCTGCCTTTCAGGCTGTTTGAAGCACTGGGGGGGAGATGTTTTAGAGGAGGGACATGCACAGAGGTGAAGCGTCCATTCCCGGCCTCCCTGCCAAGGTGCTAATGCTGGGGTGCTGAATTCTCTGAACAGGGTACTTCTGGAGTAGGGTGTTCTTCTGGAGCAGTGAGAGCCTGGTGAGCCCCGCTCTGCTCACCGAAGCAGCTCCTGGAGACACCCCTCACGGCCTCCCGATTTGAAACACTCCTGCATTTCTGTATAAAGTAGCCTGCCATATGCCAAAGAGAAGAAAATCCCTCTCCTTGTTATCAAGCCCTGTATTTCCTACCAGCATTGGATCCTGCTTCTGCCGAAACCCGCTCCCAGTTTTCCAAGCACCACGGTCCTGAGCAGAGTCAGCCAACACCTTTAGGCTTTCTCAGAGAACGGCGACTAGCACCGCAACGCACTTACTAGGATCGGCGTCTCCCAACCTCTCCCCAAAAGCAACTCCTGCAATGTTAACCAGGCAGAGCTTCCGTCAAAAGATTGCACGAGTGACCCTGTATCAAACAGAATACGTGACACGTTGCCTTCGGTTCCTGAGGACACAAGATCCCACAGGATGGCCTGATGGGGGAGAGGGGGGTTACCAATAGCCATGGCCCAACCTCGCTAAGGCATGGGAGGACCCCGTGTTACCCACACCTCTTTTCTCTCTCTCAAGCTGGCATATTTCAGCTCCTTTGTTTTAAGCTTACAGGTTTTATACTCGGATAAAAGGTCTGCTGATGAACTGATGTAATTTCTGGTGACCAAGCAGAGCAGGACATGCCCAAGAATAAAGAACAAAGCCATTTCAGTTCTGCCAATCCCTCTCTTTCAATGTCAAAAATATTATTGATTAGCAATTTGAAAATAGGCGTGATGTCAGCTTACTACGCAGCTCCCTGGGCTGCCTTCTGAGAGAGCGCTCCTCACTTCTTTCTCAATTAACTTGAAGGCTGGGGAGGGTAAGCATTTTTATTGGTAAGCTAAGAAATGCCTCCATCTCGAGTTTTATTCTATTATCACAATAAGCACACAATGATTGAGCTTTGGATTAAAGCACTTTTCTCTCCCTTTTGCCCAGCATCAGTTCCTTTGCTTTGTGTTATCCAGTAGCATTTTTCAGGCTTCTGCATTTTCTGATTTTAGGCAGAATCCTAACAGCATCTTATAATCGGGACTGTAATCCTCCAGCCTCCCCACATCTGCCATTTGCATGAATGGTCTTAGAAACAAAATGAGAATGATTCAATTAACAGTTTTGGGGGATTTTTACATTAGGCAGAGCATTTCTTTAGCCTTAGGAAAATCATGGCAAAAATCATTAGTATTTCTCTCTAAGAATGAAATAAAAGAATTTTTGACGCAAGAAAAATGTCCTTGGGTTTAATGTGCCAATGCTTTTTGTAATGTGATTTCCAGACCTTCTTGTTTCCTGGTTTTGTTTTTGTGAATGAAACTCAGCCATTTCCCGTATCCCACCAAGTGCCACGCAAACATTCGAAATCCATCAGATCTCACAAAAATTGCGCACTGAACAGACATCATCTTCAGTGTAGGAAGAATTTGGTCCCAAGTCCAGTGAAGTCAAAGAGAGGATCTGGGGTCAGTAGCATTCAAATTGACTTGAAATAAGTGAGGTGGCTGGTTTCAATCTTGCTAATGAAAAATAAAAAGTAGGAATCAGGCTTCAAAAATAACCAAGCAATTGAGATGGTTTCCATATCTTCGTTTGGGCTGGTTTTTATTTTGCTCCCAATTCTTAGGCTAGAATAAGGACACTTACTTTTTAACTTTTCTCTAAAGTGAGGAGAGCTGGAAGTTTTCTTTCAGAAACAAAACCAAGAACTAAGCAAAGAACCCCTGAAAACAGAGCCCGCCCAGTCATCATGAGAGCCCAGGCTCCACAGAAGCAATTTCAGGCTCTACAGAAAACCACAAATCTCATGAGATTTGCAATTGCACCAGGAAGAGCGGCAAGACTCTTAAATACCCTGGCCACCGGAATTTGAGAAGGATTTGCCAATTCTCTTCTGCCAGAGCTTCTCTCCCTTCACACTCTCGTAATGAATAAAGGACCAAATCCTGCCTTCTGCAACCAGTGGCACTCAGGGTTTAACCATGGAACTCAGAGTATAGAGGACAGGTCCTTCCGTGCACTGTGAACTGCTGCTGGCTCCTAAGAAAAGCTTTTTACCTTCCTCCCAGCTTGAGCAGGAGGTGAATGAACTCAGAAGTTTGCAAAATGGAGCTCTTTTAGACCCTGCACTTGCATCAGGCCTTCTGGCTGCAAACCCACCAGCTTCAACACTCATTTGTGATTTTGTGTCCTGCAAATCCAGGAGAAACCAGGGGAGCTTGACACTTACGGGGGCAGGCTGTAACTCTGCAAAGCGGCTGAAGAAAACTAGCTCTACCACAGGTAGCTAACTATGAGTCTGTAAGACATCACTGACTGCCTGGCTCTTACTCTCCAGGGAACCAGCAACCTGCTCCTGCCCAGCCCACAGTGAAGCATTTCTTCATTTCACACTTTCTCTTGACCAGACCAAGCAGAAGAGCCAACAAAGTGCCTCTAACTCCATTACTCATCTCTTTCTTATTCCTCCCCCATTTTGATGACCTTCCCCGTATCCCCCAGGTAAGCACACTAGAGAACTCATACCAGATGTGAAGTTGTATCCCAGACAGATGGAAAAGGAGAGACCGAAAAGGAAAACCACAACCTTTTTTCATTTGTCATGACTCAACCTAATGTCTCTTATAACTTCTGGGTTAGCCAAGCCATAAAACAAAACAGATCCCTCGTTACATTTGTGCAGCAGATTTGTCTCTTTCTTCAGAGCTCATTAAAAGAACCGCTTTCATCTCATTAGATTGCTAAAACATTTCCAACAGGACTAGATGTGTCACGTCAGAATATGACAGGCAAATTTCTTTTAAGGTTTTAAAACTAGGTTGAAAGAGAAGCTATGCAGTTCACTGTTGTCACTGAAAGATATTTTTACTTTTATGAGTCCCTAAAACAAGAAACAAATTAAGAACTGTCAAGGAAAAAGAAAAAACGCAAACCCAAAATGTATTCCATCTTGCCTGGTAATATTGCTACTGCTTTTCCCTGAAACCTCTCTCAGTCTAATAACAAGAACCTTAAGTATAAAAGAACAAACTATGGTTGTTAATGTTGTGGCTTATAAGCACAATTAATAATCCAAAGGGAAGGAAGTAAGCACCGAAAACATGATTACCCTTTGCAACTACAAGCCAAAATGAACAGCCCCACTTTCCTCTGTTCCCAGGTCTTATTGCTGCCTGCGTCAGAGAGAACCTCCCCTGTGCTGTGCCACCGCAGGGCGTGCAACGTGGTACCCACAGCGCCCAGGGATGCAAGAAAGCACCTGGGAAGGGGGGGGGGAGCAAAGCTGCAGCGAGGGAGAGCCCCCTCCTGCAGCAGACCCCACTGGGATGCTCTCTCATGCCCTGGCAGGACACCGCCTTCCTCGAGGCAGGCAATGCACTGATTCACCGCCAGCCCTCCACCCCAGAACTGCCACGGCAGGCGGTTTCACGGCCAAAACAGCCCCACCGGAGTGGCCTCTCTGCTGGGGTCTGAAGAGCAACAGCCTGCCACACGTACTGTGCCAAATCCACACCCGGGGCAGAGGGCACCGGAGCAGGTCTTGGGAGAATGACACGACTTCATCAGAAAGGCCGCAGCTCTTTCCCCTGCTTATTGAAACCCCCTTCAAACGCTGCCCTACTTTGGGCCTTAAGTCACAGAAATCCTGGCAAACAGAGCAGGAGACAAGCGAGGATGAGGATGGCTCTGTCTGACCCGATGCTCTAGTGAGGTTCGTAGCTCCGGGCTGCCAGCTCACACCATCACCAAACAGCTCCCGGGCGGGAGCAAGGCAGCGGGGCCGAGCGGGGTCTGCACCCAGTGCCGCAGAGCAGAAAAGCCGCACTGAGGAGCGGGACAGACCACGAAGACGCCGTTTGCCGTCCTCTCCCCGGGAACACGCCGCAGAGGCGAAGCAGCCCCATGCTATAAGCCCCCGTGGGGTGAGGTATTCCCGGAGGAAGGGGCTGTAAGTGTGAAATCACTACAGCTTTGAGACGCAGACATGCGGCAAAGAGCACTCAAGTGGGTGTTCACAACACATCATTTCGTTTCAATGGCATTTGCCATCAAATTGCTGAGATGGGCTGTAAAACCAGTGGGCGGGGACTGCTTCTCACTCTGAAGAACTTCATTAGATTATAAGTAATTCAGTTACACAGAGAGCAAGTAGAGCCTGGGGCTGTTTTGAGGGGCTTTTTGAAAAAGGTCAAAACAATGTATCAGACGGCTATTGGGACTGAGGGCTGTTGGGGAGAAGATAGTAGATATTTAAAGATAAGCATTGTACACTAGTGTATTTTTCTCCTGATTGCATATTCCCACCCTTCTCATAGAGAACATAAAAACATTTTGCAAAAAAAGGCACAGCAAAGAAGCCTATCCAGCGAGGTACAGCCAGCACTGCTGGGGAAGCGAGATGCGGCTGGTCTGGAGGACATGCAGGGCTGGAAGCTCCGGCATCTTGTGAAAGGGAGCCGGACCCAGCTCTCTGCTCCCAGCTCAGCGGGGGACAGAAGCTGCTGCTTCTGCAGAGGCAAAACCCAAAACCAAACCCTAAACCCCAAGATTTTTCCTGTGCGCAGGTGAAGCCATGGCTCCTCCTGAATGCCACAGCCATCGCTAACCCCTCGTTTGGGAAGAAGTATCGCCCCGGCTCACCATCCAGAACGGCTGCCGCTGAGTGGGCGGCAGGACCTTGGTTTTGAAGCCACGCCAGCTAACTCAGCCTCTCTGCGTTAGCACGATTAAACACTGAATTCCCGAGAAGCTTCATGCTGATGGCAGCGGATGGTGTCCCCACCCGAGTAGTGCACCCCTGCTCACCACTGGACCGTTGCACATATTTTAAGTATTCTGCTGAGCAGTAACAGACAGAGATATGCTTGGTGTCTTCCCAGGCTGGGTTTTTTGATGAACAAACACATTCACTAGAGTTATAAGTCCCCACAAAAATATCCTAGCCTAACAGCAGTCTCGATTCCATGCTACAATCCAAGTATTCCAGAAAAGAAGATCACATATTCCGAATTCTGCATGTGGTCAACATTTATTTCAAGAGATAAGATCTAAAAAATGTTGACATCCATTGCAGTCCTACATCAAAGGGAATTTGCTGAGATGGGGTGGTGGGAGTGGAAGACAAATTTCCCTCATCCGGTAACTCTCACCCTCTGGCTTGCATCTTCAAAGGAGGCCCCAGGTTTGCTTGGTTAAAGCTGGTTTTCAGTTTAAGCTGAGTGAAAATAGAACCTGGTCACAGCCTGATTCTGCATGCTGTGGCACACTCTGGAGTCTCAGTGGCTTGCATGGCACAGCCGCGCCTTTCGGGACTGTTCCCTGACTGGTGTGGCCCTGACCCTGCATTTTGAGGCATGGGTGAAAGCGTCTGGACTGTGGGACTGGTTGTGCAAAAATAACAGGCAAAACTAATCAGCCACGATGGGTGTAGCCAAAGCGCGAGGGTTAAGGGTGTCAAAATGACCTTGGGTGCGAAGAAAAGTGCCATTGCTAGCCTGTGTTGCCACTGTTTGAGGAGCACACGCTAGCCTCCAGTTCCACCTCTCTGCCATTCACCAGGACCTTGTTTTTGCTGGATAACTCCCCGCTCACCAACTGAAAGGTATCTCCAAATATTTCACTGAAACATCCCTAATTAATTTTACAAATGCTAATCCCCATCCTGGCTACACTCTCAAATCATTGTAATTTCTACCTGTCACTTCTTCTCTCGCTACTTAATATTTCAAGGATTAACTGGACAGCGCGTAACCTCTTCTTAGTCCTCTGTAACAATGTCTGCTCTCTGTTCCTTTGTCTTAGCATTTTCTCATCTGTCTACAGATTCTCGTGCTTCTTTTCAAGGCAATATCCAAGTGTGAAGCTGCTTTAGCCATTCATGAGGATGAGATTTATTATCTAGAAGCACACCAATAATACAGTATTAAAAAAATAAAATAGCAGTCTCTTTCATCAAAATCTAATGAACATGCGATTTAATCTTTATTAAGAATTCATTAGGTTCTCAGCAAGCCTGTCTAATGGAGCCTGACCAGGTGAAATGCTAATGCCTACATTATATTTAAATTAATTTTCAGAAATGTTAATTTCCCCGAGTTGTTCCCTGCACATCACTCTCCCCGGCGCCCGCGGCTGCGCGGCTCTCTCCAGATGCCTGCTGCCGTGCTCATAGCAACACCGCTGTCCCCACCCCAGCCTCCGCACAGTTCACTGGAGTTTCCACGCTGACGGACGCCTCCCAGTTTCCGACACTATGAGCCCTTTCACCATAGCAGCCTTCTCGGCATTTTCAAGTCAGGTGCAAAGCTGCAAGCCTAGGACGCCTTACTTTAAGACTGTTTCGTGGAAAATAGATATATATATATATATAAAAAAATAAAATATATATATATAACGGGGTATATTTCAGTCCTCAATATACTGATCCAGTCCAGTAAACAGGTTATTATCTTGATGGAATTTGCTTCAAAAAACCAAGAGGTCTGCTCTTTGGAAAACAAGAGTCCCTGTACACTAGGGGTGTAAGGCAGCGTGGTCACCGCCTGCCCTCCCGCCTATGGGCTCTGTGTGCACGCACTGCTGCACTGCTATTGTGGTACCTACAGCCTCTCCCTTCAACCAAAACCCATCGCCCGCCATTCCAGCACGCTTCTGCACAAGCAGGTCCTAGAGATTAAATAATTTATTGGTGTTCATCTGCAGTAACATCTCCCCCGATCCACCTTTCGCACACAAACAAGCGCAAACCAAACCCGCCCCAGCCCCAAATCAAACTGTCGGGGTGGAAAGCCCCTTTCAAACCGTGAAAGGGGAAGCTCGGAGCCTATACAGAAGTGGGGTACGCAAATGTCGGTGGGAAAAGCTGTGGAGACCGCCGTGCACTGGAGGCGAGCCTCCTCCCGGCCCCGCAGTCCCTTGGGAAAAGCATGGCCTCGGGCGGGGATGATGGTGTAGTCCCCTGTGAACCCCCGAGGGCCGGACGCGGCGGCCGCAGAATTGATACAGAAATATCCGGGGCACCCGCTAAGCCACTCCGGCTTGGAGAGGAGCTGGGCTGAAGGCCCGGATCTGCCCCCGTGGCGCACGCACACTCGCACGCACACTCACACGCACACACACGCACACGCGGGGCGGCTACGGGAGCGCAAGGCAACAGATTGCCGAGCGGCGACGAGCCCCTTCGGCTATTTCCGAGCCCGTTCGGCTTCTCCCCGACCGCCTCCGAGCGCTCTCCGAAGGAAGCCGAGCGCGGCGCTCGGCCGCCGCCGGGAGGAGCCGAGCGG
Organism: Phoenicopterus ruber ruber; assembly: GCA_009819775.1. Taxonomy (NCBI): domain Eukaryota; kingdom Metazoa; phylum Chordata; class Aves; order Phoenicopteriformes; family Phoenicopteridae; genus Phoenicopterus; species Phoenicopterus ruber. The sequence goes on from CM020227.1 coordinate 2,926,272, forward strand.
TGCCGAAGCGGCGGCGCTGCCGGCGGTTCGAGTCCCCGCTGGGCGCTGTCCACCACGCGAACCGCCTGAAAGCCGCAGCCGCGCCGCGACCTGCCCGCCGGCCGGCACGGCCCCAGCCCCCGCGGCGGCGAGCTCCCAGCTCGGCCCCCCGCAAAGGCACCCGCTCCCGGGACTGCGGAGCGCAGCCTGCACCCCCCCTCCCCGCACCCCATCCACACCCAGCTCTGCTGCCTCTCCCCCTCGCTAAGCAAGCCTGGTCCCCGGGGGGCCCCTCCCAGCCACGGATCCCTCTGCAACCACCGGCATCGCAAAGCAGAAACCGCTCGGTGCCGCTCCCCAACTGAAATCCAGACCCTGAACCAGCGCCCGGGCTTGTTCCGTGATGGCGCCCGCCTCCAACCAGCCCGTCATGTCTGTTTCGGTGGGAGGCCGGGGTATTTCATTGTATTTTAATTAAAAAGGAGGAAGGGGAGAGAAAACAAAAAAAAAAGAATAACCCTGCCACGGGAGTACCTCCACCCCTTCATTAGCCTGCACCTGCTTTCCTATGGGATGCAATTACTCCATCCATGGTGACGCGTCGGAAGAGAGCGTGCGGTGGGGTTTTTCACTGCTGTTTATTGCACAGTAACGTCTAATTAAGCAGAGGGAGACAGCGCGTAGGGGAGCGGGGCAGCCCCGGGCTCTGGAAGCCACCTCAATCCCCGTCGGGCAGCCTCGGGCGACCAGGGGCCGGGGTTGGCAGGAGGGGGTTGAATTTAATCGGTGATGGGCGGCCAAGCTTAACTGACAGCGGTCCGCTTCACGGGGACATCAGCGCGGCCTCGCCCCGCGGCGGGGGGGAAGGTGGGCTGCGAGCGGCCGCGACCGCGGCCGCTCGCAGCCCACCTTCCCCCCCCGCCGCGGGGCGAGGCCGCCGGGCGACACTTCAGCACCACATCGGCCCTGAACAGCAGCGGGAGCGGCCGTGGCGGGGCCTTCCCCCCGCTGTTTGCCTTCCCGCCCTCGCGGTCCCCTCAGGTAAACATGGCGCCCGCGGCCCTCACTCACCTCAGCGAGCCCCCGCCCCGTTCTCCCTCCCATTAACGCCGTTTACTCGCCCCTTCCCCTCCCGGTTCCCCCGCGGGACTTACTTCATTTGCTTCACGATGGTGCTTTTCCCCGACTCTCCGGCCCCTGTGGAAAGAGAGATGAGGGTGGATAAGCGCGGAGGAGGAGGCGGGTAAGGGGGACGCGGGGCAGGCGGGGGGCGACCGGGCCGCCAGCGGGTTCTCACCGAGCAGGAGGAGTTTCACGTCTTTGGCGGCGCTGATCCCGTCCTCCTTCAGGTTCTTCTCGATGGCCTTGCTCCGCTCCAGGGCGGCTCTTTCCTCGGCGCTCAGGGTACATCCCATGGCGGCGACGAAAATTTAAAAAAAAAATTTAAAAAAAAAAAAAAAGGAGGGGGGGAGGAAAAAATGCAGCCCCCGCCGCCGCCGCCGCCTCGGCTGGCTCCCGCGGGCAGAGAGGAGGAGGCAGGGGCAAAGCCAGCCACCGGCGGGCGGGGGGCGAAGAAAAGAATTAGAGCAGATGGCCGTGAGCCTCCGGGCAGCGCAGCGCCTCCGCGGCGGGGCTCCCGGCTCCCTCCTGCCCCTCTCCCCGCGCCCGAGCGCTCAGTGCATCCAGCGGGGCTGCTGCGGGCACGGCGAGCTCTTCCCGGCCGGGAGGCGGAGGCGGAGGCGGGGGAGGAGGAGGAGGAGGAGGAGGAAGAGGGTTCGCGGCGGGGGGAGGGTCCTTCCCTCTCCCGTGCTCCCGGCTGTCGCGCTCTCCCCTCCTTGGCGGGCGGCGGGTCTCTAACGGGCGGCGGCGGCGACGGGGCGCGCTGGCAGCGCTCGGCGGAGCCGAATGGAGGCGCGGGAGCGGCGGCGGCGGCGAGAGGGAGGGGGCGCGCCGGGGCTCCGCGCTCCCGCCGGCCTCGCCCGCTCCCGTGACGCGCGCGGCTCGCGCATGCTCGCGGCGGCTCCGGCGCGGCCCCCGCCCCGGCCCCGGCCCCGCTCCGCTCCCCGCCGCCGGGCCCCGCCGCCGCTGCCCGCCAGGCGCCGCCGCAGGGGGGTCCCGGCCAGGGCGCGCCCGGGCCCGCGGCCCCTCCGCGGCTCTCCTGAGGGGAGGCGCCGCGAAGGGGTCAGGCCCGGGTGGCACAGCCTCCCCGCCGCCCGGCACGGAGGGAGGTCGCGGCCTGGGCGCCCGTCCCCCTCGCCCCGGGTGAGAGGGAGGCCGTGGCCCAGGCTCCTGCGCCTTCCCCCGGGCCGCTGCCCGCACCCGGACGGGAGAGGCCGTGACTTCCCGGTCACTCGGGGCCGGGGTCTGCCGTGGCCCAGCATGCAGGGCCCAGCACCCCGTGGGCCGGGGCGACGTGCGGCAGGGGTCGGGTGACTGCAGCGTGTTTATGTGGGCGCTGGGCTCCCCAGGGGCCCGGGGCTGCCGTACCCCACGCAGTGTGGAGGCCCTGGCTCCCCGCGTGCCGGCCGGGCCCTCCGCGGCTCCTGCGCCCACGCACCGCGCTTGCGTCCGCCCCGCAGTGCGGCGTGTGTAACCTGCGAGGAGCCCGTCTTGAGCTCCCCGCAGTTAAATCACTTCGATCAACACTTGCGGTGCCAGTCGTTCACATGCTTGATGCGAGGCATCGAGTTTCACCACCATTTTGGATTATGTTTCCATCAGTGTAATTAACGGGGGGTTTTTGTGTGTTGCAGTGTAATCACAGATCTCTTCTCACCAGATGACCTGCCTTCTTGTCATGACCATTCCACAACATCTAACAATTATTTAGGAATTCTAGCGAGTTAAAATCCTGTGATTTTCCTGGCAGGTTTTGCCATTTCACAAGGTTAGAAATAGAGAGGAAAACAAATGTCAATGGGGAAAATAAATAGGACTTTGTTTAAAATGCTTTCCTACTGGCCCAGACAAGTCACGATACATTCAACTTTAATCCATAACATTGATTGATATGTGACAGTCCGGCTATAAAAAGATCCAGAGAGGAAAGAATGAAGTGTTGAGCGCAGCAAGCTAAAATGCATCAGACTAAAATGAACAAAATCAAGGACCGCTGCCTGATTTATAGAAAGGACACCCACCTCTTGGGTAAACAAGGAGTCTGCAAAGGGAGGTTGGGTTGTTAGGAAGCAGATGTGAATGGCGAGGCAGCTGACTTTCCCTCTAAAGCCCACTCCACCTCCCTGCCAAAGAGAAATTGGCTACAGGAGGCTTGACAGGAGCATCGCTGTGTCGTGGGAAGGAAATGCTGAGCCCGGGCTGCGCCGGGGCTGCCTCACAGGGGCGCGGGGAAGGCGGTGGGCTGCTGCTTGTGGGGTTGGGTGTGGGTGACCGTGTGCTCACGCAGGTTTTCCACTTAGGACCTCTGTTCACTGCCTCATCTGGGATCTTCTGACCTGCTGTCCCGAGTTCTGCAGTTCTCGTATCCAGGACCCTTCCTTTAGGGGTAGAAATACGATTTCTAATGGCACTTACAGTATTTTAAGCACAACTTCCCTGGCATTTTCCTTCCAGGCAAACATCATCTCCTCCCAGCACTGTTTCCCATCCCACCTTCCTCCCAGAACATGTTCTTCCCATTTTCCCTCCACACTTCTGAAATGAAGGGGAGAAATATGGCGTGTGGTTAACGAGGGAAAGAGGAGATGTGAGACAGAAGCAGACAAAAGAAAGCAAAAGGGAACTCATAAATAACGTTTGTGTATTCAGGGACCAGTAATACTTACCGCACATTTGTGAGCTAATAGGTACTGAATATTTGAATTTTGGGTAATTTATTTCTGGAAGCTCGAGGGACTGAGATGGACAAGCAAGGCTACCGCATGTGTTCAGCAGGGAATAAATGGAGATGGGAGCGGTTACAGAGCAGTTCCTGCTCTTTCATATTCGCCCAAATCTCTTGTGTAAAATCAATAGGATCAGAATTTCAATCAATAAGTTTCATTTCAATGGTGCTAGCCGGAGGGCATTACGAAAAGTGCCGTACAGGAAAAGCACAATCAAGAAATCCAGAGGCAGGGTCCTCATGAGATGGCTGCATTTACTTCCCATCTTCTCCAGCAGCTTGCCAGCCTCGGAGTCATATTGGGATACTCTCCAAGGGGTTTACTAAGAGAATTAGTCTTTTGTATCAGCCTCTGGCTACTCGTTAGCTGACAAATTTGTAGCCTGCACCTCCCGCCATGGAGAAAATGATTTCTCTTCTGCTTGACCAGCGCAGAGTCCGCGCTCAGCCCTTTGTCCCGTGTACATCCCCGCCACTACACGAATATCTGCTAATCTCTTTCTTAAGGGAAAACCAGAAATGGGCAAGTCTTCTGCTTGCTCTCTCAGCTCTCAGAAAGATTCAGGGGAGCAGCTGTGAAATTGAGCCATTTTTGAGGCATTTTTATGCTGCTGCTAATTGAGCAGAGCTGATGGAAATGTTTCCTTTGAAATTTTCTTAGAGGGAAATTTCGTTTTTTGAAGAATCTGCTTATTCATGGCAGACAAATTTCAAGAACCTGAAAAGAAAAAAGCCTGCCTCCCCCACCAAACAATCAAAATACGTACCAGCCTACTTGGCTTTTGAGATAAATATGTTGGGTTTTGTTGCTGAAAATGATGTTTCCATTTTTCAGCAGCTGACAGAAGTCCTCTTTTAATAAAAAGTGGTTGCTGGCAGTAACAACTTCAGATGAAAATAGACTCCCCCCCCCCCCCCCCCCCAAATATGACAGAACCTCTCCATAAAGGGTGAGGAGGAGAACCTTTTTTCTGGCCGATCCTGCAATTAAACTATTTCACTCGAGGTGCATAAAGAAGACGCTTGTTTCTGCTTGGACTGTTATCTTTGCAAACCTAGGAGTCAGCAGTGTATTTTAAACCAAAGTCCTTGTTCTCCTGTGTCTCTGATCTGTGCCTCGGCACAAACGGGCTTCTTTCTGCAGTCAGTTTTCAACCATTCTGCTAGAAAAATTCATCAGGTAGTCATTTCTGTAAGAAGTGGAGGATGGTAACAGAACGGACGAGTGCCTTTGAAACAGACTGTGCCACCGTGACGTTGCGGGATAGATGATGGCTTTGTGATCTCAGGTGTGTTGTCTTCCTGCGGGTGATGGGTATCTCTAATGATTCTCCTGGCTGTGTCCAGACTGGGGAGAGATGTGCCCTCCAGCATATCTCACCGTCCCGGGCTCTGACTACCCAGGTCAGGGGTTTGTAGAGTGCTCTGGCTTTCTTCCTAGAATCACAGAATCATGGAATGGGTTGCGTTGGAAGGGACCTTTCAAGGCCATCCGGTCCAACCCCCTGCCATGAGCAGGGACATCCCCAACTAGATCAGGTTGCCCAGAGCCCCGTCCAGCCTGACCTGGAATGTTTCCAGGGATGGGGCATCTCCCACCTCTCTGGGCAACCTGTGCCAGGGCCTCACCACCCTCACTGTGAACAACTCCTTCCTTAGGTCTAGTCTGAATCTCCCCTCCTTCAGTTTAAAACCATCACCCCTTGTCCTGTCACAGCAGGCCCTGCTGAAAAGTCTGTCTCCATCTTTCTTGTAGGCCCCTTTAGGGACTGCAAGGCCGCAATAAGGTCTCCCCGGAGCCTTTTCTTCTCCAGGCTGAACAACCCCAACTCTCTCAGCCTGTCTCCATAGCAGAGGGGCTCCAGCCCTCGGATCATCTCCGTGGCCTCCTCTGGCCCCACTCCAGCAGGTCCATGTCCTTCTTGTGCTGAGGCCCCAGAGCTGGAGGCAGCACTGCAGGGGGGTCTCCCCAGAGCGGAGCAGAGGGGCAGAATCCCCTCCCTCACCCTGCTGGCCACGCTGCTGGGGATGCAGCCCAGGACATGGTTGGCCTTTCTTCCAGCCCGGGCATCTCGTTTTCTTTCACATAGAAACGCAGGAGGAGGTGTGATGCAGTGGGAGCCAGGGAGCACATCTGGACCCAGGACTTAGGAAGCCCATCTGGGTCTCACAGTCCAGACATGGCCTTGGGGAGCAGCTAAAACCCCTGCCACTGGATGCCACCAGTCCGTGCCTCACAGCTCGCCAGGAGGTGGTAAAACAGCATGGGGGAAACTATCCAGTGGGCCTCAGGAAAGATGAATCTTTGACTTAAAGTCCCACAGCTCCCACCACGCTCCCACCACCACAGCTGAAGTTGCAATAATATTGGAAGGAGCAGCACGTTGGATCCCGTCCCAGTAATCAGTTGATATTGCTGGTTCAGCGTATCCTCAGTGTGCTGGTGGGTGGTATGAAGAGGGAGTGGGGCACATCCAGGATGGGGTGACCATAGGAGGGAAGCTGCAACGCTTTGCAGCTCGTCTTTCCCCTCCTACTTCAGGATTGTTGTGTCCAATCTATAATCTCATATTCCTTCGGTACGGTTTTAATGCACATGCTAATGGAACGGCCACCAATCCCACGGAGAGACAGCAATGCATTCTAGCAGATCTCACCATTAGGAAGTTTTCCCTGGATATTCAGCCTAATTTTTCATTCTTTAAATTGATGTCAATTACCCCCCAGCTAAACCTAGTTATGCAGTGGAAGACAGGTTTAAAATACTGAATGATCTCAGTAAATTGGAGAAATGGACAGAAATCAATACAATGAGAGGCAATAAGAACGCCCATAAAGGTTAAGTGGTTGATGGAGGAAGGATTAATGAAATGCACGGATACTAGGTCAAATTGCAAATATCCTTACTTCACTCTTACTCACTCCATACCCCACAAATATGTTCTACTCCAGCAAATCAACCATAGAATTTGACTAGCGACCTGGAGGAGTAGAGACCAGTATTAAGGGGAGAGAAGGTGGGAGGTGGGTGTATTGTATGGAAAATCGGCATCAAAACAAGAATGAGATGTCAATGTTTAAAAAAAAACAACAAAAAATAACCTGTGGATAAGAATATGACCTGTGATATACTTGGCGTCAAGAAGTTGGACAGCCTGACCAAATGCCGAAAATCCTACTTTTGTCGTTCGTTTTTCATGCCTGTCTGGGTGGACGATGGTAACCACAGGATCTGGGAGTCACTGACAGCTCCTGCCTCGGAATTAGGTGAAGTTTTGGGGCTAGGGCTTCCAGGGCTAGAAGTGTTTGCCATCTGGATTGGCAGTGGATAACACATTTGCATGACGGAGAGATACAACAGCTTCTCTTCAAAGTACTCAGAACTAACCGTAGAAAGTTTTGTGTTCAAGTCTCTCATGCCACAGGGAGGAGAACAGAGAGAGGTCGGGATGTATTCAGGGGAAAATAACAAACACCAGGTAGAAGATCTGCCGGGGAAGGCGAGGAGAACTGCCTGTACCAGGGCCGGAGGAGCTCTTGGAGCTGGGCTGCCTACCAGTCCCAGAAGACAGCAGCTGAATGAAAGCATTGCTCAGTACTGTGGCTCACACCAACGATTTCCCAAGGATCCACATCGGTTTCTGCACAATAGAGGGATTTTTATATAACATTAAAGGTTTCTACTACTTATTGTGAAAAGAAATTTATTGCGTGGCCTGAAATAGGGCATTACCTAAGTCTGCAGAGAGCCCCAAGTCATGGTTTCTCAAAGTGAGAAAGAGCTTGTCAGTACCCCTTAACGAGGTGTGAACTCCTCTCCCTTTTCTGCAGGGACTTTCAACTCCCAGCTCTAAGGAGACTTTTCAGTGTCAATGTCTTCCATTTTCTAGTGGTTCAGGGACACATGGCAGATAAAGAGAAAGGCGTGTAGGCCTACAAAAAAAATCAGAAGCTAAATGATTAACCATTTTGCTGCTGATCATTGAGAGGAAATCAGTACAGACTCCCTTGCGGGTATTTTCATTGCTGGGGACAGGTTTACATTATTTCTGTCCCTTCCTCTGATCCAATTTCTGCTTGTATGGTAGTGCGGATATCCATACTTCAGTCGTGATGTGGGAACCTAAATGGGACAGAACTAGAAGTGGGGAAGAAGCTTACTTCTATTCACTTTCTGCAGTAAGAAACATACAGAATCATAGAATCGATTAGGTTGGAAAAGACCTCCAAGATCATCAAGTCCAACCGTTAACCCAGCACTGCCAAGGCCACCACTAAACCATGTCCCCAAGCACCACATCTACACGGCTTTTCAATCCCTCCAGGGTTGGGGACTCCACCACTGCCCTGGGCAGCCTGTGCCAGGGCCTGACAGCCCTTTCGGGGAAGAAATGGTTCCCAATATCCAACCTAAACCTCCCCTGGCGCAACTTGAGGCCGTTTCCCCTCGTCCTGTCGCCTGTTCCTTGGGAGAAGAGACCGACATCCCCCCTGGCTCCAACCTCCTTTCAGGGAGTTGCAGAGAGCGAGAAGGTCGATACAATAGCATGAATGATTCAGCAGGTGCACTAGTAACCGTGAAAAGCCACGAAACTGAAGCTATACAATGCTGTCCTTCAGGCAAGGGTGAGACAGTGCCAAAAAGGAGACAGGGTAGCTGGCCTTGGCTTGGGGCTGAAGGAGGACGAGCACCCCGTCAGCCCTTTACCATTCCTATTTCCGCAATATCAAGGGTGATGATTTAGTAGGAATGAAATAATTCCTGCCGTGATCCAGGAATGCTGGTTAGAGACAGAGAGACAGTCTTGCTTCCTCTGTGTAGGAAAATCAGTCATTGCTTGGTCTTGATCAAACCAAGCTTAACCTTCTGCATTAAGCATTCAAGCTCAAACACGCAACTGATTGCATACGAGTGTCGTTTCGTTCAGCTGCCGTCATCAGATGCAAGACTGGGAGAGACAATTTCAGCAGCTCCATTTACAGCACTTCAGGAACATTCCTGGTTTTGTATAAATGCTATCCAGAAACCTTGCAGCTCTCATTCACACAAGTAGTCCTGATGAGTGATCTTACTGCAGGATGCTAATTCAGCCCCTGAAAATATGAGTGTATACTTACTTCACAGCTCTCAGAAGCTAACTCCAAATACAAATAGACAGTTAGTTACATACAACTCCTGTCCTTTTTCTCTGCAAAAACCTTTCGGTGTTTTTTTCTACGGAATTATCACATTGTTCTTCTATTAGAAATACGTGTTAAAATATTTAAAATAAGCATCAGCTTTAGCAAGTGTTATTTCAGTGTCATGCAGTGCTTCCTGATGGCAAGTACTGATGTGATTCACGAAGGCTAGCTTGAGCTGACAGAGGCTATAATCAGAGTAGGAAAAGAGACACTCCTCCAGCGGAGGAATAATGGGAATCATCTCTCACCTTTGATTTTGAAGAGAGCCTATAGAGACTGGCTGTCCTTGGCTGAAGTTAACCTTCATGAGCATCCCTCACAACGCTCTAAACCAAGGACTTGCTTTCACTGGGAGGGAATGGGGGAGAACAAGTTCTGCACGTGCGAAACGGGCGGTGTTATTCTGAGAAGGTCATGCTGGGGGAAATGACATCGCGGACAAGGATGAAACAGTACCTGAAGCAAACTCCGTGTTTGGAGTATCACTGCACTCAGTTAATATCAAAGTATTGGCTGGATGCTAAACCCGATCCAAGTTCAAAAAGCAGGAAGAAAAAAGTCATGAAGAAAACATCCACCGAAGGTTATTAAATACACAAAACTACTGCCTCCGGCTAAAGATGTCCTCAGGTGACAGGCTGTCAGGAGCTGCGAGAGCGAGAGGAGAGGCTGCTGTGCGCCTGCCTTGCTCACACACCCTCCTCCCGCATTGGCCTCGGTGAGAATCGACCGGGCAGCCCGTCGGGCCGGCCTGGCGTAGCCGTCCTTACCTACCGCGTTTGCCGTGGCCAGGGAACGCCGTAGAACTTACCAGGAGGGGTGCATTTCCCCGGAGGGCTGCTGTTGGCAGTCTGTCGTGGCTTCACCGGGCAGCAGCGAAACTCCCCTTGATTTCAGCGGTGTCAGAAACTTAGCATCTGGCCAGCTCAGGAGAGTTCTGCATTAACGATTAAGATCAAAAATGCATCGTCACAGCATGAAGAATCCAGACTTCTGTAGTAGTCCAGTTTCTCTGAGATATATTTGACTGCTGCCTGGACCAGAAGATCCCAGGTTTGGCTGGAAATGCTTATTCTGTGGCTGAAGAAGTGTTTTTCAAAAGTACCGCATGAATTCCCTGATCTCCCGACAGAATTGTGTCCAGGAGCTTTGGGTGCTGGGGTGGGATCTCTGGCAACCCGCATGGATAGTTCACATAAGTATTATGCTGGCTGCCCCTTGCTTTCTCTCTCCTTAAATTCTTCGTGGAATGTCTTGTTCTTTTCTTCACCCCCTACACTGTTGGGGACAATTACACCGAGTTATTAAGTACCTGCCCTATTCCACCTTTCAGCATCAGATAACAGGAGACATAGATAATCCTATAGTTTGGTGTTCATATTTGGGATGAACAGCATTGTATAAATGTAAGATACTAATAGCTGCTTGATTTTTGAGTAGACAGCCTTTGGAAAAAGGTAGATGATCCCTTAGCATATACACAAGAATGATGTTTGTTTCTACCCTCTCTCCTCTGCTTGATATGGAGAACAAATGAGGGCAATGAGAGTTTTTTTTGTACTGAAGATAAATGTGGTAGGATTAACCTCCGTGTGCAAAGCTGGAGGTTGGTTGGATGAAGGTACCGAGAGAAAATTCAGGCTGGATGTAAGTCTGCTGCCTTCAACAGGCTGATGCCAAGGTAGAATTAAAATGTGTTGTCTCTAAGGCAGAGACTAAGGGTTTTAGCAGCCATTTATTCTTCTTGATAATAATCAGTGGTGGTGCAGAGTTTGGAGATTAATGTGACAACCATAGATCTCCTCTGTCCCGGGGCAGCCCTGACCTGCGTGAACTTAACACCAGAGGCACGTATATCTCAGAAGCCAGATGGCAACGGCACCTGTGCTCCTAGCGAGAGGAGGATGGCTCAGGAGGGATCTCTGGCTGCTCAGCTCCACAAGCGTTGTCAGGCAAAAAAAAAGGTGCCTTGCCCTCATACCAGCCGTGTGTAGCTTAGCATGTGATTACAAAATAATCAACCCAAAGCCCAACAAGCAACTGAGGATATATCCTGTGCAGTTTTGACATAAAAAAATAGTGAGGTCATGTAATTCCTCTATCCATTGTAGCAAATGGGTCGCATGACTGGCTGGCTCAGGAATAAATACAGTTTTAATCTCTTACCAGAGTCTACAGCAGATCATTCCCAATGAATCCCAGCTAAATGACCAGATATAATGGATATATTTGAGGAATGAAAGATCTTGTGTGTCCAGAGACGGGCAACGGAGCTGGGGAAGGGTCTGGAGCACAAGCGCTGTGAGGAGCGGCTGAGGGACCTGGGGGGGTTTGGCCTGGAGAAAAGGAGGCTGAGGGGAGACCTTCTCGCTCTCTGCAACTCCCTGAAAGGAGGTTGGAGCCAGGGGGGGTCGGTCTCTTCTCCCAAGGAACAGGCGACAGGACGAGGGGAAACGGCCTCAAGTTGCGCCAGGGGAGGTTTAGGTTGGATCTTGGGAACCATTTCTTCCCCAAAAGGGCTGTCAGGCCCTGGCACAGGCTGCCCAGGGCAGTGGTGGAGTCCCCAACCCTGGAGGGATTGAAAAGCCGTGTAGATGTGGCGCTTGGGGACATGGGTTAGTGGTGGCCTTGGCAGTGCTGGGTTAACGGTTGGACTTGATGATCTTAAGGGTCTCTTCCAACCTAAACGATTCTATGATTCTATGATCTACTTGCAAATGTGTCTACGCTGCTGGGTGAATGGGTTGACCCAGGCCAAGGCTTGGTATGACAGGCAGGACCGTTCCCGTGTGCCCAGCTGAGCCAGCCGACTGGCACCGACCCTTCAGGCGATGAGGGGGAGGCTGTGCCGATGCTGCACCCCTTGATTGCCCCACACGGAACAGCCCCGGGAGCCCATCCTGCCCTGGGGTGCTCGGTCACCTTCTTGCACCTTCTCTGGCGAGCAGACAGCGTGGTTGGTTGCTGGGTGGTGCCAGCACTGAGCGGCAGTACAAACACATGCTTGTGTCGCTGCGTTGGTCCAGGCAGGGGCCGGCAGAGCGTAAATCTCTGCCTGTTTGTCTCCTTCCCTGTAAGAACCTCAGCCCCATGACTTATTCTCCAATCCTGGCCTCTGCTGAGCCACAGTGACACTCTAGTGAGTTTTCCTATGGAATAAAAGACAAGAAGAAAATCAAGCTGTACGTCACTGCCAGGAGGGTGACAAAGAGAACCCCACATCCCGGGTGCCATCTTGAAAGGGGCTTCTCTGTTCCCTGAAGATGTTCTTTACAATTTCTCTTTCAGTGCCACAGAGAAATACATGCCAAGTCCTCAAAGAAACAGTTGCTCAAGATGCAGTGAGAGGAAGACAGCAGAACAAGTCACCGAATCCTTAAATATATACAGAGTTATCAGGTGGTAACTAAATCCCTTGGGTTGTGACTATAGCAGGACATGTAGGTCCCTACTGGCTCCCTCCTAAAATCTCTGTCTGTTTCCACTAGACATGTAGGAAGGATGGAGTGTGTCCGAATAACTTTTGTGATTGTACTGGGCAGATGGAAGTCTAACAAAATTCATTATTTTACAGAGAGAACTGGAAAAGCCTCGTCTGAAGAAGATCTTAACCTGTGCAAATCTCAGATGTCTGAGATCCCTCTCCAGACCGTGTTTTACGTTTCCTCTTTTCTTCCTGCTAGGTTTTTTCTCCATTTTTTTTTCTCCTTCTCTCTTAACTGCCTTTCCTCATTGCATTCCACACTGTTATTCCCAGCTTTGTTTTCTGACTCAAATTCCTGCTCCCTTTTAGAGAGCTTTGGGGATAGCTGGGAAGATGTCTGCAACCCACAGATAAACAATCTCCACTGCAAGTAAGTATTTCAGCTCTCGCTACGCAGTGACACAGGGTGCTGTTGCTGCCTGTTAACCAGAAACCCTCCTTTGGGAGCGTGTCCTTGCTATCTAGGAAGCTTTTATCTTCCAAATACCTTTAAACCCACACTTGAGTCTGAGTCTGCTTGCCTCAAGACAAAACTCAGTAGCTGTTGTCGGCGATGCCAAGGCGAGATGACGTGAGTCTGCGGGTGCCGGTGCCCTGCTCTGGCTCTGCTTGCTTTCTGCGCTGCCCGGAAGCCGGCTGACGGTGGTTGGACACGGTTTATTTGCACAAGGCTGGGTGCTGCGGGAATCACGTTCACGTGGCTTCAGGTCAGCTTAGAGCAGGGCGAACCCTGGCAGAGGGATGCGTCCCCCCACCCTGTGTGCGAGTGGAAAATTCCAGTGGAAATGTCATTTATTTGGGGCAACATCATCACACCTGGTCGTGATCCCCCAGGGACCCTCCCTGCCAGGGCGGCAGCCTGAAAAGTGCCTTTCTCCTTGCGTGACGCCGAGGTGGGACCAGGTCTAGGGAGCAGCAGGTGCCCAAACCCCCCGCTTCGGGCTTCCCGAGAAGCCCGTCCTCTGGGACGACTGAAGAACTGCAGATTTCTGGCACGCTGACTGCGCTCCTGTGGCTGTGGCGTTTCAGGAAGGCGTAGCGGGACCTGCGTCGCAAGTCCCAGGTTTCCTTGCTTGGAGATTTGCCCTGTTGCCATCCCTGCGGTGGTGGCCCTGGGTGGGCCCTGCGTAAGAGCAGAGCGGCTGTTTCCTACTGGCAAAGAGCAACTGGGGCAGCTCCCGTCTGCGCAGTGCCTTTGCTGATACAAACAGTTTTGCTTTTCCCCTGTGGCAGGACAATCTTACCTTGGTTTGCTTGGCTTTGTTGAGAGAAGGAAGCTGAAGGGGTAGGAGTTATCTGAAACTCCCACTCAGCCGCCTGGTACATTGCTTCTCTTGCAGAATATTTAGCTTTCAGGCCGTGGAGACTGCATCAAGCTTCATCAGCCGATGTTGAACGTTTTTGAAGTTTCAATTGCTTCCTTGCCTGAGATGGAGCTATCATTTTTATTGCTTTGGTTGCTTAGGCAGGGAAAGGGAAAGATGGACAAATCAGTACAGCCCTCTTGAATTAGGATTGATTTTCATGAATTCTTCTTGTTGATTTTGAAACACAATTGTTTCTAAAACATTTAATTGATTGAGGTTTTTTTCTTCTTCTTTCTTTTCAGCAGCATTTGTCCTCAGCCGTTTGCCACTGCTGGGAGAGGAAAAAAAAAAAAAGAAAATAAGCTCTGTGTGAGATCAAGATTTCAACGCATTACACACCAAAACATTTGTTGCTATTTACTTTTAAAAGTGCCCTTCTGAGGCAGCACGGCTAGAGCTGCCATCTGTTCGGGATTACGCTTCGGAACTCCTGGTTTCTCTGCAAACCTCCCGCCCGGCGCTGCACCGTCTGCAGAGGGAAGAGGCGGTGGGGAAGGGCTGGCGGCGGGGGGAAGGCACCTTTACGGCTGGATCTGCAATCCTGGCCGCGTTGTCGGGGGACCACTGAGACGAGAGATGGAAGAAGATTTCTGGTAGCGAAGGTGACCCCAGGGCACATTTGCGAAGGTTCCCTGCGATGTTACGTGTTTGTTAAAATAGGAGAGGACCAGGACAGGAGCGTTGCTGCTCATCGCCGCGATTTAGGCAGACATCGGCGTGATTTGGCCTGCTGCGTTGGGGTGCAGTAAAGGCCCCGCAGGGATGTCACACCTCCGTTTTGTGGCATCCTGCGCCGTGTACCCTTCCCTGCTCCCTCAGCCGAGGCAGGGTTGGGGTGGTGAGGTGGGGTAAGTCTTTGGCTTCTCAGCAGGACATGGGGAGGAAGAGAGCGCTGACTCCTTACGGCCCCTGTGAAAGCCTCTGCCCAGCTCGGCTCCTGAGCTGCAAGGAGTGATGGCAAGGCAGAGCTTTTCAAGGCGCAGGTGGAAAACACCAGCCCCCGAAGCAGCAGGAGTGTAACCTGGAGTCCGTTCCTCGGGCAGGTGTGAGCATCTTCCAGGGCTGGAAATCCCTCAGGCAGCAACTGTGTCCGTCGCTCGGTGCATCGACTGAGTGAGGTCTTCTCCAGGAGCCGGTGCGGGCTATGTTTAGCTTTGTGCTTTGGGAATAAAGTGCTTTTCGGTGCAAGAAACAGGAGGTTTCATTGCAGAGTGCTTTTTTTCTCTCTTTTCCAAAACAGGTTTGTGCAAAAGGCCTGAGCAAGGTCTCTGGGCTTCATTTGGCAAGGAGGAGGACCAGCTCCTGTTGCCAGACATACAGACCCTGCTCTAAACACACAATTTTCACTGTCTCCAAGAGGCTGCACTAGTCCCTGCGGGCGCTGGGAAGCTGGAGAGTCTTGGTGACTGGCCACAAACCCACTGGAGATGCTGGCTCAGCGCACAGGGTTTTCATCCCTGCTTGGATCTGCCTTACAGGCTCTGGTGGCAACAGATGCTAATTATTAACACGGCAATTGTCGCCTTTGCGGCTGTAACTCCCCTCTACCGGTCTCTCTTGTAACCTTAGCCCATCCCAGCTCCGACATCGCTGATGTGACAAACGGGTAAGCTACGCAGGAGCCTGGAGGTGGGTCTGTATTTACCAGCTTTGCAAATGAACAAACCGAGGTGCCGAGGAAATAGAGGCCGGAGCCAGCCCTGCCGGCAGCTCCGGCAGCGGGGTGTTGCTTGAGCACGCGTCGGGGAACCTGAGCGCAGGATTCCGCTCCGTTCAAAGGGTCCTGGTTTTTCCAACAGCACCTTTGGGAGCCAAATTGATGAAATTGCTCAGAGATGGGAAAAACGAGCAGTGTTTTTTACAAGTAGTCAGCAAACTAGAGCTCTCATGCTAGTGCAGTGCAGATGAAGGCAACTTGTTTCTCTGGGCCTGATCTTGGGTGGTTTTTTACATTTTTGGACATCTGGGCTTGGTGACCTGTGGGAGCTCTGAATTATGGCAAATGCAGTAGCATGGTTGCCCTGGGTCTCCACTATACGCTGTGAGTCCCCAACGCACTTGTGCTACGGAGGCTAAATGGATCTGCTTTTCTAGATAGTCTCTTACTTTATTTGTAAATACACCCAGAAACAATAAACTTTTTAGAGACGGACAGAATTTAAGCTCCCAAGTGCTTGAGCAGCTTTAAAAAATTTCCCTGATGCTTCTCAGCGACTTCAGTAAATTAGAGAGAGACTTTCTCTTATATGCTTCTCATCTATTTACTCACCCTTCCGCCGCACAGGAATTATTTGCACAGTTGGCAAAGAGGCAAGCCAAGGTCCGTTAATGGCACCGTTTACAGCGGCGCTGCCATTTGGGGGATGTGCCCTTGCTGCAGATACCCCGGGCCGTGCCACCTGCATCCCCCCCGGCACGGCACGGCGGGCTCAGGCGTGCTCAGCGCTGGGACCCGGCGTCCCGCAGCAAGCGCAGGGGAGAGGGTTTGGTTTCAAACGCTGGGGCAGGGAGAAATCAATGTGATTCTCTGGTTTGATTCTCAGCTTTCAGCGGTGAGGAGCTGCTCTACGTTTGGTGTGCGCACTACAGCTGCTCCAGCGGAGCCCTGCGATGGGCTCATCCAGCTATTTCGCTTCATCTACACGCGGGATTTTTATCGGTTTATCACTAATCACTTTATATAAGCATGGTGGAAACATGTGCAAGGTTGGGCACGTAAAGGTTTTGCACTAGTTTAACCACGTTGACTCAGAAAAGAGTTTCTATTGACCCGGTGCAGGGTTTGGGAGAGGCTGGGGATGGGGAGGAGGTACTTTGCTCTTCCAGCGGCCGCTGCTGCGAGGTGCAATCATTTGGCGGAGCTACTCTGGAACTAAAACACATATCAGACCTTCTCTGCTCCTCTAGGAAGATATTTTTCCCCTCTGCGTGTGTCGATAAGATCTGGACTGAAAGCGTGCCGGTGCTCTTCCAGATAATATTGCCAAGCGCAGAGGAAAGAACTGATGAACGTCCCGCCTGGGTCCCTGGGGGCTTGCAGGGCTCCTGGTGACCGGGAGGACGCTGGCTGTGGGCAGAGTGGGAATCGAGAGCCACCTTGGCAGCACTGGCCGTTTTTTCCTCGGACTGACCACATCAGGCAATGGAGCCGGCAGCAAACTGTGTCACGAAGAATGTAAAATACTGGCAGCGTCCCAGGCCTTTCCGTTAGGGCTGGATTTCCCGTCTCCTCTCCCTCCTTCCTCAAGCCCGCGTAGCTTCTGCTCTTTCTTGAAGAATTAAAGTATGTCAGATTCTGGCTTCTGTCAGGTCTTGGGGTTGTCAGACCTGGCGTCCCGGCGAGATGCTGCGCCGCAGCCCAGGAGAGTCGCAGGGAATCTGCTTTCTAAGGTTACGAAATCAAGGCTGAGATTGCAATAGAGAATTAATCTTTTCAAATTCCCCTTTAGCCTGTGCAGTTCTGACCATCTCCGTATTAATATTTTAAGTGGGTTTTATAAGCTTGCTCGAAAAAGCGGGGCTGAAGGAGGTGGGATAGATCACCTTCTCCTCGCCGGAAAGCAACACTGTTTAACCCTTTGGTGGCTGGAGGGAGCGGGATTTGCTTTTTGCCAAAGCCTGAGGTTAAATTTGAGAGGCGCGTGGGAGCTGAGAGACGAGTCTGATCTTTCCCATGCCGGGTTCACGCCGGGGTGCCAGCTCAGCACGCCAAGGCTGCCCAGTGTCGTGGTTCGCAGCCCCCGGAACGTTCTCCAGCGAAGGCAGGGCTAGCAGACCCTGCGCAGAGATGCTCCCGGTGCCGCACGCGGCACCCGGTCCTCGCTCCACCGGCACCAGCAGCGCGGCCAGATTCAGTCCCGCTTTTGCGAGGCGGCTGCTAGCTTGAGCTCAGGATGCAGCAGCTTTGGGCGGAGATCAAAGGCTTCGTCAGAGAACGGCGGTGCCGTTGCTTACGCTTGGTCTCTAATCAAAAAGACACAACCCATCAGCAAGTCTCGCTGACAGGCCGCGCGGGGTGGTGAATCCCTTCCTATTTCTCGCTGCCAGTGTTTAAGGAGGTGTTTTTGATTTTCGGATGCGTGATCGTGTTCCTCAGTTGTCAGCCTGTGTTTAATTATTTAATTAGTCATGGAAATTTCGCTGGAATTTTGGTACATGGAAGTCGTTACTCTAGCAATTAAAAGGCTGCTTTGATGAGCTCCTCTGGCGGCGCGTGGCGCGGCGGAGCCCGCTCGGCCGGGCTGGGGGGGTGGGTGGTGAACTCACGAAGGAGCTTTGCTTTCTGGCTCATGGAGGGCGCAGCAGGGGTCTGGAGAGGAGGGGGCCCGTCCCGGCAGCAGAAGACCCCACATGGATTTGTACGCTGGTGATTCGCCAGCGCTGGGGAAGCTGAAGAGAAGGAGCACCAGCGAGCCTCTGTTGGTGTGAAAAGTTGGCCTGGGGCACTGAATGAACTCGTTACTTGCAACGTTCTTGGTGCCAGTGGGAGGCCCAGGGAGCCCCTCACGGGGTGCATCATCAACCGCCAAACTAGGCAGAAACCTCCCAGTTTCCCCACTCGGACAGGCTCGCTGGGAGTCAACAGGAGGAGATCTTTCATGGGCGACAGCGAGCTTCTCTGAAAGAGAGAGATCCAGGGCCATTTTCAACGGTGCCTTCACACCAAATCGTGCATATCTCCTTGTGTAAACCGGGCAGAAGCTGGCCAAGGTAACTGGAAGAGCAGCAGTCCTCAGCCTTACACGATGGGGCAATTATTTTCTTGGGAATATGGATACGTGTCCAGGCTAAGAAGGAACATTTGCAGGTACCCATCCTGCCAGAGGCACCGGTGGGGAATGGGAATAGTCTCCAGTGGCCCGTGAGGCCAAAAAGAAGAGGGCAGTTGTATTTCCTCACGGCTTTCGGCCCTGGAGCTGGTGGCTGTGGGGCGGGAGGCTGATGGTGGTGCTCAGCGTGTGGACGGGGCTCATGATACGGAGACCAAGTCACTTCTGTGGACGGGTCCGAGTTTTGTGGGCCAGCAGAGCCTTGAGGTTAGAGACATGGTTGGTTGGTTCTTGGACGGCAGGAGAGACCCTCCGGGCAGAGGGTGCTCGAAGGGCACAGCCTGGGGCAGTGCCGGGCACTTTAATTCGAGCCAGCGTCAGTGGGCCTGAAGTGAACTCAAAAGCTTTGATTATTGGTTCTTTGGAAACCCATTTATCCTGCCTATCACCCCCCTAAAATCAGGTTTTGTTTCTCAGCCCTTAATTGCTTTACTTTGTCAAACATTGTTTGATGGGAAATCAATCTCAGTGGGTTTGCTATTGCTTTTCCAAGGAAGCCTCCCCTTTCTCCAGCTTATTCCATTAATATTTATTGCACTGGCAGGTAGGATCCTGAATTAAAGTTTCTGTTACTTCCCCATCTCCCTGATGCTTTCTCGGTACTTTTGATCAATGTTCAAGCCGCTTTCACTCTATAAATTTATTGCCCTACATTTGCTGTTGCAGCCTCTAAGCTGCAGCTGTGTTTTGCTTGCAGGTCCCCTGAATCCACAGCTCCTTAGCGCTGTCTTCTTCCAGCCTCTTCTGCCTCTGACTCTTTTAGATCCACCGTAAAGAAGCAGCTGCTTAGGACCCTGTCACCCGCCGCTTTAATCGCTGCTGTATTTGAGCCATGCATCTGTCAATACCGGGGGCTGGCTGGGGACAGGTTTCATGTTGGAAGGTGGTGACGAAGCTCTCCGTGGGGAAGGCATTGGCTTGAGCCTTCCCCAAACAGGAACGTGGCGTTGGGCACGCGGTGGCTTTGGCACGGGTGACTGAAGTGCAAATTCCTGCCTTTCCTGGCCCGCGGGTGCTGAGCTGCCAGAGCCAAACCCGGCCCTGCGCTGGGCCTTTCGGAGAGCGATAGCGTCTGGGCGCGGGTGAATCATCGCGCTGGGGGTGAACGGTTGCTTCTCACGTGCTGCTTTGCTGTCTGCGTCTCCCCGTAAACGCGGGGTGAGTAACGGAGATCCCGGCTAGCCTGCAGCTTTGCCTTTTGGGATGCAACAGCCACGGTCATTGCTGGGTTTGCAGTAACGCCCTGCAAATTCAAGGCGGTTGCGTCTACGGGGGGGCCTGACGTGCTGTGCCGAAGCCCTTAGGATGGGCCATGGGTGCGCGGCCGGAGGGAGCAGGGGAGGCACCGCTGCTCCGTGGAGCCGGCGCGATGCTCAGGGCGTGCGAACGGCCGCTTTGTGCCTTTGCCAGTGAGACGCTTGATTACTCTCGCTGGGAATGAGACTTCCTTCCTCCTGGAAATCCTGGTATCGGGCTGGGAAAGCGGAGGAATCAGTCAGATGAATCCACTGGGAAAATTCACAGAATAGAAAAATGCTGTTTCTGCCTTTTGGAGCTAAACAATTCAGGGGCCCAGCGGCGGACGTCTGGAGGGGCGTAGCAGGACGGCTCTGCCCTGTAAACCGCAGCCCTGGACGGGCGGTGCTGTGCCGTGCCGGGGCTGCGTCCAGCCTGGGAGGTGAAGCTCCCCGGAGGCACCGTTAACCTCCTAAATCCAACCTCCGCCTTTTGGGGCAGGGGAGTGGAAAAGGCGCCGAGGGGGAGGACTGGGCTATCAGCATTAATATAGCAAATGGCTTTTCTAAGCTGCCTTAGAGAGGAGGGAGGGTGCTGGCTGGCAGCACGCGAGCTTGGCTTTTTTCCCCTCCCGGGCAAGCCGCCGGAGGGTGCGTGCTCGCGCAGGCCGGCAGCTCAACAGCGGCCGCCGAGCGACGCGAGATGGCTTCCCCCCATCTCCTCTCCTCCTCCCACGCTCCAAACCCCCCCACCGTCCCCGCGACTGGTGCTCCGGCAGCACCCAGGGGTGCTCCGGCCACCCCGCAGCCCCCGAGGAGGGGATGCTGTAACCCGGCACCTCGGGGACACCACAGGGCTCCCGCAGGGGGACCGGCACATGGGGCGATACGTTGCAATGGAATAACGTTTTCGGCAGTTAATAAAAATCAGAATGATCATCTGATTGTTACATGAGGCCACCTATGATCCAAGGAGCTCCAGATCGCCTAGTAATTGAGCATGGAGCAAGTACAAGAGAGGAAGAAGTCATTATTTAGTGATAATTTAGTAATAATTTATTTATATTTCTGGCACGCTGTGGAGCCAAAAGCCGAATTCTAAAGGCAAGTGAAGAAAAGGGAACTTCCCCAACATCCCAGAGGGGAGGTGGCGTTTGTGCAGCCCAGTGAGCCGCTGAAGGCTGGAAAAACCAGGACGGGAGGCAAACACCCCCCGGATGAGAGCCGAGAAGACCCCCACTTCTGCGCCGCCGTCCTCAGGTGTGGGTGTTTTAAAAGGCCGTTTTCTTCGCACGCGCGTCTGAGCTGAAAGCCCAGCCCCTAGGGCACGGGCTGCGCTTGCTCCGTGGCTGGGGGGGGATCTGGCCCCACAGGACCTCTTTGCTGACGTGCCGGCTGCGGAGCCACGTCTCCCACGAGGAAGAGGGACCGGGAGCATCGTGGCCGAGACCCGCACCCAGCGCAGCCCTGGGCATCGCCACGAGGGGAACCACGGGCTGCAGCCCCCCGGGGCCGCTGCCTTGGCCGGCGGGAGCTTCGGCTCGAGGCAGCGTTTGCTGAGTCAGGCCCTCGCTTTCGGGCGGCAGCGGCCGCCGCTTCCTGGAGCTCATTGTTCGCCCGCGCTTCCTTCCTCCCCCGGCTGTGGGATGAGGGGTTCAGCTCCCAGGTGCCCCGTTTTCGGCACCCCCCCTCTCTCCATCCTGCCGCGGCCGCCGTTTACGAGGAACGGCGAGGCTGCAGAGGAGGGGAGAGATGCTCCCTCCCTGCTCTCTCCCCTCCCTGTCCCCAAATCCACGGCTGCCTTCTCAAACTAATCCCCGGGTGACAAGCTGAGTTGTGGCAACATCTTCTGGGAAAAGCGTGCTTGGATGCCCTGACCTAAGCGTCTCACTTTGATAGCTCCCTACTTTTAGGCTCTGATTATGTAGAAATGGGTGTTCTGGAGACGATGTTCTTCAAAGGCTTTTGTATCTTACGGAAAAGGGGAGATAAACACAAATGACTTGAAAGGTGCTGAATGAATGATGGATGAAAGCTGGCTGTGTCCAACTGGTAGAGGCTTTATGCAGAACTCAGCTGGGCTCACCAGTTGGCACCTAAGCTTTGCTTAACCTCAGGTTTACAGAAAATCATTTTAGTCGCTTTCAGATATGTCCAAACAGTCATTCAGTCCTGCCTGTAACGGGAATTGGGCCTTTCTCAAGGCCAAACAGATCTCATTTGTGCTCTGTTCAGCCAGTTGTGTCTTTCTTCTTTGTGTCGCTTCCTTTCAGCCCTCTTTGAATAAACCGGCGCTAAATTACACCCTGAAAAGAGAATGCAATAGGAAGCGATGAGCAGAAGTAGATTACTGGGGTACGTACTCATTGCTAGAGGCTTTTGGGGGTGGCAGAGCTCCCCAGGGAAACACGTGGCCTCGTGTAGGACGGGGCGATGACTGGAGCGGAGCAAGGCTTGGGATAAACCCCCCGTCCAGGGCAGAGCCGCATCCCTCCTGCTCCGCCTGC
Organism: Phoenicopterus ruber ruber; assembly: GCA_009819775.1. Classification (NCBI taxonomy): domain Eukaryota; kingdom Metazoa; phylum Chordata; class Aves; order Phoenicopteriformes; family Phoenicopteridae; genus Phoenicopterus; species Phoenicopterus ruber. The sequence continues at coordinate 2,948,701 of CM020227.1, forward strand.
GGCTGGGGGATGATCGTATCCCCAGAAGATGCCTGGTCTGGCCAGATCACTCACCTCGTTTCAAGACCCGTCTTCAGCAAGGCCCTCCTCGTGCGGCTGCTCCCAGCAGCGCCGGGCTCCCTGCAGAGCTGGCACATCGCCTGGCAGCCGCCCGCCGTTGCTGCGCCCGCCGCAGCGGTGCCGGCGCGCGGCGCGGGGATGCTCGGGGGCGTTCGGCTCCTCCTGCTGTTGTGGCTCACCTGGCAGAAAATTCTCCCGTAATCCAGCTTTTCTCATGGCCTTCTGGTTTATGGTACCAGTATTTTTCAGCATTTTAGTATGATCCTTCTTAATAAAAAGAAGAAAACCTTTGTCCGTCTTGCCTTGGGTGTATTTTTCTCTGTTTTCTCTTTTCCCCTTCCCTCTCCTTGCCCTGCGCCGCGGTTTTGCGCAGACAGCCCCGCTGGCCTTTCCAGACTGGGAGAAAGCCCTTTTCAGAAAAGAAGGGGAGAGATTTCACTGTACATGCATTCTAAAAATAAAACTGCTCTGTATTTCGGGAGCATCTTTCAGCTGCTGGTTTCAAAGATCCTTGAAATTCTCCATTAAGGAAGCTTCCCGGCTCCCTCAGGAAGGAAGCGCTGGGCATCGTTATGGGTACGATGCCCTGCGGAGGAGGGACTCTCGCTCGTGCAGCCCCGACACCGCAAGGTCCTGCACGGCAAGGGGGGGTATGAGGGGATTTGAGCCCCGGCTTGCCATCTGCCAGATCCCAGCTGGAGGAAAAACTCTATTTCTTGTCCTAAATGAGGAGGTTTGGTCCCGTGCTGCCCCCGCCTGCATCCTCCCCCGGCTCCCGGCTCATACTTCAGTTGCAAGCGGCAAGCTCGCTTTCTTACTTTAATTTTTGTACGGCACTGGGCACAGCCAGGGCTTAATCCAGAATCCCACAAAAAGAAGAATATGTTACAATTAGGGGTTTTTTTTTCCCCAGAACAGGTTGCATTGCTGTGGAAGAGGGGCCGATTCCCATGTCTGATTTGGCAGAACAGCGATCCAACAACCCTGTGCCGGGAGAGCGAGGAAGAGCAGGGATGGGAGGGAGCAAGCCCGAGCCCTCGGGACCTCTTCCAAGCCTCGGGCAGGGCGGGGTGGAGGAGGTTTATTTTAAGAGCTGCGGCCGCTCTTCCCGGCTCCGGCAGCGGCCGTCGGACAGCCCCGGGCTCTGGTGTTGGGTGTTGTGTTGGGCTTGTGACGGGCTGAAAATGTTTGTAGAAAAGGGTCTGCCTGCTGGGGGGGGGGGGGGGAATGTGGCATTTTCTTTTCCTCAGCCAATTAAATGCATGGAGAATGAGGTATTTTTTCTCTAAACCCACCCCTTCCCCTTCCCAGATCATCCAAACAAAAATGTTTGAGTTATATCAAACCGGTGGGTTGACACTTCATCTTTCTTAATAAGACGCCTTGCACTCTTTTGGGGAATAAAGCCCCATGGGGATCACTCCCTGTCCCTGACTCCCAGCAAGGGACATCTCCAGCCCCGCCTCGGGGTCCTCTGCTGAGGACGGAGGGAGGAGACATGGATATTCCCAGGGAAAGCGGGAGAGGGGCGAAAAATGGATGTTGGTGCTTTGTGTGTGGTGCACAAGGTCCTTAGAGCGCTCAGACGCTGCGTGCCGGGGGTCGGAGCCCTGCCGAGGTTTTCCCGTCGTTACAAATCCGTGCCGCTGGCCCCGTCGCCGCTGTGCCTGTGGATGTCCAAGGGAGCCCGCAGGACGCGCGGCAGCCACGTTTCGCCGGCGCGCAGGAGCGTGCGCCATCCCCGCAGCCTTTGAAACCCTCGCTCTTGTTTTCGGCTTGTTTATCTGTCCAAGAATCGCTCTTTTCCAATCACGTTTTACTACCCCTGTCGCAAAGCTTTCACGTGCTGAGGCATCAGAAGCTTTTCGGAAGCCCAGGGTGAATCACGCGCACGCCTTCCACCTCCCCGGCTCTTTGATTCCCTCCCGAGCCGACGATGGATGATGGCCCGGCATCACGCCGTCCCTCCCGGCTCAGCCAGACCCCCTCCTCGCATGGAGACCTCAAAACCATCCCGTCTTCCTGCTGCTTGGCTGGGAATCGCGAACCGAAATACCCGCGTCTATCCCACAGCCAACTCCGGAGGCAGGAGTTGTTCAGGTTGGGGAAAAGAAAAAGCAAATTTTTTTTTTTTTGCAGACACGATTTTCAGGATTATTTTTAGAGCCTAATGCTTGAATTCGAATCATGGGTTTAGCCGTACGAAACCTCCTTTTCATCTTTTCACCTTAGCGTTATCCCGGCACACTCAGCTTTGTCTGCAGTTTGACATCTTTTCTACCCGGCCTTGCGGGCAGCAGAAATAAGGGCAGATCTGCTCCCCAGCACTCGAAGCGCTGCGCATGCGGGGCACGCCGATCCGAAATGAGGATCCTCTTTCTGTTGTCGTTGTTGCGCTGTTTATTGTTACTGTATATATTGCTTGTTGGTTTAGTTTTCCGTTTCATGCAAAATACATCAAAAAACATGCCACGCATGCTTGAGGTCTGTTTGTTGTTCTCTGCCTTCAAAACTATTTCTTAAGAACTGTCGCCTTAAAGACCAGCTTCCCCGGCCCGGCTGCGCTTGCCCTTCGCTTGCCACCCCTCTGGCTCCGCTCGCGTTAGCACAACCGTTGCGACCTTCCAAGCAAACTGCAGAAAACTCGTCGTTTGCAAAGGCTTGGAGGAAAGACCGCGGGTATGTTCCCAGAAACGGGGAGCTCGGCCCTTTGCTTGCATTTGCTGGGTGGCTGATTTAATTTAGATTTCTTTGATGTGGCTGGTGCTGTGGGTCTGTGATGCTCCTACGGCTTTTCGGTGCTGCCGGGTAGTCATTATCCTGTCACTAATTGTCATGCTGCCTACAGCGTTTTACGTGGCCGTTTTAGTTTAAGACTCAACAAAAATACATCAAACGGCATTTCGGCCTTTGTCTTTGGCTTTAATTTGGCCCCAGCCTGCAGTTCTGGCAGTCGGGAGAGGGTTTCCCTACGCACCGGGATGCAAAGCCTTCCCCTGCCGTCCTACCGAGGGGGCTGCGACCCCCCCCCCCCCCCGTAACCTGCGGATTTACATCCCCGAGCTGCGTTTCGGGCTTCGCCCCGCCGCCTCGCCCCCCGCCCGCGGCAGCAAGCAGGGGTGCTGGTCCTCCCGGCCCGCGCCGGGGGTGCTGCTGCGGCTGCGAGGCGGGAAGGCGCCGGCGCCCGCCAGCCTGCCCTGGCGCTCGGCTCCCGCGTGGAAACGGACCCCAGGGAAAGGGTCCGGGAACGAGGGCGATGGGCGCTGCTGCTCGGTGGAGGGGACGGAGCCAGAGCCTTCCCAGAGATGCTCCGTGGAAGGAGGGACTAGAGGACAGGAGTCGCGCGCAGGGAGACGGAGGCTCTTGCCCTGCTCCAGCGTAGGAAGTCACCCGTGTCCCCAGATAAAAGTGCAAAGCTCGGTGCTTCTGTTCAGTGACGTTGTACGACCTGGCGCAAAGACATCTCCTTTATTTTCTCCTACCATCAGCCTAATGTGATGATTTGGGAGAGGGGGGAAGAGGCCGGGCAGCCATCTCCCGAACAGTTGGGCTGGGATTACACTTTTTCTACTGAGCTCATCACCGTAATAACCGGGAGCTCTGTTTATCAGCCCACCAGCCGTGCCCATTTAGGAGATTACCATTTTTCCAATCTCATTTCTCATAAAAGAGGATTGCTGCCCGTCGCCTCCCCGCCCCAAGCCCCTTGCTTACGAGCGTTTATCTGCTCGGGGTGTTTATGAAGCCCCAAACAGGAAACTTCTGTTTATCTTTCTGCGTCATCAAGAGCTGGAAACTCGATGGGATAATTACTCTTTCAGGAACAGGCGTACGAGCAGCCCGTCAGTAGACTTTGGCATCTCGCTGGTGTCGATAATACGTATATATTCGCCCTGCGGAGAGATAGAATGCTTATTTGTTTCTCTTTCCTGTCCCTTGAACTTGGCGTGAGGGTGGGGGTTCTGGCTTTGGGGCTGTCTCGTAGAAGCAGGGCTTTTGGCTTCGGGTTGAGGAGAGGTGCTGCTCCCCTCAAAGGAGGTGGCACCGAGGGTGACCCCGGCGGCAGGGGACACCTCGCCTTCTGCGCCAGCCTGCCCCGAGGCATCGCTCGCCCCGGCCGGGCGTCACCGCCCGCTCGCGCCGCGCGATTAGGGAAAGCCACGTGCGGAGACGGCTTCCGCAGATGCCAACACGAGCCTGGGAGAAGGCTGCGTGATGAATCATTTATTTGACAGAGCTCTTCCCTTTTCTCTCTCTGCAGGTTGCAGGGAAGACGTTACGATTCCCTTCACCCCTCAGCAGACGATTTTTGAACTGCAGAAAACGCAGAAGTAAGTTCATTAGTGATCTCCACCAGATGAAATTCAAGACGTGAAGTGTTTTGACTAGCGCTGTTCAAATAGAAGAATCACTCAGGAGTATATTGCAATCAGTGCATTAAGATAAGATCCCAGAGCGTTGGGTTTCCGGAGCATTGATTATAGATTAGCATCCCACCGCTTCCGAAACGGAGCCCGCAGTCCCTGCGTGAACCAGGAGAGCCAATGGATACGGATGGGCTCACGATGGAGAAGCGAGGAACACCCGAAAATACCGGCGTGCAGCACGATCCCCGGTGCCGCAGCCAGCTGAGCACGGCCAGGCGTTCTGCGTGCACGGAATGTCACGGGACCTACTTTTTCTCCGGGGGCTGAGCCTTCCCCGGGGCGCCGGGGCTTCCCCGCTGCCCCCCGGGACTTCGCCTCGCTGGCCGTGCACGGAGCATTTTTTTGGCAAGGCTGCAAACGTGGAAACCTCGTGCGGTCGGTCAAAGCAAATTCATTCAAAGGGAATGAGCGCTTGCCAAGTTCCTTTTTTTTTTTTTTAATTCTTTTTGGCTGTATTCACAGAACACAAATCTGCGCGCAGGAACGGGAGCCGTGTTTCTAATTCGGTACGAAACTTTTATTCCCCCTTGGCGCAGAGCAGTTGCGAGCGATGGAGGCTGTTCCTAATCCTCTGCCCTGTGCATTGGAAATGTGCTCCGGCCGGCCGGCACTCTTGGAAATGGCGTCATTTGCACTGCATAGCAATTTTGGGGAGATAAATACAAGGTTCAGTGCTCATGGGGACAAGGACGTGGCATCCTTACTGCATAGTATGCGGCCAGAAAGCAAAGACAGCAGTGAAGCAGCACGAAAAGTCTGGATTTCAGGAGCTCATAAGTTCAAGGCTGCATTAAAAAAATTAAAATCTTCTTTTGCCTCAGTAAACAGAGTATTTTCAAGATCCTCTCGGAGGAAGTCAGCGCTTGGCTGCGTGCTTAACAAGGAGACTCGCCCCAGTTTTGTTCCAGTCCGTAGTATTAGCCACACGTGTCGGGATAAGTGCCCGGTTAGCCGGAGCGGCGGTGGGGATCATCGGCGGGGCGGCCGTCCCCAGCCCGGGCAGCCCCGCCGCCCCCAGCGCGTTTCGGGTGGGCTGCTCGTCCGTCCGGGCGCGACGCGGGAGGGCACGGGGGCACGAAACGCCCCGCGGCGCCAGCGGAGGTTGTCGCCAGGTTCGTTCACCAGTCGGGAGACGAACACTGGCCCACCACGTACAAACAAGCTGCCTTCTATGCCGAGTGAATGTGTTCCGACTTCAGCTAAGAGCGTCGCTTTTCTGCATCCCCCCCGTAACCTCAGGATTTCAATTCGAGAGGGAACCAGCCGCGCAGCCGGACGTAGCTGGAAACAATATCTCCTTTCGGAAAGCTTCAGGGCCTTTTTTTTCATGCCCTTTCTGGAATTCAGATGTTTTCCTTAGAGATAACGCTTACCCCGAGGATACCCACAGGATTTGTCAGAGGGTTTGCGAATCCTCGCTGGCGTTGGTACGGCTGCTAACGCCGCCACAAACCCCTGCCAGGCATCACCGCAGCTCCACGTGGCAGCGGCTGCGGGCTGTCGTTCGCTTTCCTCCTTTTCCCGGGGCTGTGTTTACCGGCAGAGCTCTCGTCTTCTCGCTCCCACGGTGGGAATCGGGTAAACGTGTCCTGCTAACTGTGAGCGGGGTTTGCGTCACTGCTAGTGAGGGGCAAGGGCAAAAAAGCACTTTTTTGGGTGTTTTTTGTCTAGCGTCGTAGCCCAGGGGAGGTGGCGGATGCTTCGCCTGTATTTGCAGAAGTATTTGTGATTTATTAGCTTGGAAGGCGCGGAGGAGAGTGACCGGAGCGATGTGTCTGGAAACGTGGGGGGAGAGCGATTAGTTGGATAAGCTGCATAATTGTCAGAATTTCTGTTTCGTAAAGGGTTTAACAGTGTAGGGGAACTACGGAGCTTCCAGGTCCCGGAGGAGAGAAGGCGGAAAGCGGTAAGAAGAGCCCTGCCCGCCGCCCGCCAGCCTGGCACAGTGGGAACGAGCTCTTGCTCCTTCACCAGCCCGGCTCCACGGAGCAATTCCGTCCCTTCTGCGGCGCTGGATGGAGGAGAGCCGGTGCCGCATCTCCCCGGGCTGCTCGGAGCGCGGCCCTCCTTGTGCAGCTGAGACGCCGGCGTGACGACATGGAATAACAGCCTGGGAGGAGATGCAGGGAGCTGAGCTGCAAGGAAATGTGTGTGGGAGAGAGAAGCGTCGGGGTGAGCATAGCAGGGCTGTGGTTATTTGCCAGAAATCTGTTTGAGACCTGGGGGCAGCACGTTACAGTAAGAAAAAAGCCTCATGTGTGGGTCTTCCCTCACCTAAACCTTATTCCTCTGTTGGGAATGCATCTCTTGCATTACTCTGCATCACCCTGGGCCGGGAGCCAGGCATTCCCAAGGTGCCACCTGCAAGCGCATCGTGCGGAGAGCGAGGCGCGCCGACGGGCACGTGCTGTGCGCCCGCAGGACCCTCGGAATCCGCCCCCCACCGCGCTCCACCGCTGCCGCCGGCCGGAAAGCGACGCCAGGAGCGACGAGCTCGGGGCGACGCGAGAGCTGGGGCGGGAGGGAGAGGCGCCCACGGAGATGCGGGGTCTGACGTGGGACATCTCCCGGGGATGGGAGCCACCGGCCTGGCTGGCACGTGTGCGATGCTGGTTTCCATGGAAACCCAGCAAAAGATGTGCTTCCACGGAGGAGCTGCCGGCAAGGTGGGGGGACCGCGGGGTGGCCTCTAGCCCCCGCTTCGGTGGCACGGGTGGGACCGTAGGGCAGAGGGGACGCATGGAGCTGCTTTGGGATGAGCCACCCCGGAGCACGTGCGCCGTGCTGCCTTCGGGGTGCTGCCCTGGAGGCAGGGGGACGTCGCTGGGATTTATTCCCCACCTGGGGTGTGCTGGGGAACGGCAGGGGGGTCCCACGGCGGTTCAGAGGGGTGGCAGGGGCACCCCGGGATGCAGAGGGAAGGCCCAGCACGTCCCCGGGATGCTCAGGCCCTGGCTGGGATCAGAGCGGAGCTGAGATGGGCTCCCTGGGCTGTCAAGGAGGAGAAGCCAGGCTGCTTCGTGGGGTTTTCGGGGTGTCGCTGTTTTTCCTTCCTCTAAGAGCTGCTCAGATTTTAATATTTCATTAAATTGCATTGCAACCTTCTCTCCATGGCCAACGGAGAAGCCGCAGCATTTCCAGGCAGCAATTCATAGCGAGAGCCACGTCCTGGATGTCTCCGTCAGCCCCGGTGCAGGCGAGACATCCACCTCATGGAGGTGCGACGTCCCGAGCCCGATGGCTTTGAGCTGCCCGTGACAGCGTGGTGCAGGAGATGCAGCAATTGATGCACCGCTCCACCCGAGCAGGGCGGAGGGGATTTCTCCTGCCTCCTTTCTGCTGCGAGGCGTCGCGGCTCAACTGCTCTCGGGGCGGTGGAGGAGGGAGGCAGGCAGGATTCGGCCCACGGGGGCCATGTCCCTGCGCGCCGGCAGCTGGAACCCGGCAGCCACAGCTGGGATCAGTCACTCTGGGCTCATTTTATCGTCCCGGGAGGAAAGCGGCGTGAATCGCCGCGTCTGAACGCAGAGGTGTGCTGGGCTGGCTGCTGTACCTGACGCTGCTGGGGCTCTCTTCTGGCTGCGCGCTTCCCAAGGGACCACGGGGCTTGGGGGTGGAAATCCACCTTTCAGGCACTGAGAGTTAGACGAGCTGAGCCTATGACCATCCTGCACGGCCGGAGCGCGGCACCCAGTCGCGCTACAAATGGGTACATCACGTCCTAAAACCAGAAAGTGAACTGCCAGGAGGAGGACTTGGGCGTCGCGACACCCAGCCTAAGGCCCTTGCTGCTTCCCCACCCTTCCTTACAAACCTGGGCTCCTCCCGGCCCCCCGTGCTGTACATCCCCCTCGCCCTGTTTCCTGGGGCTTGATCCTCCCTTTTCCCAGGGTTGCTGGTTCCCGGGGGAAAATCTGCCTGCAGGGCGAGGTACCCACTCTGACACCCTCCAGTGTCCGCGAGGAGGGAGGGCCCCTGGCAAGGATGCTCTTCAAGGAGGTAACATGGAGTAGATGCGGCGTGCTGGTGTTGAATGGCGCGGGCGCAGAGGCAGCACGCCCAGCGGGTGAGGGCTGGGAGGCTGGAGTCGCACGCTGCCGGGACGGAGAAGCCATGCCCGTGCCCACGCTCTTGGCTCGGCGGGGCTGCTTTTCCCGGGGTCTCCTCCAGTCCTGTGGTAGGACCAGGAACCAGAACCTGCTCTGCAATGTGTTTGTCCATCGAGAGCCTCAGCTGCGGGTTGGGGCTTGTTTTCACCCTCTGCTCCCTGATTCAGAAGCTCCTCAACACCGTTTTACCCTATCATGGAATCACAGAATCAGTTAGGTTCGAAGAGACCTTTAAGATCACCGAGCCCAACCGCTAACCCAGCACGGCCAAGGCCACCACTAACCCATGTCCCCAAGCGCCGCATCTCCACGTCCGTTAAATCCCTCCCCGCTTCATGCCCTGGTTGCAAGGCTGTTAGCGAGGCTGGACGGGGCTTTGCTTGCTCTGCGAAAGACGACCGCGATGTCGCCGTCATATTCAACGGAAATTTTTTTCTAGGTGTTTTCTGGGTGGGAGGGGATCTTTTCCCCAGCTCCAGCAGAACCTCGTTCCTCCTGCTCTCCTCCTGAGGATGCTGGGGGGGCTCGGCCATCTCGCAGCCTTCGCTGGCGTAACTCCCAGCGCGCTGCTGCTCACGGGCATTGGTTTCGGCGCCCAGGTTTCTGTCGGCTGCGGCCGCAGGCTCAGGCGTCTGCAGCTGGATAGGGGAGGGTTTGGGGAAGAGAACGTTGACGTAGGCGACCGCAGGTGATGCAGGCGCTGCCTGTCCTAGCTCCTGGTGGGTCTCTGTGCGTTCAGGATGGAAAATCACTCGAGGCCACGTACGGCCGGGAGCGCACCGCTGGCGACCTCCGATGAGGCTCCTGGTCAGTTTAATCGCCCTGCTCGGAGCAGACAGGGGATAATGAAATGGGCTCTGGGAGATGCACTTAGTTCAAATGAGCGTGAGCAACGCGCGGTGCCCAGGGGTCTCCTCCGCGTCGCTCGTGCATTTTGTCTTCGGAGGTAAAACAGAGCCTTGTGGCTAATTAAATGGAAACATAATCTCCCGACCTTTTTGGGGTTTCTCAGCTAATCCCGATTCAGCCCTCGTAATGCCTGTCAGATGTAAGGCAGGGGCACAGCTCCCCAAGGGAAACCAAGCCGTGGGGAGGGGAAGGCAGCCCTCCCCGGGATGCTGCCCGTGGCCTTTGGCAGGTTTGGGGGGTGGCCCTGCCCCACCAAGGACAAACCCGGGAGGGCCCGTGGGGTCCGAGCCGTGGTGCTGGGCTGGGGAGGGGGCACCCCCGCACCCCCCGCAGCCTTGGTTGTCCCCAGAGGGCACTGCAGAGGAGGGCAAGAAGCGATCGCGGAGACTCGGGTTACAAACGTACAAGCATAGGAAGCAGAGATATATATTCCCTGGATATTAATTGCCTCTAAAAGGTCTTTTTTCCGGTGAGCGGGTACTTCAGGCAACTGGATATACGACGGGAAGGAGACTGTGTCAGACGGTGGGAGGACGGACACGGCGAGAGGTGGCTGGAGACCCCCGAAGGGCTGGGGCTGTACGTGGCCGGTGGCCAGCCCATCACCGGAGCATCCCGGCAGCCCTTAGACGTGCTCGTCACCAACGCCGTTCCCCTCGGGGACGCTGCCCTCAGACGCTGCCCTCTGCTATGATTGCGAAGAGCCCAGCTCCTGCACAAATACCCAGCTGACTTCTGTTTTAAAGAGGGCTGTGACGTGATGTGTACCTGGCTTTTGATTTCTTGCGGAGCACGCTGCTTCTCCTGCTCGCTCTCATTGCCATATTATTATTAAAGAAGAGGAAAATAGGGTGCACGGTGTGGCTATCTCCTCTCTTGAAGAATAAGCAGACTTTATTCTGAGCTCTCCATAAAATCACGGAGATGATCCGAGGGCTGAAGCCCCTCTGCTATGGGGACAGGCTGAGAGAGCTGGGGCTGTTCAGCCTGGAGAAGAGAAGGCTCCGGGGAGACCTTATTGCGGCCTTCCAGTACCTAAAGGGGCCTACAAGAAAGATGGGGACAGACTTTTCAGCAGGGCCTGTTGTGACAGGACAAGGGGTGATGGTTTTAAACTAAAGGAGGGGAGATTCAGACTAGACCTAAGGAAGAAGTTTTTCACAGTGAGGGTGGTGAGGCCCTGGCACAGGTTGCCCAGAGAGGTGGGAGATGCCCCATCCCTGGAAACATTCCAGGTCAGGCTGGACGGGGCTCTGGGCAACCTGATCTAGTTGAGGATGTCCCTGCTCATGGCAGGGGGTTGGACTGGATGGCCTTGAAAGGTCCCGCCCAACCCAACCCATTCCATGACTCGATGAAACCAGCACTGCCGAGGGTCCTGCCCAGGCCCCTTCCCCCGCCAAGCTTGGAAGCCCTTGGGTTTAAACGAGAATAGGTCCAAAAAAGTGCCGTACGGCATCGCGGGCTGTTCTGAACCGGGGCAGGGGCCCCGCCTGTCCCAGCACGCGGGGGCACGGGGCAGCGGGATGCTGCTGGATGCGGCACGGGGCTGTCAGTGGAGATGTCCATCACGTCATCGGCCCGTGAAACTTCAGTACGGGGCTCACTGAGGAAGATATTTTGGGGACCACACTGAAAAGAAGGGTTAAGATATTTTTTTCCTGTGGTTCGGAGTGACGGCTCCGTGCGGGCATTGCTGCGAGGCTCAGATACCCTCCACTGGGCTCTGGGGACCAAAGCTGCATTTTGGGGGGGGGGTGCTTAATACGGCATCAAATCGCTTCTGCGTGAGGGCTGCCCTGCCAGCCGGCTCCAGGCAGGGCTGGCACCTCCGCCAGGAGCTGCCGGGGCCGTGCGGAGGAGCGGGAGGAGGCAGAGCCCGGCGTGGGGGGCTCTCACCCCGGCGCTTGGGCACAGAGCGGCAGGGGAACCAGCAGCGTGCCTTCCCAAAACCTCAGAGCCTTTCATCTCACCCTTTTCTGAGCAAAGCACTGCAAACCTCGGCCTTGAACTGACCTTTGGTCACAAAATTACCTCGCCTCAATTAAATATTAAAACCAAACAAAAAGTCCCGAGTGTGGAATGACTTGTTTCGCTCCACCTACGGGGATTTTTTTTTTTACTTCAGTGGAAAAACTGAAAACCCAGTGTCACACTGGCTCACCCCGAAATGAATTTTTGTCCTGGCTCTTCCCATCATTAAATGTCAGCAAATGAAAAAAGCAATTATTTGAAGGGCATTTTTATGACACGAAAACGCATCTCCCCATCAGCACCTCTGCCGGGATTTCGGTGGTTATTTCTTTTTGCCGGGACGGGGGAAGACCTGCGCGACGTCGGACCGTAGCTGGACCTGCGAAAGTGGTGGGCTGACGTGCCAGGGTGTCCCAGCCTGCGGCAGGGTCCCCACGGGCGCAGGTCTCTTGGCAGTGGGAATTGTGATCCTCCTGAGGTTGCCGCTGGGGTTTTTTCCCTTAAGCCTTTGCTCCTGGAGTCCAGCGATTCATCAGATGATCTGATCTTATTCGTCTTCCTTTCTTAACGTTTTTAGGTTTTGTGGTTTCGCAGTCAAGCTTAAAAGGACAGAAAAAAAAATACCAAAGAAGAAATACCGTAAGATCAGCAAGCAAATAGAAAAATTAACTAGTATTAAAGCCGAGATGCCAATGCGCAGCCACAGAAATGAAACGAAGGAAGAGATTCCGAGAAGTTTTGGCTAGTGGTGTGCTGCTTCTCCCTGACCCAAACCACCTTGCAGAGGCGAGCAGCGCGGAGCAGCACTTCTGGCTCCGTCGTTCCCGGCCTCTGCCCAGGCTGCTGCCGAGAGCCGTTGTCGCTCGGGTCGTGCCCCTCTCCTCGGCCCCGGCAGCGAAATCCGTGTGCCCGGCACTAATCCCACCGCTTGGCACCTTAAAAAGGGCTGTGCCCTCCCCCGCGTGCTCCCCACCCGTCGCCCGGCTCGGCTTCCCCCGGCCCAGGCTTCGACATTTCCACTCGGGACAGCGCTGGTGCGAAGTTCACGTGCCCCAGCGGTTTGCACGGGTCGTTATCCGTGTGCTCCGTCGCTTTCCGTGCCTGGGAAGCCCAGGGTGGATTCTGGCTCTGGCGTCGGAGATGGCCCCGCGGCCACTGCAAGGTCCGGAGCCAAAGCCTTGCTCTTCCCTGGTCTTCGCCTACATCAGCGCATTTATTGCTTCATTGTATTATTTATTCCACATCGCCGCTTTGTTGGTTTTCCCTTTGGGACGCTGAAAAACCAGCACATGTAAATACCCATGAATAAAGCGGCACTGACGTGGCGACCGAGCTTCCTATGGATCGCATAGGAAAAGTGCCACGAGTCACCCTCCGCCACAGCCCGGACCGCGGCCGAGGCGGCCGCCCACCCGCCGCGTTGTTGATGTTCAGCAGCCGGATTTCACAGCAGGTTTTTCCCTTCCCTGCGGTCCCTTTGCTTTTTGGGATGGACGGGATGGATGTGCCAACCAGCCTCATCCGCACCTGAGACACGGATCTCGTGCTCCAGCCTGGGTCACGCCAGGTTAAACCTCACGGAGGGAGCTGGCCCGGAGAGAGATTTACAGCACCAAATCCCATCCTGACCCTGAAGATGGATATTCATATTTCACTCCACAGGGATATTTACCTACTTAGGAAAAAACCAATACAACACTCGGTGCTTTCTTCCCCGGGCTTGCTTTTGCCGGACAGCGTGTGCAGCGCTAATCCCTTGGCAGGGCGAAGGCAGCGTGTGAGCGGGCAGGTGCCTGGCACGGGGCGGGAGGCAGGGTCTGACGGGGCGCCGGGGCTGGAGAAGGGCTGGAGACGTGAGACGAGGCGGCTGTGGCCGGAGGAGGAGGGGGAGAGGTGGTGTAGCTAAGAGGGATCGGGGTCCCTCACCCTGCCGGTGCCAAAGGCGGGGACCGTGAATTTGGGGGCAGAGGCTGCGATGTGGGAGAGCTCAGGTCTGGTTCAGAGGAAGACCACGGTGGGCTGAAGGCGGGTGGAAAGGGCTGGAGGGTGCCGGTGTATCAGGACTCCGGCTGGGACCTGGACACGAGATCCTCCCCAGCATCATCCTCCCCGAAGGCTGAGCCCGTCCAGCCTCCCGTTTCGAAAAGGGACGGCAGAGGAAGCAGGAGCTGGTTTGTATTTCCCAGAAGAGCCAGTCCCTGGCACTCTTCCCCCAGCCGGGCGGGATTGAACTGCAGCTCTGGGTAGGTACAAACATCCCCTTGTTTTCCCAGCGCTGAGCTGGTCCAGGGGGCTTACAGGTCATTACTGAAGTTTGGGTTGGTTTGGTGGCAAAGGGTGACTCAGAGAACAAGTTCAGGTGATGTTGTCATGGGATTACGTAGAGCTTGAGATGAAAATCTCCTTTAAAGTCCTTGGGTCGCAGCCAGATGTCATATTCCCCTCCGAGCGTCCGCCCGAGGGGGCTCAGCTGCGATAAGGCACCTCTCGAATAAAGTGGCTTTTACTGTGGGCAAACAAGTCGCACTCTGAATGCCACAGAAATACAAAAGACAGTGGCTCGGTGTAGCCCATGACCCTGCTTGAGAGCTCTCAGGGCGGAGGGATTTTTTTTGTTTGAAAATCCATTAAAATCCTCCAGTTCGAAGGGTTTGAATTTGGCCCCTGGTTCCAAGGCACTGAAGGATGAGCAGCAGGCGGTGGGCTGCTCGCGGGGCTCTGTCTGCTGGCCCTTCGTGCAGCGGCCGCGAGCCGGGCTCAGCGCGCTGTCGCTCCGGTTTCGGAGCTAAGAGCATCCTTCGCGTCCCTGGCGGTGCGAGGGCCGAGGCGTGGAGCAGAGGTGAGGGCTGCTCTGCTTCACCTGGGCTCTTCTTCCAGCACCAACCTGCTCAGCCTCCCGCTTGCACGGCCATCCTCTGTCTCTGCCCACCGCTCCCGGAGCTGAAGCCTCCCGTGCCTTCTCCCGAGCCAATAACCCCCTGGGGACCGTGAGTAAATGTCTTTGCTCTGAATTAAACCAGCGCACCCGCAATTTCAGCCTTTGCTGGCAGCCCCGGGCGATGGTGAGCTGAATCTCAGCGCTCTTGCCAGCATCCCCCGCGCTGTCGGAGTCTTTAAAATGGCTTAATCTGGGAAATACTGCAGTCCCTCGGCTGACTTCGCCCAGGTGGCATTTTGCAGCGCCAGCAACAATCCTGTTATCCTGGCTGCACGTTTTAAATGCCCTTCGGTTCGGTGTCCCTCCGGAAGATGAGGCTGTCAGCTCTGCAACTGGTGGTGCTGAAGCAATGGGAAGTTTTGGAAAATCGCACTCTTTGCAGGGAGGAGGGGAAAAAGCAGCGCACCAGCAGCTCCGCAAGGGCTGAGATGTGTTAGCCCAGGCACAGGGCAGCGCCGCGGGAGCCTCCTTTCCCTGGCTGCTCGGGGATCCCGATGGGAAGCAACCTGAAAAGAAATGGTGACTCCATGTAAAATCATGGCTATTTTTGGTGGGTGGAAAACGAGCTAGCTCCTCAGCCCACTGGGGAGATGAAAATAGCATCCTCTGTGGCTTTGCTTTGGAAAATATTTGGAATATTTTCAGAAAAAAAAAAAAATAGGAAAAGTCAGAGCTATGTTTAGTAACAGAAGCCAGTTGGCTCCCAAGCTGGAAGAGTCGGCTCCCAAGTGGGTAAGAGTCATTTCAGCGCTCCGAAATCACCCATGGCCGCGCACCGGGATTCAGGTTGGAGCTTGGCGAGGACGAGCACCCTGCGGAGGACGGGGCTCTGTGCTTCGCGGACTGGCTGAGCGTGGGGCACACGCGGTGCTCCCGGCCCCGAGCCTGGGACGCGCGGGCGGAACGCGGGCGGTCGCCGGTGGGGCGGTGGTAGCGCACCCCTCCCCGGCAGCTGGAGGGCCCTTGGCCCCGTGTTTCTCATTAGCATCGTTCATATTTTATACCTTTTTCAAGCCTAATGATACAGGAATGCTGGAGGCTCATAAATAATGTCGGCTGGTGCGAGACTGCATTAAAGCTTAACGAACTTTCTTCTGGGTCGAGCGAGTGGCCACAACCGCAGCCCTTGGTCGTTCCTGACTCAGCTCCGCTCCCTCCGATTGGGTGCTCTCCATCCTCCATCGTTGTCCTTCCCATCCTCCGTCGCTGCCCTCTCCATCCTCCATCATCCCCCCCTCCATCCTCCATCATCTCCTTTCCCATCCTCCACTGTTATCCTTCCCATTCTCCATTGTTGTCCTTCCCATCCTCCGTCCCTGCCCTCTCCATCCTCCATCATCCCCCCCTCCATCCTCCATCGTTGTCCTTCCCATCCTCCATCGCTGCCCTCTCCATCCTCCATCATCCCCCCCTCCATCCTCCATCATCTCCTTTCCCATCCTCCACTGTTATCCTTCCCATTCTCCATCATTGTCCTTCCCATCCTCCATCGCTGCCCTCTCCATCCTCCATCATCCCCCTCTCCATCCTCTGTCCCTGCCCTCTCCATCCTCCCTCATTGTCCTTCCCATCCTCCATCTCCTTCTCCGTTCTTCATCGTTGTCCTTCCCATTATCCGTCGCTGCCCTCCCCGCCCTCCACGTGCCAGGTGGCTGTAGGGGATGGCAGCGTCCTTGCACCCCGGGTGCAGGAGCAGCCCTTGGCTCCGCCAAACACCGGCGTTCCGGAGGAGCCCGTTCGGCAGCTCGGGAGCCGCCGGCCAAACGCATGACCCGAAATTCAGGGATTTCTCTTGGGGTCCTTTCGGGGAGGAAGGAGCTGAGCGCTCGCTCCTGGTTCCCTAGCAACGCCGCTGCTCCTAATTCCTGATATTTCTTCCTTTTGGGGGGATCCTGCCCGTGCTGTGCTCTGAGCCGCGGAAACGCACCGTGTCCGTGGCACGGCCGGGCGCAGCCACGGCTCGGAGACAGCATCGCTGCGATGGGTACCGGACACGCAGCCCTCCTTTGGCAGCCAAAACGCCCGTTTTTCAAAACAACCGGCATTCGTGAGAGCGCGTAACCGCGGGGAGACGGGGGAAACGCACGCCCGTGCCCTCCCCGGCCCCGCCGGTGCTGGGAGATGGGTGCTGGGTGCTGGGGGATGACGGCGGGTCGAACCGGAGGCAAAATGATGATGCTTTTAACGGAGCACCGAGCGCTCCACGGCTAACGGGTGATTTTCCATGGACACAGGAGGAGCCATTCAATAAATCGGCCGTGAACGTCTCAGAAGTGAAGACAATTACGTATTGAAGCAAGGAGGGGAAGAATTTTAAAGGCACGTTTGAAGTTATTTGAAAGTGGGCGAAAACATGCGTCGGCGCTGGTGAGGGCAGCGCTTCGCTGGAAATGGTGGTTTCGGGCTTTGTGGGTTTGGGCCACGCGGGGCGAATGATTTCCACGGGGAAAATAAACAACGCCCTGACGAGGACAAAGGGTTTGGGGATTCTTCAGGTCAAACATGAAGAAAACTCTCCCGATATTGCTTAGAAGGGAAAATTGCAAGAAAACAAATATTTCAGGGCTTTTCGCCGTGGTATCCACCCAAAAATCCAGGGACGCGCCCCGCTCGCCGGGCAGGGAGACGAGACGGACCCATCTCCCCCCCATTTCTGCCACAAGGTTTTGGGGGTCCCCAACCCCTCTGCATCCACCAGCACCGCTCTGTCCCCTAAATTGTCTGAAAGGTAAAATAAACCCCCCAAATGGGGGCAGATACAACGTGCACGGGCTGCACAAACCAATCCGCAAGCGTCAATTTGGGATCGTTTTTCTGGCGGGGCCGGACGCTGCCAGGTCCCACGGGTGCAGCTGCACGATAGGACATGCCGTAGGGAAAAGCCCGGCTGCGTTTCGCGGAGCTCCTGCGCTTTTCTATACCTTTTCTATTTTTTCCTAAGCAATATTGTGGAATTTAACACAAAGCCACATCCACGCTGGAAATTTCTTTTGCAAGTAAAAGCCTGCCAAAAATGGTAGGATTTAGCTCTTTCCAATTTCTAAATATACATTTGCATGCAAATTTCTGACTTACAATTCTGAATTGAAATGTGCGTTTCCCCTTTGCTGATGGTAAGAGTGTTTGCCTTAAGCCAGAAACATTATCCTCGTTATCTGACCGAAACGCGTAAGGATTTCATTGCCTGTAGAATAAACGTTCTGGCTATTTAAGGCATCTTGAAAAAAAGCTCTCCATACTACTCTCTTGGCTTCGTTTCACAACCAGCGCATCATTTCCGATGACTGGCATGGAGCAGGAGCGGAATTTCAAGTGTCTCTGCACCCAGATGGTTTATTCCCCGCGCGGGAGCGGACACGGCCGGGCAAGCCGAGCGGAGCCGGCTGCTCCCGGTGCCGGGGGCAGAGCCCAGCCGTGGGATGGATCCTGCTCCTCCCAGCGACTCCCGGGCCTCCCGGCTCAGGCTTCGCTCCTTTTCGTGGCGGTTGGGACCAGAAAGGCTGCGGGTGTTCGGTCCTTCGTGCCCTGCGCCCGGCCCCGCGGGGAGCCGCACTTTGGCACCCGCCTGGCCCCGAGCACGTGGTGACGGTTCAGCCCTTGACACCCGTGCGCATTTCTATGCGATTTTAAAAGCAATAAGCCCCCCAAAAGCTTCTCCTTTTGGATTTAGCACACCAGAAGCTCCAGTCGTCCCTTTTTGCAAGCATCCCCACGCCGTTTCGGGTGTCCACAGGTGATGCTCCAGCTCACGGGCTGCCGAGCGCCGGGTCCCTGCCCCGGGCTCCGAGCATCCCGGTGTCATGGTTTGCAGCTCAGCCCCGTCTGTCCTAAAATCTCTCAGCACCCTGTGTAAAACCGTACATCCCCTGGGGCAGGTCGCCCCATCTCACCCGCCCTGTTCCCACCCCGCTCCTCCTGGAGCCAGGATCAGCCCCTCGGGAAAGGCAAATCCCCGGCGGGGCGTCGCAGGGATGCAGCGGCAGCACGAGCTCCCGCCGAAGGATGCTCCAGGTGTTAATCACGGGACTATTCTGATCCCTTCGTTGTGGGAAAATCACTTCGACGTTTGGGGGTTTTTTTTGGTGTAAGCAAAGCTGGAGTAATTACCGGTGGAAAAAAAAAGACGTTAAAAAAATGAAATGTTAACATTTATATGAAAAAGGTCTCACGATGATTAAATATTTCAATGGGTTGCTCTTTAGTAATGCAAAACTAATCAACTTCCAGACGATATTTAAAAAGCAGAGAACTGTGTATGGTTTAATATCGTAATTTCAATAGGCCGGGGTTTAGAAGACGGCTAATTATAAAAGAATCCTTTTATGTTGTGTAAAACACCATTTTAAAGCAGACCCTCGCTGCAGACGCGGGTTTCCTTGTTGCCGGAGGTAATTAGCTGCGTGCCGATTTCACACGCGACCGCGAGCGCGGAGCAGCTCCCGGGATGCGCTGAGCTGACGGAGCTGCTTTTGGGGTGAAACCTCCCCTCTTTGGGCTTGGGGCCGGGGGTGTTTTACCCCAGAGGGTGTTTTGGCAGCGCGGAGTCTCGCGAGAGGGCCGGAGCACAGCTTGGTGAGAAAAGGGGTGACGCAGAGGCACAGCGGCCGGGCGACGCGGCCTGACGTACCCCACGGGGCCGGATCCGCGCCCTCACCCCCACCCTCCTGCAAAACCAAACCATTTCCGCAATATCCCGGCAAAGCATCCCACGGGATGCGTTTCGGCGGAGGCGCGAGGGGCTGGATCCGGCCACGAACGCCCCGGTGGGGCTGGAGCCGGGCGCCTCGCTCTGCGCCCGCGGGCGGGATGCCGCGGGGCCGGTGCTGAGCGGCGGAGCGCAGGATGCGCCCCGGGCCCCTGCCTCTCCTCGCAGGCAGCTCCGCGGCGCCGGCAGAACGGGCAGCACCATCTCCTGGCAAGAAGCGCGGCCGGGCAGCGCCTCGCAAAGCCCGCAGCACCCCGCTTTCGGGGCGGGAGCCGGCTGGGTGAGGGGGTACCTCACTTCTGTGGTCTCACGGCTGAGGTCTTGCTCCTGCGGAGCCCGCCCCGGCTCCCGCAGCGACCGGCAATTAATTGGAGCCATAATTAAGGCCCGCTCTGGGGCATCCCCACCCTTCCTGAGGGCTTTCCACCAGCGGGCAATTTTCACCAGGGTTTTCAGCTTTGCGGCTCCATTTTTGCCCTCCTGAGAGCGGCAGCAAGCGATGGGAACCGGCAGCGAGCGAAAATTAATTAACCTGGAATTTCCCCCCTGGAGCCGGTGGGAAAATATCCCCAGGTGACCCAAATATCAACAGAAGGGGATTTAAGGGGCTGGATGGGAGTGACGCGAGGGAAGAAATGCCAAGGGCATCGCACGTGGCAAGCGCAGAGGCAGCGCGGCTTCCCCTTGCTCCTTGAATTATAACTCCTACGGGGTATATTTCGGCACGCAGCACATCCGCCAGCCTGATGAGCGCTGGCACACGGCGTGGCGGCGCGGGGCTGCTCCCCGGGAGCACGAGGAGCGATTCGTTCTGCGCCCTGGCCCATAAAATGGGGATCTGCCGAGCTGCCTGCGCTGCCCGTCTCCCTGCCCTCGCCGGGGGTGAGGATGCTCGGCCGGGGGTCGGTGGCAGCGGCTGCCGGGGGTGCAACCCGTGCCCTTCCCGCGCAGCTACAGCGCGTGCATATTTCATGGCCAATAATGGGATTTCGCTGTCGATGCCGCTCCCGGATTTCTTTCCACCCTGCTACGTTTTCAGGTTAAATAAATGTAAGTCTTTGGGATCCCTCCAGCTCCCGGAGAAGGAGCTTTCCCGGGTGAGCCGGCCGTGTCCCGCGGTCGGTGGCCAGCGCTGGCCGGCTCGCAGGCGTGCGGGGGCTCGGGCTTGCCCGGTGCGAATCCCAACCCCGGCGAATCGTCTCCGTGAGCCCGTCCAGGGCTCCGAGCTCTGGCTGCAGCCTGCCCGGGTGTCTTCACCCCACGGTTGTCCTCATCTCTGCCGGTGGCCTTTGGCTGAGAGGGATGGGGATGGGGATGGGGATGGGGAGCACAGCCCCGGCATCACCCATGGCTCTGCGTGCAGGAGGGCACCCGCTCGGGACCGCGAGCATCCCTTCCCGAGGGGTGGGAGAGCAAATTTCTCCAAACATCCTCCGCACGGTCCCAATCCGCTAATAGCCCAGTAATCCTCTCACTGGGGGTCAGCCTGGGTCGCCCGTAGGAGCCTTTGTGTAACGCCGGGGAGGAGAAATGCATTTTCACGGCGGCAGCGAAACGCCGGCGCTTGCTGGCTGCCGCTGCCACGTGCCCGCGGCTGCTCCCGGCGCATCCCGGCTCCAGCCGTGCCAGCCCCTGCCCTCGCCGCCCTTTTGGGGAGCTCCCTCGCAAGGGCAGCCCCCGTTCGGGCATCCCCTCGCCTCGGCAGCCTATTTCGGGACCCATAAGCGGCACGCTCCGCCTCGGCTCTATTAATAACGCCGCTGTCCTGCCCAGCCTCTCCGGGCGGTTAAGCTCCCGTTTAATGCTGGGCCGGTGCCAAGCGAGCCTCCGGGAGGAGGAGGAGGAGGATGGTTTGGCGGCTGGTCGGGGCTGCCAGCCCTGATGAAGCCTCAGCGCGTGTCCGAGCCCCTCTGGCCCCCGCGGGCCAGGCAGGGCTGGCTGGGTGCACGAGGTCCTGCTCTCCGCTCCCCGGCTCTCGCCGCCGGCAGTGCGGCATCTCGCGGCGTTAGGACTGATGAGCTGGTGCAAAAGGGCTGTACATTCATGTATCTGTAATTTCTTCCTAAAACAGCTACTTCTCTCTGCAGGTGGAGGAGAACGAAGCGCAAACTCCAAAGCGACCTGGATTTTCTGGCAGCGTCAGGCAGCAGTTTGGCCCTGAGCGGCGGCAGATGGGAGAGATCCGATTTCCACCGTATCCCAAACGCCGGGGAGCGGTGACGTAGGCGACGAGGCGCAGGGGGACGCTTCTCCTGGCGGTGCCACCGCAGCCACGGCCGTGCCCCGAGGTGCCACCCCGGCGCGTGGGCTCCCAGCCCCGAAACCCAAACCCAGCCCCGAAACCCAAACCCAGCCCGGCCCCTTGCCAGGGAGGCAGGAATTCGCCCTTTTTTATCTGCAAGACCTTGCAAGCGCCAGCCCGGGGCGTTATTTACGTTGTTTGCAGGAGCGGGGCCGGTTGCACAGCCCTCCTCGGCCGGCCGGTCCAGCCGCGGGCCCCAGGGCCGGCACGGGCGACGCTGCAGCCGGGGAGAGGGTTCGGGGGTGCCAGCCCCCCAGGCGCGAATTGGGGTCGTCGCCAGCTTTAACACCCCCGGGAAACGAGCTACTTCGTGTCAACATACTGATTTATTTTTTTTGGTAACGAGGCAACTTCATTTCTGCGGGTTGCTCGAGCAGCGCGCGGCATCTGATTATTAAAAATGCTGCTGGCAGCCGGCCCACAACCTACTTAGGCGTTAATCTTCCCTGACAGATGCTGCCGAGGAATCGCTCCGGCAGGCGGGACCGGCTCCTCTGCCCAACGCGCTTCATCCCTTAAAAGCCGGGTATTATCCCCATCACCGCCGGCAGGAGCCGGTGCCTGATGCCACGTCGCCAGGCGACGCTGCGCCGGGCGAGCGGCGGGACAGACGTCCCACGCGGGAGATGCCGGCCTGACGGACGGCCGCTGGCCATGCTCGGGGCACCAGGCGGCATTTTTGAGTCACAGCGTCGTGGGTTTTCTCTTTTTTTTCTCGCGCAAAAATAGGCAGAGTCATGTCAAGTTGAATGTTTCATGAATTCCTGTTTTGTTCATCGTATTTTTTAGGAAGGAAAAAAAAAAAATCATTTTTTTCTTCCCAAGTCAGACTCTTTCACACCAGTTGTCTCAGAAGGATTTTGCACATTTCTGTGCTGACATTTCCTCACCAAATGTACCCCAGCGCAATTTAAAGAAGCAATTCAGGCTCCAGAATGAAACATTTCACCCGATTCAGCCGCCCTTTTCTCGTACCAAGCCCAACTGAACTTTTTACATCTCCATTTCCCGCAAAAAAACCTCCTTTCCTCATGGTTTTTCTTGGCTCGTGGTCTGAAAAAACCCGTTCTGGTGGCTGCTCCCCCGTCAGCTCCCCGGCGCACGTATCCGAGGTGCAAATATAATACACGAGCAGCCGAGTAATCACCCAGGGAGGATAAAAATACCTATTTCTGGTGCTCGCTGGGACTTTCTGAATATTTGAGACCTCTCGGGAGTTTGGATCAGCCACCGTTAGAGACAGAGGAAAACCCGAGGAAGATTGTCCCGGCGTTCCAGCGGAGCTGTGACACCTCCTGGGGCAGGAGCCGGCGCGCGGGCGGGCGCGAGCTGCGCACCCACATCGCGGGACGGGTCGCCGTCCTCCCCCTCCTGCCTGAGCCTTGATAAAAAGCCAAAAACCACCCAAAAAAGCCCCAAAGGAAACCACACGGGCGGTGGGGGCAGCGCTCGCGGGGCTCCCCGCCTGCTGGCGCGAGCCGAGGGGTCCCCCAGCTCACGGGGAGAAGTGGGGGCGCAGGGATGTGACCAAGGCCATCGGGGGAGTCGGCGGCAGGATCAGCGCCAGCGCTGTGAGCGCTCTCCCGTTGCCGGGAAAGCAGATGGGAGGAATCCAAACTGGGTCTGGCACCTCGGTGGAGCTTTTCTGGCCCTCCTTGGGGGGTGGATGGGGAAAGGCAGGTTCCTCCCGGCGGCTCCCAGAGCCCCTTGGGATGAGAGCGTGGCCACGTCAGCCCATCCAGCCCCATCTGCCAGAAGGAAAAAGCGATGCGAAGCCAAGCCGTGAAGGCTGGGGTACTCATCGCCTTCTCTTCGCCGCCTTCGGATTATTTTTAGCAGCCCGATACTGGGAGAATGGCAAGAAGCCAAGGCAACACGCGGCGAGGCCGGGTCCGTCTCCAGCCCGAGGGCTGCTGGAGCTGCCAGGCACCCATGGGTGCTGCAGAAGACCTGCTGGGGACTTGGGGGCTGCCGGCGCTGGCGGGGCGGGTGGCCTTGCCGGGGTGCAGCAGGCGCCGGCCGGCCCCAGCTTATCGGTCGGGCAGATAGAGCGGGACTGCCACGTCCCCGGGGCTTATCAGACCTTGGGAACCTTCCCCTCCCTCCAGCCGGCCGCTTGCTGGCTGCAGTTTTGCCGCCCAACCCCTTCCCCCAGCACCCACACAACACTATAGGGCACTATAACCCCTTGGGTTTAACTTCTCGACAGGTGAGAGCAAACTAAGCCTGTTTTCCTGCTTCACTCCAAACCGCTACGCTGTCCTCGCAACCTCGGCATCGTCTACACGCGACTTTTCTCGGGGACGAGATGAAATAAAACCAAGCGTCCCGCTGGTGGAGGGCCCAATCCAGCCCCCCCACCTCATCCCTGCAGCCGCGGGGTCCGCCAGCTCCTCCAGGATATCCTGCGGCCCCGGCCGGATCCGGGGAACAATGTGCCGGGCATCCCCTGGCCACCCGCGTCCGGCCGGGATGAGAGGTGCCGGCCGGTTCCTTCCCGTCTCTCACCCCTCGCCTCCGGCTCCGGCCCCTTCCCGGGGTCCGGCGGCACCTGAGCCCGAGCTGCAGCTCCTTCAGCACCCAAATTTCCATCCAGAGGCTCTTGCTTCCCACTTCAGCGGGCAGAGGCTGCTCTCCCTCCCTCCTGCTTTGTCCAAAACCAACTGCCGTTACTCAGGAGGACGGCTTCATCCTCCGGCTTCATCCTCCGCCACTCAGCGTCAGGGAAATCAGCGGCTGCCTTGCATTTCTCTCCCCGTTTTCCCTGTTGGTCCTGAGCCCGCAGGTGCTGAGCAGCCCAGGGCCACGGTGGGTGCTCCGGTCTCCCCGGGGCACCCCGGGGTGTTTCGGCCGTGCCCGCGGGCCGTGCCTCCCCTTCCAGCGGCAGCCCCGTCCCTTTGCCGGAAACCACTGGTTTGCTTCCAGTTTCTTGAGCCCCTTTCCCCGTCGTCGTGTGCCGCACAATCGCCGCGGGCGGTTGTAGCACCGAATAAATGCCCCAAACCTGCCCTGGGAGGGGGGAAAGGATCAGGCTGGGAAGTGGCAGATGGAAAAAGGAAAGAGCAGCAAACCCATCCGTATTTTTCCTAAGGTCAGGGAACGCAGAGGCGCAGGCGGGACCCACCTTCCCAGCCTCGGCCGCGGCCATCCCCTGCGCACCGCCGCTGCTGCCCGGGGTCCCGCCGGCCCCCGGGAGGGGCTGAAGGTGGTGATCAGCTCTAATGGAACTTCTGGTAATTAAGAGCCATTTTGTCCAGCGGCTCTCGTTAGGCGATGGCTCTCCCTACCGCAGAGCCCTGGTTTTGCAGAATCCCGATTTTGCATCCTCACGGTCCTTGGTGGTTTTGCATCTTCAGGCCCGAGGCAGCATCCTCGCCGGCGACAGCTCGCAATGAATTAGAGCCGCGAGTCGCCCAACAGGCGTTCCCTAGGGAAAACCGCCGGCCCGCTGCAGCAGCCCGGTGCTCTGCCGCCGTCGAGCCGCCGTTAAGCACCGCAGCCGCCCTGCGCCTTGGCCTCTGGCGCTCGCCGTGCGTGCCAAGGCAGGGCACGGCTTTGCCGGCCGCCCGGTCCCGGCTCCTGGAAAAAGCCGGGCTGCACATTTTTAATGCCCTCGCGAAGCCCGGGCATTTGGGATCGCCTCGAAACTGCCGGTTTGCTGGTTCGAGACGCCTTTCGCAGGGGTTTGATTCCTTCCCCCGAATCCTTGCTCTCTGGCTTACACCTGGATTTTAGGGGGAGGTTTTGTTGGCGGGTGTTTCCTCTCCTGGGGTTCAAACTCTGCGGGTACCCTCGCTTCGTGCTGCGTCTGCGGTGGTCGCAAGGCGCAGCCCCAGGTCTCCGGGTCCCGGGAGCCCCCGGGCCGCTGCACTCGGGATACTCAGGGATTTTGCAGCGCTCAGAAGAGCCGGGATTTGGGCGGGTGCCCGGCCACATCCCCGTGGGACGTGCCACCTCCCTCGCGCGCTTTGCGTGATGCTTCTTGGATTTTCTCCGTACTCTGGGCTTTTGTACAGCTTTGCTGCTGCTGCCGTGGGGTGCTGGGTGGTTCCCGATCCTGCGTCTTGGAGGGCTTTATCAACGGGGAGAGCGCTTTGTTCTGGGAACAATGCAAAGAAAAATGAATGCGTCGGCTCTGGTGCATTATTCATTTAGAAATAAGCCTCTGAAGTGACTATTTTTCGTTTTCTTCATTTCTACTCTCCAAGATGCCTTCATTTCTGTTTTTCCCCCCTTTAAAACTCCAAACGTGCCTTTAAACGGCTCAGAACTGAAACCAATTATTTCCGAAATAAAACGCTTCCCACCTGGCAAAGCCAATCTCCCAGGTTTGAACTTCCGCCATGAAAAAAAAGGCCAATTCCAAGCCCAAACCGTATTCTCCGGCAGTTTCGCAGCACGGCCGTTTCCCGCGCCGGCCTGGCAGGCGCCTCACGCCGCCGCTCATTACGTGCCTAATTGCCTCCCTGATTGCGGTACGGGCCAGCAGCGTCGCTGCCGTTACCGTCCCGAGCCCCTTCGCCCGCCGGCAGCGGCTCCGCGGCAGCGCTGGCTCCGTGGTGTCCGTCTGGCCGCTGGGAGGGAGGGTGCTGCCCCGGGTCTCCCTTTCGGGGAGTCTCTCCTCACCCCAAATCTCTGCCCGTGAGCCTTGTGCGAGGGAGGGAGCAGCTGGGGCGACCGGGAGCCGCCACGGCGTGGTCCAGAGCAAAGCCTCTGCAAGGTGGGGGGATGAAATACCCCGGGCAAAAAGTACATCCAAGGTATCTCCTCTTCAGGGTAGGACGATGAACATCGACACAAGCTCCACGCGCGGCTTTTATGTGCGTAAAGGAGCTGCATCAAACCCCGCTCTTCCCCACGAGCGTGCACGCGCGTGGCGTTCTCAGGGTTTAGAAGACCGGAGTTTGCGAGCTTTGGGGTTTATTTATTTTTGCTCCTGGCCTATAGGAAGAAAAATCTATAAACTCATGATTTTTTTTTTTGCAGGGAGAAGAGGTTTGCTGCCGGCTGGTTCGCTTTTGCCGGTACATGCTGCCATCTTCAGCATCTCGCAGGAGGAGCCAGCTCTGCCTCTCACCCACCCGGCCTCCTCCCTTGTCTGCTCCAGCTGTAAGAACAGGCTCTCCGGCTTCTTCCGACGATCCCTCGGTCGCGTTTGCCGCTGGCGTGTTAATTTAGTCGTTCCAGAAGAAATCCCGGCAGGATGTACGCTCGGCCACAGGCGGGCTGAGAGGGGGAGCCGGAGCAGCCGGCGGCAGCGGGAGTCGCAGGAGCTGCGGAATGGCAGCCGCTCGCGGGCGTCCCAGCCGAGCCGGCACGGGACGAATGGAGCGCAGCTGGGCAAGTAATTAAAAAAACCAAATCCCGAGCAGATTATTTGACATGACGGGAGTATTATATATTATATGGAGCGTCTCGTACAGTAACCAAGCATTGTAATCATAGAATCATAGAATCGTTTAGGTTGGAAGAGACCTCCAAGGTCATTGAGTCCAACCATTAACCCAGCACTGCCAAGGCCACCACTAACCCATGTCCCCAAGCACCACATCTACACGGCTTTTCAATCCCTCCAGGGATGGGGACTCCACCACTGCCCTGGGCAGCCTGTGCCAGGGCCTGACAGCCCTTTCGGGGAAGAAATGGTTCCCGATATCCAACCTAAACCTCCCCTGGCGCAACTTGAGGCTGTTTCCCCTCGTCCTGTCGCCTGTTCCTTGGGAGAAGAGACCGACCCCCCCTGGCTCCAACCTCCTTTCAGGGAGTTGCAGAGAGCGAGAAGGTCTCCCCTCAGCCTCCTTTTCTCCAGGCCAAACCCCCCCATACATAATGTCTACGTATGGCGTAAATCAGTGGTGTTTATAGTCAGCGAGCACGGGCGATGGTGCGGCACAGCCACGCGGTGTCCGTAAACCCCACAGCCCCGGACCCAAAGCCACCGCGTCCCCGGCATCGCTCCATTGACTCTGCAACCTCGGGACCGAGCCGTGTGGCTCTGCGACTCCTTTTCCCGATGCAGGTTTGGATTACCTGCTTTGTGGAGGTCACCTGCTTTGTGGAGATACCTGCTTCGTGGAGCAGACAGCACCTGGAAATTAATTTTAATTCCCTTTTCAGCCACCAAGAGCAGCTCCTGGAGGGGGGAATCGCTGACGGGCTGGGATCCTGCATCCATCCTCCCTGGCGACGCTCCACGCTGCTGCTGCTATTAATCACGGCTGCAGTAAAGAAATTAATGGTCTGGGATCTCTTCTAATTACATCTCCCCCAAACACGGGTCTGCCTCTGCCTTCGCCGAGGGGACTCGGTGTGGGTGACTTAAACTCCGCAGGCTACTGCTGGCTCAGGTTTCTAAATTGGCTTCGGTTTGCAGGAGGGTCTTAGCTGCAGTCCCGCGTTGCCCCGAGCAGGCTGGCCGGGCAGCAGGACACCCTTAGTCACAGAGCGTTTCAAGGGAGACTTGCGTTGGTGTCACATTTTTCATAGGGTGGTTTGCAAAAAAGAATTCGGTCCAAACTTGGGTATATCTGATTAAAATCCAGAGCCCCCTGCGGCTCCTTGCCGCCGGGCCCCGGGCAGCACAGAGCCACCCTGATACAGGGCAGATTCGGGGTCGCATCGCTGGGAAACCTACTTCGGTTTAAAAGCCGGGAGCTTGGCTGTGCGGGGCGTGTGTTTTGCTAACAGCTGGCATTCGGGTTTCTAAAAGAAAGCCAAATAGGCTTCATTTGTTCTTTAGACACCAGCCCCGGGACTTCTTAGAAGGGGTGTTTAGTTTTTGTAGCCATAGGACATGAAAGGTGGCCACAGTCTGCAGCATCCCCCAGCATGAGCACCTCTCACAGCATCCCAAACACGCCATTTTTAGAAAACAGCGGGAAGACTTCAAAACTTTCCGAGGGCGGCGCCGGCCCACGCTTCTGGAAGCTGATCAGGGGCCTCAGATGATACAAACGCCATTGAAACGCTCGCGGGGAAAAGCTGAATGGCGTCATCCTGAACGATGCTTTCCTTTTCTTCGTCTTCGCCAGCCTTTCGCGAAGCAGCGTTGGGTGGCTCAGATGTCTAAGACTCCACAAAAGAGGTGGCTCTTAATGGAGTTGGGGACTTTGTCTCTGGTTTGCCGAAACCGGATTAATCGCAGCCCTGGACGGGCACCGGGAGCAGCGCTGCTTGCCTCTCGGGGTAAAAGCAGCGTGTTTGCACAACGCGCCTTTACAAACTCGTGGGGGTTTGAGGTCGGTTTGGCGTTATTTTCCTCCCTTTCCCCTATTCTTCATATTCGAGCACT
The DNA here is from genome assembly GCA_009819775.1 of Phoenicopterus ruber ruber. Taxonomy (NCBI): domain Eukaryota; kingdom Metazoa; phylum Chordata; class Aves; order Phoenicopteriformes; family Phoenicopteridae; genus Phoenicopterus; species Phoenicopterus ruber. The sequence goes on from CM020227.1 coordinate 2,977,416, forward strand.
AAATTGAACAACACGTGACGTCTGGTTCGTTTTCAGCTCCGTTAACTGTCTAATTTCCCAGCGTCACGCTGCAGCCCTGCTGCTTCCCCCACGCCGCCCCAGCAGCCGGGGTTTGCGTGTCTGAGCATCGGGGCTCTGCTTTCCACAGGGAAAAAAAACCCTGCAATTTGCCCCCTGGGGGTGTCTCTGGATCCCGGGAGGCTGGGGGAACACGTCCTTCCCCACCGGCCACCTCCCGACCCCCAGCCTGATGCGGCTGCGCCAGGTTTGCTCGTCGAAGGGTCTGCGCTTGGGGCTGCTGTGCCCCCCCGAGCCCCGGCTCTGCTCGCCCCTTGGGTCTCACCACTCGGCGGGACGCAGGAGCGTGTTGCGGCACCCAACAGGCACCCAGCGGGGTCCGGCCCCGAGCCCCGGCTCCCTTTTCTCCATCATGCTGTGCATTGCCAACGTACGCAGCCGTGGCCACCAGCTTCCGCGCTGTCTCTAGCACAGGCTTTTTAATCAGTCGATAAGGATACGTATACATTGTGCAACGCACTCAAACGTTTGCTGACATCATTCTCTCCTGGAAAGCCGTATCCCGATGCTTCCCCATCCTCCTCCGCCCTGCAGTACCACGGGGGTTTTGGATAGGCTCCGTGGGTGGACCATGAGCATCACTGCCCCCTGCGCCGTTATCCAGCTGCTCCCCTGCGCCACGCACAGAGCACCCCAGCGATGCTTTCAAAGAGGGAGGGCGAGGATTGAGGGGAGGGGTAACGGGGTCTAACCCCCACCCCGGGGCGATGCCTCTCTCTAGCTTCACCCCACGCCGGCACCTGCCCCGTCAGCGACTGCTTTCCACGCGAACGAGCGGCCGTTCGCACCGCCGGAGCTGCTCGGCGCTGCGATGGCACCCACCGCCCCGGAACAGAAAAGGCGCAGAGCAGAGCCGAAAGAGGGAACCGAGAGAGGAACCGGCCCCGGCGCCGCTGACGGGCTTAGGGACATCGGTGTGCGGGCGGGCGGTGACACGGGGCCCTGGGCTGAGGTCCCTGCCGGCCGCCCGCCCGTGCTCGCGGAGCCCGGCGCTTCCTCGGCACCATGTTGGAGCGCCCGAAAAGCCGGCGGCGCTGCGTGTGCCACGGGCCGGCGCGTCCCGTGCCCGTGCTGCTGCGCCCGGCCGTTCTCCAACACCCAAGCTGTAAGGAGTCGGAGAAAAGCTCCCTGCATGGGGTGTCCCCCCGGGGAGGTGTTTCACTTCCATTCCTGACCCCAGGGTGGGCACCAGCGGGATGTTTCCCATAACAGAGCCAAGGCCCCACGTGGAAATCGCGGGTGGGAGAAGAGGTTGGGGCTGGAGGCCGGGAGCGTGGCGCCGGGTCCTGCCGCGGTTTTCTCTGGAGGGGGCAGGACGGGGAAGCTCGCTCACATCACGGGTTTCCAGGTGGGATCAGCGCTCTCCTGGGGGAGACATCCCAGCAGACACGCTGCCGTGTGGTACCGTGACTCCCGAGACGCTGCCGTGGATGTGTTAAATCCGTACCCACAGCCCCGGTCAGCTGGCGTAGGGATGGGCGCGTGGAACCGGGATAGAATACAGGGAAACGGTGAATAACACATTGAGACGGAGGGGAGACAACGTTTTGTTTCCAAACCGCATGAAGTTTCGCTCTGGATTTTGCAAGCAAGCGTGACGGGGTGTCTTGAGCCGGCCCGTCGCGTGCGGCCCAGGGCGCCGACGGAGCTGGTGGCCGTTCGTCCCCGGGCTGCACCCCCTCGTTGGGAAATGACGCCTCCAAAAAATGGCAGTAACCAACTTTCAGCGCTGGAGAAGATGCTCAGCGGTTCGGCGGGGAGCAGGCGTCACCCGGCTGCCGGGCGCGGCGGGAGAGGGCACCGTCGTGGAGTGCCACGGAGCGAAGCGAGGGCACCTCGCGGGGGCTGCCCCCCGCCCACAGACCCGTCGGTGCCGCGTCCTTCCACGCGAGATGCGCGGGGGGAGGCTGCAGACACCCCCCCACCCCCCCGCCGCCACGGAGCTCGGCCCGCGCCGGGTGCGGGGCGCTGGTTGATCAACCCCACGCGGCCGCCACGTTCCCCCCCCCGCCCCAGCCCGTGGGCACGAAGCCCCCCCCCCACGGTACCGCCCCGCGCGGCCGCCAGGGGGCGCCGCGGTGCAGGCCACGCCGCGCCGCGCCCCGCGAGTGGGAGCTGCCCGGGGGCGGGGGGGGGGGCGGCCCCGGGGGCAAGACCCGCGGCCCCGCGGGGGGGGGCAGGGGTTTCTTAATCGCTTTTGTGTTTATTTGTGTAATTAACAGCCCCCCGGGGGCCGCGGCGTGGCGGGCGCAGCGTGGGGCCGGCAGAGGGAGGGGGCCTGCAAAGCCTTCCCCAAAGGAGAGGGAAACGTGGCTTATAAATCCCCCATGGGGGCGAAATCCCCAAGTGAAGCCAACAGGAGAACCTTGGTTTATTCCATTATTACTCTTTGTAATTCCTGGATACGTTTTTATTAGCTCCCTCCCTGGCTGCTTTTATTCTGTCACGTTTCTGACGGGATTTCCCGCCTTGTCTCTGTGACCCAGAGCAGCTGAAATCATCTTTTCTGGCCTTAAGCAGGAGGGGGGAGCAGCCGCAGGGCTCAGTCCCGGGGGAGGTCGATGGGGAGCGAGCCCGCGGGATGCGGCCGGGGGGGTTAAACCCCGGGAGAGGCCGACCACCGGCTGCGCAGCCCGACGGTGGTGATGGGGAGAGGTCGCTGCTGCAGAGCAGAGGGTTTGCAGACATGACCACCCCAAATCTCGGCTCCCACTTCCCCCCGATGCCGCTGGTGGGAGCCGTGGTGGTCGTTACCCACGTCGTCCATCCCCAGCGCTGCCGGGGACGGGCACCAGCTCCTTCCAGAGACGCGCACGTTTTAACAGCGATAACAGTGCTTGCTGTGAAACCAAAATGGGAGAAGATTGGGCTGGGGAGGTGGATGGGCAAGGGCATGAGCTTCCCGTCGGGGATGCGCGGGGGCCAGCCAGCTCTCCTGGACACCTCTTATATTTACGGCATGGCTCTACCGCCTCTGAGCCATAAATTTTGGCGGTGACTGTCCCTCAGTGCCTCCCAGAGATCCCCTGGCCGGGATTTACTGCTCAACATTGCAACAGAGAAATACGGCGCTGGCCACAACTCCCGGTGACGCACCTGCCGGCCCCGCGCCGCCGGGACGCTTTCCCAGCCGGAGCCCGGCCTCGGGCAGCATCGCTTGTTATTTCAAACCTTGTTTGCCGCTTTGACGCAGCTCTGCGGGTCAGGGTCTCTTGCACGAAGAGCCTTTGAGCTAAGCCAGAAAGCCAGTGCCCCGTGGGCGAGCGGGGGCTGTCGCGGGGGGCCGCGGGCAGACGCCGCAGCCGAAGGAGCGTGGCGATCGTATCGCGTGTTGCCGTTGGGTTTTACGTGCCGCTTCCAGGTTTAGGCTTCCTGTCCTCCTTGATATCTCAGAGCCCATTAAAGTCTCACATCTCGTGTTAGGAAATACGGCACACGTCAGGGTTTTTTTTTTCCCCTTCCTGGGCTCCTCTCAGCTTTCAGCTCGCCGCCTGCACGAGCCAGCGGCCCTTCCGCCCAGCATCCCTCCCGGCATCATCCCGGAGGGGCCGGGCCCCGCCACATCCCTCCCTGCTGGTGCTCTCCTGGGAGCTGGCTGTCCCCCACGTCCCCTCGAGCGAAGGGACGCCGCTGAGCCTGGCTGCCCTCCCCAGCAGCTGAGGCCGAACCCTCTCACTACATGAGTGGCCACCCCACGTGCATCACTGCTCCGCTTTTCCTCCCACACTTGATCCGAGATGATTTTGCGCACGGAGCCATCCGCCCTCGGGGTTTTACGAGATCAGCCTGGCCCTCTGCCACCCCGAGCAGGGCGGGAGGGAGTTTCCCAGCTTCTCCCTGGGAGCGGGGCAGCCCCGGTGCCGGGGCAGCGGGCACGGTGGGAGACAGGGCGCTCCCGCGGCACGCACAGCCCGGCGCTATCGGCCCCGGCATCTCCAGCCGCGCCTTCCGGGGGGATTTATCTCCGCCAAATCTGCAAATCGGAGCATGTAATTTTCCCTCTTTCTAGGCCGGGGGAGGGTTTGTGGCCGGAGCGGAGCAGACAGATATTTGAGGCTGGGAGCGGGGAGCCTGCTGCGCCGTGTTCGCAGCTGACCCCGCGGGGCAGCCTCGCCAGCGCCGGCCGGGGCGAGATCAAAGATGCTGTGTTTGCCGCCAGGATCCGTCCTGGGCAGCCGCCGGCTTCCCACGGCGAGCTGGGTATCCCATCTCGGCGAGAGGAGCCATCCGATGTCTGGATGGAGGGGACAGACGGACGCTGTGTTTCACCGCGCTTTCCAAGCCCGCTGCATCAGCGCCGTACTTTCAGGGCCGGGCCCTTGCCGGCTGCCCGCAGACCCGGGTTGCTGCACCGGCAGCCCTGGTTTTCAGCGCAGCCTCAGCTCTCCGCCGGCAGCGGGTGAGGCTGCTTCCAGCCGCCCGACCCGATGCACAGAGACTGTCTCTGCACTTGTGGTTTCTACTGATTTTCCCCCTTTTCAGGTGTCATGGAATGGCGGGTTCGGAAGGTGATTTTAATGACTTGCGTCCCGATTCTGCATAGCTGAAAGGCATGGAAAATAACCTTAAGCCAGGTGGGGGTAAAATAGCCTTCAGCGTAAATAAAAATGTGAGTATCTGCCCTCAAAACCTGCTTTGGGGAAGGGAATAAAAGCAAAGGAGAAGCCCCTGGGGACAGGTACCCTCTGCTCCGAGCAGGGAGCCCGCTCCGGGGGAGGAGGAGGAGGATGACCCCGTATCCGCTGACCTCCCTGCTCCCTGCTCAGCACGGCTTGGCAGCAGCGAGGCCAATTAGCGCGGATATAAATTGTCACCCTGTTCGTCCCCCCGCGAGGGCGGGCAGAGCGCACACGGCGGGCAGCGCGCTCGCCCCGGCCCCCTGCGCCCCGACTCCCCGCGGGGGAAAGCCGGCGGTGGTTAATGAGAGTCCCCGGCGGAGGGGAGGGCTGGGGCTCTAATTGCCGCCGCCGGCCGGGGGTCACCAATTAGGCGGCGAGGTGCCGGCGGTGCCGTGCGGCCCAGCGCCCCGCCGCAGCGCCGTGATGAGCCGGCGAGGTGCCCAGGGCTGCTCCCACCTGGCCGGCTCTTTCAACAAGTGCTTTTGTCTCTTTGCCGCAGGCTCACACGCTCGCTGCCCCGGCTCCCGGGGGCTTCGTTAGCGCCGCGAGCGTGGGAAGGAGCGGTCCCCCGCCAAAGGCCGAGGCTGTTCGCCCAGCGCCGTGTGATGGGAATGGCAATATCAGCCCCGGCAATGGCAGGGAGCGTCTTCCCCTCCGCAGCGGCCGTGTGGTGATGCTCGATTTAATAACGCTCTCCCAGTCTTCCCAGCATAACTAAATGCACCCAGGCCCGAGCCAGCAGCTTGATGCCTCGATGCCTGCCCGTGGATGGGGCAGCGGGAGGGCGAAGCAGCGAACCCGGAGGCGTCCATCACCCCCCGGCTGGTGCCGATGGCGGCATCTCTCGGGGGGAGCTGCAGCCTCCAGCAGAGAGCTGGCAAAGCCGGGCAGCCCCAGCGCCCTTGCGTTGCTCCTGCGTGCCGGGGCGCTCCCACCCGCTCTCTGATGCGGATTCTCTGGTGTATGATAGGGGTCGGGTCCCCGCCGCAGCCCCCTCCCCAGTGCCCCGCTCCCTGCGAGGAAGAGGAGGGGGCACACGGGGTGCAAAGTGGGACAAGCACACATGGCCATAACAAACTGTGGCTGCTCAGCCAGGAAGGCTCCATGGTCACAGCCGAGCTGCCGTTCATTAAACCACCTGGCTAATTAAAGCAGAGCGCGGTGTCTGGCGGGCGGGCAGCAGCCCCGGGTGCGGCTGGGTGGGCCGGGGCCACCCAAAGCCGCAGTGGCGGGTGCCAAGGCCGCCGGCGCCCCGGGGAGCGGAGCCGCAACGCCGGCTCCCCGCCTGCCTCCTGCCGCAACCGCGCCGCCGCGAAGGCAGGGGGGCAGGGGGCCCCCAACGCTGCCCGTGGCGGGGGAAGGCTGGGGCTGGCCCCTCCGCCTTGGGCACACGGGCTGGGGTGCCCCTGCCCCGGCGGGCTCGGGGCGGCGAGACTCTGCACCGGGGCGGACGGGGCGCGAGCGAGCGCAGGGTGGGGAGCGCCCGGGGGTCTGCAGCCCCTCAGGGACCTGCCCGGGGGAGCGGGGGGATGGCTAAGGGTGCTGACGGAGGCTGCGGGGAGCTGGGCCGTCTCTGGTCCTGCACCCCCTCGGCCGAGGCTTTTAATTCCTCACCACCCCAGCGCCGTGCCGTTCGGTGAGGATGGTAGCCTGGCCCCGCGTGCCCATCTCCTCGCCGGAGGACGCTTCAGCTCACCTGCAGCCCCCGCAGTGCAGGTGTCGAGGGGGAGAGGGGATAGCCGGTACGGTCCTTAAATCCCCTCTTCCATCAAAACCCTATAGGTTACACGGGGGTCGGGGCGCAGGGCTGCGGCACGCCGGTACGGGGGCACCCGTGGGTCCCCCCCGCTGGCTGTGCCGCCCTGACGCTGCCCAGGGCCGGCAGCTTCTTGCTGCCGTGGGCCAGAGCGTGGCTGCGCTTTGGCGATCGATGCTATCGGAGGCTGCCGGCATCGCCAGGCAGTGACTTTGCCATCGCCTAAAATAAAATCCGGGGCGGGGGGGGGAGAGAAAAACAGAAAGAACGAAGCCCAGCCGGATTAATAATTCAGGCTGGCAAGAGAACAAACCCCTCCAGAATCCACCTTCCATTATGTGCCCACAAACCACATAAAATGGAAAAAGAAAGAACAACAAAAAAGCCCGACGACCTTGAGCCTCAGCGGCAGCCCCAGATGCGCAGGGGCGCAGGGTGGAGGGGCCGGGGTGCGGGGACGGTCCCTCGGTGGGGGGGTCCGTGGTCCGTGCCCTCCCGCTGCCGGGGGCCGGGCGGGATGGGTGCCGGGGTGCCTCCGGCGAGGCGGGGTGCGGGATGCCGTGCTCGGGGGTGGCCAGACCACACAAAACGCAGCCCGGACAGCCCCGAGCCCTCCCTCCAAAAAACGGTGCGGCAAAAATGTGCTAAATCCTCAAACTCAAACAAGGTTTGCCCGCCGCAAATTGCAGGGGAGATTTGGAAAGGAATTTGCTACCAGAAAAGCGGTCGAAGGCTGGATGTTAAATATTTGGGATGGAGACCTCCAGGCACTTTGTAGCCCCTGCCCCGGGGGGGTGCGGGGGGGCTGCTTTCTTAGCGCTGAGCTGGGGCAGGGCTGCCAGAGATGGCAGGAAATAATCGTAACCATAAACAGGTAATTACAGCCCCCTTTCCAAAAGAAATTCCTTTGAAGGCTCTTCTCCCTCCGTGGGGATAAATCCTGCCCGTGCGAGGCTGCTGGGGACTCCCTGCCGCCTTCCCCCACGGAGGAAGGGAAATACTCCAAGTCGTTGCCCCGGGGAGCCGTGGCAGAGCGTCCCGGGAGAAGCCCCAGGTTTGGGGGCTCTCGCTGGCTTTCCTCCGGGCCGCCAGCTCGGGGAGCGATGCCACCTCTGAAGCCTTGCCCAGTCCCCGAAAACAAACCACCTCTGCTAGCCAAACAGCAGAGAAAAGCAATTTAAGCAGTAAACGTGCTGCTTGCGCCGAGCCTGGGAGCGATGTTTCCTTCGTCTCCCCAAACAGAGGCGGGAAGCGCCACCAGAACAGTCCCCTTCTCCCTCGCTCTGTTTTGCGTGTTCAATATTATTATTATTCTTTTATTTTTTTTTGTTAAACAAACTGTCGGCCCAGCGTGGCTCCAAGCACCGCTTCAGCCGCCGCTGTGCCAATTCAAACTTCTGCGTTTCTATTAAAAGCTCCCCGTGTCTCCCCACAAAGGGGTTTTCCACGGGGGTGGGAAGGGGCAGGGGGACAGAGGGGTGCGGGACAGGAGCCCCGGCGGGCAGGGGCTCAGATGGAGACGGTTTTATCTTCGTCCCACCCTGGAAAAACTCTGCCGCCTGCCCAGTTTCCAGCTCTCGTGGTTTCAGAGCTGCTTCGTGCCCCGGCGGCAGCGCGGGGAGGGTCTCGCCCTGCGAAACAGGGTGGTTGTGGGGTGACCGACCCTGCGTCCTGCGCTTAAGCAGGATATACATTTACATACGCTCTGCACGCCATGAGATAAAGCCAAGGTGAACGTTCTGTGTCTCTATTTCCCCATTCCATCCTTCTGCAGCAGTAACTCCCCCCTCCCCAGGGCAGAAAGGGGAAAATCCCCAGAAAAACACTTTTGACCCCAAAGCGGGGTGACGGTCCTGGCTCTCGGTAGGACTGTGCGTGCAGAGGAACGGGGCTCCGGCAGCTCAGCCTGCCCTGGCGAGAAGGGACTGGAAATCCAACACCTTTGGACAACAGGGAGTAAGCATTAATTGAGCTGTATTAATGAGCCGGCAGCCGGAAGGCAAAAGCTTTTAGCGTGGGAGCAGGGCGGTCCCGGGATGCCGAGCGGCATCGGGACGGGGACCCGACCAAACCCGCAGGCTGGGAAAGCAGCAAAACCCCCGCCCTCCGAAAATCAAAATATATATATACATATAAAAAAATAAAGCACAGGCGTTGCAATGAAAAAGCTATATGTGGTTTGAAATCCCCGGCTCGGCTCATGCCAAAGGAATTTCCAGGCCTGGTTTAAATCTGATTCAGCAAAGCTTTTATAACGGCGCGGGGCGTGCGGTGGAGCCGGGGCCCCGGGAGCTGCCGGGGTGCGACAGCCCCTGCCCGGGCCAGGGCGCTGGGGCCAGGCTCTCCGCGGGGAGCCCCTAGGTCGGAGCGGCTGGCTCGTGAGCTCGGGGCTGCTTGTACAGCCTCCGTTTGTGTTCTCCGGCCTCAGGCCTGCAGAAAATGAGGCCGGTGCCTTCACGGGGAGGGATGTTTGTGGGTCTTGCCCCGACTTCTGCACAAGGTATGGGCCCAGCGGGGCACGGGATCGGGCCCCAGGGGCGATGGTGCTCCTGCAGGTTTCGTGAAATCCCTGGCTGGTGCGAAGGGAGAGACTTTCACCGCGAGCACAACCCTTTCTAGCCACCGGAGAATCCCCCCAGCGGGGCGGCTCCTCCGGGACCGGGCAGGTCCCCAGCCCTGCTCCACCGCGGGGGCTCTGGCAGCAGGAGGGACCCCCCAGGAGGGGATTGATCAGACAAAGCGAAGGCAAAGCGAACGGCGTGGTGGCCCCGTGCCGGGCGCTGGAGATGATGGTTCCTTTAGGCAGGAGGAGGAAGAAAAATAAGCGTTGTGTCCAATTATCTCCCCTGTGAGTCACTCGGAGGGCTGGGAATTTTTTTTTTCCATGGCTAAGAGTTCCCAGAAATGGGTGAGCTGTCTGTCTGGGGGGGCGTCTGTCCGGGGGGGTGTCTGTCCGAGGACGCGTGAAGCCAAGCCAGCTGTGGGTCCCCTGGCCAGCAAAAGCCCTAACGCTCTAAAGGCAGGAGGGGGGCCTGGGCGTGTTCCCCAGGGAACTGGAGCCCCCCCCAACCCCGCAGACCCTCTTCATCCTTCAGCCCCCAACACCGGCTGCATTTAACCATCAGTTTAAACAAAGGGTTTGCCCGCAGGGGTACGGGCAGAGGGACCACACGGCCCGTCAGGGGCCTCAGAGATTGCACCGGGGAAGCAGGTTTTTTCCCTTGGGTATTAGGGTACGGCCACCCGTGGATGGACTGTCTGCCACGAGCATCCCTCTCCATCCCTGCGTCCCGGGCTGGGATCCCTCTGGCTGGGAGGGGTTATCCGGGGATGAGGCACAGCCCCGAACCCGGGGGGGTTACGCAGATGGAGATGCCGCTGCTTTGATCACGCTCTTCAGAAGCTTGACTTAAAGCTTGCGAGCCTCTTGACTTAAAGCTTGCGAGCCTCTTCCGAAACACTTCTCAGCCTCATTATTTGTCAAGATAAAAGAAAAAAAATAGCCCAAACCCTCCTCTTTACTCCTCATTTTGAAGGTAAAGGCTTCAGCCGGCTCCACGGGGAGAGGATGCCCCGGCCAAGGGCCCTGGCCAGGGGCTGCGTCCAGCTTCCCCGCAGCGCCGGCACAGCCCATGCATTACAGCTCTCCCCCCCCTCCTTTCCTAATTATATTCCATTTCAAGATTATTGCGGAATAATTGCATTAGGAAAGACAGCTCCAATCTGGCATTAAGGAGCGCTTCTCCCCAACCGCGCAGCACCGAAGGTACCGAGCCCCGGCGCGCGGCGCGGCGGCGGTAATGGAGCTTACCGCAAGCACTCAGGGAAAGAGCTCTCATCGCTTCAGCTAATACCCTTATTTGCTCTGAGCGCATCCCGAGTTTCTGAGCCTCTTCCCTCCTTTCAAAGGCACGCATGTGCCAGGAGCGCGCCCGGGACGGCGCAGGGCGACGGCGAAGGGGAGGCTGAGCCGCGCGGGTGTCAGACACGCAACGGGGCAGCATCCTGCGGGATGCACGGCAGTCCCTTCTCCGTGCCCCGACCGGGTTTAAATTAGGGGTGGCCCAAACCGTTGCGGCGCTGGAGCCAAGCCAGGTCTTTGCAGGCAGCAGGGCGAAGGGAGCGAGCGCAGCAAACTACAGCAAGAAGGGCGCACAGCAGCATTGCAGCCTCGCTCTCCCTCTCCCCTTCCATTCCCCGCGGAAGAGGAGGGAGCATCCTCATCCCACCCCGCGCGGGAGCCTTTTGATTCGGAGCCAGGTCTTTCTTCGCTACCTTCATCCCCAATCCCTTTCAGTCGCTGCCGCCGTCTGCCTTGTGGTTCTTTATCAAAGGCTGTCTTGAAACCCAGATAAACGACGGCGTACGCAGCGAGGCTCCCAGCCTTGCACGTAACCGCTCAGACGTGCTGGGGAGGCGAGCCGGAGCCCGGCTCCGCCAAGGGCCCTACCCACCTAAGGCAGCGATAACGGCCAGCGTGTCTCCCGGAGGCTGAACGCTTGCTCGCGCGTTAGCAAATGCCGTGCGCAACCGCGCCACGCAGACATTGCCGCCGGTAGCGTGCCGCGTATAGGAACAACACGTCCATCTGAGACGTACGGTCCTCGGAGATGGGTCAAGCATGCGGCATTTGGAGCCGAATCTGGAATAGATTTTGGCTAGCGGCTGGGCTTGTCGGCGTTGCAGATGGACGAGCTGTTGTCACAAGCCTTACGACAAACGCTCGCGTGCGTCTGAATGTGAAAAGCCGACAAGGGTCCAAGAACAAGCCCACCTTCCCGCTCGGACGAGGTCTGGATTTGGCACCAACCCTCCTGTTCCCGTGTAAAGGGCTGAGCGAGGGCCGGGCTGTCGGTGGGGGCTCTGCACCGAGCAGGATGCTCCCGCGGGGAAAAGCTCCTCTGGGCAGAGCGGAGGCAAATCCAGACTTAATATCCCCTGTTTGGAGAAGGGGGAGGTTGGGGGCCTTGGGGGTGGCCATGACAGCGAGAGCCGAGCTCAGGCTGCAGCTCTCCACCCCAAAATACGATGGTGTTGGGGGGACAACGTACCATTTTCGTCTTGGTAGAGAAGCACAAATGGAAATGCGTTAGGGTTAAATAGCGGTACCCGGGTGAGCAGCCGCAGCGCTCCCTGCAACGCCGGGCAGCGGTACCTGGAAACTGAGGCAGGAGCAGGCAGGGACTTGTCCCGGATCACCCTGCAAACCCGTCTCCTCCCGCTGATGCTCGTGTCTGCCACTCACCCTTTTAACTCTACGGGAGCCGTTTCACACCCTTGGGTCCCACTACAGCCAGCAATGCCAAGCGATAATGATTTATTATTATTATTATTACTCCTGCCATTATTATTGCTGCCTAGATAATCCCCTGTCAGAATATAAATGTGCCTCCCCTTCCAACGTGAAAGTGTCCTGCTTAATGATGTTGTTTTCCTCTCGCTGGTACCTTCAGCTCTGACATATCGAACGTTAATGGCACCGGGAGAGCTTCGGCTGCTCTGCTCCGTCAGAAGACGGGTCATTATACCGTCAGCCACCCTGGTACGAGTACTGCTCTTCCCTCCTCCTTTATTAAGATTTGCTTCTCCTCGATTAAATTAGCCGCACGCTGAACGGCTTGCTTCCGCGGGAGGGATGGATGCGTCCATTATCGCCTCTTCCCTCTGAAAAGGATGGCGGGGGGGGGAATACAACGCGGCCCGCGATAATTGAATGAAAATTTAATGAGCGCTTGCGAGAATACGTTAAGAGAAACGCCAATCGATAGAAAACTGATTTCCCGTTTTTAACACCAGATGGACTCGCGCTGGAGAAGTCGTTCCCCTCCGCCCGCGGCAGAAGTACGGGGAAGGCTGAAGCGGCCGGGCGGCCCCGCTGGCGCACGCGGCCGCGCACCGGGGACTCGGGGCAGAACCGCATTATTAACGCGCTGTTAATCATCTCACAAATGAATACCCTGCCCGTGCCGAACTGCCCTCCTACTCCGGGCGCAGCGGGGCAGCTATTGTACGAGGAATAATAGCCCTTGACCGCAGAGGAACGGGGACCCAGGCTTGGCTGCCCGTACCACCCACCTTTACTCCTCACCTCGGTTTAACCGTCTGGCACTAACCAGCTGGTTAAGCGGCGGGTACGGGAAGCCCGACCCGCAGAGCCATCCCACAGCGAGGACGCAGACGGTCCCACCGCCTCCGAAGCTCTCGCGCGAGCATCTCGCCCCAGAGACGTCGCGGAGGGACGGCCTTCCCTATGTCGTAGTGGCCTCCCTGGCTGACCCCGGGTACGTCCCGGAGCGAGATGTTCAGAGGAGCACCACGCCAAGTTTGCCAACAGCAGCGCACGTCCCGGCCAGGTTTTCCCAAGGCACCTCGGCTCCGCCAGCCTGGATTTTCCCAGGAGCTCAGCCCAGCACCTTCCCCGGCTCAAAGCCTCGTCGGCAGCTGAGTCCTCGATGAAAACGCGATGCTTTTGCTCTTGGGGCCAACGGCATCCTCGGTGGTGCTCCCGTGGAGGTCACTGGGGCAGCTCCAGGTTCGGTCCTGCGGGTAAATCCTCAGTAAAACGGGTCAATAAAATAAATCTACCCGGAAAGGGTGGGGGTTGCAGAGCTCTGCCCGCTGCCATTGGAAAGCGCTTTTCATCCTCTCGATGAAGAAGCGGGAGGTTGCACAAAACCTGCACTTTATTAACTAAAGCAGCCCACGCGCGGGGCTCCCGGCAAGCGGCAGGGCCACCTCCGCGCCGGCCCCCCCTGCGGCGGGGCGCGCTCCACCGCCGCTCGCTCCTGCGAATCGAGAGCCTGCAAACTCGGGCCACTTTTCCACTTTTTATGACCGTCTTTCCGAAAAGAAAGGCTTTGGCCAGCCGTCGCGGCGGGAGCAGTAACCAGGCTGCCCCACGGCCACCAGGACTGTCCCCGCGTCCCCAAATGGCCCCGGAGCGCTGCGGGGGGTCCTTCGGGACACGCTGATGCTCTCGTGCGCACGTCCGCCCTACAGACCATGCCCAGCTCACGTCTGAGGTCCACCGTGCCCCGGGAAGCTTTGGTTTCACCCCAGATGCCACGAGCAGGCAGGGCTGTGGGGGGACCCCCGCGCCCCCCCCCCGGGCACCCCCACCCTCCCGCAGCCGCCCCGCACAAAGCAGCTCATTCTCGGCAGCTTCCAGCGCCGCTCTGCAGCAGTAAATATTGCATTAGCTGCGGTGGGCCGGGGCTCCGGGCCCTCCTCCAGCTTGGCAGGCTCCTCTCGGCCGGCCGGCAGAAGAAGCACGGATTATGCGAGCCGGGCGCGGAGCGGCAACGGGCAGAAAGCAGCCCCGGGGGGAGCGGGAAACGCGGGCGGGCAGCAATTGCTGGGCAGCGATGGCTTATCTCCATCCCGCTTTCTAAGCCACGGCGGTTGACAAAGCCCTTGTGCAACACGCGGCGCTGGTGGAGTTAAAATTTTCCTCTTGGGGGGAGGAAAAAAAAAAAAGGAAAAATAAAGTGAGTTTTTGGACCGAAGCATTTGGGAATCAAAGCCGAAAAGCTTCCAGCGTCGATCTGACAAGGGCTTTTCCGCTCCCAGGCGATGCTCTGGGGTTTTGCCGTCGCGATTTTGAAACTTTCTGGAATTTGTCGGGTTTTGTTTCTGCTTGCTGGGAAAGGTCACGGCTTGCCGGGCAGGGAGGGAGAGCTCGGCTTTCCGACGCAGCCCTTCGCTCCCAGCCTGCCCTGTCATTTGGGAGCCCGGCTGCCCGAGCTCGCCCGCTGCGGAGGCGTGGGGCAGAGGGAACCCGAGAAGCCGAGACGGAGGCATTAACAGATCGCTCCACGAACAAAACCTGCACGCAAAGGCCAAAAATAGTGGGATAAAATAAATCCGAGGTGGTCCTTCCAAAACTGCCTGGCTAAGTGAGTTCCCCGTCCTGACTCCGGCGTTTCCCCTCCGTTCCGCGCACAACAGGCCTTTTGTTAAATTTCACATCCTGAAAGAATTTAATAGCATTTTTATTTTTAATCCATCACATGTGTTTTGTTTGGACTAATCCGACGGGGCTCCGCTCACAAGCAGCTCTTTTCCAACATCACTAAATTTCTCATGACTTAACCTGTTGACGAGGACGGGCCGTGGTCGGCCCTCGTTATCCAAGCATCGTTAGGTGCACAAAGACCCCGCAGCTCCTCCGCAGCCCGGTGAGCAGAGGGGGGGGTCGGGGGGTTTTGCTGAGGACGGGAGGAGAAGCGGAGCCCTGCTTTGGAGGGGAATACCGTCCCCCCTTTCTTTTGGAGGGGACTCCAGGGCCGCTTGGCATAGACCCGCGCTTCTGCAAACCAGACCGTCTCGCGCAGCAGCCCGTAAAAATGGGGTTTTCGCCGGGGAGGAACCGGCACCCCCATCGCCCAGCCCGAGGGCTGAGCTTGGGACCGCGGGGAGCAGCGGCGCTAACGTCCCTTAATTGCCATAACTCAACGAAGCTCTGCAGCGGGGTGCAGCCGGGCAAGGAACCAGCCCATCCGCCACCAGCCAAGGCCGCGACGCGGCCACGACATATTCAAGCACGCAATTAACTTGAAGCCTGGGTTGAAGACTATCTCCGCCCCAAAAAGCGTTTGCTCCGAGGTGCCGCGCGCTCAGGTCCTGTTGCTTTTCCCCCGGGGCTCCGGCAGGAGGAAGGCTCGGGCGCGGGGCTGCACCGCGGGCGCGGGTTGCATCGGCGGGGTTACGGAAGGGATGGGGAGCCTCTGCGGGCGCCCAGCCCGCCTTCAGGCTTACGCGCGCCGCGGATGCGCCTTTGAGCACATCTGGATCCTCTAATAATTTGGGCCGTGAAGAAAACGCGCCGACGCGAGCTAACACCCCCGTGAAGCGCCTTTGTGTGATCCCTCAGAAGTGCCCGATTCCCAATCTGCGGATTGCCGCTCTAATGAACTCCAGACTTTGTTTTGAACATCAGACACATTTCAGTTCGCTGCTCCAGAAGACGTCCCTCTCCCCTCGCTCGTCCCCGAGCGGGGAGCGTGTGAGCAGGCAGGGCTGGTCTGGCAGGGCTCTGAGATCCCTGCCCGCGGGGGGCGAGGGCTGCCCGCCCCGGCGAGGCAGCGTCCCCGGACGAAGGCTGGATGGCGGCTTTCAAGGGACAATAGCGCAGCGAGAAATCCCACTTCAGACGCTCCCTGCTCAAGAGAAGCCCGGCCAAGAAGCCGACAGCCAGGCGTGTTTTACAGCCGCGGGGCTCAGCCGGCAGCCTCCGGCGCGGCCGCGGCCGGGACCTGGGGCTGCCCCTTGGGTGACTTCTGCATGCCCGGCTCTCCCGGGGTTTGATTTTAGCTGGGAGTTTTTAAGGGGCACCAGATCGTCCTGGGATCATTATTTCTGCGTGCAGGTGATCGTTCGGTTTAAATCCAAGCCAGCAGACGTGGTTATCGCAGCACGTCGTCTCCCGGGCGGGCAGCCGGCTGCTCAGCGGGGCTGCGAACGGAGTGGGTGCACTTTATAAAAATCCATCTTTTTGAGGTGCTCAGTGAGAAACAACTGGATTTTCCTCCTCCCTGTCGCTGGCGGCAGCCCGGGGTGCTGGGCACGGGGGTGCCCTGGCCACGGGAGGCCACGGCTCTGCCGGAGCTCGCTGGGCTTGCCGGCCACTTGGGCTTTGGAGCGTTGCAGTGAGCTGCCAGCTCCAGCTACCGGGGTGTGGAGGTCTCTGAAGCTTTGGTTTGGTCAAAATATGAAAGCAAAGGGAGCAGAATAAGCTCCCACGTGCTCGGGTTTGGGCTGTAACCCAAGGCAGGCTCTGGGAGACCTTCTTTTTCAAAGCCATCAGACCCGCTCAGGGCAAACGGAGGCCAGCAGCGCTCCTGGGAACGTGCCTGCTGAAAGGGGCAGGAGGACGCGTCCCCACCGGCAGCGAGGCACGAGGGACGGGGGCCTTTCCCGGCTCCCAGCCGTTGAACAGGGCAGCTCGGCGAGCCTTTCGGGAGGTCTGGAAGGATGCCTTCGCCCGGAGGTCCTGCAGCGGTCACCTGGGGACAGCCGGCGGGTGCCCTGCGTTTATTTATCCCCCTCCACAAAATGCCCAAGCAACTTGCGCCAAACCACCGCGGCCCCCTCGTTAAATCAACATCTGCCCCGGCGTGGCGGGGCTTCGAGACCGCCCGGTAGATCAGCGCAGGGGTGGGTTCTGTGTTTGGGGTTTTTTTGATACCGGAGTCAAAATGAATCGTCGGACAAATCCAGGCTTTGTCGCAGATTTGCAATAAAGCCCCAAACCGGAGGAAAATTCTGTGCTGGGTGGAGTCCAACAGTGCCGCGTTGCACACGGATCATGTTCAACTAATGGATTTATTTTGTCCCCGGGAACTGGATCCCTTTGAGCCGGCTCCCGGGCTGGGGCAGCACAAACCCCGGCCACTCCCTGAGAATAAACCTGGCTGGATAAACTGTGAAGAACCAGGAGACAAACATCCCATTCACCAGCTCTCCTGGAAAAGTCGTCGGGATAAAAGCTCTTGCCAAAGCCACTGCAACAAAGGCATCTCTCTCCGGCACACCGGAGGAGGGAAGGATGAGCCCGGGGGTCGGGGCTGAGCCGGGGAGGAGACGGGAGCGGCACGGCGCCGCGGGGCTGTGGGTTTGCTGCGTGGCCGTGGGAAGCGTCTCGGCGCGGCGCTAATCTCGAGGGGCGACATCTCTCAGCACGGTGCTTTGGCCCCTGGCCGTAGGAAAGGACAGCAGCGCTCTGCAGCGGGGAGCTGCGAGGAGAAACGGGGTGTAAAAGCTGACTTCAGCATGGGGAGAAAAGGGAACGAAGAATTCCTGGTGGGAAAGAGAGAGGGGACTGCGGCCGCTTTGTGCCCGGGCAGGCCTGCCCGGATCGCACTGGGGCCGCGATGCTGGGAACATGCTGCGAGCGCGTTGGAGGGAGAGGAGCTGTGCTGGCTGGCTTCTTGCGGGACAAAACCCCGCTCGGCCCTTTCCCCGCTTCGCAAAGGAGAGCTCCCAGCCCCGCAGCACCCCTGCACCCGCGTGCACCCCTGCACCCACGTGCACCCACGTGCACCCTGCACCCGCGTGCACCCGCGTGCACCTCTGTGCCCACACACCCCTCCACGCCCAGCCTGGCACACCGGGACCCACCTCTCCCCAACGCGGTGACCCCATCCCTGCTTTTTGCGGGGTGATTTTCCACTTAAACCAGTTATTCAGCCCAGATCTCAAACTACCGCAGATCCAGGCCTGGCCTAACCTGGTTCAGCTTACCCGGCTCAGCCCGCCTAATTTAACAGCACCCATTTTTAGATGGAAAGAGTCACTGGCTGTCGTGCACACAAGCCCGGAGCTGCCCTGGTCCGTCCACCCTGGGCGGGAAGGTCCGCGCGGGGCAGGAAGGGATGCGGTCCGGGGCAGGACGCTGCCGGGGATGCTGCGCCGCGTCGCTCACCGGCTCTGCCCTCTGTTGCATCTGAAATAATAACTTCCTCACCCAGGGAGAAGCATCCCAAAGGCATCCGACCCGCCGCTGCCTTTCCTACCGGAAAATCCCTGCTCAGGTGTGGCCTCGGCGGCGGAGCATCCCGCGGAGGAAGTATGGGATCCAGATGCCAGGAGCAGGGTTTGGTTTGCTTTAAATATAAGGCATACGAAAAAGTCCAAGCAGAGACTATTTATTGATTTTAATGAAAATAATATGTTGCCTTGAATGAGGATGTTAATTAAAAGGCACCCGCTGCTGTTTATCGCTGGCTGAGTCTCTGGCAGCAGTAAAGAGAGAAACGAGTCGGGTTGCTCATGCCAAAACCTCCCCGCGGGGAAGGTGGATGGTGCCGGGAGCGGGATGCGGGGCCGGAGCGTTCCCGCTCCTCTCTGCTCGGAGGGAGCAGCTCCGAAAATAAACTCTTGTGAAAGCCGGGGCCTGGCAAGCGACGATGCTGGAAAAGGGGGACTAGAGCTCCGGGTGCAGCCCACCCCAGCTCTGCTCCGGCCAGCGCCGTCGCTGGCAGCGCGTGGGTGGGGGCAAAGCCCCCCCCAGCTCCCCTGTTTACTGAATAACTTCACACAATAGCATCCTTTATATAGATAGACTTTTTTTTTTGTTGTTTTTCTTCTCCTTGTTATGCATGAGACCACTACACAGACAAAGAGGCACCATGCGCATAAAAACTTGCTACATCTTGCCTAGAGGCAGCAAATTTAAAAGCCAAATTGAATTCTCAAGGCCCCATGGAAAGTCACTGAACCTGCCGTGCAAGGTCTGCTGGCACACAGGCAGGGACGCTAAATAAAAACCCCTGCGTGAACGCTGGATTTTTCTCATATAGATCCAGCACGCAAAGGCACCGGGCGCAGAAGCAAGGTAGAGCTTCTGAGGTGGTTTTTTTTGTCTCGGGAAAAGCAAGATGATTTTAGCTCGTGAAGCATCCCGCTCGCTTGCCGGTAGCTCCCCCGGCGTGCTGGCTCGCTGCGGGTCCCGCTCGTGCCCCAGCGCTGGCCCTGCACGGCACCTCCTCCCCCTACAACTCCCTCTTCGGGGGGTTGGAGGGTTTGTAAGATGATTTTTCCCCCCCAGCCCTCAGCAATCCTTGAGCATCGCCCTCGCCTTTCTCCTCCGAAGTCGCTTTCTAAAGAACGGTGGTGGGTCCGACACCGCTCCCGGCGCGAGACGCGGAGTCCGCTCCCACCCCTCGAAGAGCTTTGAGTTTCTTTCAACCCTCCTTTCCCCCCACCTCGTCCAACCCACTTAGGCACCCGAAAAACCCCAACTTCCACCGCGGGAAGAGGGTGTTTGAGCGCAGAAGCGGGCCCCTCGGCCGCCCGCGGCAGGGCTCGCACCCCCCCACGCGCACCCCAGCTCTCCCCAGGAACGCGAGCTGAAGCTGAGGACGCCGAAATCTATAGAAAAAAATACATTGGCTTGCTTTATTAAGCAATAATCTATTAAGAGCGCTTCTGTGGGCTTTGGCCTACTTAATACGGAGCTTGGGGCTAAAAGCAATGTCAAAGCCAAGATCAACCCATTACTGGAGGTAATTCCTATAATTTTCTATTAGATTACCGGGATGAGATGTTCAGAAGCCTTCCAGAGGCTTTTGAAAGATTCTGAGCTTTTTTCTGCTCTCCCTCTCGGCGTTAACCCTCGCACAGCCCACCCGCGGCCGCTCTTTTCGGGGGGTACCCTGTGTGTCCCCCCCCCGCTCACGGGGGGGACAGGGGCAGGCGGGGACGTGCCCGACGTGCCCGCGCAGAGCTGGAGCCCGAGGTCCGCGCCGGCTAAGTGTAAACGGTGCTCGGGGGGACTTTGCAACCAACCATTAGACATGTTTACTCATGTATCCGCCAAAGGTGCCTCCCCGAGCTCCCAGTAAACACCATCAAGATCCACCGCTCCTCTACAGAGACCTCCCGGGGCGGATGCTGACGTCCCCGAGGCTCGCGGCAGGGATGGCCACGTTACCCCGGTCCGCGGCAGCGGGATGCCCGGGTCTTGCCCATCAGACGGTGGCAAGTTTGCGTAGACGGGGAAAGAAAGAGCGAGCGCAGCCGTTCACCTGTATCGACCCCGTTTCTTGCCAGGCTCGACCACATCAAACGGCCCGCGCGGATTACTGAAAATTCGAGTCAAGCTGCGTGCGGCGGCGGGCGGGCAGGCAGGCTGCGCAGGGCTGGTCTTGCAGCCTGCCCACGGGCACGCCGAAAACAAACGCATTGAAACATTTGGTTAGAAAATGGTTTGAGTTGGTGTGGGTTTTTTTCTTTTTTTTTGTTTTTTTTTTTTCTTCTTTTCCCCTGGGTCTGCAAGCCGAGGGTGAGTCATCTCCCAGCTTTCCTCAATGAGAGATCTAAAGCGCTTTTTTTTTAAAAAAAAAAAAAAAAAAGACAAACCAAAACACGTCTGTTGTTTTAATCACGGCTCGGTTTCACAAGACATAGCTGGTCTGGGCTGTGATGCAACCGGGTCTCTTCTTCCAAGTCACACACGCGGATTTTTATGTTGCTTCTGAGATCCTGTACCAGGCTGGCAGAGCTGCTCCGCCTGCACCCCCAGACCCCCCCGGGACCTCCCGGCCCGCGCGCCTGGGAGCACGTAGCGTCACGACACGATAAGCAGGACTTCTTGCCTTATTTTGTTCCTCCCCGGCACGGAACGAGGCAGTTGCCATCCTTATTTAAGCAAGCGGCCGTTGCCATCAGCTGCCCGGCAAGGTGACGGTGCTGCTGCGCGTCAGCAGCCGAAGCGCCCCGTGGTTTAGGAGCCGGCGCGGCGCGGTCGGTGGCCAAACGCAGCTTCGCCTTCTCCTCCGGCTTGGCCCCCGCCGCGCAAAGGCGGCCGTACGCGCGCGGGGAAGGTTAAGGCGTGATTTGTTTCGCCCGTGGGAAGGTGGCGAGCTGCAGCCGTGGGGATTTCTGATATAAAAAACCAATCGATCTTTACCCGGGGGTAAAACCCAGCCAGAAAGCGGGGCACGCTGCGGAGTACGGGCACAGCCAGCGCGGCTTTGCCTGCTCTGGGAGCGCTCGGGGGAAAAACGCAGGAGGAGAGGCTCCGGGGCTTGCTGCTGAGCCGGCAAAGGCAGGCAGCCGCGCGGAGCCCGGCAGGAGGACGCTGGAGCCCAGGGCAGAGCTGTTTGCTCCTGCAGCAGCTAAGCCCAGGCAGCTCCGTACGCAGAGCTGTTGGGTTCTTTCCTCCTTGCTTTTAACGCAAAAAGGGAGCTCACAATCCCGGTCTGCTCCATTTTCCCCCCTCCTCTCCAAAAAAACCCCACCCCCCCACCCCCAAATTGTGGAGTGAGTGGGCGTATTTATGAACCGAGAGAACACCAACCACAATGTTATTTATAAGTTTGGTTTTTGATGAGCACCTCCGGCTTTTCCACGATACAAATCAGCCATTGGGTTGCGTTCTGCTGCGAGGTTGGTTTTTTGATCCGAAGGTGGTATTTCCATCGCTGGGAAACACCCGGGGAAGGCGTGCATCCCACGGAGAATCGTGCTGGGCTCTTCCCATCTGCTGTCGGGATCGTTTGCCACGTGTTCGCATTTAGAAACGAGCTCTTTTCATTTGGCCAGGCAGGAAAAGCAGTGGGAAAACATCGCAGGCAGAGTGACCCGTGGAGCCTTTTCCCTCCTCCCCTGCACCCCGTGTCCCCTGGGGGAAACAGGGCACCCGGCTAACGTAGGCACCTCCGCTACGTGAGACAGCGCGGGTCCGGCCCGCGAGCCTTCGGAGAGCCGGTGCTGAGCATCCAAAAGCAGCGTGAGCTGCCCCGTTAACTCCAGCCGGCACCAGCTGTGAACCCTCTGGGAAGCGCGGGGAGGGCCTTGCCAGCCCCCTCCCTCGCCCCACCACGGGCTCGAGCTCCCATCGCGCAGAAATTCCCACCTCCTCTTGAGAAGCATCAGTTTTCAACGTCCCCAAACGTCAGCTCTCAAAATCTGCCTCTCTGCAACGCACAGAAAATGTAGCCCTGGATTTATGGTGAAAAATGTACAGTATAAAAAACATTAAACCTGCTTATTGTATTATACGTATTTTCCAGACAACTGCTTTCCTTTAAACACGAGGCTGACCCTGCTCACGCAGGCACCCGTCTCCCTCGTGCCGAACCCGGAGCTTCCCTTACTCCAGGGGAAAATCAACCCCTGATTCCTCCCCGGGGGCTGCGCGGCGGCCTTGGGCGCAGGGTCCCTTTGGGAACAGGGAGGTGGGCAGCGGGAGGGCGGCCCGTGGGTCTGGGTTCGGAGGGGCAGGCGTGGGGACGGGCTCGTCCCAGGCACCTGAGGAGCCCCACACCTGAGGAGCATCAGGCAGTCGCCCCCAGGGCTACAAAAGGCTGCAGCCAGGCTGGGTATGTTCCTATAGGGGTGTTTATAATGCTCCTGCAAAGAGAAAGGGTTCATGCACCTGATTTCAGGCTGAGGAGCTGCTTGAGCCTCTGCTCCCCGCAGACAGGGAAGCGATGCTGCAAAACAGGTAAATACGAAGCAGTGGGGTGCTGCTGGTTCTTGTGGGGTGTGCTGCTCTGTGGGGCTGGGCTGTGGGTCCGGGTGTCGGAGCAAGGAGATGTTAAAACAGGAGTGTCTCCTGGAAAAAAAAGAAGTTTGGGCTCTCAGCAACTGCAGTTGGTGTTCATGGATTTTGGAGAGGGGGTTTTCTTTCGAGTCCAAAGCCTGGAATTAGCAAGAGTGGCCTGAGGAGCCCCAGGGTCTGTGCGTGGAGACTTCGCTAGGAATTAAATGTACCCTTGCCCTGTGGTGTTTCAGAAATGCGCTGTTTGATTGCAGGGTGAGCAGGGCCTGGAAGCACAAATGCAAGAGTGTGTCCGTGTCTGTAGAAAGGCTCTGAAACCAGAGGGGCAGCTCTTTCCAGGCTGGCATCGCCCGGTGCTGAGCCACGAGCTTTGGGAGAGAAGCTTTGGTGGAAAAAGTGCAAGATGCTGCCTGAAAGGGATGGGGTAAAAGCTTTTGGTCCTGAACCCAACCCTGGAGCAAATGCACTGGCAGACTCTTAGCTGAGATTTGTGGGGGGGTTTGAGAGTCGCAAACCCCTGTGGGTTATCAAACACCTCTCCAGACTCCCCTCCTGCCACGGAGGAGGACCGGGCGTGCATCTTCCTCTTCATGTGGCAAGCCACGTGTGCCGCCGCGCCGCGAGCTCACCGGCGGCGCTGAGCTGAGCGAACGTGGCCTCGCAGGAAGGCTGTGCGGTTTGCAGCGAGGTAGGAGAGTAAAGAGCATACACACCTATACGCTCTCTCCTACTGAAGATCCTAGATGCCGCGGATGGTCTCCCCGTGTGTGCTGCTGGGTGCTTTGGGACAGGGGGACTGAGCAGCCCCTGCTACAGGAGGTTTTGCTTGCGGGGGGGGTGAGGGCAAACAAATTGACTATTCCCCTGCCAGACTGCTTGGGAGTTAGTCCAACTAGCCCCTTGCCTGCTGGAAGGGGAAGAGAAAAGGCTGAGGCTCTGCTCGAGCCCCGCACCGGCTGCACGTGGCTGACGTGACCCAGGAGGAGGGTGGCAGCAGCTCAGGAGAGGGTCCTCGCTTGGACCCCAGCCCACGGGGCGCCGGGGAGGGACGTGGTCACCGCTGGCTGAAACAAATCCGCCGAAAGCGCTGAGGAGGTCCAAGCGGCACTAGCCGTGGATGTTTTTGACGTCGTGCCTTGATTTGAATACAACAACAACCACAGCAGCAGGAAGGAGAGGAGCTGTGGTAGTAGATCTAGAGAGCGATTATGGCTCCCTACATTGCTTCTAGTGCCTGCTGCCCGCCAGGAGCTCGGGTCTCCTCTGCCTGGTGCTTGGAGCCCGCTGCTCCCCCCAAAACGGTCCTGGTGCCATCCAGGTGCAGCCCCTGCAATGAGATCTGCAGGGCTGGGTGCTGATGCCCAGGCTTGGTTAGTCCTCCCCCTGCCGAGAGCTGTCCTGGCGCCCTCCTAGAAAGCCTGAGGTTTTCTAACTGGAAATAAGCCGTTTCCAGAGTACATCCTGCCCTGAGCTGGCACGGGAGCCGAGCACGCGCAGAGGGAGTGCGGTGGCCCTGGCCGCCTGAGGGAAGCGGGCTGAGAGCTGGACAGCTCGTGACTCGAGTGTGGGGCCGCCCTCCCACTCGTCCCTGCGTGCCTCGAAAGCAGGCGGGGAGGCTCGAGGAGCGGCAGGAGGAATGACCTCAGCGCTCCCACGCTGTGCCCCAGCCGGGCCCTCCTCCTAACGTAAAGCAGCCCGGAGTGATGCGCATGGCGAAGCCCTGCCGATGCCCTCCCGGAGGGGCAGGAGCTGTCGGGAAGCCCCAGCGCACTCGCCGTGGGCGAGGAAGCGATGCCGGACCTGGCACGTTGGCCCGATGCCACCGGAGGATCATCCTTTGCCTCGGCTGGGGTCAGCCGCGAGGAATCGCGGTGGCAGGGACGCAGCGTCCGGCACTGGGCGCGTACCTCCTCGCTGCCGGCCTCGCCGCGGAGCCGGGTGCGAAGGCGCCCCGTTCGAGGCAGAAGAGGAAGCAGGAGCGTATTTGCATGCCGTGGCTACACCCTGCCTCAACCAAATTACCAGCAGATGAGCACAGGCGCACCTCCTGCCTCTTCCCTAATTTACGGCGGCAGAAGCAGGGAGGGGAAGGCGAGGGGGAGTAGGGGAGGGAGAAGCAAACGTGGCCATTATAGATGCAAATACAGTACTTTGGTTCTCCAGCGCTTTCCCTCCGAGCGCCCCCGTGTATTTTCCCACCGCTAACAAACCAGTCGTTACTCTGCGCGTTTTGGGGTGCAAAGGGCCTGGCAGGAGAAGGGCAGCTCGTGCCATCCCGTCCCCGCGGCGGCTGCCGGCAGTGCTGGGCGTCTCCATCCCTGCGCCTGCCCAGCCGGACCTGCCCGGGCACCCGGGGCTGTGCGTGGGCAGCGCCGGTGCCCACACCTGCCTGCACGGCCCTGTGGCAACCCGGGGGGCTCGCGGGCTCGCCCGAGGCCACGCGCTGCGTCTGGGACGGAGAACAAAGCCGGCGCTTCACCTCCCCGCCGACCCGAGCAGACTTCCTCCTTGGAGTATTTACCATTTTTCCAAGGCGGGTTCCCGTGGGGACAAGCCAAGCAGAAACACCCGTGGGGCTGGCCGTGGGCGCCGGGGAGGAGGCGTCCTCCGCATTTACCCGGTGGAGCTGCTGCCTCTGAGGAGCCCGGCTACGAAATGGGGGATGCACCGGCCCCCCCTTTGCTCTGGAGCCCTTTTAGGAGGCACATCTCAGCCCTGGTACCTCTGGCTGTAGGTCAAGCCTGTTGGAGAGGCTGAGGTTTGCCTGTCCCTGCAAACCAGGAGCAAACCTGCGGAGCAGCTTTGGTGTTAAAACAGCTAGTCCAGGATTAGGCCATGGGAGAGCAGGATCAGTCCGTCTGCAGCTCCTCCAGAAAGGCTCTGTAATGAAGCGGTCCTTTGTGCATAGCAGGAATGGAAACAACAGCCCTCGTGTCTGACCCCAGACAATTGTTTTCAGCGAAGAGGGCTGGGGAGGCAATTAATAATGTTTAAACGAAAGAAATAAAAAAAGCAATACTGTATCTAGAAATTCTTCTGAGGGCCAGAGCCATGACAGAAAGATATATGCTTTAGCATTTCTGTCAGAATAAATGACCCTCCTGAGAGAAGGAGTTTTTGAGGCTCTTTCTGCCCCACTGGACATAATTTAAGAAATGCATTACCGCTAAAAATCACTAATTTTAGCCAGTAGATGAGTTGCAAAGGGTCATGTTTTTCCTCGTAGGCTGGAAGGACAGGGGATATATTATTAGAGAGCCATAATGCAACCAGTAGTTTCTGATTAGAAGAGAACATGGTCAGCGTTTCTCCAATTAAGCGTGAGCATCAAGTTCCCCGGCACGCAAAGGGGCTGTTAGCAAACCTTCGTCTCCTCTGCCAGGAGCGGGCCGAGAAAGCGCAGCCCATCTCTTCGGAGCCGCCGTGGAGTTTCTCAGCCAGAGCCAACTTTTCAGCTCCGGCTGTCAGCGCGCTCCAGCCCTGCCGCGAAGGGACCCCCTCTAAGAATAAGAAAAGAGGGTGTTTTCATGTCTCCTTCCAGACCTTGCCCTTGCAGAGGAGCCGCGCGGTGCCGGTTTTTCTATGACATGGACGCTCGTCCCCCGAGACGTGAACCCAGACCACCAAATTCATTTTGCAGAGACACCAAACGGCCATCTGAGATCAATTAGCTTGTCATTACTCATCCCCATCAGATCTGAACTGCTGACCCCCAAGTGAAAGTCCATATATTTGCCTCCCAGCAATGTGCAGACCCGTCCAGCTATCTAACGAGAAGAGCTTCCTCCGTAAACAAAGCCGAGGAGGTTGTGCTCTGGCCGTCCATCGCCTGCTCCCATTAGCTTGAACCCACGGGCCAAGCTGAGCTCAGCCTGACGGAGAGGTAGGAGTCCCTGGGGCGCCCAGCTCTGCGACAACGGGCCGCTGACTGGAGGAGAATGGCTCCCGTTAGCGACAATTTCAAACCGTTTTAGAACTCGAAATGCCATTTTAACTTTGCATTTGAATGGTTGCTTTGTTATTTTAAACTGCTATTCATAACTAGTTAGTAGTTGAAATTACAGCCTTATTTATTGAAGACACCAAATATGCAATCCGGAGGCAGTATTTATTGGGTCGTGCGTATTGAAAGTTCATTATTTAGATGAGGATGTTTAACGTGGAAGGAGATAGAGCCCTTTTAATTAAAGGAGCGTGAACTCGACTGAAGCATTTGCTGCCTGCAAAGGCAGTAATTACCACACATGATTCAATTCCTCGTTTAAATCTAAAAGATCCACAGCCCCTTTCCTCATTGAAATATATGCGCTGGGTCGGTAGCTCTGAAGAGCAAGACACCGTCGGCGTCGCTGGGGCTTTTACTCACGCTCTCCTGGCGCGGGAACGTGGCTGTGGGTACCAGCCTGCTCGGGGACATCTTCATGACAGCGGCCAGCGCAGGCAGACCGCTGGCGTGACCCTTCATCCGTGGCTGTGCTCCTCTGAGCACAACTGTCAGCCTTGCTTATAATTCACTGGGTTTACTACTGCTTAATTTTTCGTCCTAAATATAGACCAATTGTTTTTCTCTTAGAGTGATGGAGAATTTTATTGGAAGCTGCGTTTTCCAAAACCTTCTCGAGAGGGTAATAGCTATCGGGGAAGCCAGCGCTCGTTCCAGTGTGTAACTTCGTATTTGTCTTAAGCTTCCCCACTTCGGTGTGGGTGGGGTCCAATGTCGGCCCCGCTACGATTATTTTAATTAGAAATACCCAAAGGCAAACGGCAGCAGAACATGACAGATGAGGCTACTTCGGTGTTAGTGCTGCGTGGTAGAAACCCAAAAAGTGCTGTTCTGGTTTTTAGAAACAATATGTGCCTCACCTAAACTGTTGATATAAAGTGAAAGCTTTTGGGAAATTGCCACAGCTTGGAAAATAATTGGTCCTTTTAAAATCCTAGTTAATCAAAACTATACTCTTCATGATTAAGACTCCTTGAATGTTTTCTTTACTATACCTTTAAATTCCAAATAAATCAGTGCCTCTATGGAATTATTCAATTGACACAAATTTGTTCCACCTAAAATGAATAGCAAGTCTGAGAAAGCGATAGGAAATTGTTAATTCATCACTGCCTACCTTCCCCCCGTATATATTTCTCCTAATCAAAATGCAACCTGATATTCAGTCCAAGGAAAACATTTCAGAGAGTCCATCATGTGCCACAAGCTTCCAAAACTTTTCTAAATCCGATAGCAAGAAAACATCGTACATCTTAGTCACTAATGTACGCTGTGGAAAGATAAATGTAAGGTTCAGGTTTTACCACAGTTGCAGCAACCTGTAACTGATGGCCTTTCCGCAAGATTCATGAGCTGACGGAACAGCGGTAGAGGGACATTTCAATGTACGGTGTTACAGTCTTGGGTTTCAGTGTTTAAACGAGCAGAAAAAAATATCCCGTCTTTCAGGCCTTGGTTCAGAACAAATCTGAAGCACAAGCTCGAGTCGCATTCAGGTCAATGGCTTTTAGGCATGTGCTGAATAAATGTCTTCCTGAACCGGGGCCGCACTCGTGAGCACAGCGCGAGCACCGGTCATTGGAAACATATTGGCAATGTAAAGAAAGCAGCTGCTCTTGATCTAGTATTTTGCCTTTACAAGTCGGGATAAAGCTGTGCATGAGAAGCCAACCCCCCAGGGCTAGGACAGTACATCTTGCAAGAAAATCCCACAAGAGTAATGAAACTTTGGAAGAAAAATGAGGCTGAAGCTTATGTTCCGCTGCTGTTGAAGCACCTCGGAGCTCCGTGCTAGGTGTGGGCATCTTGCTTGCCCCGGGAGCGCACGAAATGGAGAAGGGTCCTTTCTTCAGCCCCAAGCCACCCGCAGCTGGAGCACCTTCTGCCCCAGATGGCTGTTTTAATAGCGGCTGCTGGCTCTATAGCTCAAGAAACGGTAATTGCCTTTTTGAACAGGCATCTGCTCACACGTGCTCGGCACTATATTTAAGTTAAGGTTCATCAGCAGAGAAACAGGCGTGCTACTGGGGAATGCTGGTCATAGCAAAGGCTTCGTGTGCTTAAAATGAAAGTTGGGAATTCAAAAAGACAATGAAGGTATTTAAATAGTTTCTGAGTAGATTCATGGAAAATGCAGGAAAGGAGGGGGGAACATGGTCTCTGTGAGGGTCCAAGAGTTTCTGCAACACTGGGTGAAATAAGGCAAGGATGCATTAGAACAGGTCAGCGTTGGGCTGCTTTCACAATCCTGTAAGCAAATAGCCGGTGGGAATCTAACTAGCTGCTACGGGGGACAGAGGCTGTGGCTGGAGGTCTTCCAATTGCCGCTGCTGCTTCGCTCTAGCCCGTTTTGTGCAGCTGAGCAGGAACATAAGCTACACCTCAGTTTCCCTGTCTCTGCTGTCAGGATTTGGGGGATTTTTTAATCGTCTCTAACGTATTTCCTGAAGTCTTTGAAGAGAAAGCAGGATGGAAAAAAGCGAGAACTTTGTGGAACTGCTGATGAAGGCAAAGTGCTGCATTTTAGTCTCCTTTTAATCTTTCGGCAGTCACGTGTTCCCTGGCTACATATGTTTTCTTAAAGAGCAAAGCATAATCAGCTTTGCATCCCGCATTGCCACGAGCACTTCCTCTTCGGTTCAAAGGCGGTGCAGAGGAATCGCGATGGAGAGACCCGGCTTTATGTCCATATTCATGCACACCTCTGCTTTGACTGTACTTTAAAGGTAGCTTCTTGCACGTAATAACTTGGGGCTCGCGATCCTGTTTTCTCACTTCTGTGTTGTGGCAATGTTGCTTTCCTTGGAGAAAAGCTCTTGTTTGTCATTAAATACCGGTGTTTGAGAAACAAAGTGGAGGAGGACGGTGCTCTCAAACCAAGGGCAGCGGCGTGTTTAACAGCCTGCCTCCGTGCTTGGGACTGCAGCTAGTCATCCGAGGTACTCGGTTTTGCCTACGTAAGCATAAAAAAAGGTGGATTACAAGCAGCTTCAGAGAAAAACGTGCAGACCTGACTTTCAAAGCACTCTGCACGCCCTTCGCGTGGAGCGGTGTAAAGCCGGGCAGCAGCCGTGGGAGCAAGAAGCTCCCAGGCAGCGAGTTCAATCGCTGCACAGTGCTCCTGGGCTTTTGTTAGATGTTTGCTGACAATCGTGTTATTCCTAAATGCGGTGTTAGTGATAAATGCTGGGAAACGGACCCACGGGAGAGCACGGCTAGGACTTTCTGTACTCCTGTGCCTGGGTGGGGACGGTAGTGGCGTGCGGCTTTGACATTGAGCTCTGGTTACCTAAAAACCAGACTGACTCAACCAGCTTTAATTTCAGCATGCTCAAAAGTAATCCAGGGACTGTAACTAATTGGATTTAAAGTGACTAGGGAATTTTTTTTTAGTGAACAGAAAGTGGAGGCTTTTCCAAGCTTTGTGGTTCTCAGGGGAATTTGCTTCCTGGAGACTCTTTCAGGTTATCTATGGCTTCTTCTACGGGAGATAAAACTCCAGCCATGTACAGCTTAGGGGAGAAAACCCACTGAAATTCAGCCTTTCACAACAAAGATATACAATGTGGTGGGTGATACGCCTTGAAACAGGGAGACTTGGACCTTAAAGCTCTGCTCCGAAATGCTTCATCGGCAGCTCTTGCGTGAAAGTTAAAGTGCTTGAATTAATGTCTTCTGCTAGGAACAATGTCCCTGGTGGTTGTCTCGTCCCCTCTCAGCTGAGCGATGCCCAGACTATGGCTCTCCTTTGGCAGAGAGAGAGGTCTGCCTCGACAAGGTACTAACTGGGAAGGAGCTGCACAATAACGGTTAGTTAAGCTTGTTCTCCCCTTCATAACAATCTGCCAGCTTTACCTTGGAGGTGATGAAGGACTACGCTGCCTGCAGGCAGATCTGTCAGGAAGGTAATCCTTGAGTGCCATCGCAGGTTGTCTTCGGTGCACTTTCATCCAGACTGGTTACTCGTGAAGCCAAAGGGGTGAATCCCTTGAATCCGTACTTGGCTTTTACTGGAGGCAGAAGCCTGGACTGGGTGGCCAAACATAGCCCTTCTTGACCCTAAAGCGGTAGCATGAAGAGCGCACCTGGTTTTCATCTTTGGAAATGAATGTTGCTCCAGGTTCCTGCCAGATAAAGACACGTTAAAGGGCAAAACTCTGAAATGGCAGTAGGCTCCTTACGAGAGCAGAAAGAGCCATTAAGATACCATGGTGAAAAATGAGGACGTTTTCAAACTGAGTGAGAGCAGATGTGATAGAGACCAGGATTCAACACTGTGGGAAATCAGTCTGCAGAGTGCAAAACGAGAATGGATCCTGAATTAACCGTAGCTGTTTCCCATCTAGAGGCAAACCAAAGAAAAACAGGTGAACAATTTGGTGCTACTGAGAAAATGACCATAAATACGAAGGATGTGAAAATCAAGTCTAAAAGACAATGGGACGGAAGAAACCAAAAACCTCTGGATCTCAAAAGATCTGTGAAGCTCAAAACTGATACTCATACATTTGTTGGTACACGGTAACATCGAGGAAGCTGCTGTTAAGAGCAAAAGAGAAGTGGTGAGGAAACAAGCTGTTCCCAGGGTCATGAGCTGCCCACCAGACACTCTTGGCCAGGCAGCGGTAGGACATTCTCTGTTGAATCTTCTGATGCTCTCAAGTGGCTTCCTCCGATTCCCAAAGGATTCCTCTTTGACTTTCTACAATTAAAATGGAGCCTTGAAAGAGAAGGAACAGGAACAGCAAATAAACAGGAATCCCCATTTTATGAAGTAGTTAGACACATAGTGAAGACCTGCCAGATTGGAAGTGAAGGGCAAGAGTTGAAAAGTAGATGATGAAAACAGGGAGGAAAAGCTCCCATCCAGGATCTTTCCTCAGGAAGACGAAGCACAGCAGACTGCTAGATAAAAGGGATGTATGCAACCTTGGATCTGACAAGAGTGGAAATCCCCTGGCTGGAGAAAAGAGAGAGGATGAGGTAGCTGTAAGGAGATCCTAGGGTACTGGGCTCAGATAAACCCTAGAGCAGAAGAAGCAGCAGCCAAAAGAAGGAACTCCATCAATCAGTGGCCGTGAAAGTGTGTGTGAACTTTTCTGAAATCCCCAGGGAGAAGAACAATTTGGGTTGAGAAGTGATGAATGCAGAACTCTAAATACTGGTGTCATCAGCCCTACCAGAACTAGTTTTCTATGAGCGTGTACAAGTCGCGCAACCTCCGTGTGCCTCTGCCTCGTCGCTTCTGTCAGATGGGGGTAGAGATATCATCTCAGTTAAAGCACGGATGTGAGCGATAGATCACTTCAACAGTTATAAAGTTCTTCTACTAAGGGAAGAGCATTATTGCTCATTGTTAGTGCGTTTAAATGATTGTGTATAGAGTAACTGCGAGGAGTCTTGACGTGTCACCTGGTTGACTTTTAAGCTGCTCTTTGCTACAGCGGGGATGGCTGCACTCCATCTGCTTCTGACAGCCTCCCATGATGGAAACTGATTTCTCCTGGGAAATCTATCCCGGGACGCAAGTTATCTTTACAGTCAAACGTTCTCCTGTTACCTAATCTCGATCTTGCTGCTGCAGTTTGAACCCATTCATTACTGCTCACCCTGTCTGCTGTGGGGTGCAGGTTTTTGTAGATACAGGAGGTGTCTGCGTTTTTATGAGTGGGTATGCGCTGATCAAGTGTGCCGGGTGGTTTTCATTGTAAGAAGCAGTCTGACTGCTTACAGCCTTGCCAAAGCTCAGCTATTTAGGCTAAAGCTTTTCCATGCCAGGCATTTCCCTCAAGCTGTTTTCCACCCCCTTCTTTTTTCCTCCTCTTTGCCTTTTTGTTTTAAAATGCAGCCAAAAATCTCAGCTGTTTCTGAGAACGAGGTTAGGGAATGATACCGCTGCATTATGGCTGAACGGGAGAACTTCGGTGATGGGACTATTTTTGGAAACCTCGAGTGCTCTGGAAGAGCGAACTGAAGTCTGGGAGCGGGGCTGTGACTTGGAGATGAGCCGGGTGCTAACCCCCCCCCCCCCCCCAAAAACGACAGCTCTCCGTGGCGGACATGGGTCGGTCGGTCTGGCTCCAGCCTGGGAATCTCAGTTGATACTGAGATGTTTCCTGCGAGAGGTTCAGGAATCACTCTCTTTGTCCTGAAAGGACTTTCTGTCCAAAAAAGTCTCACCCTGCACAAACTCAGTTTGATGCTGGACTCGTAGTAAAGCAAGGTGTGGGAGATCACTACACCTGTGTGCCTTTTTTCCTCTTTTCTGTTCTGCTACACCACAAATTGTTGAGTCTGCACGTCAAATTCAAGCAAATTTGAGAGTGGGAGGGAAAGCGGGTTTCAGAAATGCCTTCGAAAGCCTTTAAATTAGGTGGTATGGGTGAAAGGGGAGAACGGAGGTGCAAATCCTGAGGAAACCAGCCTACCTTTGTTTTAATGCTCCCCAGAGCAGCTTGTGTTTGTGCAGAATAATGTTGTCATTTGTTAACTCCCCTGCGACAGGATCCAACTCTGTATTTGAGCCGTATTTTTCCTTCTTCAGCTTTCAAGGGTGGGTTTTTTCCCCCAAACAGTTAAGACTGTTCAAAATCTAGGACCTCTGATGAAACCAGATCTGCCTTCGACGCACATTAATCATGGCTGGATTATGGGGTTGGAGTAGCCACTGGAATTTCTTTCTGGTGAAACTGGAAGTGACCTTTGTTTCTCCTTGTTCTGTGGGTCAGTCTTGAGCTTAACTGGACATCTACAAACGCTGCAGCTGCTAACGGAGACCACAAAGGTGACTGAGAGGTGAAGAGCAACCTCCGCCGCTCTCGTGCGTTGCTGCTTTCGCTGCTGCTGTGGCGTTGGCTCGTAGATGTCTTGCTGGTCTCCTTCCTGTTGGTAAGCACAGGGGGAGCAAAGCACAAAAATGCAGCAAATTACAACGCTAAAGACTTGAGGGGGGAAAATCCGCATCTAATAGGAAAACTCTATGGTAGAGTGTGCTAAGGAATCTGTCTTTGGACATAAAGAAGGCAGAGGGGCAGCTGTAAATATACCCTTCAACCTGGAACGTGCAATCAAATCTGCATGGGGAAATTCTTGTGCTCTTAGGAAGTCAAGGGAAAGTCTATGAGACTTCATTCTGACCCAGGGCGTGCCCGTCTGGATCAAGGTGGAGGATTGGGGCCATCCTAATTCCTAGTCAGTAAAAACAAATAGCTCTAGCAACAGAGGAGCAGCGCAAAAACAAAGTTACTATCAACACCCTGCCTCTTTGAAATCCCTTCCAAATTCTCAAAGGATAAGATCAATGCGAACAAAAACAATAACAGCACTGTATTAAAAGAAGGTGAAAAGGCAGCTCCCTCAGCAGCACACACCCAAGAAACGGGCTCTTCTTTGCTTTCTCGGAGCCGGCGTGAGGCAGGCAGAGTTTGGTAGAGCCCCAAAGTAGCAGCCAGATATTTTTTTTTTAACTTTGCGAGCTCCATAATGACAGCAGCGGTCGGCACCCCCTGTGCCAGAGCGCTCCTAACCTGCCCGCGATGGAATGTGCTGATAAAGAGGAATATTTCCTTGCGGACTTGGTTGGAGACACAGATTTAAATATTGCTAATTTCCAGTATCGGCCTCGGCAAGAGACTTCACCTCTCAGTGATCCATTTGTAAACGGTGGCAGCTCTTCCAAGCCTCGAATGTCTAATTAGACAACGCGCTTCATGACTTTGTCTCTCAGCCTCTGTGCTCACCTAAGCGGAGCACAGAGTTCTCTAAAAGCACAATAAAACAGCTGCCGATCCGTTTATGATGCGGTGTGGCAGCCTGGTGCGTTAGGTGTACGGAAATGTGAGGTTTTGATGAGTTTGGTGTGTAACAAGAAAGCAGAACTCTGCTCTGAAAATGAAATTCATTCTTTAAGTAAGAGCAAGATTTTTAGAGTAATCTGATGGTTTGAAAGTCAACATTTTGCTGCCTTTTATGAGATGAATTTAAAGTTGGGCATGTGTCGTAAAGGCAGATAAAGTGTAAGTGACCAAGAGGACTGAATGGCAGCAGAAAAACTTTAACTTACAGTCTCTTCAGGAAAACTTCCTAGAAACAGAACAGGGGATTTTAACAAAATTCTCATTAAGATTAATGCAAGTTGTGCTGATAAATCTTCTGGAGTTGTCTGACGCTTCTAAAGAAATACAGAATTTTAGAAGGAGATTTTTTTGTGTGTGCATAAACTTCTTTGTTTCTCACCAGCAAAATATTTTCAGCCAAGATGTGCCTGTGGCAAATCTCCCCTCCTGTGAAGTTTGTTGATATTTTTATTTCATTTGGGCAAAGTCTTGATTACAGTTGGGAGTTCATTTCTGCTTTGACCATAGAGGAGGTAAAAAGCTTCAGAAATGCAATTGCTTTCCACCACTGGATCTATGAGAGGAAAGAATTATAGCTCAAAGCTTACAAGAATAATCTCTTTTGAATCTGAAGGGTCACTTGGACATTATGTGTACCAAGACTGAATCACCTCTAACAGTTGCACTGAGTGTAATCAAAAGTACAACAGACGATAACACAGCTTGCTCAGTGATAAACATTCACATGTGAAACAACAGGGCTTTGAGTCACTCTGTTTAGCTTTCTCCCCCATCATCTCAAATTCAAGCCATGAAGAGCCATCCCCACAAGCGTTTGGCTTCCGTGCTCTGAGCTTGAACGTACCCTGTGCTGCTCGTGCAGGAACAAGAAGGGCTGGCTGCAGGACTAGACACTTGTGCTGTCCTGCACACCGCTCCTCTCTCACACCAGACACCAACTTAGTCTGCGTCAACCGATTTCGTACAGTGCTGTGTATGCTAACAGGAGAGGAAAAACCCCAACCAAAACCCCCTGAAGACTGGAAACAGAAGAGAGGCAATTATAATTAACCGAGAGAGATGATGTTGCATTTAGCTGAGGTAGAGATTTGGCTGGTGGAGGCTCCTAGAGCACATGCGTGTTTTGACTGTTTCTTGGGCTCTCTGCTTGTGACTGCTTAGTGTCACCCTGATTCCTTCATGTGGATGAAAACCTCAGATATCTTGAGATATCTGAGGTTTCACATGTCCACTCTGGGCTGCCAGAGTACTAACAGCTGGGTTGTGCTGGGCTGGAGGAACTGAAACTGTCTGCATTGTCCATTCTCACGTTGCTTCCTGGAAGCTCTTGAGATCTGACAATCTGCAGGGACTTCCAGAACAGCTACAAGATTACAGATCTTGTCCAGCCCTTTTATGTTGTCTTGTGCTTAATGTTTTTAAAATGTGTAAAAGGCGCTCTGCCAGAGTATGCCACCCCCCAAAACTGTGCATATACTTTTGAAGGAGTTTTTAAGGGACTAAGAAATGCAATGGAACGAGGCAGCGTGGCTGATAGTGGCACAGCAGATAACACACAGAAAAAGCTACGCCTAAACAAGATACAGTTGAGTGCCACTAGTATTGTCCATAGGCCGACGGCAGCATCTTCAGAACTAATTTCACAAAGGCAGTTTTTAAACACTTCCTTTTATGTATGTAGGCTTGGGTGAGTCATGCCTTGCGCTCAGTTAAACTTTCTCCTCGTTGCTCAACATCAGGGATAATGACAGTGCCTGGCTCTTTACACGGAGATCTCCAGATCTTCATCTGGAGATCTCGAGGCATTTGATAGGTGGGGAATTGAGGCAGGAGAGGTGAAGCGATATGCCCAAAGTCACTTGGTGGGCCACAGGCGAGGCTGGAAGAGGCACCCAGTCCTGCCCTCTGCTCGCCAGACAATGGAGACCCTGAGTTCAGATAATATTGCTTTCCACAGTTTGCGCTGTGATTGCTAAAATGAAAAAAGGGGTTTTAATACAAAAGCTGCATAGTTCCATTGCCAAAACACGTACAGATAGCACAGAACCATAGAAATGTATACCTACTTCGCTCACCATCACTGTTCCAAATAACCAGTACGAAAGTCAAGTAGCCTTCTGGGATAATCTGGTTTAGTTCTCTAACTAACTGTGTAGTTCAGCCTCGGTTGCACCACTGGAGGAATAATTGGTTCTGATGTTCTCGAGTTTCATTTCACGTTGGTTGTTTCTAGAAAAACATCTGTATTCCCCCGGTTAATTGAAAGAATTTAAACAGATTTTCAATTCTTTATGATGTTGTGTTTTCCTAAGACAGTGCCAAGCTCAGTAATCAGAGGCCACCTTTGCTGCCTCAGACTCCTGTACCCGGTATCACACTGCACTGCCATGGTTGCACATCCCTGATCTTTTTACGATTAGTTACTGGCACGCAAGTGTCGGAAGAGTGCATTCAGGTGGATGTCAGGCTGTACAGGCTGTGCTTTTGTGGGAGATGCCGCACGCATATGTTATTGAAACAAAGGCTGGTTTTTGGTGAAGCGCGCTGTTGAACTGCCGGTGCTCACAACCAGAAACAGCCCAGGGTGTCCAAATCGCCCGGCTGGGAAAGGACGGTTGTTTTTACTGGTCATTTAGGCCTGCCCATGAAGACTCGGGTCTTTCGTTGCACGGTGGCAGTAACCCAGGGGGAAGCAGAGGTGCGAAGGCAGCTACTCCAGTGTGAGAGTTGTCGTTGACTAGGGTGCTCGCTGGGGAGGCCAGGAATTTGGGCTTCAACAGCTTCAGCGTGGGAAGGGTCTCCCATGCCCCATCTCCAGAGTACTCCAAAGGCTTGGGAGCAACAAAGGCAGGCAGGAGTCACGTTCTGACAAGGGAGAGTCCCGTTCAGTTATTTCAAGTAGCACCTGCAGGCACCTTCTTTTAGGAAAAAGGCTCCAGCTTTGGTATCGGGAGTGAACAGATGCATCTGTCTTGTAGCCTGGTTTAGAGAAAAGAGAGATCAGGTGCTGCTTCCTCCCTCATACCTGCCGTGCTTAGCATTTTTTAACTGGCAGGCAGCTTCCCACTCAGAATGCAAAATTAGATCATTTTGTTTAACTGTCGTGGTATGGCTTTTATCCCTCTTTGTGTGCTATGTAAGATGTTTAGGTATCAACTTTGGACTTGGCCAAGTCCTGAAAGCTGCGTGTTGTTGCATTTGGAGTCCCCACATCCATCTCTGCATAAAATGCTTCCACAGCTGTGAACTGGCTCTGAGAGCTGGTGGCCCTCTGCATGGCCCATGTCCCTCACTAGGGTTGTTTTGGGAGTCCTGAGATAAGACAGATCATTGCGCTGATGTGTGCAGGCTAGACACAAACGGCGGCTCTGGAGGCGAGTTAGAGCATTTCTGCATGTGACTGTGGGTCCATGAATCGATCAGCAGTGCCCCACGTCACTGGTGGGATGACTTCAGTGAGGATATTCTGGTTGGGAGCATCGGTTGTAGTAGTAGGGAAATAAAAATTAGTACAGGGGAAAGAAGTCAATTCATCTGCTCAATTTCCCCCCCTCTCCCTGAATTTTGTAGAACCCACAAGCATAGACCTTGCGTAAGTGGATTGCATTTCACATCTCATGTGCATAATTATATCTTGCAAACATTTTATTAATGGATCTATAATCATAGAGTAGCTTGTATACACATAACACTGGTGTTTGATTATGCTGCAGCTGCCATAGATCAATGGATACCCACACAGGACTCTTGCTTATTAGTGTCTCGCATGTGTGAGGTCTAGAGAACAATAACGTCGGCGCCGCGCAGTTGTTCAACTGCTGCTACCTAGGGGAAACCAGGGGCTTTAGGGACACGGCGGCAAAGGGTGACAGAAAGAACAGTATATACAGGACTTGGCGCTTGGAGAAAGCTCCCTGTCTCAAACACACCCCATCTGTAAATCTCCAAGTGGTATTCTGTCTCAATTATCCCTGCACTGTAAACACGTTAGGTCTTATTCTGGAAAGGGGTCTGTTCTGAGAAATCGTTCGGAAAGCAGCATGCCTACAAGCTTGACCGTCTCTGTTCTCTGAAGGTGACTCACCCAGAGGCCTGGTGACCAGCCGAAGTTGTTCTTCGGTGAACCAACAGACCAAGGATTTGCAGCCCAAGGTAAGCCGCCTAACGTTTGAGCAGCCTGAACCACGCTGAAAGGGTTTGCAGGGATATCGCTGAGACACCTTCAGGAAGCAGATGCGTTTGGTGATGCAGAAGGAAAAAGGTTCTAGCTCCTTTTGGAGCGTTGATGATACAGCGCTAAAAAAATAAAAGCGCAAAAAAATGTCCGTTGAGCTGCAGAATTCCCCTGAGTTTGCATCCCATCTCCAACACGATAACCTCGGCTTTCCCTCACGTCCCCCCGCTACCACCTGCGAAGCTGCGCCTGATCCATGTTGACTGGCTGGCTGGTGGCCAGCGGCTCTGGCCAAGCAGGGTAAATAACCGTGGAAATTCTGCTGCAGCCTTTCTTGCAGCAAAGACTCTAATTTGTGTGCCTCTCCTCTGTCTAGCTAGGAAAGGAAAAAAGCAGGAGCTTCTCTGTCTTTGAGACCTGAATTGCGTTATTAGGTTTTGGGGGCTGCATGGGGTAGAGAGAGGAAGAGCTGCTCTAATTTTATAAGCTTCCCTTGATGAGAAAACAGGCCTAAACTAATTGTTTTCTCCCAGTTCTATCTGTTACAATATAAAGGAATCAGTTCCCTTCACTAAAGAGGTATTCTTCAGAGCAGAAGGGGTTTTTTTGTGTGTGTCAGCTTTCATGTAGAGAAACTGGATAAATTCAGAAGAAAAATACAATACTGTGCCCCTGTTTTCCATCTCGCCCCTTCCAGCTATCCTGTTTCTGCATCAGACCAACCGAGGCAACAAACAGAGGCAGCGTCTCATCTGTTACAGACTTTCCGATAATATTGACTCACTTTACTTAAAACAAAAACTTTGCAGTGGAGAGATGAAAACCCCGGGATGACAAACGTTAAACAAAGAGCTGCCCAGAGGAAAGCACTCAAATTTGATGTTGTTTCCAAAGTCGTGAAAAATATATGCCAAGGTCAACCCCCCGAACTCGCTGGGTGGTTATGTCTCCCGTTTCTTATTTTAGGGCTTTACAACCACTCATCTTGCTTTCGACCTTGGTGAGGTTGTTTGCAAGCTGTTCTGCGGCAGAAGGCACGGTCGGTTTGGGGGGCGAGGAGGGGGAACTGGGCGATGTACTAGCAAGTGGTGAAAGATTATGGGAGGTTAAGAGAGCAGGTTTCTGCCTTATGAACTTGGCAGTTCTCCTGCAGGTCTCCGCTCCTGGTATTGATCTTGCTGTAAGATGAATAGTGATATGGATTTTTTTTTTTTTTTAAAAAAATGTCTTATTTTGGGACCTTAAAATGTGCCTGACATTCACGAGAATTTCACTTAAGGGCTGGTATGAATCTAAATGAATCACAGTAATAGAGAACACTTCTATATTTTCAATCTCAGCATATTTTCTTTTCAGATTTGGTTATTATTGAAGAAAGCTTTTCAAACGATTCTTAGTGCTTTTAACTTCCGAATTTACACGTGTATCTGCATTACAGTAACGTACCAAAAATCGGAAGAAACAGCTTAAATACATACGGGGTTATTGCCTGAATCTGCAGTTCCTATTGATGAGAAATGTATAAACTTCCCATAGCGTATTTTCTACATTCAGAAAAAAAACTTCTGGAGTTTTTTATGAAGTCTGCGTACAATCAGTTAGGGGATACAGACACTTTCCTCATTTTTTTATTAATTTGCTCATACTTGATTCAAATCACGCCTTCTGGCTAACCTTAGCATTGCCCTCTTCCAATTTGCATGAGTACATGTAAAGTTAAGATTGTAATACTGAGAGATTAGAAAACCTCATTTCTTTATCAAAAGATCTAATACGCTCTAATATTTTTATGTTGGCAATAGGTATTGTAATATCCAACTGTTTTTTGGCATGTGCAGCCATCCTTACGACGTTCCAGAGCTGCTAAAAAGCCGGGGGAGTGGTTGTAGGAAAAAAAATGATCAAGGTATGTATGAAAAAATGGATTTAGGGACAGGTGATGTATGTCCTGCTGTGCGCCTTGATTGAGTTAGCTCCTGTAAATGCCTGTTTGTGAAGATGAAGAATCAAGGGTTCAGGCTGCTGTCTTGGCGCTGTGTTTTCAGCATGCGAGTAAGTGAACTTTTTAAGTGCTGGCGAACCGAAGTGCTGGATTTTTTGCTGTAGGCTTGACACCAAGACTTCAAAGACACCGAGCAGCCTCGCTGCAGGTTTTGAAGTGGTGGGTGCTCCTGCTCTCCTCAGGAACAGGCCCCTCGCCTGCGGTCTGCGCGGCTCGGCGCTGCTGCGGGCAGCCGCGGCTCCCTGCTGCTCCCGGGCCGGACGGGTAAGGCACCGATGCCGCCCCGATAGCCGTGTTTGGGCGGCAGCCGGGCAGCGGGGTTGGCGGGTCCTTGGGCAGCGGTGGGGGACGGCTCCGGGACCGGCCTTCGGGCTAAGCCAGGCCTTCGCGCTGGCTGCCGGGCTGGGGTCAGCCCTCGCGGGCCGTGAGGGGAGCCGGAGGAGGCCGGTGCGGCGACACCACCGTCCCCCCCCCGCCCGCCCCCTCCTCACCACCACCGCCTGGGGCTGAGGGGGGGCACGACGCGGCCCCCTCTCCCTTCTCCCGACGCGGGCGGGACGGCCGGAGCAGGTGCAGGGGGCGGCCGAGCCCCCGCTGTGAGGGGAAAGCGCCCCACCGCCCCCGGGGCGGCCGCCGCCCGCGGCAGGGCTGAGGCTGCTCCCCTCGAAGCAGGAAGCCGGAAACCATCGAGACGAGCCGCGTTAACGGGGGGGGGGGGGGGGGGGGGCGCGGGGGAGCGACCCCGCTCCCCTCAGCGCTGCGGGGTGAGTCACCGCTCGGCGGGGGGGGGAGGCACTGACTCACCCCCACCCCCCCCACCTCACCCCGCTTCCCGCCTCGGAGGGAGGCGCGCGAGCCCCCGCGGCGCATGCGCGGCGGCGGCGGCGGAGTTGTGAATGGTGCGGCTGTTCGGCCGGAGTTTACGAGCCGGGGAGGAAGTCGGGGCGGGGGGGGGGGGGGGGAGAGGCGGGCGCGGGCGGCGCGCGGCGGCGGCAGCGCGAGCTCCGGCGGCGGCTGCTCTGCGCGCGCGGCGGGGGGAGGAGGAGGAGGAGGGAGAGGGAGGAGGCGGCGGAGGGCGGGCGGGCGGGAGGGGGGCGCCGCCGGCGGGGGCTAACAAAGGGCGAGGCGAGCGCTGGGGCTGGGACAGCGCGGGGCGGGCGGGAGGGAGGGAGGGCAGCCGGCGGCGGCCCCACCACCATGCCGCGGGTTGTCCCCGACCAGCGGAGCAAGTTCGAGAACGAGGAGTTCTTCAGGAAGCTGAGCCGCGAGTGTGAGGTGAGGCGGCGGCGCCCCCCCCTTCCCTCCCTCCGCCCGCCCGCCGCGGGGAAAGTTTCCGCGGGCCGCGGAGGGGCCGGGGGGAGCCCCGCGCCCGGCCTCAGCGGCGGCGGGGGAGCCGAGCCGGGCGGCGCGGGGAGGCGCAGTCTGTGCACTCCGCTGCCCCCTTATCGCCGGGATTGGCCCCTCCTGATTGCGCGCCCTGTGCTCCGCAGATTAAATACACCGGCTTCAGGGACCGGCCCCACGAGGAGAGGCAGGCCCGCTTCCAGAACGCCTGCCGCGACGGCCGCTCCGAGATCGTAAGTGGCGCCGCGCTCCCCTCGGGGCCCGCCGGGACCGGGCCGGGGCGGCCGCCGGCGCCTGTCAGCCGCCGCCGGGGTAACGCCGCCCCCGCGCCCGGGCCGCCGCGCCCGGGCCCCTCCGCCGCTCTGCCCCCCTCCCCCCGTGTTTTTCTTTAAAAGACAAAGTTTCGGGGAGCCTGCGAGGGGGAGGGACGCTTCGGAGCAGC
The DNA here is from genome assembly GCA_009819775.1 of Phoenicopterus ruber ruber. NCBI lineage: Eukaryota > Metazoa > Chordata > Aves > Phoenicopteriformes > Phoenicopteridae > Phoenicopterus > Phoenicopterus ruber. The sequence goes on from CM020227.1 coordinate 3,019,696, forward strand.
CCGGCTGCGGTGCCCGGCGCTGGGTGTGGCGGGAGCGGGCCGTGTTCGGCCCGCGCGTGGGGTGGGTCGGGGCCGCGCCGTGCTGGAAAGTTTTCCTTGAGGAGAAAAAAAACCAACCCCCTGACATGTGCCGCCTTTCAGGCGCCGAGGGGAAGGGGGCTTTCGTTAAAAGGCAGCGCTTCTTTCCCCTTAAAACAGAGCTTTTTCGCTAACGCGTGTCAGCCGTGAAAATCCAGCTGGCGTGAGCGTGGGGTTACGGGGAGGTGATGGGTAGGTGAGGAGACTCTCCCGGAGCCACCCGCGAGTGCGAATTGGCTGTACTTCCTTCCCGGGGCACGTGTTACGGTCGTAGGCTGCTTATTTCAATATTCGGCTTTTTTTTTTTTCCCCCCTTTTTTTTTTTTCACAAACAGTAGCTTTCAGAAATGAGTATAATTGTTCAGAAGGCGCTAGCTAAAAGTCTCGAACGAGCTGTTTGATGTATTTGTGAACTAAATCAAGTGCTTTTAAAATTAGGCTTTGAAACTTGCAACTTCAGCCCCATTTTTCTCATACATTAAGGTTAGGTACAGGCTGCTCTCTTCTTCTGAATCAAGAAGTGAGATGAGGTACGGCTCGGAGTAGTCAAGAACTGACTAGTTATTTCCTGGTTTGATTTCTGCTCTGCGTTCCTTCTGCAGGACCAGTGTCTCAGAGCATTGTTGTTAAGTTCTTGAATCTTTGCTGTTCTTAAAATGCAGAAGTAACCTCTTTTTCATTTACAGTATATAATGAAAGATGAGGTAAAAACTCCCTTCCCAGAGAAAATAACCCCCGTTTTCACCGAGTGTGGTTTACCGTGATTCTTTAATTTCACACGGTGTAGATATTGCTAGTCAGTTCACAATGAAATTATTCTTGTGCATATCCCAACAAATATCACTGAATACCAGTCACTGCAACTGATCTTGTTCATTTGCATTTGTGAGTAAAAGGATGTACTTACACGGTTATCTTTTACCGAGTAACTTTATTCTAGCTGAATCTTATCCCCGCTTATCTGCGGTCTTAGAACCTGTCATACTATTTTGTGAGAGGCCCCCTGTAGCCAGTCTCTTAATTTTACTATTTTTTTTACGTTAGTTTTTCATTGCGCATGTTTGCTTCCTTTAAAAAGTCACCAGGGAAACAATGGGTAGGTCAGGAAAACAGAGTTTGCTAGCATTTGAAGTTCCTGGACAGGTGAAAGCGCATAGTATATCTGAGTCTGTCCCTCAGAAAAAAAAATAAATGGACATGTAGCTTACAAACAAGCTTTCTAATGCGGCCTGTGCAGTTATTTATATAAATGGGAAATCACTGTAGTTTCACCTTTGTACTTCTAAGCCTGCTGCTGTCTTTCTCTGACAGAGCTTCATCCCTCGGAAGCAACCGGTGATCCCTGTTCTATGGATTTTTACCTCTACTTAATTATAAAACAGCCGCTGAATTTCTTGATCTGAAACATCTGGTTTTGTTTTGTGAACGGGGCACAAGTAGTCAGGTTTATTTAGAAATGTAGTGTGTGTAATGACTGATGTTAAAAAGAGCTAGCAATTTTACATTTTTTTGTCTTGAATGTTTTTCCAGACATCAAGGATTTACTCTTTTATCTCCAAAGGGAGCCTTTGCAAATGACCTTACGTATTTTTAAGCAGGCAAAAAACCCCAGAGAATAGCTTTAGGGATTTAATGTAGAACTGGCAATAAGTTACTTCTGTCACGTAACTCTTGATTGAATAAAGAAAATAATTACCAGCATTACTGAGAAAGCAACTGTGAAATATTAAATAAGATTTCGGGTTTACTGGTGTTGCTTTGATAACTTGAAAATAACTTTACGTGTTCAGTTTGTTTTGGGAGACTTCCTAACTCCATGTTTGTTTGGAAGGTGCTTGTATTTACGTTGTCTACATGCAGGGCACATCACCCTTGTGCTACCTGATAAGCTTTTTGCAAAATTGGAAGCATATGTGTATGATAGCATTTCAGAGTGAGCTTTAAAAGGCTGTCTATAGAAAATTACGATTTTCTTCATTTCAAGTTTAAGACCAAACTGGACATGTGATTTTTTTTTTTCAATTTTTTTTAAATTTGTTTGTTACTAGAAGAAAATTGTTGGGTTCAGTGTAGTCGTGTGTGGTTACTAGTGAGACTGTTCTCGAATTTTTCAGTATCGAGCTATGATTTTGATTTGAGAAGCTCATGAGTATTTTAATTGGATGGCTTTATCTGTTCAAAGGGATGGAACAGGCTTCAAAAATCCAGAGAATAAACGTCCATATAGCTTTTTTAAATAGCCTATGGTTTAAACGTTGCCTGCATGACTCCACGAGGACGTGGGAATTTGTGTCCTTTCATTTTCTTTTTTCCTCTGGTGTTTTTCCCATGCTTTTTCATGGCGCTCCAGCACAAGTTGGGGGGCGGAAGCCGGCAGGACGGGCTCTGTGCTGTCTCGCTCGGTTTCCCAGCGAGCAAGCGTGGTGCTTCTGACCCGGTATCTATCCTTGGGGCCTGCAGAAGCTGGAGCGGTCCGGAAGGCTGCAGCTGTCAGCTGGTTTACACTCAAAGATCCTGGCGTTTTGTTTTAAGTGTATAAATTAAGGAGCATAACCCACCTATTTGCTAAAGATGCTCGGAGGTGGGAAGGTAGTTCTTGAACAGACTAAATGGTGATGGCTTACGAGTCAGAAATATTTGGAGACAGGTATAATTTTTTTGTTGCTACGTAAATAGAACCACTTAGAAAAGCGAAGGGATAATACAAGCTAGTCACCCTGATACTGATGGTTCGCAGCCCTCGCAGGTTTGGTGCCTCCTGTTTGGGCAAGTGTATCCTTGATGAAGCTTCTGTTACGTTGATTGAAATGTTTGTCTTTGCGTATTGTGCGGGAAACAAATGTTAATGTACCAATGCAATATCCCGCCAGTAGTAGTAGGACCGATTCGTCAATTTTAATGATATTGAGAATGGGCTTAACAGGAGACTAAAAAAAAAAAAAAATTAAAAAAATCTGCTTTTAAGGATAGTCTGGAATGGAACCTGATTGCAGGGTATTACTCTCCCTTGGCAGAGGGGAAAAAGTCAAGACAAAGCCCTTGTACTTTCAAAATGGGAGGTATTAATCCTGTGACAGGCAGCGTTGCAATACATGACCGGATCTATCTTAAATAACATGTAGAGCTATTGTGTCATAGATAGCAGCCCAGCTGTACTTATACTGTAAAGTTGCTGAATTCTGGGTTGCTTGAAAGGAGTCTGCTTGTCAGGAAATTCCAACTATTAAAGTAGTATTTGTATAGCTTTTAGGAAAAACTGTATTCTGGATTAATGACCGTTTAAATCTAAGTGATCATGGTAATCAATACAGTTATTTGATTGCAACAAATTACGTTTGACCCTGGGATTTCGAGTAGAGTTATATTCTGGGAGCACGTTCGAGTATTCGCATGCTTACAGGACGTACTCACACGTACCACAGAAGAGTATAAAAGCTGTGAATCCGACTTTGACTTGAAAAAATCTTTTTTTATTTCAAGTCTAGAAGTTGACATACTCTTCCCAGCTTGGAGCTGATAAGACATACAAATAAATAGAGAGAGTTTATAAAGAAAACCGAATCTTACTTTCATTTGAAACCATAGAAAATTATTTACTTGAAAGCAACGTATGCTTTTTCTAATATGGTTAAGTTGGTCCCTTTAATGATTTAGGGCTGCAGCCGAGAAGAATTCCTATGGATACCTGTTCTCGCTGACACAGCATCTGCTGATTTGGATTTCAGTGGTGTCTTAATGTGGCAGGAGGATTTCATCCTGTGAAGCTTGAGCTGTCTATTGATGCTTACTTGCGTGTAGACAATGAAATAGGAATATTTGCATTTCAGTTCAGATAAGTGTTTATCTCAGTACGAGTAGATTGTGAAAGCAAACAAGTCCTTTTCTTTCCAAAAAAGTTGTCCCTAGTAACAGGTCCCAGGAGGTTCGTTTTCCTTCAGCAGTACTTCTTTTGGAGGTATGCAAGCTCTTTAAAAAGCACGGGCAATTTTTAGTGTTGCAGGTACTAAGTTGGTGCAGGGTATCCAGACAGAACTGAAATGACAGATTCTAATGTCAGCAAAACTGATTTGAAAGAAGTATTGATTCCATGTTGTATTTTATATCTGAAGCAGCCAATGGCAAATGTTGTCAAAATGGAATCAGATGTTTGTAACTTAATACTTAAGAAAAATGATGAGTGCATGTTTTTGACTTTAAGTATTCTCTATGCTGCCTGGCTTAAGACATAAACTGATGTAAAAATAAATGACTGCCTGCATAATTTATGTAATGTCTTGCTCCCTGATCCTGTTTGTATTGATTTTTCTAAAAGGCTTTTGTGGCCACAGGAACCAATCTGTCTCTCCAGTTTTTTCCGGCCAGCTGGCAGGGGGAGCAGCGACAGACACCGACCCGGGAATATGTCGACTTTGAAAGAGAAGGAGGCAAGGTAAGAAGGAAATTGTTGAGACTGAAAGAAATTTTTATGCTGTGCTTATGGTCTTATTAGTATGGACCGCATGTGTGATGCGAAATTACTAACATTTTGCATCTCGGTGCATGTAGGTAGTCACGTGAGTAGGACCGAAAGCTGGTAGGGTAGGACCTGGTATCGCTTTGTTTTAAAGCGTGTTAATGTTTCTGGAGGGAAACACGTGGGCAGTACTGGTGGGTCTTTACTATTTTGAAGAACAGAACTTTGTTTCTGCTTTCATGCTATGATAACATTTCGGGGAGCAATTTAACTTTAGTGTTGAGTAGGTGCTTCTAAACCAGTTCAGAAATTAGACCTTGGCCAACAAATTGTGGGAGACAGTAGTGAAAATTTGCATTTTGAACGGGTTACTCCATTGGGTCTTAGGTTGCCAGTTGGTACGGCGAACGTTCAGTGTGCTGCTTAGTGGAATGAAGCTTTTTTTACTCAGTTTCACCATGAGCGATAATACGGAATAAGCATTGCTTTCAAAATTGATTTCTGAATATTTTTTTTTCAGACGTGGTTGTCCCGCAGACTGATATTGAAAGCTAGAATTCCCTGATGACAGTGATGGTTACTGTGAAGCTGCATTAGATTTAAAGCCAGAAACCTTGCTTAGTCTCATCAGAATAAAGTTACTGAAATCACTTACAGCTGGTTTTGTTTTACAGGGAAAACATACCTTTAAAATGTAGATGCTGTCTCTTATCTATGCTACTCTAGGTGCTTTGGGACCGATCCAAAGATCGCTGAATTCAGTAGGACACTTTCTGCAGACCTCAGTAGGTTTGGACCAGCACTTAAGCCCCCCATAGCCTTTCTGTTTCCAGCTAATTTCTGTATAACTTTTTTACTTTAAAGAATTCTAATAGACTACAAAATTCTTGCTTTTGCCTAAAAGTTTTTACCCGCTCTTGTAACAAGTAACAGCTAATGCTACCAGACCTACCAGGCTGGAGGAAATATTTGAAGTGTATTCAGGTTTAATGGCATATTGGGTCTTTTAAATGCTGCTAGGTGGAAGAGAAATATTTCCTATAGTGGGAAAGCTTGATTGGAAGAAAAAAAAAAAAATTCCTGAGGGCAGATATGGTATTTGGAATTCAAGTTAATGATTTTTTTTTTTCCTTTGAAAAAAATGTTTTCCATTTGGTCCTGCGAGGCTTGCAGAAGTTTGACAAATTGGGGGAGAAGGAGTGAAGTTGGCTGTGCTGGGTACTGACTGCTTTGCTAAGGAAACTGAATTGAATCTGGCTCTTATTGAAAAATATTGATTCTGGCTCACAATTGAATGAGGAATTTTTCTTGTAATGTGTAAGAAGACTGAAGTCTCTCTTCTTGCCAGTTCAAAACTAATTTTATTTACTCCTATGATTTTTTTAACTTTGTTTTCTCTGAATGAATTCTTAAAGTACTGAACTACTTCATCCATTTTCTTGTGTTGTCTTAATCACGCGAGAGCGTGGTAGATACGCTGTGTATTAAAATAGAGCATGAGCCTCATTAATGAATGCCACTCCCCGTTTTATGTGTGTTTACAGTAGATTCTAGAGTGCTTCACTAAAATGTTTAGAAGAACGCATCTGAACGAGGCTAGAGGCGGACAAACTAATAAATGGGAGCGGTGTTACGGTCTAGTAGGAACAAATCACAAATTCACCATTGTGATCGGACTTCGCTGGTGTAAGTCACGCGCGAACGCAGGCTTGCTCTGCGCGGAATTAAACTTGTCTGAAAGTAAGCCACTCCCATAACTTCGGGAGAGGAGCAAGCAGAACGGGAGAGCGTTTCTTACCTTACCGACAGAAACAGTTAAGTGTTTCACGTGAATTGTCTGAGATTTTTGTGCTCTGTGGATTTCTGTCGTTCGGTTTTATCAAGAATTTCTTTCATAGGCTTCAGCAGTCTCTTAACACCATGTGATTTTTGTAGCTCTGTGCAACATTGTTTTATGAGCTTTGATTCTCGAGGCAGTGCATAATGTGTGTTTGTTCATCACTGGATTTAAGCCAGCGAGGCATGTTTTTAATTATGTGAATAAAAAAAGGCTATGGGGGGAGCTGTCAGTTAATTATTATTTTAGGCATTAGTTTGAGATCTAGAATGTAGATAAACTTACCAACACTAGAATATTTTTATTCTGGAATCCTGCTTCGGTGTTTGGCTAAGCAAATGATGGCCCAAAATAGTTTATGCAGAGTTGAAGTATGTCACTATTGTGCCTAAGCAGTTTTGTGCGCAGATTGACAAAGCTACCGAGGCAGCATCTGCTAGAATTGCTGCTTAAACGATTGCGTTTTAGAAAGAGCAAACGCCCTTGTGAATCCACGTGAAAGTCGGGATTCTGTGAATATCGACTTCATGGGCTTGAGGTTTTTCATTCTGGTATTTCTTAACTGAGGGGTTTTTCCTATGCTTAATTTGCCTTTTAATTTGATGCATCTGATGTTCACGATGGGTGGGTAGGCCTCTAGTGGATACCCTGTCTTCATTAATTCAAGAACTGGATAGCTAAGTGTTCACTTAATGTTTCTGCTCATTTTAAACTCAAGCTGAACTGGGGTTTTTTTGAGGTAGTTTTTCACATTCTGCTCTGTCTTTGACCTGTAGCAAATTTAATTGTGTATTTGAGCCATTATTCAGGTTTGTCATAGCAAAAGAAAAAGTAGCACTAAAAAGAGGTCCCTAGACTGTAAAAATTGTAGAACGTGATATTTCATTGTGATTGTGGGGGGGTGTGGGGTGCGTCAAATTCCGTGTATGCCCTATTTCTGGATATCTGAACCATACCAAGGCTTCCTCATCCTTTGTGTTGTCAGCTAATGTCCAGTTCTCTTTTTTCTGTTTTTTGTTTTTTTTTTTTTTTTTTAAAAAAAAAGAAAAAATGAATAGATACTAAGAAGTTCAGAGGCAGACAGTGTAGTAGTGTAACGTATTGCCTGAAATCTCATGTAATTGAACCTTGGAATGAAATGGAGAGCTTCATTTTCGCCTTGATTCTCTGGTGTCATTAATTACTCAGACTAGTTTTATTGTGCTTGATGAAGTTCTTTAATTATTACTTCAGTTTTATACTGACACCATATGAACTTCAGGCTCAACTGTGTGTGGACTTCAGTGCTTCTTAAAATCTAATTTTATTGAAAGTCCCTTTGTTTTGTTAAGAACTGTGTGATCAGCTTTCTTTGCATGATTCACTTTGTATAATGAAGCCGGGGACATTTTATTTGAGGTGTTTATACAGCTCTGGTCTTTCTTACCTGAAAGAACATTAGTTCTTGGATATTCTTTCTTACAGTTTAGATACCAGTCGCTACAGTGACGAGGTGCGTGAAGTTGTTTTACTTCCCCTCCCCTTTATAATACTGTTCTCCATCTCGTTTCTAACGCAGCTTAACTTCCTGTCTGCTCTTCAGCGGCAGCTGCTCGTAAACCCGGGGCTTCGACGCGGGCTTATGTCAGCGGAGTGCGCTCGCAGCTCCGGAGGAAAGCACATCAGGCGTGATTTAAATTGATTCGGAGCGCCTGGTATGCCACATGTGGGATGTAGCTAGGATTTCTACTCGCTAGACCGTTAACTTTGTTCTAGCCGTAACTAAATATTACCGGACTTCAGGTTTCTTCCTGAAGATGCTGAGTTTCTACTCGTGCAGTTTTTTTTCCTGTCGTAACTAGGAAATTCTGTTTGGCTATAAGTTGATGTTAAGTGCTTGCATGAATCTAAAAAACTGAGAATCTCCGTTGTGCTGCAGACATGAACAGCAGTTACAGACATGTAATGAGAATGAAAGGTGCTATATTTGAATAAAAACTATATTTAAACGGCAGCCAACAGCACCAGTTTTCCACTTGTGTCCTCTTTTCTCACTAGAGGTTAGATAGATAGGACTTGTCCCCAAATCAACTTTTTTTTTCCTGACTTGAGCAATAACATTGTATAGATGATTGAGATGGTGTACTGGCTGCTCCATTTTCTGAGCAAATGCAATTTCCAGTCAAAGATAGGATGACGCCGTACCCAGTAGAACTTGCTTGGAAAGAGGAGGCTTAATTTATGAGAAATATCCGAATATCAGTGCTAACCTGTATTGAATCGGAAGTTTTACTTTCCTTACTTTGTTTGGTCCCCACCGCTTTCTGAAGAATTTAGATGAAACATTGTCATTTGAACAAAGTTGTAGTAGCAGCTTTCTTTCTTCTTTCTTTAGGTACGCTTACTTTTAAAAAATCGGTGTCTGGGAAACTGATTTACAGTTTCAGCTCTCATTTTACCCTCACTGTAGTGCTAGAGAGCCGTATTCCTTAAGTTCCTATATGTTCAGTCCAGCAGTATTTGGGATTTTTGCATTGTCACCATCTAAAATGTTCTCACAGTTAGCAGTTGCTCGTATGTGTTCTCTTCAATCCACTGAGTCTCTGGACCGAAAGGATTTGGGTTTAACTTTTTTTCCAGATCAGTGGGAAAGGGTTTCTGATGTTAGAGATTTAGAAAAAAAAAATGTATGCTAGAGCCATAACATTAATTAAAGATCATATTGTGATGTGCCACCACATGGGGCAAACCATCTCAGCCATGAGATGCATGTGGTCTTAACAATTGTCAAGACTTCATCCGTTTATTTGTCTGTAGTAATTTAATGCTCCTTCAAATTATTGCGAAGGTCTCCGTTTAAAGCGCTTCAGGAGACAGTGCTACGACCCTGAAGAGCTGGGCGTCCCCTAACAAAAGTTCCCGGAGCTGTTTGTGTGTGGCGGAGGCATATGGGCATGCAAGGTGTAACTTAGCAAATGTCAACCTTTAAGTGGTACCGTGCACGTGCTTTGTGGTTCGTCTCTTAACAGGTGAGGGCATCTGGTGAGGACATCTTGTTTCCCAGGAGCTGTCTGGCTCATAAATGCTTTCTCTTGCAGAACAGTCTTGTTGCTCACAGGTCTGAACTCGAGCTGGGGTTCACTGCGTAGCTCTGTACAGTTCTCGACTGACCTTTAGGCTAGTCCCTTAATGCCCTAGTAGGTTAGGATAAGGATATTTTGGGGTCACATTTTTATCATGTTCATCTGCTGTTCTCTCCCTTTGTGCTAGCAGAATGGTACAGAATTCCTCTTCTGGGTTAGTGTCAGCTTCGGGAATGTGGAGCGGGGAAGATCTGACTGGTGCTTCTCCTGAGCACCCTTAAACAACTGTTCATCCTCCCACTCGGGTCTACCTGGTGACCCCGCAACCCCAAAACATTGCGGTAACTGGGAGAGGTTCTTCTGTGAAGGGCAGCTGGTGGTCGGTGAAGGCCCATCAGCTGCCGGACTGTCTGTGTGCTCGGACCCGGCCTGGCTGAACAGCTTAGTTCTTCCTTGGAGTTGCGTGGCGGGAGTCCTGCAAAGGCTTGGTGAATGAGAAGAATCCACTTTCCTGGATGGTCCCCTTGATCAGTTTTAATCCGGAATCATCTATATGGTTTGGGTAAAATATTAGTTTTCTATAGATGCTTGTGATTCTCTTTTATTACTGTGTTTGTGCTTAAGAGTCTTTTATTTAGCAGAGACTGCTCAGTTTCTTTTTTTTCCAGATACATCATTTCTTTATGTTCCTATACTATTTTTGCTTTAGAGGAGAGTGAAACTTTCTTGTTTTGCCTAGATACTTTGAAGTGTAATTCATTATGACCTGCTATTCCATAGAGGAGAGCTATTTAATTGAAACTCCATTTGAAGCCAGGTAGTCACAGTGTATCTTTGCTTACTCACTTTCCCTCAGAATTGGGAGATGCCTCTATCTGCATCCAGTTTATACACTATGAACAGTTAGGAACTTGGGAAGAGGAATCTTTAGAGCTCATAGCTGGTTCGGTATGTCGTCCTGTGCTGGCAAGCAGCCGCTGGCTGGGATTGGGACAGTTGTTCCTGCAGAGTGATTTGTCATAGGGTGCCTTCCGCCACCGGAGCATGAGTCACACCAGGCATCTCTCATCTGACGAGTATCCACAGCCGTTTCCCCGGCATCCTTTCACTCCCCCCATCCTCCAAATGCTTCTGGTACTGCACGCGGCCTCGTTCGTGCGTTACGGTGCTGTCTGCGATGCCTACCTGTCGGCCCTGTCTGTGGGTCCTAAGCACTTAAGATCTGCCATCAGTAAACCTGCTTCTGATTAGCTTTTATTACATGTTGTAGAAGCAGTTGTTCAGTCATATTTTATATATTACCTTGAACTTTTTCCAGTGGTCTAAATGCACCCATTAGAGTGGTACAGACAAGACTTCAAATTTACTCATACCATCGTCCTAAAGTTTCCCAGAAGAGGAACAAAACCAGAGTTACTGAGCTAAATTTTGCATTTGGGAACCAGGTACGTATAAGGAGAGATGAGTGCTGTGCAGATGAAAGCAGTACTTGAGACCTTTGCGGCGTAGATACTGGAAGAAATCCAGACATTTGGATTGTTGAATCCTCTTGTTTGCATATCAGTCTCCACTTACTAAGCAAAGTTGTTAACATTACGCTTTTCTGCTCTTCTTATAAATGAATGAGAAAAGTAAGAGCGTCGTTGTTGAGGACGTCTGTTTCTTCATGAAAATCACTTAGTACTTCATATTAAAAAAAAAAAACAATCAATAGAATGATGAAACATTCACTACAAGAAACTGTCATTTTTCTGAAAGTTACTGAAATGTTTCTTCAAGCTTTATTGTCCAAAGCACAAGTAACAAAATGAGCTAATTAGCTTGCGTAATTGCATATTTGATGTTTAACGAGTTGGCCTGGTGAATTATGTACTGTGACAATAATATGGAAAAGAATTGAGGACTCTTGCACAAGACTGCTACTCCAAGAAGATGAGTGCTAACGAAAGGATAGTTTTTGGGGGAACAGCGGATGCTGCAGATGTGTTTTTTCTAAGCAGAAAGTCTATATATTTTCTGTTACAGTAGTATCTAGACTTGTATATGAGATCCAGGTTGTAGCTGCTGGAGGAGCGTGTGCAGAACTTCTGCCTCCTTTCTGTGTGTAAGATACTCTGCTTAGACAGTTGCAGATTGTGGGACTTCTGGGTGTGCAACTTGGTTTATCTGTTCATCTCGGTATGACTGTAGAACGTAACCTATGGAAGGTGACAGGAGTTCTTAAACCTGGCATAATTTTTACAGTAAGGGTCATTAAACTTTTAATTTTCTGTTGGAATACAGTGACCGAGGACAGAGTGTTGTCTGTCACATATTTAAAATTACTTTTAGGTCTGAAATCTAGGGAAGAAAGCAGCTCTGGAACACTTGATGGGGGCTTTTATGTCCTGATGAAATATCTCTTGATGGCAGTTGAGGAGTAGCCAGCATTGTGTGACAAAACAGGTCGGACGTGACAAAAAGAAATTTTTAGCTTTTTTTTCAACCAATGTATTCCTTTAAAAAATAGATTTAAAAAAGGGAAAAGCTTACATTCTTCGGTAGAGACAATATTGGACTTTTTCTTTTTGGATAACTAATGCAAGCCTAAAGAATGCTTAGGAATAGGAAAAACTAAGGCAGGAAGGCATCTAGACAAAGTAAAACAACTATACTCGTATGTTTTTCTCGTGCTACTAAAGGGCACTTGGATTTCTTTATAAAGCTTGCGTGCTTGCCTTTTTTTTTTTTTTTAAATATATTGAGGGCAAGCATTTTTGGTTGGGTAGAGGGGCAGCGGGCAATCATCTCGTGTCCAGATGCCCCCAGCTAGGGGAATCAGAGTACAGTACCCTGCGACGTGATTGCACAGCCTGGTGGGTTTTCATTGCAGAAAACTGTCAGGATTTCAGTTACAGCAAACCAGAAAGCTGAGGTTTCTAATCCCTTCAAAAGGTCTTACAACAGACTGTTCATGAAGCGCACAGGATGGTACTTTCCTGGCAAAGCATTCAGAGAAGTAGTATGACGGGGTTTTTTTAGGCTCTGTTCTGATACCTAGAACTTGAGAATCAGACTTTTGAGGAAGTACAGCTCATGTCAGCTGTAAATTTTTTGAACTTCAAGAAAATGAATCAGTAGGTGGTTTATAGGGAACAAAAATAAACAGTGCATAAGAATTTAAGTCTGTTGTCCCCTCTCATAGATCACAGAGTGTTGGTTCTGTCCTTCCCTGGTCTCGTGCTGGGAGAATTCTTGTTGCATTTTGGCTAACCAAAGCTGTATTTGTATTATTCACTGTCTTTAACTGTGTTGATTTGTTTTCAGGATTTTGCTGTTTGGAGAAGTTGGTATTAAACATATATCTGAAAGCGCTAATTACTCTACTAAAGAAAATTCCTAGCCATTGCTAATGATGTTTCTCTGCAGAAGCTGATGCTTTCCTACAGAATAATTATGACGCTATGGAATTCCATTGGATGGTGAAAGCTATGTAGTTGTTACGGTATACAAAAGACAAAATTACTAACTTGCATTATTTTAAGGCTTGATGCGGCACCACTTGTTGAATAAATGTTCATGCAGTTTTTCCAGACTTGAATCCTGCTTAAGGGGAAGGGTGAGGCTGTCGGAGTGCTCAAGAATGTGATGAAGCCAAAGGGCAGAAGAGGCAACTTGTCTTGCCCCTCTCCTACTCGGGTCAGTTCCTGGATGGTTTTTATTAGTTCCTTGCCCATGTTGTCAACATCGGGTATCTTCTAGTTGAGTATGCTTGCATTACACATTTCAGATTTTAGGTTCAAAAATAGAGGTTTAATAGGCTGTTTATTTGCACACAGGCAGCATGGTGTGTAAATGATGTGTTTTACATAAACCTCTCTTTCTAAACCGCTATTGGAGTTTCTAGTTATAACTACTTTTTGCTATGCTATTTTCTGAAAGCTTGAAAAGAACTAATTTCCCAACCAATTTTGAAATTTCCGTCTGGAAAATATATTCTGTCGACGTGGCAGCAAACCGTGTGTGTCCCTGTTAGTTATCTGGGTTTGTGAGCATAAGCATGGCAGTTGCGTGCGTGCATGCTTGCAGCAACAAACCAGCAGCAATATTTTGCTGCAAAAACATTATTCTTTTTAAATGCTGCAAGAAAAAAATGGGTCTCTTTTAATGCGTGCCATCTCGGGAGAGTAGATTTAAAATCCAGCCATCTTTCTCATGCAGAATCTAGTGGTCAAGATGCACTGATAAGAGACCCTGTAAAGTTTCACAGGGGAAAACCCCAGCGTGTATTTGCCTTTCAGATTATCCTTATGTTCTGCTCATGGCATTTTTGTTGATTCTCAGTTCCAGCTATGCGGTCGGCTTTGTCTTTTTGAAGGCAAATGGAGTGAGTCTGAGCGTGGGACGCATTTCATGTTGGGAGGCATTAGACCTTTGTGTAGTGACACTGCGAAAACAAGACGCCACCTACTTTTTGCTTTGTATTGGGGGTTTTGGGTGTTTTTTTGGTAAAGCGTAGTGTATGTTTCCCGCTCAGTCCAGCGATTGCAATATTTTGGAACGATGAACTGTGTCTGGAGACTTACTTGTTATTAAATGATGAGTATAATTTCTGGGCAGTAGCGTTTTATTATTTTTCTCTGCTAGCTTCTAAGCATAAGTACTGACCAGTGATCTTAATCCAGGAGTAAAATGCGGGAGTCTCCGCAGATTTTAATTGCGTTTGTTCTGACGTCCTTAATGCTTCATATCTGTTCTTAGTTATAGACTTGGGGTTTAGTTAACTGGAATAGTAACCTGCATAATTTAATGAAACACTGATCTGCTTTTGAAAAGGAGTCATGATTACATAGTTGAGCTAACTATGCGGAAAAAACCTAACAAACAACAACAACCAAAACCCCATAAAAATATCAGGTTTTCTAAAAGTGACTGGTAAATTCTGTCTCTCCAGTAAAGTGAGGAAGATTCTTCTGCTGTTGGTTTGGGTTTTTTAAGTTTTAGAAAGCAAACCAAAACCTATCACTGTAGTATTTCAGTAACACAGAAGGCATGTTGAGAGAGGTTTTGTCACAGCTCCGACACTCCTTACAAAGACATTTTTAATGTGAGTCCATCCATGCATGGATATTTTTACTACATAGAATTGTAAAAATGGTTTGTGTTGCCTCTGAATTTTATCTAGATGGGCATTTTCCGAAACTTCAGTGATATTTGTAATACAAACAGGTCTTATATAAGCATACTTAAAAATTGGCCGAAGTACATAATACCAGACCATCAGGTTTTGCTACGAAGCTGAGAATTGTAGCGAGTATTTTTCTGAGCTGGTTTTCTAGTTGTGAATTGGCGTGCGTGCTTTCCTCGGGGAATACACCAAGGGAGTGCTATCACTTGTTACCCAAACACCTTCCGCTATAATTAGAGCGCTAAAATAGATTTTTGTGTTGTTGGTGTTCTTAAATGGAACTTACTGCAGAAGCTTTTTGAGATTGTGTTTTTTTTTCTTGGCTGTGAAATGCCTTAAGCTAATATTTCTAAGCTGTATCTTGACTCACCTTTCACATTAGCATGTATATATAGGCACGTATAAATGTATAGGTTTCCAGGGGTCGGGGGACGCATCTAAGAATCTAAAACTTAGATTAAAAAAAAAAAAAGTATTCCTCTAACTCCTGAGCCTGGCAGGCACAGTATTTTGATAAGGGTCAGACTAAAATAAAAATCTTTCTGAGAAATTAAATCAATGTTGCAACTTTATTAGTTGACTTTAAGCAGAAGTATGCAGAAGCAGAATGAACCAGGGATATATTGCTCTAAAGGGGAGAAAATACAGGGGTTTAAAATCTTTAACAACAATTTTAACTGCTTATATACAACGAACCCCTGCAAATAATAGTTAAATGAGTTAGCCCTGTGCTCAGCTGTTTTTACTTGTTGCTATTAAAATTCTAGTACAGGCTGTTAGCAATTCATGGGATATTTCGTATTTCAGCAAATTCTTTTCTTCAAGGTATTTTGTTCCTCACAGTCAATGAATTTGTATTTCCACTGCTTTTTGTAATCTGAAAACACTGCGGTATGAAAGACTGCATTTAGAACTCTTAATTTCTTTTTTTTTTTTTTTTTTTGTTTTCCAAAGTGTAACAGTTTAGATTGTGACTCTTAGCAAGCACGCTGTTTTGTTAATATTTCTGGTTTTGCTTGAGGAATCGACCTTTGTCATAGCTGATGAAACAGAGCGACTCTATTTCATTTTGAATGTTGAACTTTCTTTCCAGAAATTCTGCTCGTGTTCTGTAAAAACTCGTGCCTGCGTGGTTGGTTTTTTTGTCTGTTTGTGGTTGTTTTTTGAGTGGGCGTTATGGCATGTGTAGGTAACACAGAGGAAAGAAGAAAACTAGAAAGTTGAAATGGGCTTTTCCCAAAGAATATTTCATGCACTACAACAGGCCTGGTCATTCCTGACCTTACCAGCCTCTTTTCAACTTACTTACGTCGTCTAAAGTTGCACGTGAAATGTCGTTGTGCCATCACGGAGAGGAGGAGCTATAGGAGCAGGTCACCGGCGGAGCAGTGATGGTGCTGGGCGCCGTGGGGTGGGCTGTGCCCCCCGAGGTGTCCCGGCACAGCCCTCCCGCTCTGGCCAGTGCCCTGGGGTGGGGTGGGTGAGCTGTGCCCCCCGAGGTGTCCCGGCGCAGCCCTCCCGCTCTGGCCAGTGCCGTGGGGTGGGGTGGGTGAGCTGTGCCCCCCGAGGTGTCCCGGCGCAGCCCTCCCGCCCCGGCCAGCGCTGGCAGCCCCTGGGGAGCCAGCGAGAGCCCGTTGTCAGTGGTGCGATACGGTTGTGACACCGGTGCCACCCTTGAGAAGCTTCGAGCTGTATTCATCCTGAAAGCCACAGCTGGGTCATCCATGTACAACTGTTCAGGAAAGACTCGTGTTTTGTCAGGAAGTGTCGCTTCCTTTGCGTTTGTACAGAATGGTATAAGGTTCAAATTTTAACAAAACCTGATTTTTCATATAGTGGAAGCTGTTTCAAGATGCAGCTTTCACAATAACTTGGAAAACATTGTCTTTTTGTGCTTAAAGGAAGAATAATAATATGCTTTGAGGCATGAGACAGGAGGATTGATCTAAATTTGTTGGATTTTTGAGCTCTTACGATTTGTAGTGATGTGTCTATTGTTCTAAGATGAAAAACGCTAAAAAGTCTGTTTCACTCATAGTAACTTTCTAAATGGGATTCTTTTCAACTGTTTCTATTTACTGTTTCATTCCCTGTTAAACCTACGTTACAAGGGTTTTGTTTCAGACTTCAACTTAGGAAGTCTGATAAATGCCGTAAACTCTGTCCATGACTTGGTTGGTTTTCATTAGTTTCTTTTAAAACGTGGGTGATGAAGATGTAAAAGTGTAGTCTGAGGCCTTGTGTGGAGTTGTCAGCTTTTGCTGTAACTTCAGTTGTTGTTACACTAATGAAGGTACTATTCTTATTCCCCACGTAATTGAGGATTTTAGTGTGTAAGTTCTGTTGCAAAGTTTTAGAAAAGCTTTTTTCTTTTTTTTTTTTGTCTTTCGTAGATTGCTTCCTCTCATGCTCTGCCCCTTTTTGAAACCCAGGCTAGCGACCCTCCTGCGATCATGGTACAAGAGTCCTGGCATTTGGGGAGGGAGGACTGACTCAGCTTTACATTTCAGAACAGTCATGCCGAATGTGTATGGCAAGACCACTGCATTTTATTTATGAAAATGTATATACACTCATGTAAGATTTCTGTTAAAGGAAACGGATGAGTACGTAGTTTCCTATTTGAACATTTTGAATAGGTAGTCCCTTTTTACTCGGCAGCGTATACAGAGCATGTGTAAGAGAAGCTGAAACAATGAGGTTAGCCTTAACCGATTTAACATCTCTCTTACTTGGAGTAAATGTTTACAGCTGTTTCTTTCTTAGTGGTCAGTGTTTCATATATGAAGTCACCGGGGAGACCGCTGTTTAAACATTTAAAAGCGGGGTATGAATCAGGGGAAGGTGGGATCAAGACTGGGACGTACGTACTTGGCTCGACGCAGAGAGAGCAGCTTGTGCGAGCGGTTGTGAATGGGCAGAGGTGTGTGCGATGAGTCAGAACCGAGCCTCTTCCGAAAGAGCGCGTTTTGCTCCAGTCTGCTGGGAAAATGACAACAGAAGGGAGGGGAGTGCACCGCCTCACTGGGGACTGGTGTTTCGGGGGGGGTGAAGTTGGTCCCGTCGGTGGCGGTGGCTGTTGTGAGCCTGCTGATTCATTAGTCGGTGGGTGGTGAGAACTGCGTGCAATCTCTGGGGGAGGAAACGGCTCGGTTGCTTTAGGGAGAGGGAACGTTCTCTGTAACTGCAGGATGTGTGGATGGAGCGTACAGATAGCGTATCTACAGCACATCAGTTAAATACCCTGGTGTTGTGAGATAAGCATTTACTAGAGGACTAAAATAGGATGCGAAACTGAGGTTTTGCGTCTTGTGCTCAACTAAAGCAGCTTTTTTTAAAGTCATTGAAAATTGTCCTCTGTTTGCTTCACTATATTCAAATCAAGTTTGGTTTTTAAAATACGAACGGATGGTGTTACAGGAGCCAAGTCCCTGCCTATTTTTAACAACAAAGCTAACTCCCAGTCAGTTGGAGGAGAGGGTTGCTCATTTAAATGCAGATGAAAAGAAATAACAGATTAGTTGAAAGAGTACAAAAAGGAAGGTGAGATACGCTATGTATTGAAGGTGTGGCACAGAGATCTTTGACGCCAAGCCAGCTGGTAGGCCGAGAAAGCGCAAACACGGCTCAGCCACTTAGAGCCTGATGTATTTGTGCAGCACCTTCTCGAGTTTGTGTGTTTATGATGCTGCTCATCCTCCATCCCGAGAATCTGCCAGGAGGTAGGAGTGTTCACTCTTGCTGGTGGTTCGGTCACCGAGCAGAATATTGGTTCTAACACAAAAAGCCTGTTGCCAGTGTAAAAGTAACATGTCTACTTTTCCCATTTAAAAAATTCTAATGCTACTTGGATGTGTAGTAGGAGTTTGAAATAGAAGGTGTAGTTTGAAGTGAAATGAAACTTTTGCATAACAGCCACCTAAACAAAAATTCAGCTGGTGTAAGCTAGTAAAAATTGCAGATTTCGGTATGTGACAGTTCACCTAGGTCTCAAAATCTAACTAACGAATTAGCTCTGGCTGTGCCAGTGTGTGGAAAATGAGGGTGCAAAATGAGGGAGTCCTTCAACATGTGTATAATAATGCTTAACGTAGTCGCACAGCCGTCTAGTGTCACTGTCAGAAAAGCCATACCTCGTTTGGTTTATAGGGTTGACTCTAACACAAGGCAGCTGTATAATGTATCTTTTCCTCTTGTATGTCCCTATAATGGCGTTTCTTTATGTAGCATTAAGTTCGTCCACTGATTGTGAAACTGGTAACTGCCTGACTTCCAGCCTCTCCTTCCTCCTACTGCTCTCTAGTGCTTTTCACCGAAGTGTCTGGGTTCGACAAGGCTGACTTCCAGATATTATGAAAAGCACCTGGGGGTGTGGGCAGGATTTATAAAATTATATAAATGCTGTTAATCTGGGGATAGCAACAAAACCTCAACATAGTTATTCTAACAAAGACATCCTTTTATCTACTTTTAATCAAATTGTATAGCTCAGTAGTATTAAGGGGGGAAGTTGGGGTCTTTATAGAAATGATGTGGCTTTTGCCTTTGCTATCTTACTGTGACTGTCTTAAGGCAATTTTCAGAACAGAGAATTCCGAAAGCTTTTAAAAGACAACTTTGTGCTGGATTTTGAGGTGCAGTAACAGATCATGTGCTCATAGACAAGAGCAGTAATTTATTAATATTCTGTTAAGTTCGGAAATTGAAAGGGAACCAGCATGGCTTTATCTGAAAAGAAGGAAGTATGTGGTTAAACGGTTTTGGCTACAGTCTTAGGTGGTTTCCATTCTCCAGAAAGAGGAGAGGGGGGAAAAGGAGTCTAAATTCCTTTCTCTAAATAAAGGAAAAAGCACCAGTATGCTTTATTGTGTGCTTTAATGAGAGAAAAGTTCCTGCATAAGCGCATGTGGTTTCAATATGAATTATACTAATTTGAATGATTATATAGTAATTTCAAAACTCAAATATCTTGCTGAGGAATTCATCCTTTCTGAGGTGAAAAATGTTTATTATCCGAGTTTTGGTGTTGGTAGAAATGAAGAGCCGCTGAATCCAGTGGTGTAAGGCTTCGAGGGCTCTGATTCAGGAGCAGAGGCAGAGTGCTTTATCTCGAAAGGTCAGGCTGCGTGCCAGTGGTTCGCGCGCTGCTTTGTCAGCAGCTCAGCTGTTGGTCAGCGTGCTTGGGGCAGAGAGTAGGCATCAGTAATCGCATCGGCTCTGTCAGCTTTTCTCTTTTCCCCTTTGACTGCTGAAGCCTTTCACAGAATTTCCAGCACTGCTCGGGCTTCCAGGTGATGCATAAGGCGTTGCGTTTGAAGTACGGAGCCCTCGGCGGCTGCATCCGAGCTACCTACGCTTCGCACTGAGCTACGGAGTTTGTACATAATGCGCTGGCAGCTGCAGTGACCAAGGCGATTGAACAGCTAGATTTTGTCCTCTGTGGAAAGGCCAATGTAACTTCTGATTGCCCAGGCTTCTGCTGTGGGCCAGAAGGGTAGGGGAGGCTAAGGGAAAGGTAAACCCTAAATGAAGATCAGCAAAATGCTTGTTTGCTTCTGCAAAAAGTAACTAGCATTAGAGTACAGCCTGTTTTGTCTTTACAGACCCCTAGTTAGGTTATGCCGCTTTTTTTTTTCCTTTTGAATTATTCTGCATTCTTCTTAGGAGAGAATGACTTTTGATTCTAATAGCCTCTTTAACTGTCTTTCACTTCTTAACTAATTAAACACCTCTATTAAATTGATGGTGTGTACTTCGTTTATTTCTTGTGAGATGAATGAGTGAAGATTGTGCTGAGAGGGAGTAATGTTGTATGTAGTATGTTTGAAATGATTAATCTTGAAATGAGGGCTGTGGGAGGTGGTTTCCTGGTAGTCCACATCTTACTCACGCTGGTTCTGACGCCTCTGCTCGCGCGGGCTGTTGGCCGGTAGATCTGCACCCCCCATAGTGTGCTGTCATCACGGAAGGCATAGGTGTGATGGCTTGCATAGCTAGTCTGTGAATGCACGGGCAGAAAACCAGCCTGTGCTCTTCTTAGCAGTGACCCTGCAGCAGGAGAGCTGATACGAAGAAGATGTGCTTGAACTAGCCTTTATTTCTTCATTACTGAGCTTCTGCATATTGCGCTAATTAAAGCTTCTAGAGTATGTCACTTTGGTATGAAGCGTGGTAAGTTGTAAAAATCAAGCTCAGAGACCAAATGTGTATTTTCTTTGGCAAATAACGCTAGGTGTTTGTCACTTGGTTTCATGTTATTTGTTCCCTCTCTTCCACTCAGGGATTACCTTTCGTATTGTTCAGTGCTTAATTTTACCAGGACAACCTTTGCAAAAGGAAGGCTTACCTTCCTTCCGTGCCCCCTCTATCTCTTTGCCTTCCCTTTTTCTGCTTGGGTGACCCGAGCTGGTTAAGCGCGGAACTGAGCAGGTAGGCACAGCCAGGGTGCTTTGAAATGTGTTGTAGCGCTGAACATCAGTTGTGCTTTGAGGATTTGCCAGAGGATGAATTTAGAGCTGTGTTAAAGGAGGCGCTGTGTGAGAATTCCCCTACTTAGCTGGGCCACCCCTGAAGACCAAAAAGACTCGACGGGATTTTGAATGTTTAGGCAGTGTTTAAATCTGAAGTGGGTGCAGGCCTGCGTGCATGGTTTGCCTCTCTGCAATTCAGCATAGACAAACTTCTGTTCCACGAGGCGTTTGACTTGCCAAGTAGGCTGAAATAACTACTGAAGGTTGATTTTCTTCACAGTTTAGGTAATTTGGCTGGTTTGGATTTTTTTTAAGGCTGATGTCATTAAATATGGGCTGTCAAACTCATTTAGTGTTGTATTTGCTTCTTTTTAAATTTCCTGTGTAGAGATTAATCTCTGGTCTGTAGAAGGGGAAATACTTCTGCTTTAAATCACTGTACCATCTACCGTTATCTAGATGTAGGGCCTTAAGCTCATGCATTATTCCTTGCTGCAGCTCAAGGCACTGTGCACGTTGATGCTGTAGATGGGTTTTGATCATCTGGTGTTGCTTCCTTTGAAAAGCCTTTCACAAATGCTAGAACAGACACAGGAAGACTTTCTTATTTTTAGCATGGTGTATACATATATAGTGTATTTTACTAAACTCTGACTAGTTTCTAAATTTGAGGACTGAAACTGGTGCTTGCTCTTTGTTGAAAGAGCCCGTGCATTGGGGCAAAATACAGTGCTTGGGAGTAGGAAGGCACGCGTTCGTTTAACCATTTAAACGTGCTGCAAAGGATCTTCCCTGTCTGGCAGCATGCCACTTTCTTTGTGACACGAAGGTAAGCTGACAAGAAAAACAGTTACTTTAACTGAAAGCAGTAGTAGAATTCTAACCAAATCCTGGTGCATGCCAGTTTATAAAATGAGAACACAGCTTAAATTCATTCCATCCAGTACAGTAGGCAAAAGTTACAGCACTCGCTTGATTAAAATGAGCTCTTGGAAAGGAGGCAGGAGAAGCTGTTAAGTGGAGTCTCATGTTACCAGCTGGCTTGGATGTTCTTCTAAGAATACATCTAGAAGCTTCCTGCAGGAGTATTTTCATTGTGCAGGCATGTGTGTAAATGCTTTCAAATTCATAGCACGTGTTTTGCTTTTATTTCAGGTGTACTTGAAGGCACCTATGATTCTCAATGGTGTCTGTGTAATCTGGAAAGGCTGGATAGATCTACAGAGACTGGATGGTATGGGCTGCCTGGAATTTGATGAAGAGAGAGCACAGGTAAGACAGTCTTCCCATGGCTACTGTGCCTTAGACATCTGTTCTTCAGGAAGGAAACACAGAGTCAGGTAGTGATCACACGTTCTAATCTGCTTGTTTTCTCACTTTGAGTACAAATTCCAAAGGAAATTTACAGTATAGAAGTTCAGAAATACGTGCTTGTAGCTAAACTGTTGTTTTAATTAGATCAAAATATTAGGGACAGGAATTGTCTGTAGTTTACAATTTTGTGGATGATTTAGCACTATTGCTATGCTACAGAGTAGTAAATCTTAAAGTATTTGAAAAGCTGGGTCTGTAACTTGAAACAATTTAACTGGCAAGCCTATTCTAGCTGTTTACTTTAGGACGGTTGGGTTTTTTAAAGCAGCTTTTTGTTTTATTGCATGTAGGGGGGGAGGATGAATAGGGTTTTTTCATTTGTTCTCTAACAGTGGTAGACTCTGCTCTGTTAAGGTATGGCAGCTTTTGAGAACCTACTTCCTACCACCAAAGTGACTGTCTAGCAGCTGAATCTTTGGACATGCACAAGAACAAAGTAAACACAGAGGAAATGACTTTTTAAGGTTCACTTACACAGCTGTAGGGTTCCTTAATTTAGTCAGACTTGAGACAGATCTTTGCTTTTGAGATGTAGCTCGGTAACAAAGCTACTGAACTGATGGTAAAAGCTGCTGCACCAGGTTTGTGTGGGCTTCCATACAGATCACCTGTCTCTGCAGTGGACAGTAAATTGGATGTAGTAACATCAGTTACCAGAGTTATGACTTAGAATCTATATTTTATGGCGAACTCAGCTGTTCACTTCTGTAATCTGGTAGTTTAGAGGTGTTAGAACAGTATGAAGGAATGGTCCAAAGTGCTTCTGAATACAAGGGTTTGTTAAGCATGCAGAGAAAAGAAGGGTGAGCAATGTCCTGCAGCCTCTTTTTTTTTTTTTCCCCTTCCCCAAGGTCTGTATTGGTACTCCAGCAAATGATTCTTAGTAATTCACTCCGTACCTGTATATAGCCATTTTCTCCTAACTTCTCTCTGAAGATTTCTTCTTTCACCCAAGACCATCATGTCTTCCCCTAACTTTTCTGGACACTTGAGTAATTCACTTTGAAACACTGTTCAATGTCTCCTAAATGGTAACTCTGTCTCTTTCATCTTGATAGCATAATAAAATTGGAGCTTTCTTTATCTGTTTCCTTTTGTTCCCTTAAACTCGGGGACCCAAAGCACCTCACTCGTGAATAATTGAACTGGTTTGTGTGACACTGGTGATTCTGTTTGTCTGTCTTTGTTACACCTTATGTGTCATACATAGGAGTGATTTTTTGGAAGAACTCAATGTTCACGCGAACTGTTTTTCCCAGTTACCTTTGCTTTCCCTTTGTGCCCTCTGGGGGGTTGCTTCTGGCAGTTGTGCGCTGGAACTGATTGAAATAAGGATGCATTTTCTGTTTCCACTGTGTGCCTCATTCTCAGCCCTCGCTTCCTTGGGGTTTCCCTTTTAGTCTTCTACAGCCACAGTCGGTCACTGCTTAACAAGTAGGAGCCCTTTGATTCCACCTAAGCACTAAGAGCACTTCTGCTCCAGGCATGCAGAACCGGAGGGCGTATTGATTAATTTGTTTCTGTTCAAGGGCTGGAAGTATTCAAATCAAATTTTATATGGCAATATGTATAGTTGCAAGCTTTGTGGTGCCTTGCCTCTCCCTAACTTAAGAAACTAATTTGCACATTAATGAGATACGTTGCTGTGATTGTGTTCTGGGTTAAATGGAAATACTTTGTGCCAAAACCGTACCTTTGAAACAGTCGCAGCCCTGCATGCTTTCTGGAGGATGCCTGGAAAGAGAGGGTACGCTATTCTGAGAATGGTCCTGCCACCTTTTGTTAATCTGCGAGAAAAGCCGCAGAACCAAGCTTTTATTTGAATGCTGCCGTTCGCTGTGGCATCCGCTTCTTCCGAAGCCGGGTGTCGGCGTGTGAGCTAGCTAAGTTCCTGCTGCAGCAGTGTTTTCTTTGGAAAGAGAGTAACTGCCGTAGACTCTCTTGCTGAGAAGGCCTTTAGACTGTAATGGCTGACAAAGCAAGGTCGAATGTAGACCCCTGAGGACTCTGCAAGATAAACCCCAAGATTTATAATGGAATGATAAGTCACGTCACCTCTGAACTGAGAGGAGACGGATTTGAAAGTGTACTCAAAAGGAGATAGTGTCACTCTCTTCCCAAATTGGACAGTTCCTGAAAAAAGTGGGTAGTCTTCCAAAAAGGAGGGTGGTCAGGTGACCTGTGGGTTCAGTTTTTCTCTTTTTAATTTCCCGATAAATGTTTTTGCATGCTCTTGGATTTTAGTTTCCCAATGTATATATGCTGTCTTAACTACACTTAAGAATTCCTTTCTGTTGTCTTCAGAAGGTGTTTGTGCACTATGTGATTTATTCTTATTTTTTGTGAGGGAATGTACGCGCGCCATCAGGTGTTCGTGCTTCCTTGAGTTTTGAGTACAGGGTGCTGAGCTGGAGGCATTACACAGTGTGGGTCTACAGAGGTAGGTTTGCACTCAGTTACAGGTGTGCAATTTGCTTTCAGTTTGTGCTTCTCAGCGATTACGAGGAGGTCATTGATCATCTTATTTGCTACAGTAGTAGTTCCAAAGAGTTACCCCTGTTGTCAGGCACTGTACAGACACAGAGAAGTAGCTACACCCTTGACATGGCATAGTGGGGTTTATGTATGTATGTGTTAGTATTGTAAACATTTGGGCAATCTTTTACATTCTTCAGTTTCCTTTTTCCTGTTTCTGTCACTTTCCTTCCTTTTTTTAAACTGTTGTAGTATTGCTAGCGGCAATTGGCCTAACTGCTGACTTTGATCCCAAAATAACACTGATGTCAGAACGGGCTTAAGTGCCTCACACTATGCAGTGCAGGGCCTGTGGTCCCCACTGTCTTTTTTAATAAGAGGTCTTACTGGTATGCACACCCCCCACACGCACCCCTTGCTCCCATTTTCTGGAAGGCTTGCCTTATACAAACGTAATGCTCTTGTGTTTTCCTCTCTCTTACCACTTCTTACTGACTGATACTGGGATCAGATAGAATTTTTCTTTGCTGCCGCGCTTTGGAAAGGATACTGTCCTTCACCAGGTCAAAAATATTTTAGGAAGAAAAACCACATGCATAACGATAAAGTACTTTAATTGTAACTTTCCATCTAGTGTTCTTTCTATTTCATTCACAGCATATTAATGTCTTACTACTAAGCAGTCCTACTTTTTGTTGCTGGAGGCCCCGATTCAGCTGCTTGTTCAGACTTCAGTGGACTAACGCACCCAAAGCTCCATATACGTGCTTGAATATCTTCCCCGTTCGGGGCTGAAATTTCCCTGGGTTTGTTATTTATCTTGAGTGTCATTAAAAGGCTGTTTCTGTCTTCAGTACTTTTGTATCTCTTCTGGAGTAGCGCGTTCTTGCTTCGTAGATTGGGTAGTTATAAAGGGCTGCTCCCACAAAGTCCTTTCATGCCCGGCTGCTGGTCAGTGGGAGTTGGGGGGGAGTGGGTGTCTGTAAGCTTCCCTCTTGCTTTTTCTGGGTTGAGGGGTTTGTTTTGTTCTCTTCTCCGTGTTAATATGGCTCATATTTTGCTTATTCTTCTTTTTCGTAGTAGCCTCATACCAGGAGCACTTTTACTGATTAAAACTAAGACGGATAAACGATTGGGTTTCCCAAAGCCAAATTTGCAAGGCTATAATTACTAGATTTGGGTGACATTTGAAAAAAGCTTTGTTAAAGTCCTGTTGTACAAGATCCTGAGACATTTTAAAATTTCTCTTACAGTACATCACCAAGAGTAGAGCAGAATTTTTTTTTTTTTTTTACTTAAAAATATGTTCTGATGCTTTCCCCCCCCCCCCTTCTTGGACATTAGTTAAACCAATGTTTCAGCTGTCAGCATGTGTTCATTCTGGATGTTAACGTATATTGATTCTTCTTCTATGAATTTCTAATTTAGTTTCTTTTGGTTATGACCATTTCGTTAAAATATTCTGGCTGAGGCTATATGTTAGCCTTTTATTTCATGACCACTTCAAATGATGGTGAAAATGCAAAAATCTTTTCTAAAAAAAAAATCTGCTTTCATTTAAGTCTGTTTAAAAAAAAAAAGTAAAAGACGTACATAGCTTCTGTAAATTAGAAATAGGGCAGCTTTTCTGTAGTCATCTGGGAGACTATTTTGTCTCTATCCTTTGAATTATTAAGAACACACTTACTTTGCGCTGTCTGACCTTGGTTGCGATGCATTGCATGAACATTAAGATAGCTATAAAGGGCCAAGTTCTACTTTCAAAAAACCGTAGGTAGTGTTAAAATGTTATCTTACTGGCAGCTTTAGAGGTGGCCTTTCAGCAGAGCGTTCTGGGGACCTGGCTGTGCGAGTTACCCGCTCGCAGACGTGTGCGTTTAACTGTGTTGGGCCACGAGGGGCACTCAGTCACGTCATTTCACAGAGTAGCTTCGGGGTGCACGGTTGTGCCGATGGCAAAAAAGGCAATTTAACGTTCTCTCAGACTGCAGATGCTTTATCTTAAATTAAAAAATTTATGCGCTTAATCCCTTGGTATATTAAAATTTAGTTGGGTTCTCAACATGTTTTTGTGCTTTAACAGTCAAGGTTAGGATTTTTTTTAAATCTATCGACTTGAAAATGACATTTGTGTGTACGTGGGAATCATAAGCAGAGTTAGTAGTAATTACAGCTGAGGAGTTAGGAGGAGGGAGAAGCAATACAGTTTATCCCTTACTGTTTTGTGGCACCTCTTTAGACTTGACTCCTCCGTTCTGAACATATTAAGAGTCTGGTGGGGAACAGAGCCGTTTAGTTTCATTCTGAGCCAAATAAGTGCTAAAAGGTCTCTTTAAGAGAAATAATTGGTAACCCAATTAATAATGGCTTACATTATTAATAACACTCTATTTAAAACCTTTTCTAACAGAAAATACGATTCAAAGGATTTTTTGAGTGTTAATTTATTAAATCTATTCCTGTGCATAAGCCACTGTTGAAAATAAATAAACAACCTGCAGGTTTCTTCTGCTTTGTATGTGAATGTGTACAAATTAGTGGAGGAATAACTTCTGCTTCCCTCTTTCTTAATGCATCTAAATTTAAATAATTGATACATAAGGATTACAAATGTTCATACTGATGCACCTTCAGCAGCTTTTGATAAAATGGAGGATTTATTCGGTTTGTAACTTAGATAATACTTTTTTTTAAAAGACAGAATTACATTACCATTATTTATATAATGATGCTAGTGAAGTCTAGATAGACCTGTGAATACTGTCTTCAAAATGACTTTTATAAGGAGAATAAAATGTTTTGCCTCTTTCATGTAACTTTGGAGGATTCCTAGCTTTTAAAAAAAAACAAAAACAGGAGCATTTTCAACTACTTCAGAAAAGCAGTTCTGCTTTGAAAATGTGTTTCGGTAGTAGCTGCGTTGCAGCTTTGGTTATCTCTACTGCAAGTGATGAAGGTGAGTATTATTTCATTAACCTATATTGGCATTTGCTGGAACTCGTCTGTCCTGGCAGGTTCTGTAGGACACGCTTGTCTTTGCTGCCAAAGTGATCCCTAATGTTCAAAGAAATGTGATCTGGTGGAACCTAGGGTAACCTTTTGTGTCGCTCTGTGTCATCTGGTTTGGTAGCAGGAGGATGCATTGGCACAACAAGCCTTTGAAGAAGCTCGGCGAAGAACTCGTGAGTTCGAGGATAGAGACAGGTCTCATCGGGAGGAAATGGAGGTGAGGGTTTCACAGCTGCTGTCAGTAACTGGTTAGTACTTTCCCAAAACTTTAGATTGTTTCCATTTATTTGTCTGTTTGTACAATGTTGTGTGTTTGCTGTTTGATGTTGTTATATAAAAATTGCCAGATGCATTGTTTTTAACTCTGGTAAAATGAAGTTCAAGTTTTTGAAGTTTTGATAAGAATTCTCTGATTTTATCCTTTTTTCCTTTCTGTAGACGGCCTTTTGTGTGGGTACTTAAGCTGTAAGGATACATTTGTTCACAGAGCTGCCATCTCTCTCTCAAAGGATACTGTAATAGCAGAGAGAGGCATCTTTTGACCCATATATTTCTCATGAATGCAGGAAAGGCTTCGGGGGCTGCAGGCATGTAATTTTGTAGCTTGCTGTCCCATCTTGTGGGAAACGTTAGCAGTGAATTTAATCAGATGCCACAGTCTGCTTTCTTGTACAGGCTAGTTCTATTTTCCTCTCACCTTTTTGTACCGGCGAGGAGTCTTACTCCTCTACTTCACTGGTGTAGTTCCCCCAGTCTTGTTCTTGGCTTCTTTAGGGCCCCACAGTCTTGAATCTTTTTCTTTCTTGATGAGAGCAGAAATTACTAGGATCAAGAAAAGAGGAGCCAGAAAAGGGAATGGAAACCAGCTGCTCTGAGATGTCAGAAAGGCAAGAGCTGTAAGAGGACGAGTAATACATAAGGAGAGTTGGCAAGTTAAGGCAGACTGTAGGTCAGGCAGAGAAGGGAGAAAACAGAAACACTTTGAAGTTCTTTCTCTTACCAACTCTGTTTCCTACTTCTTGCTTCACCAGTACAGCCTGACTTTGCTGTCATCAAATGTGATCGATCTGCTGCTTCTCAGGTTTTTTGGAAAATTTGATTGTTGTTATTGCTAAGCTGCTTTTCTTCTGGCATCCTTGTTGATAGTGGAGATGATTAGACAGACTTTCTTCCCTTCCAAGTACAATTGGAAGACATGGAGCGTGAGAATGAGAGGGAAAAGGCAGATGCATCCCTTTGAAGGGGTGGCTGGTGTGCGTCTCCTTGCACACACTGGTGTAGCCAGGTCAGATGTCTGCTGTAGCAAAGGTAAAACCCTTGCCTTGGAGGCCTCGCGACCGCTGGATCCTTGGAGCAACAGCTAGATTACTGAGCGTTCTGTCTGTCACAGCAGAGCTGGAACCTGCTTGTAAGTTCAGTTCAAAAGGAACGTAAAATTAACTTAAAGCTGTTCGTGAAGATCGGTGGCAGCCTGCCTTAATTTTAACAACGCAATAGGAACTTTAAGCCCGGCCTTATGTCCTTGACCTCAATTTACTTCAAGCTTTTCTTGATTAATTTTCCTTCACTGTGCCCTTCTTCCCCACTCCTGTTACTACTACAGAGAAGAAGCCGTGTGCTTACTGAATGCTGAAGGTTAAAAAAGAATGAGGCTTCCTGAAATAACTTCTGGAGTTCTGGGAGACTTATTTTCCTCCAAGTGTAGAAAACACTTATTTGCAGCTAGGATGCGTGAAAACTCTTTCAATTAACAGTGAGATTGAGGTAATATTGAGGATCTGGGGCTTTCTGACAGACATCAAAACTTGTGACACTGAGACACAAAAAGCGACATCCCTGGCCAGCTGCAGGAGCTGGATTCAATAACTTCTGAAAAGACTCTTGCTTTTAATAAGACAGCAGGCAGTTGTTATTAAATGATGTCCTTATTAGCTGCCAGTACCCATTTTTGCTTAAAACAACAATAGTCATTGTCCCAGCAATAAAGCACTGGCAGAGATCACCTACAGAAAGGAAGAAAAGGTAAAATTACTGCCTTGAAATATGTTTAAGCAGAATGAAATACATTGTTAAAGGTACTGCAAATGTATGTGATATCAAATACGGGGTTTTAATAATTGCAATACATTTTGTTATGCATACTTTATGTTTTATTTTGCATGTTTAATATGTATAACCAATTTGCCTCAATTACTTCTAGTTTTATCATTGGTTTTTACACTTCAGTTTTCATTTGTGTGTTTGGGGGAAGATGTCCTGGCCATGTATCTGGAATGTTTACAGATGAGCTTTTGCACTCTGGATCTTAGGGCTGCATAAAAATCGGGATCTTTTGGGGCAGGGCAGGGGAGAGAGCAGAGATAGACTTCCAGTGCATTCCTAAGGAGGAATCAGGTTTCCAAACCATTCCTTGTTTCCCTGACTTTCACTTCAGTTGTATTCTAATGCAGCGTTCGGGCAGAATCAAATGAACTTTAATCAGCAAGCGCTTGCATAAGGTGCTCATGATCAGCATGTGGAATTCTCGATAGAAAGTAATGCGTAAATGCGCATTCCCATGTTTGTTGTGTTTATGGCCTGTATTGGTTTTTCCGTTGCTCACATGCTGGGTCAACTTGGAAATACGGTTTG
The DNA here is from genome assembly GCA_009819775.1 of Phoenicopterus ruber ruber. NCBI lineage: Eukaryota > Metazoa > Chordata > Aves > Phoenicopteriformes > Phoenicopteridae > Phoenicopterus > Phoenicopterus ruber. The sequence continues at coordinate 3,050,252 of CM020227.1, forward strand.
TCACTTGTACCCTTCCGACGATTGCACTGCTGACAGCTATAAAAACGTTAGTCCAAACCGTATTGTGTACTGTTCGTGTGATTTCAATAGGTCAAGTAGTATCTTTGGTTGCACTACGGAGATGGTACTTGAAGGTTTTTATAGAGCAGCTAGAAGAGGTGGGCTCTAAGTGCGCTGAGTGAATTTTCATGTATGTTACACTACACCCAGATGGAGATCCCCTTGGCATAATCTTTTTAATGTGATATCTACACCTTTCGTCATTACTAAAACTTAAAATTTTTCTCTCCTGCTGAGCTTGGCATGGACAGTAAGACTCGGAGTTGCCAGACCTGGAACAGGATCTCAGCAGTGTTAATGAACACTGTATAAAATCAGGATGTTTCAGACAGTAGAATTACAGCTGAAATGCCTTTAATAGAGACCAGATTCTGCTTCAGTGGGGGAGGGAAGGGGAATCCTGCAATATTCCACCTACTCCTACCCAAAACAGAGACGCCAGCTCTTTGGAAACATTTATCCATCCAAAGCCTGGCACCATATGAAAATGATCAGATTCAGTTCTTTATTTATAAAGCTTTCTGTGTAGAAAAGATTCCCTATTCTAAGACTCTCTGTAGGCTTTTGAAACGCAGTGGTATATCCTTGCCTAGGAGTCATCGGCGAAGGTGGTTGAAAACAGTTAAAATGGCTTGTGTGTGGCAGCTGGATGTTAGGATGGTGATGCTTTGAAGGGGGGGAAGCAAGTGCAGTAACAGTTCAGGAATAATCGCTATTCTAATTTTCATTTTTAAGTATCACAAAAAACCAACCAACCAATTAAAAAATGAACAAAAACAAAACAAAACCAAACCCCCCCACACCACCAAACAAAAAAAAACCCCCCCCCAACAAACCCCCCCCTCAGAATGCTGTCAGCTCTGCTTGCCTGCCATTCATCACACAGTATCCCTTCCAGTGATGACTTCATTAGCACAACACATCTTTATTTTAACGAACACCCTCTTTGCATCTGAGGGCAGAATCAGTAGTGGTTGGTAGGTTGTGCTTGAATTTCCAGCCGCGATCATATTTTTGTGCAGCTACAGCATTCCTCTAATGTAAATAGGGTGTGAGTGGATTTAGGAATTTTCATTGAAGCTTTTAAGTGCCTCTGAGTTGAACTGCCTTCCGTTATATTTTTAACGTAGTTTCAGTTTTGCATACAGGATGCTTTGGGGTTTTTCTGTCAATTTATGTAGCTTGGTCACATCAGATACCGCAAATCCTGCCTCACAGTTCAGGATTCTTTTGTTTCAAAGATGCTTTTGAAGTCGGTGAGTGTTTTTAATTAATGCCTTCAAAATTAATAGTGTATTCCAGTGGCTTGCACGTCTACAAAAACATTGGAATGCTGAGACAGTAAATGTTTAATGATACGCATGAAGAAAGACCTTATCCCCAGCTAAAGACTGTTGTAAAAATAAATGATTGCATGAAGCTTCATGAGTTTAGGAACACTGAGCTACTTGGCAAACTTGCACTTTTTAATGGCTTCATAGCAGTGGAAGGCAAAGTTCTCTTCCCGTGAGCGAGTACCGCGCCGCGGGGAGCTTGGCCCAAGGCTGTGTCCTGGAACCGATGCCATCGAACAGGTATATGACCTTGAAGTATTTGTACGTTTCCCTTTGCCAAACTGAGAGAAGAGAGCGAGGAGACTGAAGGGATATCAGTGAGGCAGATGCTTAATTTTCACTGTTTATCCCCTTGTGTCTGGGCCGAGAGAGCCAGAGCTGGTGTTTTCTGTTTGGTATGGTTTCAGTATGAATGGCCGCAGTTCAGTGTCAGGATGAGAAGTGTTCTGCAGAAATTACTGTGAGGTTGCTGTATAGACGGGCTTGAACCTTCCAGTAAAAACTTTTGCTTTTTATTCCGTTTTCTGGCCATAGTAGCGTGATGCAAAGTGTGTTACACTGTCCAGAACGACTTTGAGAGATTTAAACAACTCCCAGCTGGTGAAATTTGAATATGTTGAAAGTAATGGCCTGTGTTCAGTCCAGAAGAGCAGCAAGCAGGTGCCCCCTGCCAGCCCTTCGCTGGAGCAGAAGGGACAAGGCGGTGGATTTTCAAGGGGATGGATAAAGACAAGAGGCTGTCTTGGGTGTTTCTGTGTGCAGATAGGGTTTTTTGGTGGAAGTTTGTTTTGTATAGGCAAACTATAACTTCAGAATTGAAGTGATGTATTTGCGTGTGCAGTTTGTCCTACTGTGTTACTCTGGAGCTTAGCTAAAGATGTTCCACTGATTGCTTTAACTAGGGGTGGGTTGGATCTCTTCTCCATTTTCCAATGCAATTTGTTCAACCAGTGTTTTTGAAATCTCATATTTTTCTGTTTTGTGTGCATTTCCCGCGTTACTGCCATGCTCTTTGTTTTAGCAACACCCTGAGTAAAGAGGCAGAGTGGTTTGCTCTTCCCTGGAACAGTCTAGTCTAGCAATCTGTCTGTCTGTGGTCTCGTGCTAAATATAAATCACATTAATGGCTAAGCAGAGCCATTTTAGGAAACTGCACGAAATTCACATTTTAAAAACCTGCATTTTGCTGAAAAAAACCTCTTTTGAAACTTTTGTTTCTTCCACGAGAAATCCCCCTCAATACAAAGCACCAAAACCCCCCACCAACTCCACCCTTTAAAAATTGCTGGAGTAAAAACGTACCTACATTTTAAATACTTGATCCCTGCCCTGGGTTTCTACACATTTTCACTGTTGGGAATTACGAGTTGAAATGGGAGAGATGTATTTCATTTAATTGTGCTGAAGTTGTGAACTCTTAGAAGACAGGGTTTTGCTACAGCAATGTAAACAGTTCACAATTGAAACAAAATCAAGTAGTAGGACTGACTTTCCTATTCTTCCAAGGTTCTAGGCAGTGCAGTTATTCTCCTTTCTTAAAAAAAAAAAAAGGAATTTAAGATGAAACTACTAGTGTAAATAAATGCTCTAACTAATTGTAAGTATTTTTGTCAAGTATAACTTGCTTCAGAAGAAAATACAATATTCCAATAAGAAGATTCTTTTTTTTTTCCTCATCAAACTCTGACTTTCAAGGTTTTTTCCCCTCAAAAATTGGAATGAATTTAATTACTCCTTATTGTATGCACTCTCCAAACTGACAATGATATAAAAATAGTATAACCTTTAATACAGCTTTTTGGATGTGAAAGAAACCCAAACTGTTAATTCTTCATATGCAGTGGGTAGGGCAGACTTGGTATATGCTTGTGTGTGTATACGAGTGCATGTACGTATATATGATTTGTTTATATTTAGGATGAATACAACATAATTTAGAAAAGCAGTAAAGCGTGTATGTGAGTATGTGTTGCCTCAAAGGGCTCTCCGGTGTGAGTACAGTACAAGTAGGCTGGTAACGTTATGACTAGATTGTTTCACGAGAACTTTAAATAGCTGGTATCGGGGTAGAAGTGCTATGGAATGCATATATCAGAAAACCAAATTGTGCTGTACAGAATCAATGCTGACTGTAGTACAGAGGAGATCAATCTTGCAAATCAGGGAATACTGTAATATAAGCGTCTTCTTTCAGTCAATGAAGGTTAGAAAGGGGCTGAGCAGCAGAGGAATACTGTCTGGAGGCAATCAATATTAATTATAAATTTATAACCTTTATACCAGCCTTCAAACAATACTTTCTAAAAGGGAGCATTTTGAGCTTTTTTTTTTTTCCTCTTGGAAAAGAAGTTTTCATACAAAAGTAAAATTTTAGTCTGCGCCTGAAGCTCTTAAGAGCTTACTCCGTTGCCCTGCTTTTTCCTTCCTCGGCTTGCCATTGCCTTAGTCCGGTTACCAGTGTGGTGTACCAGAATCTATAGCTTCATTATGGCTTTTAAACAAAGATGCAACCGTCGCAACGATTTCGGGCGAGAGCGTGCGTCAGGAATTGGTAAGCAAATGGTGCCGCTTGGCCTGGTCGTGCTCTGTAGCTCCCGGGCGGGAGAGCAGACTCTGCACGTAACGCGATTGCTGCGTGGTTTTAGTGACGAGTACCCGGGTTCTAGGAAGTAGATCGTTGGAAGCTTGAAATGAAATCTTGACGGAGGTAGATGCTAAATGATTTTTGTCTATGGCCTTTGTCAAGAAAATTGTTTATTTTTGACTTTCAGGGAGCTTGAAAGGCAGTCAAAATGGATGTATGGCTTATAGGTGGCGGTGACGGGGGCCCTTTGCTGCTGTAGCTGAAGCTGTTCCCAGAAGTGAAGACTGAAAGGGAGAGTCTTTTCAAGCGCCGCAGAGACCTGAAAGCATACGGGGTGCTTCATCGGGCCGTAACTGTGACCAAAGAAGTTCTATTCTACATCAGCTGTCAGTCTTGCTGTGTTGTAGTGGCCCAGTTTTGCTGACTTCAGTTCTGAGAAGGCTGAGCTTCCCCGCCCCTGCTCTTCTATTGAGTAAGGGCAATTGAAGCGGAGGCACGGCCAGCGTTCTAACCATGCTCAAATCGCTACGGGAGAGGCTGGTATTAACCAGCAGCTCGGAGAAGAGCTTTCAGTTTGTTGCTTTTCTTGATGTGGGTCTGCCTGAGTTAGCAGGACTAGTGTGGAGGTGTGCTTGATTGTAACCGGTCATTTTTCTGAGTATTGCTCTCTTTATTTCAGGGGTTTTTTTTGTTTTGTTTAAGGGATTTTTTTTGTCCTGCGGTTGTATGCTTTTTAGAGAAGTATCTGCAATGTGTTCTCGGGGGGGTTTTTTTAATCCTTTTCAGGAGGTTGACAGTCCTTCTAAGAGAATCCAAATGTTCACTGTTTAGTTTTTCATAACATAGACTGATTTTTCACTTATTTAGTAAATTATAGATGACAGATGCCAAGGCACATAATGCATCTGCTCTGTCTGTTTCAGCAGTATGGAGTTGCCAGAATGCAATTAAAGAATTGCAGTGGAGTTGTCCGTGGAGAGACTTTATTTTGGCTACTCTTTGTGACAGCCCTTCTTCAAATTCTTTCCCTCCTCCTTCCCTCCTCTTCCCCAGTGTCCCAAGTTACATATGCAGTGCATATTGTTGTTCTTGTGACTTCACTGCCTAGTATTCGGAGGTTCCAGTTTTGCCTGCTGGTTTTTTTTTTAAGTGATCCATCAAAAGGGAGGGCCATTTTCATGGCAGCCCTGTCCATCCTTCCTAAATTCACCTCCAGCTTGCCCGGTTCTGCTTCCTTGGAGCTATCACGTAAGCCACACGGTGGGACTGCATTATCTTTTCCTGATGAACTCATGTGGTGAAAGGAGTTGGTTTCCTTAGGTACGTCGGAGGCTCTGAACATGCCCAGGGAGGGGGTAGTTAGATGCCTTCTCAAAGCCAGCTTAAGGAGTTTTATTGGCACTTTTGAAAGCGCAAACTACAGCCTGGGTCAGGATTGAGTGGCTGGAGGAGGAGGATGGTGTCCGAGTGTCTTGGAGCTGCTTGTGTGCTGCCTTCCTTAACTGCTATTATTCTTAGATCCGTTTTACTTAAGTGCCCCAGTAATAGATGTAAACGCTCCAACGTGATCCTTGTCCAAAACAGTCACAATTCCAAGTTAATGATTTGATGACTTCAAGCTATCTAATTTATTGAGAAGAAAATTAGTATAATACAGATATTAGTGCATCATTCTCTCGGTACGACTTTTAGCCTGTAGCAGTTAGCCTATATTTAGGCTTGGGAAAAGCTCAGCAGTAACAGGGTTGAAGAGAGAATAGGGGTAAGCATTGCAGGGCATACTTTCTGCATTTGTTTACCCTCAAAATGATTTTTAGTAGTAACTTTTCTCTTGTTTGTTAGTCTCTTATTACCCCTGTGGTATCAGCACTGAGTTCAGTGTCAATAAATCTAGAATAGCATGTTACAGGAGGCTTTGAAATGTTTTTTGCCAGATACGTTCCTGCAATTCTTTTGGTCGGTCATCATACAGTCGCCAACGTTAGAGGCTTGAAATGGCTTGTGGCCAGTTATAATTCCTTCTGTAGGGCAGAAGATTTGCGTGGCTTCGTGTGCTGAAAGCTGAGTGCGAAGTATTTTGGGGTGTTGAAGCTCCCTATGTGTCCATCGCATTAACTATTCAATTTCAGGATATTTGGAAGGAAACTGGCAGTGTTGGTTAAAATACATTCATTTTTAGGAAAATTACAACTGTGGTCGGATATGTGTACTATTTACAAGTTTTTCTTGCAAATATTTGATCTTTTCACTAAACAGCAGATGAGTAACATTGGAAGTAGTCCTCCTTCAAACTGAAAATCAGCATTTGACTGAAAAATGAAATATATGCTGAGATGAGATGAATAACTACTGCGTTTGCATGACTCATGGCAGAGTATTCCATTTCCCAACGGCAAAGATAGATGCATCTCTCTTAATTGAAGCAAGTCTCCTTAATCTTTGAGAAGCTGAGCTCGTTACTCACTGCGAGTAATTCTGATGCTTCTGCGTGGCATCATAAGGTATGCGTTGCAAAAATCACAGCAAATGCTGCAATTCGGAGGATTGATGAGCTGTGCGGAGAGTGAGAGTTGTGGAAACTGCCATTTTTACGTCTGTAAAAGGGAACTTCTGGCTTCCCGTCATAGGCTGAGGAGAACCACCAGATACTACCATACTGGTAGTCACGCTCCTCCTGCGAGTGAGCGTTAAGGATCTTGCGGCATTTCTTGTGAAAGTTGTATTTTGCCCATTGTCGGTGGACAAAAATACCACCCGATGCCTGTTGCTCTACAGCGTGCTTGCTGTCTACATGCAAGGTGATTTCTCCTGTCTCTTAGGAGCGCTTTTATTTTTTAGATACACACATATATGGTGCTTTTACATTTTTTTTTCAGCCTGTAGAGCACAGTTGTAGTTGTTTACATACTGTGCACGGGCACCTTGGCAGATGGTGACTGATAGAATAAGCGCGTTTGAGGTGTACGTACCCTTGCATAGTAAGTATAGCCCAAGTAAAGGAGGGTGTCTGAGGGAGACAGAGCTGTCATTCCAACGCGTTGCAGTTGCTTGTGTAAATCCCCGCTTACTGAAATGCAAAATTACACCTTTATCCACATAGACTAGTGTAAGATATTGTAATGACTGCTTTCGGTACATTTGGGGGTAATTTGTCATGCCTTTTGCATATCCCTTGAAAGGGCAAATCTGGTAGTTGTTCAGTAGTGGCTTCTGCAAACTCTACAAGTAGCAATGAGGTCATGAATCATGTGAATTCTTTTATATATTTTGAAAGAAAAGGCCACTTTAGGCAAAGCATAAATGCAACCATATGCCCATACCTTGGAGTCTTCACTGAAACTTGACAATAAAATTGCTGTGCATATGATTTGTTTTCTGAAGAAGAAACTCTGCTGCTTTTAGAGCAGTAGTATAGCAGCAATGAACTTGCTGGTTTTTTTCTAGTTTAGTGTAAAAATGTTTATCGAGTACAAAATCGGTAACTAGATTGGTGTAAGTAAGGTTTTGGTGATTCTTAAAGACAGACACGCTTTTGTTTCCTTTTAGAAGAAAGCAGCAGCAGTTAAAACAAGAAGTAGTCTTGTTACAGTCTGTTCAATAGGAGAAAAGTATGCAAAGTGGAACTGTTATCCTTTTGTTAATCTTAGATACTTCCACACTAATTTAACAGTTGTACTATTTAGAGGTTTTGAACAACCATTTTGTATTAAGAAAAATCTTTACAGCAGTTTACTCTTCTGTAAGGGTGGGCTTTCCCTCGTTAGCTTTTCCACAGTGATCTTGATAGTCACGGCTGAATGATTTGGCTTTTGGAAATAATGGGGAAATCTCAGTTAAATGCCATCTCCCAATACTCCGCATCTCTACAAAGAGGGCGGTTTGCAAAAGTTGCTTCGGGGGCTGAAAGGAATACGCCTTTCAGCACTTCAGGTCTTCAGCGCCATACGTGATTGCAGCTGTTTGTTTTAACGCGATTCCTCAGAAAGATTACTGAGAAATCTGTGGGTTTGTGCACCAGCAGCGATGTCGGTTGTCACGTTCCGAGTTCTGCATGTAGGAAAAGCAGATTGTTTCCTCAGTCAGAGTATGACCAGCGTAGATAGAGCGAGAAAAAGATCTCACCCCTAAATATCTAAAACGCAGCCGGCAACAGCATGGGATGCATAAATGTAGTAGGTACCAATTGCGATATTTAAAATAGCGCGGGTGTTTCCAAAACAATAATGGCAATAGGACCACTAAACAAAGTGCAGAAGGGAGTCGTCTTCTCTGGAAACGTGCTGATTGCTAGAGGGATTTATTGAATGAACTCGGTGTGCACAGAATGGGATTGTTGCACATGAAAGGAAAAGAGCTTTCAATCGGTATTTGAATAGGAGAGGGAAGCAACGCTTCTCTGTTGGGGTGAAGCTAACCAGTTGTGCTGGGAGCATAAAATGAGGCAGACAAGAAGGGCAGATAAGCGAGGAAGAAGTGAACGGAGAAAGAAAAGTCTTTCTCAATTTAGAAAAGTCTAAATCGGAGGAAACGGTGCTGGCAGCACGTGCCGGAGGGCTCGGGAGCCGACAGCGGTGGCACGCTGCGAGCTGGGCAGCTGCCGGGAAGGCTTCCTCCCGCTCGGGAAACGTGACTCAGAGGGGCCCGGGGACCCCTCGGCGCTCGCTCGCTGTTACTCACCGTTCGGTTGAAGTACTCGTATCGCTCAGCGTGACCGTGTAAACGTGGTCCTTGCTTACACTGCCTATTTCGGTGGTACAACTGCCCGCGTCGAGTCTGTTCCCGCCGCTTCCGACAGAACGCGAGACACCTTTCGAAGGAGGGAAGCGGTCACTTGTTCTGCGCTTTTTGGAGAGCGTTTTTTTGAAGCGCTGCATGTGGCGGGTCGTTGCAGCTGGTGAAAGTGGTAGAGCTACGCTGCGTAACGCTTGGTAGTGATGCCTTCCACCAGCTGAGAATGCGGCCCTGATGCTATTTGGGTCCCGTGATGGTTACGGGCCAAGGCGCCAGCTCTTCGCTCTGTCAGCATTAAATAAAAGTCTCGACACTAAAACCTCTTAAAAAAACAGCTAGCAGATATTGCATGTTCCCTGAATCAAAGTATTGCTTTAAAATTTAAGTATATCAATGTTTTTAAGTGTTTCCCTGCAGCATTTGTGTGTGCTACTTGAAAGCAGCCTGCGTGCGTACAGGTAGAGAAAGCAGTGTGTTTTACTGTGATATTTCTGTGGCTGACCAACCTTAGTTTCCTCTTGAAAATGCCATCAACTCAAACTGTTTCACAGAATCATTTATTTACAGGAGAACTCATGTCACTTTTTTTAATACAGGGGCGCGATCAGAAGTACTAGAACTTTCTCAGTTTTGTATTATTGCTAATTTACAGGTGCACCAAAGGAAAAAAAAAAAATGAATGCTGCAGTAAAACCCCAACTTTTAAGTCTTAAAATGTGTGTCAATCTATAGATTAAATTGTGCTAGAGTGTTATCATGTTATAAGTCTCTTTATTCCAGAAAAAGCTAAAGCAAATGTTTCCCACGTAAATATAGTGAGGGGAGATGTGTTTGGAAACGATGTAAGATACTCTGCCATCTTGCACGGCCAAAAACCATGATCCTGAAAACATTTACAGAAAAGGTTAACAAGAAGGGAATTTCACAGGGGGAAAAAACGTGTTTTGGAAGAAGGCACACAGAATTGTTGCCTAACTATTCTGGAAGTCTCTCGAGCGGGCCGCCGAGGCAGTCGAGGTGTGCACACGTGCGTGTGTGCACGCTCGCTGCCCGGGGTGCTGGGCTTGCCTGCCCCTGCTAAGGTTCCTCGGGGGCCTGGGCATCGCCGAATTGAGGGGGAAAGAGAATGATTTTGGTGTTAAATAATCCATTGGTTACTGTTTAAAATGTAAAGTTCCTGCCTTAAAATTTGTTGTCGTAGTCGTGTGCTTAATAGACTTAAGAAATTAACTAAACCGATAACGTAATCATTTTTTTGATGGTGAATATGTGTTCATTCATGCAGGCAAGAAGACAGCAAGACCCTAGTCCTGGATCTAACCTAGGAAGCGGCGATGATCTCAAACTACGTTAACCAACAGCAGCAGGCGTTCCGTGGGTCTGCACACGTGCATTGCTTCTACTTGGCAAAGGATTTAATAAAAGACCAGAAACTGTGATAACTGGGTATACTATGGTCTGTTTCCTGACCTGCAGCAGTCAAAATCACCATGAACTGCCATGGTTTGCACTATGTTTATGTTACGATACCTGCATTTCCCATTTTAAGCATGTAGCCAGTGGCAATTTGAAATTTTGTTTTTCTATGCAAACTTATTTTTGTTGGCACTATTTTAGTGAAATGGAAACTTACGCAGCTAGAAAACCATTTTTCTCAACTGTAATAAAAATTGTCACTTAAAAATAGGTCAAGATACTACAGATTTAAAACTTCTTTTTTGGGGTTCTTTTGTTGTTTGTTTTGGTTTTCTTGTTTTTTGTTTTTTGACTTTTTTTTTTTTTTAAACTGCTGGAAGCCAATGCATTCCAAGCTTAAGTTTTTTAATATGGGCTTTTGGAATTTTGATTGTCCTTATTGTGCTCCTGCTTTATTTTAGATACGCATTCTTATCTTTCTTTCAGTTTTCTTTTTTTTTCTGAATTTGCAAGACCTTCTTAAAACTGCTGACATTATTTTGCATTATTTCCAAGCTAAACCCAGTGCATCAGAGCTGTTGGAATCGGTTTTCAAACTTGGCGGGTTTGTAAACGTTACAGTTGCAGTATTCTTTTAACTGCTAACAATTCATTGGTTCCACTTTTTAAATGATAAAATCTTCAAGTATGTATTTTCATGCATTAATGCGTTCTGCCCCAGTACCTCTCTTGGATTTCATTCTGTATCGAGTGAGTTGGGGTGGTGGTTGTACCCCTGTATATAGTACTTTACTGAAACTCATAGGAAGTCGCAGGCTGGCTTCCGTTTTATTCAGGGATTTTTTTAACTAGTTCTTAAAAGGAATACTGCAACTCTACGGTCAGATTCAACAGCGTGTTAAACTGGGAAGAAAAGTGATCGGCTGCCGAGGTGATATGTATTAAATCACGTTTAAGATAGCTGCTTTAAGTATATTTTATATCTTAGGCTTTTTGTAAAGTTGTGCTGAATGGTGAAAAGTTGAGACGAGGTGGTGTGCAGAAAATCTCGTACTGTGCGTAGGACGCTTCTCTCCGGTCTTATGCAAACCAAGACGACATTGCAGCATATATTGCGTTTTCTAACAGGGTAAGATTTGGGATGAGTTAATTTGTGTGAATTACCTTGTTTTATTGGGGGTGGTGGTGTTCCGAAGGGACTTGTTCCGAATTTTTCATTGCATCCAATATTTGAAGAAGATTTATGGGAAATGTGATGTTATTTGGCTTTGTTAAAATGTGGTGCTTCCTGTACAGCCTGATGAATTGAAATGTCACTTACGTACCTTTTTAAAACAGGCGATCCGATTTCAGTATTTTAAGAACGATTTTGAAGGTAGAAACTCTGTATGGTTAGAACAGCGAAATCTCTATTAAAATCTGTAATTAACGTAATTACATTCCTCATTAACGGCAAAACAATTGATGCAAAAGAGGTCTTGCAAAAATGTAAGCAGATGTCAATGTGAAGGAGAATCTTTGTATGTTGATAATATGAATATTTAACATTCACTTAAAAATGTCAATAACTGTAAACTGTGAGAATGTCATCAAATAGAAATATTTTGATACTTCAATTTAAATGTGATTCACCTGAAAGAGAACCTTTTCCACTCTGTGGCCACGTATTCTTCTCGCTCTTCTTCCCCCCAAGAAATCATTTTTCTAAAGTGTTTCTGCAATGAGTTATTTAAGGGACACACAGTCGCACGCATCCGCACGCATCCCCGCCCTTGGGTCTTCTCTGCCATCTGTGTATTTTTGATGGAATAGTCTGAAGATTTATTTTAAAAGGTTTTCCTAACGTTTCAGACGGTGGTTTTAAACCCTAAGTACACAGGAAATTACGCTATCGGATATTAACGTTGCTATCTTTGTGTAAATACTGAACTTTCCCTATCATCATTTAGCATTCTGCTGCTTTCGATATCTTAATGCTGGCATTAAGATCACGAGCCCTTACCCTCTGCTGGTTAGTGCAGACTTTTTAAAGTGCATTTTAAGTTATTGATGCAATTTGATATTTTTCATAATTTCTATTTAAACTGAAGTTGCATCATCTTTCTTGAAGTCATCTCCTGTAAGAGTTGCCTTAAGCTACCAGATTGCTTTTGCTACTTTTTGTGTCGTATGTTTAACTTTCATAATAAACTTCTGTGTAGTGAAAACAAGCTGCTGTAAATTTATTTCTGACATGGTCCCTGTTTACGGGGTAACTTTCCGTGATGTCCGTGGTTAAAGCAAGAGTGACATCCAGTGGTCGCGTAACCCGAACGTCGTTTGGGGACTGTCCGGGGGGGTATTCGTGGCACGCTCAAAACTTTTAATGCGAGGGCGGGCGTTGGGGGAAACGCGGGGTTCGCTGCCCTAAAACTCCCGTGGGTTTTTATGACTGATGGGCCCCGCTTACTCTGAGAGCCGAGATGTGCTTAAGCAACCCTAAGACGGTTTCTTTTCCTCTCGCTGCGGTGCGGCAGTCGTGCGCGCTGGTAGCAGAGCCTTGTTTGCGGGCACGTTCTCAGAGCAGCCATTTGGATGGGGGGGAAGGCGAAGGCCGTTCGCGCGTTGAAATTGAGGAAATGGGGAAGCGCGGCGAAGCGCTGCGGGGAAAGTACGAGTGGTACGTGCTCCACCTGAACACCTCTTCTGAACCCGCTGCCGCGTGTGGTGGTGTGACCCGAAATGCCTCGTGCGGAATGGGGGGGGGGGGGGGGTGTACCCAAATCACGTACGGGATTCCCGCCTCGATGGCGTGAGGCCCGCGGCCCGCTCTGGAAGCGCTCACGTGCGGAGGGACTCGGCGTGACCTCCTTTCGTACTTCTAAAATCTGACTGGAAACGGATCAGAGGGTGCCTGACAAAACGGCGTTGGCTGCTGCCTGTGGGTCTTCTGGAGACGCGCTGTAGTTTGGAAGGGAGGCAGCTCTTAAAACGGGCGTAAGTGCCCAACGGCTGCTCCGACGCCGCACTCCCGACGGCATCTTTGCTGCCTACTGCAGGCCCCGCGTCGCAGCGGTTCCTTTCGAAAGGCGCCTTTAAAGGGCGGCTAGTAAAGCCGTTCGGTAACTCGTCGGTTTGCCCGCGAGTTCGTGGAATGATTCACTTTTCTGCCCAAGGTGCACCGCAAGTGCACGAGCACCTTCGTAAAGGCTTTTCTCGCACGGAGGCATCGGACGGGCAGAGGCGCTTTGCGCCCTGGCTCCTCTCGGGCGCGTGAAGAGCGGAGCCGATCTCAAAATGGTCCCGCGTGAGGCGCCTGCGGCATCGGAGGATTTTTAAGGGGTTGCCATCCCTTCCCTCGGTCAGCGCGACTTGGGGATGGGCGCGTTCGGTCGGAGCGAGAGACCGCTGGAGCTTGCTGGAAGGGAGAGGGGTGCCGGCGGCCCGGAGCAGGCGAGGTATGGTGGCTTCTGGCTGGCTTCTCTAGCCTCGTGCGGTTACACGGCCTCTTCCTAACCTGAGAGCATCCAGAGTGTTAACTGTTCATTTTACTTCAGCTCCCAAAGCCCGAGGGACTGGGTTTCCCCGTCCCTTGAGGGAAACGGCTGCTGTCAGCTGTGCCGGTCGGGCTCCTCGTCCCCCTTCTGAAAGCAGGGAACTATGAACGTGAAGCTGGGGGTGCAAACAGCAGCTTCTCTGTCCCTGCAGGTCTGTGGTGGTTTGTCTCATAATAAGGCTTGTTCAGGTAAGGGCTGGGAAGTTAAACGAAGGAGACGTGGGTTTCGAGAACTCCAGGACTGCGTGGCCTGACGGGGTCTTGGCAGCACCGCCGTGGGTTTTTTTTGTCTGCCATTAGGCGAGGACTCCACTCCGTTACAGACGTATTGAGGAACCCATCCTCCGCATAGAAATAGGACCGATTTCTGTAAAGTTACACTACTTTGTTACTACATTTCCAATGCAAATAAGAGAATGGCAAAAACTGCTCCGAGGATGAGAATCGCAGTGAGAAGTTACAGCAGAGCGGCCGTTTGCATAGGCAGCATTTCTCATAACTCATTTGCCTGACATCCTGTCTTCGCGCTGCCGCGACACGTAAATCCCAGCACATGCATATTCATCAGCTGCTGCGCGCCTCGGAGCTGCCCGGGCTTTAAGTAACCTTATTAAACAGCTTTCTCAATTACGGGTTGAGATAAGTGAATTTCCAGCATTGCCTCGGGCTCGTTTCTCAAAGCTCGGGAGCGAGGGGGATAAGTAACACGAGGAGCCGAGTGCCGCTGCTGTCACCCTGCGGCGGGTGGCCGCGGAAAAACCCGCCCTGGGGGACGGGGCTGGACCTGGGAACGGTGCTTGCGTAGCCTTACGCTTACGCGTCCTGGTCCACGGTTTGTCACAGCTGGTGAGACTTCTGCGAAGTCTTTGGTGCTCCCCACGACCCTTCTGATGAGTAACTCGGCGTTTTCCAGCCTGTTGGACTGGCCGTTGGTGTCCGGGGGGAGGTGGGCTTCCCCAGCGCTCCGCGTTCCCTTGTGCCGCAGGCTGTCATTTTCCGTTTTTCACGGGAACGGGGGGCCTTACGCCTTTCGCCCTTTGCAATCCTCTCCCTTTCCCGCAGCAGGTGAGGAGTTAGCTTGAAAACGGAAAAACCTTCTAGAGCTGGAGAGAAGCTGGTGCCTGAAATCTCCTCGTTTCCAGCTGTTGCCCGCTGGTTTGCCCCAAGAGGGTCTCCCTACGAGCCTGCCCGCCTGCATCCCCAGGGCCAGCTGGCTACAACAGCCCTGCGTTTGCCGTTCACACCGTGCAAAAGTGCAGCAGAATACAGGCCTAGACAAACGAGCCCTGTAAGATAACAAACTTTTTGGCTGCTGGACGCGCTCGGCCTTCGTAGTTTATGTGAACGCGGCGGTACCGAAGCGCGTGGCTGGGGGCACGGCGCTGCTCCTGGGATGCTTGAGGGGCATTTCGGGGCTTCGGCCCTTCGTGGCAGTGACGCAGATCACGGCTCTTCAGGCTGCGCTCCTCGGGGAGACCTCGGCCGCGCAGAGCGAGGGCTGCACGGGGGGAAGTAAGCCGGTTCACGGCAGAGGCCACGCGGCGGCGGATGTAACCGCAGAGGCTGGTGGTACCTCGGGGAGCGAGCAGGCACCCACGCGCCTCAGGTTGGAAGAGAAAAGGGGGGCGGGTGGGAGGGAAGGGGGGACCCGCCGGGGCAGGCGTTCCTGACAGCGACCGTTTCCTTCCAGCCCAGCGGGCACCGTTGCGTCGGCCCTCGCTTTAGGTTGGCCAACATGGTTGTGGCTCTTGGCTTGAGTCTTGAGCAGAAGAGAGGCCGTGCGGTACTGAGGGCTCATAATCAGCGCAGCGGTTCTGGGCGCCAGGTAGGGGATTTGGTGGGAGAAGCAGGAGGGATATCCCTCTGTACGAGCAAGGATGCCGGCGTCTGAGCCCCCTGCGTCCTGCGTGAGCCCGCTCCCTGGCCCGCCTGCCTCCTCTGCCTTCGGCTGGAGACACCAGCTCGAGTCCCTGTTCTCCCCTTCGTGCTGCGGCGGAGCCGAGCCCTTTGCAGAGCTATATTTAGGTCTCGTTTGTAATCGTATATCATCTCATAAAGCCCTGCGGGAGGCGGCTCTGAGAGGTGAGCATGCTTGCCCCGGGAGCCGGCTCCCACCAGGCAGAGGAGCAGCCGCTTGGGCGATGGCTGCTGGCCGGGGCCGGCGTTCCTGCCCGAAGGCACCTTGCTGCCCAGGTTTCTCTGGGGTAGCTGGGCGTTCAGCGGCATTCGGTGGTCAGAGGTATCGAATGAATCGCCGAGGCTCATTCTTCGGTTGGCTCGATCATTTTAACTCAACGGTGCAGCACCTTGTTCGTATTTTGTACGGTTTTGGTGCCGCGGGCTGCTGTTCTCGGCTCCTGGAGGCAGCGGGGCAGGAGAGGTTGGTCGCAGCTCCGTGTACGGCTGCGGGTTTCTCTTCCGCGCGTTGTGCTTGCTTCTGCGCTGCGTGCTCATGCCTCGTCTGAAATCCTGCCCGTCTTGGTGTTGCCACTGCCCCCGCACGAGGGCCTCGGGCTGCACCTCCGCTGCCGCAGCAGCACTGCGCTCCCATGGCAAGCGATTTCTCTGCAACCCCCGTTTCTGAGCGCGCGGAGCTGCACGGGAGGGAGGGAGAGAGGGAGCGACCTCCTGGTGAAACCCCGGCAGCTCTGAGCTTGGAGGAGAACAGAGAGGGGGGAGCACGGGTTTGCTGCTAGATTGCAAACGCAGCCGTGGGGGAACAACGCTTATCAGAAGATGATTCTCTTAAGAAACAGGCAGCTCCATCCACAAACACCAGTCTAACCATCGCCTCCGAGCCGGGAGGGCTGCTGAGCATCTCACTCCCCAGAATGACACGTCACCTACCCAGAAAGAGCGCCAGGTCCCCTCCCGCCCCACCGAGAGCCGAGCAGCCCTGTGCTCCGCAGCACCCCGGCCCCTGCTCCCTGGCAGCCCCTGCTCCGGGGCA
The DNA here is from genome assembly GCA_009819775.1 of Phoenicopterus ruber ruber. Classification (NCBI taxonomy): domain Eukaryota; kingdom Metazoa; phylum Chordata; class Aves; order Phoenicopteriformes; family Phoenicopteridae; genus Phoenicopterus; species Phoenicopterus ruber. Next base: position 3,066,862 of record CM020227.1, read on the forward strand.
GCGCCGCAGCGGGACACCTGCCCCGGAGCTGGGACGCTGCAGTCCCCTTCCCGGCACCGTCCCGCTCCTCAGTGGCCTTCCCCGACACCCCGGGGCCTCCGGCTGCTGCCTGTGCCCTGCTGCCAGCCTGCAGCCGCCCGGGTAGCCCGTCCCCGGAGCTGGGGGTCTGTGCCGCCGCTGCCTCAGCCCAAAGGGGGGATATTTGGGGATGCTCAGCCCTGCACGCAGGCTGGCCATGCCGCAGCTCCAGGTCCTTTGCTCCGGCTGTGTTTGAGGACTGGGAGCCAGGGTGAGGAGGGAAGGGAGGGACAGGAGCACTGGATGCGCAGGTTGCTCCTGAGCTGCCCAGCGCTCGCCTTCTGCTTGGGCCCGAGCTGCTGGTGCCGCCGAGAAGCCCCCGAGCCCCTTCCCGGCAGCAACGGCCGTGGCCCGGAGCCGCTCGGCGGATGCTCCCACACAGAAGAGAGGACAGATCCTCTTTTTGGTTCTGCTTTCGGTTCTGCTCTGCAGAGCACGTCTGGCGTATGACCACCGGGACCTGGTGTCGGTGGGCCCACGGGGCGCGTGACTCTCCAAAACCACTCACCCCACTAAGGTGCCTTAGTCACCGCGTCCCTCAAACCCTCCGGCATCTCACCGTCTGCTTCTGCCTCCAGGGCAGGACGTGCTGGCGGGGCCGCGGGGCACCGCGCCGCGAAGCGGGACCAGAGGGAGAGAGGGACTACGCTGGAAAGTGAGACCCTGTGGTGCAGGAGCGTGAGAGACGGCTGGAGAGGGAACAGGAGCGGGGTGGAAAAGCAGGGTTTGCGGGAGGGACCTCGCTCCGGCCGGGGCCCTCTGGCCAGGGAGAGATGCCGGCCATCCCTCACCACTCTCCGGCACGGCACACGGCAGCTGGGAGCCGCCGGCCGGAGCCAGCCCTCTTCTCTTGCCAGCAAACTCGGCTCATGCTCTGCTACGATGAGTTCGCAAGAGACGTTTAATTGTGCGAGATAGCGGGCCCTTTGAAAAGCCGTCCTCGCCGCTGCCTTGGCTGCCTGCCACCCTCTGAACGTCCTGCCCCGCGTTTCAGCGCCGTAGCCCCCTCGCTCGGGCTGGTGGCTTCAACAGAGCAGCGACCGGCGGAGGTTTCCCGCGCGGCGTGTGCCGTGTTCGCCCCCCGGCACGTGGCGCGGGATCTGGCCCCCCTACCTCTCTGAAACAATTTCTTGCTCCAAAGAAAATATCGGCGATGGCGACGCACCGGTCGACAGAGGTGGAGGGTTTGCACGGGAGACCGGTGGCGTGGCAGACGCGGAGGGGAGCTCGGCTCCCTGCAGAGATTTTTCAGCGTTTTACAGCTTTCTGCCGTGTGGGCTGGACGCCACGAGAGAGCGGCAGCGAGCGCGGGTGTCGATTTGGGTGCAAAACTGCTCCTTGGGGTGCAAGACCCCTTCTTGGCGGGGCTGGGCTGGCTGGCGGGGGGGATCTGCCCAGCGAAGTCCCTGCTAGCAGCGCCGGCGGCAGCGTGGGGTGGATGCACGTGCTCCTCCCGGCTCCCCAAAGGGCTGCAGGGCCGTCGGCTGCTGTCCCACAACCACGAAAAGCTGAAAATGGGGCAGAAACGTAGCCGCCGCCGGCCTGAGCGAGCGCCCGGGCGGTTTCACGTGCTGCTCCCCAAAACTCGGCGCTGCGGGGACCAGGGTCGCTCTCAAAGGGCATTTACCAAAGCTCGGCCGCAGGGAGGAATTTCCAGTGATGCGTGCGTCGGACCCAGGAATTTCCCGCTGCGACATGAAGAGGCTGCAAAGGGGGCTGGGAGCCGGGAGCGAGGCTTCATGAGCATCTCTCGGGTTTGTTTTACCCGTCGCAGCCTGTGAGTAAGGTTCGAGTCACCCCCGTGCTGCTCGTTTGCCAGAAGTCAGTGACAAACCGGGCAGCCAGAGAGCGCCGGGGGCTCCGAGAGGGCTCCGAGAGGGCTCCGAGAGGGCTCCGTCACCCAAACCCACCGCTCTGACTCATCTCCCGTTAAATGATGAAACCCCGAGCGCCAGGGCTGGAGCAGGCCGGGGGGGGGGTGTCCCCTCTGCCCCCTCCTCACGCACTGTGCCCCACGGCCTTTCCTCGTCATCCACGCTGATGCTCCGACATCCCTTTTAGAAACATCTCTGGAGGTGACGCTCGGCCCAGGTGAAGCCCCGCCACCCCCGCAGCACTCCTGGCTCCGTAAGCCCTTGGGATAAGGGTTGGGGGGGATTCTACAGAAACCCGTCTTTTACTTTTTTTATAAAACCTGTGCTTTTTTTTTTTTCTTTTTCTTTTTGCAGAAACCCCGTGCTCTGCCCCAGGGTGATTTTTCCCACGAGTTTTTGACGGGCGCTTAAAACCCCCGAGCGCCTCGCTAGGCGGCAGCCGGAGGAAGGACGAAGCGGCCGGCAGCTCACTGGGAGGACGGGCCCCTTGCGCCGGCTGCCGACGCCAGCGGCTCCGCACTGACGGACCGTCGCCGACACCAGCTGCCCCTCGCCCTGCCGCACCGCGGCTCCCTGCCCGGCAGCGCCAGCACCCCGGCGAGCTGGACTCCGCAGCCTGCCCACGCCTGGCGGCAGCTCCCAGGCTAAACCGCCCCGAGAAGGAAAGAGAAACCGGCACATCTGTTTCTAATGAAGCCGAAGCCAATTTAGATCTAGCCCTGCATGAATCAGAGCTTTTTAAATATATCTGGAAGGGACGAGCGCTGCGAAACGCACGTAACCGTGCTGGCCGTCAAGCGGGGAACGCTGCCGTGGCGCTCGGGCGATGCGGAGGAGCTGCTGCCGTGTGGTTAGCGGCCCCTCCTGCCGCCATCCCTCTTGGAAACGCTTCGTCCTCATCCAGCCAGCCCTCCTCCCCGGCCCCGGCCCTCGCCCAGCCCCGCAGAACGCCCTGCAAGGGGCAGGGGCCCTGCGGCTGCTCGTCTTCTCCCTTGGCACTTAACGTAACCTCTTGGCATCTTCGGGTGAGCACCGGGAGCCTCCCGTTTCTGCCCATCTCTAGGCACCGAGCGCAGGGCAAAAACGCCGGGGAGGTTTTGTAGCTGCCAGGCGCCCGAATGCGGGACGCGGGAAGCGATGCCGGTGGCCGCCGTGGTCCCGACCGAGCACAGCGCGTGCCAAAGCCTCGCCGCGGTCTCCAGCCCGCGACGGCCGCACATCACCTTCCTACCCCTGGCCAAGCCCAGAATCGCCTCGAAAATCTTCATTCTCGACGGGCTGCGCGGCTGCAAGCCCGGCGCACCCCGGGGCCAGCGGGGAGGGGGATGCTCTCCCGGGGCGTGCAAGCCCCAGCCCGCAGAGGCTTTCTGGACAAGGATCATGACGTGCTGGAGGCTTCGTGTGCAGGTAACCAGCCCCTTGAAAAAAGGCCCTTTCTGCCCCGCCGCCCCTCGGCTGCAGCACCGGCAGGCAGAGCAGCGGGGCAGCTCCTCGCACCCCGGCCGCGTGCTGACGCTGCACATTCTGCCCGTGTTAACCTTGGCCGCCGCTCCAGCGGGTTTCTGGGTGATTGAAAACATCCCGGCAGGGCGTGCTCAGCGCCGGCGAGCGGGGGAGAAGCGCTGAGCCAGGGAAAAACGGGAGCCAGGGGTCTCCCCCGGGAAGGGCCAGGCTCGGTGCTGCCAGCCCCCACCCGCCCGGGGACCCCCGTCCTGGCACCGACGGGGCGCAGCGTGCGGCATCGCTCTGCCCGAGCTGGGTCCGCGGGTGCTGCCCGCCTCGGTGGGACCCAGGCCATCCGAAGCTCTTGGTTGTGGGATAAATCCCCCCCGGAGAGCTGGGATAAACCCCCCCGGGGAGTCCCAGCGCTTCCCCTGGCACACGAGCAAAGCCTCCCTTGCTCTGCAGCCAGAGGAGCTGCAAACGCCGTTTGGAAATGTTTCTAACTGCAAACCCAACGCTTTTCAGCGGGAAACGCACCTCCGAAAGAATTAGAGCAACTGTGGAGCTTTACAGCAAACATCCCAGCCGGAACAGGGCTGCCGAGTTTGGGGTCTGCTTCCAGCGCGTTCTTCTGGGCAGCCGCGGGGCAGATTTCCGTACAGACACGATTTGCGCCGCTCTCGGCGTCGCTATTGAATCTCATCGGGAGAGGGCAGCTCGCCTTCACTGTGAGCCGCCAGCGCTCTGCCCCGCGCACGGCTCCGGCCCCACGCACGGCTCCGGCCCCACGCCCACAAGCCCTGGTGTGTTTTTGGGCCCTCCTGGTGGCTTTGGCATTTTTTGCCCCCTTTCTTTTGACCGGCTGGCTTGCAAAGCCCAGCTCTTCTCTGCTAACATGGGTGGAATTTAGGAAAGGCAAGTAAAAACCCAGTATTTCGCTACAGCTGCCGATCCCACCCCAAAACGGGATGGCATCGCAAGCCTTTGGTAGCAGGGAACCCGGTTTGGCTCCAACGGACGCACCCGCTGGGGTTCCTTTGGGCTGAAACATTAACAAATGAGCTAGTCTTTAAAAAAAAAAGTGATTATCGTTCTCAGAAAGCTGTGCATTGCTTTCTGAGCCCTGAGACCAGGCTCAGGTATTTTCCAGGAATTATTCCATAATCCGGAGAGTCAGAAGGATAGGGGTTTTTTTTAATTCAATTTGTACCTGTTTCTCCCCTGGTTCTCGGAGCTGGCGGCTCCCAAAATGACGGTGCTTTGCCCAACCTGCCTTGAAAACGCCATCCCGCCCGGTGTCACTGGGGGAGCACGGTGGGATTTTCGGCCGGCTGGGATTTACTGCCGCTCCGTGCCTGCACCCCAGGACCCCCCTCCTCGCCCCGGGGGAGTCACTGCGGTCGCCCAGAAAGCACCCAGCACGGTTGCGTTACGGTGCCGCTGCCCTCGCCCACCCCCGGCAGCTTGGCTCTGCCCTCCCCGTTATTTGCGGGGTGTATTTTAAGCTCGGAGACGGGGAAGGGGCTGGCACGCTCCCCGGGCGAGAGCCCCCCGTCAATGTGTGGGTGTTATTTTAAAGAGCGAAGCCCCAGCGCTGCGGGGCCGGGAGGCGGCGGTGGCACCGAGCCCTCCGCGCCCGCGGGTTGGCTTTTGGGGAGACGTGTGAAAACAGACGGCAGCGTAGAGCCGCATCCAGAAACCGGTTAGCTCAGGATACGTTTTTTTCCCCGGCTGTATTTGGCCACCTTTCTCCTTGCTTTCTAATCTCCGAGCCTACGGGCGGGATTCAGCTCATACTTTCAAGATTCTTTTCAAAGCCGATTGAATTTTTTTTCGTGCGAGCCCAGCCTGTTGCATTGCCCAGTTTGCGGCGCCGGGCGTTCAAAGGGCATCCCCCAGCGCGGGAGCGGGTCGGAGAAGAGTTTCGGCAAAGCCCAGCTGAGCGGCATCCGCCCGCTTTCCATCCAGCGTCCTCACCCGCGGGTGCGTGCGCCCTGGGCCCGGGCAAAAGTGGGTGCCGGGGTGTCCTTGTGCCCTGGTAAATAAATGGGGTATGCGAGATTTCTAGCCAGGTTTTTATTCTCTCAAGCGCATTCCTTAGGGATGTCACCGTATATATGTATACAAGGTGAGTCGGAGCACCGCGGGCGGCTCCTGAGGAAGGATCAGCCTGTGCTCCCGGGAGAGGAAAGGCTAATTTCTCTTTCTGAGCCTATAAAGACGTGTCAGAGGGCTGGGAGGAAGGGGGGGAATTGGCAGCACCTCTGTGCTTTTCAGCACATTAAGATGTCACCATGCTTGGATTTAAAAAAAAAAAGCAAGCACGGCATGAATAATAAACAGAGCAACGTGGAGCTGACTTTGAGGGAAAGCTGATTTCCCCAGGGCTCGCGCCACGCCGTGTACATTAAAATCCCGCCTGCTTTGACAGCTCTGCGACCTGAAGGCGGGCGCTGGGAAAGGCGCTGCTCGGAGCAGAGCCTGGCCGAGGTCCTGCTCCCAAATGCCACCGGGACGGGGCGTTTTAAGGCTTGGATCCCCCCTGCCAGCGACGGCTCGGTCTGCCCGTGGAAAAGAGGTGCGACTGCGCCTGTTGGTGTTTATATCTACCGGTTGGTTGAGACTGGAAGGGAGAGCTTTCCTTCGCGGCGGGCTTGGGAGCGCGCACAGCCTGCCTGCCTCGGGTTTTCGAGAGCGAAGCGCGACGCTTTGCCACGCGGAGGCAGCTCCGTGCCGTGCTCGGGCAGGAGGGAAAAGCAAATTACCCCTTTTCCGCCCGAGCGCCGCGGCCCCCGGCGCCGCCTGGCTCCCCTGGGCTTTATCCTGTGGTGCTGGTGACACACGGAGCACCTGCCGGGAACGCGAGGCTGTGGTGGGAAGGGGATGCAGTGGAAAAACTAGCAGGAATTTTGTTTTTCTCTTTGTTTTTTCTTTTAAATATGAGAACCCCAAACTTCTGTGGTTCACTGTGTGAAGGGTTTTTCGTAAACGGTGTTTTCCAGCCCGCCGCGGGCTATTCTGTGCGAGGGTGCTGGCCCGCTGCAGACCTCCCCCGGGACACGGCGGGCACGTGGAACGGGGCGCGTGGGCAGCGCACGGGTGGACGGAGGGGTCGGGCCAGGACGAGCGTCGCTGCCCCGAGGGCTGCAGCAGAGGAGAGGGGACGGGAGACGGGTATCGCCCACGGAGAGGTTTTTCTCTGTCACCACCCTCAAATAAACATGGAAAAAATGCATCTCCCCTGCTCCCTGCCCGTCCTGCAGCCTTGACCTGCCGGCAGAAGGAATTACAGCCGCTTCCAGACCCTCTGGACTTTCCATCACTTGTGCAGCCCTACTCCAGCAGACACGTCGCTTCACGTGAGGCTGGCCCGAGCCCGCACCCTTCGTCTTTCTCTTGCTTGTTTTTAATCCTCTGCTCGCGCTGGGCCGTGCTTGACCCGGCGCCCTTCGTCGTGGAGCCCGTTCCCGCTGCAGAGGCGGGCGATGGGCTGCCGCGGAGCGTCGAAGGTGGTGGCGGGCGGGAGGCGGCAGCACCTCGGCGCCCCGGGAGAGCCCCTCTACCCTCGCTGGCCGCGTGGGTGCCCCCTGCTTGCCCCTGGGGTGTTGTCTGCGGTGGGTCGTGTGCGGTGGCCACCACCGCGGGGAAAGACGGGCTTCTCCAGGGCCAATCCACTCGGGTGGCGATGCCCCCGTTTTCTGAAATGACGTCGCAAAGCCAATGACCTCGTTACTACTTTCCTCCTTACTGAGTCATTCCTGAGGTTGTTCTGGTAGCTTTGCTCGTGCCGCTGACTAATTTCTCCTGAGCTCCTTCCCCCACGCCCTCGGCCCCCTCCCCGGCCTTTCAACCGGAAAAACTGGATGCAACTGGGCTGGTTCGGGGTTTGCTCTTTTTTTAATCCGGAGCTTACGGCGGCGGGCTGTGACACGGTGTAATTAGGGATCGCGTTGGAGGTCTGACACTCGCCTGGAGACAAGGACGGGGCGGGGGGGCAGGGGGGCTGTACCCGCCACCCGCAGGGCAGCCCCGAGGCTCCCGCGGCGGGACTCGAACCGGTGGGCTCCCCTTCGCCAGGCCGACACCTTCCCCTCTCCCCCACGGGCTGGGGGCGGGGCGCCCCGCCCCTGGCCCCGCCCCCTCCCCGCCCCACGCGCGGGCTCGCCTGACGACAGCTGCAAAGCACTTTTTCAGCAGCCGCAAGTGAGGTGAGTCGCAGCCCCGCAGCGCGGGGGGAGGGGGGCTCTAACCCCCCCCACTCCGCTCTCCCGGCGGGCGGGGGCCGCCGTCGGTACGTCCGGGCCGAGCGGCGAGGCGGCGGCGGCTCCGCTTCCCCCGGGCGGCCGGGCGGGGCGGCGGCTGCCCGCGCTCGGTGGCCGGCCTGGGCAGGGCGGGGGCGCAGGCGGCGGGGCCGTGAGGCGGCGGGGGGAGGGGGAGCAGGTTGCTGTGGTGGCGGTGCCCGGGCTCCCCCCCTCAGCCCGGCTCGGGGGGCTCCGCTGTGACTCAGCGGGGGGGTTGGGGGCGGCGGGTCCCCTCGGGGGGCGGCGGGGGGGCCGGGGCGCAGGCTGCGAGCTTCCCTCCTGCTTCCCGCAGAGGTCCGGCGCAGCGACCGGGTGACCTGCCGTGCCAGCCCGCGGCCTCCGCGCTACCTGAGCCAATGCTAGATCTGGAGGTGGTGCCCGAGCGGTCTCTGGGGAACGAGCAATGGGAGTTCACCTTGGGTAAGTGTCTGGCCGCCCCCCGGCGCTCGCCTGGCCGCCCCCGGGCCCGTGTGCGTGAGCGGGGTGATGGGGGTCCCCGCGTGATCCGGCGTCCGTGAGGCTTCTCCCAGCGCTCTCGGGGAGTTGCAGGAGTGAAAAGGAGAAAGAGTCAAAGCTCACCTTTTTCTATCGCTAAAAACACTAACGTACGAGCTTCAAGGATTCCCTTGGAGCGCGCGGTCTCACCTTTAGCCTTTGCACGCCGAGTTGTGCTTTGTTTAACGGCTTGTGTGCTTTCTTCTACTCGTTTACCCTGTTGTGTCTTGCCTTGCCGTCTTAGACTGGGAAATAACCCCTGAAAGAGGAAGCATGGATGTACTGATTGTCACCTGAATACGTGTCAGGTGATAGCAGCATCTTCAACTGTGCGCTAATACTTAGCATAAATACTGTGCTTTTCTGTGCAAACCCTTCATAAATACGAGTTGAGTCTCACAGTTCCTTTGTGTTGTTGCTGGGTTGCGACATGATAGTGGAGAAAGTAAACTTCTGAGAGGTTTTCTCGGGGTTAGATAACAAGTATTTCTCCCCCCGCAATGATTCTTATTTCTTCGTCTCTCGGAGAGGTCCTTCCTTGCCAGTCATTGCTCTATTTACTGCGATGAGAAAGAACTTTCCCTCAGCTGATGGAAATTTGGCTGGTGCTCAGCCCAGGGCACTTAAATGTACAGTTGAAGCTCAGATGGTATGGATCCTTCAGATGACCTGTGTTTTCAAGCAGATATTGGTAGTCCTTAGAACTCTCAGAAAATACTGTAGCTGTCGCGTTTTCCCAGTGATTGTTTGAGGTATCGGCGTTGGACTCTTCCTCTCAGAGTTTTCCATCTTTGCATTTGCTCTGTCTAAAGAGCAGTTAATGGTAATGGCTAATGTAAACAGGGCTCTGCGTGGCAGCCGCCAGGGTCTGCCAGAACTTGAGTTACACTTCTGCTGCTGCTGTTGTCACCTGTGACGGCAGGGGGACAGGCTGTTCCTTAAAAGCGCTGTTACGCAGCTTCCACGAACTTGGGTCGCGCCAAAGGAGCAGCGCTGTGACGGGGAGTTGTTTGCGGGAAACCCATCAAACACAAAGGGCTGTTTATGCTGCTGTGAATTCGGAGTCAAGTACAACTCGGCGGTTCCAGGGAGTGTTAGAATGGCTTTTGGAGGCTAATTATAGGACCTCAGGTCCCACCCTTTGAAATCTCGGTGATCTCCTTGTACCGCTAACATGTTACAGCTCCATGTCACCTTCTGCGATCCTTTAGTGCCTGTATTACCTGAAAACAAATCAATCCCAAAATACTGAAGACCCTGACAGTCTTCATAAATACGTAGTACTGGCTTCCCCCCATTCTCCTCATAAAAACAAAGAAAGGGAAGAGAGAAAATGATTTTCATTTTCCCAAGAACCCCCAAAGAAGCCCATTAATGCAAGCTGACGGTGAAAATTCTATACTGTGTCTCTGTCAATGTGTACACACACGCATAGGTGTGACAGGGAGGAAACTCAGCTGTAATTCCTGGAGTAAACATAGCCACCACGTGATGCGTCTAATATATAATTAGCATGACCTGCTGGTATAGAGCAGGAGGCTGACTAGGTATTAAGATACTTAACTTTGTCCTGCGCTCACGATATTGTATGAAAATTGTCGCTGCTGATGGAGCTGGTTCAGCTGTGTCAGTGGTGGCGAGGCTGGACGCGCCAGTGTAAATGGGCTCCTTGCTGCCAGCGGTATTCTACTCATCGTTTGTTTAGCTCTGCTCTTAGCAGAACTAATGGCAGTATTCCTGAACTGCCGCTGACTCTGCTTCCAGTAGTGTGCCCACAATGGAGATGACTGAGGGGAAATGCCAGGAAAATTTTTTACATGAGTTCTTGGATTCTGTTTCTGGCTCCAGTGTTGACTCACTGTGTGACCACAGCATAAAAAATTTAACCAAGGCTGAGTTTTGGGTTCAATTAGATACCTGTGTTGCTGCACCTCTCGGGCTACGTTCCTGCCGTTTTGAAGGAGAACAATTAAATGCTTATTCTGTAGTGCCTATAGCTGTATTATTAGCACTTGAGATGTATAATTTCTAAGGCATACTTGCATTTCTCTTGCTTTTTATACTTTCTTTTCCTACTAAGTTTCACTTGTCTTTATTTAATGTGTTATGATTCATCTTCTCTCAGATTTTCTTGTATTCTTCTCTTTTAATCTCTCTTCACTCCTCTACCCCCTCCCCTTCATGACACACAGCATAGCCATGTTGTTCATGACCAGCGTATGCGAGAGGAGTGTCTGGTGTCCCTTGTATCACTCCAGCCTTTAGAAAAGGGAAAAGTTTGTCATAGAGGAGTCCTAGCGTTGATCTTTGTGGGCTTTATTTGCCGTGGCTCGGTTTGGTTGACGCTCCGATGTGCTGGAAACCACGTTTGCTTCCCCGTTCCCCCTGACTGGTGAGCAGGGGAAAAAGAATTCTTTGTTTTCCTCTTCGACTGCAAAGGCTGACGAATGTTGAGGAAAAGGGGGTGTTGTGTGTGTGCGCGAGAAGGGTGGAGAAAAATAACCCAGTTTCTTTACTCCTCCTTTGGCTCTCTGCTAATGGAGGCAAAGGGAGGGCACTGGCTCCTCCGCGCATGTTTTGGGTTCTGCGACCCTTGGAGAACTGAAGTTGCTCCCCGTAGCTTTGCTAAGCAGCTGCGTGGCAAAACCTGCTTGATTCTCAGTTGCTGAAAACTGAACAAAATCAGTCCATGTCCATTTGCTTGCAGCTTGAGAAAGCTCTGAGTAAGAGAGTCACATGAGCCATCTGTTTGCACACTTACCAACCCAAGATTGCATCAGTTTACATCGGACTACAAACTGAACTTCGTGTCTGTGCGCACTTTTTTTAACCACATGATTTTTTACTGAAACCTTCCCTGCTTCTGACACTTGCCATTGGCATCTCGGTTCTGTCAGCTTGTTTGCTGGCTTTGCTTGAGCCTTTGCCACTTCTTTTTTTTTTTTTTTAAAGAGCTCGTGGTCTTGCCTCTGCAAGTCTCCTGGAAATACTGACTTTGAAAATGGGTTTTATCCTTTTAAATCGTCTTTACTTTCTTTGGAATCCTAGCTTTTAGTAGGTTAAAAAATGTGAAACTTTCACAGCAGCATCTTTGATCTTAGCTTCTTGCTGGTATTTATGGTTCTGTTCCATTTTGAAAATACTATCTAATACATAATAACTGTCTTTTTATAGACCACAAGGCAACTGCTACTTCCTAGATAATAGGAAACAGCGCTGCTTTATTGTGTGGCTCTGTACATTTTAATTTTATTACCGTTATTAAAATAATAACTATTCTTTTTGATTTTATATCATCTTCTGGTGTATAATTTCTAGCTGCAAAAAAAATTGTTTCCAGGATTACGGGCTAACGTGAAAAACAATTTCACAGACAGTTGCATATGGTATTTACAAATTGAATCACTGCTGTTCTAATCTATAAGCCTATTTTGCCAAAACTTGATTTCATAATTGCAGAAAAGCTGCAATGTATGGGCGCGACAAGCACGTAGTTTAGTGCGGCAGTGAAAATAATAATGTTTTTTTCTAGCATTATGCTAGTATTACATTAAAGCAGTACCTATGGTGATCTAGGCGTGAGAGAGATGGAGAGAGAGGGAGTTTTCTCACTTTGGTACTGTAGATAATGTCTAAAAGGTGCTTTGGAACCTGATGTACGGCCTGAGTTTGAGAGGTGTAGCTAGTAATTAAAAAATTTGAGTGCCTGAACTGTTGCCTAAATAAAAGTGTAGGTCCTGTGGTAAATTTTCCCTAATCAAGGCAACTTTCTTAATGTTTAAAAACTAGAAATAGAGAAGAACGGGGCAAGAAATGTAAATAAAACGTCAGATAACTAATCTATAAATTGACTTGCGGCAATTAGTAGGGAAATAAAACTTCACAGTTATGAGCTCATAACCTCTCTTTATAAATGCCTGCTTTGAATCCAGGAACGCGATCACGTTTCATTTGGAAAGGCAACAAAGGTGTTAAGTGTGATAAAGGATGCGATGGTGTGGTGCTATTCTTCCTGCAGAATCAGCTGTTTCATTGCACTTTCAAAAATTTATAGCTGTGAAGATAAGATATACGCTGAAGAAAAAAAAAACCAAAACACAACAAAAAAAAGCCCTTGAAATTGTGTTAGAGGGTGAATGACTATTACGTGTGTTACTTCAATTGAACCAAATTGTTTAGTGTGTTTATCTTGTCTGTGAACTGAGGAGATAAAGTTCTTTCCGTGACACAAATGGAGCCGTACCAGCAGCTAATGTGACCTGCTAGGTCTAAGGGGAATCACTGCTCCGTTTCAGTATTGGTATCTATCTTTTACGACTGCTCAGTACTTTATCGAGCTCGATAAAGGGTATGCCATAAAATGGGGTCCGGGAGCCTACTGAGTGTGTGTAGGAGCGCTCTAGCGGAGTTGGGATAGGGTATTTTATCAGTTACCCGACTGTTGACCCCAAAAAGCAGAAAATCTTGTGCGGGGATGTAGAAAGATCTGTGCTTTTTCTGCCTGAACTTTGCTGTTTAAATTTGTGGCTAGAGATACTTTTCTTTCACATGTGCCTAACAAACGGGTAGATAAACAATGACTTTTCTGTTTCAAAAAAACAGGTCTGCGCTGATAGCATGAGTCAAGTAGGCTTACGTGCCGATTGCGTGCCTTTCTGTTGTAACGTGCTGTTTGCTGATGACGGCTCTGTTACCTCATCTGTAACCTTTCTGTTAAAAAACGCTGTTAGCCGGTCTCCGAACTGAAGAAATGCGACTGTTTTTGTTTACAGGAATGCCGTTGGCTCAGGCTGTAGCGATTCTTCAGAAGCACTGTCGCATTATCAAAAACGTCCAGGTTCTCTACAGTGAGCAGGTGAGTAGTGCGTGGTCTGGCTGGGTCGTTCGCCTCGCCGGGTCGCAGAATTACGGCATCAGGGGGTATGCTGATATTGTGTCATGCTAACGTACGTATTGTGTGAATTGTGGAGCTACTTGAAATTGAATTACACCGAATTATTGCTGCTGCATCAGAGGTGTAGCTTCTATAACAGCTTCACGTCAAGTGTAATAATCCTCAGCACAGTGCAGCGATTTAACAGGTATCGGTTTTGTATATGCGGTGGTGGAGAAGTATTGTTTTTCCTTTAAGAAGGGAAATGTTCTGTAATTAGCTGGATAATTTAATTCTAATCTTTTTATATTATCATTGTCAAGCACTGCAGTATTTTTGAAGTACTGAATCACTTGTTACCTTCCGCTTTCACGTTTGGTTCAGTGGCAATGAACCCCCTGAAAAGGCTTCTGCGCTTTCTCTCTGGATCTGCAATTTTGTCTGCAGAGAGCGGATGCAATAATTTAAACCAGCTATAGATGTTTTAATCGTTCTTCATAACTAAGCCTTAAGTTCCTAACAGGTTTGACTGCCATCAAAAAGGGGACTAGAAGTGAAACCTTTCTGCTAGATCCAATAAAGTGTGTTATGTACCCACCTTTACTTTGAAGGAAGTGGAAGGGAAGAGGAGATGGGACAAAGGAGGATTGTGACTCTCCAAATGTGTCTTATGTGAAATGCGCGTTAATCAGAAGATGATATTCATGTGTCGTAGATTACAGATCTTTGCACCAGGAAAAGGCGAAGCCTGCTCGAATGTCAGTTTGTATCAGAATACTGACTGGGGCCTCGTGCGTTTGCAGTGAATACTGAATGGCGAAGGAACGCGCTCGATTCTGGCGTTTACTGCCGGATACGTATTTCACATAATTAAATGAATTGTCCTTTTTTGTTTCAGATTATGTAGATTTATGGGTTTCATGATGGCTGAATTGCAAATTGAAAATCTAGCTCCTTGTACTTAATGTACGGGAGCATCCGTCTGGCAGTGAATGCGTTCCATGCTTTTTGTATGCTTTGGAGGTTTTTTAGTTTTTCTCACCACAGTGCATTCCAGAATTCTTTCTAGGCTTGTTTAGATAAATGATGAGATTCCCGTTCCTCTCAGGTTTGTAGAATCACAGAAGGATTAGTGGTCCAGTGCTAGAAAGCAAGATATACCGCTGCTTGGCTTTTTATGCCTCTTGGAAAGCTCCGTTGTGCTTGACCACGTACACTGAATTTTTATTCTATCTGTGGGTGAGGGGTTAGGGTTTTTCTCCCCAAACTGTAATAAATGTAAAGATGTTTTTAACATCTGCGTAGTCCCACAAAATAGTAGTTCTGAACTTTGTGGAATAGTTGTGCTGATGATATTTTTTCTCTGTATTATTCCGATTCAGTGCCTGATACGGGTGCAACTTTTTCCACCTGCCACTCAGGGCCTGCAGTTGACTGTCTGGCTATATCCTCACCCTCGTGCAGAACATCATGCACTTCATTAGCAGCTGAGCACAAAGAGCTGCTGCTGCAGTTCTTGGAAGATTCAAAGCTTTCAATAAACTTTGCCATGCACAACTTTTATCTAGCTAAACTATACCTGGACAGCCTTCATGTCTTTCCTCTTTGCTTTCTAAAAGAATGCCTTTGAGCATAGTGATCAAATGTTATTTAAAGTTGTTGCATCTAAAGCGCTGAATTTCTGATCCTGGAACTCCAGCAGCGAGTATTTCCTTTCAAAAATTTATATGACAATTAAATGCAATTAGATCTGCCCACGGCTCTCTTTTTAACTTGACATAAATGGGATGCCCAAACTGTGCCAAAAAAAGCTTGATGAAGCCTTTTCTGTGACTAAAGAATTTTAACTCCTTTTTGGTCAGGTTAAGTGCGGTACTTAATTTCCTTTGTATGTTTTCCAAAGCCTCTTCCTCTGGATTTGTGTCGATGGGATTGTTCAATGACAACAGTTTTTCCTGCAGCTTTACGTGGATTAGCAGTTTAACTGCATGCCTGAGTTGCTTCCTTCAGGAAGGACTCTCCTGTTGCTTCCTGGCATCATCTTTCATACTCGAGGTTCTATTTTGTGTATTAAAAGTCACATGAACTAAATCTGTGCCCTTGAAACTTTTCTTCTATTAGAAAATATGCCAGCATAGAACAGAAGCTATTTGCTGTCAAGCTTTTCCTCAGATGATTGGGTTTTTTCCCCACCCACGCAAAAGTACTGGTAATGCTCTCATTAATTTTGGAATAACCTTATGAAAATTCTGCTTAGAAACCAGTGAAATGCAGAGCCTATCCCCTGTCAGAACAACTCTGTTGGTATATTTAAATGCAACATGACACACGTTGGGTTTTTTTGCTCTATCTCTAGCCTTTCTAAATTAGATTTATAAGGGATTTAAAAAAAGACCGTCAGGATCAACGTTAGACTTTATCTCAGGCTCGTGGCTATATTGCAGTGCTGCCTCAATTCTGCGCGGTATCATACAAGTTTGCCAGCAGTAGTGAAGTATTGACTGTGAAGACTTCATTTAGAAGAAAGCTCACACGCCAGGTCAGCGGTGTTCTAGAAAGATGAGTTCGAACGGAACCTGCTTCAGGAAAAGCTACTGGAGTGATCAAGGGGAACGGGAAATCTGCGTCACAGGGGATTGAAAGCCCTGTGGCTTGTTTTGACCTAGCGATGTGAAATCTAGGGTCTGATTATTTAAATATATGGTTTGGGAAGGGGTGGGAGACGCACATGAGAATGCACAAAAAGTGCGTGAGATAGCTTACGCTTAATTCAGAAGAAGGGCTGTGTGGTGTGGCTGCCCGCATTAGAAGCCTGTGTCTGCCCCAGACGTCCCATCCCCATTCTGTCTTTTGCTAGATAACTGCTTGGTGCAGTTCTAGGGCATGAATACTGCCGCCTGCCTGGCGCTCAGCCTCTTTTCTCCTCTGAGGAGACAGCTGTGGAGGGTAGAGCTTTTTGAAGCAAATGTGCTTTAGGTGGTACACGATCAAATAGCTGAATTAGGGCCAGCTGGCTGTGTGTGCGTGGATCGTACCGGTACAGGAGTGAGCGGCTTCCGCCGTGTTGCAGCAGACCGAGGTGGCGTAGAGCCTATACAGACACCAGTGAAGCCAGTGGAATGTCTCCTATTGACTCCAGCAGACTGCAAATTAAGCCTTCAGTTGTTATGATTCACAGTAACTAAGGAAACCTAAATTCACAACACTAGAGTCTGAAGCCTTCCTTTTGAGGCCTGAAAAAGACTGTGACACTCTTTGATTTTTGAAGTGGAAAGCCCTCTCACCATCTTCTTGTCAAGTGTATGCTTGGTTCCGATGCGAGGCTTGGTGAGATGGGCTATTATTTTTGGGCGCCGAGAATGCAACAGACTGTCCTGCATGATGTCTCTGATGCTAAACTTGGAATGTTAATTTTCAAGGTGGTTTCCCCCCCCTTAAAGTAATGGACAGCTACCCTTTGGGGAGTTCTTGCAGGGTGTGGATCTTACACAGGGTGCGGATCTTACACAGGCACTCCTATTTCTTTTCATAAGAAAACTGAAGGGGTTGAGAGGTTTGGCCAAATATATTTTCGTTACGCTTATTCATCGAACAAGTGGTTGTTTTCTGAAGCAGTTTTTGTTTTTTCCAAAGTAACCAATTTATACAATGATACATATCTTAACAAAGAAGCCTTGAAATTAAAAGCCTAACAGCTTTTTTTGTTTTACAGTCACCTCTTAGCCATGACCTCATCCTTAACCTGACTCAGGATGGAATCAAACTGCTGTTTGATGCTTTCAATCAGAGACTTAAGGTAATAAAACACCCTTCCTGCAAACAAAACAACACAAACCAAAACCCTAGGATATATTGACACTTAACAGAGCGTAAGTATGTGGTTCTTTTAGACATTTAATTTGCCATATATAGTGCTCTCTTGAGATAATGACCTGCGTTTCTTTGGTTTGGGGGTTAAGTCTTTGTTTATAGGATTAAGACGCTTTAGCATTGTACTGGGAACTGTAAGAGTGCCACAGGAGGGAGGATGATGGTCCAGCGTGGCCTCACTTGCCCATCTTGTCTCAAATTGCAGCAGAAGCTGCAAAAGGCTGTTACTAAAGCTAAGCCTAGGGTTTGAAATCAGATCACCGGTTAATGCAAACCAGACAGTGTTGTTTTCTGCCCAGGTTGTTCCTTTATCCGTGCTGCCATTTTGTTTTTGGAAGTAAACTTCCTTCCTCCTGTTCTTCGTTTTCAGTTGAGTTAGGTTCACGGAGTACTTGTGTGGCTGCGAGTGCGTGATTTCTCCCAGAAAGCCACATTCAGGCCTGTTGTCAGCAACTGCCTCCTGCACCGACTTCAGTTTGTTCTGGATGAGTGTTTATTCTTGTGGTCGAAGTTCTCAGCCCAGCAAATCTGCTTCTGTGTTTTTAGGTGACCAGGTGTTGGTCTGCCTCGCTCTAGGATAGTTAAGATGCAAAATAAAGGGCAGCCTGGTCACTAACCTCCCTTGGCATTTATGTTTGCAAAAAATCTGTTCTGAAAGCGGTACGTTTCATCCATACAAAATGGCCGACTGCGGGGCTGTAGAGATATGACTAGATCAGTACAAATGTTTGAAAAGCTTTCTTAACCGAAACACTTAAAATATCTATATGTAACTCCTTAGTTATTCAGGGCGGTCCTTTTGGCAGGACCAGCTGTGCTGAGCCATTGTCAGCGTGGTTCTCGCCTGGCGTGCATAAATGTCTCTGTGACCGAGGTGCCCGGGTGTCGATTTGGCTAATGGGGCGAGTGTACTGCTCTAACTGCTGTGCCATTTAACATTTGAAAGCAGAAGTGTGGGGTTAAATGTGATGCTAAAAAATGGAATGCTTACCCTTTAGGTAAGTCTGGAATATGGTGCTCACATCCATACTTCCAAGCTTTGGAAGAGTGGCAGGTGGAGCCTTGTTCCCCTTACTCATGTCTCCAATAAAACCAGCAGCAAAATGTCACTCTCCAAAATGTCAGCCTAGTGCTTTGTCCTGAAAATGACTGTAAGAGTGCAGCAGCTGAAACTTGAGCTCTTCGTATACTTTAAATGTATATATGAAATTGTTGAATAGCAACCCAGATTAGTAGTAGTTGGAAGTACTTATTTCTCCAGTAGTAACTGGTAACACCATGGTATGTTTGTATTTTGGTTTTTCAAAATCTCTTTTATATTAGCTATAAAAACACACATTTTTGAAGAACACAATTTTCAGTTCAAATTGAGCTCAGATGGGGGACAACTGAGCACTTTTTTGTTGCCAGATTTTAGTTTGTAATTGCCTTATGGTAGTTTCATGAAGTCATTCTGTAATAATGGGATTTTTATTTTTGTCAAGATTTAGAACTTAATTATTCAGATTGCGTATGTGAATTTACAATTTCTAGGAGACTATCTTGAAAATTCTCTTTGTCAGATGGATCTTTATCAGTGTAAGCTACACCTGCTGTATGAAATCTTTCCAAACTGTGCTTAATTCCTAAGGCGACTGAACTCAAAATTGACATAATCACTTCAAGTGCATGGCTTGCTTACTGATGTTTTTTGGAACACCACAATCTTGTAGTGTTTTTGAAGTGCTGTGTATGCCAGGTATCTTCATCTCCAGTTTTTTGAGGATCTGACTTTGTCATTGCAACATCCAGTGTTCTAAGAACTATGCAAGAGCCTTTCTTCTCACCTTTCTCCACAATGTGTTTTAAAATTTGTTTTAAAGAAAAAATAGAAAAACCAAACTCTTCTGGTATGTGTCTTTAGGTTTGGTTAAAAAAAAAATAAAAACCCAATCTCTTCTGGTATGTCGTGGTTCAGTGGTCTAGTGATAACTTTTGTTCGTTTTAACCATGAAGAGTAGAGCTGTGTAAATACATACAATGCTGTGAAAACTTATACTTGTAAAAGCATTCAGAAAGCTTTATAGAAGAAATCCTATGGGATCAGTTCAGAGGTGAGCAACAGGACTTGTCAAAGAACAGTGTCGGTGTAGAAGAAGTAACGCCTGTTTTTAAGGTATGACTGTGTTTTCAGTGTTGCTCAGCAGCAGCAAAACTGGAAAACTCAGGATGCCTTTCTGCTTTGCTTTGTGCGTTGTGTTTTTAACACACACTTGCTATTAGATTTGGTTGTGAAAAAGAGACTGAAATACAGGCTACTAAAATGGAAAGTCTTGACAGACCCAAAGAAGCTGATGCAGGAGTAAAGCCATAGCAACGTTCCTAAAAAGTTTCCTCCCTTTTTTCAGGGAGGGGAGGAAGGCTTGTGCATAGTCTCGCTACTCACCTTCAGTGGCCAAAGCACAGCAGGAGATATTCCTAACGTGAGCTAACCTGAAAGAGCAGATCCAGGACCAGGTTCTGAAAACATTGCGATGAATTTTAGCAACAAGGTCTCTCGCACACGCTCCCTCTGAGGTGGAGAAAGTTAGATTTCACAGTGTTGGTCTGTTATTGCTGCTTAGTAGATACCTGAACATCTTTATGAGTCTTAGTAGTAATTATCAAAGCAGTGAGTGTGACAAAACATCACGTTTTACTCATTTAAACCAGCTGCCTTTTGGGTGTGTATTCAACTCATCACTGACTAGTCCTTGGTCTTTTCAGTTTTTGTTCCTCTGCACACAGAAAGAATCACGTTAATCCTTTTGTCAGCGTAGCTTCTGTAGCTTAAAAAATAAATCCTTTTCTAGTGCTATGGCCTGTTGCAGTGTTTCTTCAACATGTATGTCTTTCATTACTTTCATGAGATCTTTTGACTACCTTTAGATTTTGCTAAGTTGCGCTTATTTCTTCCTCTGCTGTTAGTGAAAAGAAATGTTGATGTGAATAGATCTGTCTGGATTGTGGGAAGAGGGCTGATGGCTGATCGGTGCCCGCTGGCTGCTCTCAGGGTGTTTCTGTCGCGGGGCACCTCGTTTGTGCAACGTGCTATTCCTCGTGCATTGTTCCTTCTTGTTGTTCGACTCATCCTTTTGTTTTCCACCACTGCAGCGTGTTTCAGCAGAACTTCAGGAGAGTGCTCAATGTTCTCCGGTAGTTGCTCCAAACTAGATCTGTGTGTGGTGTGGTTTTCTCTATTTTCAGAAACATTTTTGGGGGGAGAGGGGGGAAGATGTAAAATCGTTCCTAGCCTTTCATAAAAGTAGCCTTTGTTTGTAACAAGCTGTGCAGTAAAGGAAACCTGGACATGTCAAACTGCATTTGAATTAAAATACTGGATAACCAGGTTTTTCCAAGAGGCGTAATTCAAAGTATATTTATTAAGAAGAAAAATTTGTTTGCTCCTCTTTATGTTGGTTCTGCCAGAATGTTCATTTGTTACTTGCTTTGTGCTGTACTTGTTGCTTATATCCTGAAATGTGTGGGCTTCCCAAGCAAACAAAGTGCTTCAGAGAACTCTTCCAACTTTTTATGAGTCAACAGTGTACCATTAAATGTTCTCTCTTTTTTCTTTTTTTTTTTTTTTTTAATATAGTGGTTTAAGCATTGCAAGTTGTTTTATTTAGGGTTATTTGCTGGGCATCTCCCAAACCCAAGACTTCCTCCTTAGCTGGTGATATTTTTAGGCTTTAAAGCCACATTTGGTAGCAAGCTCCCTGGGGAATTCTGCTTTATTCTCTAGCAGAAGCGTGAGTCCTTTCTAAATCTGCCCGTGATTTGTTGGAGGATTATACAAAGCAATAAAAAGCACTTCACCTTTTCTTTCCAGGAGTTATAATGTGCTCTACTTATTTTCCTTTTCCTGCTGACGCAGGAACACATATGTAGGGTGGAAGAAGCTTGTGTTTGACCATGGTTACTTGCCAAAAATGATCTGCTTAAAGCCCGGTCTAGCCTCAGGATCCAGTAACAGTCACACAAAAACTGTATGAAATCCATCTCAGATGCACATTTGCAGTAACGTATTCAGCACAAAGGATCCATACCTAACATTATCTGCAGAGAGGGGAGCTCCTTGGAATATTCAATAAGGTCTAAAATTTTTAATAAATATATAGGTATATATATAGGTAGCATGGCTTGCTCTGGATCTTTGTGGGCTTCTCTTCTGATTATCTTCTGTAATGCGTGGAGAGGTTGCTAGATGTCTTTTTACGTGGTATTGAAATGGAATACAACTAGTTAGTCTTGCTGTGTTCATCTTTTGCTTTAGAAGGAGTTGGGAGGTTAGAGCAGTGCGATCAGTGCTAGGACTTGCTACCCTGCACAGGTGTTCTTCAGGGTAATAAGAGCAACCCAAGGAATGGCCTACTGTTTGGCATTCATTAGAGGCTTCCCTAATTAGCTAACCGTGGCTATTAATTTCCTTCGAACTCGCTTAAGAGTAGTCTTTGCAGAAATCAAGATGCTGATGTGTTAGTGGAACGACTACTTTCTGCGGGTCAGTGCTGGTGCGCACGGGACCTGGAGGTACTGCGCTGAACCCGTAGCTGTTCTTCAGGGCTTGTTTCAGATGCACAGTTACCGAGTCAGTTTTCGGAGCTCCGTCTCTGTCGATGGGATTTGTCCTAGCAGAGTTCTGTTAAGGAGGGGAGCGAGCAGCACTAGCTAGTCTTGATGAGAATTTGCCTCTGTAATGATTTGCAAATGTGTGAAGTGTGGTAATGTTTGTTTCCTGTGTTTCAGGTGATTGAAGTTTATGACTTGACTAAGGTGAAGTTAAAATATTGGTAAGTGATTTAAGACCTCTCATGATTTCTTCTTGATTACAGTGACTGGTTTCTCTCCTTTTTTTTTTTAATCCTGAATTCTTTTTTTCAATCATTCTTGTTTAAAAAAACCCACAAAAATAACTGTCAAAAAAGAATGTAGATAATTATCCTTTCTTGAACACAGCATTTGGTTAAATTACCAGTTTACTATTTACTTCAGTCTTGGAGGGTTCTTTCAATTTAAATGTGGTGGTGCCATTAGTAAAAGTTTGTAGCATCCATTCAGTATTCTTAAGGCGGGTTCATTTTGTTTTCTTTTTCAGTGGTGTCCATTTTAACTCTCAGGCAATTGCTCCAACCATAGAACAAATTGATCAGTCATTTGGAGCAACACACCCAGGAGGTAAGCCAAAGTATTTCTGAGAATCAGAAGCCCACCTAGATGGACAGACTTCTTTCTAGGGAGTCTTTCCTGCATGTCTGCCTAGAGAAATGTGTAGACACTTCTGTTGTCAAATGATCCGAAGTTGTGTTCCAGAATGGTCTTGTTCTTATAGCTGGGATATCATGTAAAATGTACGGTAAGTTCCATTGTGACTTTCTTCAAGTGAAATAGTGAGGGAGAGTCATTGGCACAGAATGGTGTGTTCAGGTATCATTAATGATCTGTTTTGAACAGCCAGTACCAGAAAACTGTGAGCTTTGTTGTTGATGCTGTTGTTTTTACACATTTTTATGCATGGTCAGCTCTCAAGTGTCCTTAGGGATTAAGTATATCATGAACATACAGACATTTGAGCTGATCTCTGTGCAGAGTCAGCCAGGACTGTTTCCTCAGGCTCCGTGCTCTGAGAATGTGGTTGTACCCCTGCTAGGACAGGATCAAGTCTGAGCCTGTGTACAACTGGCTTGCGCCTCCTTCCTGTTACTGGGAGCACTGGGAGGTGTGAAGCCAGCCTATGTGCAGCATGGCCAGAACCAGGACGAGTTTAATGAACCTGGCTGAACCCACTCTGACTCTTGCACAGCTGCTTGGCTGTTCACCACCTCTGTAGCAGGAAAACATACTGTCTTTAAGCTCCTTATTTACATATGAAAATGGAGAGTTTATTTCGGAGGTTTGTTAGGTGATGAAAATAAGCCAGTGGTGAAACTCTGAAGAGGACATTTAAAATTAAACTGCTCAGGAACCTTCAAGAAATGGAGCCACAAACTGGCATAACGAGAAAGAAGATTAACTCCATGTGGGCAAGATACCCTTTTTAGAGCATCATTTTCTATTTTTAGCTTAACCTAGTGCATTTGCAGTAGTCAGGCTGATCCCAAATAGGCTCGCGTTCTTTGTGATTGATGGCGATTGCATATCCAGTCTTTGTCCCTGTTCTCTGCAGACAATCTCTTGCACATTACGGAACAGCATTTATTAACTCTGGAGGGTCATGTGGCTAAAGTAATATTGTTGCATAAAAGCCAGCTGTAGTAGATGAATATCAGATTGAGATAAATGAAGCTTGGAGGATTTCTAGCCGTAATACTCCAAGGACCAGAATTGGCCTTTTTAAACTTTACTTTGGTCATGATCTTACTGTTTCCTCTAGGCAGAAGCTCTGAGGTCTATAGTTAGGTCTATTATGGAAATAGTATGTACGAGACCTTATGTAGAATTTAGGAAGAATGAAAGGCATTCCATATCCTTGACAATTTATAATTTTTACTTTTTCTGTGACAATGGTTTATTTGCAAATATTTAGAGGTGAAGTGCTTGCAAAATTGTGATATTATGAACCATAAAAATACATACTCAGCTGTAAGCATCGCTTATGATAGGAATAGCATGTTTTATTACTGCATAAAATTGTACGCAAGCCCTTAAAAACATAGCTTGGCGCCACATGTCCTTGTGCTGAGTTTGCCAGATCTTGTGCGCCTGTCATACTCCATTAAGAAAACTTGCACATTTGCTTCATCTGATGATAGTTTTTCATAACATCTTTTCATTCAGTGACATGTAGATATGAAAATGTATTTATTAAAATGTTGGTCTCTATTATCATTTCACTAGTGCACTTGCTTATTCAGTTTCCTCACTGGAAATTTGGTATCTTCCATTAACAGCCTACTTAGCAGATGTAAATGCTCTATATTAAGCTGCCTGTCATGAACAGTTTGAACTGTATCATGCAATGCAAGCTTTCGATAACTCTTTTTTCTTTCTGTTTTCTGAAACAGAAAAGGCAAAAAACCAGAGTAGATTTCAGCATGTGGGAGGGACGATGACGGTGTTTACACATCCCATAAAAATTTGAGCTGGGGTGGGAAGAGAGACCTTCCTCTTAGTGCGACAGAAGTACCAAATGCCAGCTTTCATGAACAAAAGTACGACATAACCATCCCCTTTCTTCTCTGTACCAATACTCCTCCAAAACCCCGATGCAAGCCCTTTAAGTTAAAAAGTATTTTGTTGTTGACCTCTCTGCGTTACCTCCACTAGAATTTCAAACAAAATGTCGTTTTTCACTTGAAACTAAGGTGGTTGCAGCAGGACTTTCCTGCAACAGGATAGTTTCAAAACATATTTCAAGAGGTTAGCAACGGTTTTGTGTTGAAACCGACCTTCAGTGAGCAGTTTTGGTTTTGCCAGATCAGTGGTTTTAAAAAAGAGTCCTCAGGAAAATTGCAGCCAGCTTCATTACTTTTTGGCTAATGTTAGTTTGAAACGTTGTAGTATCTTTGTCATGGGGCTGACTGAAATATGACCACTTTGGAGGTCAATAGCTTCCTCAAAGCCAAGATTTTATCCCACATTTCCATGATTCTCTGACCTGACCTCCAGCTGGGAAGCGCGTGCTCTTGCCAGGGGTTCTGTTGAAATCACATCCTGTTCTGAGTCCTCGTGGGTGCGGCTGGCTGCCGAAGTGCCGTTCGGCATGGGTAAGGGCTGTGGGATTGAACTGAAGTCATAAGGTAGAAGAAAAAAAACCATCCTTCCCTCCTGCCACAGTGGCCTTGCAAGGACGGGAGGGTTCCTGCCTTCTAGCTCTGTAACTCTCAGAGATGTCGGAGGTTGCCCAGGCTCCCCTGAAGTGCCAGAAAAGCCTTGTGCTTGATACCAGGAAGACTTGACTTTTGGATCTGCCTCCGCTTCTGTCGGGACTGTGTCCATTTTGCAGCCTTGCTGGTGTCGGTGGCTTTGTCCCATCCTCCTCTACAGAAACGCTTCCAAGCTGGTCGCACTCTGCTGCTTTCCTGGAAGGCAAACTCTCTCCCTCACCCGCCGTGCAGCAGCAAAGCAGCAGTCTTTTTGCTTCTACCGGCAATTTTGAACGGAATTATCCCGCAGGGTACCTGCGTAGTAAATAATAATAATAATTTTAAAATAAAAGGCTTACCTTGTTCAGTCACGTGGTTGTGACATATGGTCTTGAGGGAGACATGAGAGAACTTCTTAAGGATAAAAATTCCTTGCCCTTTAAGCCTGAGCATCAACAAACATTGCAGGGGATGGGAACTGATGCGATTTGTATAATCAGATATCACACTTGGCATGACTAGGGGAAAAACACTTCTCCAGCTGGCTGTGGGCTTTGGAAAAGATGCATCATAATTTATCACATGAGAGAGATTTGTGTAATTTTCCTGCAGATCAAAACATTTCCCTCTTCCCCACACGTTTTCCTTTGAATGACAAGCAGGGAAAATGCTCTTAACCAGCACATTCTGTAGAAAAGGCAAATGATGACTTTTGAAAGCTTAATGCTTATTGCTCAACCATTATTTTTCTATCCTGGGCGGTCTGGCATTGTCCAGATATCTTGTGACATGTCTCTCAAGTTGAACATTTGAAAGGCACTTGGGGGGGGAATATTATATATTCATTTTCTCTCTGTGCTATGTCATCTTAAATATAAAACTGCAAGAAAAAAAGGGAATATTGAACCAATTTCTTTTGGTAAAGTGGAAGAAAGCAGCTTCTCTTGTTGGAGTGTTTCTTTATTGTTCTTTGCCTCTGCTGTTTTCAAACTGTTTTGCAAATGAACCAGCTTCTGTGTGTTACAAGAACACTGTGTTCCCCTCAGCAGCTACTGGGTGCAGGTTGAAGTCTGGTAGCATCAATCCCCAAACTGTTCCCAAGCTCCCAGTCTCCTGGGATTGTTTTTAAGCTTTCCACAGTCTCACAAAACAGGATGTCTTGTTAGAGTAAGCACTGGGATGACTTTTATTGCTCTTTATCGTCGATGTTGTGCAATTTATTGCAATAAATCGGGACATCTCGTGACATGATGACAACTGGAAGGCTGTGTGTGTTCTAGTTTATTACTGCTCTCTGGAAAAGCTGACCGATCGGCTGGTGTTTCTGGCGATACTGGTTTTAATTATCGCTGTAAATGGCCTGGGACCAAGCATTTCCTCCTTGTGCCGTCGGACTGGGGAGCGCAGGTAGCTGAAGTGGGGCGTGCGAAAGGGAGCTCCTCTTGGGGAGGAGAGGTGGAAGCGGCAGGGGGGTACCTGTGAGCTCCCACTCGGGAACCTGCCGCCCCGTGGCGTGAAATACGGAATTTATCAGCGTTCTGGGCACCTCTGTCTAAAAGACTTTCCGGTTAATATTCTACAAGTGTTTCACATAACAATGAACCGAATTATTTTGTACTAATAGTAGCTGTTTAAACTACTTTAGGGATATTAAGGTATCATTGATTGTGTCGTATTGTATAATTGTATCATTAGGGATAGGTTAGTGCCTACAGACTTGCATAAGCAACCCTTGCTTTAATGAATCTAAGGTTTCTCTTATTGCCATGTTTCTACTGTAACAAATTAAAAGCAAAACTATTATTGTGCTGTGTAACTGTGTTCCTCCTGCATCTTGAGATGTACATTCATTGAGGTGATGAAAGTGCTGTTAGATCTGAACTGGAGAATTCTTAGTTTATTTTGGTAACTCTGTTTTTACTTTCTTTTCCCTTTTAGTGTACAATTCAGCTGAGCAACTCTTTCACCTCAATTTCAGAGGACTGTCGTTTTCTTTTCAGTTAGACTCCTGGACTGAAACTCCCAAGTACGAGGTCAGCAATCATTCTTAGTTAATGGATAGTCTTTTTGCCTCTATGGTGCTTGCAAAATATCACCTACAGCGTGTCTCGTCTGCGAGCAAAAGAAACCAGTAATTTGAAAGGAATTAAACTCCTCAGTTCTGCTCTTATTCATGCTATGTAATCATTTCGAAGTTAAAATTTTTCTTCCTTTTAGCAGAAGGCATATGCTTAGAGGTTTTGCTTGCATCATGAACTGGGACTAGCAATTCTGTTGTTGAAAGGAGTCTTCTAAAAATATGAGCGCTCTCTATGCAAATGAGTAAATATTAAGCAATCTATGGGAAGGCTGTTCTTTTATCAGATATTTTTGAATTTCATCAAAGTGATTACGCAACTAAACTAGGGTAGAGTACATAAAATACATTTTCATCGTAAGTGTCCTTCAGTACGAGTGCTTTTAGAAAGCCAAATGAATGAGCTTTATTTGTAATGCCTGTTTGCATATTCATCAAATGTTCAGATGAGTTAATGAATAAGTGAACGTATTACTGCATTCGCTGAAATCTTTGGAAATCACTGTCTGTAGTGGAAACAAGATCAGGTCCCTAGTGATTTCCACCTGTACTAACAAAAATGTACGTATAACTTGTTTTGTGTGAGGATGGAAAACCCTCTCAGTTGTGTTATCTAGGCTTATCGGTTAAAAAGAATGTGTGCTGTATGGCATTAGAATAAAAAGGAGCATATAAAGAGCCAACAAGTGGGAGAAATCAGCCAACATGATGACACATTTTCATGTCACAGCCTAGTGCTTTAGTAGTCGTGTTTTGACATGTGAGAGATGAGGAAGGCAACCAGGGGAAGTTACTATTTAGCAGTATTGAAGGTCAGTTGGGTTTCAGAAATACTGCAAGGTAAATAGAAACCTAACAAGCCAAACAGAAAGAATGTCCCAACAAAGAGTAGATGCTTTTCATGCAAGAGTTCCCAGGGCGTTTATGAATGAAATGGCCAAGCTGCTAAGAAAGTCAATTGTTATACCAAAGATTTGAAAAGATGTTAAAATAAAATTGCTAGAATCAATTTTAGCCATTGCATCTGTGTGTCTTGTTTTGATACATGGTTCAGTTAACTAAGAAAATAATTAGGGATAGTTACAGAAAATTTGGTGCAAATAGGCTTTGAGAGGGACATAGCGTGGTTCTTGGGGATGATTCAGCGTTCTCAAAGTCTTTCATCCAGTTGATGAAATGAGGTTAGTAAAATATTGTTTGCGCAACGTGAAAGGCAAAATTCTCCCCAGGATTATAAATAGGTAGAAATCGTTAGGGTAGTTTAGAAAACAGTAGTATGAAACAGTCCACAGGGAAGACGACTGTGGAGCCTTTCAGGGAGGAGCGTCAGGAAAGGCTGAACCAAGAGTGAAATGAAATTTGAAGATGTCAAAATCTTTTGAGTTCAGAGAGGATCATACAGGAATGCTACACTAGTTAGCAAAGCGGTGTAATCTCTGTTTATGGAAATGAAAAAACGGAAGAAAACTTTGGGGTTTTTATATAGCTGGTAACAAACTGCAGGTGAGGAGAACGTGAAAACCTACTCACACTTTCTGTGAAGAAATGAGACATATAAGGCCTGGGCACTTGCGTAGCTCTGGAGAAGATTTCTCTGTTGCTAAGGCATAAGTTTGTTAAAAAGTAATTGGAAGTGTGACTGCTTTAGAAAGCTATATTTTGAGGTGTTCACGTTCTGGGCAAACTCAGGATGAGGATTGAAATCGGAGCATCTCTAGGTTTGTTAAGTATTGGTGGTTTCCTTCTAAATACTTACAGCAGTGGAAGTTATTGCTCTCGGTTAATTTTTTTGCTAAGAATAACTTTTTATGTTTACCTTATGTGATGTCCTGCTAAAGTAGACCAGGATAATGGTTTGCATATTGTGCGTCTTGGTTTTGTTGACTGCTTGTGACAAAGTTAGCTGCTTTTCTGTCCAATGCTAGCAAAGTCTGTTGACAGTGTTGAAGAAGGGTCTTGTCATCTTCCAAGTGGAAACAAATCTGCTCTTACCGCACTGGAAGAATGAATCTGACTTCCTTAGCATGCTTTCTGTTTGATAAGAGCACCCAAAATCCCTATCAAAACAGTATGTGTAAGAATGTAGTGATAAGGAGACCAGAAAATCTATTTAATGAATGAGTCTTGGTTCATCAGATAAAGGCATTTCACAAACCAGAAAAAAAAATGTTAAAAGGCTGAAATTAATGCAGTGGGAGAGAAAAAAGAATTTCTACCTTTAAGATAGCCGATTTCTTAGAACATAAATACAGCGTATCAGCACAAATGCTTTTATATTGCTGGTTGCCAGTGATCAAACCAAGGAAACTTGAATTCTCAGTACGCGCATGGCTAATTGTCAGACTAGTGCCATCTTTTGGTGGATAAACATAGCGAGTATTTCACCCCAGCTTGGGAATCCAGGAGTGGTGTCATGTAAAGAAACACCATCTAGAGGGGGGTTTTGTTGTCGTTTTTCCCCCTTGTCTTTGGCTAGAGACGTATCTGAATTGGTAAGCATGTACTGTATTTCTAATGTAACTTAGAACTTTGACCTGAAGCGCCTGGTGTGTCATGTAACGAGAATGAATTTGTATATCCGCAGCCTAACTTTGCCCATGGCCTAGCCTCTCTGCAAATTCCACACGGTGCGACTGTGAAACGTATGTACATCTACAACGGGAACAGTCTGCAGGATACCAAGTATGTATAGCTGGTTGTGCCGTTTTGATCATTTAGAATATACTTTTTCTTATTTATTTAGGGCTTTGCGAATGCTAAATATAATCATATACTTTTTAGTTCAGTTTGGGCCTTTTGTGAACGTGCTAGTGTGTTGAATGCCTTTAGATACCAGCCTGTTTCAAATTTCCATAGGCATTGTCCTCAGACCTTATAATCAAATGTTGGTTTGATTTATGTTGCTGTAACATCAGCTCGGCTCAGCCGTAGTAGGCTAATTCAATTGACCTGAGAATGAATTCATTAAGTAAAGGAGGAAATGTAGTGAATCTAGTAAGAGATGCAGTTAGGATGTTCTTACTCTATATTTTGTTTGCATGCTAATGACCTCTCCCTAGACAAATCAAACTTGGTGCAGGCAGTCAGTCATTTTGTAGTGTATTGGTACTGTGTATGTCATGGCAGGGTCCTGCCAAGCGTCTTAAACTCTCTCGCTATACAAAAATAATAAAATACGTACTTTCAGGCTTAAGCCATATGCATAATCTACCATATATTCAATATATTTGCAGTTACCTGACTGAACTTACCATTCTGAGGAAACTAATCTTCATACCTTAATACTAATGGAATAGTTGTATTTTAATACGGCTAATGTTTTCTCTGGTATTGTGTTCTGTCTTCTTTTAAGCAGTAATTTATTGTACAACATCTGATGTTTTGCTCTTTCTAAAAACATTGTTTCTGGGGTTCCTCACGCACGGAAAAATTGAAAGGACTTCTGTAAATTCTTCCTTTCAGCTTATAAAAACCCAAACTGATAAGGTGGTAGTTTTTGCAGAGACAGTTGTGTTTTAATGCGAGGAGAAGATTAACACAGCTGTTGATTACTGCTCAGAAGGGAGGGAGCCTAGTTTATGCAGACATTGTCTCCTAATTAGAAATAAGTGCACTTCAGAAAAATGTTGTTGTCTGTGCCCATCTGTGACCATGGTGGGCTTTAGTGAAGGCACTAATTGTCGCGTGGGGCTCTGGGGGGTGTGTGTGTGAGAGCTCAAAGCCCAACTTTGAGCTCAAGTCATTCACACGGGGCAGAAATTCACATAAAACAGTGAATTTTACAGAGCGTATACAAACTAACACACAAAAAAGCAGTCCTTCCATTGAAAATACCTTACTTGGGGCTGTTACTATTTTCTCAAATATTACTGTAATAGAATTAAAATGAGAACTTTCCCAGTAAAGCAGCCCAGTTGTTTGTGGTGTGCCTGCACGAGCTGAATTCGTGTTCTGGGCTATGGAGTACCTTCCCAAGAGGAGCGAGAGCATCACAGAGAAGGCTTTTCCGCCGCATTTGAGCGATAGGTCTAGTTCAAGGAGTAGGTACCTTTTAAAAACTGTACGACTTCCATTTTCCCTGAGAGAAATCTGAAATGATACATCCTCATAGGAGGTATCCAAAGGCTAGAAGCAGTTTCTGTAATTCTGGAGCCTTTGAAACTTGCCGTTTGTTTCATTAATAGTAAAGGTCCTGCATTTGGGTGCTGCCTTGTTCCTCTTTCTCCAGACTTTCTGATCCTTGTGTTTAGTATAACTTCAGTCTGAGTTAAATGCAGCTTTGTCAGAATTAATGTGCTCTGTTCCGGTGAACTGGTATCGGCTTGTTAATGAAAAACTGGAAGATTAAGCGAATCCTATGCACATTATTCTGTGATTGCTTTCAGGGCTCCCTTGATGCCCCTCAGCTGTTTCCTTGGTAATGTGTATGCCGAGAACGTTGATGTTCTGCGAGATGGAACTGGACCCTCAGGTTTACGGCTTCGCCTACTCACTGCAGGTATTAGTGACACTCAGAACATCGA
Organism: Phoenicopterus ruber ruber; assembly: GCA_009819775.1. Lineage (NCBI taxonomy): Eukaryota > Metazoa > Chordata > Aves > Phoenicopteriformes > Phoenicopteridae > Phoenicopterus > Phoenicopterus ruber. Next base: position 3,098,219 of record CM020227.1, read on the forward strand.
ACTGGTTGCTTTCCTCAGGAAAAGAGGGATAAACCTGTATAAATTAAGCATAGGTTATTTTTAATGATTTTACAGATTATTTCAAAGTGTTCTATATACTTTATTTTGAGCTATTGGAAACAAAAAACCAATAAAAACCCCGTGAAGGTGAGTCTGCCTGCTGCTGCGTTTCCCTGGCCCTAGAGAAATCACGGAGGACTGTAGCCCTGTCCTCGGTAGTTCCGAGTCCTTAGTCTGTTTGCAGAAATGGAATTTGTCTCCAGGTGTATGTTTAGAATAAAACAGATGCAAGTACATCACTGAAAAAACCATGAGAAGTCAAGAAACCTTGTGTACACGTGCTTTTTCTGGGATTCCAGTGAGGTGTATGTTGTTGATATTTTTGTGATTAATTCTGGAAGGCTTTTAAAAATGCCAGCAAGAGACCACATCAATGCTGCAGCCTTAGACTGCGCTTTAAAAGCAATTCTGTTTTCATTTGCTGTAGGAGACAGCAGTGAAAGTCACAGAGGCTGACAAGTCCCTTCTTGTGTGCGCTTTCAGAGATGGGGAGGGGCTTAGAAATCAGGGAAGGATATAATGACTGCAAAGGAGCCTCGTTCAGTCACCATAACTTGAGACTTGACTATGTTTTTAAGAAAAAATACTGAGATGTTTTTAACAATTTTCATTAGCAGGCTTGGCTTTTGACCTGTTCTGATTACTAGCTGTGTGTATATTGGAAAACACTTGGAATACATTTGCAATATGCAAAAGTTAAAAAGGAGAAAATGTAAGATGAAGAATAAAAAATTATGAATAAAAATGGAGCAGATGTTTTCAAGTTACTTTGCTTCTCTCTTTACAGAGGAAGATAATGGAGAACTGCCTAGGACAGGGAGCATATATCCTCGTGTACTAGGGAAGGAGTTAGCTATAACATCATAATAATAGAAATGGTTTTGAGAAATTGGACACTTCTAAGGTAGAGTGTCAAGTTTAGTTAAAAATATATATATGCAGCTTAAAGGCAATGTTGTCAATGAATAAAATGATTATTAAAATATATCACTGATGTTCAGACTAAAATGCAGAGAGGCAATCTGGACACGTGCTGTTCTTGTCTTGCCGAAGTTTGCAGACACTCCTTTGCAGAACACATTATACGCTCGTTCCAGCACACGTTTCTCTGCAAGTGTATTAATTTGCAGTACCGCTTGCTTAAGAAATCAAGGATGACTCACTCGGATTTTTCTGATTTATTTTATTGGGTAACTAGCTACATAAATAATGCATAGTGAGAAAAGCTAAGTGTGTATTTAGAGCACATCCTGTATTTTGCAGTAACTGCTGCATACGTGTACATGCATTCTCGTAAATGTAAGATGCTGCATTCCTGAAAGCAAATGGCATCGCAAACTATAAGATCTTTCCGTTTCTTAACATCTGGTAATGTATGCCAGCCATTCATCTATGTAATGGCTATTCAATAAATCCGTTTTTAACATTGTTCGCGTAGGAACATACTTGCTATTGATTTAATAAGCTATGGGAAGCTTGAGTAAAGAATGTCTGTTTTCTGATACAGTTAATATGGATGAGGAATTTCACTTTATGGGCTTTACTTTTTTAGCTGGAGATACGCCTCTAGCTGCTAAAGTAGAATATTTTAGAGATAGAATTAATTCCTGGTACTTGCTGCTAATAACCAGCTGGTCAAATTGAGACTGACTAGGAAAACAAGTCACGTTCATGCGAATGGCAAGGAAGTGAAGATAGCATTGCTGAAGTTGGAGGTTAAGATGGGGATCTGTGCAACAGTCAGCACATATGTCACTTTGATAAGAAATGTTTAAACTGTTGAAAAATAAAGGGTTGAATTTAGTGTGGCGCTGTTTAAAGAATGCAGCTGTTTGGTTTGTGATAAATAGAGGAATGCTGAGCTTTTGGTGTTGATTTGCTGATGTATTCTCTGATCAGGAACGATGGATTTTGAATTGTTTTCCATTCCTCAGGTTGTGGCCCGGGTGTTTTAGCCGATGCCAAGATGCGGGTATTTGAGCGTTGTGTGTACTTTGGCGATTCATGCCAGGATGTGCTGAGCACCTTGGGGTCTCCGCACAAAGTCTTCTACAAGTCCGAAGATAAGGTGAGGGAGTTCATTCAGGCGCAGGACTTGGGCTCTCTTCAGCGCTGTCTCGGTTTAATCGCAGGGCTTGTGTTTTGCAAGGCCGGTGAAGTTAAACTTCCATGTAGCACAAATTATGAGTGCTTCACTTGACATATAATAGACCAGGATGAACCGTTACATAATTTGATTTTAAAAAGCTTTTTTAAGCTAAATTGATGCAAATATGTTTTAAAAAAAATAAAATTGCATCATTTTGACTGGTTTAAAAATGTAGAAAAACGGGAGCACTTTTGAATCCAAATGAGCCTTAGCAAGTGTGTACTACCTACTTTTAATTATATTTCATGTAAAATAACTTTAGCATATACTATGATCCTTTCCTAATGTTTTTACCTAGCAGCATATGAGTAAACCTTTTACTTCAGATAACTAAAAAAGAAAAAAACTGATGTGTCATTGCAAGCAGCTAATGACTCTTTCATGAAGCACAGTATCTTACGTATTTGAACAAGGGCTTCAAATGAGATTATGGCAATTTATTTGAATGTAGTGATGTTGTTAATGGCATACATCTTTGTGAGCGTCTATTAAATACATCTGAAAAATGTTTTCCTTGCAGATGAAAATCCATTCGCCCTCGCCCCATAAGCAGGTCCCATCAAAGTGCAATGACTACTTCTTCAATTATTTCACACTTGGAGTGGTGAGTGGGAACCTTCCATAGGCAAACAAATTAATGAAAAGTTTCGATTTAGCTACACGGCAATCCTTTCAGAAGGCCAAAGGCTGTGGGAAATGAGACTGCAAAGCTCCATTGCTGCCTTAGGAGTCTCTGGATATGAAGAACAATGCTGACTTTTCTCTAGTACTTGCAAATTCCATCAGTAACACTTTATCATCTCCACCAGTGGATGGAGGGCTCTTTATGTTTGCGCTTTGGCATTCTCTTAGGTTTTTTCCCTCTGCCATGCCTGATGCCTAGATGTACTAGCTCTTGTTTCTGAAATCCACGCTCCTGTCCCACAGAGCTGAGAGAGGTGTGCTGTAATGCTCGTTGTGAAAGTTTGCTGAGGTGTGGGATGTAGTTCAGCCTTTGTGTCCCTCCTTAACGTAGCATTCGGCTACCTTGCTTTAGTCTGCGTTAGTGTCAATAATGTGCAGAAAGACAAGACCTCCTTAGAAAACTTGCCACATTAGCAAATGAAACTGCAGTTGTAGTTGAGTGCTGGAGGAAATGTGTATTTATTTGAATTTACAAATAGTCTCATTTTCAAATACTACTTGTCATAGTTCCATTCAGTTCCTATTAGGTACGTATCACTACATACAAGTGCTATTGTAATTAATCTGAGGTTAATTTGGGGAAAGCCACCTTCCTCTATCCAAATTGCTTCATGACTGTCTTTTTTTTTCTTCAACAGGATATTCTCTTTGATGCAAACACTCACAAGGTGAAGAAATTTGTCCTGCACACAAATTATCCTGGTCATTACAACTTTAACATGTGAGTGTAAAGAACTGATCTGTTAAAGAGTATTTCATAACATCTGAAAAGGAAATCTTGTGTTCCCTTTATAGAATTCCAGTAGCTTTTCCCAAGTGTCTTTGGTGTATCTGGTAATGCATGGAGGTTTCAGCCATCATTATTGTCATGTTTTCTTATGATTTTCTTTTTACCTTTAAATGCCTTTATATTGTCAAGTTTGTCTTAAAGCAGTAAACGAGGTAAGGTAGTTCTTGGTCCAGCTATAATGTGCAAACCCTCTTGCTAGAGGCAAACTTTGTATTAGCAAGTGTCCGTTTACTGGTAGGCAGGCTGCTGGCTTTTTCCTCTAACATTATTTCAGTTAGTGATTAAAAAAAAACCCCTGTCATGCTTCTGAACATATTTTCAATACTTTTAAAATCTAAACTCTTTAGAGGAGGAATATGAGTTAAGGAATAAGTGACTGGATGTCTGATTAAAGCAAATGTGTTTTCAGGCAGTTAGTGACAGAAATCTATAGTACTGTTTCTAAGCTGAATATTTCTCCATCCACTCTGTGTAACAGCAGAATAATTTGTGCTGAAGGACCTTTTGTGTCCTCTAGAAAATTGTGTTAGGATGTTCCCAGTCTGATGCCTTTTTTGATGTAGAAAATAGAAATGAGAACTTTTCTTCTTAATCTCTTAGCATTGAGATTCTCATTTTCGTTTTATTATTCATGTGACTTTTCATTAAACTGCTTAAGAGCCCTAAGTTTGTGCTATGCAGTTTATGTTGGCTTTTCTGTTTTCTAATAGCTTTACGATTTGCACTTTCTAGTTACCATCGCTGTGAATTCAAGATTCCACTAGTCATTAAGCGAGGTGAGTAGTTCATCTGCTGTCCTGCTTCAGGGGACGTGTACCACAAAATGCTCAAAGGGGAGGTATGATCGGTTTTCATTTCTAGGGCATCCCTCGTTATCAGAGGGTGCTAACAGTGAAAGTCATTGACAGAGGAGAAATCTTGGTGTTAGGTTTCTATTTGTTAAGTGAAAAAGATACTTCAGGACAAGTTAGCAGCTCTCTGATTTTACTTACACTGCCTTCTTTACTTACTTGGATCATACGAATATTTAGCTGCAGCATCACTCATTTTCTGTAACGCTTCCACTCTGCTAAAATCAATTACCCTGCACCTGGAGGCTCAAAGTCTGTAAGGCAGTGTTAGTCTGAGCTGGTCTGTCCAATCCACTGTTGAACTTATTAATCCTGAACTTGCTCTTGAAAGGCTTATTCATGATATTTAATATAAACTGGTTTAGCTGGGAATGAGAACAAACATCCGGAATATGTTGGCTCTGTGTGCTATAGACAAAGTATGTCTGTTGTGTTCCCTTGAAAATATCTACTTGAAAATATATATATATAAAATCAGTAGTGCTGAATTCTACAAGATATTTAGATGTGCCCAGCTCTGTGCATGTAAGTAATCTCAACAAAGTGGGAGGAACCTTGTTTGATTGAAGACCATAGTGATCGAGGTAGACTTCTTTTATGTAAAAATTAACAGGTGTACTGGGAGGGTGTGTATTTTGATCCTCCAGGGAATACTGGAGGCTGGCTAAGGTTTTGGCCAGGGATGCTTTCTGAAAGCACTGCCCTGTGTAAAGTGCCATTCTCCTGTGGCTGTCACAGCAGTAGAGGAATAAAAACCTGGAAAAACGACGTCTGTATATACAACCTTACATGAAAGTTGATTTGTACTTCAGCCAAGAGAATAAGCATGAAAGTTCTCACTTTTCAGATTCTTTTCCCTTAGGTTATTGTATAGGCAATACAACAAAGGCATTCATTTCTGGTTATTTTTATTCACCTCAAGTAGTACCGTGAATCTCTTCTGAATATGTCTGGGGTTTTGGTTTTGTGTGTGGTTTTTTTTAAGTTTTGATTCGCCTTTCTAGCTTGTGTCTAGCTTTTGTCTCTAGCTTGTGTTCAGGAGCTGTAACAGGTTGAAAAGAAATGTTACAAAATTTATCAAGAGCCCATGTTCTTCCATCTGGTGGCAGAGCCTGATGCAGCTTTGTTAACTTCCTTCTGTAGTTCAACTGCAGACAAGAAACTGTTCAAATAAGAGTTCAAATGAACTCTTTCAACATAAAGAGAGCATGCTTATTTAGCAGGTGGAAAATACAGAGGAGCTTTCAAGCGAATTAAAGACCATTTGCTATGTTTGATTTGTTTAGTGTCTAGGTTCCTTCCCGCTGCTTCAGAAGGTGCTTTCGGTATTCAGAAGTCCCCAAATGTGTGTGTGAAACAGTGCTTGAAACCACCAGCAAACAATTTAATTTTAAGACTGTAAGCCTAAATGCGATGCTGGCTGCACCTGCAGCTTTTTTATTATTTAATAGGTAGACTGGAGTTCCCAAGCGCTCTGCTGTCTTTGATTTTGGAAGAGTGGCACTTCAGTTGACTTCAGGCCTGCCAGCTCCCGATTCTCAAGGTGTCAGTCTTTAGCCAGCTTCCTTTCCAGGAGTGTTTGGACTTGCCGAGCGGCACATCACGTTATCTCTGAGCGGCTGTGCTAGGCCTGTTAACCTAGTGCAAAGAGATGCAGTTTCTTTGACACTGGCATTCTTCCATGTAAGATTACAGCTTAAACGTATACAGTGTTAGAACTTGGAACTTGCTGCAAATAGGCAGATTTGTTTAATCGCCTTAACTGGCATTTAATCAATATTGTTGACAATTCTGGTTGTTAGTAAACGCTGGTAAATTCATATATGAACCGATCTATTGCTTGTATGTCTCCTGCTAGCTGAACTAACCTCCCAAAATAACGGATTATATAGGAGACTGTTCAAGCATGAACTATAAAGGTTTTTCTGTTTTTCTTTCATAGATAGTGCTGATTCACAGACTGAAACATGTACAACGTACAGCAAGGTAAGTCTGTGCAGAGCTGAAGGTGTTCCTTCTTTTCTTAAACCATCTAAATGATCCGTGCTGAATTCGCAGTACGCTGTGAAGAAATACTAGCAGTTGTATCATGTTGTTTTAAAATAGAAAAGTTGAAGGCCAAAAGTTAATGTATGTTTTGTGGTTTAAACATTTTGTTATGTTAAGGATTAAAGGAATTCGTAATAGCACACTTCAAGTAAACTAAAATCAGTGCATTATTGCGTGCTTTGCATTTTAAGATACCTACAGGTAGGAATAGAACACTACGATAGCGGTGGCTGAATGCTACCTGGAAGAGAGATTTCTAAACAAAACTTCCACAGAGCTTTTCTCCTTAATGTAGCTCTTGAAGATGTGTAGTATTTAACCAAGAGGGTCCCGTGCCCTTCCACTTTCTTCTGAAGGGTGCCAGCAACGGGATGTTTCTCAGGCAGCAGCAGGCCTTACAAAAATGTCACTGCTCGTGTGACACCTCCAGGTGACAGCGGGCTCCTTGAAGACTATGTAGCCTTACCACCTAAATGAAATTCCCAACTGGGCAGTTGCTGCTGCATGTTTGAGACCTACATTAAGTTGAAAAACTTCTCAAAAATTGTGTTCGGCAGTGTCTCTACAGTTAACATTCAGCCAGGATCAGTGCTGCTCTCCTGGCTCCTGGGGTGCCAAATGAAGACTTTCCTTGGTGAATTTTGGGTCCCATACTGGGAAGAAAAAATTGGAGTCAGCAACCTGGAAGCTGCCATTCTTTGCTTTTTGATGTGAATTACTTACATCCTTCATTGCTTTGACTTATGTCAGTCTTGTGTGTGAAACTGCAGCTTCTTACTAAGTCTGCTTAGAGTGATGAAAACTGCTGGACATTCCCAATCATTAAATAGTGCAGCTTTCCTCTTCTTTTCCAAACTTGTCGCTTAAATCAAGGAAAGGCTTTTGGGAGAGGTAGCAGTGATGCTGTGTTTCCCTCCGCAAAGGTATGTAAGCGGATATTTTGCTGAGGTTTCCCACAGCTGCTTTGTTCTCTGAGATGTCCCTGAAATGCTACAAGACTTTCCAGCTACATTTTACCCATAAGACCCATCGAATTTTTTATATTAATAATTCTAATTCAAAGCTATTTTGAGACAGAAATGAGAATAAACCCTGAGGATTTCCTAGCCCAGTAATGGATAGTTTCCATTACTGAGTATGGCTTCAGTCACAAAATACTTCTGCAAATACAAGCTCTGTGTTATTTGGCAAATGAGCATGTCACAAACAAAAATGTACACGACTCTCTTCCTAGATAAAAAGAGTTTTCCCGTGCCTCATTTTAACCCGAAGTCTTTGATATGTTTACAGTGGGACAGTATTCAGGATCTTCTGGGGCACCCTGTAGAAAAGCCAGTGGTACTTCACAGGTAAAGATCTCTCTCTGTTTTCCTTGCAGGGGTTGAGCCGGTAGCAGAGGATGCGTTTAGGCAGAGGAAGGGTGTTCATTGCACTAGTTACTTTTAGGCTGCTTTGCTGATACAGTTTTGGACTGCTTGGCCACTAACAGGACTAGATAGCTGCTCTCAGCCGAAATACTGACATGCAGAATGAAAAATTGGGAATGAAATTTCCCAAATTCCTTGAACTGTCAAATCCAGAGAAGAGCTAAGCAGCATATAAAGAAGTATCTCTGTTCACATGTAATAAATAGTGTAGATTTTTTTTATACTAGTCACATGCATTTCAACAACGTGACAACATGTAGCAGAGCGTGTAGCGTATATGATAGCAATCCCTGAAGAAGCCTTGCTTTTATGAACATACACAGTTGTTCTACAGTTCTTTTAGGCTGACTGAAGGTAGAATAGTGTGCTCGCACTTGCTCAGTTCCTACAGGGACTGGGCTGGGTGTTGGGTTAAACAGGCATTACCTGCTTGCAGTGCTGTCATTCTGTGATACGATACGAAACTGATTTATCTTGGGACAAGTGTAAGTCAAGGGTACTGTGAAAGTACTGCAGCAATTTCAGATATACCTAACAAGGTATTTTCATCAGGCTTTCATATGATTCTGAGTTTGATTTTTTTCCCCCCCTAAATCGTTGTATCCTTTGCTCCCCTTTACTCCTATTTTATTCCGTAAGAATCGTTAGAGCAGAAGCCGTGTAAAGTAAAGCTGGGATGAAATAGTGGAGCCCTTCTATTTTTCATCTGTGTTGTAGAGAGCAGTTCAACCAGAGTTTGCTTTACTGAGCACATCTCAAATGTCTCAGACATGCAGTTTGAGAAACAGACCAGTTACAAGAAAGGCCAAAAGGTAAATATTTTCTAGAGGGGGTTTTGGCTGTAATCTAAAATCCATTGCAGTCCGCAAGAGTCTGCTGTTGTCATATATGTGATCCAAAAATAACGGAAATATCTGAAGGACAAGTGATACATTAATCTCAAAAAATACTGCTTAATAAAATTTGGATTATTCTGTTTCAGCATCTTACAGGGTAATTTTTTAACATGATAAAACCAGTGAATTAACAGACAGCATATAGTAAATACATTTGGTAAAGGCTGAGAAATAAAGTAGATTGAAGAGTAGGAAAGGATCTTGTGCAAAAATAACTTGTAATAAATTGCATGGTGCTTCTCTCTTCCTATGTATCTGCTTATTTTCAGGGTTCTTCCTGTTCAAGTTCAGTGAAAGAGAGTTTTCCTGTAGAGGTCGTTAGTAACGTTTTGATTACTGTCTCCCTGAGTATTAATAACGGTGCTGTGGACTTAAGCAGAGGCATCCTCTGGCTCGCTTGGAGTCTAGCAGTGGTGTTGCATAACGTAGATTTACTTTCTTTTGATGAAAGCCATGATAAAGATGCCATAATTTACCTTATATTACTGAGTGGTTATTCTTTCCTACAAAGTTCCTGATCCTCACACATCCTTTTTTTTTTTTTTACCTCTTTTCCGTGCAGGTCGTCATCTCCGAACAACACTAACCCATTTGGGTCAACCTTTTGCTTTGGACTGCAACGAATGATCTTTGAGGTTAGGAGCAAACCTTTCCTATTTGTTAGAGCAAGAGAAGATGAGGAGTTTGCTGTTATTACTACTGGCTTCTTATTTCCCATTTCAAGAAAAGCCAGCGCTTGGGAGTGGCTGTGTTTGTAGAGCTTATTGGCAGAAACGGGCAACTTTCCAATCTCTTCTCTGAGGTTGTACGTTTGCATGTTAAAGCTGGGACTTCGTTTGTCACCTAGAACTCGTACTAGCAAGAGATGCCTGCGCTCGACTCTAGTGGTGGAGCGTGCTGGTGTTTAAATGTGTCGTGGAAATCTAGAGACCGTTTTTAGGAACTAGCCAAGAGCTCGTTGCTTTCTTTTGTTGTTCGGATTTCTTTTTTCAGGCAGATCAGTTCCATATTCGTCATTTTCACTCTTCTGAGTTCTGGTTTGGTGTACAGTTCTTTTAATTTCCCTTTTTCCCTGCCATCCTTTTGCAGGTGATGCAGAATAATCACATAGCTTCTGTTACTCTGTATGGCCCAACGCGGCCCAGCAGCCAGTTGAGAACATCGGACCTTCCCCAGTGAGCATCCCCTGCAAAGTCAGCTAATCTCAATGCTACAAAATTAGTACAGCGTGCCTTGATTTGCTGCCACTTATAATATGGAAAGCACGTTATGATTTTTTTTTTTCAATAAGCCTTTCCACCCAGGAGCGGTGTGGAGGGGAAATTCTCTCAACCCTTCATCATGGGGCATGGAACTGTTGATGGAGGAAAGCAGCTTAGGTGCCTGTGCCGTCGTTTATTCTTCTCCGTTGCCCTCATCCTATGCAGCACAGACCTGAAGAGACTGTCCCCCCTTCTCAGCTGGCAGAAGGGGGAAATGGAAGAGGGGCACGTAATGACTGCAAGAGTTAGAAGCACAAACTTTCTGAGCCTTGGAGCATCTGGAAGCAGGTATTGATTTTAGTCTGTTTGTGTTACTGTATTGATGTGGTGGTCACATTTTAAGAAAACGTGTGTGTGTATATATATAGATATAAACACATCGGTATTTCTGTGGCTTAGGACATTGTACCAAGTGTGACAAGGATGTATATATGTCCATGATTTCAGGCACCACATCTTTGTGTAACTTTAAACCAAGCAAGTAGCATGTGCATAATACTTGGTTGTAACATTTGCACTACATACACTTTAATTACTTGATAAACGTTTATCTTCACTGAGGAGCATCTGTGTACTGGGTGTGAGTGGGGTGTGATGGTTATTTAATGTACGCTGCGCATAAAGCTTATTTATACAGTGGATCAAATTTATCCACCTTCCTGCACTAATATGTACTTGATATGCTGAAACAATTTTTTTCTGCCATGGCTGGTTTACTAATTTTTTTTTTCATATGCAGTTTCAAAAAAAAAAAATTCTGGAAGAGGTTGTTTCTATAATTATGTTTTAGTGAAAAGGTTTGATACAATTTTTCATACTACAGAAAAAATTTAACGAAGAAATAGCGTTGCCTCATTTGCCTCTGTTCCAAAATCCTTTATTCCTACTCTATTTCCTTAGAGAAAGAAAAGCTGTATATAATGGTATCTCAGAAAGAAACTCCCGAGCTCTGCCATCACCAAGAAAACCTTTTCTGTAACTTTTGATGTATGATTTTAATTTATGCCAAAGGTTTAGCCAAAGACATCCTTATTGTAGTTTCACCATTTCTGTACATATATGCTAACTGCACACCCCACCCCAGCAGACAGGATATAGGCTTCTTTCTAGTTGGGAGATGCTGCTCGCGACATTTTATCCCAGGAGGATACTTTAGGTTTCTAGTTCTCTTACCAGTCTTATTTGGGGGAAATAGGTGGTCTGTCTTTGAAATATTGAACCCTTTTTAAAAATGGACAAGAGAAATGTATAATTTTATCCCATTTTTAATATTTTGGTGTAGCAACTTGTGATACATAGATGACAATTTTGTGAGTTTTACTATGTGTGTACAGATTTTGTAAATACGACATTTTTGTAATTTTAACTCCATGTACAGTGTAATCCTGTATAGTTTATCAATGAATGAGAGATAGGAAATCGAATGTTAACTGAAGTTTTGGATCCTGGACCAGTAGCAGGGATAAATGTGGTGTGTGTGTGCGTGTGTGAGATGTTCTTTGCCATTTAGTCTTCCTGTATACTGTGATACTTTAAACTGTTTTGCTAAAACAAACAAAAAAGCCCCATGGAGAATCTAATGGATAAGGAAAAAGTTACTGTTTACCTTTATCCCTAGGTGTCACTCCCGTTGAATCCCTGTTCAATCTGTGCTGTCTCCTGTGATCATTGCTTGCTAAGAAAATTCTATGCCTCAACCTTCCTTTTGTTTCCTCTCTAATTTTAATTTCGTTTTACATAGCCCTTCTGTAAATTAAATGGAATAATAATGAGCATGTACACTGAAAGAAAAATAAAATGAGACTCTCAGTTACTGTTTTTGTGTTAAATACAGTTGCTGGGTGTTTTTGTAATAAAATCATGGATGTTTCTGCTTTTTTTCTTATCAATTAGTCCTTTTATTTTACTGTCTTTCAGACATTTATATTTGAAGTACCTGACTAGTGTTCCTCCTTTACAGCTGGTACAGTACGTTCTCCAAAGAAGCAGCATAAAAACTAACATAACTTGCAGTCTGTTTCCTAGTAGATACGTGAAAGCACATTATAAATTGTTGCCCTGAAGTGGAGAAGGCAAGTTTTTAAAGTATGGTAAATAACACCGTGGCTTCTATATTGTGTTCAAAATTCGATTGTTACGCTCCTGTCAGCCTTTGGGTATCATTAAAATCGATCAAGCTTCAAAGAGTTTGAATATCGCACAACGGAATGGAAGAAATGTCTGCGGTAAAAGGAGCAAATGTGAATTCTCCTGCTGTTTTCTTGTGCCCTAAGGTACTTCAAGAGAAAAGCATTGGAAGCCCGCTTACCCTGAAGTAGCTTAGAGGTTGGTGCAGGGCATAAGGAACGGGATGCCTCCTTGCGTTTGCGTTTCTCCTGCGCTGGCTGCGTAACGCAGGGTAGGGCACTTAGCTCTCCCTCCTCCAGCATCCTTCAGCTCTGGAATATAAAATAACCTTGCATAGCGCTTGGCTCGGTGTGCTCTTGGAGAATTTTATCATCTCTGAATTGAGATGGTGTGCGTGCTTATGTCTGTTACTAAAATAGACAGCGATTCTGCTGCTAATTTCAATTAATTTTAATTAATCTTTTTCTAGTAAAGCCTCCAGATTAGCTGCAGGAGGAGATAAATTGACAGGATGATTTGAGTAATGGCTACGCAGATGCTACCAATATCCCGCTCTCAAGCATATTCAGTTGAAATTCTTCAGAAGTGTGAGGTCAGGACTGCTGCTGTAGCACGCACCTCGAGACTTAGGACAGAATGTCAGCAGCTAACCAAAGGTATTTAACAACTTCAGTGACTCCCATCTTCGCCTATAACACTCTGGTGAGTCAAAGCGAGTAAAACTGTAGATAATGAAATGTGTTCTCTTAACAGCCCAGATACTTCTCTAGGTCAGTCCCTTTATCTTGAGAAGTTCCTCTGTAACGGAGAAAAATTAAAGGCAACTTTGCATCTTGGCCGCTGCTGATGGGCTGAGTGCAAAGCATTTGACTTCTGGGAGAGGCAGAGCTGAAGAAAGGCACAGGGAGATAATGTGGAGCAGCTCCTTTGGGTTTCCTCGCCCTTCCTTTGTGATTGCAGCTGTTCGTAGCTTGCTTCTCTGAGACGGTTTGACTTGTTTGCTGCTATTTGGACTAAGCCGAGCTGTTCCTGTGCTGATGCGTTAGGGGAGCTGGTGTGGAGCCGTAAGGACTTGATGGCATGACAAGTTCAGGACTGGGTGGGGGGGTCTGATGGCAGTTTTGACTCGCCAGAGGGAAGAGAGGAAGGAATAGGCAATAGAGGAGCTCGGGGGGAGGAGGTGAGGATGGCAGTGTGTGGCAGGAAGGAGCGGCTGGGCCAAGGCTGTCCATTTGACCCAAAATGTTCCTTACAGAGGGGTGCTCGGGGGGCAGCAGTGTGCCCGCTCGAGCTCTGCCGGGCCAGCTGGGCAGGGTCCATCCCCTTGCCCTCCCGAAGGAACCGAGAGGTTTGGGCTGTGTCAGATCCCACCTCAGCGGGTGCCCCCGTTAGAGTTACGTGAGGTTTGATACAGATCCTGCTTCTTGGCAACGTGGGCATTGGTCCATCATTTTGGTTTCATATGGTAACCGTTTGATATAATGTTAAGTACAATTGCATTCTTAATAAAACACATTGTGCATATGATCCCATTTTCATGCGTGCCTTTTTCCTTTGGATAGAAATTTAAGAGTTTGTGCGGTGTGTCTGCTTAGCTTGAATATTGCAGTATTTTCCACAGTATTTCATACGTTTACACTTAATAAAACTGATTGTTGTGCCCTTCTTTTTGGAGGTGAAGCTGACCTTTGTTCCCATACTCTTTAGGCCTGCAGACAGTCCCTGGGCTCCTGTGAGTATTACAGGGCGTACTACATAGATCAGTGTAATGCTCTGATCCCCAAAATGCAGTTCCTGTCAAGAAAACCCAATTTTCTGTTGCCAGGAAGCGTCGTACTTCTAATTCTAAACAGATTTTTTTTTTTTTTGCTGAAATAGTAATTGGGTGGTGTGTGAGAACTGATTCACGCGCTCATGATTGTTTGTATTCCAGAACTCAAACCTGTTTAAAACAAAATCTTTCCTACGGCTCAGCATTACAGCAAGATGGTGATTCATCGTTATCAGGGGCTGGCTGGAGGTTTGACACCTACGCTGCATATTCCACTTAGTGCATAGGTTTCATTCCAGTATTAATATCTTTCAGAGAGACATTTATTTGAAATACCAATCACAAAAAAAGCCCTGCATGATTATGCAGTGTGCAGTCTAATCAACTAAGTAATCAAAACCCCCTGAGTCACTGTATTCCCTTTTTCACCTCTGCTGGTCTCTCTTAGGAAAACTGAACCCCCAAAATCCCGAGTTTACCCCGTTCCTCGCTGGGTAGCTCCGTTGCACCTACCAGTATGGAGGCTACTGAGATTATTTCGCCCTTTTCTGCTGCAGGGAGCATTTCTCTTAATATTGCAGCTTTATTCCCAACGCAGCTTAGTCAGCCCCCCGGGGCAAGGCAGTCACCGCAGCCCTGTGTTGGTTTATGGTTTTTCCCTGGTCTTGGCACTGGGCTTGTCAACAGACGGGCTGGGACAGGGAGGGAGGGAGAGAAGGTCTGTGAGCTGGGTTTGGATGAATTGAAGCGAGTGTTGGGCTGGTCAGGACTGGTGGGGGAGCTGCTTGCTGCTCTTGGAGGGACTCGGATGCGCTCGTCCTCTGGGGTTGTTTCCTCTCTCATTTCTCAGTATGGTTTTCTAACTGACCATAAGCCTAGAATATCATGAAGAGTCGGATTTTAAAGTTTTACTGGTTTTGACAAATGTCAGTAGAGTTAGTAGCATCGTTAGGGAAATGCGGGCTAATTTGCAGGGCTGCTGAGATCTGCAACTCCAGCTGAAAGGTACAACTCTGGGGCTCAGCAGTTCTTCAGATCGGGCTTTGGGGTGGGCTTTTTTGTCCCCCCAGGCTGGTGGTCTTTCAGCACTCTCTGGGGAATGTTCTCGGTGCTAATATTTAGTGAGGATTCTCTGAGCCGTTGGATTGTTTCGTACTGTTTGATTTTGCAGTTGGGGTTTGCTTCATGCTGCAGAAAGATGAATAATTAAACTGCAGACAGGAGGCGCAATATTTTAGCATTCCCTTGCTTCAGAGCAGTCTTTGGCTTTCTTTTTTATGACGTCAAAGTCAGCGGTGGCCTGACTGAATAATGGATCTTGGCATTTGCTACCAGCTTATGTGTTCAGAGATGCATTCGGAGGTGCTGAATGTGAGGTTCAAGCCAGCTCTGCTCGTTAATAGTGACCAAATCTGTCTACTTATGTACAGTAGGAACAAAATGTGACTGTGTGGATCCCTGGGATTCAATAAAACCTACTGTACTGTATTAGCTTCAGATATTTATGTCTGTCTCGAGGAAGTCTGCTGGCTTTCCTTGCTACTGGTGGAACCCACTTAGGATGGTTTTATGTTTTGTTTTCTCATCGTGGGTTAGTCATGAAAAAAATTGCCAAGCAAGGCTTTGTAGTAAAACCCCGACGGGTGCATTGAGTTAGCCAGTTAATGAAAGCTGCTCAGAGCGTCCTTCTGAAACGGATGGGTTTGATTTGCTGAGGTGCATCAGAAGGGAGGGTAGAGGGTCCTTCCTGCCAGCTCTCACCCACACCTAGGGCTTTAGGATTTTCTGAAAAGACCCCCATCTTTTAGGAAGCAATCTCCAGCTTGGGTGAAGTCAAAGACTTTTTGCCTGCTGTAGCAGTAAGTAGAATTTAATAAACTGCAGGGAGCGCAGCACTACCCTCCAGCATTTCCCCAGCGCGTTATGCTCACACTTGGGGTCTCTGAACTTCGAGCTTAACTGCAGAAGCAAATGGCAACTTTTTAAAACAGGTCAAAAGGGCCGTGCAGCAGAGGCTGGAGAATGAAAGCAGATGTATCTTTCATCAATAGATACTAGACTTAGTATTCATTAGGTAAAAGAAATGAGCTGTTCCATAGCCTAAGACAGCGGAGTAAACAGTTTGCTCTAGTTCTGTTTCTGCCAGCTGTCAGGGTATGCGCTGGCACAGGTGGACGTTGAGCAACGACTTTGATCTGGGACAAAATGCACTCATTAATGCTGTATTGTGGGTAGATTGCAGATCTGAAGACATTACAGAGGGAGGAGCCAATCTCTCTGCATCTCCAAGCTTAAAAGGAAGATCTTAATAAGAACTGCTGAACCTGACTAGCTGCCTTGTAGGAAATCATAAGGTAAGCTGTCTTTATTTTTCTGTGATTACCATTAAATTAAGTCCAGCATAAGGAAAGATTTACCAAGTTATCCACAGTAACGGAAAATGTATTTTTCATGTTGCTGTCTTCATGAAAAACACCTGTGGTGTTAGTCTTACAACGTGTGTGCAGATGTACTTGACAGACTCACTCTGACAACTAGAGGCACGTCTGCATGCTGTCTTTTAATTATGGCATAAATAATTTCCGAAACTGTAAACTAATCACAGGTAATACATTTCTGTACAAGCTCATAAATACGTAAGTATCACACGTGTTAGCAGACAGGGGCGTGACTGGCTTTCTCCCACCAGCAAGGCTCTGGCTTATTTCCACACCCTGCAGAGCTCCTTGTAAAGCTTCACGTGAGCATTTTGTATTTCAGGATTGCATCCTGAAAATATCCCAAATCAACACATGGTCTTTTGATTTCTATATAGCTGACCTTTCCTTGGAAATACATTATTGTAAGGCTTAAACTCTTATGATGAAGATAATATGTAAGACTGTTAATAGTGTACCAATAGGTATTACCAGCTTGCTTTCCTCCATGTTGTGCATAGTTAATACGAGTACTGAGCCCGGACTACTGCTGGGCGGGAGGAAGGTTGTACCCAGATATGAAATGCAGCTGCGCTGCAGGCTCTGTTCAAGGGAAACCAACTTCCTGGACACTTAGGACTGATTGCAGTTTCCTTTGAAGCTGTGTGTATGTGCCCTCCCGAAGAGGGATGACATCGGGGGTCCTCTGATGGATAGGAGTTTTGGTGGTGGGGGGGGGAATTGCAAAAGAATTAACAAACACAGTATCAGAGGTGAATTCAGGCTCTTTGCCCCATGAATTTCAGAGCTTTTTAACCCTGATTTAGAGGAATTTACTTCCTCTTTGATATCCAAGAAAAGGATGCTCTTTTAAGGTAATCTGCTCCTGGAAAAAACCAAAATGCATCAAAGTATTGACTATTCTTTGAAAAACTAAGCAATCCAGTGTTCTTGTCTGATGCTTAAAATACTTATGAAGTTCCAGACTGACTGAAACTTGGAACGCCCAACAGAAAGATTGCTGTGTGGTTTTGCTTTCTTGCTATAAATTTAGAAAGGCTTTTATTCTGAAGCCCTTTTGTCTGAAGACTACTTTCTCCCTTCACATGACACCCGCAGCAATATGCAAAGTCTTGGCTGCTCTTTGCGGTTGACTGTATGCCAAGCAAGAGCACCGAGGTCTATAGAAACCAGCCCAGTCCATTGACAGGTTTTTCCTTTGGTTTGAAGAAGCTCCCAAATGTGACGCAAGCAGCAGCTCTGTGTGGTTTTACCCTCACAAGTGAAGGCCAAAGGATCTCTCCAGATGCAAACCTTCTGAAGATCTGGGTTAGATAGCAAGAGAGATCAGATCCTGTTGGATGTCTCTTGAGTTTTCACTGAGTGCCAGTTAGCATCGTGCAGAGAGCCTGAGCTTATGGAAGTGCCAAAAACTGGTCCCCTGAGTCCTGAGTGTGTCAATGGAGCAGATACTTGCACTGAGGAGTTGCTACGAATAATGAAAAATCAAGACTCAGAAGGATCAGCTCGAAGTTGTTCTTGTCCTTTCTTTAAAGGCCCTTTGGAAGTCTGTCCCTTCCCAGTTATCTACTTACCTGTCCTTTGCTCAACCAGCCATGCCAGCCTCAGCCTCCAGTTTGTTTTCTTGAGTCTACCCTTTCTGCAATGTATAGGACCCCATTTCAACAGCTGTTAGTTGTTCTTTTCTTCTCTTCTTATGAGGCCTACAGAAAGCCAACCAGGCAGCAGTGATTTGATTTGAGTGTACACTAAGGTGACTTGATTTCCTTTACTCTAGATACTGTGTAGTTTAGTCATTTCTCAATGAGTCCAACAAGGTAAGAAGTTGACAACGATCCTTGCGCTCCTTGGCGTCATCTCTTACCCTCTATCTTCTTTCATTTCTAACAATGCTGAAAAATCTCCAAGGACTGCGTTTTGCAATGTGCTTTTACGCACTGGCCCACTAAGCACTACTACAATTGTAATAAATAATAATAAATTAAAGATACTGTTATGATTATTTGGACTCATTAATGGAGAAGGACCTACACGGTATGTGTGTGCAAATGTGGAATTTTGGCAAATTCCTGCAATAGTTTGTCATCTTCTCTTAACACTGTAAATAAGACGTGCTAAAATACTCTACTTCTAAGGTCGGTTCGTTCGGTTGCAATGGTTCCAGGTGCCCTTTCTCAGCTGGTTTGCTATGTGTTTCTGCTGCAGTCTGCCTGCATTATCTGAGGGGTGATGCCTGTGTTGTTATTTGAGCTTTCTTTTTCCATTGGAAAGGCTTCTTCACTTGCTTCTTCTGAGTACAGGAAAGACGTGGGCTGTGGAGCAGGTTCCACATTAGCCAGATCTCGGCAACTTTCAGACTGTGAACTACCATGAGATCTTTGTAAAAACAGGGGTCAAATGTCTGTAGGTGTGGGGCAGCAGAAGGCTTGACAATGCCAAAGGTCTTGAATCCTTCATGCAAAATGGGTTTGAGGTTGATTCTCTGTAAGCACATGCCCAAAAAGACATCGTCGATGGGGAAGAGTTCCACCTCTCTGCAAGCCCTGGAGAGTTTCCTCATGGTGCAGCTGGACAGCAAAAACCCTCCTCCTCCTGCGTAGGCTGGATAGACGCTCAGCCCATACATGGTCTCTGGGATATAGTATTTGCTCTTTCGGACACGGATAGGGCGGGCATTGTAGATGATGTCCCCAACAAAGAGGTCCTCGGTGGGGTCGTGTCTCTCAAGGAAGTCAACAATGTTCTCGACGTTGACGAAAACATCGGCGTCACCTTTAAAAATAAATTTCACGTTGTGGCAGAATTCAGCAGCCCAGTTCAGGAAGTGGATCTCCTTCAGGGTCAGATTGAAGAAAGTGTCCATGAAGTCCCAGAGTAAAACGTCCCGGTACATCTGACTCTCCTGGTGGATCAGGGTCTCCCATGTCGCCAGCACTGTCCTATTCTTTGGTGTTCCCAGGAGGAACACTCGCTGGATCTGCTCCCCGTTCACCAAACCCTCCCTGCCCCAAGTTTTCCGGACAATCTCACGTCTGTCGAAGTCTTCAACTACCGATTTGATAGCAATGAGCAGAAAGGGACCTCCAGGTGTTTTCCTGCATTTCTTGGGCTGGTTAATGAGGAGGTTGAAGTTCCTGTTATCCTTGTTTAGGAGATAGCGCTTGAAGTTGAAGGCAGGATCAGTCAACGGGGGTGGAGTTGCAGCTTGGGCCCTGTTGTTGGCCACTTCTGTTCGTCTAATGACAGGAGTTACTTGGGGTCTGGGTACCGTTGCCTCTGCTGGTGTCGGTCTCCAAGGTGCTCTGGCGTCAGACAATATTTTCGGTGTTATTGAAGGCTTTTTCGGTGTCGGCTCCTTGTTTCCGACAGGGATTAAGTGTTCCAGTTGGGAGTAGAGTAAAGAGCAAAGCGCTACCAGCAGGAAGAGGGTACAGATCGCATCCCCTTTGAGACGAACTCTCATTGTCTCCGCGGTGTTTCTGGGACTGTTAAAAGCTGTGTTTGAGCTGCCAGGCACCAATGTCCATCTGTAAATGAACGTACGCTGTGTCAGCCGTGAGGATTCAGCAGCTTTGAAGCATGCAGGCCAGACTAACTGAAACACTACTTAAAAAAGTACCAGCAAAGTGCGTTTTACTTGTGCAAACGCTGAGACACGTTAAGGAACTTGCCGAAAGGCGCATGGGTTGCAAACCTAACACTGATCCTAGCGCTCTGGCTCTGTGACTTGGTTAGTTATCATCCTGCAAACCACTGCCCAAGCACAACGTGAAACCAGCCCTTCCTCCCACATCCCTCTCTGCCAAACACGTTTTGCCATTTCAGAGACTTCACTGCTTTGGGAAAAACAAGGTGGAAAATTACGAACAATGACGTTCTTCCATAAATCATTAGATTATTCCTCCCCCCCCTTAACTTGGTAACTGTTTCTTGCTGCTTTTACCCTTTTTGAGTCGAAACGGGGAGGCCCGCACCCGGCTGTGGAAGGGCAGACTTTTCAGCGGCAGCGTCGCTGGCGTTTCCCTGCACGCAGAGCCAGCTCTCGTAAACCAGCTATGATTTGTGCCTTCAAAATGAATGCATTAAGCATGCTCTTGAATGTGCATAGGGCCTTTTTGCTGCCAGTAATCTTCATAAAATATTAAACCATTATAAATAACTTCCATTAATAAGGTTAGAAGGGGCACGGGTGTTTTGCCTCTGCCAAATCACCCTAACGGGTAAGCAAGAGGTGGGCGAGTCAATCCCGATATGCAGAAGCAAGGTAGAGCGTGGTGTTAGGAACGTTTTGTTCGCGCGTGAGAGATGAAGCTGCCTTTTGAAATACAAGATTTGATTCCTTACTTACGCTTTTCCCAGAGATCTTCTGTCTCATTCGATCAGTTCTTCACCTGCAAACGAACAGAAATAGTGAGAGTAGTAAGGAGGCAGAAAGCGGCATGTAACCATAGTTCAGAGAAAGAGCTGGTCAAGTGTCTGTAGCTGCAGCAGAGACAGGTCCTCTCACCACCGTTCGTGCAGCCGCGCTGTTCCCCGCAGCGCCTAACGACCGAGTTGAACAGGGGGGACCTGGCAGTTGCTCCAGGCTCCCGGAGAAGGCAGGCGACAATCGTAATCCCTACGGTCGTTAGCAGGGAGCACGTTCCTAAAAGTTTAGCTCTACCCGAAAATTTCCCCACAAGTGCACGTAAGCATTCTTCTGTAACCCACTGGTAATCTTTTTACACTGGTATGCGATTTACAGCTCCGTCTTGCCTGGGCTGCGTTAGTAGAAGCCACCTCTGAAGGTATTACAGTTGTCTGTCTTGAATTAGCTGAGCCCATCTTACCCAAAAACCTCTTGATCGAAAGCTGCCTGCTCAAACGTCAGTCTGCCTTCGCTTCAGGAACACTCCGTACTGAGGACTGAAAAGGGCGGAGGAGCCAGGGCGTGCAGCTTCCTACGCAATTAATTCCTGCCGTTCCCTGTTTGCAGCGTCGTTAGCCTACGGAGCGCACGGACGGATGCTCTGCCTGCACTCGAGCCCCGTAGCCACTTGACTGACTCAAACATCTAACGGGCACCTACATGCTTGGTAAGAATATTGTTATTCAACGTGATTATGACTTAAAACAGGACCCTCTCTAGTTCGGTGGCACCCGTTTTCAGGAAATCCTTTCGACTGTCACGGATGGTATCACCCGCTAATTGTTCATTAACGATGAATTTTGTATGAGCCATAACGTTATCTTTTCAAAGCTCAAAATTAGACTGGCGAGTCTGTAGTTACGAAGTATTAAAACGGTGGCACATTACCTCCAGACCCTGTGGGATCTGGGCAATATTTCAAGACCAATGAAAAAGCAAAATTAATAAACCGGTTGATTTTTTTTTTTTTTTTTTGTGGCCAGCCCCTTTACAATTCTTAGATGCACATTATAATAATTATAATAATATATAACAACACCTCATAATTTTAAAATACATTGTTTTTTCATTACGGGTTAACTGCATCTCCAAGTTAGTGTTGAAACAGAGAGTATTTCATCATCATGTGGTATCAGTTATCTTTTTCCCAAGTGCAGCTCCAAAATATTTACTGACCTCGTCTGCTTTGTCTCCAGTATTACTGAAAACTTTATTTTAGCAAATGGTTTATCCGTGCCTTGCTAAGGCTCTTTGCGTTCCCAGTGGATTCAAAATCACTTCTTCCTTGTCCTGATGACCGTGCTTTTTTCCTCAGGCCGCCTTTCTTGCTGTTTTCTGGCCTCTAATAGAGATTGCTGGGCTTTTCTTCATTTGTTGGCTTTTTTTTACTGTGCCTTTCGCTTCTCTCCTAGGCCAGGCAGATGTTTAACCGGCGTAGCTTTGATACTGATAGCAGGATTGTAGAGTTTTCTCTGATCTCTCATAAAGTGATGTTAAAATGCTTACAATACTCAGAAGCTGTTTTCTGTTTGCGCTTTTTCTGCCGCGTGACTTGGCTCACGACTGTTTTCAGCCCCGCGAAACAGTCCCTTCTAACGCACGTAGGACGTTAGTTTGCTTTACGTCTGTCGTGTGCAAACTGCCCTTGGCAGGTCCTGATTGCAGTGCTCGGCAGCAACCTGCTGCGTTTCGGTCGTGTGCTAAATCATCCCTTATCTGCCAAGGCGTGGTTCCCAGCAGGCTTTCCCTCGCGTTGCCTTCCATCATTTTCCAGAAGCTCTGGGGATATTGAAAGGATGGTCCCGCTGCACCCAGGACGTGCTTCTGAACTGGGTCTGGTTCTCTTCTGGCCATCACAAGCAAGAATTTTTGCTGGGTGCTATTGAGATACCTAAAATAGGGACCCAAAGCTCATAAGAACTACAATTGAGGCATTTTTGCTCCTTCTGTTGCGATGGGATAAGCTTTATTGAGGCGCTACATGGCTCTGTGCACTCCGGAGCAAGCAGGAGATGCGGAGTCCCTGGTGGGACGGATCCTGATGGCGTTGGGATGTTTGTGTATCTCCACTCAAGCTCTTCGTACGCTCTCATCTCTTTCCCCACTGTAATAGGATGGGTTTTTTTCCTTTTCTATGCAAAAGTTTGATCTTATTTCAGCTGCCAGGCTCCAGATGGTAACTAAGGAGCTGGCTGAAAGTCCTGGCTCTTTCCTGTGTTTAATTTTATCGGCGAGGGTTTGGAATAAAATGTGTGTGTCATGAAAGTCGTCATTTCCATGACTTACAGATTTATCCTGCCAGCATCTCAGAATCTGGCAATAAGTGCCCTCGGAAAAGCCAAGAAAAACCCTGAATTGTTACAAGCCTGGGCTGATAGCCCGGTTTTTCTTAGTGTTTTCATTTATTGAAAGAAAAGAATCCGAAATAGCGATTTCCATGCTGAAATAAAACAGTTCAGTGCTGAATATAGACATCTCATTTTCAAAAGCAGTTGCCAGCCCTTGAAGTGATTCCTTGATCGAATTATATGGATTTTCCAGTCTTTGCTAGATATTTCCTTCTTTTGAAGGAAAGACCCTCAATTATTATACAGGTGTGAGCTCTCTCCGTGGATGTCGGTGTGGGAAAAAGCTGTCCTGTTCCTGAATTCGGAGGGATTGATGATTCTGGCAGACACTCTGGTATGTCCTAGAGCCAAAAAGATTATTCATCCACCTCGACACCAGGAGGGGGAAAAAAAAATTACAGGGCTAGCAAATCAAGCAGAAAATATTTGATGCCAAACAAGAGATGTGAGCGCAGCAGAGCGTTTCTCGGCACAGCATCTCGCCGCGTGTCCACATCCAAGGCGGACGCGCCTCTGCTCCGTACACGGCCGTAGGGGATCTCCATCCAACTTGTGAAACGGAGCCGGGGTTATAAAACTGCTGCATCACTTGGTGCCTTGGGGAATGTGAGCTTAGCTGCCAGGGCTGCTCCCGTGTCCTCCAAGCTTGGAAAAACGGGCAGTTGTCACTCTTTGCGTTGGCTGCCCGGGGATGGCTACAGCAGGGATCTTGAGCCCAGCTTGAGCGGGTTGGAATGGGACGGTGGCACCAGGAGGGTCCCGGGGAAGGGCGGGAGGGTTGTGTGCTGGGCTGCGAGCGCCAGCGATGCTACAGGGCTGAGCTGGGCTGCGGGAAGAGGCCGAGAGGTCCCGTATCCATGAGGCGGAAACATGGGGAGCCCGTACGTAGAGAACGTGCTGGAAGGACCAAGGGGGCCACAGCCTGCGTGGCCCGAGAGGCAACAAAATGCTTGAAAGCTGGAAGCGGCCGGAGCTGGATATGGCACCCTGGTGAGCATCCAGGCAGGGAATCTGACCTGCGCTGTTGCACGCTCGGGCAGAGGGCCCAGTCCTCCGTCTGGTTTTTATTTATTTGAGAAGAGGATTCTGAAATACGGCCAAGGAGTACTGCAATAAAAGCAGTTAGCTGATGATTTAAAAAAAAAAAAAAATAAAAGTAGTTGCTAGTCCTTCAGTCCCAGTTGGATGATGTGAAGCCTTGAGCTCATCCTGGAAATTGCCTTCTTTTGCAGCAGCCGTCACGTCTCCATCACTTGGCACTTCTGCTCACGTGGGCCCAGGTGGGGAAGAGCCTCTGGATCCTGTCCCCGAATTCAGTCAAGAAGCCTTAGTAATTCTGGCATGTTGCTTTGTGCCTTGAAGAGTCGTTATTCAACCCGCTCAGCCTCGGGAAAGGCAGCTGCGATGGCGGGGCCAGCTGAAAACGTGGTACACCGAGCAAGAGGGTACAAAACACAGCAGGGAGCCTTGCTGCTCGCTCGTCCCAGCCTGGCTCACGGGAGCATCCGTCCCCACCAAGCACGGCTGTGGGTTGTCCCCGGATCAAGTTGCTGCCCCGCTGCACGTGAAGCACTTTCGGCTCCCCTCCTCGCCCCTGAAGCTGGAGCTGCCACCGGTAGGTCGGGGTTGTGCAACGGAGGGGCTGCGTACATTGTGTGGGGCACGCAACACGTGGGCCGTGGTTGCTGATGGAGATGTCTTATCCGTTTCTCTGTAAAATGAGCTAAAGAAAGTGTTGGGGATCCAGCACCGGTGGGTTCAATGAGTTTTTTGCAATCCTCAGGGGAACTTGGCAAATTCTGGGTGGTGAGGGTGCTCTGAAGCAACGCTTGAGATTTTGGATATTTGTTTTCATTTCATGTTGGCTGAACGCATTTCATGAGAACAAAGTTGAGTTGTTACACCCTGTGCTGGAAGCTGAGACCCGGGCTCTGGCCCGCAGTGGGGAGATCTGCGCACGTGTCCCTCTCCCGCCTTGTTTCCAGCAGTTTTTCCGCCCTAGTTCACTCAACAAGAGCAAATCAAGCTCCCACGCCAGATCAGCTTTATCCCTCCGGACCAGGATGCTGACAGCAAGAGGTCTGCACTGGTGAGCTCTGGTGACTGCGTCATCCTACCGCCTCTCGCGTGGTCCCATCCTCCGAGCCCCGAGGGTCGGGAGTGTTTGGCTTCTGTGTCTGCACTAGTTTAGCTTAGATGCGTTGCTGAACACGCAGACATGAGTAGCGCTCTGTTTTGCGCAGGGATCATTTGTTTTGCTCTCTTCAAGCCGTGTTGGGCCGCTGTCCTTCTCTTACCCCTGTACAGAACCCTGAAGTGAAGCGCTAAGGCGAAGGTTTCAAGCTCTCAGCTGAGTGCTCTCGGTATGGGTCTTGTGCAGGCAAAACCTCGTCTTCATTTTGCATCGCGTGGGTGTCTGGGCTCTTCGGGGTACCCACAGGGAAATGTGTCAGCTTCCAGTGCTGGGTTAGTTCTGCCCCACGTACAAAAACATGCATGAAACAACTCGGGTTTAACTGTTTGAGCTGGTTTTGAAGCATTTACAAGGGGAAAAATAGCCCTGTGTGTTTGACCAGGGGAAGAAGCCCTCTTTCATTTCTGCGTGTGGGTGTCATGTAACAAGTATTATTTCCTCCATGGTTTCTTTTTTGCTTTTGTTTGTTTATTTTGTTTTCCTCCAGGCAAAGTCAACAACCTCATCGAAGTTGATGCTTCAAGTGGCTTTGGTGCCGGACAATTCCCCCCTCCGCATTACAGAGCGTTTGTGGAGAGGTCTCATTTGGAGCTATAGGATTACAAAGCCACGCTGGACGATTTGATCTTCTTGACTAGAAGACAGGGCAGGCTGGAATACAAGAGACGCCCTTCAGCAAGTCGGTTAGTGCAAAGCCCTACAAAAATGAAGTAACCAAAACAATCGCTAAGCTGCCTTACCAGAAAAAAGAGCCCATCTCGTTCAGCCGCTTAGAAGTTTTGAAGTCTATAAACAAACTGAGAATAGGCTGTAGGATTTAATTAGCTGTATGTCTTAAGAGAACTTTCCCAGGAGTCGGGATGGTGAGCCAGAGCCAAACGAACACAGTGCAGAGGGGCAGAGGCTTGCGGCGCTCATCTGCACACCACGGCGCTGCCCGGACGTTGCTGGCCGGTGCCGCCGTCGCAGCAGCGCTCCGGCCCCTTGCGCAGCGTCACCAGCACGGTGTCACCGCTGCCGTTACTCGTGTTGCAGCACCTGGAGGCAAAAGCTCTGTTGGTTGAAACACTGCGCAAGCAGGTAACAAAAATGCAGGCCCCGCTCCAAAGACCGTTTCCAACTTTCCTGTCGGAGCTGCTTTTCAGGCCAGCGTAAACGAATGGATGAGATCCACGCTGTTGCAGGACAGAGCGCCTTATTTATCTCTCTGCTTGCCCCAGTGCTGAAATATGTGGTTTAATCAGCTTCCCAGCTGGCTGGTCCCATTTTATTACAGCCTCTCCTGTCGGCGCTGCCAGCCTCGCATTCGCAATGCCAGTCATGCGTTAGACAACTGCTTGCAAATGGCTCCTGCGGTTGCCGCCTCCTTTTAGCTTTCACCCGAGTCGGTGAAGCTTTTATGAAGTATACAGACTGAAATGCAGGAAAACTGCAGAGCTGCTCTGCGAAGGCTGGAGATGGATGCTAAGACGCCTGCTCTCACATACAGGGGTCCCAGAAAGGAACTTGCACCATCCCCGCTGGGGAATCGCGTGGTACTGTGGCAGAAGGCAGCGGTAGTCATGCGTGGGAGCCCCGAGGACCGCAGGCAGCGCTGGCTGCCTGCATGACCGTCCCCACGACCTCCGGGAAATGCTGGCTGCCTGCACCGCTCCTCCCGTCGCCCTGCTGACCCGGTGGGAAGTCACTCGCGTACACGTGGCACGGTTTGGGGACTGCAGCTCCGCTGCGTCTAAGCGGCGCAGGATGTTTCCCCGGCCCTTTCGGGGCAGGACGCGCCCTCGGGGCAGTGCCCGTGCAGGACTGCGCTGCTGCCAGGCACGCCGTGGCGGGCCCCAGCAAGCAGAAAACTCCAGCTCCTCCTAAGCGCAGCACCACGTCTCTAATGAGAACATTCAGCTGCCTGCAAGGTAGGAGAAGGTAACGTGCGATTATCTTCCGCAGGCTTAGCAGCCTTGAGAGGTACTTTCCTCAATCCAGATGCAGGCTTGTGTGTAGGTGGTCTGATTTTCAGAATTACGCAGAGCTCAGCAGCTCAACTCACACCCCGAGTGCGTCGGGGAGACAGGCCCCTCCCGGAGCAGCCAAGCACAGGGCGAGGAGCTTGCCCTCTCTTGCAGACATTCATTTCCCCTGGCCCCAGGAAGAGAATAAAGCCTTGCAGGCTCGTGAAGGGGTAAGAAACAACCTCACCAATGCAACCGCCCTCCTTTCCCAGCCCTCCCCAGGCTGCAGCGCTCGCTGCCTCTTCAGCTCCCAGACCCTCTTCTGACCCGATAAACAATTTGCCTGATGTGCCCCCAAACGCAGCAATTACAGTGCATTAGCACGGACTTACTGTACCCAGACACGAGCGGGAGAGGGAGTACATGCTGGCTTGCCCCACTGATTTCAGGATGATTCCCAAGGCATTAAGATTATCAGAATCTGCCCAAAAGCTGTTCAAAAATGTCATCAGTAACTGCTCGTTTCGCTGGGACTGAACTTTTTTTCTTTCTCTCTTTGCAACACTAGAGTGCTTGAAAATTCCCATGTTTTGCTGAAATCATGCAATACTGTAACACGGGGGGGAGATTCATGTCCTTTTACTGACGAGGAATGGCTTGTAAATGTAATGTGCCGCCACTGGAACGTATTCGTGGTTGGGAAGAAACCCTGTCTTGCAGCACTGGAGACACTCTCTAAAGAAGCCCCAAGCTTGCTTCTGTAAAAACAACCTAAAACACACAAAGAGGGTTCTTTGGGAAGTAAAGTAGAAAGCAGACGTAGCGGGGCCGGAGGCTGCGTGTCCAGAGCCTGGAGCCGACCCTGCTGCATGTTAACTGTCGCAGTTCAGGTTGCTGCGTGCAGCAACGTTGCAACGGCAGCAAGGCAAAAAGAAAAGCCGCCGGGCTGGAGGAAAGGGAAAGCAATAAGGACAGTCTCCGATTCACGCTGCTCGCTGCCTAACGCTCCCCAGCCCACCCTGATCAAACATACATAATAGATACTTACGTCCCACTTGATAGCGCTGATCCTGTGTCCCCTCGGTAATGTCTCGGCAGCAGGCTGCCAAGTAGGCACATCTGGATATAGTTAGCGTTAGACATTCCTCAGCCTTTAAGCGAAACCGAGGAAATCCTGGCTGAGCAAAGCAGCGCTCGGTCTCCTGCGCTCTGGGCCGTTTTCATGCTGAAAGGCAGCAAAGTTTCCCCGCGCTCGTGTGCCTACGGGTAGGGGCGCGTGTGCCGGGGGGTCCGAGGCGAGGCGCGGGGCTCCCTCCTCGCACGCGCTCGCCTACCGTAGCGTGGTGGAAGGAGCGGCCGCACCAGGGGCAGGAGCTGGGGCCGCTTCCAAGCGCCTGACACGTGATCGGCAGGCTGGGGAGCGCAGATGGGCTCAGCGCCGCGGAGCCCCGCGGCCGGCAGCTCCCCGGCTCCTGCGGCGCCCGCTGCCCCGCGGGACGGGGCAGGGACGGAGGTGTCGAGGGATGGAATGCGGAGCCAGCTGGGGACTTGCATCCCTTCCGCTGCTTTACCGGTTAAAAGTAACAACCACAAAAAAGGCGCTTTTTTTTTGTTTTTTTCTGTTACTTTTTCAGTAGGAAACATACTAATTTTTCTGCTCCCCCCCCCCCCCCCCCCATGTGTCTGGTTCAGCTCAGATGGAAAATCCACTTGGGGACTGGTTTCTTTTTTCCTAGTAGGGAAACAATGGGAGGAGGCGGGGAGCTGAGCGGTGGCTGAAGATGGATGCGAGGGTCCCTCCCAAACCTCCCAAAACACTGAACAAAAAAACCCCCACCCGTTTGGGTTTTTTTTCCCATTTAATTTGAATTACTTCAAAACATTTTTATTTGGAGCCAAATCTAAATTGCTGTCACTCCTGATCTGCCAGCTGACTGCAGCCGTAGCCTTTCTTATCTCTGTGGCCCCGTTTCTTTGTCTCTGCAGTGGAAACAATGACCCTTATTCCTCTTACGGAGGCCAAGGGTCTGGAGAGTGCCCAGACCGCGGCCCTTTCACTATGCAAAGTTTTTCATTTACAGTGAACTTGTCGTAAAAGCAGGTTTTGATCCACTCTGTTTTCACAAACACCCAATTGGTTTTTAAACATAATGTGAAAATGCTTTTTTATAAGTATCTATGCTTTTTTGATGTATTTTTAATTTCAGCTCAAACATTTTGCTTTATTGAACACAAGGTCACTGTGAAAACCTGTCATATGGACAGGTTCCTGATGAGCACCCCTCAGGCCCTGTGTTCAGGTGCTCGAGGCTGGGAAAGCCCCGTCCTCGCGATCCGCAGCTGTCTGAAACATAGCGGTTCCTTGCCGAATAGCGAAACCTCGGCCATAAACGCGACAGCTTCACGCCTTCCCTGTGCCAACCCAGGATCCCTTCATCCTTCTCCGCAGCAGCAGGCCCAGGCTATTTTTCATCCCTCTCCATAAGGAGGCCGATGATGGTCATGGAGGCGAAGAGCCGACCAGTGTCCACCTTTGCTCAGAGGATCTGGCTGTGGAGCGAGGGGGACCGCTCCCCGAAACCATCAGGGACTCACAGCAGGTATTTCCACCGCGTTCCCCGCCCTGGGTTTTGGGACCTACTGCCCTTTTTGCTTGCTCCCATGGGGTGACAGTGAAAAGAGGCTCCCGTTGCTGTGCGGTGCCTTTGTGGCTTGGAGAGCCACGCAGGGAGCTTGGGAGGTGGAGGAGTCTTCTCCATGGGTGCTTCTGCTTGGTTGTTGTCTCATCTGTACCTTGTTCCCTGGGCACCGACGCGTGGCCGATTCGCTCTTCTCACTGCCCGCAAAGGTGCCCTTGGTCTGTCCCGTGGCACCTCACTCTGTCTTATGAGATTGGGTCAGTGGTCTCGCTGACCCTCATCGGTAGGTCAACCCCGTTGACCCCGGGTTGGTGTGTTCCAACGTCCTTCCACCCGCTGCAGGGCAGAGCCCTGCTCCCCGTCACTGTATTCCTGCAGGCATCGAGCCACGTGGCTGGGAATACAGCTTTGTGGTAAATAAAGAAGGGCTGATCTTATGATTTTCAAGTACTGTCTGAGATTTAAGTGATTCAGGGTGAAATAATACCGCTCTGCTCGAGTTCATGGCAAAAGGAATTTCCCTGGGTTCAGCTGTCAGGTCAGCCAGCGGCTTCCTGTGCAAAGCCGCTGGAGAAGATTTAATACCCAGGCCCCTTGGCTCCCCACCTACGGGGGAGAGAAAGCTTGCGAACAGCGAGGCGCTGGGGCTTGCGGCGAGGCTGTGGCCTCGGAGGAGTCCCAGAGATACAACGGCACTGAAAGAAACACCGGGAGCTCTGCCAGGTGCCAGGTTTGGGACAAACCTCCCTTTCTGGCCATGCTTGCTAAAAAAGGCTCGTCCCAGCAGTAGCTGGGAACGGAACACACGTGGTGGCTCCGCTTGCTTCCGACTTGAGATCAGAGCCCTTAACTTGCAGGTGGGGCAGCAGCCTCGGCGTGTGACGCGGGGCAGGACCCCGTTGCGCATCCGGACACTTGGGCTGGGAGCTCCTCTGAGAGCTGGCGGTAGCCGACGTGGCCAGAACTGCAGTCAGCCCTTGCTTACCACCGCGTTAAGTGTCTAACGAAAGTCTCTGAGGCACTTTTCATCAAAAGTATATATTTATTTATAAAAAAGAATGGGGGGAAAAAAATAGACCAAAGTGCTTTTTTCTATAAAAGACAATTCCTTGAAAGTTGAATGTCCGAGACCTGAGTATACATGGCACTGCAGTCCATAGCTGATCCAGACCTGATGCTGAATATCACGGAAATTTGGAATTAGAAGGGTCAGCAAGGGATTTTTCCACTGATGACTAAGGGACTAAACCACGCATCTCCTACAGGTTTCAGTTAGAGATGTATGGCCAAATCCCTTCAGTGTCTTTAAAATTCAATCCAGAGAAGAATAAAATATAATTTTTGACTCTAGGCCTTAAATTGCCTCACCCTTTGAGCCCATCTCTGTCCAAAAGACAATGGCCAGACCCTTGCCCGGTGTAAAGCAGTGTGTATCTATCTATCTCACCAATTTCACGTGCACGCTCCAATGTGTGGGTTAGACTGAAGAAACCCTCTTGACTCTCGTTCTAGTACCTCCTCAGTTTAACGTGTACAATACCAGAGGTTCACAGCTATACCAGGATTTTCAGTTAAGCTAAATCAGTGGTTTAAGCGCGTTCGAGGCTCCTCGTTGCTGTACGTGCTCACTTTTGGTTTCAGAGTCTGTGGGCAGCTGCCAGGGTGCGACTCGGAGGCGGCTCTAAGGTACCTTTCGACACGGCGGAGGGCAGGCGCCGCGGGCACCCCGGCAGCAGGACAGCTGCTCGATGCTGGAGCGGATTTTGAAATGAATGGCAAAACGAGCAGGTAAGGAAACCCCTGCCATTTCCTCACGCTGGGAAAGACCTTGGTCTGGAGCAGTGTCCGCACCAAGCCCCTGCGCCCTCTCTGAACAAGTAGCTTCCCTCAGCTCTGAGCTTACACGCTTTTTTTGGCCTTATGTTTTCCATATCATGACAGTGGTGCAAACTATATTCTGTTTTCTGCCTCAGCTTCCCCCAAAGTTTGAAACGGACACAGTTCTGAGACTTCCCAGCTATGAAACTCCAGCAAACTGTTTTACCTGGAGGCTCGCATTTTTTCATGAAGCTCTGTAACCTGCAGTGCTGTGCCATTAGCACCCCATTTTGTGTTAAAAATAATCTGGATATCCTCCTCTTCAATGGTAGGGCTGAAACTGAAAATGGAAACCTGGAAAGCGTTGCAGCGAGCTGTCACTTGACATTTGTTTTTAATTTGACTTGCTATGAAAATCTGGAAGAAAATTTTATGATTTCTTTAAGATATGGCTCGTGATTTTTAGGCGCTTCCGATCAATAATGCTGAACCCTTTCCTTATTTTTGAGTCAAGTACTGTTTTCACCCGACAGCCTGGTCCACGGTAAGCAGTTGTGGCATGTGAGAACCGAAGCCGCTGGCAGAGAGCGCCTTCCCTATCTGCTGCGATGGTGCATCATCGTCGTCTCCAGCAGACAAATTAATCTATGGTATATTTTTAACAAGCAGCTGAGAGGGTTAATGTCAGCCTTTCACTGCCCCCGCCCTCCAGCGCAGTTTGAGATTTTCCTTTGTGACAATTTTATATCAGAATATACTCTCTAGTTTACTTCTATCATCAGATGCTTCATGTCAAAGTGTATCTGGTGAGCGTTTTAACTTGCACTCTCCTCTTTGTTATTATCTGTTCAAACGCTGTAGCTCAGCTATGCCAAAATAAATCATTCAAATTCTCCTTTGGATGGAGCTTTTATTCCTTCTGGCAGACTGAAAGGAGCCTCCTTCAGATCTGAAACGTTGCTAAAACTATAAAAACAATCTGCACCACAAAAAAGCCCTCTTGGATCCTTTCCTGTAAGCGCGTTCTGGCCTGGTTGCTGCTGTTTGTTTTATGCTTTGTCTATTTCATTTTTTATACGCAATTGATTAGCATCTTTATTTGCTTTTAATATTGTGTGCTGGTTTGCTGCATGTTTGATTCTGAAACACACACGCACACACAAATATTTATTTTTTTCAGGCACATCTCAATACATAGAGAAGAGCTGGTAGGGGATAAGGCCAAATCCGCCACCAGCAGCACTGCCCGTGGCTTATCTCACACACTAGACGTTAGCTAATCGGTATAAATAGTAGTAAGGGAGTGTTGCTTGCACGTCTGGCATCTGAGTAGGTGCCTACGTGTGCAGCTAACTTCGCACAGGCAAGGAAGAAAGCAAGCCAGGGAATGCAGTCTGCACGCGTGCGCGCCTCGTCCCACAGCGTGACAGCCAGGCGGTCTCCGGGAGTGCTTATATATAGCCCTTGGCCTAGCATATAGCACCGAGTTTCTGGTGTGTCAGCAAGTATCCCCAACATTTAGCCCTTTCTTCAGCTCCACTCATTGCACTACTCTCCCAGGTAAAGACACGCCTCTAATTTCTTCAACAAATCTCTGCGAATGTTTTTTCCTTTGTGAGTGCTGCTTCCTTCCCGGCATGATGCGAGTTCCCTTTTCTTTGCACGCTGGCGTAAAGCTGCTGTAAAATCTTCTGGGTAAAACAGAAGTAAATCCAGAGTCAAGCCCCAAATGCCAAATCAATGCAAATGACGCTCTGCACTCATGATCCAACTGACGTGTTTCATTCTAGGGCTTCTGTGAAAATTGTCTCTCTATGCTTGTGCCAGACAATACTAAAAGAACCTCCTCTTTTAGCAGGAAGGAATCCGCTCGAGACCAGAATCGAGTTTTCATTGCATCTAACGTATGGCTGCCGCTGCTGACTGACCACGGAAAAGAAGGTATGAAACAGCCACTGCTACGGTCCTAAACCATGCCATGTGCTCAAGACAATTCCACCATGGAATGTCACTGGAAAACCCTTTTCCTTCGAGTCTCTGCAATGAAGGCACCTGTGAATGCTGTTAAAGATGATGATATTCCAGAAAGGTTGCCAGGAGCTCCAGCACTTAATGGCACTTTTGAGAGGGAATCTGTGAGTAAGAGGAAACGCATATGCCAATTGCTGGCGGAGAAATAAAATGCACAAGGTTTGCATTAAGAAGAAAAGCATTCACGCTTAGTCCTCTGTAATACAGTCATAGCAGCGAAGTAGTTGTTTGGACTTGAAGTAGATGCTGAATAGTAAGCCCTTCTCATTCGGAGCACTGACAGACGCTACAAAAGCTAGCAGTTCTCACTACTCAGTGGCTGCCTCATAGCTGTATAGGAAAGTTGTGCACACGAATAGCTAGTCTGAGAGCTTAGAAATATTCATTACAAACGAGACACCAGGCTATGCATATGACCGTGTCTTCTGAAAAATCATTTTTGCAAAATCAAGAGCAAAATCTCTTGCTGTTTAAAGTAATTTTCAAGTTTCTGGTTGGTTGGTTTGTTGTTTTTTTTTTTAAAAAAATACCATTTGCCGGGTGGGTTGCTGCCAAACAGAGTTCCCCAGCTGGGATCTGGCAGGAAAGCTAAATACTTTGAGGTATGGTTCCACAGCAGCCTAAACTAACTAACATCAGCATCGCTGCGCTGGTCCCAAAAGCAAAACTGTCAGAGAGGTAATTGGGAAGAGCTTTTGGGAGGCTTTTGGGAAGAGCACTGGTCCTACTGCAAGGGAGAGGGTAGGACACGGAGCAGGAATGGGGGAGATGAGACCCCAACAGCACTGACGTAGGATGGCTTAATAAAATGCCACGGGGCCGCAGTCTTTGTAGAGAAGGTGCCTGCACGAAGTCCTGCTTCCTTTGAAGCTAAAAGGGCAAGACGGAAACAGACTCACACCCTGAAAGCGTTCTCCCCATCTCTGACCCCCTCCATTCCCTTTCCACACTGTGTACGTCACCTTGGGGATTCAGAATCTGCAGGAAAACGCCAGGTTCCTCAGGCTCACACTGAGGACTGTGATTCTCAGCTCACCTGAGGCAGGCGGACCCTGACTGGGTAGAAGCTGGCCATCTAAATCCTCCTGATCCTGGTCTTCAGGTAGCTGACGCTCACAGCACGCACTTTAGCAGAAGCTAAGGGAGCAGCCCCAGCCCCAGGAGCTCGGATCTGAGCCCCCACTTGCGCCCAAGGTTGTGTCCCTCCTTACCGCGTTACAGCTTTGACTCCAGGACGGGGTTAGGATGTGAGTTGGGGGGTAAAAGGCCATCTGGGCTTGCCTGTCTGAAAGCTGGTCCCACCACGACTGCCAGTGGCCCGATACTCGTGCGCACACACAGGCTTTATGTGCGCTGGCAGAGCCACCCTCTACAGCTGAAATAATTTCCAAGGTCCACTGGGTATTCCCACGGATGGGAAAGGCAAAGAGGGATAGAATTAATGGAAAACGATAAGTAAAAACCTATCAGGAAAGCATAGGGAATACGTCAAAGGTAATCAAGCCGCTGTTGTGCTTCACGGGACCCGTCACGCCAAGACACTTGTTGCTGTGTTACGGGCAAAGGCGTAAACCCTGCTCTGTCGCAATCTGCATCAACTATACCAGGAGACAGTCGGCTTCTCCCACCGTCGCAGATAGCACGAGTCAGCCCTGGGGTTCGGGTGCTTTGTCCTTTAGGCCATTTTTAACCCTCCAAATCAGGGCAGGTAAATCCAGGCACAGCAGCTGATGCCCAGTCGTCACGCAGTGACACCCCCACCAGCGAGAGGCTCTGTGCAGATCCCGACTCTCGTGAGACGCGACGGCGTGAGCGATCCTCTCCGGTGAACTCAGCAGGCCGAGGGCAGGCGGGTGAGAAGAGAGCGAAGGCACTAGCAGCCAGCTGGGCAGAGGCGGTCGCTCGGCTCTGGGGGCTGCGGCGAGGATGGCACTTGGTGCTGCGACACACCTCAGAGCAGCAGTTCCAACCTGCGCTCTACAGGTAACTTCCTGGCTTAGGAGGCTGTTTGTTCTCCCTCCAGCACTATGTTTTGCTTTTTACAGATGCAGGCTCCTTCGGGCTGGTGGGAAAGAGCTAAGCGCCATGTAGTCAATATATTATTGTCCATCACGGTCCAGAAACAGTTGGGAATCATTCTCTGAATTTGTGTTTGTTCATATTGCTTGTTCAGTGCCTGAAATCTGTTCTACAGCAGCAATCGTGTGCCCTGTGGAAGATTATGACTGTCCCAGGTCAAAGGGAAATCTTCAGGTGGTGAGAGGCGGGACGGAGCTATGCTAGGGCAGGGCAGGACAGATGCACTGGCCACAGATGTTCCTTATTTGAAGAACAAAGAAGGAAAATAATATAAAATTGACTTTTCCTTAATTTCCCCTCTGTCTTTGCTTGATGTCATGCCTGAGGGCATAAATGTCTTCGGTATAAAAAATATATTGCAGCTCTCCAGGTGATGGCCCTGGGCCACAGCCTGAGAAACAGTGGCATTGTCTGCTTTCCAGAGAAATTCTCCAAGATGCCTTCCTCGCTTTTCTCCTCTCCCCCGCCCTCCCCTAGGGCTCTCTAACTGTCTAGCTGCTTCCCGTGACACTTCAGTCCTGGAGGAAGTCAGGCTAAAAGCCTCTCTCACCAGTTCACGGGAAAGTAACGTTGAATTCTGGAAACAGAACGAAACAAGGAACGTCAGAGGTCCGCGCTGGCTTCTGCGAGCACAGAACCTCTCCCCCGAGCATTCCTATCTACGCGGAAACCTGCGGTGATTTTCAGGACTTTACATTCCCAGACACTGGCAGCAGTCTCGTACACTAGCTAAAGCAAGAAAGCCCTTAGCAATGCCACTACCCTTCGGGCTCTAGGAGCAGTCCTCGTTGGAATGGAGGCCCAAGAGCTCCTCAGCCAAGCTGATGAGACCATTTTCTTCCAGGGCTGCGATCAGCCGCGCTATCGTGGCCTTCTTCCCCTCTGACTGGATAAATCTGAGAAGCAGCTGATAAGCTTGTTCGTATAGTCCCTCTCGGTCGTATTCAAGGGCCAGGTTATCAATGACAGGATCACGCAGGGCCCGGCAGTTCTTCTGCAAAGAGCGACCCACTTGCTTCCATTTCTTGGACACAAGCTTGGCAAATTTCTGGTGGTCGTCTGGTGTGAGCGTTCTGTTGGCTGAAAGGGACAGAGGGCAGGTAAAACACGGGGGTTTCACGGCTGATGTGATGCAGCTTGGGCCAGTCCAAAGCTTGCTCAACATTCTGTGGAGCAGGGAGTCTGTTCAGTGTCCACAGCGTGTTAGTAAACTGCTGTGGAGCCGCTCTGCTTGTCCTCCGGTGTTTTAACACCCAGGCAGCACCGTGAGTTTGGAGCAGAAGTGCAAGAGTGAAGCTAAAGGGACTGCCCGCCATGGCCAGGGGGTCACGCACGCGGGTCTGTGCGCTCTGATGGCACTCCTCTACCACTGGAGAGGGAAAATCAGCTGGAATTAGTCTCCCCACTTAGTGTCTCCCGGCTCTCTGTGTATAAGCTGGACGTGTCCACTCTCCACGTAGTCTGCCATCCCCCAGGGCAGCGCTGGTGCCTCGGGTGGCAAGCAGTAGCACGTGGTGACACGCTTACCTGCTCACAGCCATCTGCCCTGGCACATCCGAGCTCCCTGCCTGGCTCGGGCCATTCCCTTACTGAAATCCTCCCACAGCATCGGAGGATCTGGGCTTGTCCCCACCCTGCAAGCTTGGCAATGCCTATTTTCCTTTTTTGTTTTCCCTCCCCCAGGATAGGACTGTCCTGTGGCTTGCCAAAGCTCATTTTTTTTTCCTGATGGACATCCTCTTTATTTGTTTCAGCCTTTCAAAAGCAACTCGGCAAGGCCTTTCTGACCAAGTCCCTTGTTCCCTACCTAAGCATCCTCAAAATACGGAAACGCAGACAGGAGCTCTCTCCTTGGCTGTTCAGCGCTGGAGACGCAGCATAAGCACGCTCAGAAATGATCTAGCTGATCTCAAGCTAAAATTGCTATGCGAGACTGCCCGAGAGCCCTCTGTAGGGGAGAGCCCCCAAAGACAGCGGGTGTACTGCAGGGAGCCTGCACAAACCAGTCCTGGCCGAACGCAGGGCTGATGGTGGCCGTAGGGACCTTCCCAGTCTGACCCGACCTGTGCTATTAACTCACCGCAACCAAAGGACGTGGAAGAAGAGAAAACTACTCTGTATTCTTCCTTTCAGTATGAAGGAGCTTCAAAATGTGAGGAACCTGGCAGGGACACAGACTCTGAAGCATCTGGTTCTGTGCCCGCCCAGAAAGGAAACAGGTTGAGGCCTGATCCGAAGCAGTATGGCAATATATTAGGACTACTGTAATTCCTTCCTTCTGGGATGCTGGGAAATCCTCGATTTATCTGAGGTAGAACCCCAACATGTAGACACGTTAATCCTCCCTTTTGGGCTTTGAGGCGAGGAAGACCAAGGGCTCTCTTGGTCAGTTCTAGCTACTCACCGAACTGTTGTCCCTGAAAGGTGAAGGTGACTTGCGGGGAAAGGGAGCTGCCTTGAGAAGGATAAGGTAGAGATGGGGAGTTCAGAGACGCGCAGTCTTTTACAGCCATGCTGTTGATGCTCTGGTGAACAATCAGGCTCTTGAGACATTCCTCCAGCTCTGTGATTTCCTCGTCCCGCAGGCGGTCAGGCTGTAATGCAAACAGCGTCAGTGACTCGTGCCAGGTTCACCGTCTCGCAAAGCTGGAGATGCTTAGCTGGAAGGTGCAGCTGAAGATGACGGTGTCAAGAGAGGAGCAGTGAGATAGCTATAGTGTGAGTTGTAAACCGATCACACGAGACAGTCTAATGGAGTTCTGGCCGTAAATCTGTGAATTTGAATCTATAATGTGATATGAAATAGGCAATCTCCCTCTCCTGGGTTTCTCACACTCAGCAGCGAGTGCTTACAAGTTGCCCAAAACTGCTACTAGTCCATGTTTATTTTCAGCAGCCCTCTGCAAGAATCGGAGTGCGCCACAGGCAGCGTGGCTTCTCTGACTTACTCCACGTGAGGGTCAGACCCCCAGAATAGGGTGACCTGATCCCACAGCTCATGGCCACCAAAGCAGGCAGCTCCTGCTACCCCCTTCTCTCTCTCTGCCCCTCCACCACCTAAGTTTTGTTGTTCCCGGATCCTCTCCAAGCTAGTTCTTCTCGCTAACCAAGAGAAAACTAGTCTGACCTCCAAAAAGCAGGTTATGAGAAACAGAGTAAAGAAGGGA
Organism: Phoenicopterus ruber ruber; assembly: GCA_009819775.1. NCBI lineage: Eukaryota > Metazoa > Chordata > Aves > Phoenicopteriformes > Phoenicopteridae > Phoenicopterus > Phoenicopterus ruber. The sequence continues at coordinate 3,137,353 of CM020227.1, forward strand.
AGAGTCAAACCTGGCGAGTGCTGTGACTCAGTCTAGTGGTGAGCTCCCGTACAGCAGGCACCCGGCCCTGCCCGCGGCCAGGGACGGCTGTGCCATAGCGTCATCTTTCTGACCGTTGCGCTGTTAGGCAGAGGTCAGACTGAGTCCGTTTTGGGGAACTGAGAATAAGCCCATCTCTTTTGTCCAGCCAGCTAGTTCAGCGGAGGGAGGGAGCAGCAAGCAGAAGTTGACAGGGTATGGGATATCACGTGTTGTTTGGTTCAGGGCTGAAAGGTTTGCATTTCATTCTCTGTACTTGCAGAAAAGCAACCTGGCAAAACACGCTCTTGTGCCTAATCTTCCCGAGCAGATGGTGGCTACCTGCTTCTCGGGATCACCTCGAGGGAACCAGAGCTATAAGGTATTGCTAGTTCCAGGTGGAAAAAAATAGGAGAGGAGAAAGGCAATGAGTGTAATCATGTCAAGTGCCTTAGTTTTGTGGTGAGATGACAAGATCTCACTGTTCTCGCCAGCAGGATTAGAGTGCCAGTGCCAAAGCGTGCGATGAGCTAGACGTTAGATACCGCCCCTGAGAGAAGAGACTTTGCCTTCGGAAGGGCAGCCTGCTCCTGCTGGCAGCAAATGCTGTGTGTCCCCACTCCGTCACAAGGTGTTGGTATAACGTGCAGAGTGTTTGCACTCATGCTCGTTTCTAGGTGCAGTTACCATTGCTGCTCTCGGAGGAGGTGGCGTGCGAGACAGGGGAGGAAGGTGCTGAGCGGTGATGGTTCCACACAGGACTGCTGTCCTCTCTGCCTGCCTCACAGGTGTATCGAGGCGCACTTGCTTGTGCTCTCAGCTGCACCTTCTATAATTCTTCATCTTAGTGGTGATATAACCATACTAATTGTTATACACAGAAACCACAGTGATTTAGCAGAATCTCCGTACCCTGTTTTAGGTAACTCTGTTGCCCTTCCAGAAAAGCACACGGCCCTTCTCTGGGGAAGGGCAGAGCTGTTTCTCCATATTACAGTTGAGAACTGAAGGATGGAGAAGTCAACAGTCCAGCACGCTGCAGCAAGGCAAGATTTGCACGCACCGAGTCCTGTGCTACCGCTGCTCATTGCTGCCTGGCCTCCCTCCCTCTCCCATTCACCTTTTCTCTGTAGATGCACTCCAGGCAGCGATCCTCATCCTTCAGCATGTCGTCGAGGTGCTCGTTGCCAGCCTTCAGCTCCATTTCAAGAGGCACCGTGGTCATGGCCAAGGAGAGCTGGAGGTGATTCTGGAGGGACTCCTGGAGCACTCCTTCCCGGTAACTCTGCAGGAACCGGCGGCAGTTCTCCTGCTTGCAGAACTTGAGCTGGATGATCAGGTGTGGGTGGCTGCAGTGCACTTTGAGCATGTCCACACCATTCACGCTGCCCGTGGAGTCTGGCAGGGAGAAGTGAGCAGAGTCACTATCCAGGCATGAGACAGACAACCCAGACCCACTCCCATCCACCACCAAGCCTGCAATGGAGTAGCTTTTGAATTCTCTTCTCTCTGTGATAAAGTCCTCTGGGATGAAAAACCTGTATGTAAAACCAAGAGGAAAGGATTAAGTTTTTGCTGCCCTGCCACCGTCAATCCCCATGAAGTGTGGTGTCCACCTGAAGCCGTATGGTACTACAGCCCAGGTAATGGTCTCAACGCTGTTTATTAGGGGAGGTTTTAAGTTTGAGGTTCCATTTCCAAGACAGAAATGGTTACGCTAAACCGGTAGCACAGGGAAGTTTTATAGATGAAAGCACATAGTCCAGCTCAGTGCTCAGTCAGACTTCAGTCCGTGTGACTGGAGTTTTATGCAGTGATGAAGGTCCTGGAAAGAGACACAGCGTTTCTTCTCCACCTCTAGAGGTAACTTTTGGCTGGCTCTGAGCCTTCAACACATCTCACAAATGGCGAATGATAGATCCAGCCACAGGAATTTAGGCTGCTTGAGACTGAGCCTTGACTTGTTAAGCTCTTCTGCACAGAACGTTAATTCACAGTAAAATCTAAGCAAGGAGAAGCCAGAGACGTACCCTCTAACATTAGTGCAGGGGGAGCACGAGCGACACGGACAACACAAATTGGTCAGGCCTTCCTTCTTCCTTCTCCCAGCAAAATTTAGTTTTGATTAGCTGTGCACATTGACCTTGTCTCCACAGGGGTTTTATATGCTGATGATAACAGCTGAAGGTATGTGGGTTTCTCTCTTTTTGCAGCAGAGGCCTGTGGGAGGCTGGCTGTACCGCTTCCAGACCCGTACGGAGGTACCAGCTCAGACTGGCGCTACATCAGGTATTTCTAAACCACGCGTCACGGCGTTATTTAGACACGCTTGGAGAAGAATCCCAAGACTTGTGTGCTCCACATTAACCAGGACAAGTGACCCGGCATTTAAAAGTACGTGATCCCACAGTGGCTTTACAGGGTTTACTGAGTCCTGGTTGCAACAGAAAATCTAGTTTGGACCAGATGTGTAACTGGGACGTGGGGCTAGGCACCTAGGAGAGGCTTTTTAATTCTCTGCGGCTGACCAGAAATGTGTCTCTATTGCTTCCTTCATGCTTTGTTTTTCGTGAGTGCTGGTTAAACAAAAGCTTTCATAACAGGGTAAGAGGGCTGGGGAGGGAAAAGCTGCACAGACATGGAAACCTTTATGAATGATGTAGAAGACAGCTTAAAGCTACCTCAAAAGAGAGGACTTTGCACGCGTTTCTTCACAAAACTTGAGACAGCTTCGGACTTCATGTCCTTTTTAGGTCTGAATAAGCATGGTAGGATTTAGCGGATTTGTGGGCTTCCCTTTAAATGTGTGAGCAGATTCACATTCCAGTGACACAAAGCAGCCATAAATCCAGCCTAACTGGACAACTGTGTCAGGCTTCCTGCTGCTTCACGTCTTTGGATCGAGCTGCAAGATGAGCAAGCCTGTGTTGGATAAACTAGCTAACTTTGCCAGACTGATGATTGCCAGAAGAAATTACAGCATAGTTACACAAGCCCAGTTAAACAATACAGGCTCAGCTGCGTGACAGGTACAGAACACCATGAGAGTCATTCTAGGTAAATACGATAAGCTCTTCAAATTACTATTATTCTGCAGTCAGCTTGGTGCAAGGATGGATAGAGAAACATAGTTTCATGGCCATTTGCATCTCAAGTCCTTTTTTGGTGTAAATAGCATCATGTACAGCTGAAGCTAATGTAATTGTGCCTGTTTGTATCAGAAAAGAACTTATACTGGCTATCACTCATTTTAAAAATTGGCTTCTCAAAGCAGAAATCATGTTTCTGTGGTGGTATAAAGACAGAAATTAAATCTTCTTTCACAGCAATTGCAATCTTTTCCCCTCTTACATAAATGGGTTTAAACAAACATTCATAAAGCAGGATAACTCCAGGATAGTTCAAGTTGGAAGGCAGCCCAGGAAGTCTCTAGCCCGACCTCCCATGCAAAGCAGGGTCAGCTCTGAGGTCAGACCAAGTTGCTCAGGGCTTTATCCAGTCCCGATTTGAAAACCCCCAAGGATGGAGAACACACAGTTGCTCTGGGCAGCTACTTGACTTTCCTCATGGGGAGAATGTTTGTCCCGGTGAGGTGACCGGGTGTCTACCTCTCTAGTTTCAGTTTGTGCCTGTTGCCTCTCTTTCCCCGTGCACCACTGTGAAGAGTGTGGCTCCATCTCCCTGTTGGCAGGTCCCCCAAAGCCTTCTCTTCCCCAGGCTCAACAGGTCCAGCTCCCTCAGCCTCTCCTCACAGGACAAGCACTCCAGCCCCCAACCATCTTGCTGCACCTCTGCTGTCTTTCCTAAATACAGTGAGCACCGGAGTGTGAGATTAAAGAAAGGCATGGCATTGCATGAAGACATGAGACAGTGTCCCGAGATATCGGAGAGGACGGGTACCTGCTAATGCCAGCTTCAGGGCCTTGAACACACTAGGTTTCTTCTGGGAGCTTTCGTAGAGAGACGGCAGAACGATGGTCTTGCACGTCGACTGGAGGAAGAGATAAGCGCTGCCGATCCAAGGAGCGGAGCTGCCTGCCATCTTCAGCACCCTACAAAATCACACAGGTGAGCTGAGAGACCATAGGGAACACGGCCTGATGCCAGGTGAGTACAGCAAACACTAAGCACAAGCATGACGGGATTACGGGGCTTTACCCTTATTCCCTAGAGGAGGTAGTGATGTTGTCAAAGCAAGCGTAACCTTTAAGGAGCTTACTGTTACTCTGTAAAGCACAGCACAGTGGGACATGGTGTCCCAAAGAATCAGCAGCTCACAAAGCTCTGCATTCATTTTCCACTGGAGTCCATTCATTTTGTAGTCCAAAAAGACTCCAAAGCAGAGTTTCAGTCCTCGTGCCTCTGACTGCCCAGCCAAGCTGGCAAACTCTAAAGATGCGTAGTTGGGGCGCTCCAGGGAGCATCCAGCAGTCCTGGCTCTGGCACGTTCACACAGACTGAAGCTCTGTTGCAGGCAGAGGCATTTTGCCCAAGGTCCCGGTCCCCGGGTACGTTACAGAGCCCGGGGCTCACGTAGCAGGACACTCGGGGCTTTCCCTCTGTTTACCTACTAGCTCGTTCATTGTTCCTCTCCCACCATTTGCCTCTTGCAGCAATGCACCTGGAAGACAGCGCAGCCACCTCTCCGTTCTCATCACGCCTGTTCCTCGCTGGCCAGCTAATGCAACGCTTGCATCTACCGCAGCTGCACCCAACTGCGCTCCCAAGGCAAAAGTGAACCAAAACACCTCCCAGGCCCGGATGCTCAGAACGGAAAAGCTGTGCTAGATTGGGCAATGCCGGACTGAGGCTGCGGCGGCTGGAGAGCGCTGACAGCCCACGACACGGGCACGGCCGCCTCTCCTTTCTGGTGGGTACACAAACTGTCTGAGCGTGTCCGCAAGGTAGTCACCGCAAGCCCCCCGAAGCTGCTCTCCACGCAGAGCAGCACTTGGAGCCAGCCCTTCTGTCACATCATGGTGACAAGTAATTTGAGGCTTTTGGGGCCCCAGTCCCAAGTCCTGCCCCCTCTCTCTGACTGCTTGCTTGCACCTCTGTCACGCCATCAGCTGCTTCCCCGCAGACATCCCTTCCTTCTTGCTTTCTGCCCTGTTGCTCAACCCCAGCAGCCTTCCCTCGGCCGCCAGGCGCTGGCCTGACAATGTGACTGCCAGCCACAACAGAGTCCCTCTCTTCAGCTGTCCTTTCTATTGTGGTCTTTGGTCACCAGGGACTGCCAGACCGAGAAGGATGACCTCCCACGGACATGCTGTCCTCCAGGTGGTAGCTGGGGCTGGGAGCCATTTCCATCCCTTGCGGCATGTCCAACAGGGCAGTGGGACATACGGCCCACCCTGTCTCCTCACTAGAACTTTGAACTGTGCCCAGCACGGGAGCCTTTCGCTTGTTCAGAAAATACGAGAAATAAATAACCAGCGAATCACAAAATTGACAGTGAACTTCAGGAGTTCAAGAGGTGCCTGCAGAGGATGCAGGAGCGAGTGTTTCCAGGCTGCACCTCCCATGTCACACAGGCCTGTTCTAAAAGCACCTCATAAAGAGGAAAGAGGAGGATGTGCTGCTGCTGCCAAGTCCCAGGTCTGGTCCGAGCCTCCAAACACCAGGAAGTTTGGGATCCGGGCACCCATCTCGGCATCTCGCAGAAGGAGGGTAACAGAAATCTCAGTAACATCTTAAAAAACTACACATGTGGAATATTTAAAAGATTTAACGCACGGAACAATTTATCATGTTTTGCAGTGCAAGTGCCTGAGAGCTCCCTGCCAGCCCAGAGGCACATGAAGTACAAGGACCCTGTTTCATCCTGCTCCCATCGCGGCAGCGTGGGCCCCGCTGCCCCTGCACCCCTTCCCCACACAGACCAGGCTCCTGCTCCTCAGCAACCACCCGTTTGACTCAGTGATGCTGGGGAGCCCGGACGTTACACCACGCTTGCAAAAACCCAGGTACGGAGCCCTTTGCTGTTGTGCCTCTGCAGTGTTCTCCCAGCGGGTGAGTTTTCCAGCCCAGGGAGCGCTGCCCCATCCCAGTCCCCGCTCGGCAGTGGGGACCCCTCGCCGTGGGTTTGAGCAGCTGCAGCAGCAGCAGCGGTCAAACCGTTCTGGGGTGCTTTAGAAAAACCAGCCCCAGGCAACAAGTCACGTATAGGATCATCGTTATTGGCTTTTTCGCCGACCTTTGGCACGCTTCAGGCTGCTGCTGCTTAATTCCTGTAAAAGACTAACTGGGAGGGGCTGTCTTTATTTTAAGGAAAAAGAGCTAGGGCAGCGAGTCCGGGGCAGCCACCAGCCCCGGGCAGCGCCGGGCTGGGCCGCCCGCGGTGACACCGCGTTTTCCCCGCTGCCTGGGTGTCCCTACCCGGTCAAACGCCGGGGCCTGCTCACCCGCCCCGGCACCGCCGTCCTGCGAGCGGGGCAGCACCGGCGGGGGGGCCGGGGAGCGCCCCGCCAGCCCGACCCTGCCCGCGGCCCCCGGCCCCGCGCCCCCGGGCCGGGAGGCGGCCCCGCGGCCCCGGCCCCCTCCCCGGCCGCCCGCCCACCCGCGGCAGCCCCGCGCCCCTCCGGCGGCTCCGGGCGGCTTTACCTTCTGCCACCGCCGCCGACCGGCCTCGGCGCCGCCACTTCCGCCTCTGCGCGGCGCCGCCGGCGGGCCGGGGCCCCGGCACCGCCCGCCGCTCCGCCACTCGGGGCCCGGGCGGCCCCGCTCGGGAGCCGGGCGGCCCGCGGGGGGTTGAGGGACAAGCGCACCCCCCCACTGAAACGCAAGGGGTATTCCACTTTCCGTGAATATCTTCCGTTTTGCTTGTCCTGCCCCCAGCACAGCCCCGAGCGCTGGATGTCGGCCCGTGCTGCTGCCATCCGCGGCCGGCGGCGAGGCCCGCCGCCACCGCCCGGGGCGGTTCGCTCGGGGCTGAACGGGTCTTGCCGTGCCTCGACGCCTCCGGGTCTCCGCGCCGCAACGCGGCCGGTGGCTCCGGCGGCAGCCGAATGCCCACCCAGCTTCGTCCCTTGGTCACTCATGTAGGTGAGGATACGTAAGACAAATTACTCTGCTCGGATAGCCTAAGAGCTGCCCGCCGGCTGGGACTGGCTGCGTGTCCCTGGTCTATTAGGGATGGAGGAAGGCAGGGTTGCTTGAACCCCCTGCGTGGCTGATGGCACGGCGAGGCTGATGGGTCCTGGCCGGCACTCTTCAGCTTTCCCCTGTGACGCTGCTAATGAGAGTGAACAGTGGAAACGAAGAGTGGTTGGGTTAGTAATTACTGAGCAGCGGAGGAAGTTTGGCTCTCATGCCCTCCCTTCCCTGGAGCTCGTTTTGGAAAGGTGTCCTAGGATAATTTAACTGTGGAACGCAGTAACTCTGCAGCATCTCTAACAACACCCAGGGGCATCCGTTTGCTCAGGAGGGGAGAGGGACGAGTGATGTGGAGTTTCCTTCTCCAGGTGAATCCAGCTGCCTCGGCTGGTCCTCGCGTCCCCTCCAGGAGGGGTGAGGTGATGGTGTCAGCATAGCTGCTGAATTCTGCTGGGCGTTCTGGTTTTGTCCTTCCTGCAGTGACACCTGAGCGGTCTCCCGCCTCTTTCCAAGCCAGGCGAGGGGTTAACTCCCCTGTGCTCCTCTAAGGAACCGAATGGACGGGTAGAGAGTAAAGCAGCCTTTCCAGAGTCCGTGAGAGGTTCTGTGGCAAGCAAAGCAAGGAGCTGGATTTGGGTCTCCATCGCTCAGCCTCAGGTAGGAGCCTCCTGCCCGGGCTGCGTTTGTCTTGCATAGGTGTCCTCCCGCGAGCAGAGGGGCAAGAGCAGCTCCCTCGCTGGTCCCCAGCTGGCGAGGAGCTGGCGTGGGCCTGGGGCCAGATTTCGTGCCCACGTGCTAGCTGCCGTCACTCTGGCTTGGCAGGCGCTTTGTGCAAACTCCCCCGGGAACTGAACTCCAAACAAAAGTGGAAAGCATTAAAAAAGATTTTTTTTATAGACACATATATATATTTAAAATACATATATATTTAATGCTATTTTACAACGGTATTTTAACAATATAAGCGCATTTGTTTGCCAGAGGAAAAAAGTAATTGAAATAAGTGCCTGAAGGGGTTAATCCAGGCTGGCCCTCCGGGGTGCTCTCCTTTTCAGGGTCAGCAGCCCGGTGGTGCCAGCGCTTCTGGAAACCAGGCATTCACTTGCTGACAGTTTAAGCAACTCATGAATTCATGCGTTTAAGGGTTAATGGGGTTAAACGAGCCCAGCCATCCCAACCTTGCCCTACAAAAGACAAGCCTGAAGCAGTGCCGGCTCCCAGAGCCTGGTGGGAGCCACAGGGCGAGTTGCTGTGGGGACCATCACCCACCCGTGTCCCGTAAACATTTCTCCTTGAGGCTAATCTGTTTGCAGCATGTCGAGGGGGTAAAAAAGGAAAGGGTAGCTGAGACACGGGTTTCTCTTCCACTTGCTGAGTACGTGCTTTCAGGGAGCATCCCGTGTGGTGGAATCAAAGTGCTTGATAAGCACTGGGAGTTTCACCCCGTTGTTTCCCGCTTGGGCAGTAAAGATGCCCGAGAGGGGAGAGGCTGCGGGGCTCAGCCGGCAGGAGAGTGGGGTGTCGGGATTCAATGGGGTGCCCGCTTGGGGACTGCGCGGCCGGGGGACAACAGGCTCCCCCCGAGCCTGGCGGCTGCTGCGTGGGAAGGATCGGAGCTGGGGCCCTGCGGGGGAGCGGGGTGTTGGGTGACTTGGGGGTCACCCAAGTCAGGGCTACCGGGCTGCGCGCTCCCACGCGGGACAGCGCGGTGTCCCGGCTCCCCGTGGGCAGGGAAGGCGCCTCTCGCTCGGCTGTTATTTTCGGCATCGCCTCCGCTCCTCCCTCTGGGGCGCAGCCGGCGCCGGGAGCCGCAGGCGGGGAGCGCCGAGGAAGAGGGGCTCTGCCCCGAGAGGTACGCGGGGCCGTGGCGGGGGGCTCCGCCGCGCTGCCCGGCCCGCAGGGACGGCCCCGGCCCGGCCCGGCCCGGCCCTCCGGGGGCTGCCGGCCGGCTGCCGCGGGGCCTGCTGTGCCGAGAGCCGGCGCAGCTCGGCGCCCCGGGCTCCGCGGGGGCTGGCACAGCGCGGGGGGCTGCCCGAGCCCGGCTGCCCCCGCCGGGGGACGCCCGGGGCGGGCCGAGCCAGCCCGCAGCGCTCGCAGGGCCTGGGCCGCGCTCCTCGCTGGCTCAAGGCCGTGCGGTTCCTTAAAGTGACACCGATAACGCTGCCTTTCTGCCTGCCTCCTGCGCTCCGGCCATATTTTTAAGCTTCTCCAAGCAATCACCACAGCTAGGAACGCGCTCGTACTTTCTGAGAGCTTCAGCGTCCTTTTCACACGACTCCAAGGGCTGGAGCTTTAAGGAAAAAAGATCATAATGAAAATGAAAGGAGCTGGCCGTGCGAGATTTCATGTAGGGCAAAGCGCGGTTTAGCCTTTTGGCAGACGTGTGTTAGAGACGGTATTAAAAGCAGCTAAAAGCAGGAGAGCAGGGTCCGAGCTGTCGCGGTGATTGTCTGAGAAAATGACAAAAGATGGTGAGTTCCAGGAAGGAAGCAGGACGGTATCACTTGGCCGTTCCAGCTCGGCGGTGGGTGGAAAGGGGGTTGTCACTGATACGATGGTAGATAAGATAGTATAGCTGCTATGCTACTGCCACCTCGCACTCCAAATAATGAGTCACACTTCAAAGCAGCGTATTCTAGAAAAATGTGCAATTGTGCTCCTCTCTGCTTTATGCTTTTTGCATCGCTACTCCGTGCTTGCTTCACGTTTTTCAACTCTTTCCCTACTTTGAGGATATCCAGAAGCGCAGGATTTCATGTACGTGAAGCCTGCGATGCTGAGATAACGCTCCGGGACCCGGGGCTTCAAAAGCAAGAGGGCGTGCTGTGAAATTCAGAGGGAGACTGCGAGACTTGGCCCATGCCCCAGTGCTAGCCTAGGAAGGGGAACGTTTGCATTTAAAAATCCCTCGCTTGTTTATGAGAGGGTTGAAAAAATACGTCATGTTGGCAGTTTTAGTTGTGCAGAAGTCGAGAAGATGGATACAACACATTTTGGAAGACGCGGAATGAAAAAGTTGGTCTGATGCTGTGGACCTCGGCCTTCTTCCCAGGCGTTTATCCTTCTGCATTATAGCTCACACGAAAGGTTAACCAAAATATGCTTTTCCATGTCTAAGTCAGACATGTATAAATGCAATTTCTGAGAACTGGAGTCGCAGTAATAAAACATGTTTTTCCAACTGTCACGTCTCATCACAGGCAAGGACCGCTGTAATCACACCACCCGTTTCTACTATAGGCCTTCTGTTTCACTATCAGTAAAAATGGGCACGTGGGGCTGTTTCTGTGCAGAGCTTCTGCTTGCAAAGAGGTGGTTTCCCCCCCCCCCCCCCCCCCAGTTTGAGAAATCTGTCTCAGCTTTTTGAATACCAGTGCAGCAGTACTAGAAAATTCCCTTGCATTTTTAGTCCTCAGAGTAGCAAAACCTTACTGCAGGAAAAAAGGCTTCCCCCCCCCCCCCAAGCTTTGATCTGACACCTTTAACTCTTGAAAAGTATCACCCAGCTTCTTAGGATCGACTGAAAAAAACGTGCAAAACTGTTGGCCAACAGATTTTCCTCATTTTTGTGTTTGATTTCAAAATTCAGTGCAATTTGAAGTTTGAAAGAATTTTGACCTCCTCTGTGATCCAGCTACATTGGTTTGATTTGTTATATAAATCCTAATGTGTGTGGTATTTTTTCGTTTGTTTTCTTTTTCTGAACAGGGACTTTTGAGAATTCATTGCAGTTTGGGGAGTTTTTTCCCATTTGTAAACCTGACTGACTCGGCAAAATGCCTGCCCCAGTTCCGGATCTGTGGAACTACATCCCAGAAGAAATCCTCATCCAAATCTTCTATTACCTTTCTCTTCGAGATAGATACGCGGTCTTCCAGGTGTGCAGGCAGTGGGCTGCAGCTGTTTCCTCTAGCTCTGTTTGGCATTTCACAGAGATCAGGTAAGAGGAGCGGGTTTCTCGTGTCCGATCATCTCTGCAGGCACAGCTAGATCGTTGTCTGTCAAACACTTGCACCGCTCTGCTGCGACATTATTGACATTAATTGTGATTTCTGTGTGTGATGATGATATCTCACGTGACTAGCACCTTTTTATATAATAGAGAAAACTGTGCCATATGCTGGGGTTTTTTAATTGCTGCTGCCAATTTGGGTTTTACGGGAAGTATTACATTCTTAGTACGTTGCTCTAAGTTGCCCTGTGAAAATGGCAAGAGGTAGTTACTAAGTACTCGACCTCGTCGTGACAGTTACTTCTCTGATGGGTCCTTCTGGGGACTGACTCCTCTCGCCTCCTGACTCCGTCAGCGTTTGGCCTTGCAGTGACTCTGCAGGCATCAAGTGAGAAGAAACATCTAGGGTACCTGTCGATGTTTGCAGAAACGCCAGTAAAGGAGAGTACCCGCTCTGTGCTTGCTCAGCTCAGCGTTCACAGTGACTAAGAGTTTGTTTTGCCCTTCCAGCTGTGACTCGGAGGATGAGGAAGGCATGCTGCAGAGCCTGCTCCAGTTCCTCAGCCAAATCAAACACCTGAAGATTGTGTTTGACCAGTCCAAGGAGGTCAACCGGAAGAATGTGACGCGCATCTTGGATGCGTTGGCAAAACAGAACCACAAACTGCAGCAGCTGTGCATTGTGTGCCACGGGGAGAACCCCTATTTCTACTCTGGCCAGGACATCCTACAGAGCATACGGAATATATGTGACACGAAAAACCAGATAGATCTGCAGCATATTGATTTTCGAAAAATGCCCTTCACTCTCGATGATGAGCTGGTTGAACTCTTAGCTACCGCCAACCCAAACCTGCAGAGTTTGTTCATCAACAACCGCACCCTGGTATGCAACGTGGCACCAGACACCATTAGGAAGGTTCTCCGAGCATGTCCCAAACTCTCAGCCTTGGGGGTTTACTATGCCAGTTTGTCTGACGATGTGTTTCGGGAACTGCTCAAGCCCGAAAGAGCAGCTTTCACCCATTTAGACGTTTTCTGTGAGCGCCTGGACAAATACACACCGGTCATCTCAGAAGAGCTCTGGGCTGCTGTAAGTCAAAAGCATCCTCAACTCTGCGTAGACCTAGAGTTTGATCATACGGTCCCTGCCTGCAAAATCCCACGGATCCTGAAGCTGAATATACCTGTGAGCACGCTGCAACTTAATACCTACAACTACATGGTAAATCAGATTAGGTTTGTCACCCAGAGCTACAGCAGTACTTTAAAGAAGCTGACGCTGCAAACCACGTCCTCGGAGGACTTAAATTCCTCGCTCGTCGATCTGGCCAGGCAGTGCAGGAATCTGTTGGAGGTCCACTGCTACTGTGTGGTCAGCCAGGAGGTGGTAGAAGCGTTCCTCACGCACTGCCCCAGCCTGAAACAATACACTCTGAAGGTCACCAAGGAGCGGCACCCCTGGAAACCAGTAACAGTTCAGTGACCGGCTCCCACTGACTTCCAGGGGAACCCGTGGGGATCTGCAAGAGGACAGGGACAGAAGATTTAGGGCCGTAAGGAGGATGCTGCCCAAGGCCCTCTGCGCTCACTGAGAACATGCTGTTTCACCAGCGCTGGCTGTTCCATATGATGCACACCTGGTCTGCACACCAAGCGTTTACACTCAAATGTGGGAGAGAAGGGGTTATGCAGAGAAACCGAATTGCCTTGGTTTTGGTTGGTTGGGTGGGTTTTTTTGCTTTAGAGGGGTCTGTAGGGCAGGTCTTTTTTCTTCTCTGCTTCTTTATTTAGCAGGAACGCCAAGTTTACCCTTTGCGGGATTTTACTGAGGACCTCAGCGAAATTTAATTTTGATTTTACATTTTGAAAGAATCTCAAAGTCAAACACAGTGTGTCAGGCCCCCAGCAGCTCCTTAACCAGACAGTTAAGGAAGTGGCAACTTCAGTGCAGCCCTTTTCTGCCCGGTGTGGTACTTAGCCCTGCAGATCCAGCGAGCTGCAGCAACGAACTGTGGTCACCTGATGGAAAATCCACCCTAACCTTGATAATTCCTCTTTTGGCATTTCAGTGACGGTGAGCTCACCCGTTATCCGGTTGTCAGGTAGCTTCCAGCTTGGAGGGATATAACAGGAGCTGAATTATGTTAGAAAACACAAGCAGAGAAAAAGCACTTAAGGAAAAACATTGACAAGGTAACAATAAAAGGCACGTGGCCTGCAAATTCCCTGTCCATCTTGTCTTTCCGTTGCTCGGGAATGCACATTTCCAGGTTATAATTCAAATGCCTTTTGCGAAGACCTTTGCTTTCGTTACATTGCTAGTGTGTGTTAGGAGAATCAAGAGTGTTAACGGTTTTTGCATCTGATATCTGCATTCACACGCAAGTTATTGTGCATCTGAATTAGGATATGTGTGTGTTGACCTGCTGTACCAAAGATTTTGGTGAATGTTATTTGAAGAGCAGTTTCTGAGTTGAAATGATCCTGGCATAAAGCTACACTGCGAGTGCCTGTTTAGAGCTGTCTAAAGCATTTATAATTATTATTATAATAATATAAAGAAGCATATTGTCATCTAGATTCTATGTGTAGCTGTTTTTATCACTCTCTCTCCTCACCCAAGAGGCAAATCATTTCTCTGGACGAATGACATAGGATCTGTAGCCGATCCAGCTTACAATTTTGACTTTTCAAAACCTTGCCGAAGATGTGCAGCCCTGAGGTCTGGCCAGCCCTTGTTCATCTGTGCCGGCCAACGTTTAGGACAAGAAAATTCCCCAAGCACAATTCGGGTGCCTTCGCAAACCCGGCGTTGCTGCGCCTGGGCGTCCCGCAGACTGTGGGTGGGTGGGTTCACGCCGGTGACTTGCTAACCTCCCCGCGTAAGGTGCACAGCACGTGTTCCCTTTGCATGACGCTGCGTATTTATTCACAGCTCTGTGAGATCGGCTGCAGTGCATTTTCATTCTGTGTATTGTTCTCCGGGGCTGGTGATGCCATCGCATTGTGCTGAGTTTTTAAGAGCGCGAGCAGCGCTGCTGATGTGACTCCCTGGGAGCCTACTTTCCACCGGCCCGGGATAAAATTCGGTGGTTCATTCTCTGTGGGACGCACGCGCGTGCGGGGAGGCAGGCACGCCGAGAGCAATGGGGTTAGCGTAGCTGGGGCACTGAAAAACGATGCAGGATTCACCCAGCTCTCTGGTGATGGATGGCTACTCCAGCAGTGTGCCAGCCTTCCTGACCAAACTCTGGACGCTGGTGGAAGATCCCGAAACGAACCATCTCATCTGCTGGAGTAGTGTAAGTACGGCGACTGTCGGGTGTCACCGAGTGCCTGGGACACCGGGAGAAACCAAGGTGGGGGGCCCAAGTGATATCACAGCAACTTCCCTGTGCTTTCCAAGTGCTGGGCAGCGAACTGGGAGAGTGAAAGGACTGGTAGTTAGTTAGCAGGGCCTTTTGGATGTACTTGGTATTATTTATTTGCAATGTTGCGGCTTTTCTGTTTCAAAGGGACAACTGGTTTGGGAGTGTTTTAATACCAATATTTACACATTTCACTTGAAGCATCTCCAAGAGTGTCTAAAATTGAATCTTCTAAAAATCCAGACTCTTTAGGAGATAAAGGCTTTTCACCTTGCTTCGATCTGCGAGTCCCTAAAATTTTCTAGAAAAGGTGGCAAGCCCTTAAATAATTCTACTGCTGTTTGTGTTATTTCACATATGTTTCTTATCAGCTTTTCACAAATGCCTGGGAAGAAGGCAGCAGAGAAACAGCGTTCAGACCTCGGGCTGAAACCTATGGTTTAAACAGCTCTCAGACTGGCACCCGAAATCACTCGCATTTTGGAATAGCTTTACTTGATTTTCCGACTAGTCTGTGTGATGAGCGTGGTGATGTGCGTATGTGTCTGTACAGCTTGATAGGGACAGATTGCTTTGCCTCGGCTTCGTATTTGTCACAGAGGCGTTAATATACTAAGTGCAATCAGAGAATTAAAATGATTTATTTGTCCCCCTAGTACAGCATTTTGATGCCACGCTGTGCTTTTGACCTGGTTAAGACTTGCTGCAGATAATGTTGTGATCTGTTTTCAGCAGGGAGTTATCCGATAAGTTTTATGCATAAACTTGTTCTCCAACATCGAGAAACTATAGCAAAAGCAGATTTAAAGGGGAAAAAAAGAAGTCTAAAGCAGCCTTTCTGTCGTGTTTGTGTCCAGTAGAGTTTTCATTCAAAACTTGAGACGGGGTTTGAGCTGCATTGTCATCCAAGGCCATGGTTGCTTTCTGACGCCGGTATTGCATGGCCGTACCTCTCCCAACCACTGAGTGTTGGTATCCTGTGTTTTAAATGAGGACTTTCAAACTAAGAAGGGTTTTCTAACCTGTATAAATAGTCCCCTCTCTGTTACACTTGCAATGCTTTTATTTTTGACTGACCACCACCACGCTCTGCTTTCCTGCACCCTAACATAGGCTACAGCTTCATTTTTGGGAGGTTTTGGTAAGGCTTTTGGATGCCTAAGTTTCCCATGTTGCCTCTTCCTCTTCTATCCATCAGTGTTGTTGGAGCTGAGAAATTGGGTGCAATAACATAATCGGAACTCTTAGAAAATAGGACCTGTATGGACCTGTGAACTGTTTCTTAGCACAAAGGAGAAGAGACGGAGAGGAAACGCGGTAATGGTTCATATATACACTAAAGGCTGTTGTAAGGTGGAGAGGAAAAGCCTGCTGTCTGTGTCCACGGTGGATTGGACAAGAAGTGATGAAATGAATTTTTGAAAAGGAAGGTTCAGTTAGGAAGAACTCCTAGCAAACTCCTGGATTAGCTTGCCTGGGCTGGGCACAGAATGTCTGTCACCATGGGTCTGTCAAAACCGGTTAAGATAAGCATCTGCCAAGACTGACTTACTGTGGAGGCAGTTTTGCCTTGGGCAGAGAAGACTTTGGAAGTGTCTCCCGGCTTGTGCTCCCATGACGTTAAGACAAGCAAGGCGCAGCTGCTGTCTGGGAACAAGCCGGCACACGCACGGTTCATCGGTGAGCACACAGTAACTCCAGAGTCTCTTGTGTCTGTAGGAACCCCTTTGGGTGCGCAAGCTTCTGGGAACCTTGCAGCCCTGACTTCAAAGGAATGACCTCTCAAGAGAGGCCATAAGGAGATGTTCAGGTACACGAAACTCTCGTGTTTCTCATCTTATATCAGCCCGCCCAGCCTGGGACACACAGCTGTATCCCAGAGAGAGCGAGTGGGCAGAAGCACAAGGGAAGCGGGATGAACCAGCTCTGTCCCCAGGGCAGCCTGGGGCAGTGGTAGGAAACCCTGGTCCCTGCTGGCGTGCCTGCAAGCTCAGTCTGTGAGGATAATTCCAGCGTACGGGGTATTAGTGAATCTCTTAAGTGCTTGATCAGCCTTTGCTTCTGCTGCACAGGGTAAGGAACGGTAGGAAAGACCCTGGTGATGGTCAAAGGGCCCCATCGCAGCCAACAGTGTCACGTTTGGTGTTTGCAGCAGTGAACAAGGAGCGAGAAGTACAGCTGACCCAAAGTCGCGTGTTTGTGGGCGTGCAGGGTTAATTGTTCGAGCTGACAAGCGAGCCTGAGCGCAGAGGGAATTGGCACCGTTGGGTGATGGAGACGTAGTGGCAACGAGTAGGGCAGCAGGGTTTGCCAGCTGGCTGTTTGCCAGAGGCCATGGGCAGGCTACGGGCACGCACCGGCCCCTCTTTAGCGACCGAGCTTTCTCACGGTCCTGATTACACTCCCTGTTTTGGAAACTTCCAGGCAGCCCTGAGCACACCCACGCAGCTACAGACCCTGCGATGGGTGCGTGGTGGGACCCACGCGTCGCTGGTGCGCTCTTACGGCACACAGACCCTGAGTGCTCGCTCTTAGGAAATGCTGTCCTCCTCTGGCAAGAACCAGTCCGCTGTGCAATAACCCCCCCAAGCCGAGACGCCACTTGACTGCCGGTACAACGCCGAACGCAGCCGGAGGAGGACTGGCTGTGCTGGTCTCGGAGCCCTCCCTGCCAACACCGTGCAGACCCTGGTGTCTTTAGCTAGCTGTCCCTTGAAAGTCCCTAATATCCGCTGATGTCTTTGCACTGGCATCGGTCTCTGCATCTTGCCTGTCCCTCTGTAACGCTGTGGTGAGCTCAGGCTGCGCAGTTGGGTGGTTCCCCAGGTAGCTCTTTCTCTCTCCACAACCAACACCAGTGCGAGCCCCTGGATACCATTCTCCGCAAGTTTACAAAAATGCCATGTGTGCCTCAAACTCCATGTCTGAAATCACGATTCTTCATTCCTCCAAACTCCCTGGGCTGTCCCCCCATCCGGAGCAGAGGTAGGATTTAAGCTGGTCCCCCTGTCCCCATGTCCTGGAGACATGGAGGCTGTTGAGGTTGGGGATCTAGAAAACGTTGCTCCTAAGTGTTGGCTACAGGTGAAAATTAATTGCCAGTTCTTCTGTCCCTTGAAAAGGTTGCGTGAATTGCTGTTGGCAAAATGTTTCAAGGCAGCTTCGGTGCCTTGTGTCTCACAGACCCTCTCTGTACCGGCGTAACTGTCAGCAGGTAGGCGGCCAGGCAGGGAAAGCACGTGGCCCGCAGCGTGTCTGTCTCTGCCGGCAATCCCAGGCAGTTTGCATTGTTTTGAGATCACGGATCCTGGCAGTGCTACCCCAGAAACGGGTATTTTATCTGGTTAACGTGCGTGTTGCTAGCTTGGGCTGTAAAGCATGACTCTTAACATTTTGTGGGTTGCCCTTGTGGCTGTGTACTTTCAAAAATAATCAAGAGAAAGTGTGTAGAGCTTCTGGACCAGTGTGGTGTCTCCAGAGATGATTTGCTTTCTTGCCTTGCTGTGTTTCTTGTGCCATGTCTCCAGGCAGTGCTCCCTCCGGGATTGCTGTGCTGTGGAGCAGATGGGTTGGAGCTAGACCTATACAAGCAGATCGAGGGGTTATAATGGCAATTCCCGCTTTGCAGGACCACCTTCAGACACCAGAGCCTTTCTGTGAGGTCCACGCAAGGGGGAACGATCACAGGCTACCAGCTATTTGGACGCAAAAATCTGCGGTTTCTTTCTCACATCCGAGGCTCTCAACTAAGCAGTGGCAAAGCTTAGTAGAAAAAGATCAGAACTGCAGTCACAGAGGACTGACTGTACCAGAACCGAAAGGAGCACATCTGTCATTGAAGGTTGTTGTCACTCTTCTCAGCTTCAAGGTGACAATGCAGAGAGCACGGCTTCCCCCGCTGTAGGACTCACGGGAATCGCCTCCTCCTGGGCCCCTCTCGTGCTCAGGGACGCTCCTCTGACTTCGCCTTTGTCCTTGTCTCCTTTGCAGAATGGCACCAGCTTCCACGTGTTCGACCAAGGACGCTTTGCCAAAGAGGTGCTGCCCAAGTATTTCAAACACAACAACATGGCCAGTTTCGTCCGGCAACTGAACATGTGTAAGTTCGGGCTCCGGAGCCGAGGCACGGGGGTCCTGCAGACACGGGGAGCGACAGAAAGCGCGGGCGGGACGGGAGGCACGAGAGAGGGCTGTGGGTAGGAAGGCTGAGATCTCGCGCATATGCGTTATTGCGGCTTTATTGATTTTGCCAAAGAGGACTCGCCTCTGAGATCCCAAGGGCGTGATTTCCTTGCATTGACCTTAGATTCCAGCATAAAATTTCTGTTAGATTCCATTGTAAGATGTGAGCTAAGAAATTTCAGCTACCAGGTTCTCTGCTTCTCTTGCATCAATTTGATGACCTATTATTATTTCTTTTCCATTTATTCTATACGGGACTTTTTCCAGCAGCCTGATACTGTGACACCTCCCTCAGAAACTGCTGCTTTTGAGGGTAGAGCTTATCCCTTTCACCAGCCGTGTCGCTGAACTTACTACGGACAGTACTCCTCCCTGCAAACCTTGCCTTTCTTTTTGGACATTCTCACCTCTTCGTCGAGGTTTAGGTGTAGTTTTTAGCTACATCTAGACCATGACTGTATTAAATGTGGTTCTTTTCTGATAGTTTTTGGAAGCTTTTCAATGACTAATTCACAAAGTTCCTCAGTGAAGTTTTAACTTTGCTATTTAACTATGCAGTAGCACTATCGGAAATTTTAGGCCAGTCTTTAGCTATGGTTTAGAAACCTTTCTAGGACTTCAGAGGAGCACTCAAAGTAGATTTCCAAATGCGCCTGGGACCCTTTTTTCCCAAAGTGGCACCTGATGCTGGTCTGTGCCTTTGAAAAACCTTCCCCTGAATCCCTTTGGCTTGCAAATCAAAGCAGAGATTCCTTAGGAGCCGATGTTTCAGCTCCTGGGAGATGGACTGACATGCCCAAGGGATTGCCGGCGAGGCTTTCATGGCGTGGGCCAGTGGCAGCGTGTCCCCAGAGCCACGGGGTGTCCGGCGGGATGCATGGGGCTCTCCCTTGCATGGGATTTCTTGTAGATATGGCCCAAAAGTGTGCCCAGGCTGTGCCTCGAGTGCTGGAGCAGCTCAAAAAGTGGGGGGAGTGAACAGAAATGCCCTCACAGGCGATGGGGTGGGAGGCGAGGCGTGGGGCCTGGGTCTGGCAGCCCTTCACCCGCGCCCTCTCCACGCAGACGGCTTCAGGAAGGTGGTGAACATCGAGCAGGGGGGTCTCGTCAAGCCCGAGCGGGACGACACCGAGTTCCAGCACCTCTGCTTCCTGCAGGGCCACGAGCACCTCCTGGAGCACATCAAGAGGAAGGTGAGGGGGGCCGGGTGGGGGACGCACGGCTGGGCCTGGGCAGCCCCCCGGCGGGAAGGCTGAGGCGGGAAGGCTGAGGCGGGAAGGCTGAGGCGCGGCAGCCCCTGTTCCAGAAGGTTCCACACCACCGGTCTGGAGGGGGCTGCGTGGTGCTTTTTCAAAACATCCCTCAACAATATGCCCCAAAACTCAGCGAATGGTCGGTATGGAGGCGTAGCTCCCTTGCTTTGCTTTAAGCCTGCTGCCTCTTTATGTAACGTGTTCCCCCCAGGCCTCCTGCTAGGAGAGAAGTGGTGAATACTCGGGCGTCCGAGCGGGGAAACGCCTCGTTTCTCCCCGAGCAGGAGCCCTTCCACGCCTGCCGCCGCGGCTCTCTGCCCTCGGCCTTTCTAACCCTCCCATGTCCCTTTTTTGGGCGGAATGATCAGAACAGCACTCCGTGGTCATTGCGAGGGTTTCCACCACAGCTGCATTCCTCTCCGTAACCCCCAAATGCTTGTTTGCTTTCAGACCGCGGGCCGCCGTGCTATAGACCGCTCGGCATAGCTCCAAGATCACCCCGTGGTCTGGTTTCTGTCCTCTCCGTATACACGTACGGTTGGGGCGGGGGTCCTCTGTGTGCAGGGCTTGGCTTTCATCAGAGTTTTGTCTAGTTTTTTTGCTCCGTCACCCAGTATCACGAGACCTTTGTGCAGTGCTGCACGGCCAGGCTTGCTTCGCACCGCGCTGCTTTTGAATCGTTACCTGCTTTTCTACATAAGTACAGCATAGCTCCTGCTGGGTCTCCCAACAGTCGTCTCCTGTTATTATAGAAGCGATAACCTACTCCTACCTTCTGTTTTCTATCTTTTAACCTGTTATTGATGCCCCAAAAGGGCTGTTCTCTTACTGAATTAGCATATTGACTTAAGAAAAGGGACTTCAGCAAAAGCCTTCTGGAAATCCAATATATCAGTTTAAAGCAGTTCCTCAGGCTCATTCCTGTAAAACACGAGGCTGAATTTGGTCTCTCTGTCGTTAAAGTAGAAAGAATTAATTGAATAACCTCGTTCAGTTCTGCCTTGTTCCTCAAAATACCTTTTTTTTTTTCCCCCAAGCTGATTTGAAATAAGTCCCCACTCTAGTGGAGAATGTCCTGCTGCCAACAGACCCTCTGTACAAAAGCATTTTTCCTGCTCTTTGCTTTATTTTATCCCTTTGACCCTTGCAGTAATACCCTGAGGATAGTTCAGACCCTTGTGCACGCATTGCCTGTCCCAGTATTGCTGCACGCCGGAGCCCGGCTGGTGGAAGTCCTGCACCCGAGCCCCAGCAATGACTCTGCCTGTCCATGCCCTTCTGGCGTTGGTAAAATCCACCTTTGACTTTTCCTCCTCAGGTGTCGGTAGTGAAAAGTGAGGAGACCAAGATGCGCCAGGAGGACCTCAGCAGGTTGCTATACGAGGTACAGATACTGAGAAGTCAGCAGGAGAACATGGAGTGTCAAGTGCAGGACATGAAGCAGTGAGTTGAATCCTACTCAGGCTGCTTCTTACGGGCATTTGCTTCTCGAGAGTTGCTGGTCTTGGGGAACGTTTGAAAGGATGAGCCTTACATACCTCCCTCCCCAGGAGCACATGCTGAGCCAGGGACTGGTCATAGGGACGAGATCTGTTGAGAAAATAACATGTAGGATTTCTCTGCAGACCTGATGATCTACAAAGTATGAATTAATGCTCAGCCTCTCTGTCTTCTGTGAAACGTAGACATATTCTCTTAACCTGTATTTTCCCTTTACACATGAGGAAAGCACAGAGGAGGCCACGCAGGAAATAGGTGTATAACCTGGGGACTGAACTCAGATAATTGTATTTCCTCTAGATAGAAATGATATGCAAGATGTAACTCTTTCTCTCACCTAGAAGAGTCCTGGGCAGAAATGTGGTGGTGCCCACTCCAGCTATTAAAAAAAGAAAAACTCTCTCTCTGTCATCCTCCACCTCCAAAATATATGACTGGCCTAAAGTATGTAAGAACACAAGAACTGCTGCAGTGCTTAGTCCGTCTCTCTGAAGACTGTGTCTTCTGACATGGCCAAAATTGTTGTAGAAGGGCAAAACAAGCGATTGAAATGCTTCTTGCATGTGGCCGCCTGACCCCCAGCTGCCTGGGACTCCGGGATTTGCTGTCAGACACGGTCACTAGGAATTCAGTAAATGGATACAGTTTTATAAATCATGTACTTGGAGAGGTTTTTATTTACCTCCAGAATTTTAATCCTTACAGAGAGCTTAGATTTTTCAAGTGCTTTTTAAACAATGAGACCCCAAAACTTCTTTTCTAATGAAAGCTGATATTCGTACACCGCCAGAGGACCCTGGCATCCTGGGCCTTGAGGGAACAGCAGATACCGTGAAACTTCAGCCCAGCCCCTTATGTGTAGCAGATAAATGTTTTTATCCTCCCGCAAATTGCAATGGCTCCCACACTTAGCACCTGCATGAAATCCAGGTACAGCGGCAAGGAAAGAGTTTCTAGGCTTGTGTCTTACTGAATGCCGGTATCAATGATTTGGCCTTGCTTTTAGTTTATTCTCCCTTTTGATTTGCTTGCTCCCTCCCTCCATCCGTCAAACGGCAAAACTGCATTCAGCTGATGAAAATAATACCATTTTTATGAACTCAGACAGACCAGAAATCCCAGGCTGAAACCACGTTGAGAAATTTGCACTGGTGAAGAGCCACGAGGACGTAACTCCGGCGCGAGCTGTCAGACTAAGGGAAGCTGCCCTGCCGAAAGACCTGTCAGCACCAGTGCAGAAAGTTCGCTGCAGAGGTTCTTGCTGTACGAGCTGCTGTACGCGGGCAGCTGCTGTGCTCTTGCGAGCCCTGGACCTTCTCTTCCCAGTTCGAGCATCAATCCACACTAGAAAGGCTAAAACCACCTAAGGGATATGTAGCAAAAGGATTTACAAATTTCACCTGTGTGATAGGTTTTGCTGGCCTGTCGGTTTTGGTACATCCCTACGCTCTTGAGATAAATCAGCTGGCAAAGCCGTTTGCAGCGTGGGCTTGGCTGGCATCCGGATTTGGAGGCAGCACGGTAAATAAACTCTGCTTTCCCCATCCTGCTTTCTGGGGCTGACTGTTCAAGGAAGCCCGTAACTCCCCTGTGTGCTGCGTTTGCAGGCAGAAAATAAATGTGCTTTATGCAATTGCAAGCTGGATGCAGGTCTGTGCTGGATGCAATCAGTGACTCCCATTAATGAAGTCATTAATGAAGTCATTACAGTCCTCCTGGTTCAAGGCTCTCGGATGCAGAAGCATCCCTTTAGCTGCTCCAGTCGCTCCCAAACGTGCCTTTGTACCACCACGTGTGTGAGGTTTCAGCAGGCAGGATACACAGGATCTCTACCCATGGGACCTCTTGGACTTCGGGGGTGCTGGGGGCAGTTGTGGAGAGTTTGGGCTTTCTTGGCTCCTGCAGGAGGAACGGTCTTGGTGATCCAAATCATTCGAAGTCACAAATCGGGCCTTGCTGAAATTCTGAGTTTGGCCCAAATATTCCACAAAAACTAAACACGTGTCCTCTTGTTACCCTCCCCTATAAACGTTGGCTTCTCTTTGTTTCTCCCCCAAGCTTTGGTCTGTAGTTCTTCAGAGGTTGAGGAAAAACAAGGAACGTAATCGTGTGACCTTGGTTGGGGCATCTGAAGAGTGCCAAGCACTGCAAGAGCCCCAAAGCGAGACAGACTTGGCCCCATTTGGGTCTGCTGTGCACCATGGCAGCACCCTGGGCTGTTTCTGTGCTCACGGAAAGTTTCTGTTTCACTTTCAGGCAAAATGAAGTTCTTTGGCGGGAAGTTGTTTCTCTCCGGCAGAACCACTCCCAGCAACAGAAAGTGATCAACAAGGTAGTGGTCATATGAACTCCAAACTCACTTGTACCGCATGGTGTTATGTCCTCCTCTGATTTTCTTTCTTGTTCCATAATCTTCTCCACACTCTGATACCGCAGTATTATTTATTTTCCCTCTTTCAAATTGTGTGATGCTCTCACATGTGCTATGGGAAGCGGTCATGAGCAAAGCATAGATTATGCCCTCAAGCAAGAGATTTTAATTTCCCCGTCAGTCGTCGCTGTGGTATTAGAAACCACTTTTCTGTCAAAGTCCGGAGCAAGAGAGCACAACTCTGACTAATTGCGCTGTATTGGCTGTGTTCTGGTTGTACCGATGCCTTTGGCCTTCCCAAATCTTTCCTCTTTGCTTCGTACAAGAGAGGAGCCTCCCCTCCTGCCAGCACTGAAGCTGCAGGCAGCAGAATTGGCCAGCTGTTCCCCCGGTGGGGACCTCCAGCCACTGCCACGTTTTTCTGGTGTTACTGGTACAGTTGAGGAATTACTGTACAACCTTCTAAGACTGAAGGAGCACTGCAGAGCCTCCTGCCGTAAAATCTAGCATGACCCGTACTAGAAAAGGCCTCTCCAGTGATTCACAGATGGTGCTGACGTGGCTGAGCATGTGAATATTTCCCAATCACGTTTCCCAGTCCCCCTGAGAGCCACGTTCCGACCCTCACGTGGTATCACAGAGTCATAGGACTGGATAGAAACGCACGAGGCTATCAAACCTTCCTCCGGCTCTGAGGCTGCACCAGCCACCCACTCACTGTAGAGGCATTTATGCAACTCTTTTTTGTTATATTGATCAATGAGTAAGAGACAGCTGTAATATGTCATAATAATGCTCTCTTTGTTTGGAGGTCAAAGCAGAGCATCAGGCTCAAGCTGACCTGGGAATATGTTGCTAAGTGATTCCTCTCCAGAGTCACCCTGCATCCTTTTTAGTGTCTTGTTATATCAACACTGAATTTCACAGGGCTGAAAAACTCAAGTGAAAGAGCTAAGGCCCCCATCCAGGGTCTCGCCTAGGGGGTTGCCTCTTTCGCTTGCAAAACCTTTATCAGACTTCATAGAGCCTCTTATAAAGGGCTCTAAAGACTTTGACGGAGGCCGAGTCTAACTCCAGGCCTACGAAGGTTTGCGTGTGTTACTTCACAGGCAGATTCCCAAGTCTCGTAGGGCTAGCCAGCGTTCTGCACGCACAGAAGTGGAGAGAGAAAGCGCTGAGCACGTGCATCTAGCAGCCTTCGCACAAAGCGGGCACCTGGCTGCGTTTCTTGAAGGCCAGGCAGGTCGTTCGAGTTCTTGGAAAGCTCAGTTCTGTTCCGGGCTTGGACGTCTCATGCAATTTGGCTCCCACATTTCGTGGCTGCTCCCAGCTTTGGGGTGGTGTCGGGAGGGAGAAACGTGTGAGAGAAGAATGGCTGCGAGAGCGGGGAGTGCTGAATCACTCTGCTGATTAACGCTGGATTTTGATCTCTCCTGACAGCTGATTCAGTTTCTGTTTGGCCAGCTCCAACCCAGCCCCAGCGGCACTGGGATAAAGAGGAAGCTGTAAGTACCCTTGTGTGGGGCGCACACGCTCACGGGCGCATAATGCCGCCCCCTCGCTAAAAGCACAAGCTCAGCTTGCCAGGGCAGGCGGTCACCGGACCGGGGCACCATGGTGACGGGAAATGAATGGGCCGAACTGCCGAGTCAGACCTGCTGACATGCCCCGTTCAGCGGTCTTTAGAGAAGCACCGTGTCAGCTCGTGACCTTTATTTGGGCAATACAGAGCGAGATGGGAGACGGGAGCACTAACTAGTGGGAGGGTAAAGGGCAGGACCCCACTGTTGGTCCTACAGGTTCCAGTTTTGCCACTTGTCATCAGTGGGAGCGGGGCTGGGCCCACCCAGCCCACAGACACCTTTAGTTTGACCCGCAGTCACTGGATGGGCTGTTTCCAGCACAGGTTTGGTGGCATGTAACCTGCAGGCTTTACAGAGAGAGAAGTGGAGAAAGATTTTAGCTAAGTGGTATCTTTAGAGTCATAAGTAAGCTCGTCAACACAAGTGAATAGAGGAGCTTGAATTAGGAAGCTTAGTGCCTTCCAGGAGAGCAGTGGTGCGTTTCTTGCTCGGTGGTGCTTGCGACCTAAAGAGGGGAGAGAGGCTATTAAGAGGAATTTGCCTTTGTGGCCCAGGCTGAGGGTAGGGACCTGCCTCCAGTTCCCACCTTTATTACCTTGCGGCCTTTGGGAACTCAGAAACTTCTCCGTGCCTCAGCGAAAGGAGCCAGGCTTCCCAAGAATGGCTGCGCAAGGGGCTTGATTTTCTTTAAGTCAGTGCCCTTGTTCTTGGCTGACTCTTCTTGTGAGGATTGTAAAGGAAACGCAGGACGGACTGAAGGAGCCTGCAGTCTGTACAAGCAGGCTGGGTACCCTGACCTCTGCCCAGCCCCTCTGCTGAGCCTCTCGGAAGGGATAAACACCGCGTGGAGAATGGTAGCAAAGAGGAGGGCTCAAGGGGAGTCTGTCAGCTGCTCTGGGTCGCTGAGGTTCATGAGTGGGGAAATTTTCCTCCGGTGGAGTGGGGAAGCAGAGAAATGAGGTGCCAGATCTGATCTCTAATTTCCACGGTCGGGGCTGTGCTCCCCCTGTAAAAGCTTTGCAGCCCAAGAAATGTTGTCTTAGACTACTCTGCTTTTGGAAAAAAGCAAATCATTAGTTAGAAACGGGGCTGAAAGGGGCAGAAGAGCACAGAACTATCTGCACGGCAATGATGTTGACCTCCTTATGAAGAGGGATCACACTGATATAACCCAGCTGCAGTTTGCACAGTATTGTGCATGTTAATTTGAGTTTCTGCTTCCTTGGAAACACGAAGGTCTGTGTTCAAGGAACCTCAGCTCTCGTGTCTATATCTCCCCTTCTATCTTTCACAGTTTTGTCTTCCTGCCATTTTAGATGGCTGCAGGAAAGCATAGTGTGCAGCCTGGAGCAACCGTTGGCGCACACCCGAGTGCTGACTGGGGGCTCTGGGTAGGTTTGGAGAGCATGGGCACGTCTGTAGGTCCCACAGGCACGTCTGTAGGTCCCACGGGCACGTTTGTAGGTCCCACAGGCACGTCTGACCCGGGAGGCTGTTAGGTGGGTTAGACGCCAAAGCTACTTTGATAAGAAATGTTGGATGGGGGGTTCGTTTGTGGCTCCTGGAGCAGAGAGCTGGACACTTAGAAGTTCGTAATTGTCGCAGGGCTGGCTATGGTATCTCGGTGCGTACTGAAGGGTAGCTTGTGCTGTAACGAGGTCCGTGTCAGGGTGATTCAAATGTTCTTTTTTATTCTGTGCCTTTAGTTAATGTCATAGAATAGAAAAAGGCTGTAAACGAGCTGTTAGACAGCACTGAGGTCTCAAGCACTGTGGTCACCGTGTCCTGCTGTCTGACGCCCTTCTCTGTGGGATCTAATCGGAGCCTGAGCAAACCCATAATTTCTCCCAACATATCCAGCCCCAGTGTCTGTAGGATGAAGTGACCTAGGAATTATCTTCTGTCAAGCCTCTTAGACATTGCTGTGGGAAAAACCTGTTGGCTTTTCCTGGTGCCCTCGGCCAAATCACTGTCTTCTAAATGAACCCTGAAGATGCTTTTCCTGACTGTGGGACAGTGGGAGGAGAAGCGGGATTTGCTAGGCAGTTTTGTAGGATCATCGCAGCATTAACAATAGTGGGTGTGTGGCAAAATAGACCGGTTCCCAGCTTCTCCGGGACTGTGTCCCAGAACCAAGGCCTGCCACCCAGGAGGTTTCATGGTGGAAAGGCAGTGCCATTTTGAGGCACCT
Source organism: Phoenicopterus ruber ruber (assembly GCA_009819775.1). Classification (NCBI taxonomy): domain Eukaryota; kingdom Metazoa; phylum Chordata; class Aves; order Phoenicopteriformes; family Phoenicopteridae; genus Phoenicopterus; species Phoenicopterus ruber. The sequence continues at coordinate 3,164,869 of CM020227.1, forward strand.
TCTCGTTTTCTCTTGGTTTCCATCATTTACTAAACATAAAGGTACAGGACCCAGCATGCAGACCCACTTCTTGTTGTCAGTGCCCATCTGTAAAAGCCTGCCAGTCATTTTTTTAAAATGAGTTTAGGCTCAGCTTTGCTTCGTGTCTCCCTGTTCTGTTACTTAGCAAACGGCACGGATTCCTTTTGTGCAGTGCTATGTACTGAGATGTAGCTTTGCCAAAGAGGCCCTGAGCGCGAGGGAGCTGGTAACGAGGCCAGATTCCCAGTATTGCACTAACAATTTCAGCGTAGCTGCCTCCGGTTAAACAAGGTGAGGATCCAGCCCAGAGCTTGAAACCACTAGGAATTAGAAGAAAATAGGAATTGAATTTGTTCAATTCAAAATAGGAATTGAATTTGTTATTTTACTTGCATCTTTCAGATAAGATCTAGAAAACCCAGACTGTCCCTTCTCTATATGGTTAATGCCCTTTTTTAATGGTGATCTCCTCCAAAACTGTTGTTTCCCTTCCTTGTCCATAACACTGGACAAGACAATACCTTACAGCTGAGGAAAAACAGAGTACCTGGGGGAAAACAACCCCTGGCTGAGAGACATTTCTTGTATGAGCAACCAGGAACCAGTCAGTACGTGCTGGGAAAACAAACCTGTTTCTCTTCACAGACCTCTGATGCTTGACAACGGGATCTCAGCTCCGCAAGCGTCCAAGTTCAGCCGGCATTTGTCTACGGACACCCTCCATGACCCCTATTTCATACAGTCGGTAGGTTTACGCCAGCCTCTGAGCTGTGTGGGATTTCTTTGGCCAGGGTGCAAAAATGTTTGAAGCAATAATACAGCTTACAGAGTAAGTAGTTTGGCAAGAGTTTGGCAGTGAAGGAGAGAAGAGGTTTGCAAAGCCGAGTGCCATTTGTTATTTCTTCAGCTCCCCTGTTTCAGGGAGGGGCGCGTGCTTGCGTGCGCTTGTGCTGCCGTGTTCGTGTGGGAGGCCGTGGGTTGTGGGCGGGAAGGGCAGACCCCGCACCCCGAACTCTCCGTGGTGTCACCCCGGGCTGGCTCACCTCGAGGGCAGAGAGGAAGAAGCGTGTTCTAGAAGCGGGCGCTACGATCTTTCTGACCAGAGCCAGATTCTCGCAGTCGCTGCGGGATCCCCACCGCCCCAACCCGCCGCAGCAGACACCAGACACGTGACGTGTCGTGCAGTTAAAATACTTGAGCTGGTGTGAGAGCCCCATACTCTGCTGTCAGGCTGTGTTGGATCCTTCCCTCCCGAGGAAGCCGAGCAGCCTAGGCAACGTGTCAGACATGGAAAACCTCTCAGTAGCTGATAATTCAGTCACAGTGCTTATTTTACACCTGCACCTCTGTGTGGTTGGAGAAAAGATTAGAGGAAATTATCACGTTGCATAGTAGGTAAAGCTTTCTTGGTTTCCATGCAAGGGCACAGGGAGTAAACTATCTCAGATAAGGCCTTGGACTTGTTCTGGTCCTCAGAAGGATAAATCTATATGATTTTTGCTTTCCTCTTAGCCACCGACAGAACCTGCCTCTTGCTTAAACAGCCCTGCGATTGCTGGAGGCCCCATCATATCTGATGTTACTGAAGCATCACCATCCAACGTAATAAATCTGCAGTCCCCGCCTGAAACCGACAGGTAAACATGTTTGTGATTAACACCAGGGAGAGTCGGGTATGGACACGCACGCCTTCAGAAGCGTTGTTCCTGGCTGCAATTTTACCAGAGTGTCTGATTCCCAAATCTCTACAGAGATGGTGGGCTGGAATATTTTTTTCCAGTTCGCAACGTGGACTAGATTGTCAGAATCAGGGAGGGATAATAACAGGTAACTTTGGAAACAGTCGTGACTTTCATGCTGAGAACTGCCACTCACCTCTCTGAGAAGTATTCCATGTTTCTTTATAGTTTGTTCTCAAGACAGGGGCTATCTCAGGCTTTATCAAATAATGAGGCACTAGCACTTGTTGGGTTGGTTGAGAGAGAGAGAAAGGAAGTTTCCTTTTGGCTTTAACGAAGAAACAACAGAATCAACCCGTACATCTTTCTGCTAATGAGAACAGCAAGGTTGCATCACAACAACTTCCGATGTTTGACAACTTTTCTGTGAAAAGGGCCCGGTAACTTAAGAACTGAATGCAGAGGTATTTTACTGCTTATCTCTTCCTGCCACAGACATGCAGTGTATTTAGGGCTAGTAGCAGTATAGCTACAACTATGTCAGTGGAAAGTAAGTAGACAGATGAATCATGGAAACAGTTTCTCAGGCATAGAGGCAAGGCAGTTATACTCTAGAAATTGCCTGTAAACCTACTTAATAATTAAACCAAAGGCCTAAAATTAGCTAGAAGCATGTAAAGAGCTCCAGATAAAAAAAACCCAAACCTGGAAGCCATTTCTGAAGCGGAAAAATTTTAATATAACCTTCAAGTTAAGTTGCTTATTTCTGCTAATTACTGAGTGCCATCTGGTGGCCTCCGATCTACGCTGTGTCTGCACGACTCGGGCTCCTGAGCCAGCCACGGCCCTAATGAGCTCAGGAGTGTGGCGCTTCCTAAATCAACGGGAGCTTCTGGCGGGAGTTTGGGATTCACGAGCTGAGAAGATGATCTGAAAGGAATGCCGAGGAAGGCTTTGTAGTGTCACATCCCGTCCCGTATGTGTGACACGCTCATGTGTTGTCTTGCAGCAGAGCTAGTCCGTAAGGGTTGTAAGACAGTATTTTTTCAGTGTGGCTTTCCGTGCCCTGTCCCTGTTGATCTACATGGCTCTGTCACTTCGGCTCCCGTTGTGTGCGTTCACAGGGAGCTGTGAAGTCTCCTGTAAGTAGTGCAGAGTAGATTTTCACATATGAAATGCTACTGTTCAAAACTTCAATGGCATGTGTCCATCTAGGAATAACGCGGAGTGCCTCTCCCACTGGAAAAAGGCAAACCTCGGCTTCCAAACGAGTAAAACATCTGACTGGGACCATCAGATCTTGATAGGTTCTGTTCCAAATCCTGCAGGGCCCCAAGATCCTGACCTGTGTCACTGGGATCTCTACAGTGCTTGCTGGTCCGATCCTGACTCCGTCAGGGGAATGTCTTACTGATCCCATTCCTAGCTCTAGGGTGGAGCCTTTTCTTTTTCAGGGGGACCTCTCTAGCCTAGGGACCCTTTAACCTCTCTCAAGCCTAACACTCATCTGAGGAATGATCACCACAGGGAAGGATATTTTGCATATTTGCAAAGTGGGGCAAATTCACTATAGCCATGACTGATGAAGGGAGTGAAGATATTCCAGCTGAGCATGTTTCTGGAGCTTGCTGAAAAGAAAACAAGGTTGCTGGTTTGTTTTGCCTGTCGAGGGGAACGGAAAGAGTCTGTGGGGCAGTTTGGGAAGGGGAGGCAAGCCCTTGTGCCATCGCCCTGTCCAGTAGCACGAGGCCTTTGTGGAGCAGGTGTGTGTGTGGAGCTAACTCTTGTCTCTGATACAGAGAGAAGTGCCTCATGCTGATCAAGGAGGAGCCGGTCAGCCCCGGCGTGAGAGCCCCGGCTGAGCCTGACGTCCCCCTGCCAGGCTGCCGGGCCTGCTCCGAGCCCCCGGTGCTGCCGGTCGCCATGGTTCAGTCTGTTTTGGAAGGCAAGGGGAGCTGTGGCGCAGCCCCGCCAGGGACCTCACAGCCACCCGAGAGAAGAGCCAGAAGGGCGTTGCTGGACAGGTGAGGGGAGCGAGGGAGCACTGCGGCCCTGCGTGTTTCAGGGCCCTCTCTTCCCGTTAGCGGGCGAGAAAGGGAGGGTGACTTTAAGTGGCCTAATGCAGCCTCTCGAGCTCCATCCTGTACATGTGGCACCTGTTTTTAGAGGACCTTTGAAGCCCAGGGGACAGTTCACAGGGGTGGAGGGTCTGTGGATGACTTGCGTGAAGGACCCAACAGAGGAAAAGCTGTCAGAGCATGTCCATCAGAGTCGTAGGAACGGGAAGAGGCTTTCTGCAGTGAGGGGGATTTTCCCGAGGTGTAGGTGAAGGCTGGAGCCCAGCCCAGCAGCCACGTCTGCAGCCTTGCAGGCCACTGGACCGCGGTGCGCCTCCAGCAGCTCGTGTGCCCTCTGTCATTTGTTTTGTTGAGTCTTCAGTTACATGAAGTCGTAGGGAAATATTTGTCACTGGTGTTTCTCTGCGGTCAATAAGGTGTCACTTGTGTGGCAATAGGCAGACAGTGATGGAAGACAACAGTCGATTGTCACCATAATCTCTGCACTAAGTAGGGCATATATTTGATAAGGCATCAAAGCATTTTTCAGGCGCAGGCTTGGGCTTGAGAAGGAAATAATTTGCCCCCTTTCTTTTCCTCTCCTGTGCTGTAAAGTCAAATAGACTTTTCAGTCTGTTCGCCCTTTGCATCTCCTCCTGTCACCTTTCCAAGGTGGCTTTCCTGAGTCAGCGCTAGGTCTGTCTTCAGTCGCTGGCACCATCACAGGGCCCGTGTGCTTCTGGGGAGGCACCGGGGCGCTGACGCTGCAAGAGATCTCAGCTTCCCCGCCTCTGACTAAGAGTGAAAACCCACGAAACTTCGCTGCATGGCTGTGCTTGTCCCCTTGAACTGGAGGGGCTCAGTGAAATGTTAGGCACTCCAAAGCCAGGCTTTAGGAAAGGGTATAAACCCGTGCCTTAGAATCATGAAATAGCAGGGGAGGTCACTCACAGGGATGGAGAGTTGGGAGTTTGTGTTCACTGGGTACAGAAGTCCCATACAAAGGGATGGAGGTTTCGTTATTTTCAAGCCAGGGCACGCGAGTATCCTGCGTGTGACGGTCACCCAGAGAAGGATGTCCCCTCGCAAGGGGGGCGAGCACGGTGTCGTTAGGCTCAGCCGTGGGGAGATCTGGGTGAGCCGCCTGTGGAGCTGCGGGACTGAAGTCCCGACAGCACCGATGTGATGGGTGAGCGTGCAGCAGACTTCACCAGCCGCAGGAAAGCGTGGTTGCAGCTTGGTGGATGACGTGGAAGTTAACTGCAGGATTCATTCTTGATGGCAACTGCAGCAGTGTAAGGAGGACTGGGGGGGGGAAACCCCAAAACACACTCAATGGGGCTATCAGAAAGGCTTTTATTTTCCTTTGGGTCCTTACAGAGAACCAAATTCCTCCTTCTGAACCCACTTAAAAACATTTTATTAGAAGAAGAATCATCCTTTTGTAAAGACTCTGGGTTTTAAGATAAATTTTTATAGCTTTTTGGAAGGGTTAAACACAGCAGGGCCTCGCAGTTGCTTCTTTAGCTGAATGTCTCTGGTAAATGCAGCCTGCAAGCCGAATGCCTGCAGGTAAAAGTCACGCCTTTAAAAGCCATTAGTTAATAGTACTTCAGCCGTCTGGGACCCAAGAGGATGGGAATGCAGCCTGTTCTGGGTCCCAAGTGCCTCTCTAGAAGGATTTCTTGTAAGGAAAGCTTTAATTTTCCCAGTCTTGAAGAGATGTGCACAGTCTGTCCGTCCCCAAATCACAGGTGTCACCCAGGGGAGGAGTAGTCTCCCTTGTTTTACCATCAGCCCAGTCCCCTGGCGCTCCGCTGGGTTGTACTGCTGGGATTAAACCAAGTGATACGGCACAAACCCAGGCTGACAGTGGGCTCTTGGGTTTCAGAATGAGATTTTAAGCGTAAACCTCACGTCGGAAGGCTGCTCAGCCCTGCTTTCTGTAGGTATCGATGCAAGTCTCATTCGCGGCAATGTCTTTTCTCAGAACAGATATTTCCGACCCGTTGGAGGGCACCGACTGGAGCTTGGAAGGGCTGCAGCTGCTGCTGAGGAGCCAGCAGTACGGCCTGGAGCCCGCCAGCCTCTTGGATGTGAGTGTTGGGCCCTCCGCCGGCGCGGCCGCGGGAAACGGTTGTGAAGCTCAGGGCGGTGCCGCTGGGCTGTAAATCAGACAGACCGTGCTGCTTGTCCTCGTGTGGCGCGCTCTCTGTCACGTCCTGCCGGTAGAGCCACAGCTCTGTTTTGACCTGCTCGTAGGAACAGGCAGGATTTCAGAATTTAGATGATGATTTTTTTATGTTTCTTCTGAAAATACACATATTTGAGCTTCTAGGAGCACAAAACAGGTGCATTAGGTAAAGACACCATCACGAGACCTAGCACATTTACATAAAATAGGTTTAATGCGACTCTAGCTTGTTTGGTAATTGCTTTGGGTGGGTTAGTTTATTTTTTGCATATTTTGCATCTTAGGTACTCCTAGATTGTGTTTAGCTCTACTACCTTCCCCTTGTCCTCAAGTTCTGGGAAGCGTAGCTGATGCCAGGTTCTCTCTCTCTGCCGAGATGTTTATCTGTCTACAGTTCTCAGGTCACTTTTCTCTAGAAATGGATGGTGGCTTTTTTCCTAAGTATATATGCAGAAATATGAAGGTTTGTTTATTTCTCTCTTTCACTCGCTCTCTCCTTGTACATATAGTTAGTATATGCAAGGGTTTTGCCAATAATCAAATAACTCTGTACGTAGTGAAAGTATCTAAGTATCTAAATATCAAAGATGTGCTCCCTTGAGGAGGTGCTTCAAACGCAGGCACGTGGTAAACTTGCATGGATAAACAGGAATGAAAAATCATTAAAAGAAAAAAAAATCAATGTTATTCTCATAAGCGAGCTCCCAAGTGTCTGTGATTGATTTTGACTTTACAGAAAGCTTTTCTAATGCTCTATCACCGGCTCTGGTGGTTTCTGTTTCTCATTTCTCATTAGGAGGTGTTTTCCTGTCACTGACACACTTTTCTCTCTCTGTGCAACTGAACGTCACAAGAGCGAGAATGAATCATAAAACTGTATCCCAGACCAACAGCTCCCTTTCCCAAATTGCTCAGGCTTCTCAAGAAATTGGCATTGAAGCATTGACGCAGCAGTGATCTGCCCTCTGCTACTGCATTTTGCAATGCTTTTAAAAACCGTGTGAATCTGGAAGTGTCCTAGGACCCAAGCGCAGCAAAAAAGGGCTTTGACTGGCATGTGCGGTGACACAAACAGCTTCCCCGGTTGACGAGGTGACTGTGACAGCGGGCGTGTGCGCTGCCCCTCCGCCGGCAGGCAGCAAGGCTTGCGGAGCAGCACCAGCGCCCGCGACGCAGCCCTGGCTGTTCCGGCTCTGCCGCAAAGCCGCACGCGTGAACCTTTGCCTGTAGCTGTGGCAGAGCAGCTGCGGCACCGGCAGACGTTGCGTTCTGGCATCTCTGCTGGCAGGGCTACAGGCTCCGGCAGTCGGGCAGGGCAGGCAGCTGAGGCTACGCGTATCTCAAACCACCACATCTTTCAGAGCCCTAATTGTATCTTTCTCCCAACAGGTCTTTAATCCCAATTTATCTTTGAGTGAGTGGAATTTGACTGAAATGGAAGCCAGTCTGTCCCCGGTAAGAGGCGTGTATTTCTGAGAGATGATGATAATAATAATAATGTAATTATGAAGCAGAGGTTGTGCATAACTGACGAATGCTTAGTTATTTTATAGCCAGAGGGGAGAGCGTGGAAAGCACAGCAAGTACGCGTCTCCTGAGGGCAGGCTGAGAGTGTTCTCTTATACTCGTGACCTGTCTCTCCCGCTCAGCCAGAGCTCGTTTAGAGACGTGTTGATATCCTGGAGCCTTTGATTGAAACTGGCTGCTCCAAACTTTCTCTTGGCATGAATGTCACTTCCTACTAATGCCATAGATTCATCGCGTGTCTGTGTGCCAAAGCCCTTTACAAAATACGCCTTTGTAAAGCGCAGCCATCCCCGTACACTTCAGGAGCGGTAAAACCGCGTGCAGTTAGAGCAGAGGTTCGTGCATACCCGTACAGAAGAAACAAGGAGAAATTGTCTGGCAGTATTTGTTTGGAACTGACGTTGACACAGACGTTTCTGAAGTGCATATGGTGATTTAATAACCAGTGAAGGAAATGGGTGTTTCATGGCTGGGTTCTTTCCCTGCTTGACAGAGGGTGGATTTTCAGAGCCCTCACTGCCAGCCGGGTCGGATAAAGACTTGGATGGTTCTGCCGTCTCTGCAGACGTGCAAACAAAGTGTCATCTATTCTAATGAAGCGCGAAAGGTCTCTAAGCCTTCTTCATGATATCACTCTCTTTTTTAGGTTTTCACATAATAATTTTGAATTTACTAGGTAATTCCACTTCCTGAGTGTTAGGAAGGAGAGTCTCTGAAGAGACAGATAATATTAGCAAGTCTCGGAAGCAAGGGGCGGGCTCTTTTAAGATTGCAAGAGGGAAAAGGCCAAGAGGGAGGCCGCAATGTTCCATGGTGCAGTCCTCGAGTCCGCTGAATCTCCCAGCAGCTGGTGCAGCCGCCCCTTAGGCTTGCTCGTCCTACAGAAAGTCACGAGCGTGGAGAAGCCTGGAAGTAATACCTGCAGCACTCCGCGCCTAGGAGCGCTGCGCGAGCAAAAGCTGAGCATTCCTTTCGTATTTTCCTTTGCGTGGCAGCCGGGCAGGGGCAGCCACGGTGAGGCCAGCCTGGCCTCCTCGCGTGACGTGAGCTTCCCGCCGTATCAGCCAGTGCTAACAGGGGATCGCGTCCCCCGTAGCCCTCTCCTTCGGGCGCAGCTGCCCTTCAACACGCGCCTTTGGCTGTTCTAGCCAAGCGCGGGTGACGCTGGGAGGAGAGGCAGGGCCGGGAGCGTGGCGTGCGTTGCTGGTGGATGTTGTGCAGCATTGTTGAAGCGCTGGTTTTCAGAAACGGCCTAGTTCTAACAAGCTCCCCTGTCTTTGTATAATTGTACATTGTAGTTTATATTTTTGCATCAAGATGCAGCGACTCACAGTGGATCCGGAGAAGAATGCAACTGAGCTGTCCTCAAAAGCGTTCAACCCACCGTTTAACAACGCCTGCCCAGGTAGGAGCGCGAGCGGCTCTTGCAGACTCGGGAACGGGGATGTAATTAGGGTGTTAGGCACGTCAGCAGCTAGCTGCGACGCCCCGCGCCGACCGTTTGCCACTTTGAGGGAACGAACCGCGGTTGTTATTTCACTTTCATGACTGTCAGTCATCAATGTTTCCGCGACAGCTGCTAAGCTAGTTACTGAGCAGCGGGAGAAGTAGGGGGGTAACCTGAGGCCTAAATGTGATTGAACTACCCTGCTTGGGTCCACATCGAATCTATCAACGTCCCCGCGTTTTTCTCTGCCTGTTCATCGCCGCCTAAGAGCAACGTGGTGATCTAAGTGGGTAGGGGCGGTAAGAGCTGTGCGGGTCCTGTGTTCCCCCTGGCTCCTGCTGCAGAGGAGGGGACCCCGTAGCTGCCAGCAGCCAGAGGCAAAGGTTATGCCTCAGTTTTTCCAGACCTCAAGGGAACTGTGCAGCTGATCTCCCCCCCCCACTGACTGATAAAGTGTGTCATTGACCTTAGATATGAATCTTGAAGTGTTTTCCTGGTCTTGGAGTAGTGATACATTATTATTTTCACATATATTCAGCTGGGATAGACCTGAAAGAGAAGCTTCTGTGAGCCTTAGTTTGGTGCTGCAGCCACCTGACCCCACCGCAGAGTTTTGATGTATTTTGTGTAGTTCAAGGGCTTCCAGTCCCCACCTTAAGCTCAGCATCTTGCATGAGCATCAAAGGCGTTAAAGCCCAGCTGCGCTGGAGAGAATTCTTCAGCAGGCTGGGGCTGAACCGCACAAGAGGAGTGTCCCCTGTTTGCAAAGCCTTTCTGGTCCGTGCGGTGGCGTTGTGCTGGAATAATGGGGCCATTGGCAGACCTCTCCTCCCGCAAAGATGAGGAAAAGCAGACAGTTCTTGAGTGAAGGAGGAGAGAAGCTGCTCTTCCCCACTTCTCAGTGTCTCCAACCGTTTGGTCGTCCCTCTTTCGCTCCTGGTGAGGCATCTCGGCATTCAGGCAGGACCCAGCTTGGCAGCCTGGAGAGACTCCCGTCCATTTTAATGGGCTTTTGAGCGAGTCCAAGTTTGACTGAAGTGTTCCCAAGCGTGTTTTGCCTGGAGCGCGGCCCCTCACCTCCTGTTGTAGGGGGAATTTGCCACGCTTCAGTTCTTCGTGCATAAAGTCTGGTAACGTGCCTTTCAGAAACTGAGCTTTCTGCTGTCCGTTTGCGTTCCTAGGGAAAGATGTCATTCTTGAAAGCGCCCAGCAGTTCCTCATTGATCGTCAGTCAATCTTTGGAAACGACCTCATCAGCGTGCCTGAAAGTTCCTCGCTTTATGTTCCATCTGAAAACGTGGCTTCCTTCCTGTCCTCCGTGGGTGCCCGAGGGGATATCCCGTTAAACCTGAGCTCTTCAACTGACAGCAGCCAGTGATTTAGCTTCCAGGAAACACCACCTCCCTCCCACCCATCCAAGCACCTGCAGGTTTGAATGTAAAGAAACAAAAGTGACTCAGAAACCCACAAGAGAGTTTCTTTTTGTGCCCTTTCTTTTTGAGTAGACGGAAACGGTCAGTAGCTGTTGCGTTACCCTCCCTGCACCCGAATTTCAGTGTTTGCCCGGGATAACGATTTTAAAACAAACACTGCTTCTGGTGTTTGCTCCTATGGGGAGTGAGAACTTGGCAGGATTTTTTTTTCTTGAAAATGCTTTTAGACATTTCAGATCTTCTAATAAAATGTAAGTGAAGAGTAGCTTGAAAGTACATCAGGGACTTTGTAAAATAAAGCGACCCTGGCTGGTGTCTGCAACGGCAAACTGTTGGATGTTATTGGGGCAGCGCAGATTAGCTAAGATGTCTGACACTTCTGGATGCTGTTTTTAAATAGGAAAATAGTTCTATATGCCAGTCCAATGCCCTAAAAATACTCTTTTATCCATTTTCTGGTTTTGATGGGATGTACTTGTGCCTCTCCCTCATCCTCCTAGGGTGAGTAGGAAAATGAAGGTCTCTCGGGGTGTGCAGAAGATCATTTTCTGGGTGAGCACTCCAAGAATGTGTCTCTGGCTCCTAGGGGAGCTGCAGACCGCCACAGACCCCCAGGCATCCCGTGCTGAGTTGAGGGGTTGTTGTTTGAGGGGTTTTTTTCCCCAAATTTATTTTCTCTAACATAAAAGCAGGGCACCCCATACTTTTAAAATAATAATAATAAAAAAGGATAGACTCTTCTGCACACACAGTTTTCCGTGTGCAAAGAGGACTGAGGGAGCGCACTCCGGGTTTTGGTGCTGGCTGAGTATTCCATGTCCAGTCCAGTGATTTTTCTCCTTGGCCTTGACCTGTTCTGTTTCCCCTGAAGATGTGCCTGTTGGTTTATTGATGTGTAAAATCTGACGAACCAGTTTGATTGGAGCCCCTTTTCAGGACTCTCAGCTGCTCAGTGTAGGAGAGAGGCAGAAGGGTTAGTCCACCACGTCCCATGAGCTTTTCTTCTGTCCTTTGTGCATCTGAGACCAGCCTCCAAAGGTTGAATTAATCTTCCTCTTCCATGTGGTTTCTGACAACTCAGTTTCTCAACAAAGCAGAGCTTTGTTTTTTATGCTGTAGTTCTAATGAGAACGTGTTATTTATCTCGGTATCCTCTAATTGAGTTGCTTTTCCTTAGGAAAGCTGCCCAAATGCAGTAAGGCAGACCCAGGGAGTTCAGCTAACTCAGGGAGGTGTAGGCCGTGCCGGTGTCGTTTGAAGAAACGCTCTGCCCACTTTCACTGCCATGACGAGTCTCGGTTCTAAACCGTATTTCTGAGCATCTTGACTGGTCAGGCAGCATCCGCCCCAAAATGCAGTCAGTCGGATGGACGTAGGCTCAAATTCTCCTCAATAAGATGAGCGTGTTTTAAACAGACCTTCCTGTCACAGCCCTTTCCTCCATCCATTTATCAGTACGTGAACAGACGTGTCAGTTCAGAAACATTCGCTTTTGAGCACATTTTTCCCCAGCTAATTACTGTGTGCTGGGAGCTGTGTCACCACCGTGGTGGTGCAGTCGTTGCAGGAGCGAGGTTGTGAGAGCTTCTGAATTAATTCCAGCCACCGTTTTCGTGTTCAGGACTAAGGGAGAATTCTGGCAGCCCCCATTGGCCTGGTATTTAGGTGATGGCTTGAGTGTATCATGGACGAGGTTTTCCTTTTTGACAGATCTGTGCTTAGAAAGTTCACCCAGGTCGGCCCGTTTGCCACTGTATTTCGTCATTTCCAGCGCTGGAAGGTCGATGAGTTGCACTCTGTTTACTTCTTTTCTCATAGGTAATTGAAAACTGTCTGGTGTCTCACATCACCTGACAGCGTATGTTACCCCCGTTCAAGATTTACATCCTTCTCCGAACCTCCACGCGCTAGATTGCCTTAGCGTTAACACTGAATGTATTGATCCAGTAAGGTATTTAGGCACGCGCTGAACTTCAAGCTCCTGAGTAGCTGTCCCGTATTTTCATGAAGCCCGTCAGAGGCTTGAGGTTAGACGTACGCTTCGGTGCCTGACTGGGTTGTCTAGCTGGGGTTGAAGAAAGAACCGTCGTAGGAGAGCTGCTCGCGGGCAGACAAAGGTGCAGCTCAACCAGCAAGGGTGCCTTACGGTGCCGAGCGGCAGGCCGCGCTCGCGCCGAGCAGCCCCGCGGGATGCGTCTGTGGCGTTTCTTTAGGCTTTTCGCTCTACTGTAAACACGAGATTGGAGCTTGATGGCGAGAGAGGGACCTCCGGAACAGCGTTCGAGAGCCACTCCTGCGAAGAAGCAAGCTTGTGTTCCTTGGCTTTTTACATTGTTCATTTTACTTGAAGGTGATGTGCTGAGGCTGCGTTTTTGCACTATGCTGTAAATTTGTAAAGTTTTACAGAAAACACTAATTAAACATGTTTCCTTTTTCTCATTTAGTCCTGCTCTGGCATTTCTCTCACTACTTTCGCCTACCCCTTACTCCTTTCCTCCTTCCCAAGCCCTCAGCGACAAGCACCCACAGCTCCCGGGAATCCAGGCGATTCGCCTGCGAGGTGACGTGGGGCCCGCGGATGGGTCGTGGTTGTCTGCGTGACCAAACGGGAGCTGGAGAGATGTAGCGCGTGAGACGTGGCAAAGTAAACACAGCTCAGAAAGCAGCCGAGCTCTTCGAGCCGGAACGCTGGTCAGTGTGGGCGTAGCAAAGTCAGGATCAGAGTAAAAGAACATACAGTTCTTGACTCACTTTTTTTTTTTAATCCTTTTTTTCCTTGTTTTCAGTGACAATAGAGCCCAAACTTCGCTCTTGGAATTACTTTTTTAAATCTTGTGTTTATAAACAGGGGTTTTTTTAAGTGTGATTGGATAATATAGTCCTTCCTGCTGATTTGTTCGTGGTTGCTGAGGGGGCACTGGAACGCAGCACGCGGTGCACAGCGCGGCGCCCTCGGAGCAGTCCCTGGCCAGCGCTCGGCCAGAGGGGGGAAGCTGGTATCGCCCAGGGCCGAGCTCACAAACGCTGCTGGCAGCACTTGCGGCTTTCCCAAGAGCAGATGCCTGTGAAGATGCTTCCAGACAAGCCCGTTCTCCACAGCCCCTGCTCATCCTCCTGCCCTTTCCTGGCGGGCGAGGATTTCACCAGCCTGTTTTACTGATGGAAGGTGGGAAGTGGCCGAAGTTTAAAGCAATTGTGTTGTCTTCCCTGAGGGCTTTTATGATTATGTTGCGTTAGGGTTAGGACCAGTTCTCTTACCACCAGATGGCACCTAAGCCCAGCTAATTGGAAATAAATCTTTTCAACCAGCCCATAGAGATTTTTTTTTTGCTTTAAATGTGCACATCTACAATGATTTGTAACAAACAGAATTGGAGATTTATAGAAATACGAAAAAAGACATCCACCTAAACGTGGGTGTGATTAATGAAGTGAGGTCACCCAAAAAAGGGAAGGGAAGAAGAGAGAACCCGGCCGAGGCATCCCCGCTGTTACCTTCCATTTCGCTTTGGCAGAAGGATGCCACTGCGATGTGAAGCTCATGGAAGAAGGCCTTCGGTCGGCTGCTTGCACCAAAGCCGTCTTTCTGCCGCTACTGACTGGCTGGTTATTTTTTTGTTATATTTGAAATCCAGATCCTGAGACTCATCTCACAATGAAAAACGATGAAAATGGCAGACATATAAGTACATGCTTCATCACAGAGTGCCCCAAGAGGTAAAACCAGATTTGCCGCGCACAGACACTATTTCTGTGTCTGTTTTTGCATAAACAATCACAGCGTCCATGAGTATTAGATCTGTAAAATACCACGTTAAGAAGCAATCTCGATTTGTCGCTGAAGCCCATCTGGTAGGACATACACTGGTAAGGAGATGAATCAAGTTAAAAATATATTCCGTTACAAGTAGAATCTTTATTTAGTTCAAATGACAGACGCGTGTTACATTATAGATTGAAACCCTAAGATGTAAACATTTAACTAAGTAATTTCTAGAAGGATGCAAGGAGAAAAAAAAAGACACCAGAGAGTGGAATTTCACCTTAAAGCAGTAGTGCCCTCATTTTCCAAGCGGGGACCGCTCCCTGCTGCCCTGGAGAGCCTGGAGCCGAGGGATCGCCAGCAGCCGAGGCAGCGGGAACGCACGGCAGTTGCTTCTTCACGCTGTGGGCTTTCTTCACGCTGACGCAACCAGACGTTCCGCCCTGAAGGTCAGATGCTGGAGGCCGCAGCAGCCTCGCACTGACTGAAACACCAAGTCCCCCCGTTGAAGGCGGTGGGGTTTTATGTCGCAGGAACTGTTCTGCCAGCTTTAACTAACGGTCCCACTGCTGAACGCTGCGTTTTGGGAATAACCGCGTGCAGTCAGCCAGGCACTGCGCTCCGGATCTGGTCTGGTTTCTTCAAAGTGATTAATCTAATCCACTCTCATCGTGTGCTTCGCGAGGACGTCCTTCACCCTCAGCAAGGCACTGTGCATCTCCGTCACTGCTATTCCCTGCTAAAGCAGGGAGGGAAAAGGCAAATGAAACTCACCGCTGGGCTTTAATATACTGGAAAGAGAAATGTAGAGCCCAGTTTTTTAAAACCATTTAAATAGAACTCAGCAAGAACAACTTCTGTGTAGAAAAAGAGAAAATAACATTTTAATTCCTAATTTATTAGGATTCCCACATAAATAAAAGGAAGAAGCGATTGTTAACTAACTGGATCGAAAATTTTTTCAACAAGAGCCGAACAGATCCTTAATTTTAGTGCGTATGTGCCACCCACCTTTTTCTCTGTGATTAATTATGTCACTGTAATCTCACCAGGCAAGTAACTAATCTCACTGTCCCCTTCCCGTGGGCTTGGGTCGTCTGGCTGGTTGCAGACTGGTGGCAACAGTAGATTATCCTCGGGTTCAGTGACAACCTCTTGTATTAAGGGTCTCAAGGGGGTTGCTTGTTTATCTTTGGTCTCCAAGTGTCTTTCTGAATTAGCAGGCTCTGTAAAGAAGCTTTCAACAAGGGGTCTTAAGTGCTCCCTTTCGTGCTCTGTGTGGATCTTACGCACATTTGAAAAAATTGCTGTTGGAACTTCTCCTACTGAATTCTCAAACATGCTTTTATTGTTTTCCTCTAATGCAGAATCGCTGTCATTCGTCATTTCAGAAATGATTTCAATCTTTGGGTGATACTCGTGCTGTAAAGGTAGAAAATATAATTGAAAATATATTACTCTGGATGTCAAAGCTAAAAGATGGGTAAATATCTCTTGGCTCCACACAACAGCTGTCAGCTTTGATGTGCTCTTCTCCCCAGATGTATGGAACGTAGCTCTGCTTCTTGGGGGATGAATCCTGGGTTAACTACTTCTCAGGCAGTAGCGATATACTGACCGTAAACTATTAACAGTTCATAAAAAGAAGACCTATTTCAGCAATTCAGCAATGTGTGGGATCAGTTCTATTACTTTACCTCCAGACAGAGGGACCTGACTGACATCTTCATCTGAGCTCAGTTAAGAACTGAGCACCCTTCAGAGCGTGATTGCTGCTAGCGCTTACTCCCTCAATAATCTCCTGTTCCCTTCCCTTATCTTAATTGGAGGCTTTGTTGGCCAAGACATTTTGCAACACTGTTTTAGGAGTTTGTGACCAAAAGAGCAAATAAATTCCATGCCTTACACTGACTGTAGGACAAGTTTGCGTTTTCTTGGAGGTGCTTGTAAAAACACGTCCTGTCTCCGCCTCTGTCTCCAGCAAGGCAAGTATGAGTCAACATAGCACCAGAATCAAAGCTGTGCTTTTAATCTTTGCTGGTTTCTTTCTCGTTTTTCTCTCTTCTGTTTCTCTTCACAGGCTTTTGCCTGGAAGATCAGTTTGAGCACAGCACAACACAAATGTGGGCATGAACTGCCTTGTATCTGACAGGCGGAGCTGAGGAGTTTCACTCTCTCTGTCTTTGCAGTTGAAAAGTCTGATTTTATTCAGTAGGAGGTGACTTGTACTGTCTATTCAGTCCTTTGCAGCTTGTTAGTACTGGTAAAGTATATTTTAAGAGTAATCTTCATTAAAACACTACATGCTACTAAGAAATTAATCTTATTTAACTGTTGTATTACTTGATCTTAGGTTTTCATTCTATTTTTTGCAAGGCAATAATATAAAAATCAAATTAAAACAAGGATTTACAAGTGGATAGAGACGATCTGCTGAAACATCCCTTTTAGTTTATAAATGCATAACCGATTGCATTTCCCAAGCCAGCGTTTCACAGCTTAGATTATCCTCATTTTGCAAAACATTTGGAAATGTGTTTAGGGAAACTTCATCACTAGAATTAATAAGAATCTGACCTTTTGAACAAAGATTTCCTCTTCTGGGGGAAGTTCATTTACGTCTATATCTTCTAAATCAGGCAGCTCCTGAGGACAATCACAAGATCATTAATCAGTGGGAAAAGCTACTCTAGCCAGTAAAATACGACATCGCTGTCTCATCGGGCATCTTCTTTGAAGCAGTGCTTTTCAGGGTACGAGGCCACAGCAGGAACACTGCGCTGTCACCCGCTCCGAGGTGACAGCTCCCTCTGTTAAGCACATGCGGGAAACGGGAAGTTCCTCTGTCTCCAGAAAGAGCGGATGGGAAGGCAAGAGCCTTCGTGTCAGGCTGAATGCTGTTTTCTGCTCTGCTGGGTGATTGTGAAGGAAAAAAGGATAAACAGCAAGGCATCAACAGGATGTTACAAGCAAACGTGGTTTGTGTCTCTCAGCTGTTTCTGATCTGTTCAATAGACTTAATCTCAACTGCAACTCCTCGTGGTGGGTAAGAGCCAAATCACGATCTGCAGTCTACCTGAAACTGACTGTCAGTAAACTCTGGTAACCTAAACACATCTAATAAAACAATGTTTTACTGTGAATGCCTCATAATTAAGGATATAGAACTGCAAACTTGCCGAGAACTGGTTTTCCTCAGACAGGTCCAATCGTTTCAGCTTTCCATTAGAAAATACCATGTAAGACAACTATCGCTTGCTGACACGAAAGCAAAAATAGCGAGTGGGAATGCAAAATCACAGGTAGGAAGTAATACCTTTTTGCCTTTTTTTTAGTGTAGGTCAATACTGGTAGAAGCATCTCCTTTTGCTTTTAGATGTTTTTAGAGCTTAATGATTTTGTAGCAAGCTGCTTGGCGTGGTAGCATCAGGAACACCTGATCTCTCCTGTCTTGTGTGGTGAAGTTTATTACAGAATTAAAATCAACAAAGGAAATTTCTGTTTCCTGATATGGTTGTAGCTAGTGCAGCATGTCCTGAAGTCACACAGTTTTATAAGAATAGCATTAAAAATGTACAAATTAAGATTTGAGACTGATGTTAGTAGGTGGAATTTGCTGTCAGTAGGGAGGTGAAATAGCTGTTAGTCTTGTTCCGATCAGCAGGGAGCATTTGCAGATCAAACCAGAACTGCTTACTAGAAGTTATCCTGGTTTAGGAGCACAGAATGTAGCTCAAACACCGCCAAGGCATGTGCAGCAACGTGGGCTTGTTTCTGCTTGACAGAGGGATGTCATAACCACCGCATTACAAATCCTCCTCCACTCTTCTCCCTTATATTACCACTGAGAGAGACCATCTACGGACTCCAGGATATGAATAAAGACGACGGGGCTGCTCCGGGGCTTCTCACCATCAGCATTGTCACAGCCATTCCCTGCTATGTCAGCGCTAAGTCTCTCCGGAAAATCTGCGATAGCGTAAGTACTGGAGGTGGCTGCAAGCAGATCTTTCCATCACTAAACATCAGGTGGAGAATGAAGGAGCATAGACCACTGAAATGTGTAGCAGTACGTGATTTGGGTTTGTTTTTTCTTCTGTAGAATTAGAATAGTCACGCTTTTTATGTGTCAAAAGAAACGCCATGCACGTACGCTGAAGAGTTCCTTTTACACTACGTTAAAGTTTGTGCAAAGGAGCGTGCTATGGTGCCATAAAGCCCCAAGGGAAAACCAAACACTGAATCTATGAGATTTTCACATTGTGGGTACCCACAGTATCGTTATTTATTCAAAGCTTTTATTTCAGCCCCTGCAAGATCTGCTTATAAAAATAATATTGTATATACTTGAAATGGCTGCCAGTTCTCTCCACTACCCTCGTGAAACCTGTCATTAAAACCAGCCGGACAGGAGGATGCAGCAGTAAGCCCTCTACTGAGGCAGTGAGTTCAGCCTTTCGATAACAGGATGGAATATTTTCCTGGGAAATTAAGAGCACGGAAAAGATATAAGAGACTTTTCTAAAACATTCCAGTAAGAATGTAGTGAACAGTGGCAGTATAAGGGATCAAAGAGGATATCAAGTGCTCTGGGAAATCATAAGCTCCGAAGTTTGTTATCGCTAGTGATGCCGTAATCTGACACTGTCAGTTTAGCAGCAGTGGCATAATTAGGGCATACTGAATAGTTCTCCTTTGGAGTGAGACTGTATTTTTCAGTGGTATCCACGTCCTCCTTGTGGTTAAACATGTTTAAATGTTTTCATCATCAGATAGAAATCTTAGATAATAGAAGACCATATTACAAATGTCAATCGGTTATTATATACCTGAATAATGCACATTCTGCATCTTGGAAATATACCTAGCAGTTACATTTTGAGAATTAATTTATAATATCTAATACTGCCGGCTAACATTTACAATGAGCGGGTGGCCACTTCTTCCTTAAGCTTTTTCTGCAATAGTTCACATTTTCAACTGTGTATTTGATTTGAGTTGTGCCTAAGAGGATGCAAGTATCCACTAGATTCTTTTTGTTGTGATTTCTGTTTTTTAAATGAGAGCCCTCATTAACTTCCCCAGAGAAATCATAGAGATAGAAGGTCAACTTCAGGTGATTTATGGCCAAAGCACAAACTAAACTTTGGCAGCAGCAGTAAATTCTTTACACAAGCTAAGCTGGAGAGAATCAATACCCCTAAAACTTTACTTTTTGGGTTTTTTTCCTTGTTTCCTTTTACTTTTCCTAACAGTAGACCTTTCTAAGAAACCTGGCCATATAGTTTTATTAGCCAGGATGTTACAAGAATTAATGTGGGAGCAGATAATACCCAAATCTGAACCTCCCCAAATCTGAATCCTATACATACATCAAGATAAAGTTTCTCCGGTGTCTCCGGTTTGACCTGTTCAATTTCAGCGCATTCATCCCGTTCAGGAAGCATGGCCTTTTCAGTAGCTGCCTTCTCTCTTGGTAGATCTAAAGAATAAACAACAGTTAGTTGCAGAGAGCTAACTGAATAAAAGACTTTCTATATTGCAACAGCAAGCACTGCAGTATCAGACTGCTGGGGACCCGACTACCACTACAGAATTCAGAGCGGAATCCAGCGCTTTGTCTTTCCATCATGTTCTTGGTCTCCCTTATACTGTGTAAATTAATATTTGCATTTTGCAATAATGTATTCCACAAATCTACAAAAGCAATCTTCCGTGTGTGAAGGCACACCACCACCTCTAGAGTGACGTCCAGCTTCTGCTGGCAGACAGACCGCACAGTTTATGTGGGAGCAAGGGAAGCCTGCAAGCTCTCCTGTCCTGTCGCTAAACCTGGCACGTACGAGAAGTGGAATTCCACCTTTATGTAGCTGAAGTTGCAGGTTGGGCCCTCAGAATTTTTTTTGTTTGTTGTATTTAAAGAATATTTTATCCAGTATTACTTGATTTTCAACTAGTCACTGTGGAAATCTAATGGGATGTTCGTATCTATGAGTCAGTTGGTTTGAATCATGGCAGAGGTGGTGCTACACTAAGAGTTTGGCTCATCGTCTCTGCATCCTCAGTTTGGTTTGATTCTTCACTGTGTACATTACCGTCTGTCGTCTTGTTGAAGTTTGAGCGTTTGTAAGCGTTTGATTCTTGTGCATCCTCTTGAATTCTAGCAGGAATATTTCCAGATGTGAAACCTGTGTTATCTCCCCTATTTGGTAGAAGTGTTATCACTTCATCAGGAGCATCAAAGCTTTCATTTCTGAATTTCTCAGTCTTCTCTTGAGTTTCTTCCTCTTCTGATACATTGGAAGTCTCTGATGTATTAGAATTTCCATCACTGGCATCTGAATTTGCAGGTGCTCCTACAGAAGAAACAAGTTCATTAAAAGTGCTGAGTTAATCGACCGTTACTCATTCTAAATATCCAAACTTTACTACATGGTCTTAATAGTTTGGCCTAAAATATGCATCAAAAGCTCCTACTTTGTTTGAGCAGCTATTCCTGCATCAGTAGTCCTCCCAAGGGTGCAGCAAGGTTGTGGGTTTTCCCATCTCAACTCCCTAGCAAATACAGTTCCCCAGCAAAAAACTCATCTAGAGAAAACACTGTAGTAAATAACTGGCTGGTATCTATAGGTAACTTTGAAAAGACTCACAAATGACTACATATTTAAATATATGCTAGAGCATTTTGCTGGATCAGTGACGAGGGCTGAAGTTAACCTCTCCTTTATGCAATCCACCTGCTTGCAGAAAACGTTTTACTTGTTAGCCAACCGTGTTTGATGTCAGAGCCTGTGAAATCCCAAAACCTATCAGATGGATAGATAAACACTCCTCTGCACCGTAGTACTGCCTTCTCACTTGGCGTCAGTCCTGTTCATCCTCAAACACGCGTACTTTAGAAAGGTGAGGTTGGGACCTGTTACTGGTCGTAAATGTATGCCTCCTTGAATAAGTGACAGGAGAATTTGTGGCAGAAAGTGGTGGTTTGGTTTTTTGTTTCATCAGCAGTGAGAAAGGTGATGATTGCTTAAAAACATTCTGGTTAATCTAAGATGCGCCAAGATTAATAAAATATTTAGTATGGGAAAAGAAGATTCATAAATATCCTCCAAAAATTGCATCAGCCTGCTTCTGAACATTTAGGAACTATTCATTTATTTTAAACATTCAAACTGAAGCAGGCACAGACACCTTCCAAAACAGTAACCACCAACCTGCTAGGATGTCTGTTGCACCTCCACTTCCACATTTTGCACTTGCCCGTCTTTCTTCCATATACTTTTGTCTTTTCTTTTCCTCTGCTTTTTGCCTGATTGCTGCTAAAGCATCGATGCTATCTTGGATTTTTTTTCTCTCTCTGGTTTCCCATTTTTCCCTTTCTGCTTTCTCAGCTTCATGCCCTCCAACAGCCCAGGCTTCTGCACAGGCTCTAACGAACACACAAAAGCTCACTGTAATATAGCTATAAAATCCCATCTTTATAACGAAAGAGAAACTTAGAATAGCTTGCAACAGCATAAAATAGCTACAAGAGAAAAAAAACATACAGCAATGACAATCCCTTACACAGCAGGGATGCACATATATCTTATCTTGTAGCAGAACTGCAGCAAAAGAAACAAAGATATCCAAATGCTGGCGATTAAACCACCAGGGACCTGCCAGGAGTGCTGATCTTGGCTCGGCTTTTCCAGACACTTGTTCAGTTTCTGTTGAAATCGGGATTTGCCTCTGGTCTACAGACTTGGCATAAAATAATTCTGTTCTAGAATTAATTCTCTTGTGAAAAAATACATGTTTTTTTCTAGGTATGTCAGATGTAGAACTCCGTAGTATAATACTCTTGCACTCAAAAACACCCACTCTCAATAAATTACACCGGTCATTCTTCCTTTCCTTCCATGACAATATTGACAAAAAAAAAGGATGGGTGATCATTAGCACTTGAGCTTTATTGCTGTGTAAAGAAGATGGCTCTTTCTTACCTATCCTTTGGGAAAACTGGTCTGTCGTCCAGATATGTTAGTTGTTTTAGTCGAACAGTAAGTGTTTTTCTATAATTAGCAATTTTCTTTATCACTTGGTTTCCCATCAAATTCAGCACATGCTAGAGAAACAAGGGAAACAATTTTTAAAGCTGAGTAGCAAAAAAAAACCCAATCTGGAGATGCACTTTCCCTATCATTTAAAAAACAAGAAGTGAATAAAACATCCCAGGTGTTACAGGTAACTACAAAAACCCCAATAATGTTTACTGACATTTCTTTTAGACCGATACCTCTTGTGCACTGGACTACCCGACAAAACCATTTAATGGGATTCACCCATATACGTGATACAACCCCCAGCTATATTCGGCTTACCAAATTAGGCATGGTCTCCAGAATAGTTATAATATTTGGATCACTTAGATTGTTGTGGGAAAGATCGAGAACAGAAATACTTGGGCATTCTTGCAAGTGCTGTATGTCTTCCACTGTCTGTAACTTATTGTGAGCGATCTGCAGGGTCTGCAGGGCTTTCAGACAAGCTGTCAGACAAGGAAAGGAAACGTAAGAGTCATTGCTTCAGAGAGGATTTTCTGGAGCAAATAGAAAACAGCATTGCCAAAATTATTGTTTCTAGTGAATTGTGGGGAGCTTTTTTTTAAATTCGTTGTTCTGCTATATGCACTTTTTGGCTATGCCTCCAAAGCTGCTTTCTTCACCTTAGGAAAAATAGTTGTTTGGTTTTAGGATGGTGGTTGGTTTTGTTTCAAACTAGTCAGTTACACAAAAGCAAGAGCTTGTGTTTCAAATTACTCCCGAAGTACACAAGTGATAATGTAAAGGAATTCTTTTTTATTTTCTGCTGAAGATGGAATAAATCCTTTAACAGACATGAAAGATTTGGTAATCATGTCCGCAACTGCCAAAGCAGACCACAACTGTAAAGTTAATGGTGCAAACTGGATTGTCAGCCTGTCTGCAACGCAGATAAGTACTGAGATGGTATTAAGAAGTGAGGAAAAACGGCTCAATTGTTCTAGGTATCCATGTCAAAGTAATTACACTGTCTTTCCTGTTTTCTCATCTATTCAAATTGCAAAATACATAGGTTTGACTCTTCAACAGAAGCCTTGTGGGCTTTGGTATGGGATATTGTGCAAAATTTTGACATGAATAAAAAACCCCTTGAAACTAGTACCACTAGTAATAGCGTAGCTTAGTCAAAGCTTAGGAATACGGGCTCGTTATAAGCTAAAACATGTTGCACCAACAGTTCTTACAGAGATTCTCAATGGTCTTAATGTAGTTGTTACTGATATTGAGGGAATCCAGCTTTTGTAAGTGTTCAAGGTTTTCAATTTTGTTAATTAAATTGAGTTGCAAGTAGAGGCAACGCAACTCTGTCAGAGCCTCCAAATTCTCGATTTTTGTTAAGCCGTTGCATTCCAGCCACAAACACTTCAATCCAGTATACTCTTCAAGATTCTCCAGGCGGTCAAATCCTGCAGAAAAAGGTGTGTTAAAATGAAATTGCATTGCCTGAAAACAAGTCTTTGGAAGAGTAAATCTCATTAAACCAGCGCTGCTGAAACAGCCTGTGAGAACACTAGTTGATGGCAATATTTCCACTGAATCAACAGAACAGTATGTGGCCCATAAAGGGCAAAAAATGTATAGGAACCTATTCTGTTCTGTATCTCACGCAGCCCTTTAGGTTCTCAAGTAATACATATTGAGAAAACACCAAACCCAAAGCCAAATGTAGAAGGTAGGTTTAGCATGTCCTATTTATTTAAAAAAATTCTTACTCTAACCTGAACTAACTAGCCATATCATGCAAACAACTGCTCAAAGATCACAAGAGGATGATCCATGTTCATTCTAGACACTTCTTTTTCTTTCAGTAGTATTTGAGAACATGCAGCAAGCGTTTACTCTTTGTTTTCTTCCTGACCATCTTTATTTGGCAGTAAAAAAGTCCCCAAAGCTAGAAAACAGCTTCTTTATACAAACATATTTAAGAAGAAATACATATATTTTCCCCTGACCACAACCCAGACCAGTATTTTAAGACATTTCTCAGAGGCTACTGGTTTGGGGGGGGGAGTGTCCCTTAATTCCTATTGATCCTTTGAAAGACTCCACAAAGTGATTTAGGTCTATAATCAGTTCACTTTTTTACCTTCATATTGACTCATTTTGTTTCACAATTTCATTATTATATAAAATTAAATTATCTTTCTAATTTAAAAGAATTGTTAGATACCTTACTTCAGTGACCCATAAAATAGAGTCTCTGCTAAAACGCTACTTAGGACAATAAACCTAAACAGTCATGTCCACGTCTTACCTTTATAATGCAAGTAAAGCGTATCATTTAAGTATGGGGTCAAGTATAATTTCTGCTGTTTACAGATGTCTTGCAGAACCTTTTTTGTCATTCTAAAATAAGAATGGGAAGCAGAAGCAAAACAAAAAACGTATTTCAGTGCACATTCTGAAATCTTTGGGTTTTTAACAGATTTCATTACAACACAATTAATAGTTCTTTTATGCAAGAGAAACGGCTACAGCTTTCAAGACTATACTCAAAATAAAAAAGCAGTTTTTTTAGAGTGGCTTTCCATTTCTACTTGTTTGAAGTGTGTTACCAGGCTCTTCCTACTTCTGCTAAAAAACGCAGAGTAAGTAGGAAAGTAGGTAGGGAATCAACATTTTAATGAAATGCCGACTCTGAACTAGCACTCAAGACAGTTTTAATATACAACTGTGATTGGCTGGGAATGCCACGGTAAGAAAATTAATAATATCTGTTCAGTTGTAATTGCTTCACGTTCAGCTCTGCTCCTTTTGGGATTTATGCAAGCAAGAAAAGGCTGCTCAGGGCAGCTGTGGGCTCCAGTGAACAGTGCAGGGGCAGAGGACTCGGCAAGAGGGACTGGGCAGAAAGCTACGGTGTGAAACCGCGGAGGCTGCCGGGGCAAAGCACCTGGGCTGGCAGCCAACAGCGGCCAAGCGAGGCCAGAGCTGCACACGGCAGTCAGCAGGACAGCTAAACCCCAACGCGGTGAGTAAGTGGCCTGAAAACTGCTGAAACAGAAATGGATCCCAGTGAAGAGCAGCTGATGGGATGAGTTACGCTGTTATCTGGGACCCTGCGCTAGGCAGCCCTGGGTCGACAGTTTCAGAGAGTTGCTAGTCCTGTAGCAGAGACCTTGCAAAGAATAACAGGACGCTGGTTTTGGAGGCAAGGTGTCCAGGGCTACAAAAAATTTAGTAACGGTATAATGTTTTAACAGAAATGGATCGCAGTGAACTGACAAGAAACTTGGGAACCCAACACCTAGCAAAAACATTCCAAAGTGGAAAATGTCTGTATCTTCCTGCTTAGGAAGATGAGATTCTGTAAAACAAAATTCTAAAATAAAACTTCTAGTAGATACCCCTCACTTAAAGAAATATTGCAATAGTATGATTTTAAATGACCCCAAATTATTTACTGCTTCTAAATCCCGTATTAAAAAAAATGAACTTTGTATTTGTAGGACTAAAGCTTGTAACAGTAAGATTTTCTTGGCGTGAAGATATTCTCAAAATAACAAAAAAACTTGAGTAAAGGCAGTAAAGTTTAATCATCTTTCATAATGAATTTGCTTTTAGATATATTTACTTACTACACTAAAAATCTCAATATTGCTGAAGAATAAAACCATAATACAGTCAACTAGTCAACTGTTCCTGGGGCAATATAAAATACGATTTTCAGCCTGTAACTGCCGTGTAAGCCAAACGTGCCTGACATAAATCTCTGAAGGAATGAAAGAGTTACAAACTTTGAGCAAAATCTTTAAACATATACTGTTTTCTTGCATTGTCAGCACAGGTACGTTATCGTATGCTAGCTACTTGCAGTGTATCCCACTGGTTTTTGTTGTGCTATTTGTAGTAGCATTTAATCAAATTATTAGCATCCTCAGGCAATTTATAGGCTCATAACACGTGTTCCTTCAAAGCACTAATTTTCTTACGTGCGGTTATTGCTCTCTGCCGTCATTCTTCATAAGAACTTAATTCTGAAGTGTGCCAGGCTGATTAGCCCGGGATAATGAAGTTTTCTGTGTAAGTACAGTCCATTCTACCTCCTGATAACTCAGGGAGAGTCCTTCCCTTGACTTTAAAGGACTGTAACTGTCTCTAATACAACAGCTACGTTAAAGTCAGCAGCAACATAAACTTTGGGAAGTTTCACCAACACGTAAGCAGGTACAGGAATGGAGGGTAAATATTGTTCCTTATATATCACTCCATAACTCGCCCACATGACCAGGCTTTCAAGAATGTTATTAAATAGTACCAAATATGGGTTTGAATTTTATTATTTGCTTGCAATGTGCTTAATCGGAGATAACACGAGAATAATCCCATTTCACAACTATTAATGAACAGCCATCGCGGCGTGTGCTGTTTAGGCTGGACCAAAGTTAGAGCCAGAGCTTACAAAGGAGTTGTATCTTCTTGTTAACCACCTGAGGTACCTCTGCTTTTCCTCGGCTAAAAATTATCTTGACAACTGTAATATTTACGTTGTGATGAATTAATACAATGCATTGTCTGAACTGATGCTGAGAAATGGTCAAATCTACTGACAAATGACTCCCAAAAGAGTTTGCACAATTTTCTCCAGATCCATTAAGCAGACTACATCATGTAGTTAGAATGTAGTTTGCTGCTGTGGCCATAAAAAAAACTGTATAGATGCTGGAAATAGCACCAATTCCTGATTTATTGATTATTCTCAAGTTCATCTTCAAAGTTGTTCTCCTGAATTAAGATTAACACGAAGTACAGAAGAATCTCCCATTGACTTCAAGGATGCCGAGGTGTAAATAAAAACCACCCACAAACACTGTATTACCTCACACAGCCCCTCTTTTCTTCTGTCCTTTGACTGAATGAGCTGCGTACGGATTTGTGATCACCATCTGATTTTTCTTCGTTCTGTTGATCTGCTCTGGACATACAGTTGATGGCTTTCTCTTGAGTTTTAACATCTTTGTAAGTAAGAAAACAAGTTGCAGTTTAACAGCATGGCTGGGGAAAAAGTGCCCTGTTGCCAATTACTTTAAAGAAATATTGAAGAGCGCTTGAATATGAATTTCAAGAAAAGAAGTGTTCTAACCAAGATTTTTGCTGACATTTTTAATGAAAGGACAACTTTTTTAGAAGGCAAAGTAGTAAAATAAGTAGTAGCAAAATAAATTGTTGAAATTTGCATTTTTTTTTTTTCAATCTGGAAGTCAGGTAGTACCCACTAGTCTTAAGATTATTATAACGTACAGTGACAATAAAGTACTGGCCCCAATGTTCTTACAGTCTTAGACAGCTACTATATATTACATTTAATTATCAATAATTTGAGTTTAACAAGACTGCTAACTTTGCATGTAAAGAGACTACAGTAATGGCATATCTGAGTCATCTCAAGCACTGTTTGTTAGTTTAGCTCTTCTACAAATCTACCGTTTTGCACTCTTCGGAGGTGTCTCCAGTGCCATACTCATTCAAGCTGTCTAAAGACTGCCTTTGATTAATTGCATTTTCAATACTCTTCCCTTCAGATTCTTACAACAATAAGATAGCAATTGAGTAAGCCTCCGTTATGGCAAAGAATAAACGCATATTGCATCCAGATGAGAAATGACAGACTTGATTTCTAGGCTTTATGTTCACTGAAGTTCCCTAAATTCATCCTAGTGAGCCAGCTGGAAGGGCTCACCTGTGTTGACAGAATTGCCTTCATTTTTGGTTTGGGTAGCTTTCTTACTGGTGTCATTCAGAGACTCTCCTGACAGCTCTTGCGCAGTAACCTCCCTTCCAAGGTCTTTGTCTGGGTCTCCGTTTTGTGATTGCATTTTAAGATATGTGATTTAGACAAACATCAGCCAAGTCAGTATTTGACTTACAATCCAACTTCTAAACAAAATGGCTTTAGTAGGAGAACCTGCTACAGATAAAGAGACCATATGAGTAAATTATCAAGCCCGCACAGAGCTAGCAACCTGGGTCTAGTCACTGTGGAGATCCCAAAAGGCAGGGAGAGCTATCTTAAATCCTGCCCACAGCGGATTTCTCTCAGAGCAGAGGACTGCAGCCGAGAAGCCCCCCCAAACCAGAGCAAGTCACTTTTTTCCGTTCGAAGCCAACACACTGAGGATGCAGCGATGGTGCTCCTTCGAGGCACAGCCTGCTCCTGTGTACCGCCTGCCTCCCGCCCCACCGCAGGCCAGGGGGACTCCCGAGGGAGTTTTAGTCTCCTCACAAGGACTGTGGATGCCGTTACGTTTCCCTGCTGCACTTTTTGCTGTCATAGCCAGGGAGCTCTCTAGACGAGACTCGTGTCCTGGAGCGTGCTGCTACATCTCCCGTTAAACCTGCAGCTCCCTTTACCTGACCTGAGACGCAGGCTCGGCCGGGTGTTCCGACCCAAGCCCCGGCGCAGGGGCTCGGCGGCCGCTCCTGGTCTCGCCGCGGTATCCCCCAGGCAGCAGGAGAACGTACACCGCGAGGGACGGGACGGAGCAGAGAGACCCCGACCGCGCTCCCGCCGGAGGCCCCTAAGGCGCAGGCCGCCGCGCTCCCCGCCTCAGCCGCCCAACGGCCTCAGCCGCCCAACCTCCGCCGTCGCCATGGCGACGCCGCGCGCAGGCCCACAAGGCCCCGCGGCGGCTCCCGGCGGCCCCGCGCGGCGGCGCAGGTGGCGGCGGGCGAGGGGAGCGCGGCGCCGCCGCCGGAGGGCCCGGCCCGCGGGTGAGGCGCGGCGGGCGGGTAGCAGCCCCTCGGGGCGCCGGCTCTGCCTGCGGTTTCTCCCCGTGGGCCGCGGCTGGGGGTTGGCTTCCCTCCGTTACAGCCCGGCCGGGTCAGGGAGGGCCCCGGGCAGGGGCCGGGGCTGAGCGAAGGGCCAAGGGCTTGCCCGGAGCCCGCTATCCCTCACGGGAGGAGGGAGGCCTGCGGCCCGGAGTGCGCTGGTCTCGCAGAGCGCGGGGCGGGCGGTGTGTAACGGCCCTAAAGCAGGCGGCGTTAAGCTGCCGAGGAGGCGGCGGTTGGGTTTTGTGCTTGTTTTAAAAAACTAATGGCTAGTAAAAACCTTGTGAGGCACAGCGAGCTTTCTGCTGAAAGCTGGCGCGACAGCGATGCACGGCCCTGTCCCGTGGCTCAAGGATTTTCAAACCATAAGGACAGGGTAGATGCGGTGCCTTTGCTGGGAAAGGGTTGGTGCTTTGTGACAGCGCCAGGGACGAAAGTTACGCTGCTGTCTCTGAGCTTGCTTTGTGTCTCTTGTAGCCTTCTGTGCTTGGAAGAGCCCGTTGTTTCTTGTGTGCTCAGCTCTCTCCTGCTGGTTATCCTTGCCTTTTTTGTAGGTGGATCTTAATCTTCCAAAAACCAGTTTTTACATGATGAGCTTCCCTTAACTGCTTAGACTTGAATTGTTTTATTTGCAGTATCATTGATCAGTGTCGTTGCAGTATAACTGATTAATAGCTGAACCCTTGAACAAGGGCTACACAGTACCTAAACCAGTGAGGAGGATAGTAGGTGATACCCACGTTTTAGCAGGCCGACTTGTGGCTTTTCTGCGTCAAAACGCCGCTCAGACTGTAACGTGTGGAATCTCAAAGGTTATCCATTCAGTCTGAAAAGTTTACGTGGCCCAAGAGGCGATTGTAATTGCCTGTGTCTCTTATTTTTTTCCAGGCTCCTGATCACCATGGCTGCCGTGGATCGTTTCTACCTCTTGTACAGAGAGATCAGTCGCTCCTGCAGTTTTTACATAGAGGCCCTGGCTATAGTTGGAGCGTGGTATACAGTCAGAAAGTGTGTGTCTCTCGCATTTGACACTTACAAAATGCTTAGGTTGCATTTAATTCCAAAGCTGGGCGGTGAGATTGATCTTGTCAAGCAGTATGGAAAATGGGCCGTGGTCACTGGTAAGCGACTGAAGCAGTATATTTGCTTATGTTTAGATAATATACTGTGCCAGTACTGTAAAACTTGCTCGCTTATATTGCTGGGTGAGCTTTATGTCACAAGCTGGGGCCTGTATTATCTCAGGTTGCAAGTTAATCTGCTTAAGCAGTGACAGTTGTTCAGTGCCTTACTAAATTCAATTCCTCAGGAGATGGGCAAGCTCAGTGTGTTGGCTGACTGCTGGGAAAGAATCACAGAGCAGTTTTTCCCCACATATACAAGCGTAGACAAAGATGCAGACAAATTTTTTTTTTTTTTTGCTATGGGCTTTTCACGTGTGCTCAAGTTCTTCAACAAGGTTTAAGTCCTGTACCTCAGACATCCTCGCCTTTCATTAAGGTTCTACTCTCTGTTGTTGTCATAGAAAATATAAAACTTGCATGAGGTGGGATTGCAGAAGGTTGCTACTGACAACGTTGTCTTTAATGTTGTGGCTTTGAGATCAGCATATTCAGTGCCACGTGACCTTCAGAAAAGGGAATAAAGCTATAATTGAAAGAACTGTCAAAATAGAAGGCTGGGGCTGCTCTGATTTTCACCTTGTTTTTTTTATTTTCTATTCCAGGTAGCACAGATGGTATCGGGAAGGCGTATGCCGAAGAACTGGCAAAGCGTGGTGTCAACATCATCTTAATCAGCCGAAACAAAGAGAAGCTGGAGGCTGTATCTAGAAGCATATCTGAAACCTATAATGTGGAAACAGATTTCATAGTAGCTGACTTCAGCAAGGGGCGTGAGCCTTACCCAGCCATTAAGGAGGCTCTAAAAGACAGAGAAATTGGGATTTTGGTCAATAATGTAGGAATGTTTTATTCCTACCCAGACTATTTTACCAACCTGTCTGAGGATATGCTGTGGGACATGATCAACATAAATATTGTTTCTGCTAACATGATGATGCATATTGTGCTGCCGGGCATGGTAGAGAAGAAGAAAGGGGCAATTGTGAATGTTTCTTCTGCATCTTGTTGTCAGCCAACACCAATGTTGACGATCTATGGAGCCTCTAAAGTAAGTTGGGGTGTGATGTTTAATGGTATGCACTGAAAAGTAGATGCATTATAGGTTGGTTGGTTGGTTGTAAA
The DNA here is from genome assembly GCA_009819775.1 of Phoenicopterus ruber ruber. NCBI lineage: Eukaryota > Metazoa > Chordata > Aves > Phoenicopteriformes > Phoenicopteridae > Phoenicopterus > Phoenicopterus ruber. The sequence goes on from CM020227.1 coordinate 3,196,088, forward strand.
CACATTCAGCAAGGATATCAAAATATGCTTGAAAGTTTTCTAGGGATTTGTTCAAATATCAGAGGTGAATGTTACGTGTAATATGCAGTAAACTCTTTATCCTCACCAATACTGGGCTTTGAAGCAAAGCCAGTGCTATTTGGATTATGTGTGAACTGTGGCATAACAGTAGTTGTAGGAAAAATGTTCCCTTCCTCAGAGGAATGATGCGCAAAGCAAAGTGGCAGTTCTGTGACCCGTTGAAAGGGCCAAGAATTTCATCTCCTCTTCAGCTGAGCTGTGCAGACGTACCTCAGGCTATTTACACACTAGTATTTGGTAGCAAGAGGGGCTATACTCATGCTCCAGCCACCGCTGTGACAAGGGCTGTGGCCAAATCAAGCCACTGCTTCACCTAACACCAAGGGGCAGAAGGCTTCTTACACCGTTGCCTGTACCGTATTTGGGGAGAAGTGAAAAGAACTTCTCCCCCCCCCCCCCCCCCGTAATTATTCTTCCTGAGGAGATCCAGTCAGTAATGAATAGGACGGGGCAGCTGGGTGGTGCTGGACATATGAATGCACATGGGGATGCAGATTTACACTGGATGACTTGCTGCTGAATCCGCAAAAGCAGCTGAGGTTGTAGAAGGATCTTGTCTCCATCGGTGTCTAAACACAAGCGGTTGTTACTCCCAGCTGTCGGTGGCTGCCCTCTGCTGTAGCCTAATCCCCGTGCAGCCGTACTCCTGGGGTAGCTCTTGCGAGTACTGCCTTTTGCCTGGAGCAAAACCAGCTCCTATTACCCCAAGGTAGAAAACTCGTTGCAGATTTTCTTTAGTGTGGAAACTGCCTTAAGATTCCTATTTCTGTTGCAGAGTATCTCCCCCCCGGTTATGCTAAGTGTGTGTAGAACTGCACTCGGAACTAAAACAATTAAAAGGCCTGAATGACGGAGAACAGAAGAAAACCAAGTGTACCAAAGTTTCTTCCTTTACCTTGCATCATTAATCCAAATCCTAGATCAGCAATCCAGTTTAAAGCCTGGCCTCTGTACAGTTACATTGGCACAGAAGCAGGAACAAGCTGCTCTAGCATCCTAAGCCTCTTTGTGCATTAACGGTGTAAGGTGTTTGAAGTGGGTGGGTGGTTTGTTTGTTTGTTTTCCTGAAGCGGGTGTAAGAGCATTTGTGGAAGATGCTCTCACAACAGTTGGTTGGGAACGGTGCCTTTGTGAGACCATTGGGGAGCAGAAACCTGTTCACTCACAAGCCGAGTGTAAAATGCTGTGTCTTGGGGGTAACGGGCTGTGCGGCACAGCAGCAGCGTCAGCACGGCATCAGCGTTGCTGCCTCGATGACGCTGAGCCATGCTCAGTTTTCCATCTGATTCCAGCAATCCCAGTTATCAGGCTTGTGCTTTTTTATGTTACTCTGTAAAAGTAAGATGAACTAAAGGAGGTAATACAGATGCACATAAACAAATGCATGTTTAATTTTGCACAAGGGAGTTGCAGGAAGTAATTACCCTAGCCTCTGGGGAAGATCAGTTGAATTTGAAATTCACCTGTAAATGTATTAAAGAATGGGGCTTCATTTTGTCCTTTTGACAATAGCATGTATAGTTAGCTTTGGAGTGTCCCCTGCAATGTCCCCAAACTAAACAACGTGTCTGGTTTAGATGAAATAAATGTTTCTGTATTGTTTCTAAGCAGAAATTGTCAGATTGTTTGCTAAATTCACATCAGAGAGTTAAGCAGTCGCTTTGTCCTGCAAGTTATTGTACTGTTGCAGGTTTTTAGCAAACAAATAACAACAAATAGAAATGTTGGTAATACTTTAGAAATGTGTATTTTTATACTATTTATTCAAGGTTTTATTTTTTTTTTAGCTGATGTATAAAATAAGCTACAACTTTTCTGTAATTTTAATAAAACTCTGCCCTGAGACTTGATTGTTTTTTAAAAAAAGAAAAAGAAAAAAAGATGTTTCTTTTTGCTTTTGTCTTTCTAGACCTACTTGGACTATTTCAGTAGAGCACTACATTATGAGTATGCCTCAAAAGGAATTTTTGTTCAGAGTTTAACTCCGTTCGTAATTGCTACAAAAATGGTAGCATGCAGCAGCACTGCATCAAAGAGATCTTTCTTTTTTCCTTCTGCTGAAGAATATGCGAGTCATGCTGTTTCGACTCTTGGGTTATCCACAAGGACTACTGGTTACTGGAAGCATGCAATAAAGGTAATAGAATTCATTAAACTATTTCATGTTTGTCAACAGAAGTTAAATAAGCTGTTGACTTCCTTAGGAGCCTGAATGAAAACTAAGCCCATATTCTGAAGAAGTACAATATATATTGTAGGATTTAAAAGCATTGTGCCATATTCTCTCGCTAATTCTGCTTTAGAAAATTATGCTCGGGCATGCTTGTTTTTAGAATGAGAGAGTGAATCCAATTCCCGCTTGAAATGCGCAGCAAAAATGGGAAAGAGAACTTTTTATTCAAAAGCACAGAGTATCTCATTTCACTTGGTGTGCTGCTGACTGCGCAAGCATTTCACTGTCTTCCATGAGCAGAAGTAGCTTTTTTCAATCTTACTGAGCATATTTCTACTTTGGGGAAGAGTGGGTAGGGAGGATGGAAAAATAGCAGGAAAAAAAGCCTACATTTTTATTGTAAGCTACTTGGAAGCAGGTCCTCTGTATGTTAGGTTTTCATTTTGGGGGGCAGACTGTGGGCTCCAAAGTAATTTTATGAACATTGGTCACACCTCGTGCCCTACCTAGTGGCTTTCTATAGCATTAAGTAGAGTAGAAGGAGTTGAAGAAGTGGGGATTAGTCCAAAAGGAATAAAAGCGATGGGAAGGATCCTGGCAAGATGTGGCAATTAAAGGAAGTGGGCAGTATTGCTGTTGCAAACTTGAACAAACTGCTTCAGGATTTATTTGCAGAACCTAACTGTTCAGCTGTGTGCACTGCTTCCAAAATGTCTAAATATATTTATTTTCAGGGGGTTGAATTTAAGGCTTAGTTGCTGATGCTCGAGCAGGTTTTGCCTTGCTTTAAGTGGTAATTTGAGAAAATGTTTGTTTCTTTAATGGAATATATCTTAATCTGTCCCTTGCTTTCTTCCTTTTCTCTTCTCTTGTCTCCCTGTGCCTCTCCACAGTTCACGCTGGGTGAACGCATACCTGAATGGATCTGGGCATGGTTTGCAATGTACTTTTGCAGAATTGTACGCAAGGAAGCTTTAACATGCAAAGTGAAATAGGAATATCCAGATGTCCTGCGTAACGAGTACTATATTCTGAGTGCCGCAAAAATGTTTAGTGAACCTCGGTGGACTTCCTGTAACTTATCCATACCTTACTAAACAAGCTACGTGTAACCTAGACATCAGAAGTCTGGATCCTCTCTGTATCCTTGTATTAAACAGCTCCTCTGCTGCTTTCCTCCATGACAAAGAGCTGATCTTGTTGAGCTTAATCTCCGTTCACTTTCTCTTCAAGGTAATTGGGCAGGAGCGGGTATAGCTTTAATTCTGGCAGTAAATGACTGTCTCTTGCATAGCGCTACATGATGTCAACTTGTAAAGTTGGCAGAATTTGAGAATTCTCCAAATCTGTCAGAAATGGGCCCCCCAAAATCATGCTATTCAAAAAGACAATCCCAGTCAACTGTATTAAGTTTCTTTATTACGTAGTTTTGTGTCACTCTTCTGGTCTTCTAACAGCAGATGTTTGTATATTTTAAGTGCAAATGTTGTTGCTTTTGAGTGATGTTATTTAAGGAACTTCTCAAAGTTAAGGTGTATGGCAAGGTAATATTGACTTGGAGGTGTTTAAATGACTGAAAAGGTCTTACAGAGCTGTAAAGGAATTTGGAGATAAGCTTGTTTGCTTTGTTATTCCAAGTGTTGAATGATCTTGATAATACTTTAAAAATGCCTTCAGCAATCTGAAATACGGCTGGAGAATTGAATAAAGAATGTAAAAACACATTAGCTAAAGAAAAATAATGAAGAAATAATTTTTTGATTTAAAAATACTGATTAGTTTCCTAAGATAATAAAAAACCTTTTTGAAGTTTTGATGCTGTATGATTTTGATGTTTTTATTTATATAAATAAATACGTTTATGCATATGTACTTACTAGAAGTCATCTGGTAATCATACACTGCTCATACGTGTTGCAGGCTCTACATCTGAGAGTCAGGAAAGCTGTCCTTTCTGTGTACGCATAATTGCTACCTGGAAGAGGGACAGGACTTAGGAAGAATGTTCTCCATCTTTTTGTATTTTATATTATCCTGGGCTCCTTAGTACTGCTTCTGTAATGTTATACTGAACTATCAACCCCATGAAATAACTATGCAGTGTCTTATACACAGTAGCATGACTCAAGGAGCATCCTCCCCTTGTTTGTGCTAGTATTTGCTGCTTGGATGTTACGGTGCTGTATTTCCTGATGGTGACAACGGGAGGTCAGTATACTACACTAGCTTGCTCCCTGAAATACCCCCTGGAGGACATACAACAGTTGCGTTGTGTTGCTGAGTAATGCAGTTGTGATTATGAAGTGGGTATCTGTTGCTCCTCCGCAGTAGCTCTGGACTGGTAATGTTAAAACCTGGAATTCTAACAGTGCCGCCCCCCCCACAGCTTTTATGAGTAGGTTTTGTAGAGGATAATTTAATACTCATCCCCGTCCAGAACTTGGTACGAATTTGTTTGTAAATAACTTAATTCTTAAGTTGTATTGTGTGAAATCTTCATTAGAGCTCTTAAAAAAAAAAAAAAAAAAAAAAATCCAGACGCTTAGTCTAGTGAAACTACTCCTAAGTTTCATGATAGTGAATAACCTGTTGAGGTACCCAGTATATTTGCTGAGCCACGTAGGAAGATACTAATGCTTGAATTACTGTCCAGAGTGAAATTTAGGTTGTGATTTTTATACTGAAGGCGCTCCCTCCCTTCACACTCGTTCCTGTTCTGTTGCTGCAGCCCCATATTCTCAGTTCTTTTGGGGGGGAAGGAGGGGGAGAAGATGGGGAGCAGGCCGGGGGGGTTACCAGGGGCAGGGACTCTTGAGTTTTATGTCCTGGTGCTCTCCTTTCAGCTGACCCCAACCTCAGCTGGCCCTGAAAGCTCTTTGCTTCAACTGCACAGTGTAAAAAATAGGTATTGGTGTTGCTAATAATGACTGACACTTGTTTGTAAAGGGGATTTAAAGGAGGCTGGGTGAACAAATGCATTCATTTTTATCAAAGGCTTAAATGAAGGCTGAGAAATGTGAAGCTGTGTAGCGTTTCTACTCCTGTCTCTCCCTCACACTGTCCGTTCCTGTCAGTAACATCCGCATCTTAAGTTTTCCTGGCAGGAGTTAGACCCCAATCAGCCATATCCGAATAATCTGCCTCTCAAACCACCTGCGGCTGCTGCGCGGCCTCCTTACCGACCCCGGCGGGAAGCGCCTCCCGCGCCGCTGCCCGTTACGGCCGGGCTCGAAGACGGTCGTGCCCCCGTAGCGGCCCCCGCGCGCATGCGCACGGCAGCGCAGCCCCTCCGCGCCGTGCGCATGCGCCCGCCCCGCGGGCCGCTATGGGGCTCTCGCGAGAGCGCTGTGGTAAACAGTGCACAAAATGGCGGCGGCAGGCCCGGCGGCGGCGGCGGCACGGTGAGCGCGGCGGGCGGGGGGAGCGGCGGAGGAGGAGAGCGGGACGGAGGCGCTGCTGCCGCCGCTTCTGCGCGCGGGCTGGGGGAGCGCTGTGCTGTCAAGCTTTGGGGGGTGCGGAGCGGGGCGGGCAGCACCCGGGCCTGCGGCACCCGGTCGCCGTTCCCGGTGCTCGCTCCCCCTCGTCTCTGGGATGGCCTCGTTCGCCGCCGTGCTCCGGGCGGCTGCTGCGCGGAGCTATCGCCGTTCTCCGGCCGGCTGTCGCTCCCCCCTCAGCCTCTCCCGGCCGGGGGACGGGTTGGGAGGGCCGGCGCTGCCCCGCACGGCGCCTGGGCTTTAACCTCGCCGGGGCGGCGCTAACGACCCGCGGTAACGGGCACGGAGTAGATGAGTTTACCCGTTCGCTGTCTGCGGTGCGGTGGCGGGAGCAGCAGCCGGCGGACTCTTCAGTGGCAGAGGCCGAGCTCCCGGGGCTCGGAGCTCTTCTCCCAGCGGCGCGGCCCCTGAACGGGCTGGCTCCGGCTGCCCGCGGCCTCCACGCCGATGCTCTCTGGGCCTCTCTCAGCCGGCGATCTCTGCGGAGTTCCCATCGCTCGGTCTGGGTACCCTCACTTCAGAAAAAACAGGGAGTAACTCCAAGCATAGCTGTTCTAGGCGATGGACAAGTTGGCAAGTTTAACTCCTTGTCCAGCTCCACACGGTAAGGGTATTGAACAGAATAAAGTTGTGAGCATGCTGTTCCTTTGCTCTTAGCTTCCATCATATTTCAGCATTGTGCTTACATACAATCTGTTATCTGCCATAAGGATGTTTATTTTACTCATTTGTGTAGTTGACTTATTTTATTGCTATAGGGGTTATAAGCCCACAGGTGATAAGGTAGCCAGAGCTCAGCCAAGATCAGCAGTTAACGTACTGTTATTGTGTCTAGTTTAGGGATGAAGAGGAAACTTTGTAATTGCAGACAGTTTACAGTCTGTTATGGTGTTGTCTGTCAGCTGGAAATAGGGGAGTTCTGTCCCTATTGCAAGGAAATACTTGAGAATGCTAAATAAAGTTAAATAAAAAATGAAGTAACAGCTGTCACGTGCAGACTCGATTCATTCTGTTGCTCTGCAATGAGATCAGCCCATCATTCTCCTAAACAGTGTGAATCCCCTAATAAGGCTTCTGCTTTTCAATCCTGGTCCCTGCAGCAGTGTATAGTTCTGTTCTGCTTCTCCACGTGGTGTGACAGACCAGACAAAAATGTTGCTCTTCGCTTATCTCTTAGTGGCCTTTTACCTATCAGTTGCTGGTCAAACGCTTGGAATGTAAAAAATACTAGCATTGCAATTTTTCTTGAACACTTCCTGCACCTTGGAAGATAAAGTGAAGAAGCTTCCCCTCCACATGAAAAACACTTGCAACAATTTCCTTTATCTTCACATTATTACATCTGTAATCCTAGCCCTTAATTTCTCAGGTGCCTGTGTTGTAGTAACACACATTCCACCTCAAGAAAATCTGAAAGATTTTTTCATGCTAATTTTCTCTTTCAAGCACTGGGACTGAAAGTTTGCTTTGTGTAGTATCTCTTGTCCTTACCAGGCCTTGGCATGGAGTTTGAATGCGATTCTCCTTGTGTAAAATGACGTATCGTAGCAGAATTTGTATTTGCCACATTTGTGATTGGAAGAAACCACCATGCTTTTTTAAATGTCTGTGGACACTTTTTATAATGTTAATTTTATTTTGTGCTTTACTTCTTCCTTGCAATGGGCCTGGCATGTTGTTTTGTTCTCTTCGTTCCCCTTACACAAAGGATGGTAGAGTTTGGTTGTCATCGTTGCCTGTTCTATTGTCAGGTTAATACCTGAGTGTTCCACATGCGCTCTGGTGCAAGCAAGGAAGAGATTTGAGTGTTTGTGAAAAATTACTAAATGAAACATATGAGCAACTTTTTCCTTATTATTTCTGATATGAACTGCCAAAGGTGTCTATCTTTTGTGATTTTCAGGCTACACAGTTGCACAAACATGAATCTAATTATTTTCTATATTGCCCTGCCTTACAGGTTGGCTTGCAGTCAGCTTTGGTAATTCTTCTAGGGAGTTAACTTTGCCATCAGAAATGGAGTACAGGACTCAGCTACCACATCCTGAGTGACCGAATCCTTTAATACAAAATGGAGAAGAAGCGTAGAAAGAAATGAGCCTGTTTATTAGGCTTTACCTCAAAAGACCATGAAATCTCTACTTATTTTGGACACAGCTTTAAGAATATCCAGTTGATCAGCACAGTGAAAGCAACGTTTACTGAAACAAAAATGAACTAGTTTATGAAGAAGAAAATTGTGATTTGAATATATGGAATTTTTGGAATGAAACCATTTTCTTCTATGACCATGAAGTTTGCAAACATCTGGTTTGTTCTGGTTGTTATTTTACTCTGTGGCAAAAAACACTTCGGTACCAGACTAGGGAATTCCTCTCATGAGGCTCACATATGTCCTGGATGTTCTCGCCTTACTTTGAAAGTGGAATTCACTTCGACAGTCGTGGAGCATGGTAATAAAGAGTTAAGCAGTAAAAAAGAAAAAAAAAAATCCTTGTGAGGTTCAAGTGTACGTTAGTGATTTGTGGTGTTTGTGCAATTGTAACATTCAGAGAGTTTCTGTAGAAGCATATTGTCTGCTAAATTCACAATATTCAAAAAGAGAAACAGCTTTTTGAAAGGTTCTTGGTTTTACTGGAGACAAGATTCAAAGAGCAAGAGAAGGAAGAGGGGGGGAAATAATGAGGATGATAAAAGTGAAAATGGAGTGTGAAGGATCAGGTGGGCAAGTCTGATCACTTTGGTGTGTTTAGTAGCTGTTTGTTTCGACCCAGATGGTGGTGTGGTCGGGGCTCTTTTATGAAATGTAACCGCAAGTGGGCCTTGAAGGGGTAAGAAAGGCAAGAGATCTCTGTGGGTTTGTTCAAGAAATGGTTTGGAAGCGATAATACATGCGTGGAAAAATTGCAAAGATAATTGTGAAGGGAGCAGATGAAAGGCAAAGTGAGGCAGATATCGCTGCTGCGATGGCAAAGGATAGCAGTAGGACACCTTGACCCTGTGTCCACTTAATTGCCTCAGGTCCCGTAATGTTCCCGCAGCGAAGCTGTGCGTGTGCCTGGGTGCTTACAGGCAGCGTGTCGGTAGCGACATTTCTGTGCGTAGTTAGCCGAAGACTTACTGTGGTAAATGCGGTGGTGTGCGCTGGGGCTGAGGTCCACCCACAAATCACTAATCTACATCAAGGACTGGACTGTTGGGGCTGGCTTCGTTCTCTGTGCTTGTCGTAGTTGGTGTCAGTAGTTGGCACTAAACCTCACTACCCTATAGATGTCTTTAAATCACATGTGTCAAGAAGCATATTGAATTGGCATATCAAGCAGTTGTTTGTACTGCTGGATGTAACATTAAGTCTGTTCTGTCCCCCCTACTCCCCACTCATCATTTCACCTTTCCATGATATTTACAATTTACCTTCCTTTCAGAGGTTTTTATCATATTTTGCAAGTTTCCTGATTTAAAAAAAAAAAAAAAAAAAACAGCAGTATGTAGTGCAGAAATAAATTGCAGATTCTAAAAGCAACAACAAAGTGCTTCAAATTGTGATTATATGTTCTGGATAAAGAAAAAAAGAAACATTCAGACCTTTGTGATGTGAATGTGTGAGTAAGCTGCTTAAACATCAGTTCTGATAAGTTGTACTCTTGTTCCAGAGTATATTGTGGCTTTTAATGGATACTTCACAGCTAAAGCTAGAAGTAAATTTATTTCAAGTGCACTAAAAAGTAGTGATATTGAGAATTGGAGGATTGTACCTCGCAACAACCCAGCCAGTGACTATCCTAGTGATTTTGAAGTTATTCAGATCAATGAGAAACAGAAAGATGGAGTACTGACACTGGAAGATCATCCAAACATCAAGCGTGTAACACCTCAGCGGAAGGTCTTCCGATCGCTCAAATATTCGGAGCGTAAGTAATTTTCTGTGTGGTTGCATGAGATCTGCTTTGGAAAAGTCTTCTCAGCCTTATTTCAGACCATCAGCTTAGCATTACATAAATGAGAAGTGCCCTACATTTTTTTTCTTTAATTTACAGAAATCTATTCTTTTGCCTATAAAATTATCAGGGTCTTGTCATACCTTTGCTAAAGCATGGCAATGATTCCATCTACAATGTAGAAACGTTTCTTTTGCAGCAGTCAGTTACCTGAGACTATGAACCACTATATCCCTAGTAGATAAAACACAAGCTTTTACTGATTTTGATTAGTGAAAATGGATAGTCACTTGTCTAAAACTTTTGTTGTAACAATATGTGTATATTTGCACAAAAAACTAATCTTTTGTGGTTTTCCTCATACTGTTTTTTTCTTTTCTTCATCCTAATTCTACGTAGCTGATCCAATCTTGCACTGCAATGAAACCAGATGGACTCAAAAATGGCAGTCATCTCGTCCCTTGCGAAGAGCAAGTCTTTCTTTAGGTTCTGGCTTCTGGCATGCAACAGGTCGACACTCAAGCAGGCGTTTGCTGAGAGCTATCCCACGCCAAGTTGCTCAGACCTTGCAGGCAGACGTCCTCTGGCAGATGGGTTACACAGGTCTGCTTTTGTCTGTTGGCTTAGAACAATTACCTTCTTTGAAAAACAAGTGGAGTGTAAGGAAAGGCTAATTTGCTCGTATGTGTTAATCTCTCATTGGGTGCCAGTTCCGGAAAGATTGAGAAATACTTTGTTTTGAGATGGCGTTTTATATTTATGGAGTGCTCTTCTCTGTGTGTGTGCTGTACTGAAGAGAAATGGGTCATATTTATGATCTGTGGTTGAATTTCTGAACTGGAATATGAGTTTTCTTTAAGATCTATAACTTAGCTTGTAAATTGCATGCTACGTGAAACATAAACGTTTTCTTTAACTTGATAGAATAGATTTGCTATGAAGCTGAATCGGAAAAAGCGATGCTTTTCTATTATAGGTGCTGGTGTAAGGGTAGCAGTGTTTGACACTGGTCTGAGTGAGAAACATCCACATTTCAAAAATGTAAAGGAGAGAACAAACTGGACTAACGAGAGAACCTTGGATGACGGTGAGTTCCTGTGCACAGTTGTCCAACTGTTTCTGACACTGGTGTGTTCAGTTTTCCATTGTAAAACTGCCATTGCTGCTGTGGTGCCAACATCTGTGGAAACTGTGTATCTTGAGATTTTAAGCTTAATTTTGCAGTGTCCCGAGCACTTTGTACTCATACCAAATTCTACAAGGAATATCAAGGTTCCAGGAGGGTGTTGCGTAAGTCTCCTTTGAATCGTATGTGGTGTTTCATCATAGCATTTGAAAAATGTCAGGGCAAGAAGACGTTACGCAGGCATAAATACCTTATCGAAGTAGGTGGAGGTGAGAGCAAACCCCACAAAGCTGTTTCTTTCCTGTTGCTTTTTGCGTATTCTGCTGTTTCACAGTGCATACGTATTTCCATACTTATGAAGGAGAGAATTTTCCTTGTTTACTGTGCAGTCCTAAACTAATCAGAATTTTGGCACCTTCTTGTAAAGTTTTTCTAATCTGTATAGTTTTCATCAAGAAACACTGTGCTAGGTCATGCCCATCAGCATTCCAAAGAGCTTTTTATTTTCTGCAGTATGTTTGTGTTCCTTTGTCACAGGTTGACCCTAACTTGCCCTGATCGTATGCTTTCACAGATTATTAACTTCGTACAGTCTGGGTCAATGAGTCAGTTGGCAATTTAATCCCTTTAGAGTTCAAGGTGTACACATATCTTGCTCAGTCTTGTGTGTACGTCCGTAGTTTTATCATATGTAATATTTCTTTGCGTTGCAGCACCTGCTTTTTGTAGCACTTTCTATTAGTTCTGTGCCCAGATGGTTGCTGGACACGCAGATTTGGAGTACAGAAATATAATGCAGGTAGTCCCATAAAGCAAAAGCTAAATTAATTTTTGAGGAGAGGAAAAAATGTGTTTTCTTGTCTCATTTTTCATCCTTAACAAAATATAGTTATTGTGGAGACATGATAAAAATCTTTTAAGAAATATACATAAAAATACATTGGCCTTGTGACTTGCATTTTCCAAAATAACCTTTTTCTCTCATGATTGCTTTGTGTGGCTCTTGATTTCATTGGTAGCAATCAAGAGTGGATAGACTGGAGAGAGTATCACTCAGAGTTTCATCGGCTGGCTGGCTGGCTAGACAGTGCTGGAAATTCTGGCCCCACTCAACCCAGTAGCAAAATGTGATTTAAGAGGACTAGAACTGAAGCTGATGTTTGCAGGTTGTTGTAAAGTCTGTTAGATTGATGTGATTTTTGGTATAGGCAGTGTTTAACAGTACAGATCCTTGACAATGAAATGGTTTGTCTTCTAACGTCTTACTTTGTTTCCTTCTCTCTGTGATAGGTTTAGGCCACGGGACTTTTGTAGCAGGTGTGATAGCCAGCATGAGAGAATGCCAGGGATTTGCTCCAAATGCAGAACTACACATTTTTAGAGTGTTCACCAATAACCAGGTAGCTATTTTACATGTGTTTCAATTTCTGCCTTTCCAGATTACCACTGTATTAATCATTTCCTTTGGGAATATTGCAAGTACTTGTAAATGTTGACGTATTTTCTTTAATAAGTGAGAAGGATAGATCTTTCTGTTTCTAAGAGACTTACTACAAGATGTCGTACAGTTTCCAAATCTGGCATATTTTTCAGAAATAATGCGTGAAAGTCTGATCTGTATAGTGTTGGAGCAATCACTCAAATGTACTGAGCAGTAGAAATACTAGGACACCATTGTCACTTTTGTGCTTTATCTTGGTGGTGTTTCTCCTCTCTGTCTGAAGTCTATATTGTCATGGAATCACTGGATTTTCCAATGATAGCTTTTTTTCCTCTCTTTCCTACACAGGTCTCATATACATCTTGGTTTCTGGATGCCTTTAATTATGCAATTTTAAAGAAGATAGATGTATTGAATCTAAGTATTGGTGGGCCAGACTTCATGGATCATCCGTTTGTTGACAAGGTTAGTACGAGGAAATAAAGTGGTCATGGCGTTTCTATGCCTCACACGAACGCTGGACGTGCAGAGCTGCTGACGGTTTCTGGTGCTGCTGACAGTTTCTGTGGAGTTTCATTTGCATGAGAGAAATTTTGTACAGTGTACAGGCTTTTAGGAATATATTTAAGAAATGGATTTAAAAAAAACAAACGCAGCCCAAATATTCACAGAGCTGTGGAAGCATGCCCTTTTACAAAATACTGTATATACTGCTAGGAAGTGTGACTCCCAAGCAGGCAACTAAGTGGGCCCTTAATAGAAGAAGCTTAACTGAAATCCACCCTTGATTTGGTTTTGTTTTTTTTTTTAAATCTCTGCATGATTAATTTATTTCATGTTAAAAATATGTATAGCATGAATTTAGCAGCAAATTGTTTAAGAACAAATAGGTAAAAAATACAGGCAGTCGTTTCAGTTATGTGATAAGAGATTTGTTTCAAGATGAGGCGGAATTAGGTTTTTGTCTTTGTAAATGACATGGTTCCCTGGATTGTTATCTGTCCTTCAAAAGCACTAGGTGAAGTAATTTACATTTTAAAAAAGGATAAAATCTTTCTTTGTAAAGGGTAATTAAGGGATTTGATGCATAGAAATTCTTCCTTTTTTTTATGATAACCTGCATTGAAATTTAGTTTGACAGTGGCTTCACTACTCTCCCCAGAGTATTACCGGAGGGGACTCAAAATAACTTGCCTTTGGCGTCTGGAGTGCTTTGTTATGGACAGGAGTTTTTCTCTTGGTGTAACCTCAATACGTACTATCAGCAGTGTTGCTGTTGAGGCTGGGTTTTTAGTCACAGAATCTTAAGAAAGTTTGGATTTTAATACTGAATATACCAGTGAGATGTATTTTATAAGTCTCAGTAAGAAAGAGGGGTTGGACTAATCGTTTGCTTATGCCAGGCCCCATGGAGTGTACGTTTGTTAGAAAAGTCTCTTTTTTGGTGGCAGAGCCTTATTGTAAACATTATTTTTTGTAGGTATGGGAACTGACAGCTAACAACGTCATCATGGTCTCTGCTATCGGCAATGACGGCCCTTTGTATGGGTAAGTTTCAATGACCACTTCAAACAAAAGCAAATATGTTGTTATTATATGTTTTTGGAAGTAGTTGTGCTTGGTCAGGAAGTTTTCCCTCCTCCTTTTTTCTGTAATCTGTTTATAGAAAGTGACTCAAGTTATACTCTTTCCACTGTCTTTGTCACTTGCTGTAGTAGTGCAGCAATTTGTGAAGTACTTAGCTAAATATTTTTCATTGAAACAGTGGAAAGTCAGTGAAAGACGAATGGCAATACTTCCAATTGATATTTCCCTGTTAGTGTGAGCAGACATCTTTGGGTGCTGATCTTGGGCTTAAGGAATATAGACGGGATCAAGCTAGAATGATTTGTGGTATGTTTCTAAAATAAATGCCTAAAAATAGATTTTGTTTTGTCTTCAAGATACATGGTTTGGTAGTTACTGAGTTAGTTACTGAGTTACTAGCTGCCTGAAAAGTTGCTCTTGCTTGTTAAGTATAACTGTATCAGGTAGGACCAGAATTTGTTTCTGTGGAGATTAAAAAAAGTGTCTGACAAAAATCTGATGGCAGCATGTCAGTTATCAGGATAAAGTTATGACTGTGTCTTGTTTTTTGGTTTGTTTTTTTTGGTTGGTGTGGGGTTTTTTTTCCCATCTTCCTATCTCCCAACTTGTTCTAGGACTCTCAATAACCCTGCTGACCAGATGGATGTGATTGGAGTAGGTGGCATTGACTTTGAAGATAATATAGCTCGCTTTTCATCTAGGGGAATGACCACTTGGGTAAGAAACTTTAACTATGGCCAGCCACATTTGCAGGGCCTTGGAAAGGGAGCCTTTTTTGAAGGGGTAATCCTGTGCAGATGGTATGTGTGGAGTAACCAGTGATAAAAGATTTCATCAAAGATCAGAATAGTTAAAGATTGTAAGTCTTGAAGCAAGAAGCTTAATGTTCTTTGCAGGGTTTCTCGTCGTTAATCTTGACCACTGTTGGCATTCTTGATGTATTTGTAAAATGTCCAGTACCTTTTGACTTACGGTGAGGACTTGCCTGTGTGGTTAAATCAGCAAAAATGAAGTCCTGCTCTTGTCCTTCCTTTAGTTTAAAAACCCTAGGATTTCCAGACACTACATGTAACGTTGCACTTATTTGCCTGTTGAACTGAGGTGATGGCTACTGCACACACGATTTCAGATGAGATTGCATTGTGATCTTGATTAAGGGGACTATTACATGTTTCTGTTTGTGCTGCATCTCATACATTGGCCAGGTAGCAGCGTGGTTATCATTTTGTCAGTGGTTTCATGCTTAGCATAGATACTAGAGTAATCGGCAGAAATGTTGATGTTGAAACGCTGAGAACTTGTCATAAACGGCTTGAGTCCTTCTTTAGGTGTTACTTGCTATTCCGTGATGCTGAACCTCAGCTAATTTAGTTGATAATTTTACTTCTGAATGACCTGCAGTTAGTTTAAATGCCCAAATGAAGCAACCAGCGTTCATTATGTATTAGGGCAATAATCCGTGCGTTTTCTTTCACAGGAGCTGCCTGGAGGTTATGGTAGAGTGAAGCCTGACATTGTTACTTACGGCTCTGGAGTGAGAGGTTCTGGTATGAAAGGTGGATGCCGCTCTCTCTCTGGGACAAGCGTAGCATCTCCTGTGGTAGCAGGTGCTGTTACTTTGTTAGTAAGGTAAGTCTTAAGTAAGAATCTCTAAAAAGATACTGATGCAAGAGGATCATAAAAAGCCCTTAAAGAAACCCACCAAATGAAACTAAATTGTGTTTAGGTGTAGGAAAACAAACTCAGAGGATAAAATCAGGGTTCTTCTGCCTGAGATGTTACCTTGTCTGACTAGCTCTAAATTTCCTGGGAAAAACTTGAGAACTGTTTTGAATAATAGTTACATCTTTGAAAATGTAACTAGGGAGAACAGTGCTTCAAAATAATTTTGTCACATTTTTGAATCATTTTGAATTGCTGAGCTTCTGTCAATTGTGTTAAAGAAGAGCAGCTGCTCAAAGTAGGCACCTGTAGCAAATAATTATCTAAGTACTTGTAAATTTTATAGGATTTAGGGGTTTATGGCTGTTATCCGGTTGCGTAAGTCATCTGTTGCACACTGAAGAAGTTGAAAGGGAAGTAGGAGTTGTAAGTCTGTACTTTGTGTTTGTAGTTGCTACTACGTAAGGATGAGACGAACCTTTATTTGAAAAACGAAAAACACGCCAAAAATTCAAAGTCGTCATCATATTTCCTCCATAAAATGGTGTGTTTTCTTTGAACGACAAAGCTATTTTTCCCCCCTGAAGAGTCATGTTGCGAAAGATACCAGCAAGTTTCCAGTTACAGAGGCTTTGATTTTTTTTGTTTTTAATTATTTTTTTATTTATCATATAAAAATACTACCCTGATTGTAATGACTGCTGGTCATGGAGCATGTTGTAAGGAGAAGAATTCACGTAATATTAGTTTTTAAGAGAAATGTGTCAGAAACTTGTCACTCTTCAGCCGTTCCAGTGAGAAATCAAGTAATAATAGACAAGCATGAACTGTAGATGTTACAGCAACCTGATTTTTGATTGCATTTTCTTTAAATCGAATGACTGTTAAGGCAGAATGGTAAAGAGGACTAGCTAGAAACTGGAATAACCTAACGTGATCTATTGTTTCCTATTTCAGCACAGTTCAGAAGCGCGAAATGGTGAATCCAGCAAGTATGAAGCAGGCACTTATTGCGTCAGCACGTAGACTTCCTGGAGTCAACATGTTTGAACAAGGACATGGCAAGTTGGATCTTCTGAGAGCTTATCAGATCCTCAACAGCTATAAACCACAGGCCAGGTTAATTCTAATCCTTAATTAATTAATTGTACACTATAATCTGCTGTGTTTCTTGTAAGAGAGCAGGTGATGCATGTGCAACTCAGTTGAGCAATGTGTGCTTATGCAACCAAGAGAACTTGCACAGATCTTACGTAATCCTGAAGCATGAATTTTGACAAGAGTGGATGAAAAGTCAATGTATTTTTGCCTAAGTTAGAGCAGTGTAGGGGATGAAGTGTCTATGAGAGCTAAATTTACTTTTTATGCTAGCCTCAGATGTTATGAATAATGTAACCTAGAACGCAATGGAAAAGTACTTAAATTTTAACTTTCAAAAATAAGAACATTCTCACTGTGCTGCAAAGTTTCTTTTGTTTTGTGAAAATCTTTTCAGAAAACTCAAAAAAAATTAGAGGGGGAGGAAAGAAGGTTTTGGGGCAGATTTGGGAAGCGAGGTGAGAGCTTGATAGAGTAACTGTGACTGGCATGTTTTGTCTGTAGTTTTTTCATAGTTATATATAGTGGCATGTTCTTCTTCTGTTTATTGATTTATTTTTTTTAAATTTTCATCCTGCTGTAGTTTGAGCCCAAGCTATATTGACTTGACGGAGTGTCCCTACATGTGGCCCTATTGTTCTCAGCCCATATATTATGGAGGGATGCCAACCATTGTTAATGTTACTATCCTTAATGGTATGGGAGTCACTGGGAGAATTGTAGACAAGGTAAGACTTCACAGTGTTCCATGTCCTGACTAGTAACGTTGCTAAAAGCTTCCCAAAAAAGACTATTTTAGCTGTAAGTTTCATAGAACAAATTGGATTTCTTACTGCTGAGAGCAAGAGATGCAAAATGTTTGATTTTAAAGGACGCACCCAGATTAGTGAGATTTGTCAACATGAGCTGTCTGCAAGTTTTCAAGCAATGCATTGGTTTCAGGGGCGTGTAGTGTTTTATCTTTGTAAAACCAGTTTGGATTGACAGGTGCTTAGAGATTTCTTTGTATTCTCTGATAGCATTTAAAATCTTCTGGATAGACTTTCCTCATCTTTTTTTTTTTTGTTGTTTTTTGTTTTTTGATCTGAAGCATAAGCAATCTCAGTAAAGGATCCTGACATTATATTCTTCCACGGGTCAGAGTGACCTGAATGTATTGACTTACCAAGGTCTGCTGCAAAACCTGTTCTTCTACACCAGTGATGTTGAGCATGTTGGTTGACGAGGGAGGTTTTTAAATTTGGGGTTTTTTCATTAAGCTTTAAATAAGTTTAAATGTAGAACAGATTTGGGAATTAATACAAGTTAAATAAGGCACCTATCCCAAACCTCTAGCTGATGTAATTGAACTTAATTTCAACATTTTAGTGTGAATCCTGAGGTCTGTTTTCATTTTAAGCTTACATTAAAGGGTATTGAAGCGCTTATCCAACATCATTAGCTTATAGCAATACTCGGGACACAGCTGATGTAATTTGCCTGTCTCTGTTACAGCTCTCTTTGTTACTGAAAGGCAATTTTGTGTTCTTCCCAATAAATTCTTGCACAGGACCCCAAAAGGTTAAAACAGGTGCACTTAGGCAGCATGCTGTTCAGGTAGCTGCTTAGAGAGTCCTGCCTCTGAAAAGCCTGTAGTCGGATCATTAAGGCTGTCACGAGTAGGTTGATTCACTGACACGACACCAACCTTTCAGGCTTTGTGGACATTTTTTAATTTGACATAATCTTCAGAAAAGCCAAGATTTGTTATTTCTTTGTGCAGAGGAAGCGGGCTATGTGTGCAAAAATTAGTGACTGCAAATACTGGTTTACTAATGTTCTGTATTCTTCATTTCACAGCCAGACTGGCAACCCTATCTCCCCCAAAATGGGGATAATATCGAAGTGGCTTTCTCCTATTCCCCTGTGTTGTGGCCTTGGTCCGGATACTTAGCAATTTCCATCTCTGTAGCAAAGAAAGCAGCATCTTGGGAAGGCATTGCTCAAGGTCATGTTATGATCACAGTATCATCCCCTGCAGAAAATGAAGTAAGTTCTGTGCATTTTGGGTTTTCTGTGTTAATAATTATTAAAACTGCTTCCCGATATACAAACACCTTCTTTTTAAGGGGTTACTCTGGTCCCGTCATTTGAAGCATAAGTTATGACTGGGGTCAGGAAGTCGAAGAGTACAAATAATGATCATTATAGTTGAGAGCAGGATTAACCTGCGAATTGGATATGCTTTAGAATCGGAAAACCTCTCTTTGAGAGGGACTTCGTAATTACATTTGTTTAATATGAATTCCAAGTAATGTGTTTTGAAAAAGAGATTACTTAAATATATTTCTTCTAGAACCATGTTTAATTGTTCCTGAGAAGATTTTGAATGATTGAACCAAATCGCAGTTATAACATATTTTAAGTATTTTACATTCTGAGCATAAATATAAACTGTTGAGTGCAGAAAAAATACTATGGTGATTTAAGGCAAAAGTCATCTCTTTGTCTCCAGAGCTGGTACAGGTGACTAAAAGCAGATTTGCTACCTCCATTTTTTTGGTCTTTTACAATCCACAGTTAACTGGTGAATGTTCCTGTGGGGAAAAAGGATTTCACTGTAGTTTTTTCTGTCCTTCAGTCTAAGAATGGTGCAGAGCAGACTTCAACGGTGAAGCTTCCAATAAAAGTGAAGATTATTCCTACTCCACCTCGTAGTAAGCGAGTCCTTTGGGATCAATATCATAATCTCCGTTATCCACCAGGATACTTCCCCAGGGATAATTTGAGGATGAAGAATGATCCGTTAGATTGGTATTTATCTCAGGCTCTATTAAATCAGTATTTCTTGATTTGTTGTTAACAATACGGGATAACTTTACTGAATTCCAGAGAGCTCTGGCCTTTTTCAGTGTGGCATGGGGTTATCTTTTCTAAGAAATCCATGAAAAGCACTTGGACTCTGCATGCTTTTGGTGCAGGATTTTTTTTTTTGTGCTTTGTGGTTTTATTCACAGGAAATGAAAAGCTTTTAAAATGCACATTTAAGATACTGAGATTTTTGTTTGGCTTCCAAAGTGTAGCATTTTTCTTTTCTGCCCTAATTTCTCCCAGGAGGTTAAGGGGGGTACATTATTAGCCGCGTCAGCATTCACTTATCAAAAAACCATGAGAAATTAGGAAGACTGAATCCTAAAGAAGAAAGCCCTTGTCTGTTGAGGGAGGCTGTCTTCGAAGCAGGGCGAGGCTCAGCTGACCTGTTGTCTTTCATAGATGGAGAGGGAAAGCATCCATAGGAAGAATCGTGCAAGAATGTATAAGTGAGGGTTAATTGGGTCAGTGACGAAGACGTGGGCTTTTGGAAAGCTGCTTTGAGCATGCAGACGTGGCAAATGGATAGGAACTCGCTGCTGAGTTTCAGCAGTTATTTACAGGTGGTCCTGTGTGCTTCTTCCAGCTAGGAGTTAAAACTGCTCTTACTGGCTCTTTTGCGAGGAGGAAGTCCCGTGAAGAGCATGTGGCTTTAATGCAGCAGTGTTTCTCTGTGGTGTGATGCAAACATGTCGAATTATGCTTTGTAAGGGACATGCTTAATCTCTGGCTGTGGCTGTATAACTAACTCTTCTCTGTAGCACTCAGAACCAGTGTCATTTGTGAAGAATTTTGCAAAGAGGAGATGGTGCTTGGAAAACTACAGGTTATCATTTGAAAAAAATGAACCTTTTAGAAAGGAACTAGGAAGTAATCTATAATTAGAGGATTTAAATCAGATTTCTGCGTGCCAGATTTAAATGTCTTCAACACTTTTCTCTTTTCCTAAGGAATGGTGACCATATCCACACAAACTTCAGGGACATGTACCAGCACCTAAGGAGCATGGGGTACTTTGTTGAGGTTCTTGGTTCCCCGTTTACATGTTTTGATGCAAGTCAGTATGGTAAGCGTGAGTTAATTGCCTTGTTCTCCATACTATTAACTAAATGGCCTGGTTTTTGGAAGACCAAAAATGTTGTGGGGGCGCAAAGAAAAATTCTCGTGGTGGTAGAAAAATATTATAACAGTGGGTGTATTTATTATTTATATGCTGATATTTAGTTGTGTAAAGTGTTGCTGCAGAAGCTTGCCTGGGAGTCTAGTAGAGTTAGTGCAGTTTTCTGTCCTTCTCATGAAAAAAATGAGAGGGGAAGCCCACCTCTGAGTGGGTTAAAAGCCCCTCTGTATTCTGTCCCACAAAGGCAGAACTGTATTTGCCAAAAGATTTTGGCATGGTCAAAATGAAGCATGACGTGAATAGCAGACTAAAATCAAAAGTGTCCATTCTGGTGGTTTGGTTTTTTTTTTCCCCTCAGCAGTGGCATTTTAAAGCACTGATCTTTGTGGATAGATAAGAGAGTGGGGAAAGTAGTCCATCCAACCGTATGTGATAGCAAAGGAGTACGTGGCTTGTTTCTTCTGTTCATCAGGAAGGAGATTTGATAGATTTGCCAGGCAGGGGACAAACCAAGCTGTCCATGCTCTTTCCTGCTCCAGTACGGCCCTCCATTTAACCATGACATGCTGCACGATGGCCCTCTTCTCTTTTGGGCTGCCATGTTCTTCAGTGGACTGTAAAGTGAGGGTGCATTCTCCTAACAATTTGCTAGTTCTGGAAATGTCAGTAGAATTCTGATTCTGATCAGATTCTGATTCTGACTGATTCTGTCAGCTGATTCTTCAGCTTTTGCAGTTCAGTGGATGTGCAACTGGATACAGAAATGGTAGCCCTTAAAAAAGTGACAAAACAGTTTCTCTTCTGAGACTGCTGGTTATATAGCTGACAGGGAGCAGCAATGGGGAACTTCTCTCTCCTCTGGTTCACCATCATTTTGTTGGAGAAATGAGTGGAAAACCTGAACCAGTTTTCTCCTGTGCAGTAGCCCCAAGAAGTTTAGGATGTTTACTGTATGTTGCACTAAGTGGAGAAGAGGATTGGGTACGCTTGATTTTTCATCTCTTCTAGTAGTCCTCCTGTGGCTACTCCAACAGCTTTCAGGTGTTTCCTGGTCAGCAGCCATGGTGGTGATGGTATGAGCCCAGTCTTACATTGTACCTCACTTGATTACTAGCTTGTTGGGCTTCCAGAATTTCCTCAATGGGAAGAAGTGAGGGGTGGAAAATGCAGTGATCTGTGGTCCATCTACCATTTTGCCCTAGTTTGTGTTGTCTGCAGACTTGGTGAGGGTGCACTCTGTCCCATCATCCAAGTCGTTAACGTGACTTCTACAGGATCTTTATCAGAAAGTTTTCCAAACGCAGGCTGCCCAGACTTGTAGAATTGGCCATGAGACGCGGGGCCAGCGTCAGTGGTTGATCAGGTTGCTCAGGGTATCATCCTGTCGAAATCTGCATTGTCTCTGAGGGTGGAAGTTCCCCTGCCTCTCCGGGCAATCAGAAATTGAAGACACACAATGGTTTGTTATTTAGGAGAAATCTAAAAGCGTAAACATCTTTTCACGAAATAGGAGCATATTTTTGTGGTTGTGTTTTTCAGTGATGCAGAGAAGGTTGTGCTTGCTTGTTCGCAGGAGTAGGAGAGGGTTATATGAAAGTGACAATGGCACTTTAGTCAGCTCTACTAAAATGCAGCTGTAGTTTTCAAGTTCTGAATCAAACCAAGTTTCAGAATAATTGTTGCCTACCTGGCTGCAAATCTGCAGTAGGGAGCGGAGTGCTTCTTAAAATTGGTAAGCAGTGAAAAACCTCTTTACGAGGATGTATCTACATTAGCACTTTAGTTTGGATCAGCAGTGAATCTCCTGATTGTCCTCTTCTGCCACAGTTCCGTTCGGTTTATGGAGCAGTTGGGTGAGACCAAACTGCAAAATATACACCTGGCATATGCGGGCATTCAGTTCATGAGACCGTACAAGCATGAGTCGTAAGTAACACCCTTAAAAAGCACACTATGCTGCCAGACTAATTTTTGGATACATTTGTAAACTGAATTGTCTTGTATTTCCCATCCTTAAATGTTACTTCTTTAGGTGAGCTGCCAGAGCAGGGCACGTGGACCGGATAGTGTACGAAACGTGCGCTTGTGTTGACTTTTGCATGGGTTGCGTGAATAGTGATGACATTACAGTGAACAGCCTGGTGAACTCTTGGTTTTGCTTTTACACACAGGGACTTTGCTGATGGTGGACAGTGAGGAAGAGTATTTTCCCGAAGAGATCACCAAGCTGAGGAGGGATGTTGATAACGGACTTTCACTTATAGTGTTTAGTGACTGGTACAACACATCCGTGATGAGGAAAGTCAAGTTTTATGATGAAAACACAAGGTACTGATTTGTGTCAGTTCTTTGGGAAATAAAATGCCATAGAATTGACATTTTACGCGCACGTTACCCTAAAAATCCCAAATGTCATAGGCTGTACTTTAGCGCTTGCATGCTACCTGTAAGAAGGGACTACCTGAAGAGCAAAATTGACATTAAGCTGCAGGTTAAGGAGAACAGCTACCTATTTTACCGTGATTGCAAAGGCACCCTTGGTAATGTAATCTTCTTTTAAAGCCCGGAAAAACATATACAATGAAAAGAAGTAAGAAATGGGAAACTGACAAAGAAAAATGGATATGTTTTCACTTTCAGGGAGCAGAATAGAAAGCAAATGCGGGTTGCAAACAGAATCGCCAGGTTGCACTCATTATTGAAATTGTTCCAGTGTATCGTGTAAAGGGAAAATACGCTAATATCGCCAGTGGTGAGAAAGACCCTCATAATTACTGTAGCTGTCAGCCTGTTTTGTGTTACTGTTAAGCTAGAAAAATCTGTTCTGCCGTTGGTGAGCAAGTACCATTTTGCTTCCTTAGAAAACGGAGAAGCAAATGACATGACTATCATTTTTGCCTCAGCCAAAAAAAGAGCATAAGACTGAATTTCTTTCTAGCAAATTAAAGTTTTCCATGGAACTGGAATGCACTGAGAACTTTACATTAGTATTACTTAACTTTTGCTGAAAAGCATTGGTGTCAGAGACACAGCTGCTCACGTGCCCCTGGAGTTAAATAAAGCTTTGGGATGTAGTTCATTATTTAAGTGACTTTGAAAAAGTCTGCATGCGGGAAGACGCCTGACTTCTCATTACACAAACTCTAGGAGTATATTCTGTATACTAATAAACTGTGTTATGCTGTAATTTTTATAGGCAGTGGTGGATGCCTGATACTGGAGGTGCTAATATACCAGCTCTCAACGATCTGCTTTCTGTCTGGAACATGGCCTTTAGCGACGGGCTGTACGAAGGCGATTTTACCATGGCAAATCATGAAAGTGAGTACTGGAGTCCGTTGCCTGCACAGGCTACAGTGTGTTGTTTGGAAAATGGTTTTCTGTGAGAATGAGATTGAGTGAGAGTCAAGGGAACCACTCAAATTCAGTGAAGAGAGTCTCATAAGCGTGCTGAAATGTTTACTTCTTTCGTAGACTGTATCTGAAAAATTTTCAGCCCAGATGATGAATGTCCTCAGTTTCGGCTCGCATTCCAGATGCGATACTTTTGAAGAGTGTTGTTGGGGTGTGTCTATATTTGTCTGGACTATAAATATTAGTTGCTAAGGTTAAGCCTTTGGTTTTAATTTTGCAATTACGTGGAAATTTTAAATTTTGGAGGAAGAAAATCGATGGGGGCTTTTTCCTTGGAATATGCCGATGTAGACATGCATCACAACATCCTGAGATGTTTTATAAATTCCTGTTGTTGTAATCTTTTGAATTGGTCCCCCTGAAATGAATATGATTGATTGGTTTCAAGTTCAGACGTAGTGGTTAGGCCACAGGTCTGTGACCTTACTGTTTTCAGACTTTCTAGGTCTAGCCAGTCTTTCTTTTTATCTGACCAAGTCACTTGATGTTTTCAAGCATTGTTTCCAAATCTCTGTCTTCTGGCCGGATCATTTGGAATGTGTATGTGAAAAGAAAAGGCACCAACGCTGAGGTCTCTATATGCTCACCAGCGTGGATTGAAGGAGACGGGTTCTCTGTAGTATACATAATGACTTACATAATGACCATTAGTGTGAAATACTGCATTTCTCATGGCATTTGATTAAGCTTTTCAGTTTAAAAAAGCTGTCAGTCTCCTAAATGGAAAGGTTGGAAAGCAGTATGTAAAGGTGAACCTGTGAAAGCTGTGCTTAGAAACGCCTTCTCTGTGAAAACACATATTGGTCAAAATATGCAATTCAAAGTGATGTTCATGGGAGTGTTTTCTTCTGGGCTTGTTTTAACAGTTCACTGAAATGCGGTGGGAAGGGAGGGAGTGTCATTTTTAGTCTAAACTGCAATTGTGTGATGTCTTTCAGTGAATTATGCATCAGGATGCAGTATTGCAAAGTTTCCAGAAGATGGCATTGTCATTGCACAGACTTTTAAGGATCAAGGTATGCACTTCCTTGTCTTTTTTCTATGTAGAACTTTGGAGTCGGTGCACAAGCAAAGTTACAGAGTCTAGTCTAAAGGTGTACAAACAATTAATTTTAAAACACATTGACAGGGTAGGTATTTTTTCATTTTGCCTAGAACGTGTAGTTGGATGCCTAACAGGCAGCTGCAATATGACTCTGTATACAATTTTTATATAGTACAGCAATATCCAAGTGCATGTATGCAGTCTTTTATTGTGTTTGCTGTATGTAAACACATCTGCATGTATGTGTGTTGTGCATCTGTAGAGGGGAGGGACTTGTGTCGTAATTGTGTTACTTGCCCATGTTTCTCACGCGTTTCAAGTGCTACTGAAATAAATCCCCTAATCTTTGCCAGATTTGGTGTGAGTGTTGTGGTAGCTGTGGTGATCTAAGGGTATAGATAAGGAAAATTTGGGTAGACAAAATGTCACCTGCTAGACTCTCGTAAGGGAAAATTTTAGGCACACAGGAAGCCTGTGCTCTCAGACTTGAGTGATCTGTTCTCTGTGCATATCTTTTCTCTTTAGTTTTATCATAATATCTTTTCATTTGTGAGGTGGTAATTCAGAACTGTAATGGCAGCAGGCCATTAAAAAAAGAAAAATGATGGGTTTTATGAGCCTTTAGGAGGTGCTGCGTAGGCCTAAATGACTGGAACTGTTAGCATGTTGCGGGTCAGGTTTGTGTATATGGGTGTAGAGGGTTTGAGCGTGCAAGCAGAAGCACATGCATAGCTTCTGATTTAACTCAGCAGCTGCCAGAGAAGATCAGCAAGTTCATTGTATTTTTGACTTATGATGTGCAGTAGACGTGATTACCTAGTGGAGAAATTTTCTGGAACAGTAAGGAGCTCATCCGTGTGAGCCTTTTGGAGGAAAGACGATATCCCTGGAATGCTGTATGCTGATGGCTTAGGTATTTCCTTATGTGAGAGGGAGAGACAGAGTGTCAGCTTGCCAAGTAGCCTGCTAGACCTGCTTTTTCTGTTGAATCCTTTTTGTTGCAATTCATGAAGCAAGAGAGATCTGTATTTTGTTTCTGCTATCTAAAGGCAGTGTCTCAAGTAAAGGAGACTAAATGCTTAGCATTTGAAATTTGTCTTAGTTTGGTTTTTTGAAATGGGTGTTAGAGGTGGGAAACCTTTAACCTAAAGCCAGCTTTCTATACTTCGTTTTAGTTCCTTCGTGATTTGGAGTGTTTTCCCTCCTGCTGTTTATTAGAGCTTTCAGTTCACAGGAGATAAAATGATTGGACGGATTTGTAAGACACAAATGGCAGGTTTATAGCCAGATGTCCTCTGGGTTTTGCTGCACGTACCCATTCATACTGGGAAGGTTCCTGTGCTTCTTTCATCTTTTCTGTTCATCAATTATCACAGTTATAATTGTAAATATCTCACAAACATATCTTTTAGGTTGCCAGTTTATTATTCAGATACTTGCAGGGCTTTTGGAGACAGGTCTTGAAATGATACTCTTTCAAAAAATACTCTGTACAGTATCGGTACAAGTGTTTCAGGAAAAGCTGAGAAGCAGATCTCTGAACCATGGCAGAGCTGGATGTACTGAAAACTGGCTCTGCCTGCCAGTTCAAAGAGCAACTGGAGTGAGGAGGGAGTGAAATTTGCCAAAGGTTAAAGCAGGGTGGGAAAGGTTAACGAAGGTGGGAAGACTCATGTGAGTTTGTTGTTTGGTTTTTTTTTTCTTTTTTTTGCTTAGGTATCCTTACTAAACAATACTTTTCTTTGTTCCTGAATTGAAAGCTGAACAGATGAAGTGCAAGGGTAACTAATAACTGCAAAGTTGCAGAGAGATGCAAGCCCAGCAGTCTTTAAAATGGGCTTCCCCTGAACGGCTGTTTTAAACGCGTTCAGTCAAAGCCTCTGTCTTGCAGCTGCTGCTCACAGAGAGACAGATGTTGTATTTCATGGAATGTCTCTATTCTCTTTTGTTAGTTCCATAGCCGATTTTCTTGTAGGAATAGGCAGGCGTGGCAGCAAAGTAAGTTGGCGAAGAGCAGTGTGCACTGTGATGGCTGATTCCTAAGTTACTGTGTCCTGTAGAATTCTGCAGAGGAACTAAAGCAACATAAAGTGATTTGCCGTTTTGATTTTAAACCTGTTGCTGAAAATACTAGGATTTTTCATTCCAGCTTGTTGAAGATAGTCCAGGTTGTGAGATCTTTTTCTGCTTCTCCACCAAAGAAAGAAAAACATTAATATCAGTAGGAAACTTCACAATCAGCGTCTTAGAGCAGTTTCATTTTTATCATAACATCATGGGGTTTTTGAAAAGATGTTGTGTAAATGTGTGACATGAAGAGTGGCATAGATGCATTTGTAAGTTTGCAATGTAGGCTGCGTTAACTTACAGGTAAATTGATGTTGATGCTTTGCAGGCTATGACATTTATTTGTGCTTTGCTTTAGGTCTTGAAGTTTTAAAACAGGAGACTGCTGTAATTGAAAATGTCCCTATTTTGGGACTTTACCAAGTTCCTTCCGAAGGCGGTGGCAGAATTGTTTTGTACGGCGACTCTAATTGCTTGGATGACAGCCATCGACAGAAAGGTGTGTAAGCTTTGACACGCAGGACGAGTTATTGTCTTAAGCTGACAACTGTCCTATGAGGTTTTTACAGCTCCCATCAGAAGTATTTGTTTTCTAGGGACTCTCTAAATATTCCTAACTGGGGATTAATCTCCATTCTGCAGAGCTCTGCTGAAAACGCTGTAAGCTGCTGCAGTTACAACAGAGCGCCCCACATTAAATAGCCCTCTGATAGATGGGAGCATTCCCTTGGCCTCTTGCCTATTTTTCTGTTCCACAAGCTTTGGGGTAGTTTTGGGGTGGGTTTTTTGCAGGGGGTGGTTGGTTGGTGAGTTTTTTTGCTTCTTTGGGGTGTTTTTGTTTCCAGAAAGCACTAACAGTTACACATGCTTGATTTGAAGTTGTGAAGAGGCCATTAGGGAATCCCTTCACTTTTTCCCCAGTTGCATTTTCGGAACGTTTTTGTAGTACAACGGATTTTATCTTTTGAGTTTGCTCATGAGCGTGCCTTGTTCCCTTTGCAATGTTTGCCTTGTTCCCTTTGCAGTGTTTCCTGTGAGGATATATGGTAAAGTTCAGCATTTCAGTTGTACATTACTACTTTCAGGTTATTCTACTTTCACACAAACCAGCTGGTGTAAATATGTCAGAAAGCAGGAATTTC
This sequence comes from Phoenicopterus ruber ruber, assembly GCA_009819775.1. Lineage (NCBI taxonomy): Eukaryota > Metazoa > Chordata > Aves > Phoenicopteriformes > Phoenicopteridae > Phoenicopterus > Phoenicopterus ruber. The sequence continues at coordinate 3,224,326 of CM020227.1, forward strand.
TGTTTGGGTTTTCAAAGCGTTTGTTTGCAACTCTAGGTAGCAAGTGTGAGAGTTGTGTGCGCGTGCGGTTTCTGTGACTCCCAGAGAAGCCATTCTCTCTGTGTGGTTGCTCCTCATAAAACCTTTTTCTAGCACTTTGTCTGATCGGACTTAAAATTTAAGAGGTTGATTGGGTTTCTCATGACATGTAAAGCACAAGCTGGTAGATCTGTGGCTCGAGAGGCCAAAGATAATCCAATATGCGAGGTCTTTTTCTGCATTTCCACTGAACGTGATGTTCAACCTGAATTTTCCTTTTGTGATGAAAAGTACATTTATAATTTTTTAAGCTTTTGTCACCGACATCTCAAAATACTCGGTTATGTAATCCATCCCTTGTCTAATTTATTTAAGTTTAAAGGAACTTACTGCCTAAGGGAGCTCTCCGTCTGTAGCTCATTTCTTTCTCTCCCAAACATTTTCTTTTTCTTTGAAAGATCTTTGGTTTCTACTTACTTGTCTTTGGTGGCTTCCAGTGAGTTGCTGTAACACCAATATATCGGTGCCTTATGTGCTTGCTGTAGGTTACTGAAAGCCCGTAGCATAAGAGACAATACGTAGCTTTAAGTAATAGAAAATGACACTCTGTGACCCTCCCTAATGCTGTTAAATTCAGTGTGACCTGTAAAGCAAGAAAAAGCGGAAGGCTCTAAAGAAATCCTTTAAAATCAGCTTTTAAGTTGTGAACCAGGAGCTATGTCTCCTGCAGGGACATCGGTGGCTTTAACTGAGGTAAATTCCTAACATTTGTGAATATAAATCCTTAAAATCTGATTGACCTCTTTAAAAATCAAAGGTGAGGGTTTAAGGGACACCAGGATTAGGAAGATTAATTCCCCTTCCCAGCCAACTGCTCCTGGGGGGAGAAGTTCTGAGAAAAATAGTTTGCTGTGTGGTGGACGTAGCTGATAAGGCATTGTCCTACTCCTGCAAATGAAAGTTTTAGAGAATTGTGATGTTAACTAGCTGGACTGCTTGTTCGTTAGAGATAGCTCTGGATTAAGGTGGTAGTAATTCAGGACAGAATCAAAACGAGGGTTCATGTGCTGTTGAAGTGCAAAAGAAAAGCACGATCAAGTATATTGTGGCATTGATTCCCAGGCTGGTCTGTACAACAGCTGCTGCAGGTACTGCTTGTGCTTCAGCTGGGATGTAGCCAGAACCTTTCCCCTTCATTTGTTTGTTTATTTTTTTTATGCTTGGAAAAGCAAATGAGTCATAACTTTCCACTGAAATCACTACCTTGTTCCTACTTTTCTTTGCAAGGTATTTATTTTGTCCTTTCAAAAAAATAGTTGGCTCTCCATTTCCCTCTTAAAAATGCTATCAGAAGCTCCAAGTTTCCTGTGTTTCCACACCAAAAAAACTCCTAATTTTTGCAGGGACTTAGATGGCCTTGCACAACCTGGAATTCCCGTATTTGAGACCTGTTGTTTTGTCCTTCTCCCCAAAAGAACCTGATTTGGTACACAAGAGAAGATATTTTAAGACTGAACAGATTATTTTTGTGTCTGTGTATTGGAGGGGGTGTGGGCTGTGTGTTGAAACTGGCATCTTTCTGAGATTGGGCCTAGAACTTTGGAAGGAGAAAAACAAGAGCCAGAAAAAACTGATTGTACTTCTAACTGTCGTTACAGCCTTCTTAACAGAAAGATAAGCCATTTTAAATGTAGCATAATGCATATCTTGTTTGGGGGCTTGGGGCTGTGAAATCCACAGATTGCTTCTGGCTCCTGGATTCCCTCCTGCAGTACACTTCTTACGGGGTGACACCGCCAAGTCTCAGCCATTCGGAAAACAGACAGCGCCCGCCGTCAGGAGCAGGCTACTCTCTCCCCGAGCGGATGGAAGGTGAGAGCCTTAATTACCAAGTAGAGCCCGCAGCTGAGGGGGTGCCAGGGGGGAATTTAGGAAGAGTCGGGCAGACCCCTTGAGTTATATGCCAGTACGGTTAGTTTGGTGTGAGCTCTACGATGTTTTGTTGTTTTACTAGAAGAGAGCACTTACTGTAGGGATTTGTCATGATACAGTTGTGATTCGACTAAAGAAAACGTTCTGTTGGTAGAGAAGGAATTTTCAGATACCTAGTTCTGCTAGGGAGCATTCTAGTTAGAGCAACGGAGCGTGTATAAAGCATTCAGTCTCGTCTCGTGTGCTGCCAGCAAAACTTGGATTACCTACTGTTGTAGGTGCACAGTCTTACTGTTCTGTAAGGTACCCTTTGGTTAATTCTAACCGATACAGCTACGAGTCGTCCTTACTGTAAAGAGCCCCTGGTTTTACAGCAGCTCTGTTTAGCCGGAGGCAAATGTCGGTAACTCTTACCCTACCAGGCTTTTGGTAACCCAGTCTGTCTCTGCTGTGAGTTGCAGGTAACCATTTGCATCGCTACTCAAAGGTGCTCGAGGCTCACTTGGGAGACCCTAAACCGCGGTCCCTTCCTGCTTGTCCTCACCTGTCCTGGGCCAAACCACAGCCTTTGAATGAAACTGCCCCAAGGTGAGTATACATCTTGCTTATACAAGAAGTCTCACTTTTGAGTTGAGCTGAAAAACTGTTCATTCCATCTGATTTTGAAAGGGACAGCTGGAATGCCTTTCCTAGAGAAATACCAGATTGCAAAGGGAAAATAATGATTAATGCCTCTTCAGTGGATAATTCTGACTCACCTTGTAGCTGCACTATGAAACTGGGAGATTTTAAAAATAGCTTCACAAGTCAATTCACTGTTGTGATTGAGTGATCCCAACTTAGAGTGAACAGTCTTGCTTAAATCCATCGTCATTGCGTGCCTTGGAAATAGTTTCCTGAAGCAGCTTCTTGGACAGCTCGCCTAACTCTGCCTTCTGTTGTATCATTTGTCAGTCATTTGAAGGAAAATGTGTCACCCTATAGACCGTACTTGTCTGCTGAGCTGCTAATGGTAACTTTCAGTAGTCTGTGTGTAAGAGAGAGAGTTGTTAGTAAATAGTTGCCAATCTAAGCATGTCCCTGTGGCATCTGAATTTAACTTTGGAGGCCTGCAAACTGCAGAACCTGAAGAGTGGATTGGATCATCATTTGGGTCTAAACTAGTGAGTTATTTGTAGGTTCCAGCTGTCACTTCCTCTATATATTTCTACAAAATTCCTTGCATTACTGAAGTAAGTGGACAGACACTTCTTTTTAAATTTCTTCTAGCAACCTTTGGAAACATCAAAAGTTACTGTCAATTGACCTTGATAAAGTGGCTCTGCCCAGTTTTCGACAGAACCGACCCCAAGTGAGACCGTTGTCCCCTGGAGAAAGTGGAGCATGGGACATTCCTGGAGGTAAATATTGAAAAGTTTGAAAGTCGATGTTTTGCTTTCCTTTTTGTATAAGCTTTGAAAAAAAACCACAAACATGGCACAGCCAGAATAGAGGCCACGTGTTTATTTTCAGTTGTGAAACACATGCAAATCATAGTATGGCTGTGATGTACAAGGCTGACTGATGAAGCCTGAGAGAAATATTTTTGCATATGAATAGTTCATTCGGAAGAAAGCATGCGTGACACGCTGGGAGGAAGATTTTGGCAGGTGCTTTTTGGGTAGTTGAGGTTTGTTTTGGTGCTGTTCAGACCAGCCAGTGTCAGCAGCAGTGCCCGTCCGTCCGTGGGAGCTGTGGCTGGATGCCTCCTGCTAATTAAAATTCCTTGCGTGAGTGCACAGAAGCAGAGTCCAGAAGGGTTTGTCTGAACGGTGCTTTGGGCAAGGTGTTACACTAACGAAGGATGTAAAGCATTTGAAACAGCGTTCGGTCTAATGGCAGGCTGCTCTCCTGTCCAAGCGTGGCACTGCAGGCCCAGCTGGACGTGGTCTGAAAGCCTCACGCGTGCTCTTTCCCAGTCTGAGCTGCTAGGCCAAAAGATGCCTGTGAAAAGGAAGGATTTGGTTCTGCAGCTCATCCTCACCGTGTGCGTGCATGATCTCTGGAGCAAGCGCAAAATCACTGTCCTCGTGGCATCAGGATTTGGTGTGATTTATAGAAATTACTTAGTGGTGGAATTATGGTCAAGCATTTGCATCGCTCTTCTAATGCAGAGCAAAAGATTGCCGTTGCAGGGGAAATCTGGGTTACGCTTTCATGTGCCCCAGTAGGTCACGGTGGAAATGCTGGTGCTTTTCTGTAACATTAGCATCCTGTCTTATTTTTGCTAATCAGCCTGCAGTAGTTAATCTTCCTGTCTGAAGCATAGTCTGATTAATAGCTGTTTCATCTTTGAACGCAAGTTACCGTCGGATTGTTTTGGTAGATAGTGTTAACACTGCGTAGACATTGTAGCGCATGCGGTCATTAGTTGCTCCAAACCTCTTCGTCTTTCCAGGTATAATGCCCGGCCGGTACAACCAGGACGTAGGACAGACTATTCCGGTCTTTGCTTTTCTTGGTGCCATGGTGGTTCTGGCGTTCTTTGTGGTGCAGATCAACAAAGCGAAGAGCAGGCCAAAGAGACGGAAACCACGCGTGAAACGACCGCAGCTTATGCAACAGGTTCATCCACCAAAGACGCCTTCTGTTTGAAAGCTCTCGCTTGCCAAAGATGACCTCCTTGTACCGGTCGCTTTCCTGGGCGACTGATCGCTCGCAGTGACGGTGCAGCGAATGCGGCGCTGATCGCACTGGTGAGTCCCACCTGACATCATCTCATAGTCTTTGGTTTCTGGAGAGAAAAAAAAAAGGACTTAAGTTGATCGTCTGTACATAAAACTGCAGCTTTAAGCAGCCGAAGCCACCAAAGACTTGAATACTGTTTAAATGGCTGCTTAGTCACTACATATCCCAAGAGGGGGAAAATGGACCTTTTTTTTAAGCTGACCAAACTAAAATTTATTTGTTTAGAGGCTATTTTCTATATTTATTGGTGGGGAGGGCGGGGGGAAAAGTCACTTTAAGGACCTCTGCTATGGAAAAACAAGTGCATTTTTTTGGACGGGATGCAATTTTCTAGAACGGTATGACGCTGAAGAGTACAACGTACACCATTGAAGGAGGGAGGGGCGAGAGAGACCAGTACCGATCGGTGAGACATACTCCTGCAGTTTATTTTTATAAAGCCAACTACCATGATGTTTTGTAATTTTTGGTCATGATTTCACCATTGTTGGTGAAGCAGATTTTCAATAAATATGTTATCTATATGAAGCTAAGACGATGTGCTAGACGGCTCTTCTTTCCACTGCCAGAGAGAGCAAGTTGTTGAGCAGAGAAATTTCCATGTCTCCCTTCTTCCCCCCATATCTTCATCCTTAGCAGCAGCATCCCAGCCAAGCTGCGCACTTTCCTCTGGAGTGCTAGCTGGCCAGTCGTACAAACGGTTCTTACCCCCGAGTGGGCGCAGAGTTTTGAAAACCTTCAAAACTGCAGAGGCAGCTAACGAGGAGAGAGCTCCCGAAGGGCACCTCAGTGATGAGCTGTGTAAGAAACTCTCGTCGGTTTGTCCTGTGTGAAAGCCTGTGCCTTGTTACGGGCTTAAATAAGGACGCAGGCACAAGCTGCCCCGACGGTGCCGTGTCAGTTAGCGTTGCATCGTTGAAATAGCTTCTCTCTTTTGCGGCGAAGCTGCGAGGTTTTCCCTGACAGCTGCTTTGATCACTGCTCCAAGCAGAAGTACCTTTTCCCGGGCGGAGCAGGGAGCCGGTGGCTGCCTCGGTCGGTGAACAGAAGCGGTGCCTGGGCAGGGAAGTGGTCTGTGCCGGTGGGCAGGCCTGGGCGAGCCCTTGGGCAGCCCGGCGGCTCCTGCGCAGCCCCGGGCATGGCTGGAGAGGGAGAAGGTGCCAGGGGCAGCCCCGCTGGGCGGTCTGACTGCACCCGCCCTGTTCGGGGCCTACGATTGTGGATGGTGGTGGTGGACCTTGGGAAGGGCACTGCAGGAGAGAACGTTTCTCCCTGTAGCAAACCTTCCAAGAGGTGGCCGTGGATAGGGTTTCGCAGTGCACGAGTGTCCCGCTATAAAGATTGGGAAAACCCGTTTTCCTGAACGTGGAGACCGGTTGGCTTTCCCCAGCATGCCACCTCCCTTCCAAAGGTGAGGATGCACTGGAAAAGGCAACGTCCTGCTGCCGTGCCAGAGGAGGCACCGAGCTTTCACTTCAGAGCCGTTAGCAGAAGCTCGTTGGGGCTGAGGAGATGGTGCCGAGGTGGGGCTGCTCGTGCCATCCCAACGGGGCTGGAGCCCATTGCTGCTCCCTCTCCGACCATGGGCCTGTGTGACAGGGAGGGGGTTTTCTCCATCCCACCCACAGCATCGGGGTCTCTCGTAGGACCAGCCACCAACAGCTCTGCAAGTCGTACTGCTTGCGAAAGAGCTGTCAGTAAAGGTGTAAAATCTCGAGGGCCAGACCTCAGACGGGATTGCAGGAGGCAAAGCGTAATTGTAATTGGTGTTTTCAGTTGTCCAAAATGAGAACTCTCCGTTTGCACTTTCGTACCTTTGTCTTCAAAGATAATAATGCAAAAAATATATCAGCAGCCCTTTTTCCATCAAAGAGAAGGGAGGGGGGCACCTGCTGAGGGCACACAGCAGCGGGTGAAGCTGCCAACCCACGGGGACCCTTGGGTTATGGCTCATAGCCCAGGGGCTGCAGCACCCTGGTAAATGGGGGGGGAAATACGAGCGAGGGAGCCCAGAGCCCCCGAGCAGAGCAACGGCCGTGGGCTGCTGTGCCGGCGTGGGAGGTGGGCTGCGCCCCTTTGATTTGGGGTGCTCTGGTTGGAGGGAGTCTGGAAAGCTTTGGGGGCTCTGCTGCGCTCGGGGCTAACGAGGAGGCTCGCTCCTCTCACCGCAGCGCTAATGAGAGATTACAGCTCTGCCGCAGCCTTGAAACCAGAGTCAAGCTGCATCAAAGCGCCAGCCCGAATTAAGAGCCTTTCCTAGTGGCTGGTATTTTACAGCCCAGTGGCCAATTTCTAAATCGTAGAGGCCAATTATTTCCAAAGCCTTTGGTGTGCAGCTAATGAAGGCCTGGAAGGGCCCTTTTAAATGGTTATAAGCCCCGTAGGCGGCAGAGATGTAATGGAGGTGGCAGGCACAATTAGCCGTCCGTAATTCCTCCTAGCAGCTGATTAAAGTCTCTTTATCCGTCTTACCGAGATCAGAAGGGCGCATATTTGGGAAATCAAAAATGCATTAGGGGCTGTCAGCCAATGTCGGGGGCCCGTGCCCTGAGCCCCAGGGCGGTGGCATGTGCCGGGAGCGGCACAGAGCTGCTGCTGTCCCCCCGTTTAGGGGATGGGCCCCTCGTCCCCAGGGGGTGCAGCCTCCTCCAGGTGCGTTCACCACAGCATCTATCACCCCGTCTTGTTATCCTGGCACCCCCTTTCCCTGCGTGGCGCAGGGGATGGGATGGGGTGGCTCCTCGCTAAGCTCTCCCGTGTGCAGGACCCCCGTGGTGGGCCTTGAGCCCCTGCAGCGATGCCGAGGGGTGCCCGGCTGCACCCAGCGAGTGGTGGAGCACCCACCATCAAACGGTCTGAAGGGCGTTTTCTGCAGCTCCGCAGCCGCCTTCCCTCTCCTTCCCCGGCCCGGGATGCTCCGAAAGCCCCATGGTGGGAATTTCACGGATGGGGTGAGCTCAGTTGGAACGGGGAGCCCCCCACCTGCCCAGCCCCGTGCTGGGAGCTGCTGGGGCTGTTGCTCTGTTGAGAATTGGGGGTGCCCGCAGACAGCGGGCCAGGGGCTGCTGGTCCCGAGCCAGGGGGGTGCATGAGCTGTGGTCCCCTCGATGTCTGTGGGGGCTTCGGGGCGATGCCCGCTCCCCTGCTCCCGAGCCGGGGATGAGCTCGGGGGTGGGGGGTTCCCACGGCCGGCTCCTGCCGCGCCCCCCGCTGCCCCCCTCCTCACCCCCCGCGGGGGCGGAGGGTCCGCGGAGCCCCCGCGCTCATCCGCGCCCGCCCCCGCGGGGCCCGGCGGAGGGGGCCGGGGGGGGGGGGGGTGCGCTCCCCCTGCCCGCCCCGGCCCAGAGCCGTGCCGGGGAGGCGCCGGGATGGAGCGGGCGGCGGGCGAGGGCCGGCCCCTGCTGCCGGCGGCGGCCGCGGGCAGAGCCGGGCTCTCCTCCGCCGGCGCCGTCTTCATCATGCTGAAGTCGGCGCTGGGCGCGGGGCTGCTGAGCTTCCCCTGGGCCTTCGGCAGGGCCGGCGGCGCCGCCCCCGCCCTCCTGGTGGAGCTGGTAAGGGGGGGCCGGGGGCCCGATCCGGGGGGACACGGGGCGAGGGGCTGCGGGCGGCGGCGTCCCCAAGGGGAGCCGAGGCACCCGCCGGCCCGGGGAAAGGGAGGGTGGGGTTCACCTGTCCCGGTGTTTGGGACAGGGGGTCTGGGGGTGGCGGGGACCCCTCCCTTCGCACGGCGCACAGCACCCGTGTCCCGACCCAGGCTGACAGGCCGGACGGGCAGGGGTGCAAAAGCTGCTGCTGCTGCTGCCTTAGAGATGCTCTTTGCAGCTGAAGCCACATTTTAGCTGGCTTTTCACCCAGCCTAAAAAAAAAAAGATGTAGTGGCCAGTCCCCTACATGCCCCAAACCCCAAATCTAAACCCAAAGTATCACGTAGGGCAGTTTCTCCATCCTTTTGCTGACCTGTGTTGCCCGGGGCCATAAGGTGACCTGACCGGCAACCTGGTCCCTGGCCATGGCCCCTCTGGGTCCCCCCGCGTCTAGGATGCGGCGGAGGGTCGGCGTGGTGCTTCTTGCCGGGTCCCGTCCCTGCAGGGCTCGCTGGTTTTCCTGGTGAGCGGGCTGGCGGTGCTGGGCTACGCGGCAGCCCTCAGTGCCCAGCCCACCTACCAGGGGGTCGTCCGGGCGGTGTGCGGGGCGGCGGCAGGGAAGCTCTGCGAGGTCTGCTTCCTCCTCAACCTCTTCATGATCTCCGTGGCCCTCCTCAGGGTGGTGGGTGACCAGCTGGAGAAACGTGAGTTGTTTCCCCCGCACCGTGTTCGGGCTTGCTTGGGGCCGGCGGCTCCCGGCAGTGAGGGGAAGGTGGTCCCACGTGGGCTGGGGGTAGCCCCGGGGTTTTCTTGGGACCCCCGAGGACGTGGGACTCCCTGGCTCTCCCATGGTGTGATGCTCCCACCCCCTTGGGCAGCTGACCCCCCCGCTGCCCCCCACAGTGTGTGACTCCCTGTACCCCAATGTGACACTGAGCGGGGCTCCCCCGCCGCCCCCCTGGTACGCGGACCAGCGCTTCACCCTCTCGGCTCTCTGCGTCCTCGTCATCTTCCCACTCTCTGTCCCCAAGGAGATCGGCTTCCAGAAGTACTCCAGGTACCATACCGCCTGGGCTACCCCCGCAGCAGCCCACCCCTGGGCACCCTGTACCCCAGGCCACCTCCTCCCGGGTCCCTGCGGGGCCGTGGGACCCCCCCCCCCATCACGGCTGCCGGGGGTCTGTGTGCTGACGCTCTCCCATGCCCTGGCAGCATCCTGGGCACGCTGGCCGCCTGCTACCTCACCCTGGTCATCGTCCTCAAGTACCACCTGCAGGCAGAGAGCCTGGGCTCGCCCGAGCCCCCCCAGCCCTCCAGGTAGGGGGGTCAGCCCCGTGTCCCTCCCGCTCCGTCCTCCGTGGCAGCAGCAGTGGCGTGGGGCAGGGCTGGAGGCAGTGCAGCGGTGGCCCTGGGTGGGGGGGTGAGCTGGGGACGGCGCTGGCAGGGCAGCGGGTGGGGGGGGTGGCAGCCCCCAGCCCCAGCTTTCGCCCCAGCGATCCCCCCTTCTCCCAAAATCACCGGGCGGGAGGTTCCCGCGGTGGCATCCGGGCTTCACAGCTTATGCCACCAAGGTCCCCTCTGCCTCCGGGGGCCTCATGCCCTTTGCTCTGCGCTTCCTCCCCCCCATGCCGCAGGGCCTCCTCCTGGGCCTCCATCTTCAGCGTCATCCCCACCATCTGCTTCGGCTTCCAGGTAGGTCACCCTGGCCCCACTGTCCCCGGCTGCTGGGAGCCTCCGGTGGCATCCTGGACCGTGAGGACACCACCCCTTGCAGGGGGGGTTGCAGGGAAGGGGACCCGTGGCTGTCACCAGAGGTGGCTTTGGGGCAGGAGACAAGCCCCTGGGGATGGGGGAGAGCGGGACAGGGCACCCATGGGTGGGAGGGACGGTGCTGGGGGTGGGGGTTGTCCCTGCACGGGGTCCCAGCGCTGTGCCCCTGTGCCTTGCAGTGCCACGAGGCCTGCGTGGCCATCTACAGCAGCATGCGCAACCAGAGCTTCTCCCACTGGGTTGCCGTCTCCGTGCTCTCCATGCTCATCTGCCTGCTCATCTACTCCCTCACCGGTAACCCCAGCGCCGGAACCCTTCACCCCCTCCTTGCCCCGGGGGTCCCCTGTCCCCAGGGCTCCTCCATCCTCCTTGGGGCTCCTCCGTCCTTCCCACCGGCACGGCTGCCCACCCCGCTCTCCTCATCGGCAGGGCTCTACGGCTACCTGACCTTCGGCGAGGCCGTGGCGTCCGACGTCCTGATGTCCTACCCAGGGAACGACCCGGTCGTCATTGTCGCCCGCCTGCTCTTTGGCGTCTCCATTGTCACCATCTACCCCATCGTGGTGCTGCTGGGCAGGTGAGGGGGTGGTGGCGGGGCGGTGGCGAGCCGGGTGTCCCCCCCAGCCGGTGCGGCTCCGCTGGGTGCCGTCAGCCCCCCCTGCCCCCCCCCAGGTCGGTGGTGCGGGACGTGTGGGCGACCCCCAAGCGCGGGGCTGTGGCGGTGCCCGAGGTGCACGAGCGGCGGAGCCGGGTGGCGCTGACGGTCGCCTGGATGGCCGCCACGCTTGCCATCGCCCTGTTCGTCCCGGACATCGGCAAGGTCATCGAGCTCATCGGGGGCATCAGCGCCTTCTTCATCTTCATCTTCCCAGGCAAGAGTGAGCGGTGGGAGGGAGGGGAGGGGTGGCCGGTGGCAAGAGCATCGCTGCGGGGGGGTGGGCTGTGGGGGGGGGTGGCCCATCCTGGCTCCGTTTTGGGGGCACAGGGGTGGGCTTGTGGGGGACGCCGCGGTGGGGCCCGGGCGAGGGGTGCCGCGGCGGCGGGGCTGAGCCTCTGCGTTGGTGGCAGGGCTGTGCCTGGTGTGCATGACCGGGACCCGCACCCTCGGGCCACGCAAAAAGTGAGTGCCTGCGGGCTTGGCGGGCAGGGGCAGGGGGCGGCATCCCATGGCCCGGGCAGCGTCCCTGGGGGTCACCCTGGCCAAGGTGGGAGCCCCACGAGGAGAGGGATTTGGGGCACCCGTAGGCACTGAAAGCAGCAGCACTTGCTGCGGGACATGGGGTCTGCGGTGGGGCTGAAGGGTGGGTGTGGGGGGATGTGTTCTGACCCCGGGGATGTGCCTGGGTCCCAGCGATGAGCCCAGGCATTGGGGAGGTGCCCGGGTACCAGGGGTGTGCCCAGGTAAGGGGGTTGTGCCCAGGCATCAGGGAGGTGCCCGGGTACCAGACCCCTTGCAAGGCAGAGCGGCTGCAGGCGAAGGAGAGCCGTGGGGTTTGGAGGCACCGGGGCACCCGGTGGGGGCTGGGGTGGGGGTCAGAGTGGGGGTCAGCAGGGCACGGTGCCCCAAGGCGGGCAGCCGTCAGGTGTTCAGCGCCTGTTGTGCCAGGGCGGTGCATCCCCATCACTGCTCCCGGCCGGAGAGGCTGGGGCACAGCAGCAGCCCATGTTGGGGGGACCTGGCATGGTGCTGGCGAGTTTTGGGGTAAGCGTGTGCCAAAGCGTGTCTGCGGTGCCCGTGGGGGAGCAGCAGGCTGAGTGAGGATGGAGGTGATGTGGGGGGGGTCCTGTCCTCCATGGCAGCTGGAGGGAGCACCCCAGGGCCTTGGGGTCTCGGCCAAGAGGGTGCCCTGGGGGGGCCCATGGCTGTCTGGGCAGGGGCGAGGGTGCCCCCGGGGGTGCCAAAGAGCAAGGCAGGAGGTGAGCAGGGGCACCCAGGTGGGTGACAAGGACTTGGAGCGGTCCCTCGGGGAGACCCGCCAGGGCGTGAGCCCCGGAGTGCCGTCACGACGAGGGGACAACACGAGCCGGGGCGATGGGGACAGCGAGGGGACAGTCCCAGCCTGCCTGGGGCAGTTCGGGATGGTGCATGGTGCTGACGACCCCGCGACGGAGCAGCAGCGGGGTTTGGGGGTGAGTGCTGCGTCCCGGGGGCTTGGTGCCCAGCCGAGGCGGGGGGCTGTGTGTGTGGGGAGAGGGGGACAGGGAGGTGCAGACCCACAGGTCGTGGGGCTGGGGATGGAGCCGAGGAAAGGACACAGGTGGGGGCATGTGGCAGTAGCGTGGGCCTAGGGGTGTGTGGGAGCAGCCGTGCCCGAGCACGGGGGGCCGATGTGGGTCTGTGCCCCCTCGGCGGGGCCACCGGGCGCAGGCGGAACCAGGGATGGTCTCGTGGTGGCGGCTGCCAGGCTTTTGACCAGGCTTTGTGTGTCGTTGCAGCGGGCACGGGGGATGAGCCGGAGGGGCTGCCGGGGTCTTCGACCATCCGCTGGGAGCGATGCAGAGGAGCACGGCAGAAGAGGCTGAGACCCCGCAGAGGGCCCCACACCCGGGGGGGCCAGGGGGTGGCATGTCACTGGGGGTCAGCTCTGCCCCACCGGCCCCCTGCTCGTGTCCCTGCAGGGCGGCTCTCATCGCCTGGGGCGTCCTCTCCGTGCTCGGCGGTGCCTTCGTCTGCGGGCAGAGCGCTGCCCTGGCCGTGCTGGGGCTGCTGCGCTGAGGGACCACGGACCCCCCCATCGTGCCCCCCACCATGACCCCCCCCAGCCCCATCGCCCTGACAGCCGCCCCGGACACGGCTACACCGCTGGATCCCATCGTGGTTTTATTTGGCATCACTGTCCCCATTGTACAGCGGCTAATAAAGACGGGACAGGGTATCGGCGAGGGCCCCGCGCCCTGAGGGACCCCTGGGCACGGCGGGGTGGGGGCAGGATGGGCAGCGAGTGCTGCACACGCACGGACAGACAGACACACGGACACACAGACGGACAGACCCCAGGAAGGGGAGGGGGGCAGCCACCCCCACACCCGCAAGGCACCCGCTGCCACCGCACACACACAAAGGAAACCCCTTGGGACCACCTGCACTCCAGGGACTAAGGGGCACCCCAGGAGCAGGGACACCCCCCCTTACCACCACCCTGCCGGCCCCCCCCCCCCCAGGGCCACGGGTCCCTGTCCCTGCAGGCACACACACGCTGTGCTGGGGACATCCTCACCCCCCAGCCCCCTTCCCGGGTGGCCCTGGGGACCAGCAGGGACCCCCGCCCTACCTCCCCCACCGGGGCTCCCGCCTCCCACTCCCACCCCTGCCCCTCATCCCCCCCTACCCCTGCCTTGCCCCCTGCCTGCCCGCACCCTGCCTCCCCCACTCTCTGCCTGCCCATTCCTGGGGGTTCCCCCCCCAAACCCCTGCCAGTCCCTCCCTGGCAGACCCCAGGGGGAGCCCCCCCCCAGACCACCCCACTCTGAGAGGAGGTGACCCAGGTGATGGGGTGGCTGGGGGGGCACTGTGGGGTGCTGGGGACACACACAGGGGTTTCCTTCACTGCAGACAGGTCGCACCAACGCCTCCCACCCCCCGGCCACACCGGGGTCACGTCACGCTGGCGGCCCCCCCAGCACTGGCGGTCACTCTCGGCTCAGGGTGCACCAGGCGGCTGTGGGGGAACGGCACTGGAGGGTCACCCCTGCCCGGCCTCGCGTCACCCCGACCTCCCCCGTCCCGCCCAGCCCAGCCCGCGCTGCCCCCCACCCCGTGCCCCCTGCCCACCCCAGCGGTGCTGGCCGCCCGGGGGGCCCTGTCCCCCGCCTCGCGGGGCGGCCGCCCTCCTACCTGGCACGGCCACACTGGAGATGGCCTCGGGCTGGCTCAGCGTGTCCACCTTGACGTGCTGGAAGCCCTTGCAGGTGGCACTCTGCAGGTGCCTGCACCCGGCGGGAGAGGGTGGGTGACAGCCTCCCCCCAAAGCACCATCCCAGCCCCCCGCAACCCCGTCGGCTCTGGAAGGGGCTGGGAGCTGGCAATCCCGCTCGCCCCCCTCTTGGGCAAAGGAGCTCATCGTGGCTCAGGACAGCACAGCATCCCGTCCCCCGTGTCCAAAGGCGTCCATCCCCAGGTGGGAGATGCACAGAGACCCCTCAGCTCCCCCCACCCTCCTTACAGCGACAGCCCCAGGACAGACAGACCGACCCTTGTCCCTGCTGTCAGACAGGGGTCAGAGCTTGGGGCTCAGCAGCTCTGACACCCCTCCGCACCCAAGCACCCCCCCAAAATGAGCTTTTTGTGCCCCTCCCCTACCTCTTCCAGTCCTCCTCGGTCTCCCAGAACTCATAGACGATGAAGGTGACCCCATCGGGCAGCTTCACTGCGGTGACACTGGCGGGAGCGGGGAGAGGGGTGAGCCCCGAACCGTGGGGCATCCCCCCCGCCTCTGCAGCCACAGGCACGCTGTCGGGTGGGCCACGGAGGGGTGACCCCCACCCCAGCAGCCCAGGCGGGGGGAAGCTCCCCCACCCCGGTGTTCCCCAGCCCACGTGAAAGGGTTTTGGTGGCCAAGCATCACTACACCCCCTGACTCCCAGGGCCCCAAATCTTCGTCGTTTTGCCTCAGCCCTTCACTTGGTGGGGTGCCCCTTGCTGCAAGGGCAGCTGGATGCCCCCAGTTTCCCCTAAGCCCCCCAGCCCCTGACACGCGGCTGCCGGCGGTACCCACTGGAAGCAGTCCCGCTCTCCGGCCACGCTCTTCAGGTACTGCTTCAGGGAGCTGCAAAACTCGCCCAGGTGCTTGTGCGACACCGTCATCTCGTCCCGCACTAGGAGGAGGTACTGCCGGGCCCCCCGAAACACAGCGGCATGTGAGACCCCAAAAACCCGGTGCCACCCCGCCCCGTCCGGTGCCACGCTGCAGGGACACCCCAGCACCCCGCGGGCGCTCACCGTGCAAGCCGTGCTCTCGCTGTCCGACAGCCGCTGGTGCAGGTCAAACCAGAGAGTCTGGGAAAAGGGGGGGAAGGGGGGGTGGGCTGAGGCTGCCTGTCCCTCCCAGGCCAGTGGGTTTCTGTCCCCAGCGCTTGGCACGGCGGGCTGTGCCCCCTTCTCCGCAGGGGATGGCTCTGAGAGCCGTTTGCACCTTCGCGCCCTCCCGTCAGGACCCCCTGCAAAAGCTCCCTGTGCTCCCAGCGCAGCCGACATCCCCAACACCGCATCCTCGCAGCAGCCCCAAAACAGCTTGTCACAGTCCCCGACTTGCCCTGGGGACACAGGAGCAGGGGTACGCACCCCTCTGCAGCGCCCGCTCGCGCCTTCCCCAGCCCCAGGCACACTTAGTTCCTTTGGCAACCACAATCAACGTTTTTCTGCCCTGAACCGTTGCCTTTCCCCCGTCCCGCTCCCTTCCCCTTCTGCGCTGAAAAGGCAAACCAGGAGGATTTCAGAAACGCCTCCTGCACCGCACCGTTTTCTCCTTCAGTCCCTAGATGGAGTGAGACTGCCTCTGCAAGAGACGCTGCCTTCGTCCTTGTGTCTTCTCCCCGTTTAAATAACCGCACAGTGAATCGTTCCACATTCAATAGCTGCCGTCAGCTCATCAGAAGTAATGTCCTCCACCAGCAGCCCAGCTCCCACCCGCAGCCCACGCACGCCACAGCGCCAGGATGGGCACGGCCACCTCTCGGTCACCTCCAAGTCCCTTGGGGCTGCGGGGACACCCAAGGGACAGCCCCGCGCGTGGAAACGCTGGCCCTTACCTTGTCCTCCAGCCTGCCGATCAGCTCGGCCAGCCTGTTGATCTGCCCCTCCAGCCCCTCCGCCTTGGTGTCGGGGGGACCTGTGCAGAGCCAGGAGGCAGCGATGGGGGAAGAGGTGTCCGCGGGCACCCCCCGAGAGCCCCGCTGCCCTCCGGGGAAGCCGGACATCACCTCTGTGCTGCCCCCGAGACCACAGCTCCCTTCCCCGAGCACCCCGGGCCACCCTCGGCCGCCGGAGCGGCCGGGAAGCGGCCACCGCTTACCAGTCTGGACGCTCTTCCCGTGCTCCCTGGGGACCGTGCGGCTGGTGGGAGAGTAGCTGGGCACGGGGCTGTCGTACCAGGTGTCCATCAGACCGTGGCCGGCCTTGCCGGGGTAGTGCCTGCAACCAGAGAGCACAGGGGCCGTCAGGGAGGGCAGAGCCGGCGCGTACGGCGTGGCGTGAGCCCGCCCCGGGCAGCCAGCCTTGGAGCATCCTTTTTGGCAGCTCTGCCGCCGCCGTCAGACCCCTTGGAGAGCAGCAGTGCCCGCACCGTGCCCAGGCAGCGCAGGCTTCCCTCCGTACCACCCTTCAGCACCTCCCGGTGTGGGGCAGAATTAGAGCAACACCAGTGGGTGCTCCCAGCAGCCGTCACTTTTCTTCCCTGCTCAGGAGACACTGCGGCAGCCCTCCCGGCATCTCCTGCAGCCCTCGGGGGTTTTTTCTCCCCTACACAGACACCCACAACACCGGGCATTCGGGCGCCGGTAGCTGTGCCCAGCCGGCCGGCCGCACCTCAGCGGGGCCGGCTGTGCAGTCGGATGGCTTCGGCGACTAACGCATGGGAAAAGGTGCTGTCACACGGGCAGCGCGCAGGCTGCCCGCGCCCGAACTGCTGCCCGGGAGCAGGGAAAGCCTGCCCGCCTGGCCGGGCGTCCCGACAGGCTGCAACCGCAGCTCTCCTGGAGAAGGGAGACAGCCACCGTAGCATCTCCTCCACCTTGGTTCTTCCCCCGGGGCTGCGAAGCCCCCTGGGCCTGGCTCATCCTGCAACTCCTCCCGGAGAAAAGGGGCGTGCGTGCGGTGCAGTGACCATCCAGCCCCAGCTCCTCGGCCATCCCCCAGGCCCTCGTTCATTTGCAAGCCAGAGGGGATGCTGAGACCTGCCATCCCCACAAGGGTTTGCAGCTGCGTGCGGCGAGATGGGAATGGATTTCGGGAAGGATGAGCCTCTCTTTCCTTCCTCCTCCGCCACCGATGGGAAGCCTGAGCCGCAGGAGGGGCTGAGCTGTTCAAAGGGTTTCCAGCGTTTCCTTCCAGCGAGAGCAGCTCCGTGCTGGCTGCCCGCTGACGGAGGTGCCCGGGAGCCCCGGCTCCTCTTGGCATCTCTCGCCAGCCGTGCGGCTCCTGCCTGGAGACAGCACGCTGAGCTCCGGGGAGCTGCTGGGCACACCACCGACCAGCATCATCCCTGCCCTCCTGCCCCTCTCCGGGCACCCGGCTCCTTCCAAAGCGTGGCGGCCAGGTGCTCTCTCTACCCTCCCCGGCTACCCCAGGCAATTCCAGCTGGCTCCTTTGGTGCCAAGGGAGCAACGTCCAGGCTGCTGTTGTCCCCTAAAATCAGCCGGTGTGGACCCGAACACGCACACGGGGATGTGATGAGCTGGTCCCGAAGAGCATCCCCAAGATAAGGAAGAGAGAACAGCGATAAAGGTGGCAGGAACATCCCCGTCGCTACAGGCTCTGCAATAATCCCACTGCCAGCGCTGAATAATCCCCCGTCAATAGGCCGGAAATTAGGCAAGAACAGGCAGAGATGTCTGTTTAATCACAATTTAATGAGGTGTCTCAGGCTTGGACGCTCTGCTCTCGCACTTCGTTTTACAGCCCTTTATTTCGGTGCTTTTTAGGCCACCTCTTTGTCTTCATGCGGATGTGTGAGATCATTTTTTGTGGGTTTTTGGGTTGGTTTTTTTTTTTTTCCAGCTATTATCACCATGAGACAACAACTACAATACTCCTCATTATGAACTGGGCCCACACATGGGCAAATAAAAGCTAGCAAAGTCTTTCATGGGCTCTAATTTCTCCGTCTGATGTTGGGCTCGTTTCCTCCTCATTGTTTCCCAGGAGCTTGTACTTTTTCCACGTTTTGTACAAGGTTTGCTGCAGGCCAGCGGTTTCCTTCCGAAACGGGGAGAAGCAAGCGATGCGGGGTGATGAAACCCAGAGCATTTCTCCTAGGAATTCTCACCTCTGGCGAGATGCCACCAGAGCTCACAGGGTCCCCCTGCGTCCCAGGTAGCAACGGCCCCTGCGGGACCAGCCCGCTGCCGCCGGTGCGGGACGTGCCTGCTCCTGATCCTAAAACCCAGAGTGCCGAGACCCGGCTGCAATGAAAGGTTGGGGTATGTTGTGTGGCGTCCCAGCGGGGAGCTGGGATTTTCACTTTCTGTGGTCCGCATGCCTTGGCCTCCTCTGCCCGCCCGCGGCTCGGGGAAGCCAAGGCATCCCCCCGAGCATCCCGCGGCCCCCTGGTTTGCAGGTACGGCAGGAGACGGAGCCGCTTCATGAGCATCTGATGAACGGTTTCCGTGGCAACCTGCCCTGGTTACAGCCGCGGTACCCCAGGGAGGCGAGTGACACTGTGACATCAAGGGGGGCTGTGCTGAGGTTTGGGCTATGCTGCCGGGTACCCCTGATATTTTAGCCCTGGCAGCACTTGAGAAATCTTGAAACCATCTCCTCCACCTTCTCCAAGCTCAGCAGCACGTGCCGGGCTGCTGGGACGGGGACGGTCCCCTCCACATGGGACCCGAGGCCGGCAGTACCTGTCCCCAGTGCACGAGCCCCCCTCGCCTCTACAGAGGACTTGACCTGCCGGGTGCCCCGGAGGAGGGATGGCATCCCCGGCACGGGAAGCCGCCCGCCGCGGGCTGTCCTCAGCACACCCCGACGCAGCCGCCGTGCCGCTGGTACCCGTGTTTCGCCCTGGATGGCACCAGTGGCTTTGCTCGGAGAAGCAGCCCCGTGCACCCAGCGCTGCCCAGCCCGAGCCCGGGGTGCTGCCCCCCGTTTGCGTCCCCCCCTGCAGCGCTTGCAGATGGAGGGGCCGAGCAGGGCCCTTAGGGCTGCCGGGAGAGTCAGGGACAGGGCAGGACAGGGTGGTGGAGGAAAGCCCCGAGAGCTCTCGGGGGAGCCAGGAAGGGAAGCAAAGAGAAAGGCAGCCGCTTGCCCGGCTCCCCTTTGCTCCTGCACAGTCCGCTGCGTTGTCCCTCGCCCCGCAAAAGCATCCTCCCCCTCTCCCTCCACCCCCCTGCGCCGGGAAGCAGAGAGGAGGGCAGGAGGTTCTGCAGACCTGGCGGGGTTGGTTTGCTCGTCGATGGCGTCCACGGCACTCTCCACGGAGCTCAGCAGCGACTGGGTCTGGTTCGCCGTCTCCTTCAGCAGGAAGCGGGTCACGAACTGGTCGACGTTGCTGCCGCTCTCGTACACCTGCCAAGGCAGAGGGCGAACGCGGTGAGGCCCAGCGCCGACCGGCCAGCGCCGGCGGGCACCCCGGCTGGCGCAGCATCCGTCCGACATCCCATGCGCAGGCCGGTCCTCTCCGTGTCCCCGACTGTGACGGCCACAGGAGGAATGAGCATGCGCCATCCCACCTCGCGGGAAGCATAGAGCCCTCCAGCATCCGTGGGCATCCATCACCCCTGGGACGGACTTAGAGAGGCTGTGATGGGAGGGAGCGTGGGCAGCGAGGCACAGCAGCACTGCTTTATTTATAGATAAATAAAGCAACGTAAAGAGGCGATTACCCAAAGCCCGTAGTTGCTCTCTTTACCGTGATCTTAAACTACTTTACAATTGCCTTGCAGGGTGAGAGCCAGCGGGTGCAGGTACGAAAAGTGGCCTCTCCTGTGCGTTGGAGATCTGTACTCAGAGAGTTTCAGCATGTTATTTAGTGCCTTAGTCCACCCAGCACTAAAGTAAAAGGGGTTTGGGACGATTGACATGGCTCTCACCGGGGAGCCGCAAGCTGAAGATGCCTTCAAGCCAGCGGCAGAAAGCTCTGGCCGTCCCCACCCAGCCTCCCTCCCCTCCCGTGCTGCGAGACAAGAGCCTCAGCATATTTCGGCATTAGGGGCTTTTTTCTGAAGAGGGAGAAAAGGAAAGTTCTGGCCATTTGGGGCCAGAGGCAGGATGGAGACAGCCCAGGAGCAGGAACGCCTTCAGCAGGAGGCAGGCTGCTCCCGGGGAGCGTTGGTGGAGGAGGACGAGCTGTTCGAGCGACAGAAGCTCCCGGGGTAATCCAAACCCTCCCAAGACAGAAAACACTTAATAAAATGTTCTACCAGCACAACTGTGCTGCTTAAAGCACCCAGGGCCCCTTCCCCTGCACGGCCTTGCTGCGCCCTGCCCACGGCACGGTCCTGCTCCCCCACCTCCTGCCAGCCACCGGCAGAGGCAGGACACTGGCACAACCGGACCGACACTGGCACAACCAGACCGACACTGGCACAACCGGACCAACACTGGCACAACCAGACCAACACTGGCACAACCGGACCAACACTGGCACAACCAGACCAACATCGGCACAAACAGCCCAACACTGGCCCAGCACCACTCCAACCAGTCCAACACCAGCCCAACTGGTCTGACCCCAGCCCAAGCAGACCAAGACCAGCCCACTGGCCGCACCAGCTCTGGCTGAAGCTGACCCCTCAGCATCAGAGATAAAAAAACTTGCGGTGAAAAAAAAGGCTCCTCTAAACCCAAACTCAGTAGCATCACTTTTTCCCAGACTCTTTCCAGCCCTTCAGTGCCTGCTGGGACAGCGCGTGGCCCAGGCAAACCCCTGCCGGGCAGCCCGTCCCCGCGTGCCGGCACGGGACTCCTCCAGGACTCGCGACTTTTTGGTGCCATGAGACGGGGACGGATGCTCCCGGCTCCCTGCACACCTCTGGCAATGACCAAACCCAGGGGTGAGACCGGAGTGGTCCCAGCACCACCAGTGGCACAACATGAGTACCCCAAGCTCTCCAAAGCAAATTATTCTCGTTTTATGGCGAAGTGATTAATGAGGGTAATTTCCATGGCAACCAGAGCGGCTCCGCGAGAACCCGGAGGGCCTTTATCTCCTGTTTTAAATCATAAAAGAAGAACGAGCTGAAGAAAAACAATTCTGGGGAAACTGGTCGCAGATCTGATTTCTCACCCCTGATTTGGAGGGGAGCACGAGTTTCTTGATGGCTTCTCGAGCATCCAACTAACGTGGTGGTTAATGACTTCGCTCCAACACAAAAAACTTGCTCCCCTCCCCATCACGGTGCTTCTCGGGGACGCACACGATGTGGTGAGCATCGCCGGATGGTGATGCTGAAGCAAACTGCCGCGCAACGTGCCGTATTCATGCTCTCCCGCAGCTGCTCGCGGTGGCACCGTTGGGTGGCAGGGAGGGAGCTGCAAGGCGAGCAGGGATCGATGCGCTCCGTTGCTCCTTCACCAGCACAGCCTGTCCCAGGACACCAGTCAAACGGAGACGGGACCAGCTCAGGGCACGGCACGGGCTGCAGCAGATCCCAAGCACTGGGACGCTGCTCGGGTTTGGGGGATGCACTCGGCAGCGCCCACAGGACCCTGCCACCTTTTGCGCCTTTCTCCAGGCAGGACCACGCTCCCCTCCACAGCCCCAGTGCTTCCCAGCACAGCCCAGTACCAGCACCACCAGCACCACCCGTACTCGACAGCCGGGTCCGAGGGAGGAAAGTCGGCATCAGTGTGGGACACAGGCAGGTGCATTAGAAGGCCAGGCAGGAGAGGGGGGGATCTCCCTGGCCAAGGATCGGCAAAGCCTCAGAAACACAACCCTTAGCGCTGAGCAATTGCCTCCAAGTTATCTATCTCCTTCCTCCATGGCCTGGCGATGTTTGCAAATGAGACCAGTCGGCGTAGGAAAACCCACCTGCCTGCCGGTTGCTAACACGGAGATTCCTCACGCCCTGAAACCAAGCGCAGCCGGTGCGGCACTGCTCGCCCTTACGAACGAGCACGGGACGATGAGCAGCGATGGAGCAGTGTCCCCATCGGGGCTGCCTCGAGACCGCCTCTGCCTCACAGGGGGGACACCAAAAATCGATGTCTCCCTCACTCTCCCCTTCGGGATTTTGCCTTATTTTACCAGGGAGCGGAGCAGCGGGTGATGTGCCACGAGACCACGCAGCCTCCCGGGGCTGGCTGTGCTTCCCTGCCTGCAACCGAGGCGGTTGCTGCTGGGCTTTTGCCGGCCGAGTCCTTACCCTCGGGACACCAGTGCCACCACATCGCGCTCGGACATCTCCTGACAAGTCCTGCCCCGTTTTCCCTCGCCTCGTGCAGGCAGGGAGAGGGACAAAGAGGCAGCCTTGGGACCATGGATGCGGGAGCTGGTGGAGCACCGCACCGCACCGCACCTGCGTGGGAGGCACAGGCACCACCGCAAGACAAATAAACAGCAATAGAGCTGAGGCAGTGATGTGAAAACATTTGTTGAGCATTTGGATGGGGGAAAAAATCTGAACGCTTTCACAAATATTCCTGGATAGCTGGACGATCTCTGTTCTCCCTAGAAAAATACTCACAACTTGCTCAGAACGTGCAATATACACTATATATATATGTATACGTGTGTATTCTTTCCAAGCACCATATTATACATATACACACAGATACACACATCCCATCTGAACAAGTCTGTATAGGCAGTGTATTAAATTCGCTGTCAAGGTACCTCGCCTTCCCTCTTCCTCTGCCAGCAGGCTTTGGAAAGAGCCCCACACCAGGCCAAATCCGCCCCTTTGCCCAGGCAATTATTTTATCATTTAATACATCTTCCACTATCCACACTCCGGCTAAGGAGGGCGTATTAAATCCATAAATCTCCTTGGCAAAGACGTATCATTGCATTTGGGATCTGAAACAATTTCTTTTGCGGTTCCCCCCCTCCGCAGCTGCTCCTCCCCGCACGCCCCTGCCTGCAACCGGCAGCCTGCCCGTAATGAAGGCGTAAATATATTAATCAGGCGCTCAAACGGGCTCTGCTATAATTACAGATAGGTTTTGATTAACTCTCGCACCCAGCCCTGCTCTGATTGCTGGTGCTGGGGCTCTGATTGCTGCCTCGGCGGAGGGCGGCTGTTCCCGTGGGCTGGGGGCTATGTCCCTCCTCGTTTATTTAAGACCCGCAGGCCTCCGGGAGCTGCCGCCGCTAAACACGGAGCTGTGCGCGCTCCTTTGAGCGGCTGATGGGATTATTCTCTTAATTAAGAGTGCTGGTTTTCTGGGACACGATTTGCCCTGTCAAGTGCGGGGGCTGGATGCAAGCGTGGGGCTGGCCAGGGCTGGGGGCTGCACCCGGGTCCCCGTGCCCCGGGACCCCCACCGCTGCTCCAAGGGCGATTGCACTGCAAAGACGCAGTAATTCCCCATTAATGTCCCGTTCCAGCGAGATCTGCAACGCCACTGCCTTGTCCTCTGCTCCTCTGCTAGTCATCCAAACCACGTAGCACATCCCCCACGAATGCTCCGAGCCCGTCGGCTGATTTTACACCCGCTCCGTGCTGTTTATCCCACACTGGGTTTCCCTTCGGGAGGTGCGAAGCGTGCACAGCTGCTTTTCCATTTCAATTCATTCATCACATAAATGGGGTAACGTGCTGCTATTTACCTCCACCTTTCTGCTGCTCTCCAAGACTGTAGCCTGTCTCCTGCAAAAGCCACAAAACAATTCCCTAATCAACCCTTCCCGCGCCGCACGTGACCGGATCGCTCTCCCTACCACGAGAGCCTGCTCCTTTTGGAAAATGGTATTTCTGAAGGCGCAGGCTATGCCGAGTGCTGTCTGATCACGCAAACTGGCTCCGGGTGCTAGAACATAAGGCTGCGAGGGTATGCGTGGTTAAACGTTTGCATTTTGTTACCTTGCTGTAGCCTAATGTCTTGGTTCGGCCTTAGGAAAAATCATACAGGTGATGCCCACATCCATTTAAATCAGCTTAACTCCCCACATCGAGGTGCTCTGGATGGAGGAATATTGGGGTGTCCGTGAAGATGCAATGCTTTTCGGCAGACCAATAGCTCTGAAATTAAAGCAACAGTGTTTTTTTTTTCCCCGACTTAACCAACTCAGGCCATTTGCCAACCCAGCCGTGACACTTGCTCTCAGGAGGCAGGTCTGAAATGCATGTGCACAGAGGCTTTTCAGCAATCCTTCAGGCTCTCCTCTCGCAAATGTCTTATTTGGCCTTGCAAAAACAAGTCATTAAGAAGACCAGCTCCAAATGAATCCTTCCCATCGTCTTATTAAAACATTTGTCAGTCTGTCCTAGGGAGATTTAATGAGGTTTGGTCTTATTAATTCCACCTGAAGAGTTATTTCCTCCTTGCTTTGCTTGAGAAGTTAAAATATTTGTGGAGATAATATAATAATTGCTGCTCAATGAAGCCGCTTTGTGCCAGAAGCTCGTGGAGGGGCACATCTCCACGCCCGCTCTTTTCCATCCAGCCGGTCCATTAGTTCAAGGCTAGAAAGTCTTTGGCATCACAGATACTACCCTGCCGCATTTGCTGGCAAGTGTTGGTTGAGGAAGGAGCACGGTGGCCGCCAAAGAGGCAGAGGAGGGTGAAAAAAGGCCTCTCTCCCTTTGCTACCTCCCCAGCCGCCCGGCCTCGAGGTCTGCTGCCGCGAACGGGCAGCGGCATGCATCTGCAGTGAGGAGCAAGCCTAAAAGTCCCGTTGGAAGGATGGCCTTGAGATGTCCATGGGGGATGACTCCCAGGAGAGCCTCAGAAAGCGTCACTGGTTGGCAAACCGGAGCGTGAGCCAGAGGCGTTGAAAAATGAGAGAAGGAAGGAGTGGGAAAAGGACAGCTTGCTTCAGCCACAGGTAATTGGGGAAATATTGCCCAGTGCTGGGTCCTCTGGTCAGTTGGCCCCAAATCCCACCCCCTTCACATCACGGGCTCTTTATGTGCCTGGAATGCCCCTTCCCACACGCAGCGGGTGCGCACATCGGGGCACGGGCTGCTCAAAGCCCCGCCGCGGCTCTCCCGGCTTTCCCTTTCCATATGCACCTGCCCCAAATCTGCCCAAATTCTGGCACAGATTAATGCAAACACCCTTGAGATGTGTTACTTGTGCAGATCACAGCTGGCATTTCGGTGCCGTTGAGTGCTTGGAGTTGCCAACACCGGCGTCGCGCATCCCTCACCGGGCATCGCAAACCGACGCCTAAAACTGGGCTCTCACGGCCGTGTTCCTGTGGGTATCAAATCACTGAAAAAGGAGATTTTCGATGTTGTTGAGCATCTGAAAGCTGCTTTGCTGGCATTTGTAAAGGTCACTATTTAGCTCGTTAAGACTACAGGATGTGAAATATAAATGACTCTGTGCCACCCACGGCCTCGGAGACCCCCCGCGACAACCCCGCGCCTTCGCCTTGCCTTGCAGCACCACGGCCTCACCAGCGAGGCTTCCCAGCGCTGGTTTTCAGCGGGATTGGCCAACTTGGCTGACATTTACCAAGCCCGGGGACATTGACGACTTCTCCAATTTTTATTAACTCCAACCGCTGCCGAAGCACGCCCACGAAGCGATGGCAACGAACTGAGGAGGCTTTTCAAACGGAAACCGAAGCCAATACTTTCACCCACACTTTTCCTCCGGTTAAAAAACCCCACTCCAACACAAACCCATTGCCATGCCATGAAACACCCCTGTCAAACCTCATCCCGGGATGACGGAGAGGTTATCTTCCACCCACTCACCCCTTTGAAAACCAGGCATGTGTTGCACTGTACCCTCTGAGTGGCTGATTTAAATTCGTTGCTCATAATTGCCTGTTTTCTTCCAAGAGATATTTTCTTATAATTAGAATAACACTCAGACCTGCCTCTCGCTCCTTTCCCTCCCCCTGACTCTTAAATCCCTTCAAAAGCGGAGACCCAAAACTGATTGCCTGGCACATAATCAGTAGAAGAAACCTGAAGAGAACAGACACTTAAATCGTTGATAAATGAAAGTATTAACATATGAAAGACCCTCCGCCTTCCCGAAACGGCTCTAAAAAAACAAATGAGACACCTGTTCAGATGAAAAAAAATGACTACGGCATCACATGTGTTTTTTAAAAGTCTTTTGCCGTAACATCCTCCTTTTACAAATCTCGGTGTTGGACCCTTCTCACCTCATGTTTGCCTCGTCTGCTCCTGAAGGTCTCCTGCCATGAACCCTTCCCATGCAATTTATCGCAAGACTTCCCTCTTCTCATTATTGGAAAACCTCCTTGCTGCAACAGAACCCCGTTACTTCTCATGGTAGCCACGCGGATGCGAAGGGCAGGTAACTGCTGGCCCACGCATGTGCTATACGGCACACACCTTGAGGTCACCTATGGATCAAGAGGCATACGGCAGTTTTGCACCCTGTCCACTTACTCAGCAGGCAAAGAACAGACTTGGCAGTGAAGCGTGGCCTCCTGCTTCTGAACACCCTGGCTATAATTAGCCTTTCCCTTCACACAAGTTCCTAATTAGCTTTATTTAGTATCCACAAGACAGTAAATTAATACATATTTTATTTCAGTTTTCGAAGGAAAGTACAGATTTTGTTTTCCAAACAGGACCTACTCAAAAGACCCTGCAGATGTAACAACGTGGGATGGTCAAGCTGCTGAAGGCTCAGCCTGGTTGCGCCAGCTGGTTACGCGTTGACTTGGTCCCTGCCTTTCCTTTTGGTGGCTCCTTCAAAGCTGCTCTCGGGCTATTTGGCAAGCGCTGACGTCTGGTGGATTTATTCCCTCCATCATAAAATTTATCGAATCCCAGGAGCAATAGCCTTAAAATGGGAGGGAGGAGGAGGAGGAAGACCATGTCCTACCGGAGGTCCATGAGAGCTGGAGCCAGGGCAGCACGAGCAGGACCTCCAGAGACGATGCTCTTCCTTCTCAGAGCGAGCGGAGGGACATGAATTTTACAGCGACAGACAAGCAGAAGAGCAGTGAATAAACATCTTCGTCTAAAAATAAGCTCCCAGAGAGACCTTCTTAAGATTCATCTCCCTGCCAGCCCCGCTGTGCTCCCCGGCAGGCTGGCAGCCCGGCTGGATCTCACGCACAGCCCTGCGGGGCTGGCAAGGAGATCGCTCTGGATGGCATCGCACGGAGAATCGGCTTTCTGGTCTGGAAGTCTGGAGAGAAAAGTTGGGGAAAATTCAGGTCTTGCAGAACTGGAGTAGCACTTGCTGCTTTAATTTGTGGTGTAACGTTTTCTTCAATTAATTTCAGAGAGGAGTTGCAGAAATACTTTCCGAGAAGCTAAACCAATATGCCTTGTTTCCTTTTAGATTATTCTTGAACTATAAAGTTCCATAACTTCTCCAGAAATCCACAGCATTTTTTTGCTATAGAAATTGATCCTGAAATTCTTCAGAAATGTATCATTCGAAACGTATGGAAAGATGACTCAGCCTTTACCAATTCACCGCCCCATTGCCACTTCTTTCTTTTCTCAGCCAAAACCATTCACCGTGAATACATCTTTAACTGCGTTATAGGAGCGTTTCAAAGCTGGCGTATCATCATAAAACCACCCATCCAAGAAAGGGGCAGCAAGAAAGCAGCTGATGATCCCTAAAACAACTCCCTCCCCAACCAGGGTAGACCTCCGTGCTGGAGAGGTGAGGACGGATGACGCTCTGAGCCCCCCAGAAAAGGCAAACTGATCCCCAGCAAAGGGCCATTGAGGCAAACATCCTGACCCCTAGAGAAGAGCCAAACGCTTCCAAGGGGGAAGACCGTGACAAGTGGGGCAGGACCTCCCAGGGTTCAGCAGGTACAAAGCACCAGGAGATACGCGGTTCCCGTGTTCGGCAGCAAGGAAGCCAGAGAAGCGCTTCTCCGACGGAGAGCTTGATGTGCTGTAGGGCACGAATTCGCCCCGCAGGCAAGGCGAAAAAACAGATGTGCTGCGCTGCAGCGGTACCCCACGGGCTTCGAGCCCAGAGCGGGAGAGCTCAGCTGATGCTCACGTAACCGCCACGGCTCAGCGTGAGCTGGGTCGACGGGAAGCCTCGAGCAGCTCGCGCTGTTTGGGCTGGGCGCTACCCAGAGCTGCCCCCACCGCGCTGCTGTTACACCCTGCCGCAGCAAAGCGCTGCTCCGGGGGCCTCAGACGACCGCGGCAGGGACACCGAGTTTGTTCAGCAGAGCAGGAGGAAACCCGCTCAAGTAAAATGAAAGGGCGAGATAAAGGATTAGCTGGAGGGTGGGAGGAAAAGATTATTTTTAAGGATTATTTCTCCTGACTATTTTATCTCGAGGTGTCATCATTCAAAAAAGAGCAATATTGTATTTGGCAAGCTTAATTTTGGCAGGTAGGAATGCAAATGAGAGCGCTCTATATTGCTGTTCTGGACTGTGCTGTAAAACAAAAAAACCCCATCCATCATTTTTAGCATCCGAGACTGGTGGCAGATGGTGCTCGCTCTGGGGCTGTAACTCACCAAGCTCAAACACGCGCTCCTCTGCAGCGTGCTGCGGGTGGCTGAAAGCCGCCGGAGACCACGGCCGTGCCGGCACGGGCAGCGGGGAGAGGACGTCCACCGCAGCGGCTCCTGCCGGGCCCCAGGAGCCCCGCATCGCCTGTGCGCTGCGACAGCGTGTCGTAAGGCAGAGACAAGAAGGGTGAATCGCAGCAGGAACAATTTAACTCACAAATAACGTATGCAAACCTATTCACCCGCATGGACATACCTCTGAGCTCCCTAGCGCTGCTGGACCGTCAGCAGCTGGTACTGAAGGTCAGTACACTCAGTTTTTCCTTTATCATTTCCATATTCTCTCATCTGAATAATGATTCTCGAGGGAAAATGTGTTTGCAGCTGGTTTGAGTACAGTGCCTGTCCATAAGACACACGTGTGGTATTTGGCACCCTGACACGAGGCTCGCGGGGGTGTGTGATGTGTCACCACTTGGTCATATTTCCACTCCCGGTCCATTAAATGAGACAAAAAGGATTTTGGCAAGTGATAGACTGGCAACGGAGCTGGCAGCAGGCAAGCAAGGAGTACAACACCATCTTTCACGCCTCCTTTTGCTCCCCTCCAGGACTGAAGGTGATGCTGAATTTCAGGCAGAGGGTGGTCCAGGGCCACCCACAGGTCCTCAGGCCTCCTCCATAAATCTCTCGTGCTGCCCTTCCTGAAGCCAGTCTCCGAGTCCCCCCTAATGTGCCAGCACCCCCCTCCCCTGCTCTGTCCTGGCCCTTGCCGAAGCAGCGGGGCGCAGCCTCTCCCTGCACCGTGTTCATAAGCACCATCAGCTCCGGTTCATTTCCGTATCCCCCCCATTTCAGCACGGGGGTTTGTCGCAATTTCACCTCCAATTTTGGGCAATTTTGCTTTCCAAGCACTCCCCTTCCAGCTGGGACAGGGCGCGCACCAAGGACGGTCACCAACGTTTCTGGGAGCCGTCTGGTGCCCAACGGGAGCTTCTCCAGGCAGGAACAAGGTGACCTTAAATCTGAGCTGCTTCGTCCTTGAGGGCGTTCCTCACTCAGCAGTTTTGGGGCTTCTTTGCAACTTGCTTTTGAAGTTTGCGGCACCCCTAAAGGTCAGCTGTGCTGTTTCCATGCTCGGTGCTGCAAACTGCTTCCTTGGCAAAAGCGGGGAGCAGGAGCAGCCCCCGTGCATCAGGCAGTGCAAGCCGTACCTGGCAGGAACAGGGCTCATTGAGCCGCTCGGCTTCAAAAACATAAAATACGCCTTTTTTACCGAGCGAAAGCACGTGTCCCGGGGTGTCTGGGTGAGGGCGTTGTCCAGCGGTAGCCACCACCCAGCGGCACCCCGCCGGCTCCCCGGGCGCTGTGCCCTGCTCCCCTGCCCCCAGCGCGCCTCGAGGCTGGCGGCGTGCCGGAGGCTCCGGCTGGGCGCCGGCCCGCAGCGGGCAGCCCCAGGCAGGGGCTCAGTCACCGAGCGGGAGGGACAGCATCCACCCGGCTCCGGTGCCCCCGCTCCCACCGTTCCCCACGCACCCCTCGACGTGAGACGCACAAACCACGTCCTTCCCGGTCACGTTGGTTTTGGTATTTGCCGACTGCGCTATCAAACAGTAAATGAGAATTATATAAGAACATCTCCTGCCGTCAGCTTTTTTTAGATCCCGAAAGTTCATTTCCTTTCTCTCCAATCTCACTTTGCATTTCCCATCGTCACTGGCAGTCGTTTCAGCACGGCATGGACATCACCGTATCGGAAAATAATTACAATGACAGATTTTGTTTTGCTGCATGAGACCTTCCACTACTGAATCTAATTACTGCTGATACTTTATGAGCTCCTCCAGCACAAGGTAATTGCTGCTTTCTCTTTTTATGAGCAAGAAATAATCAGTTGTCTTTTAAGGTGAGAAATATAAACAGCAATTAGATACCGCAGCTATCCAGCCCCTCTTGTCAGCAGGCACCTCTCGTCAGAAAGCCAGCACAGAAGAAGGTTAGGCTGCAGTTGTTCGCACCCAATACGTTTTTTAACGGAGGGGAGAGGGGGGGAATAAGGAACACTCTCAAATGATCAATAGTTTTCTCCAGCTGATGAAATGCTTATTTTAATACGGAGAAGCAGGAGCATCTCACAAGCAAAGCAGTTTGCTCACCAGCCACACTGCTCAGCGTCAGCACCGAGCCCTTTGCAGGATCCGGCCTCGGGGAAAGGCTGCGGAGTCAGCAACAGGCTCGGGCATCGGGGGGCACAAACCCACAGTCGGCTCCTACCAAAACCTGCCGCTTCAGCCGTCTTTTCCCTGATCCAGTGTTTCTAAAAATATATTTATATGTACTTATCTCTTAAACATCCTGACATCAGCACGGGGCCCTTGGTTACAGCATCATGCGTGGAGGAGATGGAGCAGAAGACGACCTTTCTGGGGGGACCCATCAGACAAGTGGGAGCTCACACCGGCTTTTGCAATCCTGGGACGGATCTTCTCCCTGGGCCTGAAGCCTTATCCTGCAGGCATGGTCCAGCCCCGGGGGAAATAGAGCATCCAGGCTGGGGTGGGGTATGGGAACACACATCAGCTGGAAACCGGTGAGAAGATCTCAGCCAGACTAATTTATCCATTCAGATCGTAAGAAGCCGCCTTCTGACACTCTGTTCTGGCAATCCTGATACTAAAATCAGCAAGTCTAGGAAACAAATACTTTTTTTTTTTAGGGAACACATACAGTGAAAAAAATTTCACCTCTCCAAAAAAAGCACTAGCGGTTTGCCCTCGGGAAAAGCTTCTGATGCTGCCTGGACACTGCCTGTCCTACCTGAACGCTGGCGATGAGTTTCTCTACCACCCACCACAGCTGATTTTCTGGTCTTGTTGTTTTGTTTTTGTTTTTGTTTTTTTCCTTCAGTTCTTTACTCGAACAAAGCGCCTGCGTTTGAATAATTCACTGATGAGGTTTGTACCACTTTGTTCCCAAAGTCACAGCAGGGAGCGACGTTTTTCATGAAATACTTCTTTGCCAGCTCCTCTCTGTGAAGGAGTTCTGCTCCATCTGCTCGCTCGCCAAAAGTCAGCCAGGCAGCGAAGAGCCCGCGGGCTGATAAAACGGGGGTGACGAGGGGATGCGGGGCGGCACTGCCTCCTCTGGCCTCAGCCGCCTAGAAGGGACATGTCTGCATTTGAGATGAAGGGTGTCCGTCACAGGAGGAAGATGCCACCAGCACTCTGGATCTCCCCGGTTCCCTCCACAAGATCGTGATGGAGGGGACCCGCTCAGGTTTAGGAAAATAACCTTCACCCGTTGCAATTAAGGCAGGTGCTCAAGGAGGGAAGAAGATGCTCTTTTTATGAAGGCAGGGGATTGGGCTTATGGATAACCATCCTGCTTCTGCTGCAGATTTCTTACGCAAGGTAATACCCGCATCTGCAGATGCCTAATTTATGAACAGGGAATAAGCCACCCTCCTCCTGCAAAGTAACGGGAGGAATTAGTCATATATGTTAACCTCGCATTCGGAAAGCAATGGTGGAAGGCATCACGAATAGCAAGTTGGAGTGAATTACTGAGATATCCATTAGCATGTTACCATGTATTTAAAATACATAGTTGGCAAATCTGACTGCCAGGGAATTTGCTAATAATGAATATAAATGAGGCATGAACAGACTTAGCAACTTGATTAGAAAAAATCAACTATTGCTGTTGTCCTGATGTTTTTTTACCCCCTCATAATATGTTGATAAAAAAATTCACAAACACTTCAGACAGATCAGTGCTTGGCCAAAGACTTTTGCCTGTAGTTTATTATGGCAAGACATCAACAAGTGAAATAAGTGGCTTCACCTTCCACGCTGCCCTCCTCACAAACGTTAAAAAAGATGGATTAGGATAAAGCAAGGAAATCGGGCTCTTCACTCAGCAACCAGGGGGGAGAGAAATTTGCTGTTTCCCATTCTAACTCCTAAAACTTCTTATCGTTACCACATCTTTAATGTGGAGTAATTGGAGTTTCTCCTTTAGCTTCAAAGATAAACGGAAGGGAGATTTCAATTTGGATTACTTGGAGGGGGACTGGAGCTGGATCGGGAAGCCCTTACGGGTGCTTGGGAAAAGCACAACCTCCCTCCTCAGCTCGGTCCTCGGTGCACCGCATTTCTGCTCACCAGTGAGGAGGAAGACTACTTTTCTCTTGTTGTGGCAGCAAAAAAAATGATGCAAATATGGTTGAAGGTAGAAGTGGGAGAAGGATTGATTATCCTGAGGTGATAAATATCACCGATACAGCCCAGTTACTTTATTAAGTGGTATGGAAAGGCCAGGAAAATGGTTTCCAAGGGCAAAAGCTCTATAAACACTTCTCTCCTCCTGGTAAGACACCAAATGAAGGGTGCACCTCTCAGTGGGGATGCTTATCTGGTACTTCAGCTCAGAATTTCTAGGTGTTTGTAAATAAGCTTCAATATGCTTCTTGATCTGTCTCGTAGTCCGTTATTAACAGTATCATTAAGGTACATGGTGGATTTTTTAAGAAGCTGGAGGTACCCTGCACGTATAAAATAGCACATTTCCCCTGCAGTCCTTCAAACACACAGCCCTCTAGTTTCTAACACAGCAGCTGCGCAAACGAACGGCCGTATTTCTGGAACTCAGGATGCCTTCCAACACCCAAGCTGTATTTAACGGCAGATGTTTCCAAAAGCGCTCGTAATGATGCTAACAAGAACTCACGCATTCAAAATCCCACCCGGGAGACCCAGGGACCATGTTGTCTGAAGACAACTGGAGCACCTTCGAGCTTCAGGCAACACAGTGCAAGCCACGGCACGGCCAAGACCACCTGTCAGACGCAGGAAGGGTGCTGAGAAGGTACGGTGCTCTACCACAAAGCCTCTATGCCACCATCTACCGCACGTAACATTGGCACCTTTGTTCACAATCATCTGGCCAAGATTTTCAAGCTTTATCTGCTGTTAACACAAAAAAAAGCCACGGTCGTCACGGTGCTGCGGTGATCCACTTACCACACAAATGCAATGGCACGAGGAGACAACGCTACCAAACAGGCTGAAGACCTTGGGATTCAGATGCTCCGTTAACATTTGTCTGCTCCGAGCCTATGGAGCACAAGGTGAAGTAAGGAGGACTCACCCGTTTGGTGTAGTCCATTGCCTTCAGGATGGAGAGGTTCAGCGTCTCCAGCGAGGCCAAGACGTCTTCGTAGTCTCCCATATGGTCAGCAAAATAGTCTGGGAAAACCAAGAGGGACATGACCCGATGATCTTGGAGGTCTCTTCCAACCAGAACAATTCTATGATTCTATGATTCTATGACGGGAACGCTTCAAGGCTATGTGACACAGCAAGGTCTATTTATGGGTGGAAAGCAAAACCTGAGAGGGTGTTTAAGCTGTATTTTTATATTCTATATTTATTGGTGGAAAGAAAAACCTGAGACGGTGGTTTCAGGTATATTTTTATGTTCTATATCCTGAGCCAAAGTCACAACTTGTCCTGCAGGGATGGGAACTGGTGCAATTCCCGTGAAGTTTGGGATCATTGTGAAAAGGAGAGGTAAGGCACAGCAGCTCCCATTGAAAATAACTCAGCGGGTGCTTTATTTCCAAGCCCGCTTCTGCATTTGACCATATCGTGGCTCTTTCCCTCCTATTGCCAACATGGAGTCTCAAAAGTAATCCCCTTTCCATGCCCTTGACAGTCTTTGCCACTCAAAGCATCCAAATACCTGCCAGGTTCACCCCAATTTATACGAGCTGAGGCTGGCCTTACGTCTTTCCCTACATTCTCATCACATTTGCACCTCAGCCCACAATCACGGGTTGCACAGGCTTCTGAGAGCAAAATACACCTCGAAAGGACGGGAACGGAGCTGCAAGCTGGGCCCAGAAGCACGTGTTCTCCACGGAGAAGGAGACCACGCTTTCCCCGTGCCATCCGCATCGCTCCTGCGGAGGGGTGAGCCATGCCAGGCTGTGCTGCAGCTCCGGCAGCGGCCAGGCGCCATCCCAGCTGCTCTTCACTGATGCAAAATACAGCCAAAATCACCATGTCCCCACGCAGCCGATGGCTCCGTGACGCGTATGAGCCCCAGGGCGGTTTCGCGCATGAGCTACGAGGTCCTGAAATCCGCCGTTCCCAATGGGAACAGCGAGAAGTGAAGCGCGGCGGTGAGGCGCTCTGTGAGATTGTGGCGTAGACGTGAAGGCACCCGGTTTCTGGGTGACTGACACAAGCTACAGCTAAAAGCTGTTCCTCAAAAGCCAGCGGTGCTGTTCCTTAGCGCTGAGACACGAAGCTTCACACCGAGGTGACATCTCCGCGGAACGCAACAAGACAGAAACTCCGGGAAACAATCCCACTAATTAGGTTCTCTTGGCTTAATTAGAAGCGCCTATAGCTATTTACAGCCGGAGAACATATCCGAGGGGAAGAAGACTTTGGCAGAAACCGGAATGTCACAGCGTGATTGACAGCAGCTGTTTGCTGTTCCACGATAAGCCAAACAGCTCATTCTCACTGCAGCGTGTTTATTTGTGTTATTCTTCTTCTTATCACTTTACTTGGGAAAGAAAAGCTGAGCAGATCTTAAAGGTAAAGGAAAATCATTTTTGTAAGTCCTGAAAGAAAAAGCTGGGCCCCTATATTTGAGGAGAAATGAGCTGCTGCGGGTAGAGCACAGCCCCCGAGACCAACCGAGGAGCACCTGGGAGGAGAACGGCGTTGACTTAACCAAAGTATTCAGTTCTACTGGTTTAGCCTTATTTATTCACGGGGACATCTGAGACCAGCTCTTCCTGCCCTGCACGGTTCTTGCTCGTAGCTCCTACGCGTCTGCAGAGAGCAGCGGGATTGATGCCCAGGAGACGGGCACCGCCGGGACCCGGGGCTGGTGTGGGAGGAGGCGGGTGCCCCCACCCGCTTCTGCCCGGCAAAGCTGTCACCCACCACCCCGGCAGTTTGCAACGGGTCAACGTGCGTCTCCCGTTTGCAAGCACATCTCAGTTCACCGGACAGCTTGTACCGATGCACGCAAAGTCTGCGTTTCATTTAAACCGAAGGGCGGCAGGTAACATTTGGTAGCTGTACGCGCATTTTCTGGGCGTATTAAATGCTCCCAGCTGTGACTGGGAGCTCCTCCGCGGGTAAGGAGCCACACAGTCGTGTTAAGTCAGTCTGGGTGCCGGCGATCGTTGCATTAGTTGGCAGGAAAAAACCACAGAACTTTATAAGATGCTACGGATTAATCCATATCAAATTTCTCGTATAAGCTGCAGAGACCAAGAAATCCCTTTTAAGATGCAAATAAGAAATTGCAGGCAAGGGCAGGTACTCAGCAGATAGCAGATCTAGGTGGGATCTCGTGCTGATCCATCCTTCCCCTGGCTTCCCGCAGGAGCTGATGGGTTTATCTCCCTCCTCTCCTGGCAGCTTCATCCCTGGGAGTGGCAGCGAGGTGGGATCACGCTGGGTGACAGCCGTGTGATTTTCCGATTGTATCGGACTGATGGAGAAAGCAGGATGAGGTCAAGCAATGACGCTACTACCCCTGGCAAAGTCGATGGCACAAGCTGTGGGGTTTTGGTTTGTTGGGTCAGCTGGCAAGGAGACCTAACGCAATGAGAGAGGAGCGATGGGAACGAGCCCATCGTACCATCGGCAAACCAAAAGGATTTTATGAAAGGCTTCGTTTCTTGCCTACCAGAGCAACAAGAAGTGGGGACACCCAGCCGAAAGGCCGCTGCCTGTGCTGCAGGTTGAATGCTCAAAATCCTGCGGGGTGCTGCGGTGAGAAAGGCGGGGTGCGGGCAGGGGTTCTAAGCACACCAGGAGGAGAGAAACCCTATGGGCAATGTCGTGGGGCAGGCAGACCCGCGGGCTGCGGTGGACAGAGCGGTCTTAAAAGTGTCGGGAATAATGAGCTACTGCCCGGCGCTGGCACAGGCGCCTTTCTGGCTGCACAACCTGCTCTCGGCCAGACCTCTGCAGGCTGCAAAATCAGCAAAGTGATGAAGGTAAATGCTGAGGACCTGCCGAGGTGGCTTTATATGTGTCCTGGCCCGGCAGGGGAGGAGAAGAGACGGACAAGCCCTCTGCAAGGCCACACGCCTCTGTCTCCCCATGTCCTCCCAAAAAGCTGAGGGTATGGGAAACGTTTCCCAATACCAAATGTCCATGGAAAAATACATCCGAGGGAGCTGCAGGAGCCCTCTGCACGAGTCACCTCGCACCGAGGCAAAGCCCTTCAGAAATCCCAGCGGGAAATATTCCCTTTCTGGTCAAGGTGTGGGACAAAACATTATCAGGGATTTTCTTTTCAGCCTTTAATTTCTGCGAGCGGTGGGAGGTGCAGCAGAGGTGCTGGACTCCTTAGGCAGCCTGCTGGGAAACAAGGTTTGCTAAGGAGGAACACGTTACGGGTATTGCCGAGGGATACCGGTTTATTGAGCTTCAGAGCGGAGCTGGAAGCCATGACATTGTCAGAAATTAAGCTCCGGCTTGTTCTTGAGCGCTCCGCTCAGCTCTGACCCCGTTTGTGTTGCAAGAGAATGAAGAAAAGTTTTGCCAATTTTCCTGTGGAATAAGGAGCGAAGCAGTGGAAGTGCCGAGACGCCCCGGCCACGCACCGCCACGCACCACCGGTGCTGTAACAGGTTTCACGCATCCTCCGAAAGCGCGCGTGCACGTAGCGATTGCTTTGGCCCCAAGAGAGGGACCGCACTCACCGCACAGCTCCTTGGTGTCCACGTTGCTGGAAGACAGGGCGGACGAGGCAGGGGAGGAAGCAGGAAAAAAAAAAGAGAGAAAGAAGATTTTAATGTAAAGGACAGAGGAAGGATACAGTTAGGATTTCTTTAGGCTTAACCCCAGACACCCACCTGCGATGTCACCCACCCCCTCAGCGGCAGGGACAGCCTAAGGACAAGGCAATGGTCGGTGCCACTCAGGGCATCCCCACACCTCCGCATCTTCAGCATCCGCACAGTCGGGACCAGTTCACGCGTTATTTTGGGTATTCCCTGAGGGGGGAAAGGCAACCTGTGCATCCCGCCCTGGGGGTGGACCTGTGCCTATGGGGGACTCTGTACCCACCCGGCACAGCAGCTCCTCTGCCTTCCCCCCAAACATCCACCTGGGTGAGGCGCCCGGTGTGGTACAGGAATCTGTTTGTTCCCGTTTGCAAAATGTACTTTCCTAGATGGATCAGTTCTCCCGATTCTGCCCCCGCGAAGCATCCACAGGGCTGTGCACAGTTCCCACCTGGGACTCCCTCCGGACAAAATTGCACAATTACTTCTTAATACACGAACCTTTAGTTTACGTAACGACATCTCAACAGACAACCTGCTCGGGAAATAAGATTGCTACTAATCTCTTTGTGCCTCAGATTCCCACACAATTATTAGTGCCGTTCAAGCACTGGAATGATCTCTTAATAGCTTTATATTTTATCAATCCATTTATGTCCTGGAAAGCTATTTCTTTAACTAAACTCATCCCTGCTGTCTGACCTGTCGACGTAAGTGGATTAGGGAAAGAGATGTTTTCAATGCCGCTTTCATCCTCCCGCAGCCCTGCCCCGGACCCCGAAATCCTCCCGCCCGCTTGCCCGTGCCCTGACCGACAGGTCGGCTCCCAGCCCGCGGGACCCGGGCTCTTCCCTCCCTCCCTCCACGACCTGCAGCCTCCGCTCGCTGCTGGCCCTCTCTGGGGATGAGATGTCCTTCCGAAGGGATGACGCACGGGGGGAAAGCATTCATTTGGGATTGCTCGTCACTACCACGGCCACGCCGAACCCTGTCACCGAGGATGCGTGACACCGAGCGCGGTCCCTTTGCGGCAAGCTGGAGTACCCAGGAAAATCGCATCTCTGCTGAAATCTTGTGCAGTTTTGCCATTTTCGGCAGCGGGCTCAGACCCCGCGCGAGCAGAGCAGCCTCGCCGGGCTGTGCGCGGCAGGGCAGGGAAAGGGCAGCGGGACGGGGCACAGGCTGCGTTTCCCACTCAAATACCACTATCAATCAAGAGAGTTTCTGCTTTAGCAGAGAGACTAATTTAGGAGATTTTTCTTTCTCTTTTGGCTCTGCCTGAGAAGATGCAAGCTCGGGGACCCCGATTAGACGCATTTCGTTCCCTAAGTGCGCCGGCCAGGTGCGCTACGGCTAAGCAGAAACGCATGTGTGCGCTGGTGATGTCTGGAGAGGAAATTCCCCAAGTTCACAGTGCCATCCGCGCCCGGGTTCTCCCCAAAAGCAGAGCCCCAGGTGACGGTACAGGGGACCCTTTCACTGCTACTTCCAAGCTGTGGGACCTGCCGGGCGCTGGAGGCAAACACGAACATCTCGATCCCGTGAGACGCCGGCTGCCAGAAAGGTGCCACCCGGCCTGTCTCACGCTGTAAAAGCACGTTACTGAACCACACACCCTTTTGGGTAACTGATGTCTGCCACGGTATAAAAACCTCAGCTCAGCTCAGCCACCTGCGCGGTGCAGGACACACGGCGTGGAAGCTGCCGGCAGCAAACGCGCTGGCACAAGCTTCAGCCGGAGGCGCGGGCGGCACGTGCATCTCTGCAAAATGAGCTTTTGCACTACTTCATCTTAATTCCCTCGGAGATTTATCATCTTTCTCAAACCCTGGAATTACTTCAGTGAACCCTGCAAACGCCCCGTGGGATGCTGCGAGCTCAATTTCCCTGACTTGATGTTCTCATGCCCAAATCCACTGAATACGCGGATCTGAAACCCTACCCAGAAGAGCCGACTCCTGACCAAACAGTCCGCAGCGCTTGGGCGGCACGGGATTGCTAACCCGGAGCCTCAGCAGTTCACAGGCAGAGAAGATTCGGGTGGGGGAAGACCCCCAGAAGATGCATTTCCAACACCGGCCCAGCCCCATGCTTATCTGAGGACCACGGTCAGTCTTTCATCGAAGCTCTCGGGGGCTGGTTACCAACACCAGCGCAGAGCCTGGGAAGTCAACCCACACTCTCAGGTACACGCACCGGAGTAGTTTTTACAGCAGCATCACCCACAAAGTGCTTAAATAATCTTTTTCAGAAGCCACTTAGTGTTTGTAAACACCTACTGAAGTGGTCATGGGTTTGCAGCTCGGGCACGTTGCTGGGGAAAAAAAAAATCTGTTCTTGGTTTTGCATTGTAATAATTGATCTGCTGCTGCCAAAAATGGTCTTTTATTTCCTCACATCCTGCCATCGTATTATTTAACTTAATTGTGCTTGAATGTTAACTTGGCTGAGAAGCTGCTTTTAATTTTAGGCCATCTTGCATTAAGAATAAGCCCAATTAAAGAAGTTACTGAAGTCATAAGCTGACTTAATAAAAAATATGATAATGTTCAGATGAACATTTACAAGGAGAAACCAACGGGTACTTGAGCACAACCCACAGCATTTCCTGGGATGTCTCCATCCCGCAGGAGCGTGCCCGTCGGGAACACTGCCGACACGCAGCCCCGTCCCCATCGGTGTGCCGGGGGGGTGGTTGCGCGCCGTGGGCGCTGCGCAGCTGAACACGCAACGCAAGGCATGTGCGATACCCAGCTACAGAACAACTCACAAGCTGCGCTGGTAGTTTCATGCTTTAGTAACTAACCACGCCGGGGGTTATGCCAGTAGGATTTTTTTATGATGCAAATATTCGGGATCTGGGTTTCAAGCCTCACGAAACGGGAGACGGCGGCTCCCCACGAATACCCTTTGCTGTCCCTAACCCTTCATCCCAGCACCGCCCTTCAGCGGAGACTTTTGGAGTGGTCACGTATCAGAGAAGCCCTTTGAAATGAAAACATTTAGATGAGCATTAGTTAGCAATTTTTTTTTCAGCCGCCAAATACTCAACATTCCTGTAAGCCACAATAAACTAAAAAGAAAAATCGCAACAAGTTGTTCTCGTTTTTTGCAGAAAAAAAAAAAAAATCTTTCAGCTACCAGAACACTTGGCTGTGAATTAGCTTTTAATTTTAAGCACTCTTACATTAATAGTATGACTAATTAAAGACCTTATTGAAGCCATAACCCAACTAAGCAGAATGTAATAATGTTCAAGTGAAACTTTAAATGAAGAAATCATTAGACTCCTGTGTTACACAGTTTTTTCTGCGTAGCAGAGGCCACATCTATCTGATCTCTTTCCAGAACAAAAGTCGTTCTTTCAAAGCAGAAAAAAATCAAGCGAATCCGTGTCTTTTTGGTTCCAGCCGCCTCCTCTGTTTTCCAGCCAACGAAGCTGCAATGTGGAGCAGCACAACCTTGCGTCCCCAGGCTTGCAGGGGATGTGCACCCTGTGAGAGTACGTTCCAAGGCAAAGATATACCTCCGAGATCCTCCATTGGCCACTTGGGATCTAATTTCTCCGACAGAAATAGGAGCCAAACACGAGAGCTCAGCTTTCAACCTAGAGCATCTTCTGAAAAATCAGAGTCCAAGCCATAAACTAATTTGGCCACAGAAAGGGCTGTTTACTGCTCACCACCCACCACCATTTAAATACACCGTGATAATTTGACCAGATAAACATATTGGCAAGAGGGGAAATCGTTTTCCCTGCTGGTTTACGTCCAACTATTTCAAAGAAAAAGAAAAGTCCTCAAAGCGCGATACTCCCCGCCTCGTCCGTGGGAGTTTAAAGAGCAAGAACTGTGCTGCGCGAGCACCTCCTCAGTGCGCTTAATTAAGTGAATTTGCCCAGAGAGTCATTGCT
The DNA here is from genome assembly GCA_009819775.1 of Phoenicopterus ruber ruber. NCBI lineage: Eukaryota > Metazoa > Chordata > Aves > Phoenicopteriformes > Phoenicopteridae > Phoenicopterus > Phoenicopterus ruber. The sequence continues at coordinate 3,265,350 of CM020227.1, forward strand.
GCCGCCCGACCGTAATCGCTGTGCCTCCTGCCTACTCCAGAGAGAAATACACTTCTCCCCCCAGACCCCACCCAACGTCAAAACGCGGTTTGACGAGCGCCTGAGCTAACGAGGCTGCCTGGGAAGTCACCTCTTTGCCTCGCCGCGTCCCTGATTGCAGATTTTCCAGCGGATGGGCTTGTGTAAGAGATGCCCCTGTACTGACTTTCTGCCGCTTTTCCATCAGTTCAAAGCACTTATAAGATTTTTTTTCTTCTCTATATCTGCCTTTCTTGAAACACGTTGCCGTTTTTGAGACTTTCTCCCAGGGAAAGGTGGGGTGGCAACACCAGACAGAGGGCATGTTGTAGAAAGGTGTCCAACAGCCCAGGGATTACAAACTCAAGCTCAGCATCCCAGCAGCCAGATCTCTGGGTGGGTTCCAGAAAAAAAAGGTGTTTCTGGTAATTTCCCGCCGTGATTATTTGCTTTAGCTCTTAAGAAGCAGCTTATCCAGAGGGTATCCCAGGTCGTCTTCAGGACTCAGCATGGGAAAGCCGGGGCTGTCCTGGACCAGTGCTGGTGATGGTCCCACTACAAGAGACTAGAGCCCTGCAGAGGTCCCTTCCAACCCAAACGTCCACGAGTCTACCATCCCTCCCTTTTCCAGCATCACCCTGTCTCCCTAAGGCAAGGCTGATGGCCTCTGACTTGCTGTCCTTAACGCGTTTCTCCAGGCATCTCTTCAATTATAGAGCGGAGCAGGAAAGTTATCTCAGGATGGAAAAGATAAGGTGGAGGAGCAGAGCATGAAATTCCCTTCTTCAGTTCCAGCTCAGCCAAGGGAAGATGTCCCAGGCTCTCCCACCGGGCGGCACAATCAAAACCAGAATGGGAATTCAGAAGTTGCAAATACATCAAAGTCTCATCTTCGCAGCGTATTTCTCATGCAAATAGCTGCCTGGATGTGCTGCTCAAATGCCACTCAACACCTGATCAGCTTCAGCTTAAGATAATAACCCTTTTCCTTGGGCAGATGAAGGGTTTGCATCAGCAGCCACACGGCTTAGTTGCTTCACCAGCACAGAAAATGGAGGTTTTTCTGAAATCATGTTCTACTTTTATTTCCGCCTTCAATTCACAGCTTTGGGTTTGCTACAAGGCTTCAAACGAGCATGGAAACAAATTATCCTCTAGCGTTAGCCACCTGCAAAACTCATTTTCATTTAGGGAAGACTAAAAAACAACATGTGCAGCTGGGAAGTATTATTATATCTGATGATACGCCTTCTAGTCCCAGCAGCAGCAGCGCTGAGTTATCTCAGCACCTCAGAAGTGGAAAATGTACATCCAGATGCGTACTAAAGGGTCACAGATGGTCACTCTTGATCATTAGTTTCTGAACTCAAAGAAACATTTTTACTCAAACCCCAGAGTGAGAGAAATTATTCCAGGTAGAGCAAAAGAAATACCAAATACTGGATGCCAGCCAGGAGCTGAATAACTTCAATGCTAAAGGACTGAGCAACTTTCCAAGCCCATCATCGTACTCTTCTGGAGAACGCTGCTAAACCCTTCCCGAGACCTACCCAAGTACTTCCTTCACCTGCCCACTTGCTTTAAAAACACCACCACTCTTATAGAATCATAGAATCATAGAACCGTTCTGGTTGGAAGAGACCTCCAAGATCATCGGGTCCAACCATTAACCCAGCACTACCAAGGCCACCACTAAATCATATCCCTTAGGGCCACATCTAAACGTCTTTTGAATCCCTCCAGGGATGGGGACTCCACCACCTCCCTGGGCAGCCTGTTCCAATGCCCGACAGCCCTTTCGGGGAAGAAATTTTTACGAATGTCCAATCTAAACCTCCCCTGGCGCAACTTGAGGCCATTTCCTCTTGTTCTGTCGTCTGTTCCTTGGGAGAAGAGACCGACCCCCATCTCTCTACAACCTCCTTTCAGGGAGTTGCAGAGAGCGAGAAGGTCTCCCCTCAGCCTCCTTTTCTCCAGGCCAACCCCCCCCAGGTCCCTCAGCCGCTCCTCACAGCACTTGTGCTCCAGCCCCTTCCCCAGCTCCGTTGCCCGTCTCTGGACACGCTCCAGCCCCTCAGTGTCTGTCTTGGAGTGAGGGGCCCAGACCTGACCCCAGCACTCGAGGTGCGGCCTCACCAGGGCCGAGCACAGGGGGACGATTATGGGATGAAGTAAAAAAGGACTTCCAAAAACCCGCGGTGTCACATGCAAGTAAACAGCATAAACCGTAAGCCAAGGCTGCCCACGACCAGGAGCGCACCCAGCCAGCTGCAGCTTCGAATGGCAGAGGCAGACAAGTATTCCTAACATATGTCCGTTTTGGCCTGAATTTCTTTAGCTATGGCAAGCTGGCAGTCAGGACTCCGGTGCCCACCTGGCTCTTACTTGAAAGGACGGTCTTCATCTCCCGCCAAATGTCCCTGCATCCTGCGGGAAATACATTGAAAATGTATTTTGGGGTGCGCTTCAGCAGGGATAACTCAGAGATGCACACACTGGCGCAGGCACGCTTGCCCTGCACGCGATCCAGTACAACCGATAAACAGCGCGAGCAGTGAGTCTTCAGCAACCCAGCAGGTATTTTTCATCCAGCTCTGCTTTTTCCAGCAGGGCAGAAAGTACCCCCTATTTAAATGCCCCGAGTGGATGGAGCACAGCCCATTTGCACGAGCCGATAGAGGGTTCACCCTTCACTCCAGGCAGAGCTTTCTCCCAAAATCCACGTGACGCGAAACAGGCGCAGTTTTGCAGAGTCCATATGGATCGCCACGTAACTGGGACGTTGCCAGCACTGGAGCACAATGATTCAGATTAAAACACCTATGGGGAACAGCTCCCGCGGGGGCTCCTGAAAGGGAGAGAAATGCTGCCTTCTCCAAAGCAAAACTAATAACTTTCTTCTTCCCTTGGCACAGGCTCCACCGTCGAGCACAGTAAGGGGGTCTGAAAGCCCGGCAGTGAATCATGTTTTTCTCTGAAGTGCTGGTACCGCAGAGAAGAAATACAGGGACAAAGAATTGCCCAGAAACAGAGAGAAGCAAAAGGAGGATTTTGTATGCAGTTTTCACGTACAGATTTTGTGTAACGAAGAGCCTCGTCACCTAGGGTGCGTGATTTGGGATTATAACAGATCCTAGGTGCTCTGGGAGACCACCTCTTTCCTCCTACCCGCCCTTGCTGTTGGCAGAATTTTTGTTCACCAGTTTGAAGGCTGCAGTCTAGTGTCCCCAGGGATGTTTTGCCCACCTAAGCCCCAGGTGCAGCTCCTGCCTGCTCCTTGCACAGCTTTCCTCTGGATTTAAGCAGATGATGACCAAGATAGGGGCACTTTCGCTTCTTTTCCGCACCATGTGGCCACCGTGGCTAATGCCGCTTGGCAAGACAGAAGGTGAGCGGCAACGGGGCTGCACAGCGAATCTGTATTCAGACCCACTGAATATTAATATTTTAATATTAATGTTTTCATATGGCTTTCTCTGTGGCTCCTCGCTTTGATAAGCCATCTACACCCTCGTTAATACAGACACTGCCCAGATCCAGTTTTCAAACCACAAGACCACGTCCATTGGAAATGCTGGCACACAAAGTTGTGCACTAGGGCAGCAGAATCCTTATAACAAGCCAGTAATCTGGAAAACACTGATTTTTCAAGGTAAACTGGACTGACCTTCAATACAAACAAGCACGGTAAATCTGGCGGGCTCAAGATAAAACACACTCCTTGACTCATCCTGCTTCAAGGCTGTTCCCTCCCTACCCACGAAGTCCCCGTGAAGTCGCTGCAGTGTCACACGGGGAGGCCAGGACAGACCTGCTCTGCCTGCAGGAACAGAGAAACCATGAGGTCCTGGTTCCCCGCTGAGCACCGGCAGGTAGGGCTCTCGCTGCCCGAACCAGACAAAAAGCATCTCAGATATCCACATCTGCGGTTTCAGCATCACCAAAGGGTCTCCTTTAGGTGACCTTCTAACATGATGGGGACGATCAGCAGAAGACCTTCACCCCCTCCTCCTCCCCGACGTGGAAGCCCCTGGGCAGACCCCTGAGCGTGGCTGGTGGCTCTCCTGGGGACAGTCAGACCCTCGGCAAAGCGCCACATCGCCTTACGGCCGCCGCGCGGCCCGGGGCGTAGGGCTGACAAGCAGACCCGCTCGCTGGCATCCTCCCCACCATGCCAGAAGATGCCGAGTTCAGCCTGGAGCAGCCTTCATACCTCCGCAGCAAGGTGTGTGCCTTGTGACGGCTACTCCAGCTCTGGTTGCAAAGGAAAAGGGGGAAAAAAAAAAAGGCTGGTTAGCGCTGAATACCAGCTCCTAATTGATTCGTCATGATGCTGAATCCCACAGGTGGGTGGCACACTTTATGGAGCAACAGGTCCAAAAAAGCCTGGACCCACTCCAAAAAGCCTGCGACGCCCGAGCGCAGATGTCCTGCCTGGCAGCGCGTTGCGGAAAGGCGGTTGCCATAGCACTCGGCGTGAGCAGTAATTGGGGATGTGACGGGAAGATGTCTCTTCTTTAGCCAATGACCCGCAATGCAATTGCATTTTCCTTATAGCAGTAATAAACCTCGTAAAAATGACGCGAAGAAGCTATTAAACTTACTAAACAGAATCTCTGAAGTCCAAAACCATCAAAGCCGAGGTACGGACGCAGTAGCCGAAGGGATCCCTGACCCCCATGACCCATCTCGGCTGCTGGTCTTCTTCCACGGGATCCATCCCCACCTCTCCCGGCAGAGCCCCGTACCTCTGCCACGGTTTCACGCTTCACCATCCTCAAGGAAAGGCTTTCGGTGTGGATTTTCCTGGGTTTGGAAAGGGGAAAAATCTTCTGCAACGATGGCTCATGCTTTCTTGGAAGCTCCCACGAGTGACCCTGCCAGCGCCCGTGGGCCACGTGCCCCGTTCCCCTCCCCACGGCCGTGGGCGAGGGCTGTGCACGAGGTGCAAGGTACAGAGAGCACAGGGCCCGTGTACGCACGCCGGGGATCAGTTTGGCGATAACGCCTGCTAACAGCAACATTCCCTCTCTTGCTCGTGCAGCTGCGAAAACCAACGCGGGCGCTTTGTCAGGGCGGGGAGGGTTAAACACCCCTCGACTGTAATACGCTCCTTCTGCAGCACAACTCCCAGAGTTTCCATTTCCTTCCAGGGAATCGATATCTACCATAAAGATGACGACCATTACGACATAACATGTTATTTGCTTAGTTTCTCATTTTTAAAGACTCCCACCTGCTGCTCAAGGCCGGTTCGGCTCCTCGCTCCCTTGGCATACTGATTTATTCTGCAGTCACGGGCGTTTCTGAAGCACCGGGTCCTACATAACAGGGCTTGCGCGCCCCGTGCAAGCCACCACGCGACCCGAGTTCCTACCTACAGCTGCGGGTGCGGGCGAGAAACAGCACGGGGAAGACCCCCAGCTGCCTCTCCCACGTCCTCGGAAAGTCCCAAGCTGCAAACCACCCCTGATGCAGACCAGATGCTTTATTTCATCAGTGGCTTCAAGACAACCAAAATAACATTTTCTGTGCAGTGAAGTATTTGACAGAACAAAACGCCCAGCTCTAATCATCAAGGGCACCAAGAAAAGTGACTGACTATGGATAAAAATGAGACAAATGTTCTGGATGCTGTTGGAAAACATGCTCTAAGCTCTCGTTAGTTAAAAGAGAAATAAATGTCACTTTAAAAAAAGGCAGGGGCAATAAACTGGCACCTACGGAGTACCAGACATTTGTTTGTTCATTCATCACCAACTGCAATCTGGCGTTTCAGGCTGTCAGCCGGTGCTAGACCGTCTTGCTTTGTCGCACAGCTCCGGAGCCAGGGTCCGGGTACCGCCGACGAGCCAGGCTCAGCATCGGTGAGGCTCTGCCCTTCCTGCCCTATCGCTTCAATAAATTAACGTCAAAAACGCAGCAGAAAGGTGCACTTTTCCGCAAAGCGCTGATCGTGAATCCAAATCCCCAGACTCCGCGGAGTGCAGGAGAAGCCCACGGCAGAGCCGTCCCACTGCCTGCCCTCCGCAGAGCACGGCACCTCGCCGCGCGGGGCCGGGGACACCGCAGCCTCCCGCACCTCCGCTCTGGGCAAGGGCATGGTTTTTTCCCCCCTCCGCATCCAATCGGGCCACCCAGGATGTGCATGTTAAGAGGAAAACTTGGTGGGGTTGTTTCCGCCCACGGAAGAAAATTTGGGGTGATTAAGGCATGCTCCTCTCGCGTCTCTCTTTGTACCTTGTAAAACCGTTTCACAGCACATTAAAAATAATCGACGTCTTCTCTCTCTGCTTTGTCGCAGGTGGCTAGAACCTCTAACCACGCACCCGCAAAAGAAAAATCTCTTGAAAAGCTCATAAAAACTCTGAACGAAATGACAACACAAGAAAACGCCTGATTACAGTGCAATTGATGCCCTGAAAAATATATCAATGCAGCACACTGATTTACTAAGCTTAACCCAACAGTTGGTTTCTAAGCACAGTCATCACCTTAAATAAAACAGACATTTACTACAGTACTAAACATTTTCAAGTCTGTGCGCGTGCCAAATCCCTAATAAATTGCATGTAAGCCCTCAAAAATAACTTTTTTTTTTTTTTTTTTTTTGGATGGATAACTTGATCTTGAAAATATCACTCTGCCCACAAGTACGTTAAAGAAAAGAGAAGGCAGGTTTAGTTACAGCCTGCAAGGAACTTAGCTGCCAGGAGGGATGGCACTTCCAAAGCTATTAAGTTGCCGATTATTATACACACACTTGGGTCCGGTGTGTATATACACTGCGTTATATCAGCTCTCGCCTAATTTATCCCCAGACAGTGCCAGGCGAAACTGGGACTATAAACCTTGGAAGGACGGGCTGCGCATGCCACGGCCGGCACGGAGGCAGCACAGGCAACCCCTTTGCTCTCAGGGTATTTCCAACCAGCTCCGCTTCCAAAACACAGCATTAATTTTTGGAGATATTTCCATCATGTTGCATTGAGATAATGGATTATTTAATTTTGACACCCCAGTCCCATGCAGAGCCAGTCCTGCATCACAGCCCACTTGTAAACCCAGCTCTTCCTCTCGCATCTGCATTTCACGAACGGTAAGTACAGCAATTGTGTCTGAGGTAACAACGCATCAATTTTGCTGTCAGGCTTGTCCAAATTGATCGGCCTCAAGACAGACTTTTAAATACCAGCTGTTTGCAACGCATTTGGACTGCTCTGTAATGTCAACTCCATTACTGGGATAGCTCATAAAATCGTAGAGTGGCTACTGCAACTATTTTGGTTTATCGTAAGAAGGATCTCCTGTTGGGGGAAAAATAAAAAATAAAACCAGGAAGGAAAAGAATGGTTTCAACCTACGATGCTCATTTATGAAACCACGACATAGCCCTCCTGCTGTGGAGTGCTCGATAAAGTGCTTTAAAAAATAAAGAAACAGAAAGTTGTCCCGTCCACCACCCAGCCTTTGAACCCACGAGTGTTTTCCCAGTCTGGCCAGTTCAATAATATCTTCCCAGCTGCTTTGGGAACATCCACAAGCATGTTAAAGCCCAACCAGCTGCTCTTCAGTGCCCACCATGGCAGGGAAACAGGCGGGGACAAGACCACGACGGGCGTGTGAATGCGGTGATAGACCAGTTATAAAGGTGGAAAGGATTTATGGATGCATTCACAGGGGCTAGGAATCACTGCCTGGACTTCGGAGCGGTACCGTGCTGGGCCCTGCAGGGCTGAGGTGCCCAGAGAAGAGCTGTTACATCTGTTTGAACGCCCTTGCCCCGCTGTGCTGGGGTGCTGGTGTCCTCGTCCTCCCTGGGCAAGAAAGCCAAGGGACGCCGTGATTTTCCCACCCCACAGGGGCAGGTTAGTGGCACCGATAGCTCTCCGTGGCTTGCAGCAAAGCTACACGTCAGCTGTTTTTCCACAGAGAAACTTCCCTCCACTTCTTGGCCCTCTCGTTTCCATCAAAAGAAGTATTTTATGCATGTTTTCAACCTCTCATTATTTCTTTTAGCTCAATTTTCAAAGCAAGCCGTTAAAACAAATAAATATTCCTTCCTTTTTTTGAGAGGAGAGGGTGTCTCAGGTTTTTTTGCACCAGCTGCCAACAGTATGGGTCAGTCAGAAATGGCCTTTTTTGATGAATGAACATTTAACATTTTGCCTATTTCTACTTGATATGGAAGCCTGGACTAATCTGATTTCTATTTGTAATCTCTGTAACATTGAGCTGCACAAGAGAGAGGTAAAAACTAATTGTTCAGAGCTCGGCTGAATGATGTGCTAATTGCCAGAAGCAAATGGCAAGGTATTGAGAGTATGAGTTAAAATTAAATCAGCTTCCCCCTCCTTTTAGATTTTGCAGGTGTGTTGGTTATCACCAAAGTCGTACGTAGGAGAGGAAGAAATCAGAGGAGCAAACGTGCGGGTTTGGATACGTGACACACAACTGGCAGGGAACTAGTAAAAGAATAGTAAAGCAAGAAATCCCTGTACTCCGTTGCCTGTATTTTCCCAGTATCTTTGTTGCTCATGTATTCTCTTCTCCTGCCACTGAAAAATGATCTAAAAAACCTCTCCGCAAATTCAGTCCCAAGGCAGACAGCTTGCTCTGCCTACCAAGCGGCAGCTGGACACGTCTGCTGCTTGGTCGTGGTGCCCTATGCGCGCTTGTTCGGAAAAAATACACGGCTAAATGTGTAAGACTGGAGCTTGAACCAAAAGGCTACGATCTTTTTGAATGCCTACGTGACTTGAGCACAAGCAGCTGATTAGGATTAAATATCTCAGTCACTTTTATGGTTTCAATGCAAGATCTTGGTATCTTTCCATTCCCTAGAAAAGAAAATCTTTGATGCAGAACGACCCTGCACAATCCAAAAGATAAGAAGCCAAGCCCCAGTCCCAGCTAGAAAACCCTCCGGTGCGACACTTCTCCGCTCTGTTTGCCCAGAGAAACCCTCCCTGATCCTCACCCTCCGCAGCAAACACCAGCCTTGCTGCCAGCATCAAACAGGCTCCCTCCGGGCACCCCGCCGAGAGGCCGCCTGGGACAACACCCGGGAAATTAGGGTGTTTATTAGAAATACAACAATGTTCTCAGATGTTTTTTCTAACAAGTTTCTGTGCAGTTTTTCCAGCTTCGTGTTTCTCCCTTCCCGGCGAGTGATTTTTTTTTTTAAAAAGCCCCTTTCCTTTGGTGAGCCTGAGATATTTTGTAGTTCTATCAGCCCGCAGCTGCTGAGCACCAGCTTTGGCACCAAGTATTTCTTCACGTAAATGAAAAGTAGAGCAGAGTATAGCATAAGTGACATGTCGGCACAGAGAAGAATAAGCTAGGACTCAAAAAACATCTTCCACGTAAACAGAAAGAACAAAATCCACCAAATGCCCGTGCTCTTGAGAGCCAGAAATTAGAGCCAGACATATAATTTTTGTGCAATCATTTCGTCCCTTTCAGAAGAGACGAGAACTGTCTCTTGAATCAGTTAATCAAAACCTCAGCTGATTATACCATCCGTAGTTTGTTTCCCAGAGAGCTAATTGAGAACATTCAATATTCAAAAATTAAGTTGGTTTCAACGGGCACATCCATCTCCGTAGCGTGGGCTTCGGCTCCCAGACGAATCCGGCACTCCGCTGAACCAGGTTTGCAATGCAAATAGCCAAGATTAGGGAGGGGGAGAAAAAACAGGAAAAAAAATACTCGATCATAATCATCATTGTTCCTTGCCCAAGAAGGGGAAGTATTTTCTGTTCAACTTTGGGAGGACTGGACTGCAGCGGCCTTGAGAAAAGCAGGAGCAGCAGAGCACTGCTGCTGAAGTCTCCCTGCCCACAGGGGACTCTGTCGGACGGAGTCTCCTCACACCAAAGGACGTGAGACCCAACGCAGGCTGTGGGAAGGCAAAGCGTCTCAGGGGGTATTGCCCGGGGACTGTGGTAGCCAAATGTGGGTAACGACGTGGTAACAACAGACCTTTTCCAGCAGAGGACAAGAGTTCCTGGAGCAGAAGGACAGCAGGCTGCTGCGTGACTGAAGGCACTGAAGGTCTCCAGGTCTGGAGCAGGGTCGTGTGCTGGAAGGAGGGTGCTGAGAACCTCATGTTCACTTGTGATGATGTGAAGCTCCGTTTCTGCCCAAGTTATCAGCTGGAGCACAAGGTAGCTTTACCTTGCACACGTCAAGCTTCCTTGCAAGGTGTTCGCTGTTTGCTGTTCGCTCAGGAACAGCTTTTGAGCTCCTTTGCCTTTGTCTCTGACCCCACCAGCATGCCACATTGCTCTTACACAACACCAAACCAGGAGTTTTCAGAGCCTGGAGTACCACTGAGCCAGAGAGCTGCGTGGCTGCTACCGAGACATCTTCCTTTGGCTCCTCTTGTGGGGAACAGCATCAGTCCGGACCCCCAACTACACCAGCAGCGCCTTGCCAGCATCTCCTCCCACTCTTTGGGTGCTGCTCACCGTTGTGGAGCATTACGGTCCATAGCCACAAGCACTGAGCGTTTGCGCAGGGTCTAACGTAAACCAGTTTTACTCTCTGGGTATCAACACAATCAAAGTAACGGAGAAACAAAATTCATCCGTGCAAGCTATCAGCCCAATTTTGGGAGCTTCTGGCCCCGCAAATGCCCTGATGATGTTTGCAGAGGGTCAAAATTGGACAAGACCTGGGGGGATTTTTCCTAGGTGAGTTAGAGGAAGGGGCCTGGGGAGGCCGGGTGGGAGGAGCACGCGCTGCCGTGCTGCCTCCCTCTGCTTAGAAGCCTCGGCACTGGCACCGATGCTCTGCACACCCGCCTCCAGCCCGAAACCCACACCAGAACCAGCAAGTCACAACTGCAGGAGGCAGCTCGCCCCTGCTCATACCCCCCATTATTGCTAACACAATCTTAACAGCTTCTCCTGCGCAACCAACAGCCAGTGAGACACAGACTTGTCCCTCCTCGGTTGCTCTGCTTCCATCAACCTCAACGAAGCGGTGCTCGCAGCCGGGCCCTGAGGAGCAGCTCTCCCGGGGCTGGACCCACCTCAGCCAGCTTGGCTTTGCCAGGCAGCAGGTTGCCCCCCCCCCAACAGCTCCGCTTGGGATCGCAACCGCTTGAGCACCCCGCGCAGGGCCAGGTACGCCCCGGCTCCCTGCAGCAGCAGGGGCAGCCCGCAGCTCCCACCCTCTCTGCGCTGGCACTGCAGGTCCCTCGGGACGCTCGAGCCGAAGCCGCTGCTGGAAGCGGCGCGGCTGGGCCGGCACAGCGCGCTCTGGGCTGACACGCTCCGCTTCGCAGCGGGGCTAATTAGCACAGGCAGAGAAGCTCATCAGCGTCGTTACCGGCTTCTGGGGTGGCCCTGCGCAGCCGTGCCTCCCCTAGCTCCGGGGCTGAGCACAGCACTCGGGTTGGTAGCTGCCCTGACCGTACCCCACTACATCCCTGCACCCCAACGCGACCCCAAATTACTCCGATTTCTAATACAGCTGTGGTATCTGAGCAGCTGAGGGGTCGGGGAGGAACGTGGCTCCATGCTTCCAAGAAAGATGTCGTTCAGCATCCGAAGGTACGCGATCGGTTTTCCCCTCCACCCCCCATCACTGCCCCTCCGGACCACCGCCCGAGGTACCTGCCACGAAGGGCAGGAGAGGGCACGCTGCCGAACGCGGTACGGGCTGCGGAACCCCATCGTCCTCAGTCCTCCGTTTCTCACGATCCTCCTGCAAAAGTGACAGTCCGGGAAAGCTGTGAAGGACTTCTGAGAAGAGATGCCGCTTCTGTTAATTATTCTACATGCACGCTCCAGCCTTTTCTAGTGTTGGCCACTGGAGAGAAGAGCTCATTTGGGGGGGGCGGGGGGGGAATAAAGCAATTAAAAGAATAGCTATAAGCCTAGCGAAGAGATAACAAACGACAGAGCAGCAAAATGCTAATGCCATGTTCTTGGCTCCTTGTGAATGGACCCGTACAGCTCATCGGAGAAGCCCTGCTCCAGTGAGCAGATCTCTCCCCAAAGGATTGTCCTCCGCAGCTATGAAAAATGTACGAGGAGACAGAAAAGGAATTTTTAAAATCCCCTGCCACGACTAAATTTGTTTGGTCAGCGGTCACGTCTGACCTCCCCCTGCTTTCACAAGGACTGAGAAGGTGGAGACAACTCTGCAAATATAACAGGATTTCCCAGGTGAACATCAATCTAATGTTTTCTAAAGCCCTGTTCTGCCATTAAACCAAATATATGTATATTTAAATACATGTGTCTACATATCATACACATAATTTGTGCGATTCCAGTAGCATTGACATTAATAGTAACATATCATTACCTCCCCATTCATCTTCAGGCAGCTCCCCATGAAGCACTGCTGAAACCTCCTGAAATAGCAGCTCAAACCAGTAATGAAAAACCACCGAGCGACGTCTTGCTTTTGCCTCCTGCTTCAGGGGGGAGGGGGGCAGGAGGGCAGCCGGCGCCGGTGAGAAACACGCCACTTGATCCTTGGTTTTAAGCAACGGCGGGTTTAGGAATATAATTTTGCCAAAAGAAAGGATTGAAATACGCGACGCATTTTGCGCGTTCTTGCTGCCAGATGAAATAACCAGCGATGACGGGACTTACGGCGCCGTCCTCGCACCCTGCCACGGGCGGCAGGTTCTCTTACCGAGACACCCGGTAACAAAACCCCGGGGCGGGCGTTGGGAGCCCGTGCCCACCAGGCCCCATCAGTAACCCCCTAGAGACGCTTCCCAGGCGGTCAAGAAGAAAGAAGCAGCCTTGCTAAAGCCCCCGGGCTATTTTAAGGTATATCTCGTTTCAGTTAAGCGGCCTCCTATCCACACCTTGGTGGCAATGAGGTGTTTTACTGGAGGACGGGGATTCCCGAGACAGAAGCCCACCCTGCAGCCGCAGCACGTTGCGACTGGCTCCCCGCAGCAGCGCGGCTACTCCTCCATCGCTAACCATCCTCAGCTGCCCACCTTCTCTCCTTTCCACCATCCTCCCAGCTAAAGCAAGTCAAGAAACCGATACGCACATTCATTTTGTCTACTCCAGTAAGGCAGTTCCCTGCTCCTAAAAATACTCCAGGAAATTGAATCAACATTCTGTAATTTGGCTGGTAACAGCAATTACTAATAATCAGCGGGAACATAATTTTCTTCGTTTTCTACTCTAGCTGTAATGTAATTTCAATAGCAAACTTTGTTTTGCACACTAAATGAACATGATAGGCAATATGAGAAAAACACAGAGATAAAACGGAGTATCGAAAACCAGCTTTAAAAATAAACAAACTGCTATCAAATAGAAAATAATTGTCCTTCAAACAGCCTTTTGGAAAGAGGAAGTTAATATTGTTCCTATGCTCCCCTGTGAAACAGAAAAATGAAAGGCTGGAGGCAGCATCCTTCCTGCCCGACCTCCTGCAGACCCACCGATTTACCGTGCGGAGACAGAAGTCGGGGCGAGGTGAAGAGCACACACACAACCTGAAGGGCTGTACTAGACGCAGGACTGCAGCCAAGCAAACTACTCGTTTCATAGTGAAAAGCACTTTTGCGGAAGGAAACCTGCTCTGAAACAGGTTTTCTAGAGACTGAGAGAGCTCTTGCAGATAAAAAATGAGGAATATTTTCTTCCCCCAACTGGATAAATTTGCTGTAGGTGTCTACGCTTCCCAAATCAATAAGCAAGTGCCAATTTCATGCAAGGCTTTAACTTGGAAGGGTGACCAACCCATTGCTTTTCCTTCCAGCCAAGAACAGCAGATGCTCCGCTGCTCTGTGCGAGTAACGGTCCCTCGTGGGTATTGATGGCTGGATCACGCCAGCTTGGCAAAAGAAAAACACTGCTGAACTGTGGGAACTCTTGCCACACTCAGGAGCTGCTCGGCGAGACCCCGCTTGCCGGCAGCACTGGTGCATGACATTTAGAAATGGCACGTTTTCCCTCTGCCCAGTTTGGAAGACATCCCCTACCAAGGCTCGGAGCAAGCTGCAGTCTCTCTACAGTCCCCACACACAAATGGACGGCGATCCAATTTCCCATTTCCAGAAGGCCAGAAGAAACATCCACACGCTGAACCTGACACACCCGGGTTCACACATCAGCTGTCTGCATCCTTCCAAAGGCCAGAGGCAAGTCGATAAGCTCAGGCAATGCTATAAATTATTTCAGAGAGGCAGGTGAGCACCCAAGTCCCAGGAGCATCGCCTGGAGCTCGATAAATGGACCCACAAGCATAAGGCAGCGTCTAGTGCCTATTGAAGAAGAACCATTAGAAGGGATGGATCATTCCCAGCTAATTTTAGTAACAAGATCACTAAAGTTCCTTTGATTAATTATTCAGTGAATAGTATATACCAAGCTGGTCTCCGGCATGTCTGATCTTGGAATAAGATAATAATACCTGGAGTATTACTTTGGGAAGTACACACATTGGAAAGACGGGATTTTGAGAAGCCTCACATCTACTTTGCTTTCAGAAGCATCTGCAGCAGCAGCCCCTGTACCGGGTTGATGAGTTTTACATCGGCTGCTTTGGTGCCAGCGCACCCTAGGGCGATCACTGCTTTCGAGGGGATCTTTTGGCTGGGTGGCAAAGCATGCGCCACTCACACGGGCAACACTCCATCTACCTGCCGCCAGAAAGCTTTACAATTAACAGACTATTATTTTTTTAAGTGCTTACTGCAAGACTTCTCATATGAAATTGGATTTTCTTTTCATCTGCTTTTTGGACAGATTTTTTCTCTCTAGAGGAGTAAGAGTCACACTGGAATATGACTCAAAGCTGGCTTTCGTTTGTATTTCCAAACAGCCTGAACTACTCAGGCTTTTGAAGACAGGTTCCTCTTGGAAAGAGAAACCCCACCAGTGGGCTGCGTCCTTTGTGCCGGTGCCCAGCGCCGTCACTACCTGCTGGCAGGGGGGCTCCCACCGGAGCTCCGCAGACCCCGCGGCTGCGTGGCGATCCCGAATGCCGCTGGTGCCAGACACTTGTCAGGGGGCTCACAAACACCTCCGACCCCGCCAAAGGCAAAGGCAGTCAGAGACGGCACTGAGGGAGAGACGGCAAAGGCGGGCGGAGGGGAAGGAAATGTCAGCTGCTAATGAGTTTGTCACCTTAATTTGATAGCTGGGCGCAGCCTGCAAAAGCTTGATTCTCAGTGAGAGCGGTCAGGCGCCACATTTAGTTTTGACGTCAAACTAAAGCACGCCTAGAGTCCTCCTCTGCCATCGTTTTTCCTGCTGCCGTTGCAGCAGATGCAGACAGCGCAGTGCTGCTCGTGGAGCCCTCCTCCCGCTGCCTTGCCCAGGCTTTGTGCGGACAGAAGTGCAGAGGACCAGAGCGGAGGCAAAGCATCTGCAACGGCGGCTGCAGGGCTCGGGGTGGCCGCCACGCAGCTGAATTCCCCCTTGAAGAGAGGGGGCTCGTGGCTATTAAGTGCTAGAGCGATCATTGCACCAGGGGAATTTTGGATAGGAGGCAGAGCAGGCATGGTCCAAGTGCAGGGGATACAGAGACATCACAAAGAGATGAGACCACAGATCATTTCAGTTCGTTGTCTGTAAAATAGCTGGATAGGACAATGCTTATAGAGATTCACACAGTTGCCTTTCATAGCACAGCGAAGCTTTTAGATAAAGTAGAAGAGCTGAAAAGCCATTTAAATGCCCTCATGGGTAAAACTAAGCATCATTTCAGATGCCATAAAGACCGGGTTGCACTAAAGAAAATGGCCTGAAAAAAACACCAAGACAAAAGAAGTCATAGTGGCCATCACGATGAGACACAAACCAAGCAGAAATGGAGATTTTGCAAAGTTTTGCCAAGCGAGGTGCACCCCTGCGGCCTCTGCGGTGCTCAGCTCTCCGGAGCAGCGCTGCCCTGCACGCTAACGCAATGATCCAAAGGCTCTGTGAAACGGGGGGGTGTCAGCCCAGGGAACTTACTTGGTGTTGTCCGAGTCAATGGTATGAAAGAGCTTCTCAAGTTCTTCTTCATTGAGCGTCCCGTCAGAAAAGAAGGCCTGGAACTCCTCCAGGGACAGCTTCCCATCATCTGCAAACAGCAACACAGCCACCGTTAGGGAACAGGCAAAGCGAGGGGCACAACGACTGAAAATCAAGAGTTATGTTCAGATTTAAAGGTTCAGACCAAAAATTATCTCACGTGCTTCCACAGACCTGGCCCTCAACCAATGCACAGGCCACAGGGTGGGACCTGGCAGCTCTGGTTGCAGCAAAGCCAAGTGGAGCTTCATTGCTCCTGGGTATGGATGCATTGGCCGCTAGCAACTAATTGGGCTATTAACCCAAATCACGACTCAAGCCCAAAGAGGAAAAGCCTGCAAGCTTCCTCCTAAAACCGAATTACATTTAAGAAATTATGGAGCATTTTGTCTACTGCATGTTCAAATGATGCAGGATGCTCATTAAGGGACATATAACAGACAGGAGAAGACCCAGGGCTGGAATTAATGACAGACCCAGCAGCATCTTTCGCCCTCTCCACCCAGCTGCTTCTTCTCCAACACAGGGCATGTCCCCGCTCCGGACAGAAACGCAAAATAGCAGCTACCGAGCTTGTGTCTTGTTAAGACACATCTTGCTTCCGTTGTCGACTGTTTAAGCACACAAGGACTGTGTCACCTTAATGTAGTGCCTTTACTTCCAAAGGGACCTGATGACGCACAGAATCCATCTGCCCGGCCATACGGGCTCCAGCTTGCTGGGTGCCTTTGGCAAACCCACCAGCACACGAAGGAGTCACAAGACAGAGGTTTAATAATGTTCTCCTGGGCACCTAGACATGAATTTGCAGTAATTTCAGCAGCAAGCTCCAAGCTCACCCTTGAACGCGTATTTTGATACCGGCTCCGGCCAGAAGTGCACAGGCACTTTAGCAGCCTCATCTCCAGCTGCACGGCAGTCAGTGCTTGGGGAAACACGTCTCCGGTCTCAACTCAGAGATCGAAAACCAACATCCAGATTTGAAAATCTGGCCATACACTTTGCATATTATTTCATATATCAGCCCCAGCATTAATTTAATACTAGGCTTACTACAGCCTACTCAAATGACCAACAAAGAAAAAAATTATCAAATCCATGTACAAGGGGATATAAGAAGGACTCCTGCGCAACTTTTGCTGATAAGGTGGCAAAGGCTTACACCTAACTTAAATCTGGCGCCTTTCACTGTGTGCTGTGGACAGGCACAGCGCAGCTTTAAAGCCACAGCTGGAAGGGAGAAGGTCTGGAGAAAGCTCCTATGAAGTTCAGCAGTAAAGCAATGGGAGAGAGACAAAAGAAACTTTCTAAAGAAACTTAAATTTCCCTCGAGTTTCTTGTTCAAGCTGCTGACATGGCTCTGGTGTGCGGCAGTGCCTGGGGGGAATAACTATCCCCGTTCATGTACTAGTTAGAGTCTTTCCATTCATATCCACAGAAGATTCATGGACTGGAAATGCTGCCTGCTTTGCAGTAGGAGTATGTATCATTTATTATTTAATCAAATCAATTACAAACTCTGTTGCTTCTCTTTCAGGAAATGATGCTAGAGGACAAATTAGCCAACTTACCACAAACACGTCAATACTTCTTCCCCAAACTAAATAAGTCTGCTGCTCCTAAAAACATACCTGCATTGCCAAATGCTAACCCAGTTTCCCTTGCCTGACACAGACGAATTTAGACCAGTGATAAATTGAGTCCAAGATACTCGTTTAATTGGCCATTACGAAAAGAACACAGCAGGAGAACAGAATCTATAGCAACACTGGGTGAAAAGGGTACCGTTTTCCGAGCGCCACAACGGCTACAGAGAGCGCTCAGCTGCCCATCGTGTTTTGCTGCGTTCCTCCCCCGGGACGTGACCTCTTTGCAGCAGGCAGGGCGCAGAATACCTGGAGATAAGACGGTGCCCAGAGCAAGAGCCCCATCCGTGCCACCCATGCCCACCTCTGCACATTGCACAGCTGGATGAGAAGCCTCCCCCACGCTCCTATCTATGCAGGATCCTAGCCAAGGTCAAGGCTTGGTTTCTTCTGACCCTGACTGGCGATGAATATATGTCTCCAAGCATCGAGATCAAAAGGATAGCAGCATTTCTATCCCATGAGGGCCGAACAGTTCTTCATCTAGGGTACAGTTCCTGCAAACCTTAAATCAGTGCTTCTTCACCTCAAAATTGTCCTTCCACACAGAGAGCAGGCAGAATTAAATTCCCAGGAAAGCCACATAAATCAACCTCCTGGGAAGGAGAAATTGTAAAATCAAGTGATTTTTTTCAGCAAAGTACTTTAATCCAAATTTACTATTCACTCACCTCCAGAAGACACAAAAGTTTCTCTCAAAGTTTAAGGAAAAAGTCTTTTTCCTTTACCTAGTTTTATCTTATAACTTGTCTCTTTCATTTTACTCTTGCTTGACTTTTTTTGGAGGAACACGTGCCAGGCTGCAATTTTGCAGCAGCTTCTGAAACAGTGGCATTTAAAATCTGCGCCAAAACGCTGCTCTGGCTCCTACCTCGCAGCCTCCGGAGCAGCGGGTGAGACCAGGGAGGCAGGTACCAACAAGCGCCGAGTTTCTGTTGGCATTTAAGAGCACAAAGTAATACAGGATGGGCAAAGGATCTGGAAGAAGGAGGAGGCGACAGTAGGTTTCATTTCATTTTTGTTGTTTGGAGACCCCACAGACCCGGTTGGCCTCGGGCAGGAATTTGAGTAAAAGTACAAATCTTCCTAGTAAACAGTGCTCGAGACTTTCACCCCCCAACAAATAACACCACAAAGTACCAGTCAGTTGAAAGCTGATGGTTATTTAATACAAGCTGGAATACTTGTCTGCCAGCACACAAAGCAAAAGCCTTCCAGAGTAACAAGCTAATCCTTGAGCTGCATATCTATAATTGTGAACCGCCCTCAAAGCCGCAGGTTGCTGGAGCCACAGACAAGGAAGCCTTTGGGGGCCTCGGGCGATAAGAGGGAGCAGACCAGGCTGGGATTTGGCAGTTAAAATTAAACTGGTAGAAAATCCTGGGCAAGGAGGATTGACCACCGCATTACCGACACCCGCCCCACCCGCCGGCGGGTGCTGTGATAAGAGCTGATGGAGATGCTGTGCTCCAGGAGCAGCCTTATCAGGAAAGTCACAGGAAAGCAAGCTGCTTCTGAAAGCAGAAGCGTCTGCGCCCGCCGAAGAACGGATAAGACTTCCAGAAACCCGCTTTTTGCTGAAAGCTCCTGGGTGCGAGAGATACAAATTCTCCAAATGAACTGGCAGGCGTCATACCAGAGTGGCAGCGTCAATCGTACGGTCGGACCTCACCCGAGCCCTGCCCTGTAGGAGCTCGTCTGGGGACACTCCAGCCCTAGGTGGCTACTCCTGATAGGAAGGATAATAGAAAAATTGAGATTCCACACCAAATCTCACTAAACAAAATAAAGCGTCCATCGGTTTTAAGATCTGGAGAAGTCTTTGTGACTTTCATCTGGATGAGCACGCTAAAGGCAGAGAACCTTCCCTCACCTACTCGCCCCCCTCCCCTTTAAACCCAGTACTTGACGTCAACGCCTAAGCTGGCAGCGAGGACAAATGCCACCAACTACACGTCGCCTACGTTGGCACCGACCGGCTGAGAAGAGAGATCGTCAGGCCACAGCTATTCTCTCAGCATTTCTTCCTGAGAGACTAATCTTCATTTTACTCTAGCTTTTCAAAATAATTCGATCACAGGCAAAGACCAAAGCAAATTACCGGCCAGACAGAGTTATCAACGTTACAACTAACCAAAGAGAGAACGATATAACGGAGACCGTCAAAAAGCCCCGACTAGGATTTGATTATTGCTCCATTTGCCATTGTGAAAATCTGAGGGGTCTAGAGGTGGCTTTTACGCCTTCTAACTCGCACAATCAGGCTGTTCTCACCCACTAACGCAGCCAGGGGAAAAATCAAACTAAGATCATAAATCATCCAAAATATAGGAAATCTGATGGCTGAGTTTTTGGAAATTCACTCAGGGATACAAATAGCTTAAAGCATCTGCAAAATAAGGTCGTTGTTCTGAGCCTGAGTTTGCTAAATCCATTTTCAATTACATCAGGTTGAGACTGCTCATATATTTTCTGGCTATATTATGAATATATTTCATTACTTATTTTTATTATTCTATGAGCTCTAAAATGCTTTAAGCCCCGCTTAGTGTGCAAGCGCCAGTAGAGCTACGGGTAAGCAAATTGGATTTTATTGTGGCCTGTGAATAAAAATGACGACTGCGGGTTTTTTTCTTTCTTGGGAGTGTATGTGCAGATACGAGCCAGTGAGAACACGGATGGGCTTCTACCCTGGACCCTTCATCCAGTCCCCTTGGAATTCAGCAGGAGCAGCTTTACTCATTTAAATGAAGCTGGATATAGACTTGAGTTTTCAGTCCTGGGCTGCGGACACCTCCAGGTCCACATATGTGATCTGTGACGGATCTGAAAGGTGCAGATCGGATGCTAAATGTGAGACCTCAAAATATCCCTTTTAACAGAGTTTTTAAGCTGCAAAACCTGCCTCAAACGCTGGATGTTCTCCATTTTCAGGCAGCTGGACCCATTTGGGAATTTCTGCAGCAGGTCTGCACCGATGGGGATGTCCTGGGCAGGCAGTCCATCACTTATCGTCCCGTTTCCCTGTGCCACGGCTCCGACTGTGACACAGAAACCCCCGGAGATGCCGGGAACTGCACCCCGAGAATCGGCTGCAAGGGGGAGTCATACTGAACAGGGGAAAGGATAATGAAGCAAACAGGCTCCTAAGCCTGGAGAAAGCCATTTCATCTGCCGTTTTCAGAAGAATTCCGTGTGGGGTTTTTTTAGACCATTTATTTTTACCTAGATGCTGTCTTGCCGAGTGTCTTGATGTCCTCCAACATCTTCATCTGTGGCTTTGGGGAGGCTGCTGGAGGACCCCAAATCAGGCTTGCTGAGCCGCCGCTCTCAAGTGCGGCTCATGGGCCACGTCCCCTGCGTCACCGACCGGCTGTGACTGCGCTTCGCGCGGCATCGCCCCACCTTTCTGCTGGCTGAAGAAGGGGGTGCGCTCACTGCAGCCCCCAATCTGCTCCCAAAGTCGTCTGCAGCTCCTCTGCAGCCAGCTGAAAATCACCCACCCGCTTTGGCTCCAGTATCAGAGTGTCACTTTGGGGGCAATGGAATGTCGTTGGAAGCGGGCCTGGTGATCCAGGTCCAGCTTTGGCTGAAGCTGGGAAGCCACAGGAGCTCTGCGTGAGAAGCACAGCCCACGTTTCGGTGGCTCCTTACGAGGATGGTGCCATTGCCACTGGAACGGAGCCCCTGCAAAGGTCTTTGCTAATGAGATGTAGCACACATTGTTAAAAGGAAATTACTACAATTATAGTAATTTTCTAGTGAAAGGAGTTTAAGGAATGACTACAAAATCACTGTTTTTTTGAAAGGTAACTAATGCCCAGCTCAGATGTTTTCACAAGGGTTGGTACTACACCAAGCAATGCGCATGGATAATCTGAGAGACAGATTGATGTCTCCATCACAGCCGATAATCTCTGTTTGAAACACTCCTATGCATTCCCTAATGCCGCTGGGATTGCTGATGGGACCAACTGGTTGATGCTGGCACAGGAATGCAAAGGCTGGTACAGAGGAAGCCACAGTTTCCCACACAGACAAAGCCAGGGACTGAACTTCAAGAGCTGGGGTTTTGCTTACTCGACTCATCGGAAAACACTTGATAAATGCCTTTCTTCTTGCCATTGACACAGTTTCGAGGTGGTGTCTCCTACCTTCTGCCAGCGACCCCACCACAGCTCCTACGCGCGTAACCCACAGCGCTCCTCGCCCCGGGGCAGGCTGTGCGCGTGCACCAGAGCCCAGTGGCAAATGCCACGTGCGGCTCTACTTTCAGCATCACCTTTTCCTTTTTGCCGTGTGTTAATGCAAACATTTGGGATTTTTTATCTTCCCGGGACATCTTTCCTTCCTATGCTCAGACAAGACCTTATAGAGATGTAAGTTGCACGTAGCAAATGCAAGAACATCTCTTAAGAAGTCAGCCAATACCCCTCCCTAGTCATTTACCCCAGCAATAAAGATCAGCTCTTCATCAGAAATTTGAAGGTACTTCTCTCCGTATCAAAGCACAGCGTTCATCAAACAAAATTTTAAGTCAATTTTGGTCTTTTTCTTTCCGCTCTGCAGCAGATGATGCAGTTTTGTGGTACGACTGGAACTGGTGCATATTCAAAATCCTTCACGGGCACTGATACAGCAGGACCGAGGCTCCTTTTTGTGCCAGCGTTAACCATTTCCCTTAAAAAAGGGGAAAAAGTGACTTTCATTTCAAAATGACCACATCAGTCAGCGTAAGATGTTGCGGAATGACTTAAAGCCTGGTTCTTGTCTAGGATGATGAGGATGCATGTCCCAAGCAGACGACGGCTGGCAGTCCTCCCTGTATGACTTGGCCTGGGGAAAAGTGGGGATTCCCATTGCAGTCAGAAACCTGCACCTCGTTCTCACCGGGAACAGCCTGGGCACCCTGCAATGGCCGTTAACATGCCAGGATCTTCCCCAAGCTGCTCAGCTTTTATCATCAGATCAAGCCTTTTGTCATCCTAGAGTTAGAAGCAATTCTGAAATTATTTTTAATAGCAGCTACAGATAGATATCAAATGTAGGCCGGTAGGCAGGGAGACGTGCAGGAGTGATATAGCACATTTTCTCCCACTGTCTTTTGTGAAGACTCTACTTTTTTTCAGTTTCCCAGATAATCCTCACCCTGCTGTAATGAGCTGATTTAAATGGGAGGTTTTTTCTGCACTCTCCCAATATATTGGCTTTGGATGTTTTATCACAGCTATTTAGGAATGTCTTCCAAAGAAATTCCCAGTTCTTTACAAATTAAATACTGGGATCAGACTTCCCCAGGGTGCAGATAACCTGGCCAGGTTCAAGGCAATTGCTGCTTAATAAAGGCTGTAACAAACCTTACTCGAACATTTAGAAGAGGATTCAGACAGAGATGTCGGTGGCGCACAAAGCTTTCGTAACCCACCATTTTCCTATGGAAAACAGGAGGTAACCTGGTTCAGTCTTCCTCTCACTGATTACATTTCTTTTCTTGCAATTTAAAAAGAAAATGAATGTCAGCTGCTGATTTCAATACATTTGCCTCACAACTGTGGCGGCACAAGAAAATACTGAGTCAGCCCCTCCACGTGCTGCTGCTCTGTAATAATTTATGAAAACCGCAGGCGATCGGGCCCCCGGGACACTTTGTACATGAACACGGTGGTCTCGCCCAGGGCAGACTGGTGGGAAAACATTCGGGAAAAGAAAGCGGAGCTTGCCATAAGCGACCCCCCCGGCAAATAGTTCACGTTAGGCGGCAATACCTGAACTCTCGGTGCCTGCCTTTGGGCTCCAGCCTGGGCACCGGCGCGGGGCCGGAGGGGAGGCAGCCGGGACGGGCGCGCACCAAGGGTATTTACTGGTGAGTGTGGCAGCACACAGCACACCCCAGGGCTCCTCTGGGCTAAATACCGTAAGTGTATGGCACATAATAAATTAATATAGAGACTGGGGACATACCTTCTCCCCGCTTTCTTCCCTCTTCCCCATCAGGAGATCTCTGTTTCCAAGCTGTGGCAGCCATCAGCAGACCCAGCTTCGCTCCAGACACACAACTGCCACTGCCTCTCAGTTATTTTTTATCCAAGTCAGCCTCAGCTTGTCTCCTTTATATTGGCTGCTATTAGATGGCTGGCTGACTTTGAACACCGTAGCTTTTTAGCACCTTTGATTTATTTGCCCGTTCAAACCGCTTCCCCTGCGAGTTACACAAGCACAAGGCACCACGGCAAAGCAGCAGATTCCTGGGCAGAGCTTGCAGCCTCCGGACCCAAACAGCCCGATTCTCTCTCCCAAAGGCTTTGATTCTCCACGTATTCAAACATCTGCCTTGGTCTCTCCATCGTTACTCAGCCCCATCTTTCTCTGTCGTCTCGATCGTTGTCTTCCTTCTCCATCAAAGTGCCTTCAGCATCGTCCCTCCCCACACTTCCCACCTTCTTTTTCTTTTGGAACTCCTGGGTGTAACATGCAATGACATTGTAGATACAGTTGTGCAAAACTAGAATTTCTGTTTTAGAGGAGATTGTACAGAGAGAAGCGGCTGCAACATCATCAACCTTTGATCCCTACCACTTGATCCCCAAAATTTCTGCTTATTGCCCCAAGAGCCTTGTTGCAGACCCCTTCTGCAGTCACCTTCCCGAAACGCTACGTTTCAAAACCACCAGCAAGCTCTCCCCTACCAAAGCCCTGGTCAAAGCATACAAGCTACCGACAGCCTCTCCAAATGTTTGATCTAAAGGGGAAATAAAACACAAAGACAGCACAGCTTGTCGTTAATATGAGACCACTCCGTGCCCCAGCCATCCCAAAGCTGTAAATCCTGACTTCAAAACTTCCTCCTTCCAGTTAAGGGAAAATTCTCCCAAGGAGACCTTGCTAAAAGAGAACAGAACCTGCCTCCTACAGTGCCCTAAAAACGACTATTCTGCATGAGGAGGACTACAAACCATGAAAAATACACTAAAATAAATAGTTGGAGAAAAATTGATATTTGGATACATATATTAAAATATTAAATGGTATAGCTGCTCTTTTCCTATGCAACAAATAGTTCATTTCTATGCATCAGCAAACCAGTGTTATACGTAATTCCCTGCAAGGTCAAGTGGTTCTTTGTATGCGCAATAGAGGCGGCCTGGGAATCACAGAGACATATTTAAATCTGCTACTGAGCTCTGCCACCATCAAAGCAGAGGAGTGGGTTTATTTGGGAGACTTCTTTTGCAATTCCCCCCAGGCACGTCAAAAGCTACGCGTGGTTTCAGGCTGTTGTGAGGCTCTTGCTCCTGCCATGCCACGGTCCCCCTCCAGATGCATCACACTGCGCACGCCGAAAGGCAGAAAGCTCGGGGTGACGGGCAGAGGCAAAAAACCACGGCAGCACTCAGCGTGCTCTCCTTCAGGTCTCCTACAACCCAAGTTTGCCCTTAAACAAAGTTCTTCTCATGTACATCTCTCCAAGACCCAAACCCATGCCAAACAAATGCTCCAAGCCATGACATAAAGAAGTGCCCGTAAAGACGTCTTCCACCCCTCACCCCCCATGCACAACCGTAAAAGGAAGCTTTTCTGGCTAACCAGCTCCGCCAGTATCGAATCACTGCCTTGCACGCAAGCAGCGCACGCGGAGGGCTGCATTATAGATGTTGAACGGAGGAATTAAATTAAATTTTAAAAATTGATTGCATATCAATAGGTAGCTGTAAATAGAGGAGAAGCACGATCCGAGCTGCTGGAAGGTGTGCACCTTGTTGCTGACTGAGAGCACACATCTCCCACGTTTAACACATCCTTGCCCTCCTCTGGGCCACGCTGGGTTCAGCTCTGACCCAGGACAGTCAACTTCTGGTTGTCAAAAGCAATTTTTCCAGCTCCCCTCCACCCAGCACAGTGCTCCCCAGCTCTCGTCCTGGCTGGAGATGAAGCCTAAGGGAGCTCCTGCATTCCTGAACTCCAGGTTACCTTCACCTTTTCTGAAAAAAAAAGCCTCTGAGAAGGTACCACGGGTAACGTGCTGCAGAGTCCCTTCTCGCCGGGGCGGCTGAGCACAGATCACGTACATACACCAGTGCCTGACCTCCTGCTACCTTCAGCGGCAAAGAGGGAAACCTGCGTTTCTCTGTAGGGCCAAGTCAAAATATCACTCCCGAAGCTTATCAGGTCACTTCATTTCCACCTCCGGGAGGGCAGCCAAAAGCTCCGGTTTGCTGAAAAGCAGCCCCTGGAGCTACAGCTCCCTCCTGCACCCAGCCAGAGCAGGAGAGCACGAGCGATACTCTCAGGAATTACTGGAGCAGCCACAGCATGGGCACAGCAGCTCTGGCACTGGGGCGGCTGTTGCGTGTACTCCGTATCCCACCGGATTTAGGGAACAGCTCAAAGACGAGGACCCCCACAGCTCTGTGCGTTGAGAGCAGCAGCAAATCCAGACCAGAGCTCACCCAGCGTTCAGCCTCCGTGGAAAGCGGCAGCAGGCACACGCTTTGCCAAAGACCAGGGCGAAAAGGGACGAGAGAAGGAAGATTTCAGAGAGCAGATTCTTCATCTTAAGTCAAATCACGTGGGGAAACACCATGGCAGAGAACCATATATACTATACTTGCAGCGGAGCAGACGACAGCAGAGCCCAGCCTACGGGGCTGCACACCTGCAGCAAGCTTGCCCAGCGAGTGCGTACGTAGCCATTTCTCTCAGACTACAACATTGTCCAAATGTGGGTGTTATTTCACTGGAAGAGCAAGAAGGGAAGATCTTGGCATCACACTGGCCTCCTCTGCCAGATTAACGTCCCTGCTTCTGAGTGGGGACAGCTCAGAAAACAGATTTAGAAAGGCAACGTACGTAATTTTGCGCCGTGCCCCAGCTGGGAACGCATTAGCCGAAACACTCGGGAGCTGTCAGCTCCAGGCAGAAGGCCAGCACCCGAGTTTTCAAACTTGACCATTAAACTTTGCCAAGA
Source organism: Phoenicopterus ruber ruber (assembly GCA_009819775.1). NCBI lineage: Eukaryota > Metazoa > Chordata > Aves > Phoenicopteriformes > Phoenicopteridae > Phoenicopterus > Phoenicopterus ruber. The sequence goes on from CM020227.1 coordinate 3,291,989, forward strand.
ACATCAAAAAAAAGTGAACCTGGGATGATAGATCGGGAAGTTTCAATCTACCCGAAGCAGAGGCCAGCGCTACCAACTCCAGTACACCAGGGCTCTGCAACAGCCTATTAAATCCAGATTTCTTGGAAAGCTCAGAAACAGGCAACAAACAGCCCTGATCCCCCTCTGCTCCTCATTAACCAGCCGTTCTCACTTGCTTTTTCCTCTCCAAGGTGTAGATGAATATTTCAGAGGGCGAGGGTAGGGTCTGCACTGTTTTCAGCTCATTACACCCAGCGCTCGGCTTCAAAAAAAGGAAGAGGCGAGTGTTTGAGCAAGAGAGGAAAAATTTATGAAAATGCGTGGTGTTGCCTCCGAAAAGCGTGGTGCTGGCGCGGCCAGGGCGAGGAGGGGAGAGGACCTCCCCGGGGTTTAGGCTGTTCTCAGCGGGGCTTGCAGCACCACGCTCAATCTGGACGCAGCGCGGTTTCCACAGCAGAGCCGGCGCTGCTGCCGGCTCCTCCGTGAGCGGCCCAGCGGGGATGGCTGCTGCCGTACCGCGGCGCTGGCCTCTCCCAAGGGCAGCCCGGGCGGGAGCCACGGGCGGCGTTTCACCTGCTGCCCTTCCCGGGAAAGCAGAGGGCTAAGACAGTTTAAAAAAAAATGCTACGAATGCAACTGCCACATTTGATTTGCTTTCCTGATCTATGACAGCAGACGTTGCATTTCAACCTAACCGAAGGATTTAGTATAAAAGCTAGAACCGGCCCTTGGGTGCAATGGCTGCACCGGGTCCCCGTGGGATGGAGGGGTCTCCCCGTGTCAGGAATGAGCCACCCAGCCACGGGCAAGTCTGAAACCTCATCTGGTTTCTGTCACCAGCGACATTTACACCATGACTTCGTTTGCCCCTTGCAAAATCAGCATTATTCCGTGCTTAGTACAACACTCGCGGCGGATGAGAAGCACTGCTATAAACGACCTTTTACTACCGCCGATACGAGGAAGGCAGCGGCGTCGGGGCTGCTTTGGTGCGGTAGCCACTGGAGTTGTTGACTGTTGACAAATTAGCAGCAAATTACCGCAGATTAGAGAGCTACAAACTCATCGCTTTCTGCAGTCCCATGAAACAATATCCAGATTGCATTGGCAGCATCAACAGTTTTCCATTCAGCTAACAAGCTGTGCAGAGATGAAGACAGCAAATTAAACTAACTCGAAAAGCAGATACCTCATTTGCATTCTCAGAAGGCAGAAAAAGTTACCCTACTGCGTTATCATTTGCAGCATACAGGACATTCAGGTCCTTGTGCCAGGACTGACAAGAAGTTATTTGAGTGGCAAATCAGAACCTGCGTAATTAATGACTTGCTGCCTTGTCTTAACCCCTGGATCGTGAAGTCCAGGCGTAAGCCCACGACGCTGATCTCTTACCACACGAACATTTCATTTCTTGAATCTCAAAGGTCTCAAAATTCCTGTTAAAGAAGTTTCAGGCTCTAAACCAAACTACTGCTCATGTTCGACAGTCCGTCTCTGAGCAACTCCTTTGCCAACAGCCAAATCTCCTCCAGAAACTTCTTTTTTGGGGTAATCTTTGCTTCAGGACTTGGCATAAACAGAGCCAGAGTGGTCCCTCCCCGTGGGATGCTCCTGTGGGTCTCCAGCGCTGCCCATCCCGGCTCTCTGCGGGTTGCACGGGGAGAGCAGCCAAGCGAAGCCTCGCTGAACCCACCACAGTTGCTCTTAATTTTATGCTCCCGCTTAACAAGCTTCTCCCTTTCTCATTTATTTTCACAGAAGAAATGTAAGCCCTATGCTCAGTGTCTCCAGCTATTTGTCCAGGGCAGGATGGGTGTCCCAGCCCTGTCAGAGACGTTTAACATCTCCAAACCAAACAATGCAGATCTTTTCCACGCTCTTTCATCCGTTCGCTTCAGCAAACCAGCTGAGCGGCACAGAAGTAGAGCATTCCTGCAGGGAAGGCGCATCTGCTCTGAAAAGATTGCAAAGAAAAAAAAACCCAAATACGTTTTTCTGCTCCAGCGAATTAAGCGAGCACATCTTTAATCACATACTCCTGCAACTAGCTCTTAACAAAGCTGCAGCATTAGTATCTTTTCTGTTTATTTTTTTGTAGTTGTTTGTTTCAAAAGGAGGTTAAAAAAAAAAAAGGATTCTTATCAGGCTTCTCGGTTTTAAGTGAGGGGAAAGGTATTTTGCTGTGTTTTCCACAACGCCCCACATTGTAGAGAACAGAGAATAAAGTACAAATGACAAAGGGTAAATTAAAACAAACGATGGATAAAATAACCAGCCGCAGCAGAGCACAAGAGCCACCGCAGCGTGGAGCCGCACCCCAAAACCCTACCCCAAAACCCTACCCCCGAGCCGCGCCAAACGGGCGCTGGTTTAACACGTAGGTCACGGCGCAGCCCCGCGGAAGGCAGAGCATCCCCGCAGCGCCCATTCGATGTGCTCCGCTCAAGATTTAATCGCAAAAGCAGCCAAAGCCCGTTAGTATCGGCACGAAAGGCAGAGGGAAAGTTGTGTACCAGCCCCGGGCACTTGTTTCAAAGCACCCCCTGACACCCCCCCGTCTCAGCATCTCCCAGTCGCCCCCTTCCAGCCCCCGTCCGCAGTATCCCAGCCACTGGCTCGTGGGCGCTGCGGTTCAGCCCGGCCCGCTGTCATCTGGCTAAACTAAAATGAGGAACAAAAGTATTTGAAGGACAAAACCATTGGAAAAGTGCCTGCAAGTTTTTTTTTTTCCAGAGGAAAATGGGGTCACCTGGCTTCTCTTCTTAGAGAAAGCTTCCAAAGGACTATCTGAAAATCCCAGACCCAAAGTGTTTCAGTTTAATCCTAACATTTTCCCGGAACACTGGCAACAGCCTCTCTTTTTTTTTTTTTTACTTTTCCACAGCAAACCTGAATAAGTTTCCACTGAGTTCCTAAGCCAGCGTGAAAAGAAGACAAAAACCTTTTGGTATAGCTTTTCATTGAACATTGAGAACCACGAATGCATGAACCGATGAGGGTGACCAGGACACGGGGGCCGTTCCCTAACACCGCGCTGGGGAAGGGTCCCCCCGCTCCCTCACCCAGCCCTGCTGCAGCTCCTTAAAACGCTTCTCCGGGAGTCCGCGTTTCAGAGAAGCCTTTGTGCATTTTTAATGCTGTGTGCTACTTAGCTTTTGCTGAATCCACGTTTTCTCCACGCCATCTCAGCAGCATCCGCTGCAGCTACGTGACCTGCAGCAGCAGCAGCACCAGCGCGCAGCCTTTCCCGGCATGACCGATAACCCGGGATCAGCCGGATCCCAAGGGGACGGCACACAGGCGGCACAGGGAGATGCTGCCAGACCCTGCCGCAGACCTCTGCGCTGCAAAACTCCCCGAGCCACCATCCGGGTTTAACCCGGATTCACGTGATGGACCCACGGGAACGCACAGCAGCCCTGCTCACGTCAGCGTGCCCAAACCGACCGGCACAGCACTGTTGGCAGCCTCTGCACAGGGAACCGCTGCGCCCTTCCCTTCTCGTCTCTTCAAGGGCTTACACCACGGGAAGCGCGAAGGTTACGGCTTCGTGAGGAACAGAGGGGGAAGCGATGGAGTCTGGCGTGAGCAACCAGCTGGGAAGCCAATGCACGGGGCTGAACGAGGAGGAAAAGGGGAGCGCGGGCCGTGCGAGTCAAGAGGCACAACTTGTTTGACGTAAGGGTGAGGTGTGAACTACCGCCTGCTTTCGGCGGGACTGAATTAACACGAGCACGGTGGCTCTGAGGGCCTCCCGCGCTTACTGTGACGCTCAAGAGTTTACAAGAGAAAACACGCTTGTTCGAGCTGTCTTCTCCTCCCCTGAGTTCTGGTAACGAAAGCATTGGAATCCTTTTGTAGTTTAAAAAAACCTCAACAGTGTCTAGGTTCCACAGAAGTGCTACCCCAGGAAACACTATACTTATAGGAAATCCAAATTGCTGACATTTTGTCCCAAAGCTGGGGAGCCCTGAGCCGGGGAGCACAGCCCTGCTGCCCTCTGCTCGGGACTTGCAACAGGAGTAAAGGAAACCAGGCTACCAAGGAAGACAAATTAGGAGTCACTCTGCCCACGGACATTTCACGGCGGGTTGCCTGGCTTGGTGATAGAAACGCTTGAGGGAACACTGTACTACTTTGAAATACTCAACATTACGAGCTTTAGCTAATGGAATAGAAAACATTAGGTTTAGCCCTCGATGATATCCCCTGTGATGTTAGATCAAACCCTCCGTGCCTGGAGGAGGTGATTTATTAGCAGAGATCGGACACATTTGAAGCAGGACGCATCCTGGCACAGGAGAAGGCTCATCTAAGAGCTTCATCAAAGGAGCAGTTTGCAGAGACGTTTTCTGTCTCCCAGCGCTAACAGCTCACACGTCACTGCCAACCCTGTCATGGAAAAGCTTTTCGGAAAGCAGACAAACGTTGTCACGGCCTCGGAGGAGCGCAGCTCTCCCTGGGCTCTCCTTTGCCTGCAGGAAACCCGCTAAATCTACCTGCATTTCCAAACTATTAGCACAAGCTGGATTTCTAGGCCAGCTCGATGCACAAAGCTCTGGGTGAAGTTAACAGGATTTCTGAGCCACTCCCTGTCCTTAGTGACCTGTTCGCCTCATGGGACGCACGTAAGCTTGAAGTGTTTGTGCCTTATTTACATACCAAACAAAGGACATAAAAATCTGGGATATAGGAAACACACCACAGTCTTTACGAGAACGCTGGCGTTGCTGCGGGTCGTGGTGCTGGTCAGCCCTCCTGCAAAGCCGCAGGCAGAAGGGGGTAGCGCTGGCCGAGCAGACGGCGGGTGCTGCGCCGCCCGCCGCGTCCCAGCGAGCCCCGCCGAGCCCGTCTCAGGGGGATCTGTGATGCAGTGTCCCTTCAGGGAAACCTCAGCAAACCTCCCAGCCAAGAGGCAAGCCGAGGTCCGGCCGAGGAAGACCAGGGTGATTGCAGGGTTTGGTGCCGTGCGTTCATAGGAAACCTCTGACTGAGGGCTGAGATGACATTTGCCATGGGAGATAATATGTGCTGTTGCCTGCTATTTCCACCCTAATTACAGAGAAGCTAATTCCAAACCTCGTCCGTCTGTCTCACGGAGCGTGCTGATGTGCTGTGGCAGAGAGAAAGGCCCTTGCAGACGATCGGCTCGGTGGTTTCCTACCTGCCAAAGTCCCGCGAGATGTTTCTGCTACAGAACAACTCGGCTCCTACTGCAAGATCAGCCTGTACGTATCTGCGCCGAGTGCTGCAATTGCAGTGCTGTCAGAAACATTTAATCCTCATTCTTGTTTTATAAAAGGATCAAAACGCTCAGCGTGTGGATAATTCAAAGGTTTAGCAGTCCCAACATCCAAGTATCACAGCAGAGAAATACATACTGCGGGCTTAAAACTTGAATACCAAAATTGTAGAAGACAGGAGGTAAAAGGGAAAAAACCCCCTACTCGTGCTATACTGCGATGGCCCAGTCCTGCTCCGTAGGGATTTATGAATATAAGAAAACTGCTTTCTTTTGTGTTGCCTTGGTTATTCAGTCCCTCGCTGTATGAATACATTTGCTCAGTTCAGTGCGGGGCTCTCAGAAAAAGCACGCGGGAAGGAAGCGAGTGGCTCCAGCGACCCGCAGTTTAAGGTTCCTGATATTTAAAAAAAGGCAGATCTGTTCGCCCAGCTCATCCCTCCTCCGGCTGTAGCCAGCCCCCAGCTGGGTTTTGCGCTGAAGAGCCCGAGCCTTCATCCACAGGAGGCTGCGGCTGGGGGCGGGGGGGCTCGTCCCGCCGGGACGGGGCAGGGACGTGCCGAGATGCCACCGCAGGACACGGCGTCCCGCGGCCCCGGCTGTTAGCGAGGCAGGGGGTATCTCTGCTGTCACCTGCTGCCTTGGTCTGCAGAAGGTCCCCCCTGCCAATAGACACCTTCTGCTTCAATCTCCTCTACCCAAAGCCACCCTCAAACTCGCATGAAGTCTCTCTTTGCCCACTTTCCCCTTATTCGCTCTCCTAGAGGGAGGCGAAATGGGAAAAATATCAGGTATCCTCCCTCATTTGGGTATTGCAAATCTGTCTTTTTAGGAAACAGCTACAGAAATTGTCTCCCCAGGCCATTAGGCAACTCCACACCCCGACGTGAAGGACACGGCAAGCCAGTAAGCACAGTCTGCATTTGCTTAACGGGGGTCACCCTCTCCCTGGCTGCTGACCTTTAAAATGTCAGGCTCCTCATTTAGCAAGCAGCAACTGGGTTTGAAAAGTTTTACGCGTCCGTGTCCTGCTCGAGCCACATTTGCAGATGATGCATTGCAAGAACGTCCCCCACTGCCCGGTTTTCCTGCCCCCCTCATCTCCCCAGGGTCCCAGCGTTTATCACCTCGCCCGCTCACAGTGCTCGTTACACACGGTTTTAATGTTCCTTACTATGTACAGTCCCACTTTTGTAACTTCTTTCCAGTTAACTCTTCGTCCAGTTGATTTCTACAAAACCATTTTCCCCTCTAGTTTCCAACTTAGAAATTCCTTTTGCGAGCTCTAAACTGCTGTTTTCCAACACCTGGATTATAGGATGCAGGGGAGAGGAAACAAGTCTGGTTCCTTTCTTTGAAAAACATAAATATTTCATCTTGTTTTTACAGTCTTGTGCAAGCAAGTACTTCCAATTTTAGTACGCACTTTTTTCCCCACTATTTAACACATACCAAGCGTATTAATTAATACCACTGTCGCTCCAGCTACAGAAATATAACAGGACCATTCCGAGTTTGCATATAACCAAGGCCTGAGCTCCATAAAGCGCATCCCCCATCCCCTACTCCTGGTGTCCGGTTTGACACTTGGCCAGGCAAGCCGTGCCTTCCCATCCCTCAGTTTTCCCGGGCAGAAGCATTTCAAATTCACGCATGGTCCCTTCCTGCCCCTCCATCCGTCCTTTCCTCTTACCGCACCCCACGGGGAGGTCCCAGGAGTGGGTGAGCGTGGCACGTTCGCTACCTGCAGCCGGTGCTGCGGCTGCTCCGCCTGCCTGGGCGCGGATTGCCCCATTTATCTCCTGCAGAGCCAAAAGCAATCCCTCCGTGCTCTATTACGAATAACAAACCACGAAGTGGCATCAGATACTAATTCCTAACACGTGTGGCTATTACGGATTAAGAAAGCAAAAAGCGTATTACACTGTGAGGAACCTATTCATGTAAATACACTGATTTCGGTTAATCTTGGACTATTTGCCACTATTAGTTCAACCTTTTTTAGAAACTGGGGAGGAAGGTGTAAGGACACAAAGAAACCAACTGATGATGGCACTACAAAGGAAAGGAAGGAAAAGCAGCCGTGCTTAACGGAGTGTAGCGTGTTTGAAAGCCAGCAAACAAGCCAACTGGAAAAGTAACATCTCCGTGATGAACGGAAAACCCTTTGGAAAGGAAAATAAGTCTCAGCGTAATTATTTTTATTAGCGGATTGGGTGCAAACCTGTATTTCAGTGCTGGCACAGCAGAGCAATACATAACCAAACCGCCACGTGCCTAAAGAATACACAGGCTCTGCGGGCTCCTGGAGTCAATTAGTTTGGCTTAAGAAGAAGAAATCCCACGTTTACACGCCCAGCACCAGAAGTGCCCGAAAGCCGCCCGCTCTGATCATCACCGACAGCAGCGCCCCAAAATCTGGCCCCTTTCACAGGCTGACGGTAGGAAGCGACGGGTAACAAGAGGCCTGAAACCGCTTGCGCCTGCGCTGTGCCAGGCTGGGTCCCTCAGCATCAGTACCTAATTAAGGCAGAAGCTTGGCAGCAGGATCCCACCTCAGATCCAAACCCAAAGCCCGGGCTGAGCCGTTTGTTGAACCCGAGCCCAGCGTGTACCAGCCCTTTAATGTTCTGCAGGAGCGCGGCCAGAGCATCTTCCCTCGCAGCTGAGCTCCGGCTGGGACTCGGCCGAAGCGCAGACAGGTTTCCCCTCTGCACTGAGCCTGCAGCAGGGTCACAGACGAGAAATTTCCACTCTAAAAATAATTTTACATTGTTTCCACCTGTAAAACTTTCTGAAAGCACTGCAGGCTTTTTCCAGAGCGACACACTCCCTTCCCACGGTGCAGACAACCAAGCACAAACCCAAAGACACTCGGGCTCCCGTGTCTCACGTCCACGAACATCTGTTTTCACACATCCTCCCGGGAAAAGAATGAGCTACTCCTGTCCCCCAGCTTGTCCTTGCTGGGAGTTGAAGGGGATGTATCATTGCTTTAGCTTCAGACATTTCTTTCCCCACTGCAAGTCAGTAAGATAATTATTCCCCTCTCTCCAATGTATATTATCTGGTAACCCATGAATTTCAAAAGAGCGAGAAACATAATAGGAAGAAACAGATACACATGATTTATAGCTGTTCCTGGCCAATTGCCTGAACACAGGCTGCCAGAACATATTTTCTCACAATTGTCTGGCAAAAATTGCTAGTGAATTATAAGGATTACTTGCAGCAGTGTATTTGTTCTGGATTCAATTTTTGCCTTATTTAATTTTAACAGCTATAATAAACCATCTTCAATAAATGCAGCTGATCTGCAGAAGATACCTAATTAAAATGGATGCCAGAGCCCAGTGCTGCCCTTGCTCCCACGCTGCTCAGAGCGGAGGACGGCACGCAGGCAAAAGCAGCGATTTTCCTCCGTGCAGGACACGCTCCGCTGCCCCTGAGGGAACTTCCCAGGGATTAAACTGAAAGGCAAACATAGGAAAGCCCTGCTACCGAGAGAGAAGTAGCGACGGAAGCCGTAAGTGGGATTTAGGCGGAGTGGGAAGAGAAATAACACAAGCTGGGGGTCACACAAGATGCCTGCGGTGGTGGCAAAGGCATTTTAAGGAGTTCCTACGCGCTGGTCACCTCCACCCGGGTGTGCATTGCCACTGCCACGCTACACCTTGTCACTCACTCGTAATGCACCGAGAGCACGCACAGACCACTCCACTGATCCAGTCTGAAAGAAGTTAAAACATCCAGGCTGGCACATCTCTCCACCAAAGGCTGCGTCGTGCACAACTGCTTCCAAGGGAAATTCATTGAACACTAACAAGGACCTTTGCATAAAGTCATCTCACAGCCACCCCGTGCCTTTGAATGCAGTTTGGGAAAGACTTGCGGCGGTGACACCCTCCCACCAAGGGAGCAGGATAAAACCAAGCCTTTTTGAAGCTCAGTTATGGCAAATAGGCTCTGATTTTGCAAGGAAAATTTCAGGGCGGGCAGGCAGATGTAGAGCGCACCGTCGGCTCCGGTGCCTGGCGAGGTCCTCACTGCCCTGTATGACGTCCCCGTTCAGGGACACATACGGGCAGCAAGGCTGGTAACACAGAGCAGGGAGGAGCAGCTAAGATCCTTCAGACTAACCCCTAGCAGTGCAACTAGATATCTCAAGGATTTAAGAGCCCCAAACGAGAGCTACATCGAGCTTTCACGCACAAGAAATCAGCAAGCTCTTTGTCCTGGGTGAGAGATGAGCGTGTTGCCTGCCGAAGGAGAAGAGCTACACAAGGCAGTCGGAGCCCCACACTTTGTAGGGTTCAACTCCCAACACTCAAAATGCAAACGTCCACCCTGGGAGCTCGTCCCTGCACCCAAGCCATGTCCCGTGGTCACCGGTACACGTCAGCCGAGTCCCCAAAGCCTGCAGGCAGCTGCACCCGTTTAATCTGCCAGACTACTACAGCCAGCCAAGTTGCAAAAGTCCTTTCCAAGCACTTTAAAATTTCATCTCTGCCAAAAAAACAACATGAAGAATTTAGCCGGAGGAATATTGACTTGCTGGATCTACTTTGAAAAGCTTCCCAGATACAGCAACATGAGATATTAATGAGACAGATCAAAAAGCGCCCTGGGTGTTAAGCCCTCAACGTCCATCAGCTCCCTGGCTTGCCATTATAGCCGGAGCCTTCCCTTTGCCTCGTGCTGCCATTTCCCCGCAGAAAAGACCTTCCTATAGATACCCTCCTCTCCCGAAACCGGAGCACGGCATTACGGTAAGGTTGGGCCAATGCACACAGCAACATCTCCATGAACTCACGGCTTCACTGCGGCACGGGAAGCTCCCCCCTCCTTGCCGAACCTGTACTATTTGTGCCCCCATCTGCAGGTATCGGGTGCGCCTGGTGCAGCCATGTCTCAGCAGACCCACGAAGCGCTCACGGCTATCGCCTCTCGAGGGTACCCTGCTATTTTGGCTTTCTCTGCCCTTTGATGCTTGCTACCTGCTAACGCAAGCGCTGCGGGTGAGCCAGACCGCAGGGACATTCCCTGCGCCTGGCCCGGACAAGGAGCCTGGAGTAGGTTTGGGGCTTGTGTTGTGAACTCAGCGGGGAGAGACGGCAGGGCGGTTTTGCACAAAGACTGACCCATCGGCAAGGAAAACGTATGAATACAACATTTCAACTGAAATGGCCTTCAGGACAGCAACAGCCGCAGCTCTCCGGGCCAGCTGGCAGCATCCAGTGATCTCCATGCTCCAGAAAAGCCAGTGCACGAACCACCACTTTTAAGGCACTACCAATAAAACTCACGCTTTTTGGCTAGGGATCACAAGGAGATAATAGCTCCGTAAATGCTTCATAGTGCCCTTTGCTGGCTGTCATCATGCCATGTAGACACATTTGCTGTGCAGCCCCCAATTAAATTTCTCAACTTTGGGTCCAGAAAGAAGTGTCTTTGAGAATCCTCTTGGCTAATTGAGCAGCTTTTCAAAGTTTACTTGGGAAACCACGGTCCCTTATTCCCACCTTCCACAACTTGCAACACGGCCATTAATGTCACCATAATATATCCCACTTGCTCCTGTCCAGCCTGAAGTCTCTAATGAGGGTTGCAGAAGAAAACCCACATCTCCCAGCCCACAGAGAGAAGAAGAAAAATAAACTCCATCTTCTTCGGGTTACATCGCATGTCAAACCTTAATTGGTGCACTTCAAAGCAAAGCAGGAGTGCTTGGAAACGCTGCCCTCCAGATCAAATGTGCAGCCTCAAATTGCCAGGCTAAAGCAGTAACCCCTGCTCGATGTCCCCTCCCCGCGTCTCTCGGGGACACCCGAGCGCTGCTGTTTGTCTCCGACTCTCTGTATTAAAGGAATTGAAAGGAGGAGCCAAGCGAGAGAACGGAGAGAGCAGAAAAAGAGCATTACCTATAGAAACGCTCAGGATCCATCACGCGCGCACAAAAGCCCACCTTAAAGGCTGAACACGGCCAGGCTGCCCCACTTCCCAGTGCACCACGACTGCATTCATCAGTCGGAGCCCAAACACAGACATTGCTTTGCTCTGCCAGACCAGCATATGCTAAGCGCGGGGAGAAATGTTTCCTGAGGGCCCGAGGGTTAATGAACCGCGGGAGGATACCCATGGGCAGGCAGGTCTCGGACCACCCCGAACCTCTAACAGTGATAAACGCAGGCAGCAATCGATTGATGGGTCAAGGCTGGAAATCCAGGCATGGGGCAGACTGGTAGGTGGTTTCCAATGCAAATCTTTGATCTAGCCTGCTCCTGCACATCCGACCCCTCCGAGCGAGGTCTGGAAGTGAGCAGAGATGGGCAACAGCCCAAGGACTGATACCTCTGCTCAGACAGCGCTCGTAGGAAGACAGCCCTTCGGGTCAGCATCACCACCTGAGTTTTTGATGGACTGAGGTACAGCCTAATAAGAAAGCGTGAAGGTGTGAAAGGCTGCGTGTTTAGGCATCTGACTGTCTTTGAGGTTCAAATCCATTTATCATCAACGCAAAAACGTCAGGAAGCCTTGAAGGTTACAGCAGCTATTGACTCTCGCCGTGGGCTTTGCACAGCAGCTGAATTTTTGAGGCAGGGTGGAGAGAAAGTCTCGGCAGCCAAGAGAAGGGAAGGTGCTGGGCAGAGAGGGCAGCGAGGAGCTGCCAGCACAGCCCTGGGGTGGACCGATGTGCAAATGCTTTACGGCCACAAAGCAGCAAGTACCGCAGGCTGGCAAGCTCGCCTGAAGAAGGGCAAATATTAGGTGATTTTTAAATTTTTTTCTTTAAGTCTGGCTTGATATTCTAGCTGCAGGTTTTACAGCAAAAAGGCGAGGATGCAGGTGGTGTCCACCAGCCCTGCAACGATTTGTGCCTTGAGTAATGAGCAAAGGGCATTCTGCAGGATACCGGTCAGGCACCTGAGCTGTCAGACACCAACTGAAGTGTCAGCAAGCCAGTCGCATGGAAGGCCGAGCGCTCTGTTTAAATAGAGCGACTTTCCCAGCCGTGGATAACCCCCCAGTTCCATCCCTGCACACCACCGTGTGCAGGTCACGCTCAGATCAATAGTGCCTCCATTGCCCACCGTCCATGAAGGCTTTCACGGTGCTTTCTATTTTGGTAGCCTCCTCTCTCAGCAGGGAAAAGCTTTAGGAACGGGACAGGAATAACAATTTTAGAGAGTGATGGGCCATAAGTTGATGCTGTACAGATAGAGGTGGGATATGGACATTTCTGTTGTGGAAATCAAAGCTCATGTGCTGGCCACATCATTGACTTGAGCTCGTGGGGGGGGGTTCTGAGCCGGATCCAAACCTTGCCCAGCTCAAACCTTCTCTGTCTTAAGCCTTGCACTAGGCAAACCATGCATGGGCCCAGATTAAAGTTGAACTGCCGCATAACTGTCAGCCTGTAGCACATGAGAATGCAGCTCTTAATCAAGTCCTAACCCTATTCAAGGTCTACTTTGCAGAATTAAGGTGGTCCAGCCAAAAAAAGGTATAAAAACCACCCCTTGATTGTAACGTGCATTTGTTAATGAGAGGTGACAGGAGAAGAAAAACAAGTCCTAAAAAATCTCAGCTCTTCACTTCTGCTGCACACAGTGTAAACCAGATACCTTCCTATCTCCGTTGAAAGAAAAAAGCAGCCCCGAAAGGGCACAAGCAGCTGAGAAGTGCCCTTTCAAGCCAGTTAATGATGAAAATCAAATCCTAAGGTCATAGGGTTAAAGCGTGGACAGAAGTACTGGACACATCCCGTGAGAGCCTGTAGAGCACAGCCAGCAGCCACACTTCACAATTCCTACATTATCTCAGAATTCATCATCTGGTTGATAGGTTTGTTTGTTATTTTGGGAACAGCGTGTCCTGATCTAAACAGATGTTGTCTCTTCAAACCCACGTGCTGTGAACTTTGCAAAGACGTGGAAGGACAACTGAATATACAATAGAGAGCCACGAAATTATGCAGGAGTCCGAATAACTGAAAACAGACCCAAATTTTCTCCTGGTAGATAAGTGTCATTGTACAGTTTTACAAGGTGCTTTTTGATTGTCACATGAAATCTAGACTATCTAAATGAAAACCTTTTTTAAAAAAATAATTAAAAAGATAAATACGTTTATACTGGTCGTCTGGTCATGGAAGAACCTACCAGATTTATCTATACTTAGAAAACCTGATTCATGACTGCATTTTTCCCCTTATACGTGGGTGGCTGCTAATACTGTTTTTCTTATGCAAGAATTATAAATATTCTCACTTAGAACTAATGATTTAATTTGGACGCCCCAGAGAGATATGAATAGCTCAAGGTTTTCCCTGTGCGCGAGGAGCCGCGGCCACGCAGAAGGTAATTACCCAGGTCTGGAGGATAAGTGGCTTTTGATGAGTGGTAGCCCATTATGGCAGGGACCGCGAGGCTCCTGGGAGCTCACGGGAAAAGCATCTTTTCAGAATAGGTGCAGAGTTGTAGCTGTGGAAGGAAGAGTTGTGTGTGCAACAGGAGCCTTATTAAGTGTTTTGTTTTGGTTTTTTTTTAATCTGATGTTTAACATGGAGGTGTCACAGCCCTACCCTAGCCTGGCATCTTTTTAAGATCTGATAAAAGCACCCAAAGCTACGATGTCTTCACTTTTCTTCCTCAATGCTTTGGGTGCCATATTATTGAAGCCCTAGCCGCTTACCACCATTCAAGTCCTGGGCAAGTGTATTTTCCAAAAGGGCCTCAAATCCATGGGGGAAGGTGGGGAGAGATGTACTTCAAGTCTTAAAAACACCTTGTGGACAATTACCATGCTAAATTCCAATCAGGTAGTTTTCTAAAAATGTTTCCATAAATTAACAAGGTAATTAATAATAGATGTCTGCTATTTTTAAACTCAGAACAACTCCAGAATGAAATATTTTTGCCCCGCGGTCAGATGCCATAAAAAAAGACGGGCCCGGGCAGGGCAAGCAAGCTGAACGGTGGCAGCTTCTCAGGCTTCCAGAATAAGGAAAGGACTAAGGTACAACCACCGCCGCAGGCAGGCCACCGGGCAAGCAACCCACGACGCTGAGCACCCACTGTGATAGCAGCGCTGTGCTCGGACCGTAACCCCATTGTCCCGACCCCAAAGGGCCTCCTCCGCCCCGCAGCCCCGCAGATGAGGAGCCCACGAGGACAGAAAGCATAAAAAGTGAACATTAAAAACGGGGTCTTTAGACCAAGTACTCACCAGTACCGGTTTTCTCCTTCCCCGTCTCCTGCATTTCCCTGTGCTCCCACATTGTCAGGTCTCCAGAGCCATTTTCACCCCTTTTTGCCCCAGTTTCCATATTAATGACTCGAGCTCAGTGAGGGGCACTCTCAGAGTGAAAGGGGAAAAGGAAACATTTACACAGTGATCTGGGTCCGGTTGCTGTGAATTTGGCCCTCAGCACACCCACAGACACCCCTTTCCTCCTCTTCTGGGCTCACAGAGGTGATCAAAATCACTTCTCCAAGTGGGGGCTGGAGAGTGTGGGTCACACTTTGACAGCTATTATCATTAAAACTCCTGCAAATTCCCCAGATCCCCAAAGTCCTTAGAGGAACAGTCTCTGACTACAAACGAGACACGGAGGACAGGCACACAGCACTTGGGAAGGGCTGGAAATTGCTCTTTTGGAGACCCACCACACCAGGACTTGTTCATCCCTCTCCCTCTGCTGAAGGCCCAGGGCTTTCCCTGCTCTCCCACCACCAATCCCTGAATCAAGAAACCCAATCCATGGAAGAACAAGCCTCAGGCTCTTCATTTGTGTACTGGTGATTAACAAAATCAATTTCTACTTAGGCAACACTTATGACATGCCTCAGCTCTTTAATACATCAAGTTGGGGCTGAGAGGTGCGCCGGAAGCTTTTTGTTTGGTTTTCTTTTTCTGCTTTTTTCCAGCTTTTGAAGCTTGCGAGCTGCACAGACCAAGGGGACAGCGGTGGCACGGGGCATTACGGCCACAAAGCCATCAGGCAGAGCAGCGCTGCTGGCTTATACGTAAGAGGAGGAGTTTGCTCCACTCCCCAGGGCACAACCCCGCCGCCAGCTAACCAGGCTCCTTAGCCAGTTCGTTAGGATGCTGATCTCCAAAGATGTTTATGTTCCCTGCTCGGGAGTTCCCCCTATACGCGCCCCCATCGTTTGGAGCACAATTTGCTATGAGGCTTGCAACACCGGGGTATGCAGACCTCTGCTTACAAAGAACAGCATAAATCTCCTTTAACGGGCTCCTGAGTGACGAACAGACAGCTGTGTGCAGCTATTTAAAGGACAAGCCCTACTGGGATAGGAATGGGCACAACTCCATTGCCCTTGATGGCTCTTGGCCACGAAGCCCTTTCCAACCGCCTATTCCTGCATTCATGCTTCCTTTTTTTCCTTTATTAGCTCTGCTACGTCCTCTACAGGCCTTCAGCTGATCATCCAGATCAACTAAAACCCCAAAACTCCTCTCAGCATTCGCACTCCAGAGCTCCTTGTTAAATTTATAAATGAAATTAGTTTGATCCATATTCACACTTCATTGTATCTCATTTTTGATAACAGCAGAAGCTATCCAAGACAGTATGTGTTGAAAGGCTTCATTTCATCCACACCTTCCCTAGATACGACAAATTCAAGGGAGAAGCACAACGGTTTGGGCCAGTTCTTGGTGCAGAATTCACACAGACAGCAGCAGTAGGAAGGTACCAGGCTGACCGAACCACGACACTAATTCATCCCTGGCCATAGTCAAGTGAAATACTGCACCACTGCCAGCTCCTCCTGCCATTTTCTGTAGGCGCTTTACAACCACGTGCCGAGTTTTTGGCACATTTTCTTTTGCATCTCTCCTCTTCCATGGCAGAGGTCCAGAGGAAACCACCTAACCCCCAGCGCCCGGCAAGCCGGCCCCGTGGATGGGGCAGACCGACGGCCGTCTCCATGAACGAGATCTAATAATTACGGCAAAACCCACCAAACTAAACCACAAGATTAAAGCTGGATGCACTTCGTGTTTAGTTACGCTCAAGACATGGGAGCTGGGTAGTTTGGTAGCGACTGGAGATTTCAAGATCATAAAACTCCAGTTTTCAGGAAGCAACATTTCTATAATGAATCGTTAGCAATTAGGCTGTTCTGTCAAAATAAAACCATCTTAATCTTTCAAAGAGAATCCTGGGCTATTTAATTGATTAACAGCTTTCTAATGAGAGGATTAAAGTACACAGTAGATAACTCAGATGATTGACAACTCTGCTTCACCAGCCTAAAACAAGATGCCTCCGTTTTCCTACCACATGCCAATTAAATGATTAAGTATTGTTTACTGGGACTGGGAGGATTACAAGACAGTAGGTGGATTTATTAGCAGAGAAAGGAAAAACACTCCTACATAGAAGAAAAAGATTATTTTGAATGACTAACAGCCATGCCCCTGCGAAGCGCGAGTAGAGCTAGCTGAATTATTCACTGCCAGAAGGTTATGCCCCAGCTCTTCTCCCTGTTTTCGGATCATTTGCCAGTTTATCCAGATGTCTCCAACGTGTTCACCATTTCAAGGTGTGCTGTTCAGACTGTTTGCTGGGTTTAGCATACAGAGAGTTGTAAGTCCAGCTGCTTGGTATTATCGATGGAGGAAAGGCTGGGGACCTAACGCACATCAGAGACAGAATCTCACTTCTCTGGGGCAGGAGACCAAGGCGTCTTTTAACAAGCAAGAGCTGCCACATTAGCAGGCTCTTAGTACGCGTCGGCACTGAATCAAATCACCGCGATACAAGTACTTGAACATGGCAGGAACAATACTATTTTTTAGCATCTTGCACCAAGAACATCCAATTTTACATGAATTAACAACTTCGGCCGAGGAGCTTTAGAAGGCAGGCGAGGAGGGGGAAGCTCTTGAATTCACACGCTCAGGCTCCATAGTTACCGTGTCTGAACCAGCCACGTTGCTTTAACACAATACATGCCATTTGCACCAGGCAAGGGGGGGAATCAAGATGCTGAAAAGATTTCCAAATTTAAGACCTCTTGACTGTAGGAAGCTGCACATTAAATGAGACAATTCCTTAAGCTTACAATTCCCTCTTCACCTTTTAGGTGACCCTTTAACCATCTGATCTCTGGCAAGAGTTACATGAGATGTTCTAGTTAAACTAGAAGGCAAGAGCTGAAGTTTTCTTCAGATTTTCTCCCCCGTTTCTGCAGGGCTCCTACGTCGGTCTATGAGAGCGGCTTTAGCACAACGGAGGAAAGCAAGAGTTGCCGGTTCTGGGTAAAGCTGCCAGCACTCCCTGCCCTGGGAGCACTCTCTCCCGGCGTGCCACCGGCACACAGTGCTGGATAATGATTCGTCTCGGCTGATTAATTAACAAGAGCAAAGTCCCTGCCCAGACAAGAACCTTTGCAGATGTGGAGACAGCAGAAGCCTGTTAACAGAGTAAAATATTTTGGGAACCTGTGAGCTTGTGTTTTCAGCAGCCTGTCCAGGGCTCAGGGCCCCTTCCTGGGATTCTGACAAACATCTAAAAGTGTAAGATTTTCATTTTTCCGTGGAGGGCTGTGTATGGCACACGGGCCACCTGCGGTGAGACATGCAAGCGGCAGGCTGAGGCTTCCACTGCTCCTTGGAGCTGTACCAGGTAAAGCCACGAAGAGACTGCATTTCAACAAATCAATAAATTAAAGGCCAGGATGTCAAAGAGAAAATTATGAAAAAGAGATCTCTAGGGATATTAAATACAAAGCTATTACCTCTGGCTCTGGAAACCTCTGAGCCACAGTTTACGGGGAGGCTGTGCCAAGGGAGATATTCCTGCACAGCTCCTGCAGCAGCTGCTGGGAGCTGCAGGGTGCTGGAGGGGCGGCCGCGGGAAGCCGTGACCCAAAAAGGTTGCGGAGGAACATACTGAGCTAATTACGGAGAGAGGCAAACTCTGTTATCAAGAGTTAAGCAAATACGAATGGCTGGTGAAGCTGGCCACCAGGACTGGCAGATGTTGTCTGCAGAAAAAAAAAGCAGCATCTGGAAAAATGCAGGGAACGGCATTGCAGGACGTACAGTCCTTCAAGAAGACAGCCCCAAGGTCACAGAAAGAGCCCTGCTCGGTGGGACTGGAAAGCAGCCACGCCGAGGCTGACATGTGCTCGGCCGCCTCACCTTGCAGGAACCAACATGGGGAAAGAGCTGCCACTTAAATCCAGGCTGCTTCGTGACAGCCTGTCATCCAGGTCATAAAAAGGAAAAGGCAGCGTCTCGTTTGCCTGGCAGCGCTACTCCCATGGAGACCACCACATTTTGTTGTCCAAACAATGTAATCGTAGGTCACCTGCATTGCAAGCAGTGAGAGTGGGAGCGGAGATGGAGATAACTTTCCTCAGAGAACATTTGGCCTTTATCAACAGAGCCACCCATCCCACTCCGCAGTGCCCATCCCGGGTTAGGAAGAGGCAGGACAAACTTCAGCAGGGCAATTGCAGCTAGCAGCCTCGCCGGGGCCGAGGGGCACCTTTTCTGCCGCCGCTCAGAGCCTTTGGGCTCCTCACCCCCCCGCGGGCCCAGCACTCGCACCCCGCGCACCCCGGCAGTGACGGCTCTCACCCTGAGCAGTTCAAATCCCTGCCCAGCACGGTCTTTGACAACGAACCACCCATTTAACCACCAGACGTCGGGGTAGGACTTGTCCTGCTGGTGCCTACTCGTACCACCCCAAGCTGGTAATGGGTCCTGACACATCAGCCCATCGCCTTTACAGCCATTAAGCGCTAAGTATTAACAGCTACCAGGTGGCAGACACGTCACTGGCAATCCACGCTCATCTTAACGTTTTGTGACCTAGACAAGAAGAGGTCCCGTTCTTCCAATCTGTGCAAGCATCCCTCTTTGAATTTTAATTGGGATATTACTGGTTAACATGGAATAAAGATGTTCAAACAGCATCTAGGGGAATACTTTTGAAGGGGTGAACAACTTTTCGTGTCTGCACAGCACGGCCAACCAAAGAGACCGCTTGTCCATGAGTGATGCTCCCCACGGGCATTACGTTATGGGGTACCTGGCCCCGGGACGGTACGTCTGCTGCACCGGACAGCAGGTCACCGTGGAGAGGGGTTTGGGTGCCCAGGGTGGCTGATGGACACCCCCAGGTCAGCTCTGGGGTATTAATCTCTGCTTCTTTGCTCTAATCCAAACTCCCTCTGGTCAGATGAGCAGAACAAGAAAATGCTTTTAAGTGTCACGCTGTACCTGCGTGGCTCCCTGTCTTCCTTTCCTCGCCTGCTATCCGCATGGATCACTTGCTCAAGCCTTACAAAGGGAGGAACATCCTGGGAGAAGAGCATGGAGGAGCTGGACAGATTTTTCCCAGGGTGAGGGGCAGAGGTAAAAACAACAGGTTTGCTCTTGCTGATGGAAGCCCTTACCTGTTATTCATGCAAAAACACTGAAGGAGTGCTTGCCCATCGTTAGTAACAGAGCATGAAGGTGCAAAACCAGGAGCTTCAGATGGGTTTCAACAACAGCAAGGGAACTAGTCAGCAAAAATCACCAGCTTTCCAAAGGCACATCTTCTTTCTCGGAGACCCACCACCAGAGCAGACCAAGCAGATCCCAAAGGCTCATCATCTTCCCAAGTTATCAGCCACGCCACAAAACACAGATTCATGGCTTGCCATTGGCACCTACCAAATACACCAAGAGAGCTGTCCCTGTGGCGAGAGCAGCACTGAAATAGAACACCCACAACCCTGTGACGTGGTAAGACAACCAAAATGACAGCTTTGCCCTCTTGCCTGGGTTGGAAAGACGTGTCCGCCTGCCCCTGGCAGGCAGCAGCTCCTTCCATTGTGCTGCGGCGAGTGGGGAATACCAAAGCTTCAAGAGCAACATCTGAGCTGCTCTACTCACCCACCCTAGAAAAGCCTTAATAGTGGCACAACAGCCAAGACAAGATTTTGTACTTCGAGTTCCGATTCTTCGGCCCCATCGCAGCTGTTTTAAATTTAATTGAGACTGAAAGAAAAACGCAGCATCATTTGGCAGAGCTCAAAAAGCAGTCACTGGAAATAACTACAACAAGACCAGTACGTTAACGTGCGTCCTTTCAAGCTTTGTTCAGCAGAGCAACATTTGTTATTGAAAAGAAAAATCACTGCTTTTGGGCTCAGCTGCCCTACATGGAGGCTGTAATGGGAACTGGAAGTTGGCTGCAGGAGGAGGGAGGCTAAACACGGGCTTAGCAAGGAACGGTTTCACAGGCTGAAGTCTGGAGCAGCGTTTTCAACTTCAAACTGAGGTGGGAATAACTAAGCACAGATTTTAGCCCAGTATCTGCGTATCGCCAGGCTCTCCTGATGGAGAGCAAGCGACAGGGAAGACTTCATTACAAGCTGGCAACCCCGGCACTCGGCTCCGCGGGGGCAGGCACGCCAGCCCGCAGAAAGCAAGCAGGCAGCATCTCGCAGAGGCAGCATCCAACATTCCATCAGACAAAACCTCCGGGTCTCCAATTATGCAACGATTAAGTGCTCAGGAGGCTGTGAAGTAGGACAGTCTGGGTGTCAGGAGCGCAAATTCATTTTCCCTGTGCGCAGCCCTTGGAGCGCTCTCCCCCCGCGCCAGCCCCCCAGCGCTCCCCTTCCACCGCACAACAGCTCAGCTTATCCAAGTAACAAAGCTCAACGCCGCAGTACAGCGTCAGTTGTTATAACCCAATGCCCGCGTTAACAGGGCATTTACTGCTTATATGCCAGCCAGCTCACAGCATCCCTCCCTGCCTTACCCGGGGCAGCGATCATAGCTGCAAGCTCTCGCAGAAATCAGGTACCTCCCTTTTGAATCTGGGAGGGGAAAAAAAAGAATAAAGAAACTCTCCCCTGTGCTCCTCTGCACAACCCTCCCACATGTCCCTCTGCAAATACGCTCTGGTTTGATGCATATTTAATTTTCTTGTTGTACAACAGGGAAAGAATAGAGACCAGCTCTTGGGATTTTAGCTAGGAGCTAAAATTAAATTGCTTTTCAGGGTGGAGAGAGATCCGGGGATTGAACCCCATTGCTACTTTTTCCCACAACTCCCTTACCTCACAGCAGAACAGCTCTCTCCTTTCAGGATCCCAAGTCATTTAATGAAGACATCTCCATGTTATTCCCCCTCTAAGGACAAGACTAGGCTCCAGAAAAGTTGTTCAGCTTTCCACGGGCACAGGCTGAAAACACACAGCAGTACCTCCTGCTCCTCGGTATGTGTGTCCAGCCCTTCAGGGGCCAGACTAATATTCACAGATCAGGTCTGGTTTGCAAACCTGTTCCAAGATTACCAAGAGGTGGATCCTCACTTATCACTTAGCTGTGATTTTTTTTTTTAATGTTATTTTTTGTGAAATTGCCCCAAATCTGGTGGATCTCGCCATACCGACACGCACACTGCCATCACATCTGCTCTAAGAATACATCTCAGCCAAAGGAACAACAAAACCTTTCCCGAGGCTTAAACCTTACCAGCGTCAGACCCAGCAAACTGAAGGACATTTAAACAGTTAGATGTTACTATCAGGAAAAATGGTAATACTGGCAAAAGTTCGATCAAGAAATGTGAAATACGAATGTGCACTTACCATTTTTGTCAGCTCTTCTGAAAATCTAGAATTGAAAGAGAGAGAGAAACATTTTTACTATATTATTTGACTTGAAAGGGTGAAGCCCTTAGCACCAGGACCGCGTTCTACCCCACACACGATGGACAACCACATCCAGGGGACAGCATCAACAAGTTTGGCTTTGGACTAACCCGTGGAAAAGGAGCTAACTAGCAAAATAAAGGTAATACAAAATGCTTCCAGTAGTTCCAGCACCCCCCGTCTCCCTCACAGAAGAAAGCTAAAAACATGGATCCAACAGAAGAAAAAAAAAATTAAAAAAAAATACAACAGCCGTGTAGCAAGCCCAGCCACTTTCTCTAGCATCAATAATATCTCTTAAACCAAGTTTCACAGTTCTGCACTTCTGAAACAAATTATTTACAATTTTTTTTTTTTTTAAAGCAAGTTTCCTGCGTGGGAAGGAGATTATATTTAGACTTAAAACTACAGTGTGGAGGAACAGCCCACGGAGAGGAATCAGATAGCCCTTTTAGAAGAAAAAAATTGCAATAATGTGTAGTACAGTAGAATTTGCCAGGGAGAAAGACAGCAGAAACAACTGTTATTTTTCTGACTAGTCTCATCTCAGGAATAGTCCCCTGACACAAAGCAATTAATAGCAAAAGGCTTGTGGAAGGGTTAAAATCTTACAGGTTCCTGCCAAAAATGGCTGCTAGCACAGGTTTGGCCACAAATTACCAAACAAGTAACATGCTCGTGAACTGGGCAGAAAAGGGAAAACATTATCATCGTCTCTTCAGACCTGACCCTATTAATTTGAGCAAGAGCAGAGATTTTGGCTGTACAAAGAAATTCCCCTGCGGAGGGAATAAAAGCACCAGGAGGACAGATCAGAGTCAGCCATAAAATGGAATCTCTTCTTTTCTAGGTCATAAAATCATTACCAAAAAAAAAAAAAAAAAAAAAAAGATCAGAAGAGAAACCGCTGCACAAAACAAGAAACCCAAGAGACAAATTGAATTGCAAAATGTGCTATTTAAGTGAATATGGCTTCATTAATCATTCTTTTGCCCACAGTTCTTCCTAGGCTGCAGAGGGCAAAGTCAGAGCCGGACTTTCCGGCACGCTTCAGCAGAGGCAAACACGCTCTTGCTTCAGCCAGACCCAAGTGGTGGGAGTCACCGAGGCCCAGGTTCAAGAGAGGGTCATAAAATCCCTACAAGGATTACAGCTCGTGACCGCTCCAAAACCGCTCCCTTCTTGGGCTGACCTTCACTTTTGAGGACAATTAGAAGTTTGGAGGGGGAAATCCTACCTGTCTCCGTACTTATGGACTTCCCCGAGGTTAAACGCGGGTTTTGAAGGACCGGCCGGTCATGGCTTGTCTATGGGAAGCAAGACTAAAGGCAGCCTGGACCAGCAGGTCCCCGGCCCGCCCCAGGGCTTTGGCACACATCACCCAGCCGTGCGCAATATGCCCTGCCCCGAGTACGACACATTCCTCTTCTCCTGGCTTGGACACCCCAGCTCCTCCCTCTCCATGAGCACCTCCAGACGAGGCACTTTTTCTAGATGCTGATTATTCCAGGGTTTTTTGTTTCATCGCCACATCCTTCTATTACCCTTCCCACTGCTTTGAAACAAAGCTGTTACGTCAAGTCTAACACAGAAGCAGCGATGTCTATTTTAAGGTGCTGTGGGAGATCACCACCTCGCTAAGCACAACTGTCAGAGGGAGAAAGGGAGGGGAAAAAAAAGACAGGTAAAATGTAGCTTAAAGTGGGAGAGAGGCTCAATCCACTCTCTGAAGCCACCAAACTTGCAATGAACTCTCGGAGCAAGAAAAAAAAGAAAAAGAATTAAGAAATGGAAGAAATGTTAATAAATGGAAGTATTTATGTGCAGCTTCACTAAGTGAAGTTTTTAGGGCTTTAACTCCCCCAGATGCTCCTAGAAAGTATGAATATTTCTAAATGAACAGCTTGATGGAAGATCACATCAGCTGTGTTACCTACCAAGGTTTAGTCTACAAAACCAAGCTGTTTAGTTTTTATTGCTAATGAGCAAGATTTATTCTTCCAACTTAATTGGATCACCTAAAACGTGCATGCACAAAAAAAACCTTAAAACAGGACACCCGGAGGGAAAGCAATTTAAAATAAAGTCATCTGTCAGCACAGGCAGGCAGTACGTCAAGGTATGAACACTGGAATGAGCATCAGGAGGCTGATAAAGACATAATATACTCCGTGATAGCTTGGCAATGCTGCCAAAAATACTGTCTCTGCGAAGACCCAGGATTTACGCTCTAGCTCGGCAAACAACAGTGCCCTCCCACGCACAGCCTGAAGATGCCCTCCGCTCACGTCTTGCATTAGCTGTTCCGCTGCAGGAAGGACGCGATGTGCTTTCGGTAAGGGAAGGGCGTCAGAGCTGGCGATGGGAGGGAAACCGCAGCCCCTCACGCCTCCCCTACGGACCAGCGGGGCAAACCCCCGAGGGCAGCCCAGTGCCGGGCTCCCAGGGAGCTCGGGGAAAGGAAAGCTCCAACCAGCTCCAGGAAGCAGGGAATATAAGCAAGGATGCTGCATCACCTCCAACACAGAGGCTGCCAAGCCGGTCCACCCCACAGTCACTCTCCGCAGGCTTGCGGTAACTCCATCAGTGCTATTTTCACTCAGCAGCAAAGGCGCTTAGACTGAAGGCAGCAGCCCCGGAGGTCAGCGAGAGTGGAGACAATGAAATATTGATGGAGAAACGCCCTGTCCTGCCAGGCCCTCGGCAGCGATTGCCTTCCCGTGCCTCCACGCCGGCCGAGGACCGTCCCCAGCGGCCGAGGGCTTCGCGAAACAGGAGCCAGCAGCACGGCACAGCCTGACCAGGGATGCTCTTTCCGCTCCATCACCCCCGCTTCTCCGACCGGCAGGGTAACGCGCCGCTTTCAGACGGTAAACGAGAAATTCTCCAGGCCAAAAAGTACTACAGCAACCATCTCCCCCATCAGCTACGCTTGAAACCCGCTAAGCAAGTCCCCTGAAGCGCAGGGCAGTCGCATGGTGAGCCCATAGGATGCCCACAGTATGGGCCAGATTAACCCATTTTATGGGATTTAGACAGGCACTGCGCTCTACAGCATACTTGTTCCATTTGCCCAGCGTTTAGGTGAATATAAAATCTATTTTATTTAGAGCGAGGAGCCTTTGTCAAGATTTCCGATAGCTTTTTAAAAAATGTACGTTTTTGCTGTACTCTCAAATGGCTACTACAGACATTTGGCTGGCAGAAGCAAGCAATTCAAAAGGCTAGTGGTAATAATAAACTTAAAAAAAACCCTGATGGTTTCAAATTTAAACATTCAGTTCTGCCTTCTCAAAGCTCCTGGATGAGAATGTGAGACATTGGAGGTTTTCTCGGCAATTTTATTAAATTCACACAAGTACTCCCATAACAACCCTAAGAATTATTACAGGGTTTATAGAGTTTATTATCCCTTCAGCAGGTTAATATGATGTTGATTTAAAATAGAGTGCAACTGAGCTAGAATTTTGTTTTCCATCATAATCTTGGTGCAGAATCGAGGACAAACAAAATCTAAGTCTCCTGGGTGAGGAAAGCCTGTGGATGAGACAGCATCCAGATACCCAGATTAATCTGTTCATTATGTTCCTACATTCCTGTTTTTCCTTTCTGTTCCTCTCCCTCCAAGTCTCGACACCTCATTTGGAGCCGAGACGAGGTTTTATATCAGGTATGGCCTTTAGCTCTCTAACTCGAGGTACCCGTAGGAATTTCCTCTCCTCCACCCTCTCTATGTTGCTCTTTCCGGTAATAATGCGAGAAAATAAAGACCTGAAGCTTTGTCACTTTGGACTACATCTCTAGACATCATCAGGCCAACCACCTTTCCCAAGAGGAACGGTTTGATTTTGGTGTCTCAGTGAGAAATAGAGCATTGGTGTGGAAACATTGTCCCATCTGAAGTGGCTCCCCCTCCAAAGCAAGGCTGCTACAGAGCTCCAGGTCTCCTGGCATTTTTCCCACTCCAAATCAAATCTCTTTTTTTTTTTATTCCCCGGCTCACACCATGCCCCAGCCTCTCCTTTCACTCTTACCTTCTCCTTAGTCTTTACCTAGCTGTCCTAAATAAAAGTTGCATGAGACAAGCAAGAGTTGCATTAGGCGTTACCGCCTTCGCAGCACTACAAGCTACTTTTCCATGTACATCGGCCCCGGGTGCAGCTCCATTTCAAGCCACTCACAAAGCCCTGAAGAGCCGAAGAGAAAGGATGAACTCTTCTGTGCAATTATGTACTTTGCAGCGAGCAATCCCCAAAGGCGCAGAGCCCAGCCGGCCCCTGCCCCTGCTTTCCAGCCGTGCCCTGCCGCCGTGGCTTGAGGGGACGATTTCAAACCATGGATTTCACGTAGGGAGGATGAAGGAGGAGGAAAAACAAAGCTTTTACAGCCTTCCCGGTTCACTCCGAGAAGTGAGAAGGTAAATGAGGACACAAGAAAGGGAGTGAATCAACCTAATGAAAAAACAAAACCAAAAAACAACACAGAAGGAAAAAGGTCAAAGCAGAAGGGGATTGAGAAGGGATTCCTGTGGCTGCAATAGCTTTACTAGTTAGGGCTGCACGGGAAACTGCATCATTGACAAAACAGCTGGAAAACTGTGCCAGTTCTTGGATCTACATTTGGAAATGCACCCTTGGCACAAACCAAATTCTCTATGTCTTCTATCCAAACACTTCATTCAACCCCACGGGGCTGAAGAAGTGCAAATCAGATTTGGCCACATCAGAAAGGGTGCAAGAGGAGCCGTAAGCAGGAGAACGGGACTTGAAATGATCTTTCTGACCCTGCTGAAGGAGGAAAGAGGCAGATAAAGGTCAAACTTAGTTTTCAGCAAAAGACAGAGCAAATCGAAGAGCTTCATCTGACCTGAAGTGAATGGCAGTGCTTTCTTCAGGGGCACTTAAAATAAAGCCCCAAAGCAACGCATTGAGTCACTACTGGCAAAGCCAGAAAGAAGGCAGGGATGCCACCGCCCCTTGGAGCACACACTCCTGCCACGGGGATGCTCACCCGTACCCAAGGCTGACCCTTATTTTAGATACCAAGTGGGAGATGAGCCCTTCAACAGGCTCTCCCTGGTGCAAACCAGACGGAGCACCTCTGCCTGCAGCCGCCGTGGCTGACCAGGTCTTGCACTGGCTGGAGTTCCCACTCCTGCTGGCAACGCAGGTTTTTGACGGTGACATGAAGGCAAGAAGAGATGAGTAAGAACAGCTGATAAATCAGCACTGAAGTACTCCCAGACAGAGCAATACCTGTCTAGACATTTCCCACGCCGTGGGAGCCATCCACAGCAGCTCTGGATTGCCTGTGGACTCGTTCACACTCAGCAAACACAATCTGATACAGGCTTACCCACACACGCTATATTCTCCCTTTCATAAGTCTTGTGGCATTTGCGGATTTGTTCTGGACTGGAAATGCCACCATCACCACACGTGGATTCGAGCGGCACCGTGACAGTTTCAGCTTCCTTTTAATAAAGGGGTTTTGTCCTCACGGGTGCAGAGAGAAGCTCAGAGCCTTTGGAGGGCATCTTCAAGCAGCCCAGAGGGCAGATAGAGAATGTCGCATTACCACAACCTCACATCATAAGCTGTGGATAGACGCTAGTTATCTACAGAGGATTACACGTGCTGCCAACCCCGAGCGTTCGGCTTTCGCAGACGGAGCAGCCGTGTGCGATCCAGACCCGCGGAGCAAACACCCAGAGGTAAACACCTGAGGGTGAGCACAGGATGGGTACAGACCCTTTGCTCAACCCCAGCTCCTTACGCTGGTTTGACTGACGTTGCAAGAGCTGACCATTAAATGCAAACTGATGTTTTCCAGGTTCCTAAAGTGACACATCACCTCCACTACCACCACTGAAGAGCATCCGTCGCTCCCTAGTTTTACTTGCTGCCTATTTTAGGCAATGCTCAGGACTGAAGTATCTTCTTCAGTAGTTTGTTACCAGGGTTCAGCTAATCTGCAACTTTAGCTATTTTTTACACTTGGAAACCTATGAGTTTGAGCTGAACTAGTAACCATTATTCAACATTTTTAATTCTTTACCTAAAAGGACACAAGCAAAACAAAGCAAAATACTGAAAACCGCCCTAAGTTAAGATTCATCCTCCAAGTGGCAGCAGCCAGGTTGACGGCAGAAGACATCTAACCCCCTCGTTGTATTTCGTTCTTCCTCAGCCCTCAGTTTTGCTGCACAATGCCACAGCTTTGTTTCTTTGGTGGAAAGGGCGTAGGGAATTTCAAACTGACCCACCAGGCACACTCGCAGTCTAGAGGAACCAAAACAAGTGCGTCAGGGATGGATGAGTCAAAAGAAAACCAGAACAGAAGAGGAAGAAAAAGTGACTAAGGTATCATTAGCGTCAGAGCCGTCTTATCTAATTGATAGCCAAACCTAAATTTAACCCTCCTTCCCCAGCCCCCAGTGAGCTGCCTACATAGCACACCAGCTCATGCGACCGCGCGAGTTAAATGCGAAATCCTACAGGTCTTTGACTTCATCCCCACCCACCGGGGAGCTGCACTGCTGCCTGGCTGGGACTCGCTGCTTCCCCAGCGCGTCCACGTAACGCGAGAACGTCAACGAGTTAGTTGGAAAACGTGTTCTCGTCCCTGAGGATTCAGTGGGATCCTTGTTACTTTCCTGCTAATGTGTAAAAATTAACCTAAATGCGCGTTCCCGTGTTTAAACTCTTTGTGTGAAATTGGGGGGGGTGTCACAGTGCACTTGAAGAGCCCATTACAGCGAAGCCACAGCTTCAATTGATGCTTCTATTGTCACTGGAGAAAAAGGAGAGAAGTTCTAAGGGGGGAGGAAAAAACACCCCAGACCCTCAAACCTTACATTTCCAGCATCCATTTCTGCTCTCAGCAGGTGAGAAAGGGCTCCCAATCCCATTGTGAAAGGGAAAAAGGGATCGGGAGCTGCACACCCAGCAGCTCTATTGTATTTCCCACCGGCTAAGCCATTCTGAAAGTTCACGGCTCATTTTCTGAGTTCGAACCTCAAAGTGAAAAAAAAAAAATCCATTTAAAGATGATAAAGTTGAACAGATAGGATGCCATTTTGGTGGAAGAACTCAAGACCCTCTTGTATAAACTTAACTTTGCTTCCCACTTGCATTTATGCTCTGACGCTCAGATTCCAAATTGTTGTAAAATGTTGGTAATTTCAGGGTAGGTAAAAAAAAAGAAAAAAAAAAAAAAAGAAACCCCAAACAAGGTAACTTAAAAGACATAAGGATATGAGCTGCATTTGTCGCAGCATTTCCTGCAGCTGCCCGCCTGCCGGCCCGTTTCACCGGGCACAACCATCCATCAAGCGCTCCGCTCTCCGAGCTGCTTTTGGCAGCTCAATAGACACAGTCGAACTGGTTCATTCAGGGACCCGAAATGCCATCAGCCCAGGGTGCTCAGAGATGGAATGAGTTTCGGACTCACCAGCCCATGCCAATGCCCACCACGGACGTGGCAGAAGATTCAGCAAATTATTTAGAAAATGCAAGGGCTCATCTGGAAGAGCTACTGCTGCCTAACTCCGAGGAGGCTGGAGGAGAGCGTGAGTTATCCTTTACTACAGCCAATGCCTCAGTACCTCATTTTTGCATTCACTACATTTTTCTAAAGCTAGGAGATAGCAAAGCTGAGGATCTATGTGTTTAATTACTAGATGCTGCAGAAAGACTCTGTAATTACACCGTTTGCACTCTGGTTGATTCCACCCCATTCTCCCAATTCATTTAAGTGCAAATAGCCTCGTTAGCTCCCTAATCAGAAAGTCTATAAATACCGCAGCGGCGGCACTAAGCACACCCCTGCCTGCCCCCCCAAAGCTGGGTAAGGGAGCCCCGGGTCCCACACACTCGCAGGCTTCCAGGACCACCCCGCACAGACCCTCACAGCTGCGGCCCTTCAGGGACTGGGGTCCAGGACCCGGGGCAGACGCAGGACCGGGGTGCACCCCTATGCCCAGCTGACCCGGGGCAACCCATACTGCAAGACTGGGGGGGCTCGCATGACCTGGAGTCCTGCATCCCCATCCAGTCAAGCTAATACCAGGATTAAGGACCTACAGTGCATCCCCATCCCAGCTGGTTCAGGGGCTGCAGGACCTGGGAAAGGGGCTGCAGGACCTGGGGTGCAGCCCCAAGCCCAGCTGGTCCAGAGGGTGCAGGAAACAGAGTGCACCCCCAAGCCCAGCAAGCCTGGGGGTGCAGGATCCTGCCAAGCAGATAAAGGATACAGGCTGCATCCCCATGCCCAGCCAGTCAAAAAAAAAATGCAGGACCCAGGCTGCACTCTCATGCCCAGCCACTTTAGGGGTGCAGGACTCAGGAAAGGGGTACAGGATCCAGACTGCACCCCCATACCCAGCCGGTCCAGAAGATGCAGGGCCAAGGTGCACCTTATTCCCACCTGTCCCAGAATGTGCAGGGCAAGGGGATGCAGGACCCGGACTGCACCCCTAGTGCCCAGCCAGTCTAAGAGGTGCAAAATTCGGACAAGTGGGTGCAGGACCCACGCTGCAACCCCATGCCCAGCCAGCCCAGGGGCACAAGATCTGGAAAAGGGGATGCAGGATCCGTCCTGCACCCCTACGCCCGGCCAGCCCAGGAAATGCAGGACCTGGGCTGCACCCCATCCCCAGCCAGCCGGGAGCGCAGGACCCGAGGAATAACCCTGATGCCAAGCCGGCCGAGGGGTGCAGGATCCGGGGTGCACTCCCGTGCCGCCTGTGGGTGCAGGATCCGGGCAAGCGGGTGCAGGACCCGGGGTGCAGCCTCTTGCCCAGCCGGTCCAGGAGATGCCGGAGCCGGGCGCAGCCCCGCGGATGCAGAACCGGGGAAATAACGCCGCTCCCGGGATGGCTGGGTGCAGGACCCGGGCAAGGGGACACGGGACCCGGGCTGCCCACCCAGCCCGCGGCTGCAGGACCCGGGAAGGGGATACAGGCTCCAGGCTGCACCCCCACGCCCACCCAGTCGGGGCTTGCAGGACCCGGGGTACAGCCCGTCCCCGAGCGCTCCGGGGGGTGCAGGACCCGGGGTACAACCCCGATGCCGAGCCGGTGCGGGATCCGGGCAGGGGGCGAGGCAGGAGCCGGCGTGCCCCCCGCGCCCGCCAGCCCCCCGGGCTGCGGGGACCACTCACATCGAGGATGACGGAGGTGCCCTTCCTCTGCGCGGCGGCGGCGCCCGGGGTGAGCAGCTCCCGCTCGGCGACGCCCTTGTCGCTCATCCTGGCCACGACCCAGCGGAGCAGCCCGTCCAGCCCGCGGAGCGCCGGCGGCGGCTTGCGCAGCAGCCTCTGCACGCCCGCCCGGCAGTAGCGCCCTGCCTGCTCGCACATCGCTCAGCCCGGCCTCATGCCGGAGCCGGGGACTCCCTCCTCCTCCTCCTCCTCCTCCTCCCACCGCCACACGGCGGGCAGCGGGCAGGGGCGGGCCCGCGTGGGGGGGGGGGGACCCGAGCGGCTTGGGGGGCTCCTACCTGAAGAGTAAAGGGGGAATTTTGGGGTGGGGGGAGGTCGCCCCGGAGCAGCCCCGGTGGGTGCTGCCCGACTGCTCTCACCCCATACAGCCCCCTCGCTCCGACACAAAGCACCCTTTTAGGCATTTTCTATCTAAAAAGATTATTCCTATTGCATGTCCTCTGCAGCCTCCCTACCCCCACAACAGATTTTAGCGGCTCTTTGTAAGGACAGTAGAGAATGAATTTCTTGCTAGTAAATAAAGCTTGCCCCTGACCCCCTAGCCCTACTCCAAAAAGTCCCTATACGATGAATAGCGAGCGATTCCAGCTGGGGTATTGCAGCATTCGTGGCTACAGAGCTAATCACAGCGCTCAGCTGGACAAATATTTCTAATCCCGTAATTCTGTATTACGAGGATATTCCTTTGTGATACTCCTGTGCTCACCTGCACAGCTCAAGATCTAGACTTGCAGTAGGGGCAATAAATCTTCTGGACAAAATGACACTACATCATTTCGTCTCACCCTCCACACTTGAGGAGCTGCTCCCAGTTTGAGTTCAGACCCAGGCAGGCACCAAAGCCAGAGAGCTCCGACCCAGACCCTGTCGGAGAGTCCCCCAGAGCGGCCACGGGCTCCGAATGGCCTTTGCCCCCTGCCCACCCGCGGCAGCCAGACCCTCTCACAAGCAGCTCTAGGGGACTTCATGCCCCAGAAGGGCCCCATCCCCAGATTTGAACATCTCTGACGCAGGAGCCAGCAAGCCCGGCACCCCCATGCGAGCGTTACACACTTCCCACACGGAGCCCTATGCCTGATCTCCAAATGAGGAGCAGCGTGATCTCTCCAAAAGGCCTGGCCAGCTACTGCTTTAAGAGAAAAAAACATCAATAAATGATGTCTTTAAACAGAGCTTATATATTGTGATTGCAGCGCACCAGAGCCCAGACCCCCCAGCAAAGCCTACCTGGAGGTATTATTTAGCCTCTTCTTCTAACCACCCATCTTTATTCAGGTAAATTAGGGTGAAACTTCTGTGTTTGAGGTGACAGGTGGGGGAACGCACATTTTCCTCTCAGCTGCTGCTCAAAGAAAAGCGAGTGGGAGCCTGGTTCTCTCTGCTGGAGTACGGGGATAATGGCTGGAGGCTCTTGAAAGGCTCTTAAATAGATGGGGCACAGAGAAGTGCAGCAGCAGGCCAGGACACCCGTGGGCTGAGCCCCTCTTTCACCAAGCTCTCGCCTTTCAGGGTTTCCTTCTTCTCCAGCAATACAAAATTAATGGGGGAAAACAGAGGAACCTCAGGGGGTTTCTGTTGGCCCGTGGGAGCTGTGTGGAGCGCTTTACCGGCTCTGTGTTCGCTCACGGGGATGCTCAGAGCAGGCTGGTGTACAACCCAGCCACCGCTCAGTCCCCACTTACATCTCACAGCAAAAATAATCTGAGGCAAGACACGTCTTATCACCCTTGCCACGGGCTTCGGAGGGCTGGATCCCTCCGCACCGACTGCTGGTGCCCGTCGCCCGTACACCTCATGGCCTCAATTATTGCGCTCTTTTTACATCCTCAGATTATTCATATACTTCTTTCTCCTTTAGACGTCTCTCCGCTAAATGGCTGGTTCAAACTGTATTAATCACACCCGGTTTAGGATTACTATATGCTCATTATTTAAAACTATTTACTGAATAAGTTTATAAATAAGGTTCTTCGAATTTTCCTTTCTGTGTGCCATGAAGACTCATTACTTGGCTGGCAAGTTTGGGGTTATTTCTGTGTTTTTGTCAAAAATCAGTTCTTGTTAATGTCAAAACCAGGTCTATGGCATTTAAATAATCATTTTTCCTCCTAAATGGATCTAGATAGAAAAAGTTTCAGCCACTCAGGCATTAGGAAGAAGCCAGCCTTTTGCACTGAGAAGTTAACCGGCCATATTCCCAGGTTTCCATGAGGTTGAAGTCTCCCTTTGAGGAATAAATGGAAGAGACAACTCTGCACTTGTCTGAGTCGGGTGAGAAGGCACAGGAACCCCCAAGGCATGTGCTCAGGCTGGTCCCAGCCCACGTGTCGCACCACAGCCAAGGCAGAGGCAGAGGCACAGACCTCAGGTTGGGCTCTGTGTGCCGAAACTCATCCCCTGCCTCTTGCCGAGGGGGACGGGACACTGGCTGTCCTGTGCAAATAAACACGACTGCAGCCAAGGCATCGGGGCTTTGCCAGCCTCTCCCGCCACCCTGTGCTACTGGTCGCAGCACTGCCCAGGTCCCCGGCGAGCAGCCATCAACCAGGGCCAGAAGAAGAAACCAAACAAGTGATGGACAAGTGGAGACAACACGGTTTGGACACCTGCCTGCCTCCTTAGCCAGACGGTGGAGCATCTCTGTAGCTGCTGCTCCCTGGCACCCAGCACACTTTTTGCTCTGTCGTTCAAAGTGGAGAGCACGGGACCACCAGCAGCCCCTGGTTGCCTTGAAAGCTTTATGCTTATGCATAATGCAGATGCGGAGAGGCATAGGAATAAACAGGAGAGAACAGAGAGGAGAAACAAAAAGCACAGTTAAATCCAGGCAAAGTGCATCCCAGTGAAAGCAGCAAACATTAATTACAGGTCTTATTAGAGCCAGAGCCACGCAGCACCCAACGGCAGCAGAGCCCAGCACACAGCACAGCCTGCTGTCTCCGCTGCTGGCCCGGTGGCATTTTCCTTTCCACGCTGCTTTGCAGGCAGAGCGCTCAAACCCTGCCCGGCAGCGGGAAGGGCGAGCTGCAGCGGGAAAGGCAGCAGCTGCAGCTCCACCTTCTCT
Source organism: Phoenicopterus ruber ruber (assembly GCA_009819775.1). Classification (NCBI taxonomy): domain Eukaryota; kingdom Metazoa; phylum Chordata; class Aves; order Phoenicopteriformes; family Phoenicopteridae; genus Phoenicopterus; species Phoenicopterus ruber. The sequence continues at coordinate 3,326,232 of CM020227.1, forward strand.
TCCTTGACGTTTAATGGTGAGCTTCCCCACTGCTGCGCTAGCCGGGCACACGCGTCGTCCCAGACCACTACAGTCTTATAAATGAAGGATACAGTAGGGACGGGAAGGTTGTTGAAGGCTGGGAGAGATCAGACCTATTCTCCCTCACCCCCAGCTCCAAGCTCTGAAACTCAGAGATCTCAAGAAAAGGCTATTGCCATTCCAGTTTCACGTCTGATCTTGGCCCAACAGTTTCTCCTCCCTGGTGCGTGTGGTGCTCAGCACAAAGCATTGGTTTACCCCCATCACTGGCACTGTTTGCTCTACAAGCTTTCATTTCAGGTTTATTCAGGTGCTACGCCCAATATTTTCCAGCAGCTTCTGGAAAGGCTGTTGGAGCAGGAGCTCAAACCACGTGCTGTAATTTCAGCGGAGAGGCCACCTGAAGAACCCAAGGGCTGCTCTGAAAGAAAGGTCCGAGACAGAGCAGAAGTCCTGCCTGCACCCCGGCGTGGCAGGCAGAGACAGTGGCTTTCATCTCCCCTTTGAATTCTGCCTTCTCCCCCCTGCCCCTCTGCGCACAGCGGGGAGCTTTATTTAATTAAAAACTTCCAACAGGCAGGACCTGCAGCCTCACTTAGTGCAAAATGTCACAGATGACTTACTAATATTTACTAATGACTGAGGGATTGAGGTTAGCCCAACAGTTCAATGGCAGGAAGACGAAACGGCGACCCCGTTGCAGAGGTGGGAATTAGGCAGAGCAACCCGGCCTGCCCAGCCCGGAGGCCAAAATGCCACTTTAGTCCCTGCGCTAATTTATGTTTATTATAACGCAATGCGTAATCGCCAGGCGGTTTTATAACAAATCTATACCCCAGCTTGAAAATGCCACACTGCCAACAGCACCAAGGTAACGCACCGGTCTGAACGGAAGAAGACCCAGGGAGACCATGTACGCGTGCAATGTATGTTAACTCCTGAAAATACAACACACCCCCTCCTCTCTGCAAGTTGAGGGGTGCAGAGCTCTTGGTTTGGGGAACACAGCTCATCCACGCTGCTAATAAAGCATCGAGCCCACCCCAGTCACCGGGATCGCGGGTTTCTGATCCGGGCCCTGTGCTCAGGGCAGGAGCTGAAGCGCGTACGAAGCTTCAAACGCACCAGTCCGCGTTGCATCGATCTCAGAGCGCTGCACTGGTTCTTGCTTTAAGACAAAACGTAGACTTTGACTTTAAACACCTCCAGAGCCTCTTCTAACCGCAGTTACGCTAACAAGCAACAAAACCTCTTCTTTTAAAGCACTCCTGCACGCACCCAAACGTCCCCTCCTGCTGCAGGACCAGCGCTGCAGCCGTGGGGGGCAGAGGGGGGTTCAGCCCAGGGGTGGGAGAGCCCCTGCGTGAAAGCAGGCAACCGAAAGGGTTTTCCTGAGGAATTACTCAGCCCACCCGATGCACCCAGTTCCTGCAAACGGAGACCAGGCACAGTGTGAGAGTTCAGGTTATTCCTGGTCATAATCCTAAAGGCAACCCACAGATATCCGGGAAACCTCGTACAGGGGAATTACCTGGACTGAGCTCACCCTCAAATACAACTCCTGCAGCATCAGGAGATCACAGTCCTCAGCTGCCCAGACTTCCCCAGAGCTCTGGGGGGGTTCTCCAGAGCAGTATGAGGAATTACCACCATAAGGAAAAAAAAAAAATCAAATCAATAAATAAAAAATAAACCAAAGCTCCAAATCATACGAGACTCACCTTCTGAGATTTACACAGGCTCATCCTGGAGAGGGGCTGGGAGCTGGGCAGCCTCTCCCGAGCCCTCGGCGGCAGCACAGCTCCGGGCTGGGGCTGCCCACGGGCTCTGGGCACCCTGCGACATCCAGGACACCTGGGCTGGGCTGGGAGCCCCACACCCGCTCCCGGGATGGCCTCTCCTCCCCAGGGAAGCTGCCACCAGGAAACCTTATAAACCAAAGGATATCACGGTTTGGTTATTCCGAGGTGCAGGGACGCAGGTAAACCCTCCTGCTGACCGACTCCAGAGGCTGGTGGTGTCTCGGTGGGGTTTAACCTGCTCGTTTGGCGTTAAGGGAACATTACCCAGCCCTGGTGTTTCGGCAATTGAGAAAATGAGCATTTAACACCAAAACCGACCCGCCCTTGCTTAAAGTTACAGGCCACGGACTTGATAGAGCTTGTGATTGTTTAGTTGTAGGGAAGCGACATTGTAACATTTTTCTTGCGTGTTTATTACTTGTAATAGCGTTCACAGAAAGCAGACCAAAATATTTTGCCTTTCAACGCACAATTTAGGTCAGAACTATTAAGAACCCGTGGAATAAGCTAATCCATTTCTAGTGACCTTTCAAAATTACCCTTTGTTTCTCATGCCTGGTACATCTCGTATCGGATCATATGTAAGAGTATAAAAAGCACAGATTCATAAGCCTGCGTGTGGGCATGACCACCAATTAAAAAACCAGTTCAGTTGTTGCGCCTAAATAAATTAATGCCTCTTTATAATTGACCTCATCTGTTCTCCCCAACTGCAACATAAAACTGTTAATTTACATGATTTTAATGGACAAAATGTGTCTGTAAGTGTATTGAAATTAGAGCTATCAAGCGTCTTCATAGCAAAAGTGGGGAGGGAGGGGCTGGCATTTTCCCCCTTGCTCATGCCCTTCAGAATTAATTTCCAAAGTAATTTCCTCCTCTGCCCAGCAGATACCACCTCTGGCCGCATTTGTGGGAGGACAAGAAGATCTCCCCGATTTATTGGGAACAATAAATACCGTTAATTACTGCTCGGAGGGTAAAATCTGACAGCTTTCAGTGTAAGAGGGGTCCCTCTGGGGTGCCCAATATAGGCACCATGGCAAAGCCCCTCTTGGCAAGAGCCGGGGCAGGGTCGCAGGGCGCAGCCAGGGCACGGGCAGGACGCTGGCCGAGAGCTGCCCGAGGGGATGCTCGGTTTAAAGAAATAAAATAGAAGTCTTTCTTATTCTTAACGTATTTAGCCTGTGGCTAAAGCTGCGAACACATGGAGGTTGTTCAGAAGAGCATCAAATTTGCCTGAGTATCCCTTTGCCGGTGGCATGGCTCGCTGTCCTCAAAGTGCCGCTGAAACTGCAGGACAGGAGCGATGTGGGCACAACGCCCGTGCCGAGGGAGGCTGAAGCCAGGAGCCAGGCTTGCTTCGCGCAACGCCAGCACCGTGCTGGAGCCCGAGGGCGGGAGCACCGCCTCGAGTCTGGCACGTCGTGCTAAGGCTCCCCGACCTCAGCCACCCTGGGGACACCCGGGACCAAACGTTTCACATAGCTCCAGGGTTTGCTAGTGTATTGACCTACGCAGGTGGCCGTGCTCCTGGATGGGCTCCCCGGGGGCAAGGGATCACTGCCATCCGGGCAAGCGCGCGGCACGGCAGCAAGCACGTGCGGTGAGGAGGAGAGGTCTGTCAGGGCTCCCCGAAAGCTACTCACTGCAACTCCCAGGAGTGAACCGGGCTTTCATGTACAGACCATCAATTTAGTAGCATCCTCAAGGCTGCTCCCGCCTGCTCGAGCACCAGCCACACTCGTTTTTCCCGCAGCATTTTATTTGTCCTTATTTGCTGTCCTCGAAGTGACAGAAGCAAGGAAATTATTTATATCTTACACTGCTCCAGTAATTATACGCTAAGAGTCTGGATGAGTAACGTCTTCCATTTCTCCAGTCCTGCTCACCTCTGGACACACCAAAAAATCACTTTATAAGCACATATCGGGTATCCTGGCTGTGAAGCTATTTTAAAACGCTGCTGTGTTTGCCACTTTGGGATCAAACTCATGTAATTTAATGGGTTTCACTGAGCCATCAACAGGCCCACGAGGCAGCTATCGATTTCCCACGACAAAGGGCTGCTCTTGAAATAATTTAACAAGATCACCATTAGGCGACTTCAAGCTGCAGGTGCTGGGATGCGCAGGGACGAGAGCTCGCTGGGACCTCATGAAAAGTGCCCCCCTAAGCGAGGGAGCTCCTGACCTGGCATCCCCAGGGGAGCATGAAGACAAGTGGAGCAGCAAGCACCTTTCCGCCATGAAGTCCTCTCCATCCTGCAAGACCAGAGCTGGAAAAGGGCCATCCTCATCCCACAGCTCGTCCCATGGAAATGTCGCGCCTGCAGCCTGTGCGGCACCGGAGGGCTGCGCGCCCGCGGCACGGGATGCAAGGACATCTAGTGCCTGACGCTGAGGCTGCAAGGAGGCACTGGGTTACGGCAAAGTGTGTTTTTCTGGTGGTTTATCTCCCGGCAGCAACAAAAAGTCCCCGTGGGCCCAGCACCAGCGGTGCTCCGGGGAGCGGGGTCCCGGCAGGAGGGTCGCGGCGAGGCTCTGACATACGTTTCAGCTCTCCGTGATGTCTGAGGCTTCATCTCGCCAGCTGGAGCTCCCCGACAGCCCGTGCCCCCTTGCCTGAAACGCAGCTCCTCTCACAAGTTCAATTTGGGCAGTTTTGGGCTGTTTCCCCAGCTGGGCTTCATGGGGTAATGCAGGTCGAGCAGCACAGATGATGAGAATGCGCGATTTGTGTCTTCACCCACTTGCAGTGCCCACCTTTCTGTCCCTATATCTGTTTTGTGGGCTTCTCAAAGTCCGGCACAGGTACAGCATCCTAACCGAAAGCTGCATCTGGGGACGGAGCCGACTGCACGGTTTGCAGCGTAAGACACTGATCTTGTTTTCGGGGGACATACATACTCCCGTCCAAGCTATCTGTAGCCAAGCTGGTGCATTAAAGCTCCTTGGGCAACGCAAGCAGGGCTTGTCAAGCCCTTGTACAAGCTGAAATATTGCATTTCTGGACGGAATCCAGAACAATCAAGTCTTCAAAACCTTTTCACGGGGCTAAAAGGTCAGCGCATCGCAGATTGGCACACGGGTGTATCGGCGGTTTAGGCACAAAGCATGTTGGCATAGTACCAGTACTGCTGGTGTCCCTGCGGAGCCCCAGGAGACGGGATGGCCGCAGGCAGGGCCGGGGCCCAGCCAAGCGCGGCGGCACGCTGCAGGGAGCCAGAAACTCCTCGCCCCGAGGCGCTGCCAGCAGACACCCCTGCCCACCGCCCCCTCCTCAGGCAGCAGCCCTCGCTCGGTAAAATAGAGATGTTTTTCTTCAAATGAGACTCAGAGATGATGGTTGGAGATAGGGAAGGTCCCGCTGGGCCACGCGGTTCAGTGGAGAACCTGAAATAATTACAGACTTGGGATGTCTTAATCTATCCCATCCCCGCAGGTGGGGATGCGTCCCTTCAAGTTTTAAAGGACCTCTACTCTGCAAAAACGAACCTGTCTCATAGCGAGTTTAGTAACACGTTCATCTCGGTGCTGGGGAGCTTTGCAGTCGGGAGAGGGAGCTGTGCTGCTGTGGGATGGACACACGGACACCCCAGGGAGGGCTGAAAGCCTGTTTTCCATGGGACCTTGCAGCATAATATGCTCGTGTTTCCTAAATAAAATATTGATTTAAAGCGGTTTTAATTAAATGCATCAATGTTTTTAAAGTTGTCTTTCCCACCACCAACTGCATCCCGAGTCACACGCACACAGGTTTTAACCTCTTAATTGGGGTTTGAATCACACCTTCAGAAGCCCAAAAGGGTTTCCTGGCAAAACCTGTCCCGACAGCTTTACCGCCCCGTGCAAGTCCAGATCGGTGCTTCGGGATTGGCAAGACAGCTAATCGTCTCCTTGAAGACATGCCTGTACAGTCTGTACCCAGATAATTACATAATACAATGTCCAAAATATCGTGATGGAGATCTCCACGTCGTTTCTGCGCAAACACCCCGAGCATCGTTGGCAAAGCCCGGGCTGTCTGCTCCTGCTGCCAGGTCACTGTGCGGAGCCCTCAGCCCAGCAGAGAACAGCACCTTGTCGGGGCTCCCAGGCACAGATTTCCAGAGAAACCCCTCTTCCAGCACAAGCAGTAGGTATCTGGGGGGGTTTACCCTTCCTCTATCTGCTACTTAGGGATTTCAGGTCGCAAGACACAGGGTGGCAATTAAACTTCAGGTAACTCCAACTGTGTAACTTCTGGAAGATCATGGAAAAAAGATCCAAAGCAAACCACAAGTTTAAGCGGTAAAAGACCCATGAAAATGGCAGAAATAGAGCGATTAAATGAAACCATGCTATACTTATAACTGCAAAGGACTCCTAGGCCACCCAGGGTGTCCGAGTTCATTGCGGCAAGCTCTGTCTCAAAAGGAGAGGTTTCTTTCCCAGGTTCCTTGGCACCGACTCTTGCATGGTAGAAGCCCATTTCACATGACGAGCATCCAAGAAGCACAAGCGTCGGGTGGGGTGTCAGGTACTGGGGCACAAAGGTCCCAGCTGACAGATCTACCAGCAGTTTTCTTCTGGCGTCGCTTCAGATTTGTGAAGAGTGGCTATATTAAATAGCAGAATAAAGCTTGTGTCTGTGACTGCAGAAATACAGAAATCTTAAACTGCAACTAGATAAACTACCTGAATCTCTAGTTTTCTCCCTGGCAGAGAAAACAATGCTTATGGGTTGCATCCATGGGTTGTTTGGGATCCTCGTTTGGGTTCCCTTCATTTCTGGGCAATTTTAGAGGGATTCCCCCAATGCGCTTCACCCGCTGCCTCCAGGATAAAGCTGGCGCCTTGCAGTAACGTTTCCGCGGGTTTCTCTGCCAGGTGCACACACTGAGTCACAGCTGATTTACTGCTTCACCTTTGCCTCCAAGATTATGGCAAGTGACTCCAGAAGCCCAGTACAGATTTGAAAACCATTCCGCCTCCAGCAGACAGATTCTCAGTGCGATGTTCCCGTCCCGCTGTATATTCTTTATGGCTGTGAAGCATTTCTGGCTGTTAGTCTCAAACTTGTAAAAAAAAAAAATCCAGAGTTGTTTATTTTATAGCATTACAGGGCACACTCTTAATGTCCCACTGCAAACATAAATTACCTAAAGGCTTTGATTGCAGCAGGGAGGTTTGAGTTTCCGAACAACTGCTCCTGAGAGGGGTGGGCACGTTTCGGTCCCCAAGAGCCAGCAGGCTGGAGGAGACTGGGGCTGTTGGCTTTGGGAGAGGTGGAGTGAGATGGGGAGAGGGCACGAAGCCTGGGGAAAAGCACCCAGGAGCCTGCGGGTCCCCCGAGCGGGGCCAGCCGGGCTGGCGTGGCTGCACTGGCCGCGTATTGCTGGGACTAATCTCGTTGCTAGGAAATTCAGGGATCGGGGAGATAAATTATCAACAGGTGCCAGAGGCATTTGGTTGGAATTACAACTTGCCGCACGTTGCAGTCCTGAACCGGCTGGGCAAAAAGTCCCTCCAGGCAGCCGTCTGGGATTTTGGAAGGTGGCCATATGGGTGATGCCGGCTTACTAACCTACCCCCTTCCCCAGCCCTAGCTTATGGCTCTCACTCATATTCTGTCGTGCTGGCAAGCTCCACTCTGGCAATCACGACATCCCCGGCAGCAAAGCTGCCTCGTACACCCCCTGCCACAGACACCAACGCTCGCCCGCCCTGCCAGGCTGCAGAAAAGCACTGGATGCTCTGTTTTCAAGGCAAAATACAAAAGCTTTGGCTAACAGAATAGTCCCGTATGTTTCTGAGTCCACCTGCCAAGAGGAGGTTTTCTTGATGACTTTTGGGGATGGAGTTATAACAGCGTAACTCCATCATGCATTCATCCTCCCCTTGGGTGACTTGCGGCCCGCGCTCGATCTCTCGTGACGGTTCACATGCCAACATTATAAACAAAGCTCACGATACGACACGCTTAGGTAACAGCCTGGCCCAGTATCAACCACAAAACGTCTGGAAGTATGGGCAGTGCCCTCCAGCTCTGACAGCCAGATTAGATACTGCCAGGAGGCCGTACGTGGGGCTGTTCCTTCAACAAATAAACGGTGATTTCTTTTAATATTTACTGAAATACAAGCAGCAGCTCGCACCAGGAAGTTTTCACGTCTGCAGTGATGCTAGGAGGTAAGCTGGCCGGGGAGCGGGGCTCTGCGGTCCCACCCTGGGCAAGCAGGCTGCAATAAATGCAGCACTGCACTGCCTAAATCAGCACGAGGATGCTCGCCTGCGCCCTGCGCTGAAGGGGTTCTTGATGTATCCCCTTGGGTTTATGATAGCCAAAAACGGGGAGAAGAACTGGAAAGAAAAAGGCATCGGATGTACCTGCGGCTCCCACGAAGGCTGGTTTGAACGCACCAGTTTGAACACACCACCTTTACGCGACAGCGAAGCACAGTAAAGGATCTGTCCTGCCCAGCCTAAGAATCCAGCAGGGTCCAGCCTGACCTCTTCATCCCAGGGCCGTGGGGGGTTGGTGAAGGGCAGTCAAGCATCCCTAGAAAATGTCCGCTTTTAATAAAAAGCAATCATTTCCCAACTCCCTGTAATAATCTCACTCCTCCTCCTCCACAAACGTGCTGCATTTCCCATCTAAAGGAGAGCAAGAAACAGGCAGCCCGTGCCCAGCTAGTTTCTGCCTCGGTGCCAGCAGCCTCCAAAGAGGCACCAGCGGCCACAGGGCCGGGCACGCCAGCACCCTGCACACCGCCGCCGTTGCCACCTCCAGCCCAAATCCAAGGAAGTTTGTTCAAATAGTTCATTTTCTTCAGGCTTGTCCCCTTCTGGCCTTTTACACCTTTGCTGCCCTGTCAAAGGCTTGCTTTCAGCTCCCCGTTGTGGGCAGCCCTGTTTGCTGAACCGGGCACCGTCCATCACTAGGACACGTCAAACCCTTCTCGTGGACGGGGTGGCTGCCTGCCTACGGCCACTGTAAGGATTTCGAAGCCAAACTTGGCCAGCAGTCAGATCTCCTGGGGTGGACTGTTTATTGAGAATGTAATTCCCATTTGTTACTGTAAGAGCGTCAGAAAAGAAAAGAAAACACAGGCGGCAGTTTCAAGGCGTGATCAAATGCCTCGGGAGAACAGAGATATCTGGGGGGATGGTGAGAGGAATTACTCAATATGGACTCAAAACTGTCACAAGCGACAGCTGAGGACAAGAGCCCAGATTCCTTGTGGGAGTTGGGGAGAAATCAGAGGATGCGAGCTGAGAAATTGCATGGAGAAAGCGAGGCTGTCGGGTCCCCCTGTTATCTGTTTAAGCGGCCTGTTCTGAATTTATTAAATTAAAGGCTGTCAGCATGAGGTAACCATACCAAGCAAACCACGTCTCCACGCATGAACGGCTATGCTCTGATCTCAAACCTGAACTATGTTGAATTTCCCTCAGCAAAGAGCCTGATGCTACACCATGAAACGGAAGAGCCGTGTCACAGGGCACGCAGCATCCGTCCCCTCATCTGCTGCCTTGGACCAGCCCCGGTCTGCGGGGACCAAGACTTCTTCTGTGGTCCTGTCTTTGGAAACAGCAGTGGGTTTGGGAAAAGAGCAAGGCCCGCTAGAGCTACAAGGAATACGTTACTGGGTAAGAAAAAAAAGAGAAAAATATATCCTCTACCAACAGTAGCAAAAAACCCTCCCATCCGAACAGCACTATTCCCATTCACCTCGTCCCTGTGTTTACTTGAATACACATCGCTAGTCACCGTCCTGCTTGCTGAGCTTTTTCCGTGTCATATAAACTTCAAAGTAGTAAATAATTCATGAAATATCATCCCGACAAATCTGAGTATTGGGGAATCAGAGGAATATGGAAATTTTATTTCCATATGGAAAATGCTTACTATTAGTTCTTTCACCAAGCAGGGGCCGTTGGGACCTTCTGGCCTCGGAAAGAGTGAGAATTTGGGGCTCGGTCGTTCAGCCCTTAACAGAATAAGCACTTTTATCCTGTGCATTTCCACTTCCCACACCAGTGCAGTACTCAAAGCCTATTGGGACTGCTCACATGAGGAAAGGGGGAAAGAAAGATGGTTCATCCGTAATGGTATTCGGCCAGAGCAAGACTTTATTGTTTCAGCTGCGGGATCGCTTTCAAAGCCCTGTAATTTTCTTCACCTAATGCTGGGAAAGCTGCACACACTCCACTTGCAAACAGGGAGCTGCTCCAGCGGAGCCGCATCGCTTCCTCTCCAGCGAGCCGTTTCCCAGCACACGGACAGAGGAATATCCATTACATTGTCTAAAGGAGGGGGAAAAAAAGCCTTTTGTTGGAAATGGATGTAACAGAGCGTGCGGAAGGTCACAGGGGAGAGGCGGCCTGGGAACGGGCAATTCCACCTCCCTTTGATTCGCTTTCCTTTGTTTCAGGGTGAGAACATTTCACTTGGCCAGCTCTCGTCCAGCTCCCCTGTTATGTCATATCCAGATTACTCAGCGGATGAGGTATTTGGAGCGTTACATCAGACAGATAACATTTGTTTATATAACTTTATCTTTTTCTCAGACACTTGCTTCTCCATCTTCCTGCAAAATATTTATATAAATATTTATATTTTCAGGAACATGAACTTATTTATACCAACCTCAGGATGACAGTCCTGAGGTCCATTATGCAGCGGAAGGAACCAGTTCTGGTGAAGCACTAATCTGGAAACGTCTTTCAGCCCTGAGATGGAAGCACTAGCCAAAAAGGGAACCAGAAATCCACCCAAAAATCCCAGAGGTTACAGCGTTCACCGCAACATCAGAGCGCTGCGCCTGAGGCTCCGCTATAAATCCCCGATAGAACACTGGTTTCTGCCTCTGTTACTAATGAAAAATTTCCAAAGGTCTCACTTCCACCTCTACGTAAAACAGAGGGAGGATTTTAAAGCTTTCATTTTCAGGGGAGAAAACCTTCTTACTATTACACGTTTGATCAGGTCAATATATCGCAGGGGCTGCATGCTGCCTGCTTTAACACGCTGCCTTAAGCCACCTCAGTTATACTCCAGCAAGCAAAAATACTGCCAGTTATTCACGCTCCTGAGAAATCTCTTTTGCTTAGACTTCGTGAAAGTGCAATATGGGGGACGAGGTATGTTTTTGCAAATAGGTCACTTCAGGCAGTGTCAATCACGTGTAATTCATTCATACAAACCGCTGCCCTTCCCGCTCGCTGCTCATGTGTCTTATTGCTCATTAATTGCCTTAATTTCCCAGGCAGCTGCCAGAGATGCCGTGACAAGAGCAGCATTTACAGGAAAGCTGCTCCAACAACCCCTGTGAAAGGGAGTTTGGCAAACAGGCGCTGGAAAGGGCTCAGGGAAAACTTTGGTTACCACATCTGAGCTTGGAATGGGTGCTCCCGCCGCGGCACCCAGGACGGGCTCTCACCTTTCCGGCCATGCTGACACCCTCCTTCCCAACCAGCTGCAGGAAAGCTGCTGGGGAGCGGATACCCCGGATCTCCAGTTTCTCTTTCCTTGCGTGTTCCACGTGCAGGGTCAGAGCCCGCCAAACCTTTCCCATCCGCACGGCCCCAGACCCACGCAGACACCCACACGTGTGCTGGGGAGGGCTGCCAGCTCCGGGCACCACCCTCGTGGGAGCGAGCCCACAGCGCATCCCACCCGCAAAGCTGTTCAGCAGCAACGGCTGTGAAATCCTTCTAGCTCCGAGCCATGACATGTCAGCATCTGCTGCCGCTGCTTCTTTTCCCAGGCTGTGGTTCGATAAAACAGTAAATCTAGCACTGGCATCCCAGCAACCAGATGGAAAAAAAAAAAGGAGATGAAAAAGAAAACTCAGCTGTGCAGCACAAGGGATTCACATGGCACAAACTTTCCACCAGTTCAAATTTGCTTAGAAACGACACTGATGAGTTAACTTTGTGCAACTTGACTTGCTGTTCAGCTTTTTTTGCAGCCATCGTTGCAGCTTGGGAAGACAAACCTCTCACCGCCCTCAGCGTCACGATGCCCATCACACCTACCCCTTTTCTCCTGGGTGGACGAGGCCATACAGCCCCTGTGTCCCCTCTGGTCCCCGAGCGGGATGCCCTGCGAGGGATGGCCTGAATCCGGCACAGCCCGCGGTGCTCCCAGCACTGCAGCCCCTGGGACATCCGCGCTCAGCATCCCGCCACTTTGTCCTTTGCTTGTTTTTGCTAGACCTTAACGTTCAAACCAAAAAGTCCATTTATTACCCCAGAAAAAACACCAGGGAATTTTTTTCTGACATACAAATTTTCTGGCTTTTTCAGCTGAAAGTCTATTGGTCGGTTTATTAGCTCTGAAAGCTATCTATGCCTCCGAGACCTCTGCTGACTCGGAGTTACGGTAATACTGGATAACTTGGGTATTAATGCCAAGTTGCAAATGAGGTTTGCTCCGCTGGGCTGGCTCTCAAAAGGAATGAACGTTTTAGGCCTGAAACTGTGTCTGTGGTCTCATAAAAAAGCACAGCTATCCTGGTTTTCCATTTCTTTGCCATTAAAGGAATGATTTCATCCTGCCCTTTGCTTGTCCTCTGGTTAAAGTTTGCCTCCCTGGCAAAAGGTTCAGTGGGCTATAAAAGCGCAACTGAAATTTGGAGACTTACCCAATATAATATCCCAAAATCCGCACTTCGTCATCAGCAGTAACTTTACACGCTTGCAATGCCTCTTGAACCGCCTTTTCATTACCGGCTTGCAGTTAGCTACTATTTCACCGAGCAAACCCGCTCTGACCTGGCCCTGATCTAACACCGCGGCCAAACCAGCTCTGTTTACCCCTGGAGATAGCCAGGCTGTCATCAAACACCCCGGCTCGGCCGGCCGCCGCAGGGACCGCAGCGCTTTGCAGCTGCGTCCCAGTTCGTAAAGGTGGTTCCTGGAGTTATTTCACCAGCCCTTTTGCTTCCAGCGAGACTGAGATGTGGAAATTCACCTGCAGGGTAAATAAATAAATAGTGCTTTCACCTTCCAAACTGGGTTTCCCGGCTGGCGGTGATGCCGGTTATGGAGCAGGGCCACGCTGCCCATGCATGCGTGCTGCCTGGCTTGAGATTCCCCTCCTTTCCCTCGTTTCCAGCTTGCTGCGGCGTAGCCGTAAAATCAAGCAGAACCGTCAACGGTGCTTCCAAGAAATGAATGCAACCAGCAAAAATTGGGCTGGAAAATAAAATCCATTCTGCTTCCTCTGCAGAAAGTTCACGGGAGCTGCCTGCTCTGTCCCTCCTCAGACAGGGTCCTGTAAATTGATGTATCAGTAGGTCCTACTTCTCTGAGCCAAGCTTTGTAATACGGGTGCCCCTACAGCGCAGAAGGGCACGTTCATATGGCCAAAGGCAGAAATGCTGTGAGATGTTTTCCTTCCCAAACCGGAGCAGAATCTGTCTGTCTCCAAGCTGCACAGCAGAGGATCCAGGTTTTGTCCTGGTCCTCAGGGCTTGGTCCCCAGGGATGGCAAAGGAAACTCTTCCTGGACAGCGGATCCGTGCAGCTTTCCAGGCTCTGGCAGAAGGCAGGACCCAGCCAACTATAGCAACAGAATTTGCGCTCCCTTTTCTTACTCCCCCGCAGCCACTCTCTAGCCAGGCGCTTGCTTCGAATGTCATGGCTTGCTTCAGAGCCCTGGAAGTCAGATGTTTTTCCCTGGAGCCTCCAGGCTTGGTTCCAGCTTGAAACCCCTTCTCTAGAGGACCCCTCCCACCCCTCAAGTGCCCCCCGATTACAAGCAGCTTAGCCCAGCCTCAGGAGCTGTCAGTTAGCAGTGATGCGCTGGCTGCTGGCCTGCCCACAAATATCTCTGTTTCACAAATAAAGCAGGTTAATTTAAGCCACCACAGTCTGCAATAGTCTGACAGCTCCCTACAGTCCTTTTAAAGCTAAGATTTATGCAATCATCAGACTTGCAATACATTGTAATGCTCTGTAGACCTTTTAAATAGAGTGGTCTGGCCAAGATGAGGCTGGATTTAGTCCTGTGCTCAAAGAAAGGCAGAAGTATGGCCAAAAAAAGTGAATGCTGAATAACCAAAGGGGTTCCCAAGGCTGTTTTACTGAAATAATTTCAATCCAGACGGCTCTTTTTACAAAGATGGCACCCTTCTCTTCATTTAAGAAGCAAAAGCTCACAACAAACATGCTCTGACATCTTTTAAGTCCTTCACCAAAAAGCAGAAGCAGTGAGTTCGTACTGTTAATTGCATAATAAAGGGTACCTGAGTTTAGACTTGTACAGTCAGTTCTGCCACACCCGCAAGCGTGTTTATTTAAAACACTCATCAGCCTTGACTACAAGGACTCACTAGCACAATAAAATGAAAAAGCCACAACTCTCTTTGTTGATCTTGTTGGTAAACTTCAAATCCCTGTTTCTGTTCTGGGTACGTAAGTTTCCACTGTTCCTGGTGCATGCCAGCGGGTCTCAGCAGCTTGTTCTGCAAAGACACAGACTGGGGGCTGATCAGTTCAAGGACGAAACCAAAGGAGGCTGACGAGCCCTGAAGGACAGAAAATGGGTGCCTGACGTGGAGCCCTTGTTGTGGAGTGACGAGCATCACCACTTAGCGGCAGCCAGAGGTCTGAATAAAATAAACCTGCTCTATCCGAATTGAGCAGAGCAGGGAGTTGCTTGAGGCTTCCCAGACTGACCTGCTCTGGTCACTGTGGCTGCTGAAGGTTCCCACCGGGCAGCACGGAGAGGACACCAAAGGACTCGCAGGGGACAGAGAAATGAAGCAGAGCTGTTTCCGATTTTGAATAGCCAGCTAACTCACCAGGGTAACCTCCCAGCCGGGCCTCACGTGCAGCCATGGAAATGGTGAAAGCATTTAGCATCTTGCCTGACAAAGCTGCGTCACCACCACAGGTGGAACATGACGTGCAGAAGGCCCAGGAGGAGACATACCACATGCTGTAGGTCAAGGTTACAATGCACGGGTGAATCCCACACGTAAGAATCTGGTATTTGTTGACTCTTACCAATGATTGTTTTGGAACAATAATTCATATTTGCCTCCCTGGATACAGAGACCTGAATGACAACTTGGATCAGCACTGTGTAGCCTTGCCCTGAGGACTTGTTGTAAACCACCACCTCTGCTACTGAGGTCCTCTGCTTTGACATCCCTCCAGGGCAGAACGTAGGATATTTTCTGAGTATCAGTTGTGAAAAACCACTTCCCTTTCCGGTCCTACACAGGGCAGGCAATCAGCTTATCCCTCTCAGGCAAGAAAGCTGCCTATTTAACACACAGTCGCCCAAGCTCCCCTGCTGCAGCCGCAGGCTGCTGCCCTAGTTAGGAGCTCCCTGGTGCAGGGCAAATTAGATCACGGTAACACAATATGGGATACAGGAATGATCAGCACGAACGCGGTGACTTTGACCTCAGTGACGGGAAGAGCAGCATTTCATTTGACACCACTCCTATGCCCTTATTCCCAGCACACTCCAGTGCCCCTTGTCTTTTTAAAGATGCCCTTTGGCTTTTGTTCTCTGCTTCATTTGCTTTTGATGTAGGAGTTTGAGACCTGGCCCAAAATGGTATTTTTAGAAAGGTGATCATTGATTATTTTCTTTCCCCCCCCAGCAAAGGTCAGCTGCGGGGGAGGAACAGCACAATCCTGCACTGCTTGGAACCTGGAGGAACACAAAGTGGGGCAAAAGGAGTACCAGCTCATCTTGTCTCTCCTGGGGAGTACCAAAGACATGTAAGATGGCACAGGACCACGTTATCCATACTTAGTAATCCCCATCTTGCCAGTAGAACTGATTCAGGGGAACAACTGCCACCTCATTTAGAGCAATGCTGCCAAAGAGAGGCCTGTGGGCATTGCCACCCCTCCAGCCAGTGAGCAATTCCACAGACCGGGAAACTCATCCACACCACATCTGTGCCCACAAAATCCTTAGGGCCCTCCAGTCTCAGCCTTCAGAGAAAAATGAGGATTGGTGTTTTAACACATTGAGCCAGATTCCTCTCCGAGCTGTGCAGTGGAAAAAAAAACCTGAGGCAGTAGATAAGCTGCAATAGGAACGCTTCAATTAGTTAAGAAAATAGCCCACAACTCTTGACAAAAAAGGTGGTCAAATGTGGAACGGGGCAATCAAATGTTGACAGGCAATCTCCATCCTGGCAGATACTCAAAGCTTTCCCTGACAAGGCACTGAGCAACCAGGTCTAACTTCAAAGCTTGCCCTGTTTTAGTGGGGTCGGACCAGAGACCTTTAACTGTCCCTTCTGATCCAAACTGTCTTACTGACTTACTGGACTAGGCCCTGATTTGGTATTTTTCCAGACCAAAGAAAACACTAGGTAACAGGAAAAAGATCCAAGATTCCCTAGACAAGAACATGCTTGGCAAATAGCGTGTTTTAGCCTCACAATAGAGACAGACACCGCCAAAGCACTCTACAAGGATTCTCCATCCTACTGGAAAGAGGAAGATACACAGAAAGCAAATCCATAGTATTATGCTCCTAGGGAGGTGAAAGATGCAGGAATTATCAGGCACAGACCACGCTGTGGTACTTGCCAGGAAGCTGACAAACAGTTCATTAGATCTTCTCTGGGTCAGAGATTCAAAGTCAGAGTTAAAAAAACAAACACAGACTAAGTCTGAAATCACTTTATTGAAAAATTTCATACAAGAACAGTCAGTGGCAAAAATATTCAAGTGTGATACAGCAACACCACAGACAAACTCCTTGTACATCTCAGCTTGAGGCTGATTCATTTACAAACAGCTTCTGTCTCCAAATGCTCAGCTTTCCAGAGACATGTGCAGCATCCTGTCATGTCAGCAAATTTCAGTGCGTGCAGCCCAGGGAGCAGAGTCTGTCTTTACATCAAGTAAGATTAGCTATGACTCTGATTTTTCCTGTGAGAGGTATGAAAGGCCCTGTAGGTCTGTTGAGAGTGTTGTTTGCAATATAAGGCACCATTCCCACCCACCCCAGCTTATTCAAAACACTGACTGGAAGCCTGTAACAAAGTATTTTGCCAAGAAAAATCTTTTAGAAAACCAGTATAAAAAGATCTCTCTTTATAGCATAGAACTATCAAAAAGTGACTGTGCCACTTCCCCTTCACAGAAATAGTATTCTTCAAAAAAAGTCAAATTACATTAGAAATTCACACAATATATTAACATATTGCATCTTTCTGAAATACTCTGTGCAGCAGAAGCCCCATACAGTACCTGGGCAGTTACAAGACAGACCAATAGCTCCCCTTCAGTTCTGCTGTCTCTACAGCAGCTGCCAAGAATTTGGCCATCACAGTTTTAGGATTTAGAAAGTAGAAAGCTGCAAGATGGCAATCCAAGTGTTTCTAAGTCACTACCATTCCTTCTCAAGGAGAAAAAAAATGATCACGGGAATCTCTTGATTGAAAGATATTACATATTACTTGTTGCTGGTGTCAGTGAGACAAAGTTTTGACTGTTTCTATGTCAGTTTTTATTTGCAGAGTACCCACTTCATGTGCCAGAGAGGTACCTGAAGCATCTTTCAGTGATTTCTGGTCTAATAAGAACATACAGCCAAGCCACAGGAGCAAATAAAACCATATCAGCTTACTTTGTTTCATGAAAAAACACTGTAAGACACTGAGACACAGGGTTGTCAGCCTGCTGTCTGGAAATAATTAACATTGATTGTTCCCTAATTCAATTTTCAGCAACCTGGAAGGTGTTACAGAGAAGAGCAAGGACTATCTTGCCCCCTACTTTTCCAGGCACAAGATTCAAAGCCCCTGCAGCCATCATGCACAGCTGTGCAGGATAGGAGCTGCATCCCCAGGGATTGAAGGTACTGCCGCATATGAAACCCACTCTGTATTTGGTCACTTAATCTTCTCAAATAACTCAGCAAGAACTTAGTAACTCTCTGGATAGCCTTGGACAATACCAGGAGTGGGCTTTACATTTGAGGATGTACAAATCAGATGACTTGCTTCTCTAAGAAAACAGCAGTAATCCATTCAGACACAGTTAGCAGAGGATTTTTTTTTTGTTAGGGGGGATTTTTGTTTGCTTTCTTTAACAGAGAGCTGGCAACAGCCAGCGCCCCTCCCTGCACAAAGCGTACAAAGTTATCTCCAGCTAGAGGTCCTAGAGCATAAAGCCCTTTCTCCTGAGTGCATTCATAGGTGAATGGGTCAACATCTATGGGATTCCTCTTTGGATTGACTGGTTGATCACTGTCCATTGCCAAGTCAATGCCATTATTTGGCAGAAAGGAGAGGTTGGGGTTTGAGCCAGTTAAAACAAGAGCCATGGAAATTTTATAGACTTTCTGGCAGCCATTCTTGTCTTGAAAGATACATTTCTTGTCCTTGCCGAAGGATAGGACATGATGTTCAGGAAGGCTAACATAACACTCATAGGGCCCAGCACAAGCAGCTGACTGTTCTTTCATCATCTGATGGACTTTGTGGTATTCAGGGTACATCATTTTGGGGAGCTGGTTAAAAATAAGACCTGGATCACTGACTCGCCTCCGAAAAACATGGATTACTGGAATATTGGAATGGTGAGCAAAGAGAATTGCATCAGCAGCTGTCAGACCAGCACCTACAATCAAGACTGGATCTGACATGATGCCAATGCTGTTGTTCTTCACTGCTTCTTCTAGGGCAGACAGCTGGTGATGGACATAGGAAAGGTTCTCTCCCTTGACCCCAAGCCAAGTAGGACTATCATATGTTCCTGTAGCTAAGACCACATTCTCTGCATAGATGGAGAAGGGCTCTTTATCACCTTTCACAGTTTTGAAAAATCCATCCACCTGAAAGACCTCCATAATTTTCTCATTGAAGTTCCAGAGCGAGTCACTATTCTCCTGCAGATCTTGCCGTGCGTGGCTGGAGATGCTCTCTGCACTCACTTTCCTCACAGAGGTCACAACAGTACCACATCTGAAGTTCTTCTGCAACCCTTTCTTCATCACATAGTGTTGGTAATATTGAGCAATGTCTTCTGCTGTGGCTCTATTGTTTCTGAGGCCTCTGTAATATAGTACAAAGGTCAAGCAGCAATTAAGACAGACTGGAATTTCTCCCTTCTTCCAGTGAATGTATCCTAGAGCCATCTATCCTGGCACTACCAGAAAATACTTATCTAGTTTCCCTGACTTCAAAGTTATTCCTGGTATATAGAGCTAACCACTCAGGTCCACAAGCTGATGCTAGAGAAAGCTGCCTCTGTCCAACAATCCCATCCCTAAGAACGTGGTTGCTCATTTATGCCTTCCTCTCACCTCTTGCTTCCATCCCATTTCTAACTCCTGGACTTTTTAAGATCAACTGTTACACATCAAGAGCAGAAGCACCTCAGAGACTGCACAGTAGCTGAGCTGATTATACTTGTCATTAGGGACAGCGGCAGCAGACACAGAAGTCAGATGACCATGCCTTTTCCAAGCTTTATGCAGAACTCATGGTCACTGTGGTCCATCTCCCCAGTGGGTGTGGAGAAGGACACATTCCAAGCAGCACTGCAACTTTACCTGAATCATTGAACACAGAATGGACTTTTACTGAGGGGTGGGAGGGTGTCCTCCTTCCTCCTCTACCAGGATCATCCCTAACATTCAAGAAGTCCACCCCACTCCAGGTTCCCAAATAACCTCTGGATGTTTGCAGATAATCACACCATCTCTTACCTTCTCTTTTGCTTTAGCCAGTCTTTGAACGGGAGATCTGGGAGTCCCATCCATTCCCCTCTGCTCAGGGTAATCATAGAGCCCTCAATAGACTGGAACAAGAAACAGAGTAAAATGACTTTCAGTTATTTAATGTACAAGTGAAATGCAGTTTCGTCATGTTTCAATATGGCACAGAACATGAAATCACTGATTGCCTCTGATCTGTTCTCAGGGATGACACTATCCACGTTCTCCAAAAAGAACAATAGACTAAAAATATAAACACCTCGTGCTTTTTTCCTTTTAAAAACTTTCACTTGTCAATCTACATGAAATCAAACGTGGCTAACTTGCATATTAGAGGAGCTTTTGCCTCTCCAGTCACATCTGGCTATCTTACAACATGTAGACCTAAGCAGTTAGGCTTCAATTCACATACATGCCAGGCACCTCCAGGAGCATTTCTGCCAAGGACCAGGTGAGGGATGGCTCTGTCGGTCTCGTGCCACCAAGTGAGGACAGATTCTGCTGTTCCACCAAAGTCTGTGTCTGGACGCTGAAGAGTGTCAAACAGAAGAGCCACAGGGCTGTGGGATCGTCCCTCCAAGCCTTCAGACAGATACTCCAAATCCTAAAGAGAGGCAGATCAGATGCTCAAAAGGCATGTTCTTGACAGGCAGACTGCTTGTTACTCCAGTATTTCCGTCAGTGGTTTTGGTGTTCTGTGAGGCTCATTTACTGGCACACAGACCCTGTTACTGCCCAAGGACTACCTCAAGGAACTTAGCAGCAATGCTGGCATTTCATACAAGGGAGATCTGGACAACTAAAAGTACTTTGCTTAAGGCTCATTCTGTCTGTGTACTTTGAAAATTCAAATGAGGTTATCGCTTATAATATATCCCTAGAATGCTTTACTATGATGTTATACTGTTTCTCTTTACACAAACCTGGTCTAAAATGGAGACATCTGGTGCCTCTTCCAGTTTCCTCTGAAGAATGGGATGAGGATGGAGAGTGTCTCTTTTGAAGTAAGGGATGTAGCCTGACAGCAAATATGAGAGACAGATTCCTGAAGGTCCATTCCCTAAAAAGAGACAATGGAGAAGAATTTATACTCCTGCAGACAGAGCAGCCCTTTGAGAAGCATTTCTAATATCCAGACCAATTCAAAGGATAAGATACTGCTGTGGATACAGAGGACTTTTATTCCAGGTTGACCACTGACCTATTGGATGGAGTTGGGGAAATGATTTTATCCTCATATGTCCCCTTCTCCTCCTCAGTTGCATGTATTCGCATTGCAAAGTCTTCAGAACTTGCTGAAAAGACATTAAGTTAAACAAGCCAGAGGTTCACCTCATCCAAAGCTTGAAGTCTCTAGCATGCTAATGAATTGAGTTATTGCTCATTAACATCTTCAAAGGTTTAGAAACTGGTCACATACTGACTACGGGCCTCAGCTCTCCTGGATGCACATTTCACACCAGTGCAGAGTAGTTCGTTGTGCACAGGATATAGAATAAGTGCAGAAAAGAGAGTGACTATTGAAATGACAGGGAAACAGCTCTGCTTAGTAAGAAATCCCATCTAATAAGGGATATCTGGCAATAGCAGTTTTGACTAACAGGTCTTGAGGACACTTTCAAATGGGAACCAGCCCTACCATGGTATGCAGGCAGTGTGTTAAGGAAAAAAAGTGTCTCTGCCATGCCAAGACAACCCCCCAGAATACAGCACTTTGAACAGATTGCTGGATGACTGAACTCCTCCTGCTGACCACCCAACAGCCAGTGGAAAAACTTGATATATGTGACTCCACAGCCCAGTGACAGTAGCCTGTGGAAAGTTTTCACGTGGCTGTTCTCCAGTATGTTTAATATTTTACAGTGTCTGCATAACTAGGTGTCAGCCTCTCTGGCTGCTCAGGCTTTGCTGCTCACTAGTATGTGACTAACCACCATTACATAATGCTGTGACGATGTAGGGGAGGAGAGCTGAAGTGACACAGCAGCCTGTGTTGACACAGTGCCCATGCTGCATGCGTGAGCAACTGGAGCAAAGGCTGCTTCTTGGGGATTTGAGATAGAGGGAGGCTCAAGCTGTAAAGCTAATAGTGAGCCGAGCTATGCAGAGGGCAGTACGTGCCGCAGCTGGGGCCAAAGTCTGCTGTGCTGAGCAAGGACCAGCAGCTGCAGGTCAGTATTTGGAATATTCCACTTGCGGGAAAGTTATCTGAAACCAACAGGAACAGAAATTAAAAGCAAACTAAACTGCAGCTATAGTAAAATGTAACACCTTTCAGCTTACTCCTTTGCTTTAGAAAGTACAAGGAGGTACCTAAGCCAAACTTAATCATTTGAGTGTACGCTCAGTAACACACACAGAGGACTTACTCTGAGCCACATTTAAGTTTCATATGGATGATCACAAGCACAGCTGCCTCTAGGGCTCAAACTATTCCAGAAAGCAACTGCTTTCATGAGGCTGCCAGCACAGCAGAGGGAGTCCACAGACTTCCTGGAGCAGAGCCTGGGGAAGTAGCTGGAATCTGCATGCAATGTCCAGCTGCAGTGAAACAGCTTTGCTGCTTCAGTCCAACAGACTCCTCGAGTGCACATCTTCACACTGGTGCTTCTGAGGCTTTAGTGACATCTCCACACCGGATTCCTGTATAGGTGCATGAGGGGTGTACCAAAATATCCTCCCTCCCACCTAAAGACTTGTACAACTGGGTAGTAGAAAGTCACTGTCAGACTAGAACCTGCTGGTAGTAGTGTCCTTGTCAAACTCGCTGTTAGCAAAGATTAAGTGTGATTTATGTGGTGCACTAACTTTGGACTAGCTCTCTTGGGGGCTATAAATTTGATGACAGATAAGGAAGGAACCCAGCTCTACAAGGCATTTAAACACATGCTCAGATGAAAAGGGTCCAACACTTGTGCTCAAGCACAGCTCATGATGGGTCACGGAGGGGAAGGCACTGACATTACTACTTGTGCTTTGCTCCAGGAGTCACCTTGCATTACAGAGCTCCACTCTCTCCAGGGAGAGAAGACAGTTACTATATAACCTGTAGCTGACTTGCATTTTTAAAAATCTATGAAAAATTTCCAGGAACTTTAACACATCTGGACCACTTTCTAAACACATGATGAGGAAAAAAGATCACACAAACCCGCCCCCAATTCAAGCGCTACAGATAGTTAATCAACTTGCTGTGAAGTGATTATCTGTAGTGAAAAGGTTTCAAACCCTTCTACATATCCAACAGAGAAAAAACAGGCCCTGCTGATCTGATGTCCAGAAGGTTACCAATTTTGCTATTAAAAATAAGTACGTGGTTTAGTTTGTCAAATACCTGGCTCCCTACTTTCCACAACTCTTAGTGGTCTTTCTTAGTACTAGAGAAAGTTTGGCTGTCAGGAAAAGGATGCAGAAACAGTGGTTGGGCATTTCTGGTTTGAGTAAGAACATGTAAAACAAGAGCTGAAGACAGCAAGTCCAAAGAAACAACAGCACTAGAGAACATAGCAATGCTGGCAGGAGAAAACTTACCTATGATCACGACAGGCAGTGGCTTGAACCCACTCTTATTTTGGGGTCTGTTCAATAATGTACACATCTTCCTGTCCGGAAGCATTTAGGTTCTGGAATCTGCCTGTTAAAACAAATAAGTTTTGAATTATTTGCTTTTTTGACAAAACACATGACTTCAGATCAACCTGGGTTTGTGGGCTATAGAATTATCCTTGCACTGCAGACCATCACATTAGACTTCCACACTCAGGACAGGCCTGCTTATCTTTTTCTCCTCCTGCTCCCAAAACCAAAGGATGATTCCCTGATTATACCATAAAAAAAGGAGAGGACCCTTATTTTACTCTTACACACACAAATTCCAGGCCCTCCAGAACAGCTGGCAACTTCAGTAACCCTCTGACTACAGTAACTGATATGTTCCAGGTTGTTAAAGAAAACTTCACTCCCACCCATACTGTCTAGAAAAATATTATTGCCATAATTATCATGAACCCATCCATGAATGCTTTGTACTTTTTAAAGCAACTTTTGCTCTATTTATCAATAAATGCACACCTCACTCAAGACTTCTGCCCAAAGACTGGAAAACTCTTGGCTGCATTTTCAAATATATGCCATGCCATCACTAAAGGGTTGGGTTGTTTGGTTTTTTTTTTGAGAAGTGCTAGTTTAGCTCCTGAACCTTCCTTCTTAATTTGCCAGAAAAATAGTGTTCTAGGTCTGAACAAGTAAATAATAACAAGTCTTTAAATAAAACATACAACAAATTTATTATCTTAGAGACTAAGGTATCATTAGAGTAGAATCTACAAAGCTCATCTGATTGTTGTGCAGATATTCAATGAACAGTGAATCAAAACGTTTTGCCATTCCTGCAGGAATCCTACCATGTCAAATAATGACTTTAGTTTTCAGGGAATTCAGCTGTCACTAATCTAGAGAAGTTAAAAAGTTTTTTACCACGGTAAAAGTGAAGTTTTCAGAATTCAGCATAAGGTTTTAAGTTATCCTACAGAGAACACAGTCTTTTCTAAAAAGATTACTCTCCTTTCGGAAAGCTAAGTAAAAAGGCACTGAATGGCATGACTTTGTTCAGCGGGGCATGCTCTCCGCACCCTTTTCAAGTGCAGAAAGATCTTTGGCAAGCACACTGTACACTCCCATAAGTTCTGGCACATCACTGCCTTTGACACAGGTATTGCAGCAAATGTCTTCCAACAAGTGTAATGCTCCACTTTAAGCCTGACATTTACATCACCAGCAACTACAGTAATGTGGTAAGACCCTGGTGATTGAATGAGCAGCCAGAAAACCACAGGTGAGTTTAGGATTTGCAGAATCCCGGGCTTTAGGGGGAGTCTTGCAAGTGCATTTGCCTGCAAGGATGTGACAATTCTCATCTACGCCAACATACAGCCATTGCTGGAACAGACAGAGCTACTCCAAGAGGACCGGGTACATCCAAGTAGGGAGGCCCATAAGGCTTACAAGTTGAATTCAAAAGTAGCAGCTTTGTCCAAATTTTTGGATCACAGTTTAGTAACTCTTACTGGTTGCCTATTACCACTTAACTAAGCATTAGTCTAAGACTCTCATGCATTTTGCCTGACAGGGCAAGAACCACTTAAAAGACATAATAGTCATGCTTTCTAATTTAAGTCATTTCAAGTATCTAGCTTTGAAGAGAGAGTTGGATTTCAAGGAAACTTAGGTTCCCAGTTTAATTGAGACTTGAAGGTAGATGTATACACTACAGAAGATGAACACTTCCCCGTGTTGTGTCCATACCAAGGCACGCATCAACCCCCTAGGGCATATTTAACCCAACCCTGGTAGCTGCAGGAGCACAGCCTAACTGCCCAGGTATTTCTCCAGCCTTTTAAGTAGGTTCTGCCACATGAACCAAAACCTGCACTGCCTTCAGCAGATTGTTGTGTAAATTTACCCCCAAATAATTCCCTACCACAAAGCTCCAGAGTTGCAGTTGGTAGAATTCAGCACTAGCACCAGGGATGGCCAGAGACACCAAAGGAACAGGACTCTGCTGTGACCAGTAAGGTATTCCCTCAAACCAGCTAAACCACAGTACCTATTTGAAAGTTAGCAGAGGTTCCTTCTCCATGGTAACACACAAATCCCTCTCCATGGCTGTACTACACAAGAAAAAGTTTTTATTAATTTTTCCTGAGTGCACATCTTATTTCTGTGAAACTATTGGGAGCCTGGAAGAGGGAAGCAAGATCTCTGGAAGTGATCTTCCAGGTTTCTGCTCTGCAGCAGTCTGCAGCAGCATGCACAGAAAGACTGTATGCACTCTGTAGACAGTGGTAACCCAGCAACATCCATGGGATTTTTGCTGGAAGCAAGGACTGCTGAACCAACCCAGTACAGCACATGGCAACAGTTACAGGGGAGCAAAGCCAGCCTATAAATAACGAGCCTGCAAGCCCGTTTGTAAGACTTGGGCACAAAGTCATGCCATTGTGTGCCAGCATTTTTCTGGGGGAGCCTGAAAGGGACAAAAAAGGCACAAGACAGTAGAAGTCAGCCTGGCAGAGCTGCTTGCTTTAGAGGAAAGTTGCCTTGGCTCCTGGCCATTGCACTATGCCACCCTACCCCACCCCACCCTGATAGAGCGCAAAACCAGCAGCTGCGGGCTCACTGATAAGACTCTCCTCATTTCACCCTCCTCCTACATTCTGTACCTCCTAACACATGAAAAAGGAGCATTTGCTGGAATTAAACCAAACCCTAATGACTAGAGGAGCACAATTGTTATTCTGATGAAATTACTAGATCCATGCACACATGACCATTTTTAGCCATGGTTTTATTCAGGATCTGGGTTCACAAAACCCCATAATGACTATTTTAGTGCTACATGCTTTGTTTCCTGAAGTTTTGACACTGGATAATTCTCTCAACACAAGATTAACCATCAGAGATGCTTCTGTGTATCCTAGCATGTCTCTACAAATGGGAGAACTCCCTTCCACATCCTATAGCTGCCATCTCTAATTCATAATTAATAATTCTTCTTTTTAAGTAGAAAGTGAACCAGATGCTGAACCTGTTTTCAGCTATTCCCATCCTGTAGGCTAAATGTTTGACGTCTGGGGATAAAACTGAGCTCAGAGCATCTCAGGCATTTCAGTTTCAGGTCAAATGTTCACTTTTCCTGACATTAGAAGTAAAGGTGGATTATTTAAATTTTTTTTTTTTGGCAGTCTTAGAATTAAGGGACCACATACACCTCAATAACCTGTACAGCTAATACAGTGTGGCAGATGAAAGCCTGTTCTTGCAGAGGCTATTGGAAAGCATACAGGACATTGAAGTTCATTTCAAATCTATACAGAACTAGTTAGCAGCAGGAAAAAGCCTGAGCTAGCAAGAAACCCAAGACTGCTCTTTTCACCCTCCTTTTATGTACAGTAGGCTGCTGGGCACTCACATTTAGCCAACTTAGTGACACTGATCCTCGTTTTGGCTCCTGCTTTAGGCTTCTACTTTAAATGGGTGTCTCTTTCCTCCTCTTCATTTGGAAGCATGCTGCAAGCTCCACAATTTATCTCCTCGCTGCTTCCAAAGTATTTCAGTGTCTATGTGATGTTACATAATCGTTCTGGCTTGGAAAAGCACCCAGCTTATTCTGGGCCAAACTGCATACCTTTCCAACACAGCCTTAAGCCTAGCGGGACTGTAACTCAGAAAGTCACTCACTGTGGCCCCCAGTAGTTCCAGGCTGCACAACCGAAGCAGGTTTTAAGTAAGCAAAAGAAAAAGCAAAGATAATGCATTAAACAAGACAATGACACTAAATGGTCTCTAGCAGAAATAAAAGGCCAAGTTACATCAGCCATATGCAAGTAGCTCTCCCTATAACATCAATGAGACTTTTGCTCAAGTAAGGACCACCACGTGTGGCCTGTACAGCACATGGGGAGAGTTAAGAGAACAGTGCAATCAGTATATAAATAATGGAAGAGACTGAAAGCGCTATCATGACACTCAAGTTTAAACAAGTACAATGCTAACACAAATGCAAATTTTCAGCTTCATTTCTTCATCAACCCATTCATTTCATCAGCAGTTTAAGATTTCATTCATTAGTGCTTTTAAGAAACAAATCCCAATAGCTTTTACATTTTATACTTTCCTGCAAGTTTCAGGAGGTTTTTTTACCTATTTGCATTATCACTCTTACATGCCAGGCCAGTTACCCCACAAACATGATGAAAGTATGTGGAAAAATTCAACTTTATGGTACGTAAGAACACCTCCTTCTAAAAACACCCGTGTGATATTCAGAAAGCAGTGTTACAATACACCAAAGCTCTCTACATTTACATAGTCTTCTTACCTTTAGCAGCAGGGTCTGATGAGAAGTGAGATCTTTATGAAAATGCCTGTACAGTCAGGAAAGCCAACCAAACTACAAGCCTTGAATCCCGTCTCTGCTCTAAGACAGCTGTTTAAATATCGTAGGCTACCAGCAGAGAGGAGGAGCTGAACTGAATGGAGGCGGAGCAAGAAAAATACTTATAAGCATGAGTCAGCAGGAATATTTCCCTTCTGAGCTTGTGAATGAATGATGTAGTGATCTTTCTTAGTAATGCTCAGCTGACCACATGACTACAGCAAAAGCACACTTATAGGAGCCATGCATGGCAGAAGTCCTGCATTGAACAAATATCTTCATTTTTAACCCTCAGGGCAAATTAAAACCTGAGACTTCATAAAATGCAATGCTTCCTGTGGCAGAACTGGGTTTTTCCTCTGTATGTAAAAGAAAAACTGCTAGTTATAATTACAAGTGGGAATAAAAGTGATAGGATAACACTGTATGCATGTTTTAAAACTAGTGATCATCTTGGCCACAAAAGGACCAGAAAATATGATGACTTTCTTCCTACTTTGGACAGTTTGTGGTTTTAGTTTCACCTTATTATTATATCATAGATATAGTGGGTCTGAAAATATAGGCTTCAGTTTATATTTTTTTCTTCAGTGAGACAAAGTCTTACAGACCTGCACAGTAGCAGTAAAGTGAGTCAGACTGCTTCCTGTAAAACTTACAACATAGCGGGATTTTCATCCAAGGTATCTTACTCAATTTAGTGGAATAATCGATCAAGCTTGCTAAATTAAGTGCCGTTAACAAATGAAATAAATTTCTGCCAAAGTGTTCAGTTCAAGTAGTAAGTGCTGCATATTTTTATCTCCGAGGCCATCTATTTTGAAACTACAATCTCCAGGGAATCAGGAGGACTGCTGATAGCCTGTTAAGATGCATACTTTCAACCATGTGATATAAAAACCAGTTCACGAGAAGGAATTCTATACTCTCACAACCTACAAAGTAGGATGCTTCATAATTATTTTAATTCCACCAGAATAAGTTGTTTTAATAACTATGAAGCCATTGTTTCACTTAAAGTTTAGCAAACAGTGATCCCTCTGAAAATCTGACTCAGTAAATACTCAGACTGAGGGGTGTTTTTTTTTTTTTTAAGGTCTCTTTCAAGTTGTCTGGGCCTTTATCCAAGGTAGCATTTGCACAGAGCTCTTAAATAACTCATACTGATTTTTTTGACAGGAGCAAAGGCTTTTATATGCATTCTCCAGATATTTATTGGCAGGTAACAAGTGTATCCATATCAGTCAAGGAAAAATTAAGCT
The DNA here is from genome assembly GCA_009819775.1 of Phoenicopterus ruber ruber. Classification (NCBI taxonomy): domain Eukaryota; kingdom Metazoa; phylum Chordata; class Aves; order Phoenicopteriformes; family Phoenicopteridae; genus Phoenicopterus; species Phoenicopterus ruber. The sequence continues at coordinate 3,354,947 of CM020227.1, forward strand.
TCCAGAGAAACTAAGGTATTTGTTTGGTTAGGTGATTTAAGACCGTCCTGTTACTAGGTTTCTCAAAAAACTATCTTCAATATATTGCAGTGTTGCATGTCAAACATTTTAGAACAAAGATGTTTGAGTTCATACTTGCTCATAGCATAGAAACAAGAGGAAACCATACGATGGTTTAGCAGGCTTTGTAAGTAGTAAAATCAGGAATACTTCCTGTGTGCAAACCTGCAGAAATAAAGTTGTCCTCTATGTACAATAAAGAGATCCTCTCCATTTCCCACTAGAATTTGGAAAACTAGAATCTCTATTACCTCTGCAAATAAAGCCAGGATGTCTTTCCAAAACGACAAACTTTATCATATTTTTGCACACAGTAAAATTCTTTACAGGAAAATATTCATGTACAACAATAACCCCCTGTCCTTTATTTGCTTGTACAATAAGACCATTGAATATAGCAATTGAGGCTTTTTTTATAGATGTCTCAACACATACATCACATGGAATATATACCAATGTTACTGTTTCTCCTTGTATACCTTGTTTGGAAACAAATAATTCAGCCCAACACTGTCTGCAGGAACTTTCCACATGAGGAAGTAATTGTGCAATCTGCATTTGGCCTGGCAGCCAGCCTTTGACCTACAAATATATGCAATTCACTTCCATTTTCTTCCCCATTTATTGCAGGCAGTATCACTCAGATTACTTAAGTGCCAAGTAAAAAGCTTATATAGAGATTTCCAGCATGACTTTGCATTATCTTTATTCATAGTTGTGAGAGCATGCAGTTGACTAACAACACTAACTTCTTTCTTTGCACTAACTGACAAAAACATTTTATTGGTGCACAGATTTAAGGGTCTTTAGAGGGCTTCAGATTTTTACAGAAAAGACTCTCCCAAACCACTAGTCTGCAGGCTCTTTCATTGAGGTGTATTGCACTATACTCCAGCTGAGATCTGAGGAATCCATCACACAGGGCACAAATAGATTTGTCAGAATTAAGTGGAAACTGTCAATAAAATGAATTATTTGCAAGGGTTCCTCCTCTGTTCTTTAAAGATTTTCCTTTTAAAAATGAAAATAGTGACGCTTAGCCTCTAATGAACATTATCCAGAAAACAGATATTAAAATAGATTAGCAAGACACCACCAAATGATCTAGCAAAAGCAAAATATACTTATGCAGCAGCTTGTGAAAAAGCTGCTTTCTTTAAAAAGTTGCTTTTTTAAAACTGGACCCATGACATTAAGGACTGCCTTTAGATAGCGTAAAGGATCAATTCTATCTTTGTCTGTACTTGCAAAACCACAGGGCACAGGGGTAGAGCACTACATTTGCTTTTATATGAATGACCCTTGCACATAATATAATGGTAAGTAGGCAAACCATCCCCTATCAGTGTGCAGGGAGGAATTCAAAGCACTGCCCCACTCAGTCCCCACCTGAGAAGGTTTTGGCCTGCAGAAAAGTGGGGCAGACTTCACTGGTAGTCATGCATTTCACCTTCACATCATACTCTGCAGTTCACAGTATCAGCAATCCTGGGTGCATTTGTTGCCAAGGTCAGTTTGTTTCCCTTTAGGTCAGCCATGATACAGTTCTCAGAACTCCAACAAGTTGATGCTATGCTTAACCAAGGTAAAATTTGAAGAATACGCCAGGAAGCATGGACAGAGCCATAGCACTGTTCTGGGGGAACATTTTGCAGCTGAACCATTCCCTATTGCAAGAAATTTCCTTGTTACCAATTGACTTTTCACCTCAGGTCATTAAGTTCTACCCAAACATGTCCTACTCACACAACCTGTCAGATAGCCTTGATTCTGCTGTCTCCTGATTTGAGGGAGCTTAAAGGAATAACATCCTCTGGTGTCAGAATTCATTGCTGGTACCTCTGCTGCTGACAACTCATAGCAGAACACTTCTTACAGTACCCCTCTAGCACCCACCCTCCCCTCTAGCCAGACTTAAGGTGTACCATCACTCTGCCAAGTTATGATGACATACTACACTGTTTCACACATCAGAACTTCATGTTCTGCTGTTTTTTCATAATTAGAAGAACACTCCCAGTGTCATCCTCCACAGGCCACAGTAGTGCTTGGATGCTTTGGTGTTTCTTTCAATTATGGTAAAACACAAATATAAAATTCCACATATTCTGGCTAAGGGAACACTAAGTGCTTCACCCACGCCTCTAGTGCAGATCATTTAATCTAAGGCAAAATCTCAAATTCAAGCATTAGAAGACCTGACCAAGTATTTTGGTTCTATATTATCTCCATGCAGTACCCAAAATCCAACTTCACTCTGGTCCTGCCAAAAGCATCTCCACTTTTTTCACACAGGAAAACTTGCACTTACAAAACTGTATGTTAGCTTATCCACCAAAATTAGAACTCACATATTTAGTGATAATAAATGGCTTGACATCAATGAAACACTTCACCTGGTTTCTTTTTGCTTCAACTAAAAAAAACTCCCCACATTTGTCACCAACACCACAACCCGGACCCACATCAGCAAGATGCTCCCTGTGGATGTCCTGGCACCTTCTGAATCAGAAGATGTGAGCTGTGGCCACACCACCTCTGACAGCAGCTGGACCTCTGAAGTACATTACTTGCTCTGCTAAATGTCATAGGTCAAAAAGCCATGGGGAAGCCCAGATAATTGCTAGGCTTGACAGACAAAGCAGCTTGGGCAACTTTGCAAGTGTGAGACCCAGTTCTGCTCCCAGTTATACTTGTGACTTCCTACATGTGTTTGTGCTTTCACATGGCTTCCTCTAAAGAAAGATTTGGCCCAGAGTGTGTGTCCTACTTTCCTGTGTCCCTCCCAAGGCCATATCTGTCCTGTGTTCATACTTTTTTGCAGTGTTTAGGCAGCCGGGTCCAAGGGGAGAGAAGTAAAGGTTCACTGCACCCATTTGTTGTTCAAAGGAACATTGACCTCCCAGTCCGATAAACGATTGAAATGGTTTCATCCTAGTAACCTGGAAATTATTTGAGGAAAGTAAAAAGCAAAACATTACATTTTGCTGGACCTATTTTAAAACAGTGAATTTTGCTTTTTCCTGCTCTCAACTCATTACCTTGAAATCATTCTCTGCCTGTTCCAAGAGGGTTGTCTTCCTAAATCAATGAGACCAAACCAAAGATTTTCACCACCTCTCATTGTCCAGAGGCATCAGCCACTTCCACCACTGTGTCTTGAAAACATCTGTTAAGAAATAAACTTGGGGAGGGGAGAATCACTCATACTACCCAGGAGGGCTATGAAGCTCTGCTGCCTGCATTCATGCAGTTGTATCTTTGGCAACTCCACAGTAAAGACTTGTGCGGGCACTCTAGTGCATACTAAGAATGCCTTATTGGGAGATCTTGCACATCTTCTCTATCCAGGCTAAAGGAATAATAATGGAGAGCCTTGGCAGAGATCTAGCTAGTCTGCATAAACACACCCTGAAAAAGATGCTCCTAGCAAGTACAAAGTAGCCCACTATACCGTGAGATAGCAGAGGATATCTTGCAAAAATACAGTCACTCTGAGTTCACACATGAAGTGTCCATGTAGAGAAGTAGTGCCGAGTGCTGGGTGGCTGTGCATGCATTTCACCTGGTCCCCCTGAGAAAACAGGCCAGGATCACTCTTTGCAGATGACAGTGTATAGGAATGATAGACAAATCTAGTGTGCTTTCTACTTCCCAGCACATATGCTTCCTTTTAAAAACTAGCAGGATGCAAAGAGTTACAGTCCTTAGGCCCAAGGGACTACAGCTGTGCTTGCTTCCCAGAAGGACTGGGCCTTTGCAGATTCCTTGTTCCCCAAGTGCAACACGCAGAGGAAAGCTCAGCTCACATGCACTGCACTCAGACCTCCATCATGATCTCAACATTGATGTGGTTTGGGGAAAAAGTAAACACGTGCACTTTCATTTCAAACAAACAGCAGCTATGACCTAGTCAAAGATTAAACTGCACATGAAGCTGGAAGGGAATTTTCCTCTTCTTATCTTAATGTCAATATATTCATAAATATTTACATGAGTTCAGGATAGCAGGATCATTTGAAGACACAGCCTTTAGTCTCTACCATCCTACAGTCAGCGTTCAGTTATGTTCTTTTAATCTGTACTGGCATTTGGCAACTGATAGCTTAATTTAATAACTGCTGTATCATATTATGATGTGCTAGACTTAGCAACTTGGCAAGCATATGCCCAAAAGCAGAAAATATCCCACAAAAGCTAACGCCCATGGTTTCTTGACTGGAATAACCAATAGAGAAGAAACCTTGAAGTAGAAGGTACAGCCTAACTGTGAGCACAGGGCATCTTTTCTGTACATATTTTCCCCCAAGGCAAAGCAGTGATTTTTCAAATACAAGTGGGTAATTCAAAACTGGAAAAGGAGCATATAATGCAGTGAGCTTAATTCAGTAGCACAAAATTTCATAGAGGGCTGCAGAAAGCCTTTGGAGATTCTTGGATTCATTTCCTTGCCACAGCTTAAGCCATTCTGCAGCTCTTTAGCCTAACTTTAAAGTCTTCTTTCCTTCACTTTATCAAGATCAGTAATCGCTTAGTCAAGACAAAGAATTTAGTAGCATTTCTGAAAGGCTTAGAAACATGTACAGCTAAGGGCATCCAGAGCTAATATAGCCAACATCATTGATTTCCTCAAAGAATAGTAAGCATTTCTGCAGCAGAGCACAATAGTTTTCAGCTGTGAGTGTTTAGAAAAGGACTGTGCTAGAGTTATCCCACAGCTTCCCACCCTCAAGGTTTATTTTCACCTTCCTCTGAAGCAGCTGATACTATCAGAGGTAGAAGCTGCTTAGATCCAGGTCACCAATTCTGATGTTCCTGACTTGCAACATTTTCTTTCTGCTGTAACTTTTAGAGTCTCTAGGAAATTCCAAGAGATTTTAGCATGCAAGTCCCTTCCTCTTAACAGGGCTTTCATGCACACTGAAAGATCAGCTGAAGTGATATATTCAAACGTAATTTTTAGACTCCAGTTTCCCCTCACAGTGGCATCACGTGCTGCAACACTGCCAAGAGTGAAATTTCAAGTCCCTTGGAACTGTTCCGCATAAAACTGGATAAACCAGTATCTTTTTCAAAGACAATCTTATCACTTAGTCACAGTATAACAGTAACGCATTAAAGTGTAACAAAATTATTTCATAGGTCAAGGTTTCTCACCTGTAATCGACAGCTCTGTTTTTAGACTAGTTTAAGGAGGCTGGAACATGAACGGAGCTGCCACTTGCTGTAAAACAGAATGTACCATTTTGAAATACACACATATATTCTGGGGTCATTTCTGTGGTTTAGGAACATACAAAATATTCACTATGAACTCTGAAAAGATTTGGCCCAGTGAATTTACAGGAAAGAAAGAGGCAGGATTTCTGCACAAGAATAAAGCCATTCAGTAACTAATTCCCCCATGCATTTGTTTTAGAAATACCTAGCGATTTGTATAATTCCACATTTAGCTGACAGTCATCCATTTTTGCACGTCAAAGCTTAAAGCTAAGCATAAGTCAATGAAACAAGTGTGCAATGCTGCTGTAGCAGGAATTATCTTTCAATATACATATTCAGCATCTAACAGATTAAAAACCAAAATCTCCCAAAGATCTTGTTCAAGTTGCTTTTTGGGGAGAAATTTCACTAAAGGTGTCTTGCTTCTCCTCCCCTGCTATTTTACAAAAAGCTTACTATTCCTGTTTCAGGCATATTTTTTCTTGAATGACTTTGGGTTTGGTTTTATTTTTTTCGTGTGCTTTTTCTATCCCACAGCTATTTCTAGACTAGAGATGAGACTCTAGATTAGTCCTATGCCCTTGCCAATAATTATTCCATAGAGAAATAACTTATTTATAATCCACTCACATTTTTGGCAGCTGTCAGACCAGCTGCAGCATGCCCCATTTTTTTGTTTTTCCACTGAGAAATTGTCCCAAGCAGGGGTGAAAAGGAGGTGGTGTTTCTGGTTCCCTGGTCAATATTTGTCTTGATTGTGAAAATGCTAAGTTTGAATCATCAAGCAAAACCTCTACCAAAGAGCCTGAGGGCTGTAATATTAAGTGACCCTTTACCTCGAGGCTGAAGCCACACAGCAGAGCTGTGACAGTGAAGTACCCAACTTGCTCTGTTTATCAGTCCAGACAGATACATGCTCAGCAGGGCAGGATGGTGCAGCACCAAGGTGACCAGGAATGCAGGCTATCTTTGCTATCAATTCCCTGGGAGCTCTGACCAGTGCATTATCTAAAGCTGCTTTTTGCACTCCTGACACTCTAAAGGTTAACATTCAAGGCTATCGACAATAACCGCAGATCAGAGCTATTCTGCCATGTTATGGGGAGCTTATGCCCTTGTCTCTGCTGTTGCAGCTCCCTGTGCCTGAACACACACCTGAGTTGTCACACTAGGTACCTAGAGCTCCCTGTATCTGCACTGCCTCTCGGGGCACAAACATAAGACAGGCCAGACTGACTCAAAGGGTCCATCCAGCCCGGTATCTCATCTTCAGCAGTGGGCATGAGCAGACACCCACAGAAGAACAGGACAAGCATGTGATGCTTGTCTTGTGTCTTCCCCTACCTCTAGGTATTTGCAGACAAGGGAACTGGCCGAAATCTGATGAGGTTTGTTTGCTTGCTAGCAACCTTCCATTCATTTTCATCTAGTTCCTGGTAATTTCACATGTGGCCTTTAGTACTTGTATTGAAGGGAGTTTACACAACTAATCCCTCTCCATACCACTCAGTTCTATATACTTCTATTATATTCCTCTCAGTCTTCTGACTTATTCTCAATACAGAAGCTGTTCCATATCTTATATCAACCTGTTTTGCCTCCTCTAGACCTTCTCCAGATCTCTCATATGCTGAGATGAGAAAAACAGCACGTCATCCAGTCATCTAAGCATAGATGAACCATAGGTTTATGCAGCAGCCCTCTGGTTTGGCCTCCATCCTTTCTTAGCACTTGATTTGCTTCACTACCAGTAAGCACTGAGCTGACAGTTCCATGGGACTTTTTATCATGACCTTAGATTCAAGTGCAAGCTAGTCTCTACTCTGAGCTTCCTTGCCTGAACCTGTGCCAGAGTGTGAGACAACACATAGGAATTGTGCAAAAGTGTGAACTAATGGAGAAGCATTGCACAGCTTGTTCTTTGAACCAATGCAATCACCCATGCGTCTGATAAAAAGCAAAGTGGAAAGCTTTGGAGACTTTCTGGATACTTCTTGTTCACAAGAAAAACTCAACAAAATAACTGAAGGGCAAGCATGTGGGAGGAAGCATGTTCTCACCTTATGCCTCAAGAGGGAGGTGGCCTTTGGTAACCACAGCAGAGAAGCACAAAGAGCTCATATTGCACTCCATCCCCTGGCCTGATCTTTATCTGCTCTTCTCTCACCTAGAAAAAAGCATACATGAAGGGCTTATACAAAGTCACTCTTGGGTTTGCCTCAGGAGTGGTTGTTCTTCATGCATATTTGATAGAGACAGTACATGCACAGCCAGTGAACATGCTGAAGCCTTAGCTAACCTGGAATAGACACAATGGATATTAAGCAGCACCAAGGTAACATGCAGAACTTCTAAAGTACTCCCTACCCTTACCGCAACTGGTAAACACAGATGAGGCCATTGACCCTGGGAGAGCCAAATCTTCTATGTGTCTGCTACCCACACTGCAACGTTAAACCCCCTTCTGCATGCAGGCTTGCTAGAAAAGCAGCGCATTCCATTGGCCTTCCTTTGAGTTTTGCTTCTCCACGTCATGCTGGCAATCCCAGCATACAACTAAGTCACTGTTGTACATCATCATTTTCCATCTATTGTCTCTTACCCTGTCTTCCACTGTGGTCTACCTTATAATCTTCATCCTTCTCTCCCTGCAGTCTTTCCCTATCCTTTTCTCACCCCTGAGCCCACTGAGTTACATTAAAAGCTCTTCTATTAGTGACCATGAAGAAAGCCAGCCAGGCATTCATAAATGCCTCAGCAGCAACAATAAGCCATGTGTCAGTTGTCAGTTTGTTCGTGTTTGATGTCCCCACTATGGTAAGCTGCAATGGAAACATCAATTCCCAGGTTTTTGGCGCTCAGCATTCAGAGCATTGCAAAGTCAGCGCCTCTGAAAAATCAAGTCACACACCCTGCCATGGGCACGTTTCGTGGTACTTAGGAATTCAGCTCCCAGCCCAGAATCGCTCCAGCATGCTGACTGGCACCGCAAAATGCACTGCAAAGGATCGAGACTCCAGAGTTGAGAACCAAATTTCTGGACAAATGTTTTCCACTGAAAGTACTATTAGAGAGTTTACAAGTTCAGTGAAAAACATGTAATAATTTCAGTTGCATCTAACTTATGAAATTTTAACACCAAGAAAGCACATTTTATTTCTTCACTTTCATGATTTTTTTTAAATTCTAGAAATTTAAACTTGTCCTGGTTTCAGCTGGAATGAAGCTAATTTTCTTCTCAGTAGCTACTGTGTTTTGGACTTAGTATGGGATTTGGTATGTGAAGAATGCTGATAATACACTGATGTTACTAGTTGCTGCTAAGCAATCAAGGACATCTTCCAGCTTCCCAGGTTTTGCTAACATGCAAGTGCAAAAACATGGGAGGGGTACAGCCAGTATAGTTGATCCAAAACTGGCCAAAGAATATTCTATACCATAGACGTCATGCCCAGTATAAGTGGGGGTCAGCTGGTGAGCCAAGTCCCTTTTTTAGCCCTTTTTGTTCATCGCTTTTTTCCTTTTTTCATTTATTCAGGCCCTTTTGTTCATTCAGCTGTTTGTTCCCTTGCACTCTGAAACTTGCTGTTCTGGGAGAGCTGCTGGGGAACATTCCTGTTCCCTGACTGCTGCTCAGGACAGGCTGTATCAGTCATCAGGTGGTAAGAAATTTGCATCATTCATTTTATATATTCTATTATCCTCATATTTTATTATCATCATTATTAATATATAATTATTTTCTTCCTTTGCCATCCTGGTCAACTGATTTTCTCAACCCATGAGTTTTCCTTTCTCTCCAATTCTCCTCCCTGCCCCACTGGGAGGAGGAGCGGGGGAAGTGAGCAAGAAGCTACATGGTATTCAGTTACTATCTGGGGTTAAACCATGACAAAACTTAAGATTAAAAAAACAAGGAAAGCAACATGCTTCACTCCATTCTAAAAGGAATTTTCACTTTCACATCACTTACCAAAACCACTACCATCAGTGTACATGAGTACACTTGACACTTTGTTCAACTCCTCAATTCAGCCTGGGAATAAAAATATCAACTATGAGCACAACTATATTGGGGAAATAAGTTGCACTTCATACAAGCTTTGCAAGGTAACAAAAACTATCACTGTCAAAAAAATATCTTGAATTACTTTCCTTTTCCATTTCATGGATTTTAATTTCAATTTAAGCATACATTGATTACAAAAGAGCAGCTGCACTCATGGGTAAGGGCAGACATGTGATCAAGCACTTTTGCTGAGGAAAGGATTTGTTTCAGTGTTCAGGATCCTCAAGTGCTTTGCTGAATCAAAGCTTTACACTTCAGGTCAAATGTTACAGCAGTCAGTAATCTTAAGACAGAATGGGACAAAACAGCTTTAGCAAAATAATTTGAGATCCATTCATCTATAGAATTATGCAAGCTTGCCATATATCCCTCTGATTTTTATGAATTTTTCACCTGTATTAAATCAAACTATTACAATGGAACATAATTTTAGAAATTATGTGGGGTTTTTAGTTTCCCATAAAACCTTGCTGCAGGATTCCAAGTACCACTTAGCTTTGGCACGCTTTCATACCTTGAAAGTGAAGTGCATTCAGTAGGAAGTCCTGATGGTTTTCTCCCTGTTCTGTCATTTGGGAAAGCGTAAGCAGACTTGTCCTGCTGTCACAGTACTGCTGTTAGTCTTGGAACAGCCTTAAAAGTCAGTGTGTCATTACTAAGCCTTTTCCTGAGAATGCACTCAAAGATTGCACAGTTCATCACAAATACATAAGTGTAGTAGAAAAGAAAAAGTCCAGTCAAATAAGCAAGTGGCACATAAATGAACATATAATATATTATATATATTTTCTATAATAACAGAAATCCTCTCACAAAACAATAAGAGAATTTTGTAATAAGGAAAACCTCTAATCTTAACAGGGTGTCAGTCTGTCACATGAGTATCACTTAGGTGTGACTGGGTGTCAAATACATGCTTTCAATCATTTAAGGACACAAACAGTTCACAGAGGTTAAGTGTCTGTTTAGTCATTGCCATAACAGAGCCAAGGAGTGAACCCAGATCTCCTGGTCTGTGCTTCAGCCACAGGGCTACTCTAGCACAAACATTATCCAGATTTCTTGCTGTGCTACAAGAGAACAATTTGTCACACACCCTTCTGTGCCAGATCACAAGTACTGAGCATCTCTTTAAAAAGCACTAAAACTTTCTAATACAACAGACTAAGTGAGTTGTAATAGTGATTTACAATACCAATTCATTTTTCATTATAGAATATGATCCCTCAGGAATGAGTTCACATTTGCATGTGAATTCACTTTTTTTTGACCTGAGATGGCTCTGCAGTCTCCTCAGCCATGCAGCATCCTGTAACATACCCAAGCACTGTTCAGGCACGTTCTGCCATAAACAGGCATCTCTTTCTGCTACAGTTGCTAAACCCTTCAGCATCACCAGGACAGATTACATTTTATTGGTGGACTTGGCAGTGATATGTTAACAGTTGGACTTGATGACCTTAAGTCTCTTCCAACCCAAATGATTCTATGATTGTATCAGTCACTCTTGCTGAAAACCCCCAACAATCCCTGCGCAATAGGCCACTATAGGAACAGTCTGCAACTTAGATATTCCTGCATCTTTATAGCTACATTATTTTACCATTTCACAGCTCTCCAAGATGTTGCAATTTTCTCCAGAATTGCAGTTTCTACAGAAACTTTGCCTATTTTCCAATATACAAGCATTTATTTCCTAATATGTATGTGAATAACTAAAACAAGCTATCTTTTACAGCAAGTTTGTTGAACTTTGTGTTAGAACGATTTGTGAGCTGCATTTATTCTGGAGGCTTGTTTGTCCTACAGGTTCTGATCTTATCTTTAGCCTGTACTGAGAAATTACTTCCATGAACTTTGGAAGGTCAACTTGTTAAACTTCTATCCACTCTCCCCCACTCTTCCTAATCTTCTAGAAATAATAATTAACTTAATTTTCTGAGAAGGGATGGTGATTTTACTCTCCAATTCATGTTATGTATTTCAGATTACTCATATACTGCAACTATGCTGCCTCCAAGGGTTTTTCCCTACAAAAATTCCTTACTGGAACTTACCAAATGATTTTTTTTTCTTGTTCCTTATTTCTTCGGCCAAGCAGTAACATACTTTTCTCAAACTTGCAAAAGATGGCTTCATGCCCTGGTGCAGGTATAAGCTCGTCAAAAGCAACATGCCACAAAGCAGAGAGCTTGCATTTGGGACTCTGTTGGGAAACAAAACAATTGAGTCAGGCAGAACTCTACGCCAAACCTCTTCTGTCTCATATCGACTCCAGTCCTTTAAAGATCCTGCCAAAATCTTTGGAAATCAGTTGCCCAATACCACTTTGGGAATAATACTGGCATATTCACTGGAGCAGAGGAGATATTTCAGCAGCTTGCTGAAGGAGTGTTTGGTGCATCAAAAGAACATGCCTAGCACAGGAAGGCAGGTTCACTAGTTACAGCTGGCAGAGGGAGAAAAAGAGCCTAAAGGGAAATAAACCCATCTCTAGCTGATCAGGTACAACAGCTCCTTGGAGGAAACTTGCTAGTTTCAGCAGCAACCGGCTTCTACCAGTGGAGAGAGGCGTCACACAATACATCCCATTCCACAGGACATTGCTCACCACAGAATCACTCTAAAAACTGGGAAATACAGATCATAGTGTATTGCATTTCAATGACACTAGCCCACATCTCCAGAGACGCCTTCTCTATTGAGGAAATCACCTGTTGGGAGGCCAGCAGGTACCCCACATTCCCTCTAACTCAAACAAAACCTTGCTGGTTTGTTTATTTAAACTCTTAAGCATAAAGCTGTTTTGAAAGAAGTCCAAGACAAAAAAGTGTCTGAGCAACACATTAAAACAAGCCTAAATTTCAAGTTTATAGACTTTCATTATAACAGCCTAGTACCAGGTATCACTAAGGAGATCTTTCTGGCTGAGTGTCAGTGATGGATGCAAGGGAATTTGTTAGCCAAGATACCATAAGATAGCTGCCAGAATTACATACAACCTTAGCCAGTTAGTTCCTTACTTTCAGAAGTACATTTTTCATGAAAACTAGGATCATTTTCCTCCCGGTTTTACTCAGTTTAGTGTTGAGCAAGGCAGTCAGTCTTTAAGGGATAAAAAAATAAACATTTTTTCAGCCTGTAAATACAGCTCATACATGTTAATTACCCACTTCAATCTCCTCATCTGAAACACTAACAAGAATAAGGCTGTTGCAGGGGGGAAAGGTGACTGTCGACATTCCTAAAAACTTACTTTTGGAACATCTTGTGTGTTTTGGTTTTAAGAGACATCTGAGCCAAATCACACCACATGAAATAGAAAGGCCTGCTGAAGCAAAGGTAAACATTCCAATTAGTTTTAAGGGCATTTGGATTAGCCTTCCTATATAATTGATATATTATGATGTTTTTGTAATATAGGAAAAGGTACAATGTATTTCCACACACTGAGGCAGTAATCTCAAAGTCTTTGGAAGAAACCTGGTAAAGAGAAGATCAAACTAGGATCAGATTGCTCCTTTTCTACTAGGGCTTTGCATTTTCCTGGAAAACACTTGTGTTTAAGCATGGAAAAAGACAAATTAATATCAAAAATGAGCATAAGCCTTTTCTAGAGCTTTGAGCTGGACAGTCTCCCTCCATCCTACACCTATCAAAGGAAAGCCCAGAAACATGTTTTCCAGTCCATGTACATAGGTAAAACACAGTAACGCTAACCAGTTAAAACAGTACAGCCTATGGCTCTGTGGGCTGCCAGTCCCTCTCAATTTTAGGGATGTGCTCCTAACCTGGCAGAGATTGTTCCAGAGGCAAAGACATTTATCCAGACTCTTCTCAGAAGACAAGGGAACTGAAAGAAGGTGCATGACTACTCACACAGTAAATACACAGCCCTACATGATGCAAGAGTATTAAAAGTTTGTGCAAAACATTGAGTTCATAAATAAAAACAAATAGATTATAGGAACCTTGACCTGCTTGCAGTTGTATTTACAGTAGCAGCTGCTTTATGTTATATCTACAAGCCTTTTCCTCCCCTGGCTCACAGCAGCAGCCTGTGCAAATAATTCAGAGTTGATCTGAACAGAGGCTGTTGCAGTCCACCACATGCTGCTTCCATTTATCTGAAAACAGGAGTTCAGAGATCTCTTTTTTGCTTTCAAAACATCTTCAGATGCTCTTTCAATTCCCTAACTGCTGCTGAGAGCAGCACAGATGGGCTCCAGTTTCTCCAATCTAACATCTGCACATTTTTAGGCCCTTACAAAAGCTGGGCAGGCAACCCCTGAAGTGCTAGCTTGAGACCAACAGGTACATTTTTAACCTTTCAGCTCCAGGGTTTTATTCATGCTGACAAAGCCAGGATGCTGTCCTCACCCACACTGATAAGACCACACTGATTACTTCTTCGCTTCCTCCTCCCTGACTCATTGAACATCTGCCAGCAAGTTCACTTTACCCTTATTCTAACTGCCCCAATTCGGGGTGTTTTATAAGATCTCAAAAAAAAAGTTTGAAAAGGCCCATTTATATTATAAGCTGGATTTTACCTCCACCTCACACACACACACTGATCAAACAAGGAATGGGCAAAGAGAAATCTCCTCATCAGTGATTAACAACCAGCTATTTCCTACAATTCTGTCAGCAGAAAACACTTGCTGAAGACAACTCACATATGAAGCTCAGCTGCAAGTAGTACTGAACTCAAGACAACAGTACCCACAGTTTTGCAGTCACATTCCCCTCACTTCCAAGGTCAGTTTTACTATATAATCAAAGAATAAAAAAGGCTCAGATCTGATAATTCAAAAATGGAAAGCGTTCCAATGTTCTGTTGAACTAGAAGTACCCAATCTGAACAAGTCCGAGATGAATGGAAGACTCACACCCAGAGAAACCAAAAGCCTGTTGCTTTGTAAAGGCATCCAGCTTCCCAAGATAGTGAACTATATTAGAGCAGAAAGCGTTGGCACCTGGTCTGCCCAGGGACATGATCTCTTATTGACCTGTGCAACCTCAGCAAGATCAACAGTAAGTAGAGTCCTATGAGAGGGATAAAAAGGGTTTCATCCTTGTCAAGGATTAACTCAGTTACACAGCTTGTTATAGCTCCCTGGATGTTCTCTATTCACTGTCCAACACTCAAATTGTTGAAAGATGTGACAGCATCACAGTCACCTTACAATAGCAGAAGGGGCTTTACTTCTGTCTGTCCTGAGCACTTCTCAGCTATGCCTAGATATTAAAAGTGTTAATTTAAACTCAGAATGATTCTAAAAGCAATGGGTAGAAAGATGTAGAAGTCCTGTGTCTTGACACAATCACTCTAGCATAAAAAGAGTTATTTTCTGATCTCTTTCTATGGCAAGTGGGAAAGATGCAGAAGAATAACATAAGACATCTACATGAAAGGAAGAGTTTACATTGTTAGTTAATAAAAGCATTACCTGACAGACAATAAAAACCCAGATATTAAGGTTATCTCCAGACTTGAGTCACATTTGATAAGTCACTTGAGCTCTCTGAACTTCCTATCCTCTGACTGTAATTATATTGCATGGGCAGGGAATATTTTTCCAAGCATGTTTGTACAGCGTTGAGAAAAAAGAGATTGCAATCCCTTTTACAGCTTCAAAAGCTAATACAAGGAGTTTAAACAGATCATTTCTACAGACTTATAATGGTGAACATCTGATTTTTTTTTTTTTACCACATAATTAGAGGCCTTTTACAAATATCTAAGTATACTTTTCATGCCTCTGGGTGAGTAATCTGAAAATCCCAGCACTTGGTATATTAACACCACAATAGAAACTCAATGTATTCCAGAATTACATATTCATGGTTTCTTGAGGGCTTTTAAAGTTATATACAGTTACATTTGTATTGAATCAATAAGATATATTACTCTCTATAAAAATATTGCCTCTCTTCCTGTGGAATTTCATTGTCATGTCTCTAAACCCAGCATGGTCCTTGTGAACTCCAGCTGACACACTAAGACGACTTCTGGCCACATGTCTGTATTAAGTGGCCTGCAGCCATAGCTCCTAAAGCTTTCATCTCATACAGCTTCACAACAGGACTGACCAAGCCATACTCAGATGGAGATTTCCAAGGAAAACAGCTTAACAAGCATAAAGCTGAGCAGGATAGTCTGAATGAGATTACACAATGTGACTGTATTCAGAGGGTCTGTACCTGGGGATACAGGTGTCCATTCTGATTCCAGTCCTAAGACACTGAAAAATCAAAGGCAGCACATTACAAATTGAGATATATAATGCAGTATGGTTTTCTGTATGTTAGTACTGAACAGATTCCATCAGGATATTGAAGTGCCATCTTGTGGAAGGCCAATCTGAGCTACTGAGCTGCATTAGCAACCAAAAAACCACTGAAGACATTTTAAGTCCAGTTACAACAGAAATTCAGAGATGCATCATGGTCAAATTCAGATTTTATCATTACAGCCTGAGGAATTAGCAAAATACAGTAATGTTCAACAAGCTGCTGACTCTCAGTCTAGTATTATTTGTATTATAGATACATAAATATTGTGAAGATAGTTTACTCAGCCCAGCTCAATCAGAAACCATCCCACTGCAGGCACAAGAGCTAAAAAACAATAGATGGTGTGAGAAGAGGGTTCTAGACTAGTATGAGGTACTTTCTGGATGAAAGGCACTATGTAGGAGACTGCTTTTGAAATAATATAGCAGTCAGTTACAGCAGACAGAACAAATCCTGAGCTGACACCACACCACCACATTCCCAAGACAGTAACAATGCAAGTTCCAGCTCCATAACTACAAGGTGAATAATACCCTCAACTCCAGTCCATACAGCGTAAGTGTAAGCCAAGAAAAGCTAGGATAAAGTCGGCCTCGTGAGACTCCAAGAAGAGCAAATGTATATTTTAAGATTAAGTATTTTCTTGTCAATAAAAGGAGGCAAGAAAACACCAACAAATTCTTTAAAATAGCATACTGTGCCTCTCTAATCACTGGCTCCATGAACCAACACAGCTGCTCCTGCAGAAGGTAGAGGGGAAGGTAGACTACACAAATTATTACACAGCTAATAAATACTAGCAGGCATTACACAGCTGCAACATTATCTAAGCTTAGACTTTTATACATTTAATAAGATGTACTTTAAGATGAGGAGGAGAAAACCCTTAACTACTCACATCTCAAGAAGACATTAACAATTAAATTTACAATTTAAAAGCTATACAAAGACAACAATGTTCCAGAAAAAAGAACTTCCCATTTTATTTACCACATCTACTTTTCTCTACTGCAAGAATGAGCTTACAGAAACTTTATAACATTCCAATCCAATATCAGCAGCGTTCATTTTTAGGTGACACCAATATTGTTTATGCACAGTAGTAAGGTATATTGTTCTGATTCCCAAATATATATACACACACACACACCACTCCAACCACTTCAAAGATAACTAACCAGTTTACTACAGATACTAAGGCAACAATAGAAAGATCAGTGTGTTTTACATTATAGCATCTTTGGTTTAGCTCCACCTTTCCCTTCTCAACTACCAGAAATGCTTTGCTTTGTATCATTAGTTAAGTGCATAAAGACAATTAAAGACCAGTATTTTCCCAACTAGATGACTTAAGATCAAAGCCCCAGTTTCCAAGATTACACGCTGGCAGATATTACAGATTTCAGTAGAAACTATATTTTGAGAACCACTGAAAAAATAGTTTTAAAAAATGGCCTAAAAGCAAACTTTAGTGCCTGTCATTAGGCACTCTCAGTCAAACACACAGGCAAGCGTTCCAAGTTGCTAACACTTCACACTTTCAGGTTTTCTATCAGAAAGGTAACACCAAGCAACCCAAAACTTTGTTCACAACAGCTGCCTAACATTGCTTTAAAGATTAAATGAAGCATTAACATAGAAAGGAAGGGTTTGTCTCACACCATGTTATTAGCACTACATTTACTGCAACTGACAACTAGATGTTATTGCAACACAAACAGTTATCTAAGGCTTGATTTCAGCTCCTGTGAGTTCCCACCCTGGCAGCTCCACAGAAAACAGTTGCATATGCAAGATGCCCACCACTAGCCAGAGATCTGCAATAAAAACATATTTATAGAGAGGAACACTCAGCAGAAGATTCAGATCCAATTAAGCTGTCACAGATATCACTACTATACAATTCCAGATGAGTTTCAAGAACTATTTAACCCATTTTTGATCTTGTACTATAATCCTATCAAAAACAAATTAAAGAAATATGGAAGTAATTTGCTTTTAATTAACACTTACATTTAAAAATTGAGTCAGCATTGCAGTTAAAGTGAAGAAGCCTTGGCATAGGGGGGAATCAATCTTAACAACCCCCTCGTGCTTGTTCAGTGAATTTAATCTCATTGCACAGGTTTGTACCCACTTTGAACAACCTTAACATCTCAATGCAAAAATCACTTCTATAAACCCTGTTCCACTATAACCCTCAAAGCCATGCTGTAATTAAGAAAAGGACTCTCAGGACATGGTTTGATGACACAAACCACCAGCAACAGAAACAGCTAAGTCATCCTCTTTGTCCACCTTTCCTGTCAGTGGTTTCTCATCCCACCCACTCTGCCCTCAGTTGTATCAACACACTGTTGTGACAGTCAATTACAAGCAGGAGCAAACTCTATTTAAAAAGCAAAAAACAACTATCTTGCATCTTCTCTAAGTCAGTAAACACCAATCCACTTTGCCTTGTGGCTCCAACCACTGTATTAGTCATCATAGCACAAACTAGGTTCTTGCTTTGCTTTTTGTCTCATAATTAATATTTCATTGCTTCCAAGCTGATTAAGAGTAATAAAAGATGAAGGTACTTCATGAAAATTGGTAGCTACCTGCAAAAAAGGCCTCAAAACTTTGTCTGAAGGCTCCCATAACCAAGTCCAGGGAGAACAGCCAGGGCCAGCTGAGAGCCCAGATCACAAGAAAGGCTCATGGTACAAGGTCAAGCCAAGAATTCAACACACAGGTCAGCTCCAGTGAGGATAACCAAGGTCAGATGCAGTCCAGTGATTGCTAAACTGGTCCATAGTGACAAGATCAGGGTGAGAAGTCAGTCTACAGGTCAGGAGCAGCAAGAACCCACAGCAGGCACAGACACCAGCACACTCACAGCTCAGGCAGGCAGGCCCTGGACTGAGCTTAAATGGGCTCCTGGGCCCATGGGGCGTGGGAGGGGTGGGATGGAGATCCCAGGTGAGGCCGCCCAGGGCCATTAAAGCCTGCCCTCAGGTTCTCACAATTATAAAAATAAGCCTCATCAAGACTCCTATCAGTCTGTCCAGGAAGGCAAAGAAATAAATCATGTCAGTAAGACCACCCTAATACTCCAAAACTCATCTTTCCGCACCAAAAATAAGCACATTCAGGAGGACATAGCTAACTTTTCTTCCTCTTGCTGATTGTTGTATGGATAAATAGGTGATTTCCATCTCCACGGTTATTAATCTGAATGACTCTTAAGCACTACTGTTCTCCCTAAGCTTTTGGTAGTTATTATATATGCATATATATATATGTATATGAAATGACTGTCATCTAACTCGGGCTCTCAGGCCCTAACTGAAGGGCCGACAAAATCAGCAAAAGTCTTTTCATTCACTTCAATAATATGCTTCAATATACTAAATGAAGCTAAAAGGAAGAATGGAAGAAAGGGAAGATATGTTGTGTAAGGTCTTCTTGAGGAACAGTCCTTGAAAATTTCCTAGTGTGAGATAAATAAAAAACTTGGGTTTTAACAGTGTGGAATTGAGTACTGATTGCTGTCCCTTGAAAGCAGTGCAGATTACATGGTTCTCAGGAGTAAAAGGAGTTGTTAAAGGAATAACTACAGCAGAGACTAGAGTATGCTGGAGGTGGTGTCAGGAAGAACTTATGATTTTTAACAGATTGAACTGTCTCCAGAACAGCTCTGGATCTAATGGAAAAATTTGTCTACGACAGTATGCATAAAGATCAGTTTACCTCATGTTTGTCCCACATCACTCAAACATAAAGCCAATTTTCTTCTGCATGAAACAGGATCTCTATTTGGTCCTTTCTGCTCTCCTGCCAGTGCTCTGACCAACGTAACCTCTGTTATTTGGGGTTTAAAAAAACTTAAAAGATAAACTCGACACTGGCAGTTCTGAAATCTGGATTCTGGGGACAGGTAAGACAGTTACCTGAATCACAGGAGCAGGTTAGCATTCATTACCTCATCACTCTCCTAATAGAAAAGCAGAAAACTAGCCTGTTTGGCATAGCAGAACATTTTGTCATTCTCTGGGCAAAAGGAGACTGAATTTAGCTGTGTAGCTTCCTGTAATAAAACATACAAAATTAAATTCCCACGAGTTTCTCACTGATATGTCCTCTAGGCAAAGCAGTTGCAGAGAGCACATGACAAGGCTACCAAACACTAAGAAGATCTCAATTGTTCTCAAGAGAGAGAAAATGCCTCAAGCCTCATGTGAGGATGAGCTGTTCCCTATCACCTTCTCTGATCCTCTACACCTCTTCTGGCACCATAAATTCCTAAGGCTCCTTCATCCCACTGGCGCCTCTGATAATCCCCTTTCTTCCAGTTGCGATACACAGGGTGCAAAAATTAGGGGTGGCAGCAGCAGTGGATACTGCCCAGGTGCCGTGGGAAGCCAACTGTGCACAGCAGCTTGCACAGCCTGCAGTCCCAGGCAAGTCTCACAGGCATTGACTCTCAAACCCAAATGTTTCAAAATGCCCCAGATGAATTTCTGTTCCTTCTGGGAATTTTCTGCCCTTTTAAACTATCTTCTTCTCTTCTGAATCCTTAAATAGGCTATAAATCCATTGCTAAGAAATGCTTCCTACTTCAGTTTGGTGTGAAGGTGTCTCCTTCCAACCTCATCATTCGCTTCCATACCTAACAGCAAGGTATATGCGATTACTTGCTGTATTATTTGCCTTTAATTTAATTAACTTGAAAAATAAAGCAAAACCTTCCTGACTAAAAGATCTTTCAATCCATTCAACCCTTTACCCAACCTTACCTAGCTTCTACTTCAGTAATGGGTTTATATCCTGCATCTGTCAGCTGCCAGAGTGAAAACTTTGACTATTTGTGAAGACATACAGTGTCATACTGGTTCATAATTCTCTGCTCTCAGCTGTGCAATGTACCCGCAAGGAGAATACTCCTCCAGGTCCACCAGAACATCCTCAGAGAGCTAAGACCTCTGCCTACCTTCAAAAAGGAAACGGAAGGCAATAAGAAAGTCCATATTCCTACAGAGTCCAAAGACTTTATTAATAGATAGAAAGGTCTGTTAGTTAAGATTTATACATTCACTTTATTTCATTAGCGAGAAAAAAATGTTTCACTCTGTCATTTATATCCCAATACCAGTGTTACAGGCAGAAAGGCCTTCAAATAGATAACGTCTTTCCATTAGATTTTTTAACCATGATTCATAGGACAGTACTGTTGCCAGGCACATGTCTTAATGGAAATGGAAAACAAGTTAGCTTGAGAATGGCCATGTCTATTCTGGGTTCAAATAAGTTTAAGTGACTTTTCTTCACAGAGTAGTTTTAAAATGATCGCTGCCTTTTTTTTCGGGGAAATCAGTAGGCAGCTTCTTTAACTTCTAGTCAACTAACTTGAGCACAGTACTATATGGAGATGTATTTGTACCTTCCAGTAACTGGTGAAATCGTGAATCTGTTATATAGAAGAATTTTTATATTAATTCTAAATGAGATAGGAGCATGCAAAGATATTTTGAGAAAGAAAATCCATTAGATGAAGGAGCTGTTTTCCCACAACATGCAAACATTTAAATAACTTTGACATTTTTGTCTCAGGTCAGACTGGATCCTCTATCTTTCTCCATCTTCCTTGTTTCAATGATTCATTTATTTAGGAATTTTATTTACTGTCCAATAAATATTTACTGTACCGGAAGCTAAAATACACCCAGATTAGTGTGTTGTGCTAAATAATGGTCAATGTCCTCGTTGTTTTCAAAGACCAGTGTCCAAATAAAAGTACTGCAGAGTTAAGTTGAAGACATAGTTATAACGATGTAGTTATATGGAAGAAGGCAATGTAGAGAAAAAACCTTCCTGCAGAAATTTAGATCGTGAAAAAGGTGACTTAAGTCCATCTACCCAAGACAGTGTTAGTTAACTGGAGGCAAGGAAAAAAAAAACCAAAAACACACACCACCCAGAAAAATAACTTGGTTTTCTTGTTCCAAGGCATTCCAAAACCATGCGTCCTTGGAACAGTCTGAATAACAAATCCCCCTTGTACAAAGCTTTTCTGGCACCCTGGTCCAGGTCTGCTCCTGCTCTCTCAGCTAATGCTGCACTCACATTCTTTTAGCCCCTCACATTACTAAATATATGACTTCCATTTACAAAAGCAAAATCTCATTTGCGCAATTTTTTTCTACCTGCTGGAATGTGTCAGGGCCCTGAGAGCACCAACAGGTCCTAATTGCCCTCATCAACATCATCTGGGGCCTCCACCCACGCACTGTCATCCCACTGGCCCAGGAACTGCATTTAAGCTCCAGGCCTTGCTCTAAGTCCTTGTCTGAGCTGTACACAACCTAGTGCTTTACTGCTCCTGTCTTACTCTCAGACCTACCTTACTGTCTGGGATTTGTGCCATGACCAGTAGGCCTGCTCTGCTCTCTTGTTCAGATACTGGAGGACTGCAGCCTTTGCTGGAAAGGACAGTGCCCCCCTTCCCTTGCACAGCATCCTGTTCTTGCTTCTCCCTGACAGCGTGCTTGGTGAGTAATGTATAAGAAAAGCAACTTGTTGTAAAGGGATTGAGCTGAAAAACAATGAAATTCTCCCAAACAAAAGGGGGCTGAGGAAAGATGTAACCACAAATCTCTCCAGGTAACCTGAGCAGTCAGAGAAGGAAGAATCTAGTCAGGGTTGCCACTTTGCTCATTACTGGAGCTAAAGCCACAGCTGGAATCCTTCAGTGGGCTCTGCTCTATGTACTGACACTTTCAGCTACTCAAGGTGCATGCCTGCTGATAGCTTGTGAGAGGAAGCAGTTGCTTAATAAACAAGCTGCACCTAAACAGTAGATAGAGTTTCTAGATCCTTTGGGAAACCTCTATTTTGCTATGGGTCTGTGTTGCTCAGTTTGGCCCTTACACAATATAAGCTTTTAAGTGTTACTGTATTTACTTATTTGTAATATGTATGGAACTAACAGTCTGTATCCCTAACCATGTCTAAAATGTCACTTACAAACATGAAAGATGTGATCTTTCATTGCATCTGTTATTCTTTAACTCTCATCCTTGTGACCATTCTCAAAAAAAATCACCTTCCAGCTCTTATAGTTTTATCAGAATGCAATTGCTTTCTGTGACTCAGAAACTGAACGATATAAAAGGATAGAGTTCTGTAATCTCAACTCCTATGCTCTGATCTTTGGTTCAAAACCAGATTAGGGATATTTATTCTAGATGCCATAGATTCATTACCTGGGCTTAAAAGAAATCTTTCTAATTTGTATTTTAAGTATGTAGCATCTTGCAGACAAAGCAGCTGAGGGAACTGGGGATGTTTAGTTTGGAGAAAAGGAGGCTGAGGGGAGACCTTATTGCTCTCTACAACTCCCTGAAAGGAGGTTGTAGAGAGATGGGGGTCGGTCTCTTGTCCCTAGTAACAGGCGACAGAACAAGAGGAAATGGCCTCAAGTTGTGCCAGGGGAGGTTTAGATTGGACATTCGTAAAAATTTCTTCCCCGAAAGGGTTGTTGGGCATTGGAACAGGCTGCCCAGGGAGGTGGTGGAGTCACCATCCCTGGAGGGATTCAGAAGACGTTTAGATGTGGCCCTAAGGGATATGATTTAGTGGGGGACTTGGTAGTGCTGGGTTAATGGTTGGACCTGATGATCTTGGAGGTCTCTTCCAACCAGAACAATTCTATAGGCAAACTAAAATAAAACCTGTTCAAAGAAGCTTAAATAAGCCTGCCCATAGATGTACTTTGTTACTAGTGCTTGTAGCATGTGCCATGAATTTAGCATGTTAAATACACAAGTGATTCAGTCACATGCCAGGGCAGGCTTTTTCCAGCCAGTATGATACACACAGGATACCACAAAGACTTAGTATACGCTGGTTTCAAAGTAAAACACCACAAACTCCCAATAGGAACGAAAAGGTCAGTTCTGATCTAGGTAACATCAGTGATAACCTAGAACAGTCACCGTATGCTTACTGCAGATTGAAAAATAATGTAATGATGTACCGAACTTCTGCACCATAATTTCTTATGGTTTCTGAAAGTTGCCTTCAGATCCTGTCCAGAGTCTACCCAGAAACCAGAAGAGGAATCAGTGATTCATTCCCAGTTCCAAGAACTGACCTGCATACCATTTCTAGGTAATGAACTGAGAACACTGACCCCCACAATGACTGAAAGAATTAGAATGCTTATTCCAGAGAGGAAGGGGCTGAGGCATGATAATGAATTTAAAAACATAAAAGGCTGCTGCAGAGCTATACGCAGACCAGATAGGGCAGGATGCAGCACTGTAAAATTAGTGACGTCTAAGTGGGGCATTTGGGAAAACTTTCTTGGAAAGCAGCTGACCCGTGTAATAGATGGCCTGGAATAAACTGCCTGAGGAGGCCTTGTAGTCCCTGTCACAGAGGATTGTTGAAGACGGGTTGTATAAACATCTTCAGTGGAAGATAGATCTATGGATCTGTCTAGGACTATGTGGATGGATCCACCTTCCGATTGCTGCTCTAAAGCCTGCTTGGGCGGGGGAAAGTGAGGTGCTAGGATCAAATAATGAGGAACAGGTATCTTCTGATCTTGCCCTTTGACTATATTGCTACTTTAATAGCAGATGTGCTTCTCTGAACTTCTCAGACTTGTAGTCAAAGTATTGTCCTTTACACTGGTGACGCTGGCATCAGCACCCTGGTAACTCTCTACAAAGAAGCCATCATCAAGCTTTGTGTTGACTAATAACAGTACCTTGGTAACTGCAGAATCACAGAATGGCCAGGGTTGGAAGGGACCTCTGGAGATCTAGTCCAACCCCCCTGCCAGAGTAGGGTCACCCAGAGCAGGCTGCACAGGACGGTGTCCAGGCGGGTTTTGAATATCTCCAGAGAAGGAGACTCCACACCCTCCCTGGCCAGCCTGTTCCAGTGCTCTGTCACCCTCACAGTGACAGCAACTTTCAAAATTGCAGACAGGTACAGAAGTCTCTCAGAGGCTTCAGCAAACTTCCAGTTCTTTGCATTAACTATGAATCTTAGTTACAGAACACAAAAAATTCCCTTACTGTCACTTTCAACATCAGTTGCATTTGCTGAATATCAGGCTATCAGATTTGAACATTAATAGAAAGAAGTCAATTTTTGTATGCTTTTGGTGTTGGTATTTTTTGTCAATGGCAAGGCATGTTCCCAGTACACATACAATGTTATACAAGCAATTCTCAACTGTGGAGTGCGGCTTGAGAGAGAAATAAGAGTATTTGTTTAACAGTTTTCAAGAGTAGCCTATAACCCATGAGAGGTCATGCAGAGATGCATCTGGAAATGTAGGCAAGCAGTTCTTCTGACATTCCTATAGACAAAGCTGGCTTAAGAAAATTCGGAAGGTGCCTTGTTGTGCCTACCTCTACATCAGTCCAAGACAACTACAGTGGAAGAAACAGCACAACCAGTATACATCTACTAGAGCTTCTTGGTTTGGTTCTACATCCTGCTCTTTCCACTTTTACTGAAGCACATGTTGATTGGGAACTGACAGAAGAGAATAAGGAGCTAGGAGAACCGTAAAAAGGGACAAGCCAACATAGCAGGCTAGGAAGACTTTAAAAGAAATACCCTTCCATAAATGTCTGGATTGGCAAGACTACTTTTATCAGGGAAAAGGAAGAAAATATCTCGGGCTGAGAATTCAATTGCAGGATGAGTCTTGGTGAAAGCTTAGCTATTATATTTGTCCTGCAGCAAGAATAAGCAAGAACCTAGAGATGAGTCTAAACCCCAAGTGAGACCTTTGACAAGTAGGACAATGATCTCCACAGGGACTTAGATAAAATGACTTGCAGAAGGAGGGAGAAAATTGGGCCCTGCTTTTACTGTAAAGGTGGCTGAACACTGGTATAGGTTGTGCAGAGAAGTTGTGGAGCCTCCATTCTTGGATATATTTAAAACCTAACTGAACATGGTCCTGGGCAACATGGTCTAGCTGGCCCTGCTTTAAGCAGGGGGGTTGGACTAGATAGTCTCCAGAGGCCCTCTTCAACCTCAAATATTCTGTTCAGCCACACTGGATTTAACACAACGTTAAATTATCCACAGGTATAAATTTTAGCCAAGGCTCTCTTCTGGATAGAAGACAGAACTAAAAAGGTAGATTTCTTAGTCCTCAACAAATGATGGTGGATAATTTCATATATGAATCAGAGCAAAAAAATGGGGCAGAGAAGAGGCATTTGGGCCTCCCACATACAGAAAACTGGAGAGAGGATTTGGAAGAACTTCCAAAGATACACCAAGGGGAATGATCAGAGGGAGGGTAGACAACCAGGAAATCACTGGAGTCAAGGGAGCAGGAGGTTTCAAAACTGTTTCAGCATGGTTGGGGATCGTGAGGATGAAGTACGACTCTTGACTGAGTGTTTGTTGTAGACTTTGGCAAGAACAACTATCGACTCAGGAAATAGCTCACATTTTTTACTTTAGTTAAGTGCTAACTAAAATATTAAAGCAATGCTTTGTTTGTTTTTAAAAAAAAAAATCACAAATCATCTTTTATAGTTCAAGTTCTTCCTACACACAGAAGTTTCTGGGTAAAGTTTCTGAAAGCACTTAAGTCCCTTGGATGCTTCTAAAAAAGCTCATCTCCATTGCTTTGCACTGTCAGTATTTCAGACAGCTGAACACTTAATCTGGTCCAGACATTCCTGGCTAACTGAAAGCATGATTGCAGCACATCTCTGGTGCAACTCACTTGAAAACGCCAACAGGTTTTTGCACTTATTCCCATTCTTGACTAAATCTTATTCTGTTACTGCTGCTCTCCAGCCTTCACCGCTAATGGTTTGCTGTCCTTCAGAGCTGAAGGACAGTTATATAAAGGTCTCCATGGCTCTTGCCTCATAGTATCAAGTGGGAATTTATCCAAGGTGCTTAGTTTCCTAAATAATTAGGAACAGAACAGACTATAATGGAACAATATAAAGGACTTTTAATGCCAGGGATAAGTGCCAAAATCACTCTGGAAGAGAGTGTTCATGTTAAGATTTCCTGGGACAGTTTGGTTTTATTTATTAACTGTAGGAATTTTTTCCTCGTGCCAACACTGATGTGTGATCATAATATGTAAAAATCTACTTTCTAAAATCTGGTGAAGTTCCAGGAAAGGGCTATACAAGTTCCATGTATAAACTGAAGATGGAATCCATATTCGGTCCTGATTTAAAAATGTTCAGCTAGCACTGAATTCAGTGGGATCCATAATGACTGGAGGTTTACCCTCTGTATCCACTGCAGAACTGCAACTGGTATGGACAGATCCACATGTTTGTTAGAGGTTTATATTTATACTTTTCTTCATTTGTGCTGGTAGCTCATTTGATATAGCTTGGACTGGCTTTTCAGAGAGCCTGAGGACTCGCAATACAAAACAGAGCTGCAAACTGTTAGCTACAAAGAGAAGAGAGAGCTTGTGACTTCTCTTGAAGAGCTGAGGATCCAATAATCCAGAAGTTCCTGCTGAAAAAATATGGCCTGAAGATGTGAAGCAGTGGTTAATATAATCAGTCACATGAAGAAAGTCTTGCTTGGTGGACTGAGCATGGGGTGCAGAAAGGCCCGGAGTAGCTTTGGTCTTCCCTACTCTCGGGAGCTCAGGTCTTGATCTCACAATGCACCTCCTGAATCCCACAGCCCTCCTTAGGCAGATTAGGGACACATTCAAATAACCTACTAGACTGGAGCCAGAATGTACAGCACTATGTAATCAAGCCCAGAAATTTACTTTAATACTAACCTGGCTCAGTTGTGATTGGAAATAATCTCTGTGTGGATACTGTTCAGAAGTGGTTTGGACACTGCCCCTGCTAGCTGTTTGGCAGAGGTGAAACCCTTTTTTCTATACAACCCCTTTCAGTTCAGTGAGGCTTTGCCACTTATGTCCCCCATAACCCAAATTCTGGTTTTAAATCCTTTTTGCATTGCTCTCTGGGAACAAAGGAGGGTAACAAAACTCTTCCTTGCGCCTGCGCTATGTTTTTGGCAGGCTTCTTTGTAATAGTGGGGTCTTGCACTGCCCCC
Source organism: Phoenicopterus ruber ruber (assembly GCA_009819775.1). NCBI lineage: Eukaryota > Metazoa > Chordata > Aves > Phoenicopteriformes > Phoenicopteridae > Phoenicopterus > Phoenicopterus ruber. Next base: position 3,382,674 of record CM020227.1, read on the forward strand.
TCCTCTCCATCTTCCCTAGGTCTGTGCATCCTGACTGACCTCAATGCAAAATGTCTTTAACATTTTGAAAATCATAATTGCTGAGTCCCTGTTCTTTTTCTTTGCTTATCCTTTGATCACTGTCCTTACAGGATTATGCATGGGAACAGAGAGATTTGGTGCTGTGCTTAATTATTGTTCCTTTTAATGGACAAAGGCCATTCATTATGCTTTTCTATTGAGTAAGTTCACCACATTTCCAAATGCTCTCTAAAACCACGATTAAATTGATAAATAACCCCTGATAACACTCAAAATTATTGAAGTGTAACAGGATCACTTTTAAGATAGCATAAAAATGCTGATTTACAGATTTGAATTTAAAGTTACAGAGCTTTTTCTCTGTTTCTAAGGAACAAAAATTTCAGGGAAACGTTTTTCATTGAAATCCCAATATTTATTGTGAATTAGAAACCATTTTGGTCAGGCCTATCAGCCACATGGCAACATTTATCCAAATAATGCAGCAGTGACCTCTGCTGCACGCCTGATGCTATTTCATACTTGTTCTGCTAAATTAAACCTCCTATTAATACTCCTTCAGATAAGTTAAAACAACATTTTTTTTCAAAAGCAAGTATACTTGCCTCAAGGTAAGAGCATTCATCTTTTTACTAATAAAGAGGAGGGCTTCAAACCACAGAAGATTATTTTTCAAGTTACTGGCATGAAGATACCACAACTTATTTTGAATGCTTTCATTGGTTATCAAGAATTGTATTAGCATTAAATGAACCTTGAACTACCCTGATAAAAATATTCCTGATAATGTTACTGGGAAGGAACCTGAGGCATAAGCCACTGGGTGATGTGACCATAGTCACACCCAAAATCAATGACATGGGCATCAAGTTCAGGGAAAAACATGATTTCAAGCCCTATTCTTTAATCACAAGATCATCCTTATCTTTTCTGTGCTGGATTAGCAGCATATCAGGCAACTGTAAATGGCATGTGTCATGCCTGTACATTATGCTCCACACCATCCATGTGACAAGGAAAAGCAATACAAATGGGAAAAAAGACAGGATGCTTGTTTTCAGCTCTTGACTCTACTTGATCATATGAGAGCACAAATGCCACAAAATGCCATAAGCCTCTTGATTTGATCTTAATGAAGAAGTACTGAGCAACCATAAATTCTGCTAAGTCAGCAGGAGCAACATGTAAAACGTTGTCCTTCCCCTTTCCTCCCACCACTAAATCTTTCCTCTCCACTCAGTCCTCCAAGGGACCAGGACCTGTCCCTGAATTGCATACATGAGGAATTTGAGTCTGGCCCCCGCAACAGTCCAACATTAGTGCACACTGACCAGTCCAAAAAAGTTAAAGCTGGCATGGAGCAAAGCTGTGTGATGCCACGCTGCCTCTGTGTGGTGAAACAAGGCTGGAGCAAGCAGCAAACTTTCACTCAAACCCTCCAGCCATAAGCAGAAAGCTTCCTGGTAACGTTGTGAAGTTATGACTCATTTACTACTGCCAATTCAGCTGATAACAGGAGTAAAGAGAGTTTTCAAAACTTGAATCTCAGATGTGCGAAGGCAAAGGACAGTGAGCAAGTGTAGCAAGCTGGCTTGCTGGTGGTGTCAGTGAAACACCGATGGCAGCTGTGGATTAAGATTGCATCTATGGATGTCCTCAGGAGATCATTGGAAGGGTAGGATTTATGAAGTATGAGGGCTCTGACTTCTCAACTTAGACTACTGAGCATCCAGGACTGCTATAAAGATCCCTATTTGTACATCAGTATCAGGAAATTACGGAAAAAATACAAGGGTTTTAAAAGAATATCAAACAAAAGCTAGTGCAACATGCTGTACTGCTGACCAAATGCAGCTGTTCTCAAAATACTTAACACAAATTCCACAAGTTCTGCTGAGAAGAACATGGCAAACTGTTCTGCCCTCAAATCAGGCTTTGCTGAAAGAAAGAAAAACCACAGACCTTCAAAAGAATATACTGAATGACATGCTAAAAGAGCCCAGTCTTCTTGCCCAGAGGCAAAAGGTACGTAGATGTGTCTAATCATATGGGCTTGACTACAGGCAACAGCACAGTGATGACAATTTAAAAAGAAGCAGATGAACCCTGATCTATCCCAGTAGCTTGTTTTTGGATAATCTGGCTGTATTTTTGTTAGCGCTATGCATACACACATGTCCACACTGTTTCAGATTGTAAAACCTCTCTATATCATTCAGCTTAATCCCGTAGCTCCTATGTTCATTTTAATCCCATAGCTCCTATATTGCCTCTTCTAAAAGGTATCTAGTTATTGTCTGAATAAATCAAATGTGCCTGTATAAATCTGTATAAACCTGTTTGGTTTTATTCCCATGGTCAATCACACTCAGTGTTAAAAAGGTGTGCCTCTATTTCACGCTGCCTGTTTGTTCATTACTGTGTCCTTGCTTTTTCTGTAAAAGTTTATCATCTGCTCCATTTTCCTTCCTCGCGGTAGAACTTAAAACCTGTAAACAAGTTATTTCTCGGTCTCTTTTTGATAAATGAAACGTACAACATTCTCTAGTGTCTTGCTATGAGGTGTTTTTGCCAACCCTCAAGTTTTCTGGCAGTCATTCATTTCCTCTTTCCAGTTTTTCAACATTCTTTTCAGAGATGTGCTGGAGCTGTGTGCAGATTTCTTGCCTTGCTGGTGCTCTCTACACAAACATCACCACCCTGTTTCTATCTCCTTTGGCCCCGTTTCAGTTTTAGAGGTACTGCTTTCCAGGATAAGTCTTATTGTCTAGGCTAGCGTGCTTTTCTTTGCTCCATGATGTATCAGCTTCAGCCGTACCTTTACAAAAAATGCATTTTGCTGGAATGAGCCCAGCAAGCAAACAATCTAGTTCTCTTCTGTACTGCTTTTTAATATTATACCATTTTTTGCATCAATCACAAAAGTTTATCATATTTCACCTTTACTCTCAGATTTGATGATAAGGTTATTAGGTCCTCTACAAACCACCGTGAAGCCCTACTAGTGATAAAGCTAATAAATGGTAGTTGTCTCCAACAATTCTTAGGTTTTCCTGTAAACTAGCTCATCATCAACTTCATGTCTACTTAACATTTGTAAAATGCCTGTTTACTTTTGTAAAACTTTTCATTTCAAATGTCATGGCATACTAAAGCTTTTAACAAAACTGTTTGTTATATCAATGCAGCTATCCTCTGAACTTGTAATCTCAAAGAATAAAGTTAGTTTTCTCGGAAATAAATATTTGCTATCAAAATATGTTAGCTGACATTATGTTCTGATTACTTCTCAGCTGAATCTTGTCTACGCTTTCCTAGGATTTTGCTCAAAACTTATGTGAAGCAAACTCATCGGCATTTCCTCTCTGAATCCTGAGAACCAGGATTCTCCTTTTGTAAATCCTGGCACTAACGCTCTTCTGGTTTCACAAAATTCTGCAAATTTTACAAAACATTTAATGCCTGCAACATATTTCATGTTGGAGCCAAGTAATAATCTGGATTCATACATTTAGAATGCTTTGTACTTCTGCCATATTGGCACTACATTTGTAACATTCCTTGGAGCTAAGTGTAAAAATATCCCAAGAAGCTGGGATCAATTAGATTATCTTAAGGATACCAAGCAAATACATACTCGGTACCAGTAAGTACATCTATTCACTTAGCATTCCTGAATGTTGTCCTCTAAATGAGATTCAAATGTGCCTGCAAAGTTTGCTAGATCCATGGAATGATCTCCTATCATGACTGGTGTCAGGGTGGTGTTCATAGCAGCAACTGTGATACCATCCCTTCTCCAGGAGTAATATATAAATTGGTGGCTTTTCAGCTTGTATCTTTCATCTATGAACTCAGTAAGTTTTATCTGATTGACTTTTTGAAAATACACTAAATCTTTCTGGAGACAACAAATGAATTATCACTAGTACTCTAAGATTTGGCAAAACTAAGTATCTGGAGACAAGAGAGCTCTTTAGGGGCTTTTTTGAGAACTTTTGGTTGGAAGTGATTCATAGTCAAATGAAAGATATTTCTTACAACTGATGATGTTTAATAGTCTCTATGGTTACTTTAGGATTAAAGTGTTTTTTAATCCTCAGCTTATACAAGCAATCAGATTCCTGCTTTTGTCATCAATATGCAATAATTGATTTATACAGAGTTTTTAGTACTGATTTCTGAATTACAAATAATTGTACCACCATCATCTAAGAAGGAGCTATTGTTAAAATGAGACAGTGTCCTGGTTTCAGCCAGGAGTACGTGGAGTACTTAGCTTCTACCACCACAAGTAAGCAGTAGTCAGTAGACATTTGTGGGTGATCACTGTATGACTGCATAGAGAGCTTCATCAACAGGGTAATCCTTCTCCATCTGCCAAGCAGCATTGAGGCCTGAAGACAGGTTTTGTAGAAAGTCACACGCAGTGTCTTCTGAACACCATTCTCAACGTCAAGCCTGATTCTAGTCATGACTTTTGTGATTTTACATGCTGACCAGACCTACTATTGAGCACAAGAACAAAGTCTTCATCTTCTAAAGTCTCTAGCAGACTGTAATGTGTTAACTCCTAGTTTAGGAGGCAGCTAGCTCATATGAAGCCTGTTAGAGACTATTTACAGAAACTTGTTTTCTTCTGATACTTTCCTCATGGCTTTCTACCTGCTAATGAAGTTCCTCTAAATAAATTGTGACGGTTTCCTCTAGAAGGATACCGCAGACATGAAACTTGCAATGGCTGTGAAAGAGTCCCTGTGCTAAAAGAAAGAAAACTTATTCACCAGTCTGTCAAAACATGTTTTTTTGGGGGTAGCGTCACCAAAAAGAGAAGGGAGAAGACACTTAGAGCACTAGAATTAGAGACTTTTTCAGGAGAGAGAACAATATTAAATTCTGTAGCTTTGATCAATAGCTCATCAGAACTGCATGAAAGCAGCATTAGAGCATACAATACTATTAAAATTATTCTTTTTAAGATTAGTGTTAGACATTCAGAAACAGATCCTACCAAAGCCTACCAAACAATTACAGATCAAAAATTCATTATAGCCTAATAAATCCACATTAAACCCTTTTATACAAACTCAGTACTTTCAAAGGAGCTAGCTATAAGGGAAGATAGGCTATGACTACTGGAATTTATCTTTGTCAGGGCCCTGAGAGCACCAATAGTCCTTGATCGTCCTCATCAGCACCATCTGGGACCTCTACCCACACACTGTCTGCCCGTTGGCCCAGGAACTGCATTTAAGGTCAGGCCTTTGCTGGTGTTTCTGCTCTGAGCTACCTTGTTGGTGTGTTTGGGTTCAGCCTGGTACCTTGCTAATTGGGATTTGCCCTTAGACCTGCCTCTTTGCTCAGGGCTTGCATGTTGACTAGCAGGCCTGCTCTGTTCTGCTCTACTTGCTTGGGTGCTGCAGTCTTTGCTGGTAAGGACATAGTCCCTGCCTGTGCCCTGTCCCCTCTGGCTCCTGCTCACCTTCCCTTGCAGAGCAGCCCACTCTTGCAGCTCTCTGATGACTAATAATCATGAATGTTGACTAAGAGGAGCAACACAGTAACTTTCTTTTGGTTAAACAAACATTCTAATGGATATAGAATAACATCAATACAGGATAAATCATTATGGTAGCCTTTCTCTTATAGTTTGTTTCTCTGTGAACAAAAGAAGTAGAAACAAGCCCATGTGAAGGCAAGTGAGACAAAGAGCAGCTGGGATGGACAGAATTGAAAACTTACTTGAATTATCAGTAGTAGCATTGGTGTTGAAACTAATATAGCATGATTTTCTGAAGACTTGCATGTTGTGGTTAATTTTTTTTTAATTCAGGTATATTGAAGCTGCAGCATGAACCTAGTGACAAGTAGAGTCTTTAGAGACTCGTAAGAACTTACCTCTTGCTGCAGCACTGCTGATTGATCTTCATGTGTTCTCTCTCTCTTCTAACAAGCTCCTTATTTTCAAGCAACTTTGGGAAGTCGGTATTTTTGGGAATCTTCTTCCTGAGTAAAACATAGTTCAGACTTTTAAAATTATTACAATGCTGTGGTATGACAGCTTTAGCATTGGGTTCCTTGTAGAGCAAGCTTTAGGAAGCTCATGAACTCTTGCTTATGAATTCTGAGAATTCAGTTATACTTAGAATCGCCATCAATAAACTGTGACATCTAATGGTGGGACTTAATTAATATTTCTGTCTTTCATTGTTGTCAGCCTTTCTGATTGCTTCATTCACTCTTATTTTCATCTATGGTATGCTTATAATATGTGTATCACAACATGACAGTGTAGAGACACTCTACTGCGCTTTCTGAAAGTGTCAGGAACTCAGCCTTTACCCCCACTACAGGAGCATAGTGAAGTTGCTAGTTGTGCTATACCTCATCTGACTTAACAACGCAGTTCCAATCGTTTTTTACTCTATTAAAGATGTAGGACAGGAAAGTTAAGCAACTGCTCTCTGCAGGCAAGCAAGAAAAGGCAGTGATGAAACTCATGTGAGCCTCTGACCCTAGCTTCCTCATGATTTTGTGGGGAGGAAAAACCCCTTAGATAACCTTAATTTTGGTTATCTGATTGTCCTGGTTTTGGCCAGGATGGAGCTAATTTTCTTCTCCGTAGCTACTGTGTTTTGGATGTTGTATGGGATTTGGTATGTGAAGAATGTTGATAATATACTGATGTTATTAGTTGCTGCTAAGCAATCAAGGATGTTTTTGGGCTTCCCAGGTTTTGCTAATGTGCAGGTGCAAAACCCTGGGGGGGGGAATAGCTGGTATAGTTGATCCAAACTGCTCAAAGAGAGTATTCTATACCTTTGATGTCTTGCACAGTATATAGTGGGAGTGGGCCGGGCCACCTTTTTGTTCATTCATGCTTTCGTTCGTTTAGCTGTTTGTTCGCTCGCTCCCTCTGGAACTTGCAGTTCTGAGATCACTGCTAGGGAATGTTGCTGCTCTGCGATCGCGGCTTGGGACAGGCTGTATCGGTCATCGAGTGGTGAGAAATGGTGCATCATTTGTTTTATATATTCTATTATAATTTTTTAATGATCATTATTAATATATAACATTATTATTATCTTTGCTGTCCTGGTGAACTGTTTTTATCTCAACCCATGAGTTTTCCTTTCTCTCCAACTCTCCTCCCCACCCCACTGGGGAGGGGGGGAGTGAGCGAGCGGCTGTGTGGTATTCGGTCACCGGCTGGGGTTAAACAATGACACTGATGAAACCACATTTAACAACTCAAACACTCAAATTAGGCTGACAGGCCCATTTTACCTATTTATTATGTATTAATGACAACAGGTACTATATGTAATTTAAAACTTAAACATTTAGAAATTGATAAAGTTAAAGTTTAGCTGAACCCTTCCAAGCTAACTGTCTGTATCTTACTCTATGGTCTGGAGAAAGTAAGCACAGAAAAAGAATATATATCTCTTCTAAACACCACCATATCACTGGAAAGTCAAAAGCACAAGACTAGATAAAATTCAGGATGCTAGTATAATATTTTTAAATATATATGGCTATAATATTTAATAACTAATAAGTTATGAGTCTGATCTTTTTGATGGCTCTGCTCTCTAATATTGTTTAAACAAGACAGCAGTTAGTGATGCAAGTGCATATATGAACCTGAGCCAACTGTGGAAATCCCCATTTTAGAAGATATTAATAGTCTTTAGAATCAAGACTAGAAGGCAAAGTTGTGGGGTTTTTTGTTTTTGTGGGTTTTTTTAAGAAAACAAAACCCCCTTAGTTGCTTAACCATGAATATGCCTGTATTTATCTCATTATTTTTATTACAATGTTGTTTGCAGGTATCACTTTTCACTTGGGAGGTAACAACAGACAGGTTCCTGGAAACAGGCCGTCTGAGTAAAAGCAAGCAATTTAAGCAGTGCTATTTTTCTTGCTATTAAATTTGAACGTTATGCACATAATAAAACTACTGTAGAGAAAATAATCTCAAATGGGCCTTGCCCCTCCTCTTGATGTCTCTTGAAATAAATTTCATCTCCTCCAACCTTCTAACCTGAATGTGGATGTAGCTAACCAGACTCACTAGAAGTCCCTCGTCATATATAATAAAATGCACCAGATTGTAGCAAGTGTTTTCCATACCAAGATTTAAAGTATTTGACAGCTTTGTGTGGCAGCCCTAGCAAAAGAGCTAAAAAACCCCCCACAGTTTATTGTTCTTAGTGGAGATTTTTCCTAACTTTTCATCAGTTCAAAGCTAATAACAATGTTAAGCAGTTGAAAATGTTTAATGTCGCATCCTTTCTTAGAACTACATTTCACAGGTATTTTGCAGAAAGGTTTTTTCAAAGAATCATGAGAACTGCATTCAAGCTGTGCTTATAGGACCATGTCCAGCTGGGTTTTAAACATCTCTAAGGATGGAGACTTCAACCTCTCTGGACAACATGTGCCAGTGTTAAATCACCTTTATAGTGTTTTCCTATGTTTAAACAGAGTTTCCTGTATTTCAATTTCTGCCCGTTGCCTTTTGTCCTTTCACTGGGCAACATTAAGAGTCTTGCTCCCTCTTCTTGACTCCCTCCCCTCTAGTATTTATATACATCAGTAAGATCCCTCTGAGCCTTATCTCAAATCTAAGCAATCTCTACTCTCTCTGCCTCTCCTCTTATGTCAGATACTCCAATTACTTAATTATCTAATCATCTTCCTGACCCTTTGCTAGACTCACTCCAGTATGTCCATGTCTGTCTTGTACTGGGAAGCCCAGAACTGGGGATGCAATTCCAGATGTGGTCTCACCAGTGCTGAGCAAGATCTCCTTTGACCTACTGGCAACGTTCTGCCTAAGGCAGCTCAGGATGCCGCTTGTGCTTCTTTGCCATAAAGCACATTGCTGGCTCACATTCAGCTGCTTATCTACTAAGGACCTCAAGGTCCTCTTCTGCAAAGCTGCTTTCCAGCTGGTTGGCCCCCAGCATGTACTGGTGCCTGGGGTTATTCCTCCCGGGTGTGGAACTTGGCATTTTCCTTTGAACTTCATGGGACTCCCGTTTGCTCATTCCTTCATCCTGTTTCGTTGCTTCTGAGTGGCAGCACAACCATTACCCATTAATCCAGAGAGTCACTAAATTTGGTATATAGATTGCCAAATGTATGCTGTTATACTTTGCTTTAAGAGAAAATATTTTCTGGAAATGTGCAAACCATTGTGGAAATATACTTAATGCCAGCTGCTGCTCAGTTGTGAATCTGAGCCTACATCTGGCATCTACATAAGCTGGAAAGACCACGGTTTTTCCCTAAGCCTGCCAGTGTTAGGGGTCATCAGCCTCTCTTGCACAATTTCTAAATGTTTCCTTTTTATTTTTTTCCATACAGCTGCCTATTTTGCTACTTGCTTTCCTGTACTACTGAAGCCAAAAGGAAGTGGGTGTATATGCCATTCAGGACATGGATAAGCCTTGGTGGTTTTTTTGTCTCTTGCAGTACAAAGGGGGAATTTGCAACAGGTCACTTCTTCTTGTTGCTACTTCCTGGAAAGAACAAAATAGAACCAAGTCCACCCCATACAGCCTGATTTCACTCATGCCACACTGCTATTTTCAGCTTTAAAAAGCCAAAGGCAAAAAAGTACTTAAGGTGGTATTATTAGAACAGTTTACGTTTCAGTTAAATTCATTTGCCTGCATTAAAATGGATAATTAAATAACTGACAAGTCAAAGTCAGAATATCAGTCCCAAAATAAGGTTATGCTGCATTATTGCAACATTTTCTTAAACCATGTAACTATTATTATATTTTTGGCTCAAGTGTCTTTGCTATGGATGAAATGCTGGCTTCCAAAGAAAGCTAGCAAGATAGCTAAACGGGCAACACGCTACTGAGGACAGACAGCACGTGGGTTCCCTAGCCTGTTTGGATGCTGTCTACATATGTCTCTCACTGCGTGTCCCTGTTCTCTCATCACTTTCGCAGGAGAGATGATCGTGCTCTCCATGGGCTAAGCAATTTAAAAATTTCTGGAAGAAAATGCTAAGCAAAAGCCAAAGATTGCAATGTTTAGCCTCCTTTGAGGAGTTCGTATGCAATGTTGCCATCTCAAACATTCAAAAATTCAGCCCCTCAAACTAATACATTCTCAGTGAGACTGTGTAATAAACAATGGCTTGTGTTCTTTTTAGTTGTCTTCCAAACTCTTGGGTCTGCAATGAATAGAGTTTCAGAGGGGTTTGATTTGGCAGCCTCCAAATGAAAGCTGGAACTTGCACTTAGCCCTTTGATTACTGAAAGATCTGTTAAAATTATTTTATTAATAAATTTTGAACAGGATTAAAGTTCCGTAAGTAGATTTTTTTGGTATAGAAAGACCTGCTTTCTCTTTTTTAGGTTCTATTTCTTCACATTACTCATGCAAATCATGGACTCTAGCCCAGCTGATATTTCTCAGGTTGACAAAGGCTTCTTTGATCTGCAAAGGGCAATGACACCTGTGGTTGGAAAGACTGTTGGGAAACCAAGGTAAATTCTCCTTTTTTTTTACATCCCCTGTGTTAGTTGGCTGCTTTCCACAGAATAGAAGGAAACACTCATCTCCAGCAGTGTTGGACTTAATTCCAGTTTAGTGTGTTAATGACCAAAGAATATGAACTCAATAGAAGTTTTAATAGAGCACAGTTTCACCATAAGCAGAGTGTTTTCCTAGATGGCTGAAAGTCCACTGACGTTTACTGCAGCAATTCAGAATTCTCTTTCCGTGTCACTAAACGCAAGTGGCCTACAACCAGACTTGATTATACCAACATCTAAAATGAAGCCAGTAGCAATCTGTATCTTTCAGATGCCTTCAATGTACAAGTTGTTGCAACTTTGAAAAAACAAACAAAAAAATCCCAAAACAAACCAACCCAAACCAGCCCCGCAATGGAAAAACAACATTTAGTTTAGATTACATTTTTTAAAAATTCCTTGTTAATTATGTGTGCTCACTTGCATATTTTCGTATTTCAGAATTCTCAGGTAGAGAAAACACAACGCTTAAGATCAAGCCAATTAAAAAACCTTGCCCACTTTCTAGTGGAAAATCCAGGATGCAGGCATGGCGTTGGTAAAGATGTTAGTGCTGTGCTCTTCTATAGGATGGGCTGCTTATGGGGATTTGGTGAATATGGCTGTGCTCTTTCTCTCCTTGGAACAGGTATCCTTAGCGGAGTAAGGAGGGAGTGCTATGCTCCTTTGCCTAGAAGAGCTTGAGTTTTGCTTGGTATTGTAAAGGCTTTGAAAGCCTGCTTATATTCTCTTACATACCTATGCTATACATTCACAGCAAGGTCACACAATCCAGGCCTCTGTCATTTCACCATTAGCCTTACTGGAACTATTTATCTGTAGGTACATAATTGATGGACCTGGAGGTTTAGCATTTCTCCACCCTGTTTTAATACTGTTTAGCACGTCATGTTCCAAAACAGTCTGCAAATGCTTGGGATGTGGGCTAGGGCACTTTTTACAAAGCATTTAACAAGTTGAGGTATGATACCCTAAGCTTTCTGCAGTCTAGGAGTTCTTCATCTTGTTGTTCACATTTACCTGAATTGTGTGATACCTGTTTTAAGATTCCACTATTTAAAACAGTTGGGTAAAGAATTAATACATTTCTGTGGTACAATTTAACTAGCAGAGGTGCTTGGCACTGCTCATTTTACAGAAACTGCCTAAGGCCAGCAGCTGTGATGCTCTTGTTTAGTCATCACATTAATGACAAGGTGAATGTTATGACTATTTTCCAAAATAGAGAGGTATGGGTGTTTGAAGAAACAATTTTCTTAACAAAAAAAAAAAAAAAAGGAAGCCTTAGTTCAACTGCAAATCCATGAAACGGACACCACAATTTTGTATCTTGAAGTATCCCATTACAGTGAGCAAGTAGCGTGGCTGTTTGGAGTCCTGTCTTCTAGAGCAAGATGATTATGTCATTGGCTGCACTCACAAATTTGAAGCCTAAAAACATTTTAATATTCATTTCTTGGAAGACCTCCTGAAATACACAAGGTGCGAAAGAAACGGCACCTTAGAACCTACATCTTTGCCAAAAGTTATCCTGTACAGATGCTCAACTGGAATAACCAGATTGAGAAATGATGATGGGAACTCTTCTGAAATATCAGAGTGTGGTATTTGCTGAACATGCATCAGAGGCTTTGGTATTTGGGTCATGTGAATGCTGCGATCTTCTGGTACTGTGCCATTCTTTTATTGCGCATACTCACTCTATTAATGCTTTGTCTTATGCTGTGGTCTTTTAATGCTGCTTCTTGTAAAGCTCCCATTTTGTTTTACATTTGATTGTAACTGGGTTCATTTTACATGATTATTATGATGGGGAGACCTATAAATCACTCATGTCTTAAACCATGTTATCCTTTAGGCATCACTATTATTCCTACTTTCAGGATGTTAAGAACGTTTGTGTTCCCTATACACCGTCTTAGCTTGCAAGTGAGCCGCAAAAACAAGTTTGGATTGAAAAAGCAAATGTCCTAGTTCTTCTTCATGCATTGCTATGGTTAGGTTTTAAAAGACTTTCTTTGGACACTTTGAAAAGTTTAAATATGGGGGGTTTTTACTGTTTGATCTTTGATGCTCAGGCTCAGAGTTCTGTTTGTCTTCTGAATTAAATAAAACCTGGTCTTTGGGGTTTTTGAGATCCATGGCTCTTCTGAAAGACTTGGGCTGACATTTAGCGTGAAAAAATATACATATGAGAAATAACATACTCTCTGAATTCTTCCTGCAGTTAGTCAGACACTGTCTGCTGTGTGTAATTCCAATCCTGCTGTGATGGCTGGATTTGCTCACTAAATAAGGAATCCTGCGGACACTGACATAATGGTCATCTTAAATACTCTCCAGATTACCTTCCTGTTCACTGTTGTTTCCCCTTGGAACTTGGTAGAAGTGCACTCAGTGGTGTTTCTGTTAGGATCTCAGTCTTTCCCTGTCCTTGATGATAGCATAGTCTCTAGGCATCAAGCAGCTACTGGTTTTGGCAAGAGTTGTCTGTACTTCTTCCAGTATCTATCTATTTAGGTATCTGTATGGCAATGAATGAATCCTATGCATGGGAGATTAGAAAGATTCAATGTCTGTCTTACCCATTATTCCTTGCTGGAAGGTTTTATTCCAAGTATTTTCCATAATTAAAAAAAAAGAGAACAGCAACATTCTGACAGTCAAAATAAACTTTAGTTTTCTTAATTTTGTCTAATTACTGCACAAGACAGCCCTTATGTGAGCCTATAGAGTTTTTTTCCTTGCTCATTATTGATAAGCTTTTATATTATGTGAGAGGCTTTAAATTTCTCTGGATAAACTATGTGTAGGTAAAATACTAACTGATTCTTTTTAATTAACATGTTCAGTAATAATAATGTTTAATTAGTTCAAACCTGCACTGGAAATTGGCCTGTATATTACTAGTTTCTTCAAATATGGATTAAAATTAAGCTTCATAGTTTTATACTGAGGGGGTTTTTTTAACTGAAAACAATAGTCAAAAGGAGTAAATAAATGCAGGATTGTTCCAGTACTCTGCTTCCCTAGCATGTGATAGTCTAAAAATACAGAAGTACCTAAGACCACTTTAAGTGTCAAAGGATTTCTGCAAAATTAAGTCCTTAAAACTGTCTACAGAGCTCTCCGTAAGAAGTTTCTTTAATTAGTTGTAAGGATTTTGAACAGCTGTGATTCTGCTGCAGTACAATCTGAGCCTGACAGGCTAATACCTTAAATGGTGGAAAACATTTTTAATGTACTTGTTACAGAAGTGTAGACTATGGACACAAATGAACGTGTTGTTGATAAATCAAAGCCAAGGGGAGGAGGATCCTGTGGCTACAGCAACTTGGCATGCTTCCAGCCTTTTCCAGGACTGTTACAGCCACTTCTTTTGCCTTTGCTAGTTCAGCTCCCTCATACTAATTTCACTTTTGGAGGGATGTGCTGAACAGAGAAAGTTGATGCTGTTCAGATAGCTACAGCTGTCCAGAAATAATGCATTGTACATGAAGGCGTACTCCACACTTCCTACTTGTAGTGTCCTTCCTCTCAGGTCACGGAGCCCTAGCCACATGATTTTTAGATATAAGGGACTTTCCCGTGATCATAGGAGGATTAGGTAACTGCCCTACTGCTGTTCTCTCCCTGTTGGGAGGGTTAGGATTTGATCCAAAACCAACAGAAGTCTGAGGACAGAATCTCATTGACTTACACTGCTTTTAAAGTCAGACTCTATAAACAAAGACAGTCTTCATGGAGTGGACAGCTTGAATAAATGTAATTAACGGAAGTGACTGCTTTCTCCTAGAGTCTCCACCCTGCATCCAGCAGCCCCATCAACCTTCAGTGTGAATGTATATGCCAGGGGCCTAGCAGGAACCCAATCAGGCCTTGCAGAGTTTTTACAAAATTAAAGATATTCTGGACTTTTGGCATTTTCTAGCCCAGCCTCCTGCTCAAAGCAGGACTCCCAGCAGTGCTGGATCAGGTCAGCCATGGCTTTGCCTAGCTGAGTCTAGAAAACCTTAAAGGATGGAGACTCTGCAATCTGAGTGGCCCATTCCAATACTGCATTACCCACCTGATGAAAAAACTTTTTCCAGCATCTGGCTTGAACCTCTGAAGTGGAGACATCTGCCTATGCCACTGGTTGTTATCTGCTACTATGGAGAAGAATTTGGGTCTATCTCCATAACCAACCTTCATGTAGCTGTAGGCTTCTAGTAGATTCCCCACCCCCCCCACCCCACCCCCCTTAGCCTCCTTCACCTGAGTAAACAAGAGTGGCTCCCTCAACCTCTCCTTGTAAGGTATGTGCTCTAGGGCCCCATCTTGGTAGCTATTTACTGCATCCTCTCCAGTTTCTCAACATTTCCTTTGAACCGAGGGCCCTAAAGTTGACTACAGTATTTCAGATGCAGCCTCACCATTTCTGAGTACTGAGGCATAATGACTTCTCTCACTTTGCTGACTACATTTCTAGTGTAGCCCAGTACGCAATTTTCCCCACTTGTGATGAGAGCACACTGTTGGCTCGTGATCAACTTAACTTCCACCATAACCCCTACATCCTTTTCAGCAGGGCTATCCTTACTTCTTTGCAACCTAATGTTACCCCTATGCTTACCTACCTTCTAACCTCGAAACTAACCTTTTTTTCCTGTTTTAAGATCAACTTGACCTAAAAAGTTCAAGGGGATTTTGTACTTGTGCTGTTGGCTTGATCTACTGCAGAGATAAGCATCAGCTACACAGTCTGCATGCAGCTCTATATGCTTCTGTATCTGGGCTGTATCCAATATGGTGTTTTTCACTGTTATATAGCTTTCCCTCTCGGCACTCCTCATTGTGGAAAAAGCAGCTATCCAACCTCTTTTTCTGTAATCGCTCCTATTCATTACAGGCAGTTAACAAATCAGCTTGTGAAAAGACATCTGCAGTCACTAAAGAGTTACAGTTTGTATATCCAACCAGGAAATATTAAACGTTTGCAGGCAGCCAATAAAAGGAGAGATCAACAACGCAGCTGACTCACAGGCAGGAAAGCTCGAGCTGTGAATGCAGTTCAGAGCCGACTCACACTTGGTATCTGCAGCAGTTTCACTCCATTGTTCCATCGTTTTTATGCCCATATTTCCAGACGTAAGTTGATTTTTTCTTTCCAATTTCTTTTACTGAGACATCTGTATATTAACATAACGTAGAGTTTCTGTTATACTAAGGAAAACATCTTTGCTATGAATTAATTTTTTTAAAATTACGTTTAAAATTAGAAACTTGAAATGAATGGTTTTATAGCAGTGTCCCTCCTGCCCCTGCCTGCCCAACTACGGGAGGATGACAAAGTTGTCCGAGACTTTTAGTGCCTTACTAAAAAATAATACAAAACCCTTCCTTGCAAAGGTCGTATAAGAAATATTGGTTTTGTGGTTTGATAGTGAATTTTTAAAAGGGTCTAGGAGAAAAAGCATTTGGAAGAGCAGAACTATTGAAAAGATGGCTTTGGTACAAAACTTGCAATCTCGTCGGTAGAGAGAGACTTTGTTATCTGTAATTCCATGATAGTCCCATATTCCATGATTAGTCCTTCCAACTGTTTTAGGAATCTGGGTAGCACCCTAGATAAATAAAAGATTTCTCATTTTAGGGTTAAACTCTTTTGGAGATTATCAGCAAATCACTCTAAGTCGAGGTGTGGAAACGGATGTACAAACTCAGACACGGGGACAATGGTGCTTGGCATGTCATGATTTGTAACAGAGAAAGACTGAAGTGGTTTTCATTTTGGTTTTAGAAAATCTCTAGTTAAATTAGGTTTTGCAAATCTAAAATAGGAGTTGATGGCTAGCTTTTATTTTTGTCTAAGTAGCCAGTTAGCAAGAGTTTAAAAACTGTTATAGCTTTACTTGATTCAATTTTAAATAAAAATAAATACTTTCAGGAATGGTTTAGATCCTATATTCATTGTTTGATCTCCCTTGTACTATGTTTGGAGTTGAGTAAATTCTTTTGGCTATTTAAATGATTATTTATTGTAGTATATAATAAAAATAAGACATAATTTTGCTCCTGCCAGCCTTTTGGTTACCTCCTTTATATTTAGGATTGGTAGATCTGTGTGGTCTGTCTTTACAGCTTTAAAGGATAAATGGCTCATTTGGAAATTTATCTTCATTCAGAGAAATCTTTTCAAATTTTATGAAACTCTTAACCCGTCCGTCAGCCTCATACATATTGGATTTATTCTTTAAGGAAACTAAGTGAAGCACCTAAGGCAGCTATTGCTTTCAAACTGCAATAATCTAACAAAAAGCAAAAAGTTCACCTGTGCTTTCCTATCAGAATCAAATACTGTTAAAGCTGAACTGGTACATCAGCTGCTGAATTTTTATTTGCATTTTGATTGTGGTTAGATGCAAAACTGAGCTTAGTACCCCTCTGATTGTGAATGTGCCTGCATGGCACAGCTGAGATACTGAGATTAACTGAAAATAGATGGCTGAACTGCTTCTAGTTCATGACCATGAGCATAGGCTAATTTATCTTCAGAGTTTTGTTTCTATTTTACTTGTGGAGAACAAGTGATCTGCTTAAAGTCCAAAGACTTCCAGGCCTTCTGCATCCCAGTAACTCTTTTTGTAGAGCTCATCTAGAAGGACACAAGTCACACTCAACAGTCCTTACTGGTTACTTCAAATTTTTGGCCCTGTCACTTCAGTTCTCTCATATGTTTCCTTTTCTAGCCCTGGTCTACTGGACCCTGAAGGGAGTGTTCCAGTTTGAGTTCTTCTGACTCACTGACCACTGATCTTGCAGTAATCCTTACCAATGGCTTTAACCCATCTGTTTTCTTAGCTTGCTTGTTCTCCTCTTTCACCACTGACTTTTGGTTATCTCTAGCTTAATGTAGCTTCACAGATGTAATTAAAAATGTTACTCATGTAGTAACCCAGTGATGCTTTGCAGAGGTTCTCTCCAATCCATGTGCATTGCAATGCAATGTGTCTGAGACATTCAGATGGCCCTAGAGAGGTACTGTATAGAGAGAGTATTGGCCAAATTAGTGGCTGCTACAAAGACACAACTCCATTTAGCAGAGTTCTGCCAGCTTATAGCAGCAGGAAATTTGCCTTTGACCTTGCTTTTGCATTCACATGTGATGTTGTATTAAAGAAGATATGCAAGAACAATGCAGAACACACTGGCATGAGTTTATTCAATAACCGCCTTTTTCATGAGAAGCAGGAAAACTATATTTGTCTAGCATGTAACTGTAAGATACTAGTGTTTTGTCCACATAATTCAGTATCACTTTAAAATCACATTTTATATTATAAACAGTGGCCCAACATTTCAAAGTCCTCAGATGGAAATAATAATGAGCAATTAATTAGCACCTTGCAGCCTCAGATGGCAAGTTATCGTCCAGACACTCCTTTGCAATTAGTGCGTTTTTCCTGTCTTCATAAGGAAAGTCTGACACAGAGTGGTAAAAGGAAGCCTGTCGGATTAGGGTAATAATTATTTGGGAAGTAAGGGGTGGTGCAACTTCACTGTGCTTTGGAAGTAGTGACAAAAACTTTTTTCTTTTCTGTCATTTTTTTCCCCCCCCCCCCCAAGCCAGCCATCAAGAAATGGCCAAATCATTACCTGTAGTAGCCCAGGAAGACTTGGATAGCTTCACCTTGACCAGGACAGGCTCAGGCTTTGCACTCAAAGCCTTTCATATTTCTTGGAACACTCACATCTCTGTGAAGCTGCTGACCAGCCAGGACACTGCAGAGAGGTATGTGTGTTATTTGGCCAACTAACCACGCAGGTGGGCAGCACAGACCTGCAGCGATGGCACCAGAATGAATCATGGCATGCTCAGGATCATCTGATCCCTAAACACATCTCTGTTCCTAGAAATCCTGACTAGTCAAGAGGCAACTTGGAGACAGTTAGGGTTTTTTACAGATTTTTATAAAAGTAGAGCTTGATCCTGAAGTCATTCATTATCTCTGCTATCATAATGTCTACAAACCCTGATCAGTAATATGTGGCATGCTATGGTATTACAGCTTTCTGAAGGTCCCTGAAGAGATCTCAGTTGAATTTAATCTAAAACAGCATGTACAGGAGAAAGAGTAGAGAAATGGGAGGAGGGTAGGGATAATGGTCAGGGTTACAGGGCAGTGAGATGTGTACATGTTCTCATTATAAAAACAAACGAGCAGTAACTGATGGGTGTCAGCCTATTGACCACAAAATTCCAGTGTGCAACAAAACCACAGGAAGTTTCCAAAAGTAACCGCAAGCTACTTTTGATGAAGCAAGACCAAAGCATCTTAGGGAAAGCACTGACCTGACTGTTTATCAAAAAAGGAGTGTCTGATGTCCACCTATGGACTAGTTACTCTTGTTAACAGAGAACACTGCCATTCAGGTGGCTTTTGTTAAAAGTAAAGTACAAAAGTGTCCTACTTGAATACATAGTGTTTAATTTTTTCCATTATAAAGGCAGGCAAGGAAAAACAGTATTTCATATAAATATTTTTAAATTGGCAGTTTAAATTGTAAGTGATACTTCAAAAACCAAATGCTACTGGAATTTGGGAACAGTTAAAAATTTTAAGGTGGTTTTTTTGTGATTGAGAACGAGGATTGCTTGTTTTTAGACAATAGAAGTCCGGCAATTTTGTAATCAGAACAAATGTTAGTTGTTTGGTAGCTTGTTTAAAGAAAAAAGTTTCCTCTGTCCATATTTTTTTAAAATCAAAGAAACAAATCCCAAACCAAAATAGTTAGTTACAAAAATCAACATTTTACTTTGCTTTGAAATTAACATGCTATCCTGATTTGGCACCTTTTCACTCAAACTTGCTCCCTAAAACTAAAGCCACTGTTTTGCTTTTCTCTCTCTTTTTACCATTCTGATCTCTTGTTTACACTATACAGTGTTTAGGAAAGCTGGGAGAATAAACTGTGTTTTACTTCAGCTGCAAAATGTTTAACTGTATGCTGCTGCTGATAAATATTTAGATTTGTGGAAATAAGTGTTAAAACAGGTGGGGCTGCGAATGACTTCCAGTGGATTAGTTTACAGGCTTGTGAATCAACACTGTAACTATGAGAAACTGAAACCGAAGTCTTGATGTAAAGGCTGGGTAGAATAATGAGAATGAGCTCCAGGTCTGTTGAAATTAACTGAATTTTGAATTAGTCTCAATGAATTTTCAGCTCACAAGTACCATAGAGTAGAGATAATCAGATCTTTAAAATCAAACATACAATTAGCAAAAATTGAACCTGTAGCAGAAATTCAGTTATTTCCATGAAAATGCACAACTGAATTGATAGTTCAGTGTTTCCTGTGCACAAAGAAGTAACCGTTTGAAATCCTTAGACAACAAGACTTTATTCTTCTGATGATGATCAAAGCAAAGCTTTGTTATTCTCTGTAAATAAACTCTGTTTGAATTCAGGTCTACAATCCAACTGCAGTTGAGCTTGAATCAAATTTGGCAAAGTCACTAGAGTGGTATTGCTTACATCAAATCTGGATTTGGCTTCACTTTTATATCATGCTATGATATGCTATATCATACATCATTTATATCACATGGTCCCATTAGATAAGCATGGAAGATCATAATTTCCTTGTAAATGTGGATCTCACTAATAGCAAAAGTATACAATACAAGGTCTGGGGACAGTAAGGGGAAAAAACTTGATTTTTCTTAATCTAGCATTTCATATAATTCAGCTTTCTCCTTCATTCACACTTCAATCCTGCTTTAAACTGTGCTCTTACGTCCATATTAAAGCATATAGAGGCCTTTCATGTTATATTATAAAAATACACTACACAAGGGATTGCTTAATTTTCTTAGAATTGTTTGGATAATATTTTATTGGTAGAATTATATTAACTTGTGTTCAACCATATGATTATCTCTCATTTCCATATCCTATTCTATCTCATCTCTAGCTGAAATTCCCTATTCCCTTCAGTCTAACCTGCCTCTAACTCACACTCTCTCTCTCTCTCGTTTTTTCCCAGGGAGTGGAAGTTGCTACTTCAGGATATAGCAAGTGTCAGATGCTATGAGTCTGAACGTCTCCTGCCTCCTCTTGGGATTTACAAGTACCATGGACTTGTGGGGATAGTGGCTGAATGGATGAACAATGGATCCCTCCACTCGCTCATCCATGAGGTACATAAAAAGTCATCTTTTATGTGACAAAATTAATTACAAGGTCAGCCAACAGAGAACACTCAGTATGTAAATTATGGACAGTAGTCACAGTCAATCTGTTCTTTAGCTTCTGTATTGTACTTCTGTTTATTGTCAAATGGAAATGTGGATAGCAACAATTTCACACTACTGTATTTTGTGTTACTTAGCGTCAGCTGTACCCAGAACTTCCATTTCCCTTACTCATAAGGATCCTGTCGGATGTGGCTGAAGGGCTGCATCACCTTCACAGCCTTGAACCTGCTTTCTGCCACTGCAGCCTGAAACCTTCCAATGTGCTTTTGGATATGCAGTACAGAGCCAAGGTAGGAGCTTCTACTTTTAGCCTATTAATGTAAAATCCAGTGATTGTCCTATTGTTGCATATATTTATCCTAACAGTCAACATTTAACACCAAAACTTGAGGTATTGTTATTAAAACTTTTTCTCCCATCTCTGTAGATATCCGATTATGGTCTAACTAACTGGAGGAAACGGCAACTGAGGTCAAACCTGCAGAACTGCAACCGGAGAAACTGCCAGGATTTAGTGTACCTCCCTCCTGAGATACTTGAAGGAGGCCTTCCTTCCCAGGAAGGTGATATTTACAGGTGAATGGGATTTCTAAGGGCAGGTCATACCTGTTGCCGAAATACTTATTTTCAAAGACACTACAGTAAAAATGCCAGATCTACATAGTGCAGTAGGATAGTATTCCGCATGAGGCCAATTACAGCAGTGAATTAAATTTGAAATTCCCCATATTTGGTGAATAATATACCAAGGGTAAGAACTGTTCTCAAAGTTTGCCATATAAATATTTATATAATGGACCTAAATGCTTAAAAAGTGTAACATAGCTGCCAAAACTTTCATATACATTTAGAAACCTAACAACTACTTCACGTAGTTTCTAAGCGTGAACTGTTGTTGGCTTTAGTTTCAGGATGAACTGTTTATGCCTAGATGAGGCCCAGGTGAAAATAAGACCTTTCTCTCAACAGTGTCCCATTAAGGTCCTACAGAATCTCTGCTGAAATAACTTACTGAGCCACTCAAGCATTCATACTTTTTAACAAAGTGATTTATACAAAGGAGGAAGATTGCCTAGTGCCAAGTGTCCCTTTTGGATATGTTACATGCTCTGTGGTTGCCTCAATAAATGAGACCACCTCAAATTGCAACAGTTGTCTGTATAGACACACATCCTTACAACTGGCATGCAGAGCCTGTGGACTAACGTTATAAAAAACTTTTAAGCATGATCACGCTTCTGCTTTCAGAGCTTTTATGGAAGCAGCAAATTTAAACTCCAGCTTTGTCACAGAGGCAGGCTCTAAGATGAGTCAAATAATGCATACACTTGAGGAGACCTATAAAAGACGTGACTAATCTGATGTTGTTCATAAACACAAGATTTTTGCGCAGGAAGAGTGGAGGCTTACTTTCAGGTAGCATAATTCATTTTCCAACATGTCATTCTTACATAATTTTAGATGCTCAGATGTGACTCAGTGCATGAGACAGGTGCATATCTAGACAGTGGTGCAACAGAGAAAACAAAAGTATGTGTCATATATGAAATACTAAGTACATGCAATTTACATGTACGTGCACATTACATTAATACTTTCCTACGGGTTATTTAAGTAAAAGCACTTTCAGATTTTATGTGGAAATCAGGCAGAAGAGGGGATTCTTCTAAAGATTGTCATTTACCACTGCAGCAAGCTATATGAGTAAGCAGATAAGTTTATCCTAGAACTGCTTCTTCCCCTTTTGATTGCTTTGCTTCTGACTCATCCGTAGCCCGCTTTCTCTTTTCCAGCAGCCTCCTTGCTTCTGCCTCAATTTTGCAGATTGAGCTTTTTATCAAATGACTGTATTTTATACCATCTGAGTTGTGGGTTATATATGTAGATCTATGGTATCACTGGAATATTTCCTAGGTTGGTAGAAAAGGAAGAAGGTATTTGGAGCCCCATGAAAATTAGCTGAAGAAAATAGACACAGAGTGGGTCAGAATCAAGTTTTTGGTAGGTTAACTGATGTGCTTGTCAATACCTACTGAAAAGTCCAGCTCTTTCAGTTGCCATTTAAATTACTTGAAAACAAACCAAAAAATGATAGATTTTTTTTTTTTTTTTAAACATAGGATCAATTAGAATTACATTTCAGGTTACCACCTTATCTCCATTTGCTCTTGTGAATTTCAGAGCCTTCTGTTCTCCTTTCTCTAACTGATTGATTATTTTACAAGAACAGCTCAGTTGAAAACTGAAACTTAATAATGCAGGAAAAAGGATCTCGTCAAACTAGGAAAGACTTGGATAGACTTTGTTTTGAAAAACTCCTTTCTCTTAAACCAATAAACTTGCTCTTGGAAATGAGAAAATAGATACAGATTGCAAACTAATGAATGGTCTTTCGCTGTTTGTTTTTTGTTTTGGGTTTGGTTTTTTTTCCCCAGTTTTGGAATACTGTGTTGGGAGAGCCTAAGCAGACGGAAACCTTTTGAAGGTATTTATCTCTATTGTTCACGTCAGACTTTGTGTTGCCCTAATCTTTTCCACAAATTCCCATATTGTAGGGAAATTATGATACAAACAACACTGCCTTTTCAGATGTCCCTTTGCCTTCTATTACTGTTACAGCACAAACCTCCACATTATGGGATGTAAAGATTAGAATTCCTTAACAAATCCTCAGTGTTTCCAAAGAAGCTGATCTTTCTGAGGGGGAAAGGCATAGCTTCTTACCCTACTTTTATCACCTCTCTGTGCTTGCTGAAGCACTCTGTTACTGAGTTGGGTTTTCCACTTACCTTTAGTGAGAAAGAATACCACTTTGTATTTGACAGTTGTCATTTTAAAATCAGGGAACATTTTGGTGACAAGCAGCTAACTGGATGAGCAAAATGTGCATTTTTAAAATTGCCGTGAGTTTCAAATCCCAATCAAGAAATGCCAGTTCGTTCTGGATTCTCTTAAGAAGGGAATCCTACTTTCTCAGATGAAAACGTGAACAGTTTTAAAGAACTTAGTTTGCAAAGCATTGTATAATAATTGTCACAGTCTAGGAATGATCCCTGTTTCATGGAGGCGGAGATCAATGAAAGGCTCCTTTGCTATGGGCCCCATTCTGCACGGCAAAACTGATTGAAGGACTCCGGTATTTTACAGGCTGAGGAACAGTTTCTTAATGTTCATACAGCTTATGGCTGCCATCTTGTGGCTGCCCAAAGTAGATTGTTGGGTGTTTTGTGTGGGGTTTTTTTTTTTCCTTTTTGTCCAATAGGAGTTATAATCTTATAATGCAGGTGTAAGGCTTTATATAAAACTGAGTACTTAGAATATACCCATAATAATTACATGTATTCCTGAGGAATCTGTGCATGTAGTTTATAATGCATATTTACATATCCATTTGTGACTTATTATTTGGACAGAGTCCTTTATCCTGAAATGTCCGGTTGCAATAAGTAGCTATATAGTTATTGTTAAAGGTTAGCATATCTATTTACAAGAGTGTTGATATATTTTTGCTTTTGAAAAAGCAGTCTTTGTTTTAAAATACACAAAATAAGTTATGCTGAATATCATTTTAAGAGAGTTCTGAGGTCTTTAATATTTTTGCAGTGACATTTTCCTATAAATTGCAGGTCAAACAACCCTTCTGGAAGCTTTGACAGGAATACGCAGCAGTTTGCGGCCTGGCATTTCGGAGAAGTTTATACCAAGCAATTTGCCTGAGAGGAACAGACTGTTACACCTTATCGCTCTGTGCTGGCATCAGGAACCAGATTATAGACCACGTACTGCAGGTAACATTTGGGATTTGCTTTCTTTGCAAGATTTGTAATGGAGACAGTCTTGCTGGCAACATTGCTCTAGCACTCTAAATCAATGACAGAACAACTGAAGTGGAAGTAGTCTTTAGATCATCTGAGTACTGTAGATGGTTTTTCTAACTGAAGCTTCCTACCAGAAATGGCTTACTTATCTCCAAAATTGTGATTAGTATAAAGTAAAAATGAGTACAAATAAAGGAAGGGATATTATCAGCTATATATACTAGTTCAACGAAGATCAACCTGTCTTCAGCATTTCTTGATTCCAATGCACAACTGGTTCCCTTTGAAGTGTGCTGTTGTTTACCTTGGTGGAATTGTTATGTTTATCATCTGTTTCTAAAAAGATAGCCAAGAAATGTTAAAATTGTGATATTTGAGGACTTTTGAGCAAATTTTCAAAGTTGAAGTGCTGAGGAAGCAATTTTCATATAGCTGTATTGTGATAGATTTATACAGTCATGTGTAAACCTTTTGCAAGTAAGTTCACTACATCTGCATGAACATTTAAGAAAATGTGATTTTAATGTGACTGTAACTGTTCTTTAAAATCATTTCAAAAAGGAAACCAAGAGGAGGTATGAGGTGGAAGTTGTATTAAATGAATTTCATCTAGTTCATCCAGCTACTCAATAGTAAAGTTAGTTGCAAAACACTGATGCTAAATATATACATACTTTCATATGCAATGTGGTATTTAAAATGCTTTATTACCCCCGCAGAATGCGTAGACCTTCTAAATGGAATTTTGACTAGTATAAATAAGGAGGCAATTTCCAGTGCAATCTACAATCTGATGGATGCAAAGGTTAGTGCAAAATTAAGTTTCGTCCTCCTACAAGGACATTCTTTCATTCTTTCAATCGCAATCTTTGTGGCCCAAAACCAGGAAAGGCTTTGTCTTCATTGTTTTACTGGACATGCTAGAGAGCTGGAAAGTACCCTTTGGCATTTCAGGTTCATTCAGAAATTGTAGAAAATAGTTTCTAGAGAACCTCACAATATCTATGTCAATTGCTACCTGTAATTATAAAAATATGATAGCTTCTTTGCAGTCACCAGCTGTAGTCAGACTGGTAAGTCCATCTGAGTGAGAACAAGTATCAGCCTCAAGCAGATCAGATTAGGGCTAGAACCGAGGACAATTTTTGTTGTATGTACTGGTTAGAAGACATTTAGTCCAAAACCTGGACAGTGTTTGTACCTGTTGTAGCAATACTAGTATCAGCACTTTTCTGTATGCTTCACTGCTTCTAAATTGACATGCTTCCAGCGCAAGACACTGCTTGTCCTAGGGTCTAAGAGCATCCTTTGATACCACAGGAATGGATGGGGAACAGCCAACATCTGAGGGATACAGCTAACTCCATACATGTCTACATTGCCATGGGAAATCTGGCATAAATCTGACTGCCACAAATATAACTATATCCTATCTAGTGAACTTAGATAGTCATAGTGGGGAAACTAGTGACACATGCTTCAGCCCTTGAACAAGTATCCTGATTCCATCAGGATTTAAACAACCCATGCTGTGTTGTTGGTTTCATTGCTGTGCTTATGTGAGTTGATTATGTTAATGCATGCTGGATTATTTCTACATGTTGCAATCACATTCTGGGATTATAAAACAGACCTGAATAATGTTTTAACAGGTGGTGTAGTTATAGTCCAAGTCATTTTTACTACTGTTGAAGTTTATTTAGGATTGTACTGCCAAATATTCCATAATCTAATGCTTCGATCTCCCTTGAGCAAGGTTTTATTTTTCTATTTGCTGAATGAGCAAAGAGCACTATTTATTGTTCAAACAACTGAACCAATAATATGTCCAAAATGACTGTGAAAATGCTACTGGAGATTCTTGCAAATGGATTGATTCATAAGTGTTGAAGTATATAAACTAAAAAATAGTTTAACAAATCTGCTGCAGTTGTACAAAGTGGAAAAAAGTTACAAGTATTGACACATGCTTATTGCAGACAGTTTGGCATACTAAACACAGGAAAGCCTGGCTGTTTGGATACTTAAAGGAAAACATGTTATAGCTAGCCCAGTCTCTCTTTCAATATAGGGCTATCTTCACCTTCCCCTGCGTGATTCAAAACAGGGTTTTAAAATAAATTTGAAAGAGCAGAAGCAGTAACAGGGTAGAGTTGTGTCAGATTCTATGCCCACTTACGCGCGTTAAAATGCAAAATTGCTCTGTGCAATTCACTGTTACTACATATCAGTGTACCTTAGAGTATAATATATATTGTCAGTATAAATTGTTAGTGCCAGTATAAAGTCTTGCTCCTGACAACTGTGAATTGAACAAACCATATGTATACTTACTAGAGTTACTGTGCTATTTTTTTCTAGGAGACAGCACTTAATGCATGCAAAGGTTCAGAAATATACACATTGCAGACGGGCATATGCAATTCAGAGGTGAGTATATGGCATGAGTCTTACAAGAGTACTTCATAAGCTGCTTGTTTCTCCTGCCAGCCCTGACAATGTATAATACAAACACTGTGGGGTAAAATGTCCCGAACCAGGACAACTCCATCCAGTTAACCAACAAAACCCACTGTTTTACCTTCTTCCAAGCAGCTGACTCTGCTGCTGCTCTTGCAAAAACAACCTCCTTCACTTACGAGTTGAACCTCTCCTTGAAGAGGTCCTAGTGAAATTGCAGAAATCTAACCTTTCTTGTAGTGTGTTCAAAATGATGGCTGGAAAAGGTCCTAGGCTAAATTCTAGCATTTTCAGCCAGTTTTCTTAGAGCAAGGCCAACTGCTTTGTGATAACTCCAAAATACAGTTAACTCCCATTTTCCAAGTGATTCTGGCACTTGTGGCAGGCCTGCCAATACTGAAAGATACAGAGATAGAACTGAAGCTCACGTGCCTGGATCAGAGCTAGCTTTAAACGGCTCAGGTTCTGGTGACACCATGGCTGCTGGGCAGCACAGGCTGCAGAAGCAATCTAGGACTGCAGTAAACCCCAGGACAGTTAGCCTATGGATCTGTGCTGCCACAGTGACCCAAGGTAAAGTTGAATTAAGTACGTCTGTAGGCTCAACGGCTGCATACCCACCCTGCCCTGCACTGTGATACTACTGCCTTATATTCCAAGGGAAAACTGCTTAGAAAAGGTTTTGGAAGAAAAGTTTCCAAGAAGATAATTCTTCTCTATTCTGATCTCTTTCAGGTCATCTGTCCACAAAAAACCAACCACTTAACCAGCAAGAAAATTCCTTTCGTGGTGCCAAACTTGCCAACTATTCTACTTGATAGCAGTGAAAATAATGCAGGAAGAGAAAATATTCTTGAGACGGATCTGTCAAATACTATCCTACAGAACGCAACAACAAAGAAAGGTCTCTACCTTGAAACATATTCAGCTCTAACTAATCTAAGAAAAGGATAAATATTACCAGTTGTTCCAAATACATGTTATTTTCCATGTAAAATTGTCCCTTCTCAGAGTACTGCTGTGCCCTCTACTGGTATCATCTGAAGCACGAGTTCACTGCAGAAAACCAGAGATGGCACAATACCTTTTGACTAAGTGTATAGATCAAAAAACCTTTTTTGCTAAATTGTTTTTAGAACCCTGACCTGTAATGTACAGCTGCCTTTCCTTCGCACATCAAATATTGCCTGTTGCCTTTGACAGAACAAGTCCCTCCTGGGAAACACATTGCCTTCTGCCACTAGGAATAACTGCTTTTTTGTAATTTGCTAATAAGAAAAGGAGATATATTTTGAAAAGACTGTGTTGCCAGGAACATGTGAATGATTCCTAGTAATCACCATTCCTATATAACTAACTTCCTTTGCCTTTCCAATGTGGATTTGTCCTATCAAAGAGTTTAAATTTCTGTCAAGAAGATATATATTTCCTTAAAAGTTTTTTCTGTACTCCTCATGCCTTTAGATACAAAAGTTGAGCCATAGGAAATCAATTCACTTATAGCAACATCTGCATTTCCAAGCGTTTTAGTTCTGATCAATAGCCGTCAGACTTACGGACAGAATAGAATGTTCCATAACTTCAGGAACAAATTCTTACAGTTTGAAAAAGTCAGATGTGTGTAGTAATATATGCCAAAATCCTCCTAGGAATAATGATGTACCAAAAAGGGCCCAAAGAACAGCTAGTAATAAGTAAGTGCTCTCAAGTTAGTCTTCAGTTCCAGTCTTCTGCAGTGGCTGACATACGTATAATGTTCTGTTGTTGTTCAATTCAAAGGTCTCATCTTACTCATCTTAAACTTTTTCTAGATCACCCAGGCTCTGACAGTAGAAATTCAAATTCCTTTTGCACGATTCCTTTATCTGGTTCAACTGCAGGCAAAGAAAGCAGTCGGCATAATGACCCACCACTGGCTCTTAAGCACAGACCACAACCTATGCATCTGGAACAAGCAGTGACAGGTAAGACACCATTTCCAGTTTGAGGTGGCAATATTCTCCTTGGCCAGATCTTAGTGATTAAATTGTTTAAAGTTTGTAGGACAGAAATCTCTCTAAATTTTGTGCACATTTTCAGGTATTTAGTGTCATAACTCCTCCAATCTTGATACAAATGTCTCATGAGTCTATCTGTATATAGCTACTCCTATGTTCTCAGAAGTTCAAGAACTGGCCACTGAGAACATTGGCTTGTTCTTTTCCAGGGTCATATTCAGGCTGAGAACAGTTCTGAAAAGACCATAATAAAAATACAAAAAAATACGGCATGCATTGCATGTGAAATACAGTAGTTGATAATGTCTGGAATTTTTTTTTTGTAATTTTAAGCTGTGTATTCTATACCTCTACAAA
The DNA here is from genome assembly GCA_009819775.1 of Phoenicopterus ruber ruber. Classification (NCBI taxonomy): domain Eukaryota; kingdom Metazoa; phylum Chordata; class Aves; order Phoenicopteriformes; family Phoenicopteridae; genus Phoenicopterus; species Phoenicopterus ruber. The sequence continues at coordinate 3,412,135 of CM020227.1, forward strand.
AGTAGCTATTGACTACAGAAACAGGTGACTAGGAGGAGGGGGGACCATTCATTTCCTTACGTACATGGTCTCAGTTCTTCCTACTGAACACAGGCAGAAAAGGCCAGCTTCTGATTTGTGAAACCTGCTGCTTCTTCTAGGCGAAGCTTTGTGAGCTTTTTTGCTAACAAGCTGGCCTATGATAGTTCTCACATCTAGCTGGCCATCCTTCTCCACTTCAATTTGCTTCTGAGAGATGATGTCATTTCTGGATAAATCAACAGACTAGTTCACGCAGGAAAAGTTCATCACAGAACTCTACTGGCAACAATCAGAAATCAGAATGACAGAGGCATGTTCTCCAAAGCAACAATGGCTTTTGGTTATTGTCTCTTGGTGTACGGTATTTACTGTACACTAAAAACCCTAACGTCAGTACTAAGTATTCTAATCAGTTTGTGAAAAGAGACAGAACCTAAAGCTCTTGACCAATTTGCCAATAGTATTACTTTTGTTACTAGTTTGGCTTTGGCATGTATTCAAGTTCCCAGTTTCACGCTACGTGTTCTTTCACTTTCTACAGGAGAAAGTTTTCTCATCTATGTTGAGCCAAGCTGCTTTGCATAAAGTTTGATACAGATGCTAGATGAATAGCGTGAAAATCTCCTCCCCTTACACAATCTGAGCACTTAACCTTTAGAAACGCATATTTTCTGTAATCTGATCTTCATGAGTTGCAAACGAAAGATGAAAATACATTGGACTAGTTTTGAACAAAGAATGCAAATAAACTAACTCCTCCTTCTCCTTTCCTCTACCGAGTTTATATTTCTGCTGTTGATGCTATCACTTGCTAACAACTTGTGGAAGAAAAGAGCTCTTAGTTTATCTCATTTTGTTTCCTTTGCACTCAAGATCCTTGCTGCAAAGGAAGCTGCTGTCAAATACTAGCCTGCCAGAGACAGACCATACTGAGCTGCATGACAGAAGGACGTGTCAACCATATCCTCGATGTCCTTCGCTCACAGCAAACGTTGTCCCGAATGGATTATGAAACAATTACCTCTTACCCCACGGTGACTGGGCGTGCTCGGGCATTGTTGGACACTTGCCTTTGCCTTGGAGAGAGGGCAGCGCAGGTTGTAGTGACTGTACTTTCAGTGACCAAATGTAGTCCTCTGGGACGAGGCACCCATTGCCCAGACTATCCTTCTAAGGTAAACAGACTGTTGTTGTGACTATTTTTTTTTTTTTTGCAGTTTGTTACATGCATCAGCGCACTGGTAATTTGGAATGGCAATGATTCATGTTAATTCCTCATAACCTGTTGACTGAAGTCAATCCTTCCTACAGTCTATGTTTTTAGTCCTCCAGTGGAAAAAGCTAGCTGGATTAAAAGGTCAAGTGAACCACTGCCTGCAGAAATTACCAAGACTGGTATAACAAATTCTAATTTGGACCTCAGAAATGGGAGGAGTGCAATGTGTGCCAGAGCAAATACAGTTCAAGTCAGATGACACCTTATTTCCTTGATTTTTTAGAAGGGAGGAAAATGGATCATGACTTTTTGGAGGTTGCACTATGGAAGAAGGGCTGTTACTAAATCCTTCCAAATAAGGATAGCAAACAACAGGGTACTGGATGAGGAGAAAAAAAGTTACTGCCTTTCACTGAGCTCATATCTGAGCCAGCTGTTAGAGTGAAAGGCTCAAGAGAATCAAGAAATATTTCTTCAATAGGGCTTTAAATAAGACTTTGAATTTTTATATTATGCATATAAATTATTTTTTCACTCACAAATGGTCATATGCTCTGAAAATGGGGCACTGATAGCAGCACTTTGGAGAGGTGGGGCTTAAAGTATTTAGTAAATGGAAAAACGTTAATACCTTACATCCATGTGGTCCTCTAAGTATGTCTGCAGTTCAAATGTAAAATTAAACCAGGAAGAAGAGGTGCCAAGTTGATCGTTTTGAAACGGTGGTTCTGCTGAACTGTAAAGGAAAGTAGTAAGATTATTTTAATTTATAATGAAAATGAGGTTATATAAGATGCTGGTTTTTTGAAGGCACAGTGGGATTCCTTCAAGCTTCATGGCACTGGATTAACATTAGAACTTGTTATACAATCTACAAGTATTTCAAATGCAAAACCATGTTACTCTGTTTCTCTGTGTTGCATTTGTTCTCCCTGCAGTTTCAAACTGATTATTGAATTCCGTAGTTTGACAGGTCGCAATTTTAAATACAGTGATGATGTGTTTTCTAGGCACATTTAAGAGAGATGAAATTTGTTACATCACATACTACAATGCTGCTGGAACCATAAACAATTTTTTTTTTACATAAATTCATTAAACTTTAAGACTGCCTTGAGATAATATATTGTTAAAATTAAAAGCAGTGTCTATCAGAATGTGTTGAAAATAGTTTTGCCTATTAAAGGAGCTAAACATCTACTTCACTGTTGAATTTTTTTCACTCCACACTTTAAATGGGAACTTTCATCAGTCTCTGCTAAATAAGGATGTCTTGCTTGTGAGGAAAAGAACTGCTGTCATGGTGTTTTGCCTGTTTAGAAGGCATAAAATAATCAGAGTAAAACAGATAATCATTCACCTGTGGGAAATATTTACAGACTTTTAAGAGAGAAACTGGCAATATTGTTGAAACTTAATTATCAGCTTTCAAAAATTATTCCATGCAGTTGACAATGGTAGACAAGAAGCTCAGATGTACTATTTCCAGCTCTTGTGCTGATATGACAGAAATTTGTGATTGGTATTTTATTTCCTGCCTTTATTTCTCTTTGCCAAGAATACATCCTGAGTAAGACTTGGAGATCTACAGCCTCAAACTGCCATCCTCTCTGGGCTTTAAGGTTGACCTTTCCTCTTCCACAGAAATAAGAGATGCATCAGTTGAAGCAACTGTGGACTCCTTCAACCAGGCTGAATTAAATGGCAGTGATTTAGAACAAAAACTTCTTCACCCCTTGAAATGTGATAACATTCCAAAGTATTTCAACAGCTATTTCCAACTGTTGGTCTTGAACTTTCCACATAGCAACAGCACTATCTATACAAACAAAGTGCAGCTGAATTTCACCCTTTCAGAAGTAACCTGGCTGTACTCCAGAAAGTTCTGTATCGTTGGTCCTTTCTTTAGTTATCAAGGAACAGTGTTCATGTTAACTAACAGAATGACTACCAACATTATATTTGTTTTCCTTTGACCAAAGAGGGCTCAAAGCTTGCTTTCAGCTCATTAGAATTTTACTGGGGGGGGGAACAACAACAAAAACCTGAGAAGCGACTAAGGGGAATACACCTGGGAGGGGAAAAAAGTATGAGACTTCTAACCTTTGAATAGCTGCAAAATATGTTCCCAACAGAACTGTCTTTATGCCACTTACGTGTGCTGTGATAGTGTCCTGTCACAAAAGAACAGGAAACTAGAAGGAAAACACTGTGAGGGGAGTGCCTGCCATGTTCACTTGCGTGTGTGCAAGGTGCCAAAGTAACCATTGTTTTCCATTCCACGCTGGCAACGTTTTAGCTGGAAAACATTATCCAGCTCTAAGCATAGACTGAGGAGAGCCCAGAAGAGAGTGGAAGGCTGATAAACAGTGAGGAAACCTGACGTGTAAGGACAAGTTGATAAAATTGTGTTTGTTTGGTCTAGCAAACAGGAGACGAAGGGAAGATACAGGAGTCTGGAGCAGAGGTAGTGAACGTGCCGTGATGAAACAGAGGACCTGGTACTGACCAGTTGTCTGTTCTTATGGCTTTATGATTCTGGAGTGGCTTTCAAGCAGGTGCTCAAAAACATTTAAAGGCCGTTAGGAAGACAGTCTCCTTTCCCATACCCAGAGCAATTGGCAATATTCATGGAACTTTTTTTTACCTGAACAAGAGCTCTTTAGTTGACAAAATTAATATAAACAACAGTGATTTGCTAAGCCTTTTCCCTCAGCCTGTTCAGTTTGTTTATGCAAAATACAAATGTTTAAAGTGATTTAAGGGAGAAATGAATGTCTTTTTGCTGGGAGTTACATAACATGAATATTTATAACTGCCCTGTAACTCAATCACTATTTCACTAAAATCTACCTGTGAAATCATGTGCCTGTTAGCAAGTCAGCTATCAGGAAGACAGAATAGAGAAAACCTGAATTAAAGAGGCTCAGAGATTATTTCCACCCCCTACAGTGTTTCTATGAATTCTAAAAAGAAAAGCAGGTGCTTCTACATTTTTGCTTCTCTGCAGATCATGATTGGTCACCTTCTCTCAAATGAGAATACCATGAAAATCTTTTCCGTCTTTATTAAAAGGCAATCTTTATCAAGCAAGATTTCTGTCAATCCCTTAAATGTTTGCTGAGAGCCACTAAAACATGTAATCTTTTTTCATTTAGAAAAATTAATTAAAACTATTTAAGATTCTTTATTACCCTGAACCTTCTCTTGTCCCCTTTGTCTATTTTTACAATGGGATTTTCTTCGCGTTAATATATTTTCCTCTCTCTTTTGGCATGAAACCACAGGAACACAAAGAAAAACTTACGACATGCAATGTTAAAATGCAAACAAAATTATAGAAAGAAAAATAGAATGTTACTTGTGCTGAACTGGTATGACCTCACACAGAAATGTGATTGTTTTTCTGATAGACTGCATGTCTCAGGCAAGTTTTACTAAACCCTGTATCAGACAAAAAGATTTACAGCCAAAGAAATATTTCAGCTCAGGGAAGCTTTCTGCAAAACAAGCCAATACTCCTGTCTCCTCCCTTCTGCTCTGATTCCTGCAGAGCTGGTTCAAATGCAGTCTGGCATCTCTGGCTAAAACCTGTTCTCTCCGCTAAAATCAATTGCACACTGGTATTCAAAGCTGCAGATTTATTTGTTTTACAGAAATCGCTCACTCAGGTATAGAATTAATGAAATATTCAAGAGAAGAGAGATTTGGATGCTGGCTTATATTATCATGTCTTTCAAAACCAAAATTAGGTAGTCTTTGATTTCATTTTCTATGAGATAAATAATAGGATTTGAACTCAGCTGTTGCATTTTGTTTTATTTTAATGTGTTTAGTGCAAATGTTTTCTGCTATTCCATTACTAGTATATTAATATAGCAATTTAATTTGTTCTTAGAATCATAGAATCATTTAGGTTGGAAAAGACCTTTAAGATTATCGAGTCCAACCATAAACCTAACACTGCCAAGTCCAGCATGTTCTCAGCTGGTCTGAGACAATTTTTTTTTTAAATCCAATGGCAACTCTCAGTTTCTTTGCCCAAATTAGCCCCCAGCAGTGAAAGCTGTCATTTCTTGTTCAGTGTTCCTTATGTTCATCTTCAGTAGCAAGAGAAGGTGCATGCACTGTGGCCAGGCCTCTCCTGCTTATAGCAGTGCCAATTAACTGTACCAATTACTGTGCATAGTGACAACTGCAGAAGTAAAGGTTCACTATGCATTTGTTACTTTAAGGTATGCTTGGGCATGTAGAGAGGATTTTTCTTGTCTGTTTTTACAGCTGACTATTTAATCACAGATATTTTTTCTTGGACAAAGGAAGCCTTTTTAAAGAACAAAATAAAATATAATTATCAGGATTTCACAGCTGTAATTTTACTTTACAGTATATACTGGATTTCACTCCAAGAGCATGCAATGCAGCTGTCTTCTGATTGTGTCAGTACAACCACCTAATGTAAATCTGTCTTTGTTTTTTGTTTTAATGACAAAACATTATGGGCAACTATAATGTATGTTATTCCAGCACAGAATAATCCAAAAGAACAATTTCTCCAGTGATGCAACACTTCAGTAACAGAATTTGTCCTTTGCAATAAGGACAAATACAGAATTGTTCATGTAGTGTGACACCGAGCCATCTACGTGATCAACCGATTTAAGTGTGAGGTGAGGACGCTTACAGGACTCCAACCGTAAAGTTTGCTGCATGTGGTGACACTGATGACCCATCTTAACAATTAACCTGGCCATCTCCTATAGTTTCAAAATAAGCTGAGGTCTTCCAAATTTTCCCATACTAGTGACACTGAGGTATAAATATCTCCCTGACCTCCACAAGCAGTAATATGACACCCATAACCGTGAGGTTCAGTTTCCTTTATCATACTGCCCGAGCTCTGACATAGAAGCCTCAAGCGCTTGCTCTCACTTCACTTACTCTTCTAGATTCACGTGAAAGTGAAGACAACAATGTCACTAATGCTGCATAAGTGATCATGTCTCATTAAACCAATGTTACTGGTATTCAAAATGCTCTTAGCTTGTGGGATTTAAACTAAGAAAAATAGCACTGAAAAAAACAGCAGTAGACTTTAACAAAAGTAACTACTTTCTTCCGGAACTAAAATATACCTGTAAGTATCTGCAGCACAGCTTTGAGTGTTTTCAGAAGTTTGATTTATGGCACTTCACAGTATGTGACTGGGAAGCTGAAAAAGGCTTTTCATAGTTGTGCGGATCTTGCATAACTTGGGAAACTCTTGGTAGTTCTTAATTAGTCCACTACGGTTTGCTCTGTGGGACATTGTATGCACCAAGTAATCAAGAGCCAAGTGTGGAACAAAGGAGCAAAGTGCAAAACACACACAAATAGACTGCTGAGAAATCATTTCTGAAAAGTTAGCAAAGCCAACCATAATTTTAATTTTAGGGCTGAATACCTTCTAATATTAGCAAAGAAATGATTAGAAATTGGAACAACTGCGCTGGCAGACAAAAGACTAAATCCATTAATAGGGCTATCCTATTTACTGCAAAAGCAAATGGACTGGCAATAAATCCTCTCGGGTTTCAATAAAATGCAATTTCCCAAATCTTCAAGACTCTCTTAACGTTAAAATATTTTACATCTCAATTTTTTAGGTGTACCTTTAATACTGAGATATTCTGAAAATCTTGCTCATGGAACGTACAGTCTTGGGCAAGTACTCAGCAAAAACTTCAAGGGGGTTCTGACCTCATATTTGTGAAACAACTGGGGTTTGTTTATTTTACAAGCAATTCCTATGCTATATAAACTTAAGAATTAGAACCTTTTTAATTGTCACTATTTCCTCATGTTTAAAGGAGTACACGTTAATCTGTTCACTTTATAGGCAAAGCGTATTAATTCAGGTCAACGCGCATAGGTGTATTTGATTTGCACACATTGTGTGGGAATCTATACAGAAAGGTCTTTGGGTTTATGTTTTGGAAAACTTTACTTTTAAAGACAGCCTAAATTTGGAGCAAATACAACTACAGAATCCTGCAGAAATCTGAAAGTTTTGGGAATAAAGGCTGTCCTTATCATCTGTTCACCCAACAATTGTTCCTACCACTGTAAAGTATTGTGCTATTATAAGTTCTCTAAATAAAATGGGAGGAAACTCTTTTATAAAAAGTACAGATTTATTTGTATTGTACAAACATTTCAGGGTAATTCCGTAATTAGGAGAAAAGTAACAAGAGTACACTAAAAGCAAAGGCGCATCAGTGGGGTCAGCACTAATGGGGCTGTACTGTAGCATGCTGAACTCGAAGTAGTTCAGCTAAGGAACATCTGGTTGAATTTAAATTGTAAAGTTTGGACTCAGCATGGTAATACAAACAAAATGATGACATTGGCTTCAGCCTCTAGTAACTAGCTCCTTGCAAATAGGGTATCAATGTCACTACTGCTGAGTATTATCACAATCTTCTAAGCTTCCACACTCCTGCTCTTAATCAGAGAGAGAGACAGGTACCCCAAGTGAAGAAAGGATACCAAAAAAGGACTGACAATAATATAGAGGAATCTGTAACAGAAAGGAACTTTGCTGTTTTGAAGAAAGTCTGAGCAGTCATATCAGAAGGCTGAGAGTTGCGTAACGTAAAAAAAAACAACAGATGTCTTCAAACTGTCTCGTCCAAAAGAAATTTATCTACGTACTGTGAAACTGGGTTACAAACGCTACCACTAAGGACTTCATAATCTATGCATACCCACACACTAATTTGGGACCTGAAACAAGAAAAAAATATTTATTCTTAAGAAGCTATTTTTTAGAGCTAGAAATCCTCCTTAGCTTGTTTTTATACATAATCACTTCTACTAGCCTTCAAAACAGACACGGACAAAGAACATTATCTTTAAAAATGCCTGCAGCTTTTTAAGTCTTGGTGAAACAATGATTCTAACTATGTTGTTTTCCAAGAAAATGAAGCCAGTGATTCACCCACTCTCATTAATAAATAGCCAGATCCTCATGAAGTTAATTCAACATAGATAAGACAATTTGTATCATCAAAGGGTAGGGGCTCAGAGTTGAATGATTTAGTCATCTATAAAATTTAGTCAAACCATTTCTTTAAAAATAACTACAAAGGATTATTTTTTCCAAATAAACCCCAAAAACTGACTGGGAAAAACATGATGTGTTGCACATTCCACTTGTAATAGAGAAGATTACAGTAGCAAAACAAAGTAAAATGAAAATAGAAAGTTTGGGGCAATAATCAAAATAATGCTGAAAAAATACTGGAGTGCTTTGAAATATATCTGAAGATTTGGAATTTTTTGCTTCTTTTTGTTTCTTTGCTCTCCTAGCAAAGTTTTATCGATAACATTTGAAAACTTGTCCATGCCTTAGAAGATATCTGTTCCCACTTCTGCTTTGCAGCATGGACAGCACTGAACAAAAAGAGCTTGTGTTGCTACGTGCAACAAAGATATATATAAGCAAATAAGAAACTTTGCTGAGAGTGGATGAGGCAGTGAAAAGGAAAAGGTACCTGAAGGGCAACAGAACCAGATAGGAAAAATAAAATTAAAAGATGGGATGTTAAAGCTTATTTTAAAGTCTGTTTTAAAAAAATGCAGTATACAGAAGCCAAGTTTTCCATGAAAGAAGGCCTAATGTTAATCTTCAGAGTATTTAAATAAGAGTGCAGTTGGACAAGACAGAGCCATCTCACAGTTTCCGGTCCTTAAAGGGACATTTTCCACTACCTCCTCCTCTTCCTTTTCTCTCTGCTCCTAGCTTACTCCACATTTGTACTTTTGTGATTATGACGGTAAAAACCTAACCTCCACAAAAGTATTGTTTTCTGCCAGCTTAGTGAGCAGAATTGCCTCACAGAGGGGGACAGGCAACTGCCAGAGCCAGTCAAAAGCTGAAAGCCAGTGGAGTAGGAGGAGACATGCAGCTAGGAGCAGGGGAAGATAAATTTAGCAGCCTAAATTTAGACTTTTTTTTTTAATTGCCTAGTATTCTGGTGCTTGTAGTCACTCTCATTTGTAAGTAATACTTACTCTGCTTAAACCACCTACAGCAGAATTTTGTATGGTGGGAAGAGGAATGTAAAAAGAAGGGGCAAAGGATCAGCTAGTTTGTTTTGGTAAACAAAGTCACTCAGCTTTAACCAAAGAAAAGAAACAGAGGCACTTACACTCATTTTTGAGCTGGTTTTGTTGCTCTCCTGAAAAACTACAGAGTACATAGTTGACACTGTGTTGTTTGAGATGATGAAGGTTGAAAACTACTAAAAAGAATCTCTGCTTCTAAGTACTTATAAAAATTGTCATTTGCTGGGATCTGCCTAAAGCCACAGAATCATTTATGATCCCTACAAGTAACTCCTGCGTCCACAGAATGTACACTTCAAAAGAAGCATGAAAGTGGTCCCAAGACTCAATCTGTAGGGTAAAATTTCAAAAGGAACCAACATAAACCCTCAAACACGTGGCTGGAAGCAACATCTCCCTGATAGTTAACAGCGTAAGTTCCACATAGCAATGAGTAATACTTACATATACACGATACACTTTCGATGCTGACCTTTAAGGAGCTCAGTACATGCTCATTCTTCCTTGAATTAAGTGCATGAGCAACACATTCTTGGGGGAGTTACGCAGTAAGGATATGCTTAAACTCACCCTGCACACCAGAATTAACTTGCTAACAAGCACAACGCTGATGATTGAACTTCAGATTCACTTAGATTTAACAGCAGTTTTTACCTTGGCTCTGCACGTTCTAAAACCATTTAATGAATATCCTGTGGATTTGGTTTCCTTTAGTCTGATGCAAGTTCAATTTTGGTTTGTTTAGGGGTATTTAATCTGTTTATTCTTCAAGTTTTTTGAGTTGAATTACATTTTCTAAGATGTATTTAAGTGGAAATACTAGTCAGACAAAAAAAAAAAGCAGATAGGGCAAAACTCAGACTTACCAAAACTCAGTTTGACTTTGTTCTCACTAGCTAAAAGAGATGTGATCTTAACTTGACTAAATTAGTATCAGATAAAATCCTGGTGGAAACAAAGTCTTTTTTTCAGGTTTTCTCTGCTAGCGCTTAGAGAATGTACACTCCTGTATAAACATAACTTACCAGTGGTCATTTATGGAGGATCAGGGATGAGGCATACAGTTTGTAGATGTAATCTGTAGCAAGAAGAGAAGTAGAAAAGTAAGGAGTCCAGACTTACATTTGGCTTCCATAGTGAAATTGAAGAAGTAATTTATAAAGTTATGAACATTGCCAAAATGGACAAAAATATTTGATGATTATTCTGAAATTTGCTTCTGGTCACTTGCAAACACTTTGGAAGCATTGTCTAGCCTTACGATGATGTCCTAACTTGCGTGTCTCATACCAACCTCTACAGTATTGTAAGGTTTCAGAATTCAAAGGGTGAACTTCTATTTTGACATCCCCAAATGGGCATTTTTTCCAATAAATCTTTTTCAAGGTTCTAAAATAAAATTTCATCCTCTATGCTTCCAGCGTATGCTTAATAATTTGTTTCCTGTATCTTTTCAGCTCTCGCCTATTTCTTGTTCCTAAAGGCAATTTTATAGTTAGCTCACATTTTATGAGTCCATTTTTTGGAGGAATGAATGTTGCCTCCAGTAGATTCAATTTATGAGAGACCCTAAAAGGCAGTCTAGCAACAACTGAAATCAGCTGCATCTTTTACATTCACACTCAATCCATTTCTTGATTCATGTGCGAGACGACTGTTTCAAGTACCTGTCTACTTGAAAGATCCTGTGTTAGTATTACAGAAAATAGAGCACTACCAATATTTGTAACAATGACTAAACACTATTGACTAAACACTATTACCATCTAATAACTGCTTTCTGGTTCATATTATCTTTATAATGGCGATCAATTAGTTTCATATGGTAGAAATTTGAGTTATATTCCAGGGATGTCTTCTACGTTTTTTTATCTTCTATCAGTTCTGTGTAAGTGGCTTAAAAACAAAGTCATGGATCAGGGCTGTTAAGCGCCCAGAAGAAGGCAGACTGGTTTGTTTGCTGCTTTGCAACCCTGTCAGTAGTTTTAGGAGGTAAGAGATTTAATGTAGTTACCTCTACATGTACTTGCACAAGACCTAAACCCGACAAAAGACAAACAAAGAGTTGAAACAAAGATAATTAAAGAGCTGAGATGATCACGCTCCTTCGGATTACGACCTGCAAATGACAGTTTGTTTTGCTATGGTGCTGTATAGTTTGGAAATTAAGTCTAATGTAGTTCTCTCCCATATGTGTACTTAAAAAGCCAACTTTTAACAAAAAATACTTTATTCATTCATTGTTGTCCAAACACAATGTAAGGAGTATCTGGAGATACAGAGGAGGGCAGCAATTGCTTTGTATGCTGATTGTCTCTGTGACAATGAAGGGAAAAAAACCCTCCTTGATAAAACAAGCAAGCTTTGAGAGAGGAAATAGTATGGAAATTGGAAATGTAACCCTCGTGGTAATAGAACTGGACTCCACCATTGCATTTACTGACACATTTATGGGTATTAACAGTACATAGTTTGCCTTTCCCTGTTCTTTTATAGCCTTATAATTTTTATTTGCCCCTAAGGTTTTCACCCCAGTATATCCTATGGAAAAAATCCACCTCTGACTCATCTGTTTGAGGCTGTAGATAATAATCATGGACCGGGGGAGGGATAATTAGATTGTTTTGCGCGAGACAAAGACTATCATGTCTCCTGAGCCCCGTTGTCTTTCCAGACACTGACCTTCTCTTTGCCTAGCAGGAAACAGCAAAAAGGGCAGTAAAAGAACATTAAGAGGGGGCTGTAGCCTGGAGTGCACTGGCTTAGACATGCTAAAACTATTAACCTGGAAGAGGAAGGCAAACAAGAAAGCCTTCCTTACGCTACCCCATGTAAGTCTGTTGAACAGCAAATTACTCACGATTATTTTCAGACACCGGAGGGCACTTTTAATCACGATTTCAAGAGATCTAGTAGATGTATTTTATTGGAGCCAAATTTTGGGTGTGGCTGTGCCCCTCTTGAGGGCAGGAACATGCTAACGGTAGTAATTTAGGGATTCCCTTATTTCCATGTCCACTATGGCTGGTGCTTACCACCTAGCAGTCGTACCCCAAAATACCACCAGATTTAAGGGCTTCGACCCTCTTAAGCCCCTCATTTTCGAGCAAACTCATGTGCGTGTAACTTTGTGCCATGTCACCCCCCGGGGTCTCACAGGAGCTCCGTGCGCCCGAGGCCCCCACTTCCCCTCGGGGACCTCGGGGTGAGGGCAGGGCCCGCCTCCACCTGCGGCAGCCCCGGGGGCAGGCCGCGGGCCCACGGCTCCTCCCGTGAGCGCGGGGTGGGAAAAGGCGCCGTTTTCGTACCGTCAGCGCTAAGCCTCTTCTTCATCTTGTGCCTGAGGAAAAGGGGAAGGATGGTTCCCGGCAAGAGGAGGGGAAGCGATGGCCCATTCCGCGCGGGGGCGAGAGGTCGCCACCCTCCTCTCCCACAGGGCGCGGCGGGGCTGAGGTAAACCCGGCGGGGTCGGGCGGGAGGCCGGGCCCTGCGGCGTCTCCCTCAAGCAGACGAGGCGGGAGGCAGCAGCGGTTTCCTGCCAGCGAGGGGAGGCGGCGGCGGCGGGCCCGGGGCCGCGGGGCGGGGCGGGGCGGAGCGGCCGCCATCACGTGTGGCAACGAGCGAGCATCCCCAGGACACGCAACGGCGCGGCCGGCAGGAGCGGAGGTAACGCGGGCGGCCGTGCCGCCACAGCCGGCGGGGAGGTCCCGCGGGACCCGGCACCGCGGCGAGGCGCGGTCTCCCTCTCACCTTGGGTAGGCTGCCGGGGCGCCGGGCAGCCCGGCTCGGCGCAGGGGCAGCCGGCGGCGCAGCCTGCGCCTTGCGCGGAGGTTTCCGGCGCCTCTCCGCCTCCCCTGCAGCATCCGGGGCTGGCGGTCTCGGCGCCCTGGGCCGGCAGCAGGTGTGCGGGGTGGCAGTGCGACAAATGCTGTGTACTTTTATTTTTTTTTAAAGGGTGCCTCAGCGGCAGCACCTGCGGGTGCCTCAGCCCTGACAGCCTCGGGAGGGAAGCGGCTGCCCCGCGCCTCAGGGCTGAGGCGACCGCCTCAGCCCTGAGGCGCGGAGCAGCCGCTTCCCTCCCGAGGCTGTCCAAGAGGCGTAAAATATGTCTGAACCTCGCTTATTTTACAAGGAGAACAGGGTAACCAGCGCCTGGGGAGGGAGGAGCGGCCACCGAGGGGCGAGATGACCCCAAATCCTCCCTCCTGCGGCGCGACGGCGGGACCCTGAGGGCCGCTCTCCTCACGCCGTTCCCGCCGGCGACAGCCCGTCATGTCGTGCACATCCCGACTTGAGGGTGGTTTTTCTGGAGCCACGTGTTTTATTTAGTTTGGCAGCAGGCAGGTATGAGGGTTGGTGCTCAGGTCGGGTTATAACAGGATGTTTTTTGGTGGGGGGTGCATGTAATTATGACTACTCTGTTAACTAGCTATTGCAGGGAACTGAAGTGGATTTAGTAATACCCTCAGGCGAGCATGCCTTTGTTTACTGGCATTTGGTAGTGATTTTGATTGTTTATGTGTTTTTTAAGTGATATGTATTAAATGCAATCTGATTAGGCGTGACTGTAAGTTACGGCTAAAGAGTATGCATGGGTGTAGATTTGTAGGTAAGCGTGTGCCTTCTGATGTTACTTTTCCCCTTTTTGAGAGGTTCCCACTTTTGTGCTCCGGCATAAAAATTAAGATAAATTATTTTAACAAATTCTATCATTGTCCCTTCTGTCTTTACCTGGGGCTTATTGTATAAATTTCACCAGGTGTTCCTCTCATTGCAGCTGCTTCGTGCACTCCCAGCCTTACTTCTGTCTAAATCAAGACTGTCTACCACAAAGTCCCTTGTTGTGAGCTTGCTTCTACTTCTTCCCTTGGAAATATAAAAATAAATCAGAAGTGTGAAGGATATAGTGGCATGTTATTTTCCACTTGTAGCTAGCGCAGTTCCCTGACTTTAAACTGACTTGGTTTAAAATCTAGGTTAGTATTACTGAGGTGGATTTGTCTAGGATTGGTACTTTGGGAAATTTTGAAACGTTTCTGAGACATTGTAACTGAATATCTGTTTGTGAGCTGACTATAGGTCTTTACCTCATTTAATGTTCATAGTCTTATTCAGGATTTGTCTGAACATGTGGATAGTATGTGTATTTGCTGAACATCTGTTGTGCAGCTGTGCCACTGGTGTGTATAGTCAGGACTTACTGCCATCACCGATACACTATCAAGTGAATAATTGACATAGTAACTTCTCTTTCATACCTTTTTACATTTAAACACACCTTGTGCTTTGAAAAAAATGGATGTTCAATCAATTCTATTTGATCAAAGGTTTATTTTTGGTTTTTATAGTGCTAAAGATGGTGTGTTTGCATATGCGAGCGCAAAAGACTTGGTTGAACAGATTAGATCTTTACATTGGGAATTGCTTTTGTTGCAAGGGCTTCCTGTCTGCTAACTGTATGTATGGCAGGGAAATGATTTTTGTCTCACCAGAAACAAGAAAAACACATACTAGGCAACTCTAAGCCTTTCCCACTTAAATGTTCAGACTGTGAGGTGCCTAAATATATACATTGCAAGGAATAGGCATTTCTGGGACTTATAACCTTTGCTCTGTTGGTGCTTAACTCCCTGAAGACTTTCATGCTGTTTGCCTGTGTAGGGCAATCTTGACTCTTACCTGAAGGGCCAATCATTATGTTCAGAAATAGGAGTTTTACAGCTGGTATATGTGAATAGTCAAAGTGTATATGTAAAGCTATATTACAAGAAGAGCTGTTTTATGCAATCAAGACAACTGCAGAAGACCGAGGCAAGAACACTAGAAATCTTTGCTTATGAGCAGGTATGGTATAAGAGTATAGCAAAACATGGTAAGCTTTTAGCAGTTTGGTATTTCACATCGGTCATTAACCTGCTCGCAGGTTCATCCCAAGTTGAACAAATGACAGGTCAGCTGCTATCCTGCTCAGTGGGAGAGAGGGGATCTTGGTGGATGGTTCCTCTTTCCCTCCTCTTAAAGGAGGGCCACCCTGTAATGCGGTGTTAGTGCTTTGCTAACTGCACATTAACCTTCATTAGCTCCTTTGGTACAGGGCCAAGGTGTGATAGGCCTTATCAGAATATGTATTTTTGGTGAGACAATGAAGCGATCCTTGTTTCAGGTCACTGTGTCCTGGTTTCGTATCAAAGCTTCCTATATCAACAGCAGTGTCATTTCAGTAAAAAATCTTATGCATATCAGCAAAAAGATTCCTCACAGCTGCAGCAATCAGCAAAAACAAGAGGAGTTTAAGACTTTGTATTGCACAAGGATGAGTGATGAGGAAATCCACGTTAGCTTGGGTGAAGGCATAAGCCTGCATTAGCAGTCCTGTGGCAAGGCTGGCAGCATTAGAGATTGTTCTAACAGTGTTTTGAGCTGGAGTATTATAGGATTGTTGTATTTTAGAAAATATGTACTATTCCTCCCTGGTTCTTCTCTTCCAGGCCTGTCTTCTGTTTCCACAGAAATAATGGTCTTGTGACAGAATCATGGATTTTAATATATGTGTGTTTTTTCTCAATATTGCTAATCTTGACATAGCTTCCCTTTTTTTCTAGTCTCTGTTCTCCCTCTTCCTTTGTAGGTTGTGGGTTTTGGGTTTTTTTGTTTGTTTGTTTGTTTTTTCAGTTGGTCAAAGCTGCTGAATTTACTTCCAATTAAGATTAAGTGAAGCACGTGTAGAAAAAAAACCCTGCCAATAGTTTTGTTTCTGTCATAGAGGTGGTATACTAAGACACGTGACTCAGGCAAATAAGCTGCCCTGAAGGCTTTAAGGATATAAAACAACTGAGGTTAGAGAAGAGAATGAAATGCCAAATCCCGAGTGAGCTGTTGCACACACCTTCATGCAAATCCTAGTTGTCAGCAGATACCTGAAGTTGGGAATACCAAAAGCAGACTCAGAGAAGAAGAAAGAGTATTGGGGGACAAAACAAGCTAGGTTGAGAGATATTGTGGTTGTTCTTTCCTGGGTAGAGCAGGGCAAGAAACAGTCAAGGTCATCAGTAACAATACTGGGTAGAACTGCAGTCATGTGCTGCTAATTGAGGTGGAGGCATCTGAACAGTGACAGGGTCTACAGTTACAGGTAATTAAATGTACCTCTGAATTTCAGACCATAAGGTAAATCACAGTGACTCTTTGTGCAAAACTGCCTGTGTGTGAACACATCCGATTTGATTTGAATGATTCAATTGATTCAAATCAAATCATCAAAATGCCCGAGTATTCAAAATAATGTTTATGCTTCTGAACGAGTTGTACTTTGAAAGGTGTTCCGGGAAGGAATGGGAATGGTGATTAGGATATGTGGAGTAAGAAATCATAAAGCTATGTAGTTATCACCAAAATTATTTTTTACATCCATGACTCAATTCTTAACGTATTACTTGCTGTTATCCTTTAGCTGGAAGGGTTGTAAATGAACATGACATATTTTCAAACTGGCAGTTGGATGTCATAGTAATAGCTGTAGTATTCTTATTTTTTCCACTGAGATTTCTCCAGAGTGATTTGCCTTCTGAAATACATTTGCAACTAGTGTCCTGTCTGAGTCAAAACAGAAATGAAAAGGCTCAATTTGGAGTTGAATGTTATTTTTACAGGTGGCAAGTGTTCTGTAAATTCACTTCTTACGGACAAATTAGTCATGAAGACATCTGCTTTGATTATTTGTCCTGCTGTTTTACACATTTATACTTTCTGATGATTGCATTGTATTTGCAATTGGTTATTATATTATAATTTGTATTACATTTACACAGTAATAACTGAACCCTCTCTTGTAAAGCAAACCAAATAATCTTACAAGCTCATAGGCCGCATGTCTTTTTGTCTTTTTGAAGACTTAGCTCTACTACATCAATAACAGAAAGTCAGCCAGTATGTGGTTGCAAGTGAATTTGGCACAAGATAGAATCATAGCATGGTTTGGGTTGGAAGGGGCCTTAAAGATCACGTAGTTCCAACCCCCCTGCTGTAGGCAGGGACACTTTCCGCTAGACCGAGTTGCTCAAAGCCCCGTCCAACCTGGCCTTGAAGATAAATGGAAGAGTAAATAATAATGAGAACCGGTAGCAACTGGTGAGCTGAATTTGCTTCCCTTTTCCTTTGCAGTTTTGGGCATACTCATCTGTAGAAACTGTGTGGATCCCTCTCTCCTAATTAGTTTAATTTTGTTGGAGATGCCTCATTATAACACTCAAGCTTTTAAGTTCTGAAATAGCAGAGTTTAGTTTCTGGAAGGTTGAAAATTTTTAGTCTAATTAAAAGTGAGAAATTTGATAGCTTGTGATGTATGTATGATACTAGATAAGATGTTGACTCATGTATAAATGATAAAACATGTATTTAGTAATTAACCATCTTTTGAAGTGTTTCTTTGAAATATTGAGGGGGGAAATAAATCAGAAGGCATCTGACTAAACAGACTGAGGATCTCATTTTGCATTATTTAAAAGAACCCAGTCTCTATTTTAATGTGGAAAAAGCTAGAAGATTCATGAGTTGGAGATGAATGATGTAATGTGTTTCAGTAAATGATTTGTACTCCATTTCAGTAGAAGCTACTTTTTTATTGATTGAAAATAGTCTTTATCATTTTTACATCTTTAAAACTATTCTAGTTCAGGGATGTCAAGTCAGATTTTCTATACTGTAGTATACAGGTGTTGGCTTTATAATTAAGGAAGAGTATGATTATTAAGTTTTCCCTCCAGAAAGGTGTGCCTCTAACTGCATGAGCAAAACCTTTTATGTTCGTACGTTACTAGATGCATAGATATATATGTAGTTTGGGTCATTGCATACTGAACTTTCAAAATCCCCATACTCAGGGTTTTTGTTCTCTTAGTTGACAAGTTTATTGTTGGAATAACAAAACCTTTTGTAAAATTACTGTTACCCCCAAAAAGTGCAAAAACTTCCCCCCCCCCCCCCCCCCCCCCCACTAGATCAGCTGGTTTATTCTAATCGACCCAGACTTTTTAATTTTTCTGTTCTATAGTAAATGCCTGAAGTATACACTGAGGGTTTAATGAGGGGCAGGGCAAATGAGTGGTGGTGCATTCTGGTCATTATGGAGGGCCTATTCTTTATGGAGCTGATAACCTAGTAATCAAAGGTACATCTGCAATTTAAGCGGTTTTCCTTACAAAACTCTTCCCTGAATAGATTATTTCTTACTTGAACTTCTATAAAATGGGCCTTATTCACAATTACTGCCAGTTACCAGTATATTCTTGTGCTAATAAGTGTTACTAGCAGTAACTTGCTTTTGGAAGGCATGGGAGAATTTCCTGGAGACTTGAGAAGAAGGTGGTTCTCCAAATGGTCAATTCTGAAGCAGAGGAAAATGTTTATTTCGTTTCTGTGTTCTTAGGTACTGTTAAATACAGTTGCTAATGGAGGAATTTGGATTGGAACTACTGTGTTTTTTCACATACAGCCTGCACTCTTAGATAACGCCAAGAAATGAGGCAGTGGGAACTGGGAACAGTTTATGGAGGGAGGAGGGAGCAAACTGTGGTATCAGTTAAAAGTCAACAGTTGGATCAAGGGGATTCTGGAGTATTCAGATTGCCCTTGGCAAGAGCCTACACTGCATTAATAAAATATGCCCTCTTACTAGATCACTCATAACTTACAGATGTAAGTACTATAATTTGATTAATTTTTTTAGTACTGCAATAAATCTATGTTCATGCTTAGAACTTCCAGCTTGGTCTTACAGTGCTTGCTTTTCTATTATCGCCTCACTTCTTTGTGTTCTTTCTTCCTTTTCAACATTGGAATCCCTCAATTCCATCCTTTGTATGTTTTTGCTTGGTTGTTGTGGGGGTTTTTTTCCCCTAAAGGTAGGAGTTCCTTTCTCAGCTTAACTATATGGAATTTGTCTCTTGCTCTGTATGTGTTGGGTTTTCTGTTTATTTTAACTATGCATGAATTTACCTTTGTGTAAGAAAACATGAAGCAACAAAAGGGAATTTCTCAATTTGCATTTGTAAATGGTAGGGTAAAAAAGTGGAAAGAAGATTTGGCAAGAAAGTCCTGGGATAAAAAAAACTTATAATGATTTCAGCTGTCTATATTTTGTTTTAGATTGTGATTTGGAGTCGTGGAGAATTCACAGTCTTTCCACAATGGGCGAAAGGACAGATTGTACAAAGTCGCATAGCTCACTGGCTGAATACAGCCCCGTCAGTAAATCAGACAGGACAGATCCAAGTGAAAGCTGTGAAATGCAGGATGGAAACCAAAATACAATGCAACTGAAGAAAGAAATATCTTTGATAAATGGGATAAGCCTTATAGTAGGCAACATGATTGGTTCAGGTATCTTTGTCTCTCCCAAAGGAGTTCTCATCTACAGCAAATCTTATGGATTGTCTCTAATAATTTGGGCAATCGGAGGGGTTTTTTCAGTCTTTGGAGCTCTCTGCTATGCTGAACTTGGAACCACTATTACGAAGTCAGGAGCCAGCTACGCATATATCTTGGAGTCTTTTGGGAGCTTCATCGCTTTTATTCGTTTGTGGACCTCACTCCTAATTGTTGAGCCAACTAGCCAGGCGATTATTGCCATCACCTTTGCTAACTACATAGTTCAACCTTTCTTCCCGTCTTGTGATCCTCCATATTTGGCTTGCCGTCTCATAGCAGCTGCTTGTGAATGTAAGTATTTCTTGACATTTACTACAGTAATTTTTTATCCAGGGTTAAGTTTTTATTAAAACAAATCCTACTGAGTCCTGGAGTTGTTGCATACTGAATCTGCAACAGTTTGAGTTACAGTGGGGAAAAGAAAAATTTCCAGCACATGAATAACTTGCAGGTATTTGGTCAGTGAATTACCATTTTCTCATTCAGAAGCAGAACAAGGTATTTAACTCTTCCGAGTTTACTTATGTGGCAAAAACTGGGGGAAAAGTTTGTTTTCCCTCAGATAGGTATATTAAATCAAACCTTGAGATACTGTCGGTGTGGTTTAAGAGTTGTTGCAGAATAGCTCTTACACTATGAATTCTGGTATAATTTATTTTACAATAGTTTCTCAACGTAGACATGCTCGAGTAATTACTCTGGTAGGGTTTCTAAAGGTCATTCATTCAAGATTATTCTTTATGCTCATGATTAACTCTAACATCAGTACAACAGTACGTGTTGCAAAGCTGTTTTGAAAAGCAGAAATTTTGTGTGCACATAAAGCATTGAAATGTTTGTAATCAGATAGCCAGCTCTGTTAGTCAATATGAACAACTGTTCATGTGCTTCACATCAGGATTGTTCTGTTGCATCAAGAGAATGAAACTGTATGATTATATTGTGTGTGTCTTATTTAATTTTAGGTATTTCCTATTAAAAGTGTTTATATACATACTTTGCATTTCCAGTAAACAGTGAAAAATATATTTTGGAAAGTCTGTATGGCGATCCTTCATCATGTACTTACTGATCAGAGTCAGCATGTGCTGTGGAGCCTGGCATCCCTATTGACCTGATGCTCTTATCATAAAGCTGATACAGAACTTGAGCTTTTTTACTACCAGTGGTACGCTACAGGGAGGAGATTTGCTGCTCCTAGTTGTTTCCCTTTTGAGGCAACAGGGAGTCTATTGAAATGGCTGTGATGTTCCTTATTACAGTTGTCTATGTAGGACTAGAAGAGGGCAAAGACAGAGCAGGTGTGTGTGCTTCAAATATTTGACCTCTATAACTAGTTGTGAACATTATAGCTTCCCCTTCCGTTTTTGTAAGTTAATTTGTCACTGTTGGGAAAGCACTAATGTCCAGGTCCAGGTAGTGGGAAGAATAATCACAAGCTTCATCTAAAAAATCTGTCAGCTTACTGTTCCCTTCGTCTCCCTCATCCCTCCCAAATGTGTGGCCCCATTTTGTTAACAACTTCAGGAAAGAAATGAAGGACCTGTAATGTCACGTTCACATTCCCTGAACAGATACTGTCCCAAGGTATCTGGCACAGATTCAGGAGTGGGGGGGAATCTGCTCTTCCATTTAAGATACCTCACATCTGAGGGGAGTTAGCCCTTATAAAAAGCAGTTTATCAAAAAGCAAGAAATTAAGACAAAGTGATTCAATTAAAATGATAATATAGTAGATGTAGAAAGACAATGTGATGTCCTCTACAGTCGCTGCTAAGAGAGGAGATTTAGCACCTTCAGTGGAGACATGTGACAGCAAGATCACTCTTATGTAAGTGGAGCAACTTACTTTAAGGGTCCATTTTATGGTTTAAATGCTTGTTCTGCCCTGCTCTAGGTGTCAGTGCTGATACGCTTACCCCTGCTCTAGAACTTCATTTAGCTGTTGCTGTTAAAGCCTACACTACTCCCTGGCCTGGCAGGGCTGATGTTGTGTCAAATCCTTACCTCTGGATAAGATTAGTACTTTATTAATGAAGTTGCTGGGAGTGGAAGTCTGAACATTGGTTAGGTACAGATTGTATGTGAGAATGGGTGGGTTTGTTGTGGGGTTTCTTTTTTTTTTTTTTTTTTTAAACTGTAGTAGTAACAACACTAGATCTAGTATGAGATCAGTCTTACTGTTATACAGCATTACTTTGTCAATAATTTTGGCAATGGGGGTGGCATCGGGTGCTACAGAACTAAACTTGACAGTTCTCAGGAACTTTACGTAGCTAAACGATAATTAAGTTGAAGAAAACATGAGAAAGAGGGAGAGGATGTGGCTTATTCAGGTTCATGATTATCTTTTTTTTTTTTTTTTTTTTTTTAAAGATATCAGAGACAGAGTAGCATTTCACCTGAAGTAGAGACCAAGCCCTAACTCACTAAAATAAGGAGTTAATAATAATTACTCCCAAGGAAAGTTGCTTTAAAAAAAAAAAAAAAAAGAAAAAGGCCTAAATAAACCCTGTGAGCAAATACTCCATGGATAACACCAGTCATTAATACTGAAGAGCAGAGACCAAGCAGAGTTGGTTTTTTCCTGAGGGCTCTTTGGGAGCTGCAGCAGTCCTGACTTTTGAAATATGATACAACTGTTTTTCTCCCCTCATCTTGCCAAGCTCAGTGGAATCTCGTTCAGCTATTCCACTTGGCCAGACTGTCTAGTATACTAGTGCCATGCTTTTGAGATCATTACCTTTCTTTTGTTATCTTTTTAAAATTATTACTTGTCTGTTTGGTAACTGTGCTAAGTACATTTTTGTCTTAATAATATCACATTATTCTTGGATTATGGGACAGGAAATAATTTATCATATCTTTTTCATTTAATTTTGATTTGCTATTACCTTACTCCTTAAACAATCAAGTTTAGTTTTTATTTATATGCATATTTAAAATACATAGTACAAGAAAATTGTTTGGAGATAAAAAGTACAGTAGAATATAACCACTTTTTTACTAGCTAGAGAAAAAATGAGATTTGGGAAAATATTTAAACTTCTGGGTTGGAATCAATAATGTAATGATAATCTAGATAAGAAAAATATGCACTGAATTAGTATTTTGTTCAATAAAGAATACTGAAGATACTGAATCGTATTTAATATTCAGCATTTGAGTTCTGGCAGAAGTTGTCTGGCTCTTGACTTGAGGAAAAAGTAATAAATGCAAAAGCAAAATGTTGAGACCCATGAGAACAATGTATTTCAACAATAGCTTGAAAACTGCTTTTTGGGGAAGTTGGTCATATGAGTAAGTTTAGTCAGCCACTGTTACCAAAATATTTGTGAAATCTGAAAGTCTCACTTCAAGTTCCATTACCATCTTGTGAAATAGGTCTGACACTGCTTTATTTTGGGATAGAGGGAGGAATATATTCAAGAATACTCATTACTTAATACTAGTTCGTAAAAATCCGGATTAATGTTGCATTAGCTGTAAAGCATATGTTATTTGGTCAGATCTGTTCTAACCTCACTTAGTAATACAGTTTAATACAACTGGAAGAGAGTATTGAATCGCCCTTAACCATGTTCAGTATTGCAAATACTCCATGGATGTTGAACTCATCCTCAGACTAACACGGAAGGGGAAAAAACTTTTTCAGACACTCTTTTAGTGTGTTTGCCTAAAGGAGTTTTCTAGATAATCTTTCATTTGTCAGAACGATATTGATAAATTGAAGTGAATAATTTCATGTAATTGTTTCTTTAGCTTCAGGGTAGTTGCAGAGTGCATCTGATGAGGGGTAATGTTAGGAAAATGGGCATATAATCAGAGAATGGGAAGGTCTTCCCTTCCATCTTTTGAAATGGTGTGTATTATGAATCTTTAGAACATCTGTTTCCTACTGTTTTGTTTAAACCAGTGTGTTTTCAGTACCAGTGTATTTTGCTTAGTTTAACCTAAGTATTAGTATAACAGGTAAGTGCATATTTAGATTATAATTTAAAATCTTTGAAAAATGAATTGAACTGAATATTGTTGAAATAGTCTTTTCATTTTTCTTTTTTCTTTTTTTTTTTCCCTAGGTCTTCTAACATTTATAAATTGTGCCTACGTTAAATGGGGAACACGGGTGCAGGATATATTTACTTATGCTAAAGTCACTGCTCTTATTGTCATCATCATAACTGGACTTGTTAAAATATGCCAGGGTAAGCTTATAAAATTAAAGCAAAGGTTTGTATTTATCAATTAAACTGAGTAACTGGTCTAAAGACTATAAAATATCTTGTATGTGTTATCAAATGCCTGAGTACAAGTATAACATAGCCACTTTGAAAACAAATAATACCAATGTTAAGCATTATGATGATATTATATCGTGAGAAACTATCCTATCTCAGTTGACTTTGAACGGGGTAAAAGAAGGTAACTGATTGCTCAGCAGTGTTGTGCAATTTACAGCCTGCAGTATGGAATAATAAAGGAAATGAAAACAGCAAAATACAGAGCTAGCAAAATATGATCAGAGCAGAGAAAGCTGTAAATTCCTGTAAGGAACATACTACTTTACAATGAGATCAACTGAATTTTTTTTTTTTTTTTTACAAAATGAAGTCTGAAAGTGACTGAACTTAAAGTAGAAATAGATTTGTAAGGACATGCAAGTACCTTTGTGAAACAGCAGCTCTTTTTTTGCTCAAATCCTGAGTTCACTCAGGATTTTTTGCTCAATTCCTGAGTTCTTTCACAGCTGTTGAGAATTAGAAAGTTGCTGGGGTTTTGGATTTTTCTTTTTTTTTTTAAATTTGTGTGTGTTGGGCATTGTGCCTTCAAGTTAGAGGAATTCTGAACTCAGTTTTGTTCTTATCCCTTCCTTTGGGGAGAATTTATTCATGCGTTAGCTTAAAAAAATGACCCTGCTTTCGAAGCTGGCATAAAGGTCTTTCCCTGGCAATCTGGCAATTTGTGTCCTTTGCTCTAACCAATTATTGCTGAAAGTCCATGAGCAAGGTAATTATTGTGAATGGAACAAGAAAATCCATATGTGAGCACCATGCTGGAGTATTTAATGCTTAGCACATCTGCCCATCCCTTGTTTTGTAGATACCGAACTTGTTCACTACTAACTTCCTTGACATTGTCTCCCTTCCCTGTTTCTAACTCAGCAGTTACTCTGCCTATATCTGTGCCGAGGGAATAGCAATGTCTGATGAGGATAAAAAAGAGAAAGAAGTGGAGATATTTTAGAGGCCTCAAACATTTGTCTGGCTACTTTTGATGAAGTCTAAATGTTTCAGGATGCATAGTACAGGGCACATTTTGGAGTTACCTAGACTTACAAATACCTTTCTGTATTTGGTGTTTTTACCTGTGTGTCTGTATATGTAAAACAGTCTGAATATATAACACTGCCATTGATGAGCTTGTCTTGACTTGCTTAAAGTCAAAAGATGGCACAAGTTCTCAGAAATACTGGTACAAAAAACCATACACTTTTTCTCTTAGCTTGGGAAAATTTTATCTCAAGTAACAGTGATATCTTATGTTCTGTTAATTGTTCTCAGTTTTCTATTTTTAATAGCTAAAACTTAAACATCCATTTAGTTGGGCTTTTTTTGTCATAGTTATCTAAAATCAGCTGTAATCTTTGTTTTCTGCATAGGCTAAATGATTGAAAAATTAAAAGGACGCAGAAGGATAGAGTGGATTATTTTATAAACATATATTATAAAAAATACCCTAAGCCTGTCATTACCAGTTGTGTGTAGCTTAGTCTGAACTTAATGTTGCTGAATTTTTTGTGCCATTGTGGACAAACTAGGCATTTAATTATAGAACGGTATCATCCACGGAGCATAATTTTTAGGAGTTTAAATGCCATGCTTATTCTCATGGCTGAAGCACAGAATAGAATTGGAAAAAGGGCTTAATAAGCAGCTTTACAGGAATTAGAGTTTATGTGTTTTTTTGTGTTTGTGTGCCAAATTGAAAAAAATTACTTGCTGTATTTCATTATCCTGTACTTCATTGCGTCTCTTCCACACACAGGATATTCATCGCACTTTGAGAACTCTTTTGAGGGATCCTCTTTTGATATCGGAGACATTTCCCTCGCACTCTATTCTGCCTTGTTCTCTTACTCTGGTTGGGATACGCTCAATTTTGTAACGGAAGAGATTAAAAACCCAGAAAGGTAAACGATTTGAGCTTTCTAAACCTGGATAGTTCCTAAGTTGCTTGTTTTGTGGCTGTTTTTCACTAAAGAGTTCTGAGCCTATACAGAAATGAGTAGAACTGCTCAATACTTAGATGGTAAGGCTGTGAACAACCACCAGCAAAGATGTACTAGTTTTAAACTGTATTAAAAATGAAAAAAAAAAAAAAAAAGATAGGAATAAATAAGTTTAAACGATTGCAGGATGCTGTATTCAGTGCTTGATACACTTTCAGTTCAAGATGTTGCTATTATTAATTACAATAGGTGTTGATATTGCAGTGAAATAGTTACGTGTGCTGTGTTTATCTGTGCAATCATTCTGATTTCATATTTAGAATGTTACCTTTTCCATGAATTTATGCTCTAAAAGTGTGACTGATTAAACTGATCTTGTTCAGTCGTGAGTCTGTAAGCAGACACCTTTTATGTTAAAAATAGAATCCCATTTGATCATTTTTACTTCCTGTTACAAGCAACAGCTCAGATTGCTACAACTGAAAGATAAAGAATGGAACAGAGATTTCTTCAATTCTCCCAACTGATTTTGACTTTTGCAGTTTATTCTGTTACCCCTGAGTTCTATGCTGTGGATTTATTTAACAAAGAAAGTTATCCATTAAAAAGACAACATAGCAGATAAGTATTTTAAGTCTAAAAATAGGTATTTTTAGTCAGACTGAATTTCAGGTTGACAGTGTTTCCTTAAATTGTTTTGCAAAGATTTGTTATACCTATTCAGAAGAGACGTATGTTTTGTCTGCATCAGTCATTCAGTCCTTCAAATTGCTGTTTTCCACTGAAAGATTTCCCCTTTTTGAGTGCTTTTGCAATGCCTTTTCATCTTTTTAAAGTTAGCGTATTGTTCCCTGTTATCAGTTGTATTAGATGTATTGTTTTGAAAAATAATTTTTCTCACAGGATGCTTAGCTGATGAAAATGTCTTTTGATTCATTTGCTATTTATAGGCATCAGTGCCTAACAAAACCTTCATTCTTGGTAGCAATTGTAGCTGATAAAGTGAACTTCAAATTCTAGCTTTCCACATTGACAATTCTTGGGAATAATGAGATGTTTCAGACTTCTATAAAATTATTCCAAAATGTACATATTTTTCACATTCACTTGATTCATGGTGTCCTCATGCTTGTCCAGTCAAAAGCTGCAATCCACAAGTTAAATTTGAAATAGTCCTTTGGCTTTAATCTTGGGTGGTGCAAAGTCCTTAAAATGTCATTTCATCTTTTTGTTACATTACGAAACATTTCTGCATTAATTTCTAAGTGGTTTTCTAATTCCGTTTCTTTTCTGCACTGAGGTTCATAGATCTCTTACGGCGAGTGTGCAACCTGGAAGCAGAGTCAGAATCCCAGTTACTAATTTACTGATTTATATGGAGGGGGTGTGGTGCGTGTGTGTGTTTCTGCTTCCACAGCATCAGACAGACCCAGCTGGAGTTCTGGGCTTCAGGAAATTTTTGAGGAAGCTTCCAAAGTGCATTTCATTTTTCTGCTTTGTTGGGTTTTTTTGTTGTTGTTGTTACTGTAAACCATGTTCATGGCAAATGCTCATCCATGTCACCCTGTCGTGTTTGATTTCAAACGGGCCAAATGTGAGAGTAACATGCTCAGTTCTGCTTTCCCTTTTGAGACATTTGAATATCTCTGCAAAGTCTGGGGAAAGAAAAAGGCTGAGAAAAGCCCTAGAGTCTAAAATTAGAAGTTTTCTTCTGCTTCTGTTCTGCAGAGTTTCTCCCTGTGGAGCTGCAGACTCAGGGCTGTAAGTTTATCTCAGCTTTAAATTAAATCTTATCTGTTTACATCTAGAGTTTTGCAGTGTTTTCATGTTACTCTAGACTCTCTTTTTTGTATTGCTTTCTAGATGTGTTTGCTAGTAAGGTACACCACATCCTGAGATTCACAGCTGTGTAGCAATTTTGGATCTGCCCTCTGCATCTCTACTTTCTACAGTTACACAACCCAGTTAGTTTGTTCCATGCAGTGATGAGTGCAGATGAGAAGATCAGGGGTTTGGTTTGGATTAGTGGATCTCCCTGCATCAGCTCTAGAAGTAGGTGCTAGAAGAACAGCAGCATTCCCCAGGGAGAATGAGTCCCGTGCCTCAGAACTCTGCCCGTTTGGGTTCTAGTTGTGGTAATTAACATGACCAGTAGGAAATAATTTAAAGCATGTCGATTTGAAGGCTGTTATTACTGATCTGGAAACCCTGAAGTTAGGGTACTAGAAGAGTAAGTTGCGGAGAATCCCTTTTTACACATAACTTGAGTTTTAAGTTATTGCAAAAAAAATATTTTTTTCCAGTATTCTGTATTAGAATTTCTAGTTTTAAAAGAAACCAAACTCTTCCAGATATACCTATTTAGAAATCTTTATTCTGTCTTCATACCTTTTATCTCTAAGGTAAAGGATGCAAATAAATAAGTTTATTCTGTTATTAATGGAATTTTTTTCCTGGGTTGTGGGTTTTGGTTTTTTTTTTTTTTGTCTTACAGGAACTTGCCACTGGCTATTGCAGTGTCTATGCCAATTGTGACTGTTATCTATATTATGACCAATATAGCTTACTATACAGTGCTGGATGTCGAAGCTGTTCTTTCTAGTGATGCTGTGGCAGTGGTAAGTTGACCATGTGGTATTTTGCTATATTACCCACTTTTCACCTTTTAGGGATGCATTTCACTTTGAGGAACAAACCAGGAAAAATCCCTAGTTTCTTATAGTAATTCACTGAATACAGGAGGATAGAAGAACTCATCATGAATAGTCTTAAATAAAAGAGTTAATGGAATCACGTATAATATATTATCAGATTTATTAAAACAAGCACAGATGCATCTTGTTAATGTATTTTTTGAAGACACTAGTTAGACTTGTGCACTTTGAGCTGATTGTAAATTAGACTTATTAGTACATGATTGTCTTCTCTGTTCCTTCATGCTGCAGTATTTAGAAAGCTGGAGCGGTATGCAGAACAGCGTTGCACTGAGCTACATTCTATTGAGCTCATAATCGGTGCAGTGCATATCTGTAAATGGGTGTGTTGCAGCTCAGCTATGACAACGTTTAGCTTTGTATCTCCTTTTTAATAACTTAAATCACTGTCTTCCCGGCGTTGTATTAATTCCAACAATTTTTAATATTTTAAAATTGATGATTTTTGTATATGGATGGAAGTTTGAATCCAATTAAAATATATAAGCCTCTTAAAGTAAAAGCTGGTCAAAACATGTTTTATACTTAAAGCTAATCATTAAACAAAAGGGAAGGCGTTTTATTTTCCCTGTAGCTAGTGAATTAATTGGATAGTTCTGGTTACTATATCCTTTAGATTTGAGACTTGGAAAATTTAATCTTCTTTTTGGTTATTTAAATTGGAGGAAAAGAAATAGCTTTCCTGCCTTTTAGATTCCCAATTGGCTTCTAAAACTTAAGTAGTTATACAACGGACAGAGGGTTTTAAATACATCAAAATGAAGTATTCAGTCTGTTCCCACAGGGGATTACTATGATTAAAAACTGGCTTAGCAAATCAGCAAACTCTTGTTTCAGGTCTTTAGGCAGATGGTTGTGCGAAAGCACTTACTTGACTTTCTTTCAGACTTGAGAAATAATTATATTTAATGTAAGCTTTCAAAATAGTTTATGGCAAATGTGGGCTGTAACTTGTTATTTCAAATGTAATTATGCAGATGTTTATTTCAAAATGTATTGAAAGTAAATAAATTTTAATTCTTTGCCTCTTTTTAGCTGGAATATGGAAATACAAAGTTATCATAAAATACATTGTGAAAAACTTGGTAAAACACTTCAGAATGAAACAAAACAAGACAAGGACAGAAAATATTTGATTTTGAATCAGCATATGCTAAGGGGTCATAAAATCTCCAGGAATATTTATTTATGTTGTAGGCTATGGTATCCCATATAAAGTACCTTTCAGTGACTCATAATGGAATTTTCATTCTTGTCTAGAATTAATTAATCCAGACAAAATTAAAAGTCAATACACAGTCCACTGTCCGTCCTGACTTCTATAAAGCAATACGCTACTGTTTTTTTTCTAACAAAGACTTGGAAAATACACTCCTTTGACAGCAATGAAATTCTGCAATCCAGCCAATCCCCTAAGAGTGTTCTGTGCCTACTCTACTGCTCCTGGCCTTTGTCATCACAGAGGTTTATACAGCCATTTGGTGAACAGGATCAGGAAAACCGATTCACCCTGGGATACTGGGAGAATGATTCACTGTGGGCCTGTCCAATCTATATTGCTGTACACAGCAAGTGGTAGCACTGCAGCAGCAGTGGGTGGCCAGATAAAGGAGGGACAATGGATGCCTGAACCTTACTGCACGTGTGAAACCCAGGCCTACTTTTTTATGATTTTCTATACACTTCATTTAGTTCTTCTTTGACATTATTCTTGACCAAAAGTGAGTATATATTTATTTTTGGGTGGGTGTATACATTTATGTATATACACATGCTGTGTAATTTTACATGAAATTGTAATACTCGGAACTGGACAGATCAGGTCTTCCTCTCTAGTATATGGTGCATCCGAACGTGGAGGAGAAAAAAGGAAGATTTAAGAATGATATAAAGTCCTTAGTCATTCTAATTGCATGCAGAGATACTGGGCGACCAGGATAAGAATGAAACAATATGCTTGCAATTTCCAAAATTATTAGAGGATTTACTTCTTGTGGTAGTTTTAATGGAACTTAACTGAATGAATGACTTTGGAAGTCTAGAACTGCTTTTTCACTAGATCTCAGGGTTACCAAATACTTGCACTTAAAAGCTTAACTAGTGTTCTATCTAAAGGCATTTTTGCTGAGACATGTCATCAGTTGGCAAACAACGGTCTTTTGATTGCCACTACTTGTATCCCGTTTAGAATGATAAGGTGAAAGTGCAGCTGAAGTTTAATACTTAACACATGACTCATTAAAGATTCCTTTTCATTGCTGATAGAATTTAATTGCCCAGTTTTATGAAACCAACTTTAAACTTGATGTACTAATACATCAGCAAGTAATGTGGACCTCTGGAAGGATGCCTGTAGAGTGGAACTGTTGACACTGAGGACCTGACACACACGCTATACATACTTCAGGGGTGTTTTACTTCGGAATACCTCTAATGGGGTCCCAGGGACTGAATGCTTATGTGTGGTTGGATTGCAGTAGGGGAGTGCAGTAGGTATGCTCTTGAAGCTCATCTTCCAATTTAGGCTCTTCTAAAAGGGAAGCTCCCTTTAGCTCCGATGCTAAACAGTGTGAACCAAAAAGCAGTAAGTGGCAATAATTGGGAGAGTTGCTTCAAAAGGGCACTTGCGGTCCAAATTAAAACACTCATAATGCACCCACAATTTTCTAGTGAATAGGGGAAAAAAGAGAGAGGTAATGACTCTAATGCTCTGTATTTGAAAACCCTCCTATAATACAGAAGTGTAAAAATCTTCAGGGTGAAATTTCTCTGGGTGGTGGAAGAGAATTTTATCCTCAGTGGAATCTTTAAGAAGACTTAGGGCATTGTGGTCAGTGGATGAATGAAGAAAGGAGATGAGAATTAAGCCATTTAAAAAACTAATCTGGTGAAAATGAGCCACTTTGATCTGCTCACATATGCTACATGTGATACATGATACAGATTGCTGTAGTTTCCTTATTGCCCTCTAAGTAGTTGTAGGGTGAAAATTACAATAATGATTTCTTAAAGAAACACGGTAGTAATATTGCTGCATTTTAGAGCCTTTTGTGTAGTAAAGCAGCAGTTAAATTTAACCTTTCATCGTTTCTATTTCGGGAAGGAATGGAGTAGCTTTCTCCTATTCATTTCAGTCAAGAGGCTTTGAGCTGGAAAGGAGGGGAAAGCTGTTTCTAGTTTCTAAATGATGAGAGTAAAAGTTATCAGTAAAAGAAATACTAGTAATAGTGTATCTTTGCGCATCTCCTTGCATACTGTTTTTCTTGGTGGGTGGGCGGTGAAAGAAGTCTTACCAAGGGATGATACGGAACAAAATGATAATGTCCTTTTACTTCACTATTAGCTTCATTGTGGCATAGTCTCAGTGTTGGGGCTAAGAAATTCATTTTTTTAAGCTGTTTCTTGTTGAAGTAATTTAAGTAATACAGCAACAGCTAGGTTAGAAGTTCTGCAAATGCTCTTCAGACAGTTGCTGGTCATGTAAAAATTGCTTCCTTTTCAAAGATTCCTGTCAGAGTTTTGCAGTTGACTTGTGTTTTACCTGCTTATGCAAACCATCACAACCCTTACTGTTAAGTTTTATGCATATGAAGCAGTTACCCTGTAGCACAAACACACTTAAATAAATAAAAGCAGAAATGTTATCTTACCTTCGCCTGTCACTGAACAACTGGGTTTTTTGCATCTGAGAGCGCCATTGTATTTTTTGTTTGTGAAGAGGGCAGCTGGCTCCACAAGCACTTTTTGGGCTGCTTTGTCTTCTAACAGGAAAGAACATACCGCCTGCCAGTGCATAGCTTGTTACCTGCTTCCTGTGTTTGGTCATGTCTGAGGGTTTTTGATTGAGTTCGTACAATAGGTAATATTTGGCAGCTTACTTCTTTTACTTGGAAAAGCTAAAAATGATTCCTGGTTGAAGCAAACAGTTGGTTGTCCTGCGTAGCCGGCTGTCATCTTTCTTGGAGCTGTACAGCTTTGTCAGTAGATTGGGGATAAAAATGACAACTTCAGTTGCATCTTTGAATACCATCTTGCAAGTCCAGCATTGATCAATCCGATTTACCCTGGTGTACCCATATTCTAGAGCAGACTTGCTTTGCTTTGATGTGCTCTCTCCCTCAGTGAACCAGGAATGTGGGAGGCTGTGTGTTTTAGCTGTTTTATTCTTCTTTGGTGTATAGTTTAGCAAATGATGAGTCTCTTCTAACTGAATTCAGCCAGAAATTCTTAAGTTATTCTTAGACCTTTTGGGTATTACTTCTTTTCCTTCGTTTGGCCAGTCACTGGCTTCTGAAGAGGAAACTCTACTTCTCTTTGGCTGTCAGTATCATGTTCCCCTTCTTTGCTTGCACTGGCACCTCCCAGTAAGGTTCCTTTGGATGAAATGCACATTCTGTACCTTATAATGGAAGAACTCTTCATTAGGGACAGGCAGTTGCTTTCAGAAGAGAGCTGTTTAGTAAGTCATTTACCTTCTTTCTTGGAGCTAGCTGTAATTCGCTACCAATGCAGCACTACTCTTGCCAGTTATGTAGAAGTTCTCTGGCTTTGGAGGCCAAGCTGAAAAGCTGAGCCAGAGTTTGAAAGAGTGCTGCATAGTATTTTCAATATGAGAAAGGTAAGAGACTTTGGAGAACACTGAGCCCTTATTCTACAGCTAGCTATTAAAAATGCTAAGAACAGGATAAACGCCTGAGAAGATTTAGATCAAGTATCTTCAGCAACTCCATGAAGACATAAATGAAACTGTTTTACTGTTGGAGCTGGCATCTGTAATCTTAATGTGGGCCATACAGAAGAGACGTGTTACATGGAGTAGACATGCAATATATTAATGCAGTAGAGTAGTGCTGGTTTCTCTTACTGTAAGATTGTATTGAGTGACCTAAAGATGAAGAAAGAATTTCATGCTGGACCTTGCACTGGACTGGTACCTTTTTCTCCAAGAAAAGGTGTTGCCAATAATACAAGGAGAGAATTATGTCTGTTTGAGTAGAATCAATCAACAGAATGGTGGTTCAAAGAAGAATTACAGGAAACCTGAACATTTAAATTGCTTTCTTTTCCACCTTTACAATTTTCTGACTCTGTTTTCAGTTAATGTGCACTCCCTTTCCTTTCTTTAATATATGTGACATTAAATCTAATTTGGTCAAACTGAACAGATGTCATACAGTATCTTGACAAATGTAATCTATGGCAGTGGAAGAAAACTTCATCTACTCAGTGACTTTTTTGCATGTGTGGCTTCCTGATTGCCATAAATCGGAGTTTCTTTGTTTCCTTTAGGAAGTAGCTCCTTAAAGGCCTGAGAAGCTAGGAACTGAGAAAACAGACTGTAGTTTAGACTGCCAAATCTTCCTGTACTGTGGGAATGTATATATACTCTTTCTCAAGAGAAAAGTCAAAGCAGACTTAATTGCACTTCCAAGAATCTAGTCAGATTGCTCATATATATTACTCTCCTTATTGCTCTATATGACTTTCAGGGTAACAATGTTCTAGAACTGAGCCTGGCAAAGCTCACATTCGCTATAGGGTCTTGAAATGAGCTACATAAAGAGGCTCTGTAGATGCCTTTTAAGCCTTCCTAATAGAAACACCTCATAATCTTTGGGTATAGTTTTGTGTAAGTTTCTTATTCATGTTAGACTACATTCTCTTTGCATTTATCCATCTGATCAGTACTGTGTAGTGCTTTGCCAGCCTAGCATGTGCTCACAGCTCCATATGCTCTCAGTGTAGTCTGACATTTTTGGTGTGCCTCTAAGTGCACTTTTTGTGTGCAGCTAAGTGTGATGAAACGGTTCTCATCTTATAATTCGTAACATAAATGTGGGTCTTTCTAATCGTCTGTGTGCCTGAATTACTGAGTGTGAGGCAGTATCCTGTGTATTTTGTTGTGGCAGCTCTTTATGCGGGGCAATTCCTGCTGCTTTTAGTTCAACCTGTTTGTATAGAATTGTTGTTTGGACCTTTAAAAGGACAAAAAAGTGTTCTTGCAAACCATTCACAAGTTACCAGCTGATGATCATGAGATGAAACTAACCCGAGATAAAAATAAAATGTAGTTAAATCAGTCATTCATGGCTTGAAACAAAGCTGTAATTCAGTTTTTGACCGTTCTTCTGGGAGTAATGTAACATTTTAGTCATGACGAAATAAGGGCAGTTCAGCTGAGAAGTGCGTGGCTAAAAGCTTCTTCCTTTATTATTCCCTATTGATGGTTTGGAAAAAAAACCCGGAACTAAGGGGAATAATTCCAGGTGCATGTCTTTCTACAGTGTGCGTGTATATATGTATATCTTACATGTCCAATGGATGGGAGGGCATAAAAGGACTTTATCTGTAATTGAAAGTGCTGTATCAGCCACTGAATTCTCTTACTGTTTCCTAGCTGTTAGAAGCAGTTATAGTTCAAGTCTGGACTACAGGACTTGTCAGACTGTAGCAGAGATGATAATTTAATCTCTTAATCCTTCTTGCTCTTTAGACTTTCTCAGAAGAAACCTGAGAAGAAATCCATCCGCATAGTGGTGGCTTTCTCCTGTTATGGTGGACTAAATGCTTCTGCTATAGCTGCCTCCAGGTAGGCTCCTCTGTCATCCTCCGCATACCCTTGCGAATGCTCCATTCTTTCCCCCGTTGCCAGCTCATTTGTTTTTATAAATGCACTTCACTACTCCCAGAAGTAGTGGTAGTTAAAGTGGAATTGGTCAGGTGCTCGGTTCAGAGCCCAGGTCTAGCTCATTTGTGGAGGATCCATGATTGTACAATTGTGGTTTTAGCAGAAAGCAGCCACTAACTCTTCTCCCTTCCCCCCCCTTTTTTTTTTCTCTTGGTACAGTGCACGTGGTGTATGTGCTTGATAACTTGATGGCTTTTTGTACTTTTCTCTGCCCTTCTTTCTTATGCAAAATAACCCGCTGACATATGCACACAGTTGAATGCTTATTGTGGCCATTTTTACTTACACTTCAGTAACACTTCCTGCAAGAAACACTGTAGAGATCTTTGGGTTTGTCATTGTTCACAAGAGAGTGTAGCTCAGCTGTGGAGAAGACATGTCTTGGCATCTGTTAAAATGGGAGTGTTGAAGGATTTATAAACGTGTACTCTGAAGTATAAAAGTGTGTTTATTGTCTGAGTAGTAATACACAAACTTGGCTGATTTTTATGTTAGAAATGAGGGTGAAACCCTGTCAGAAAACACCTGCATAAAGGCAGGTGGGTCTATACTTGTTGTGTTAAGATAGTTAATATCACTAGAAAGTTTAGCCAAACCTCAGGTACCTTTCAACTTTGTTTTGCAGAAAGATCATTTTGCAGGCAGATCTACTTGGCAAACCAAGCTGAACTTTTTAGATCATTCTCAATTAAAATACTCTTTTGCATTACCTCTACTTAGGGAACAATTAAGCTCTTGAAGTTAATGCTCCACCCTTTTCTCTCTCTACAACATTAGAAAGTACATTGGAAATGACAGTATTTGGTAAAGGTTGTCACTAGGTTATTCTCTCTTTTGAAAAGTCTGACTCGTACAGATCTAGGGAAATTAATTATTTAGACTTTGAGCTGGATCAACAGTTGTTATACATCATATAGCTTGCATCCAGAATACATCGAATCTATAACGTCTTGATCTGTATATAATTTGCGACAGTGATACTGTAGCTTTGCCTTAATTCTTTGTGGTTTTTACCGCTCATATGAGTAAGTGCTCTTTTCCAGGATGTGTGGAACAACATTAGCATACCTTAGAAAGATTGGATATACATTATAGGATGGAAATGGCCTTTGAGTTAGTCCCACATCTGGCATTCCACACTAGCCCGTTACTAGATGTTTCAAAAGGAAATGGGAAGTACTTGCAAAGAACAAACACCAACCTGCCTTTTGGGGGAAGAAGTTTCTCCAAATGACATATTAGCTAATTTGCATCCTGCAGCATAAGATTACATCCATACATTTTCTCTCTCTTCTTTAACTTTAGCTGTTAATATTACTTATCTAAATGCTTATCCTTTAGGCAACCTTACTAAACATCTTAATTCTCTAACATCTTGTTGAGTGAGTTCTGTATCTTAGCTTTGTATATTTAAAAAAAACCAACCGTCTAGCAGTTTTAAGTTTGGTGTCTAGTAATTTCACTTGCTGTTTGGCTTCGGAAATCAGCAGTCCAGGTTGAAATCATCCTTTAAAATGTTACAACAATTACCTATTAGAATTTTCATCTTGTCCTCAGTCTTACTTGTTCTGGAGAAGTTGTCTTAATTCATGCACTGGATCATGAATTACACTCTGCTTTGGGAGACTAGGTTTCTCAGAGCTGCATGTAGATCCAATAAGGATCTGAGAGAAGCACTGTGAGTTCTAGTATTTATTTATTCTTGAGCAGCAGAAATCTTGTATATACAATAACGTAAATTATTAGTTGCTTGTTCAGTTTCAATTGACTGAAAATGGGTAATCCATGGTATACAGAACACATTTCCTATGGCATGGTCTTTGGCTAAATTGATGTTCTGATTTCAGCATGAAATAGAATTCATACATGGACTAGTTCTTTTATACTTTTCTCGTGTTAATTTTTATAATTTCTGTGGGAATCTGTGTGCGTGCATTTTTCCACCCCTGTGTTGAAGCTCCATTTTGAGGGAAGCTATGCTAATACATACAAACTAAAAGAGCTCAGGAAGAGAGGTGCTTTAGCAGGAATCAGGGTGACTAACACAGTTGATGCATTGACTTTGAACCTTTTGGCAAGGTTCCCATTGAAGCGATTATATGCTTTTGCATTGTCCCTTAGCAGCAGGAAATCCTATCTGCCTTTGCTGAGGCTCAACTAAATTACACAAAAGGGTGGAATAAATTTTGCTTTTTAGTCTAGATGATGGTATATAGCTAAGCAGAGTTGGATTCTGAACCTTAACCTGGATAACATGCTGAACAAAGCACTTTGTCAACCCAGACAAAAAACAGGAAACTTTAACCAGCCAAGCTTTGTTTTATGTCAGTAAATTTTTCTGCATTTTATGGTTTAAAGATTGACGTTCTGTGCAGAGTTTTGCCTCATGAAAATCAATGACTCATTTCACGAAAAAAAATCTGTATTAAGGCATTTAGGCTTTTTTTTACCTACAAAAACATTCAGAAAACAGATCATAATGCGCTGCTCTTGGTGATCTTGTTCCTGGAGTAATTAAGTCAAAATTTGACTACTGTTAAATCCAGATAACTTTATATGCTACGAACAAAGGCCAGTTCTGAATGTTAACGCACTTTGACTGAACTCTTTAGCTCATAAATGTTATGATGAAGACCAGTAGTTTAAAGGAGAGGTCAAGGGGGAGGTGTTTCAAAATACTAAAATATTAAAAACTGAAGAAAATTTTTGTAATAGAAAAGACAGACCTGCAGAAAGCTGAACTAGTACATATGCTTTTTATGTCTGAGGATTTTGAAATTGATAAAGTGAGAGAGAGCTAAGAAAGTGATTTAGAGAAAGGTTCATTAAAAAGTTTAGATTACTGCTACCTGCTGAGGTGGAAGAGGTTCTAATACCCACAAAATCTTTGGGGGTTTGTTTGAATTCCACTTATACATAATTATGTACCTTTCTGTTTCTATAAATAGTGATTTCATGCTGTCTAATGTAGACATGATCCTTTTGCTACCATGACTGTTAGTTTGCTTCTGTAAAAGAAATCATGGAAGTAATTTACCTATCAGTAGGTAGAATTGGGATAGGAAGGTTTCCACCCATGTCCTCTGAACACAGCGTGAGCGGATTTCTGCTTAACTCCAAACATGCTAATGTTCAGACGTGTGCGATGCTCAAACCGAGATGGGATTTAGAATAGCTGTCGGTCTTCATGTGTTAAATTTCTTGATTTTTCAAACATTTTGTCTGATATTCTAAGTCTCTCTCCCTTTTTTTGTCCATCCAGGAGGCTGAACAGAATTGACCAGGACAATATCTTGCAAATTATTACCCATTTTCATTATAAGTCCCAGATCACTGGCAATCGATGACTCTTTCCACTTGCTGTGAAACTTTGATGCTCTTGGCTTCTTGGTTTCAAAGCTCTATCGTGGGAAGTCACCACAGTTGGCCTGCAGTATTGGCTAGCAACACTAACAAATGACTGCTAATAAGATACTTGCTCTGTCATTTGCCATGTTGTGAGAATAAAGCCCAGAGGAACCTGCTGGTGGAGCTAAAGGAAAAGATGATGTTGCTTAGGAAAGTGAAAAAGAAGGAAAATAAAATAGATTCCTAGAATAGTGCCTATAACCAGTAGATGTGATGGTGGCTATGTTTATCATCTGCAGTATGGCACTTCCCTTTTTTGGATATGTAATAATATTTTTGTCCTTTATTCTCTGTAGTCACTATGTTACGCTTGAGTTCTGTAGTTCAGTTAGATAATAAAATATATTTAGGATTTGTGAGAAAATTCTAAAAACATTTTGTTCTCCTTTGTGAGCAGAAAATGGGAGTTCAGGTGCTTGGCTAAAGAAGTTTGTGCTTATTTAGAATCCATAAATAAATAAAAAAGCTGTGTGCTTCTTTGTGCTGCATTATGGATTGTCCTTACTATATTACCATTTTTCTATACAAACTTATTACAAAAGCTTTGATGTCATTGTTTTACATATACTTTGTTGCAGATATTTTCATGTTTCCTTTTTCTTTTCCCTTTCATCAGACATTTGCTGACCAGGTATTTGGTATCTTCAGCTGGACAATTCCCATTGCTGTAGCCTTTTCTTGTTTTGGTGGACTTAATGCTTCAATTCTAGCATCATCAAGGTAGTGCATCTCTCTTTCTGTTTGACAAATGTTCATAAATATTTTTACATGTTACTGTTATGCTCATCTATTATGAGAGTGGCAAAAACCCTTTTGTAACCGAACCTATAATGAATAGCCACAATAAAATAACAGACCTAAATGAACCTCTGTGTGTGTACGTGCACCCTTAACGCTGCCTTACTTCCCCAAAGCGTTCCTAGCTGTATGCAGAGTACTATTAAAGATCAAATGGATGTTGTCTGTGTGGTGAGTCCTCAGGCTTTCTGATTGTTTGGATTGAGTTCTCTTCCATTTTACTTGATACAATAATTTTAGCAAGTTCTTGTTTTCAAATGCATTTACTTAAAACTTACTGACTTTTTAAAATCAGTATCTTTTAAGGTTTTTTCCAAGTAAAAAGTTTTTAAAGTTGCTACTGCTATTAAGCTGCAGTCAAAAAGCTTAGGATACAGTATAGAAGCTTTCCTCTGAGCACTGATTGTGGATGTGACTAGTGAAAGTTGTAAATAGATTTATTCAGGCATTTTAAGATGTCCATTGTATGTGCAATGCCTCTGTACTGAGAACAAATATGAACATGATCTGGTGAAGTAGTCAATACAGAACAATTTGCAGTTGATAATAAAATTATGTGTGGTTTTTTTGAGCATGTTGGTTGAGTGATCTCTTTCGAGAGACCTGGCAATCTCTTCTGGTTGGCATCGAAAACTATTCTGCTATAAGCTGGAATGTTTTCAGTGCTAGCTTTTTTAGAATTTTTTAAAACAATAGAATTTTATTTCAGTTACTGTAGATGTGTTTTATTTTACCTGTGGGATTGTTTTTTAAAAATGGGTGTTAACAGCATGTTTCTAAAAGCTTATATATCTTTTAATGGTTTTTGTACAGTACATCTTTACAAGAAGGGCTGAATCCATGTTCCAGTTTAAAGGATGGAAACTCAGTGGTGTAAATATTTATTTTGACTGTGTTGTGGTTTAACCCCAATCAGCAACCAAGCACCACACAGCCGCTCGCTCACTCCCCCACCCCATTGGGATGGGGGAGAGAATCGAAAAATAAAACTCATGGGTTGAGATAAAGACAGTTTAATAGGATAGCAAAGGAAGAGAGAGTAATAATAATAATAAGAGAATACACAAGTGATGCACAATACAGTTGCTCACCACTCGCTGACCCATGCCCAGCCCATCCCTGAGCAGCAATCCCCCCCCAGCCAACTCCCCCCAGTTTATATACTGAGCATGATGCCATATGGTATGGAATATCCCTTTGGCCAGGCTGGGTCAGCTGTCTTGGCTGTGCTCTCTCTCTGTTTCTTGTGTACCTCCTCGCTGGCAGAGCATGGGAAGCTGAAAAGCCCTTGACTTAGTATAAGCACTGCTTAGCAACAACTAAAAACATCAGTGTGTTATCAACATTATTCTCATACTAAATTCAAAACACAGCACTATACTAGCTACTAGGAAGAAAATTAACTCTATCTGGACAAAACCAGGACAGACTGGTATTTTTCTTTGATTTTCTGTAATACATTCTCTCTCACCTGTGGCCTCAACATCTGTTTTCTGACTATTTTTTTTTTCAGGCTATTTTTTGTAGGATCTCGAGAAGGTCACCTCCCTGATCTGTTGTCTATGATCCACGTAGGGAGGTTCACGCCTGTGCCAGCACTGCTCTTCAATGTAAGTTATTATTGCTTTTCTTTTCAGCTGTTCAGATGTGACTATGTGAATTATTTAAAGGAAAACTTTAAAAAAATCACAAGAGAGAACTTCAGATTTACTGTCACTGAGGTGATTTCTGAGAGAGTGATTTCTGAGGCATAAAATCATGCCAAACACCAAGCAGTATAAGGTGTTACTATAAGGTAAAAAGCAGCATAAACAGTAAGTTTCAAACTTCTGTTGTTCATCTCACTCTTGTTCTTTTCTGACAGTGTGCTATGACCCTTATTTACCTGGCTGTGGAAGATGTCTTCAAGCTTATTAATTACTTCAGTTTCAGTTATTGGTTTTTTGTTGGTCTGTCTATTGCTGGACAATTATATCTACGTTGGAAGGAACCAGATCGACCTAGGCCTCTTAAGGTAATATTTACTTGTTACAGAGCTGTTTGAAATCCCTGTCTTCCACATAAGGTAAAAGTACTGTCTAAAATCCGGACCATATGTGTTACGTCTAAAGGTTACAAATCGATCAGGACATAAAACATGGCTTCCATTTTATATTGTACCATGAAAGCTTGCTTGTCTGCTAGATAAGAATAAGTGATTGTTGTAATGGTATACTCTTTTATTGTACGTTAGTTCAGTCAATATTCCTTGTCTCTGTCAGCTGGAGAATGTTTCAATAGGCTAACATAGTAGTTAGCCTTTTTTCTTGGATTAGAAATCTCTAATTAGGAATGCTTGTTAATTAATTCTGTCAATGTGGACCACATTTAGCTCTGATGGTGTTTCAGTTCAATATCTGATCCTCTTATCACCTTCTCGTACTTTAAGTTGATACTCTACACAAAAAAGTCATTCTTGTTTCCGGAGTTTTATTGGATTTGTCTAAAAACACTTCATGCTGCCATACAGCTTCTTTCAACACAGCAGTTACCATACTTGATTACTTTTGCAATTTTTAGCAGCAGTTCTGTTCAAAAATAATTCTGCAATTTGCTTATGGTTCCAAATAGCCAGATAGAGGCTGAGAGAAGAGGAAGAGCAGATAATTTCGCAAAGTGGGGTTGAGAGGGAAAGGTCTGTAACTCTCAGCAAAATGTTTGTAACTGTGAACAACGAATATTTCAGTAACATTCTGTTCTGTTTTTCTGTCTCCAGCTGAGTGTGGCTTTCCCAATAATATTCTGTATATGCACAGTATTTCTGGTGGTAGTGCCACTCTATAGCGACGCTATAAATTCATTGATTGGAATTGCCATTGCTTTATCTGGAATTCCAGTCTTTTTCTTGGGAGTCTATTTACCTGCATCAAGGAGACCTCAGTTTATCAACAAGATTTTAGGTAAGTTTCTTTGTAGATGGAGATGTTGTTAGGAAAGAGGAAAACTAAATAAGTGAATCTCGGTTTGTTGATGAAGAGAGTTGTGGTCAGCTGACCCCAGCCAGCAGCTAACTAACCACAGAGCTGCTCACTCACCAGCACCCCCCAGCAGGATGAGGGAGAGAATAGGAAGAACAAAGGTGAGAAGACTTGTTGGTCAAGATAAAGACAGTTTAGTAAGTGAAGGAAAGAGGGGAATAACCCCTGCTGCTGCAAAGGCAATCACTTACCACCTCTCACAGGCAGACCGATGCGCAACCAGTCTCCAAGCAACAGCCACCTTGGCAGACAGCCTCCCACATGCACATACTTCTTCCTCTACTCATTTTTATTGCTGAGCATGACGTTATATGGCGTGAAATATCCCTTTGCCTACTTTGGGTCAGCTGCTCTGGCCATCTCCCCTCTGAACTTCCTGCCCATCCCCATCCTGCTGGTTGCAGGGAGGGCAGAGTGGGAGGAAAAAAAAAAAAGCCTTGATACTGTGCAAACACTGTTCAGGAATAGCCAAAACATCGGTGTGTCGCCAACCCTGTTTGAGCCACAAATCCAAACCACCGCACCATATGGGCTGCTATGAGGAACGTTAACTGCATCCCAGCCAGACCCAGGAAAGGGGTATACTGGTTTTCGATGTATGTTTTTACACTCAGATTTTATTTATTGTATATTTAAAAGACCATCCACTTTCTACAGATTTTGTCCGCAGTTTTTATATGTTTCTCTTTAATCAAGCACGCGAAAAGTCTTTTTCTTAAGCAAGGTTGATGACTGTAAAAGAGCTGGACATTTTTGGTAATGCAAGCTAACTGTCTTGCTTTACTGAATTAGTTGTTTGAAGATGGATAGATTTTATGTCAGTCACAGGTGGAGTTTTGCCTTCTATTGAATTGCTGCAGTTAAAGTATACATTTTTCTCCAGCAGTGCACTGTTGTCATTGTTACT
The DNA here is from genome assembly GCA_009819775.1 of Phoenicopterus ruber ruber. Lineage (NCBI taxonomy): Eukaryota > Metazoa > Chordata > Aves > Phoenicopteriformes > Phoenicopteridae > Phoenicopterus > Phoenicopterus ruber. The sequence continues at coordinate 3,455,667 of CM020227.1, forward strand.
ATGTGAGAAAACCATGATGAGGAAGGTGGAAAGGAAGGTTTTTAGCATACTCTTAGAATGCAACAGGATGTGATGCTGCAGCAGCTAGTGAATATGTAAATACACGGTAATCTTGTCACTTTCCTGTGTGCTATTTATTTTTTTTATTCTACCAATTTTACACTCTTAATTATAGAGAAAAAAGATTTGATTTCAGTTACTTGGCAGGGTACCTAAGAAGAAAAACACCCTAGGATGTCAACAGAACAGTTTTTAACATTATCCGTTTAAAAAAATTGAGCGGAAAGACACTTTTTGTATTAACTTTTATCGTTCGTTTCCCTTAAGGGAAGTGAGGCAGCATTCTTGACAACTAACTTTTGTTAGTCAGGTGCATGTTGTGTAATTAGAATTGAGATAGGTGGCTATTCTTCTGATTTATCTCCCCTTTCTTGTGCAGGTGCAGTCACACGAAACATGCAGCTGCTCTGCTACTGTGTTTTAACAGAGATGGATACAAATGACGAAAAGAAGTTAGAAATCAAATCCAACTAAAATTTCGAAGCCATTACAAGAAACAGGAGGGAGGATAAAGCAATTAGGACAACAAAAGGGAAGAGATGGAACTGGAAAAAAACGGGAAAACAGTTTCCGGTCGTCTTTCAGAAACACTGAAAATGTACTTGCTTGCAGTTGGATTCCCACACAGGTCGTGCCCTCGCGTCACCCTCCTAAACTGTGGCATATTTTCAGGGCATGTTTTCATTGGATAATGATTACCTACTCATTTCAGGCACACAAGCTCTGCGTCAATACTGTTTCTTCTTCAGAATTGGTATTAAAATGGTAAGAGCTAATGGATCAAATTAGATTTCTGCAGAACCAGGCGGTGAAGTAATGCATTTTTAAGTTAGACTGGAAACCACTTTGACTCAAAAGACCAAAACTCATTTCCAGCTTAATTCTGATGGATGTTTGCATGAAATGATTTGCTGTGCTATCTCGGTTCTTATCCCAGAAGACAACTGGTCACAACAACCTACCTAATTTGTCGTCATTAGCAGAAAAAATGAATAAAGTTGTGCTAAATTATTTAAAGACTGAACCAACCTTTCTCCCTTAAAGAGAAGTATTTTATTCCGTACACTATGTGGAAATGTGGTATCTGACTGGGACAAGGATTTAATCAACAAAGCACCTTGGCAGTTAAGATTTGATTAACACTTGATTCTTTCCTGTTAGCTCGTTAGTACTTGGTCAACTTCTGTTAGGCTTTATGAAACTTCCAAAATTAAAATGTTCAGTTTAAAGCTCATAAGCATTTGTTTCTGAACTGTTTCAGTGAACACACATTAGCAGTGTTACTTCAGCAGTCAGAAAATTCCCTTGCTGAATTTCAGTGCTGTTCAGTAGAAAATGACCATCCAAAACCTCACAGAACAAACCACTTCTTTTTTTCTTCTATAGCAGAAGTTCTGTGGCAGCAACTCTATCTTGAAACCTAAGTAGCAGGAAGAGAAAACAGGAATAAAAACAGAAATAAAAGGTAGTATTGCAATACAGACTGAAGCTCATTAGTAGCATTTGTAATTCCAAAGCCATAAGCCTAACATCAGGACACTTCGATACCGAATTTTGGTGCAGCAAAAGGTAACATGAGCCAGGCTGTTTGGCTAGCAGAGTGAGATACACTTCAAAAAGATACCTGGAATTTTTATCTTACTTCAGAATGTTTACCTGAGTTTGTCCACATAAGCAGTTTTTGGTGCGTCTAAGTTGAACTAAATCCTGTAATCACAAGATTATGGCTGAAGCGATGCATATTTCAAATGCTGCACCACATTTGCATCAGCCACTTGAATAATAGTGAGAGTATTTGGATTCTTGCACTGACTCCCTGACCAAAGTGAAGCTACGGATAATGGCAAATGGTGGTAGGTGGTGAAGACTAACCTAAAATGGAGTCTTGGGCTACCTTTATGAAGCAGCATCGACATTTAAGATGATAGGTAAATTCTAGCTGAGGAACTTTGTGCAGTTGGCACATAAACATGTAGGGTCTTTACAGTATTTAATGAAAATTAGCATTTAGCTATAATAATAGAGCTTTTTAATCTTGCATATGATTAGAATGAATTCAGTATCTAAGTTGAGACATCTGTCCAGTGGGCAAGCATAGCTTTAACAGGCTAGGGTTGTGGCACAGGTTAACAGCCCTATTAACCTTCCTGTGAAAGCAAGGAAAAAAAATACTTTGTCTCCACTACCTTGACATCATCAGCCAGAAGTAATTGACCTGAAGTCACTGCTGCAACCTACAGCTCATGAATGACGTTGATCTAACATCCTATTAGCTATTTTTTACAGACTCAAGTAGGAGAGCGCTGAAATACGTTGTGTGTCCAAACAGGTAAGATTAAATTGTTTTACAGATGTATGAATGCAAGTTAAAATGCTGACGCGGCTTCAGCTGTACCAACTCCTATGATCTTTAAATGAGTAAAGAAAACTTAGTCAAAAATTCTTTATTTACAATTTAAATGCACATATACTGTTCTACTCCAATAGTAGAATTACTGGAGAGAGATCCAGCAGTAAAATGGACAGGTCAAGGCCTTTCATATGCTCAAACACTTGTAAAGTAACTTGAAACTTAGGAACAAATACAGTAGAAAGCACTAGGACAGAGTGCCTTTTTCCAGGACTTCCACTTGCCATCATGGCAGACACGTTGATCTTCTTGTGAAACCCGACACATTAGTCATGACCAGAAGGGCTGCTGCCAACAGTACCTCCATATATAATGTGGAGGTAGTGTCGGTACAGGTACAAATGGTTGGGCATGCAGCTTAAAAAAAAAAACCAAACCAAACACCACAAGTTCATTCAGAACCTCAGCATCACAGAATGGGCAGAAAAATCTATTTTTAAAGAATACAGTTATCTTTTGCTTGCAACAAAAATTTGTATTGTCAAGTGGCCATATTCACACCCATCTGTTTAATATCTACCAGCTGAAGGTGGCTGCTCAGATAGTAAAAGGTTTTAGCATTTACTGGAATCTCAATCTAGGATCTAATACTCAAGCCTAGTCAGTGAGCATTAGGGTGAATCATGCTAGTCACCAACAGTTTCAGAAAGCAAGACAGACAAAAATTTCACTTAAAACTCATCCATGTAATGATTGGTTTCCTACTCTCCTAATGAGCACAATTTTTACTGGAAAGTGGTTTTCCAGGGTTTTTTTGTGTTTTTTTTGTTTGTTTGGTTTTTTAGTTCAACATTCTTACAAGTAGCCATCAGCAGCTGTCTGGATTTTCAGTTCTACTGCAACAGTAGAATTTCATCTTCAGTATGCTTTCATCTTCAAAAAAGTACTGTTAGTCAGAATCCAAATCCTGGATCTCATCATATCCAAACTCCTGTAGAATCTCTTGTCGGTATTTGTTCCACGTTCTTCTCCTGTAACATTGCTCCTCATCACTGACGCTCTCTTCAGAGTCTAAAGGAAGAGCATCAACACTTTTAGATTATCCCTTCTTTTTAGTTAAACAATTAGGTTAATCAAACTACTTTAAGCTTCTTGAGTAACTAACAAATACAAAGCCTGAACAAGTTCTATATGAGGTGAGGTTTGAATTGTGCTTGGAGCGCACTGGGATGGGGAGTTAAGAAAGCAGAGGCAGTATTTCGCAAGCATGTGGAACCAGGTCATCTATTCCTTCTCAAAATAAGCAATCCTTTGCAATTGCAGCAGCCTGAAATGGAGTTCTTAATTTTGACTTTGCAAAACCACTAAGATGCCTTGTAGTTCCAAGAAAGATGATCCTTCTCTAAGCAGGTTTAACCCATTATAAGAGCAGAACATTACCCCAGCAGTGCTCAGTCAGTTGCTTTTTTAGAGATGGCATGTAAAAAGCACGGGATTTGCATGTGCACAGCATGAAAGCAAACAGTATTTATGACAGGCATACCTTTTTCTCCATCACCATCTTCCTCAGGTAAGAATTCATCTTCATCAGGATAATCGTTACGCCAGTTGTTTTCATCATTTTCATCGTCTTCATCTTCATATATTTCCCCTGGAACATGATCATCATCTACCTGCATGTCAACACAAAACATAACATTCACTATAAATACAGACACTCGGCATTAAGCAGTTTCTTGTCCACCTATACAATACTATACAGATCATAAAGAGCCAAGAGATACTTATCTACTGCATGCATAAGTAATTCTGCAGTTGCACAAAGCACACTGCAGAAAAATTTGTGTTGCTAGTATATTCACCATAACATAGCAATCTGCTTTATGTGAAAAATCAGTTAAGTCATGCATTTGCATGTTCCACTTCAGCATTTAAATGCCAAGGTTAATGTCTAAATTAATCCTACTCACTTCAGCAGTAGTGTAATAGATCAAGGAAAAGAAAAATTAGCTTCAGGTTCCCGATACGCAAGTCTATTGATCACAGTATCTATACAATGAAAGCCTAAAGCTTACATTTAACTTCCTAACTCCACAGTCACCGAAGGACAATTTTATTACAAGAAAATATCTTGCGTTAAGATTAAAGTCAAGTCGTCAAATACTGAGAAAGTTGCGTGTGTCCCCTTGCTCCTTTTTTCACTCAACCGTATTTACAACTACATTTTAATTGCTGCCTCCTCATCACAAATGAGACGTGAATTACTTAAGTTGACATTTGTGTGCCAAAATTTATGTGGCAATTTGAAGCCAGAAAAATTCTTCTGAGTACACGAGCGCTATCCCTTCAGTTTTCATTGTCATATCATAATTTGCTTGAATCAACAGTAACCTGCAGGAACACAGGACCGGCAGTTACAAAAAGCCTCACACAGAAGCCACTGAGCATACATGTAGTATCTCAAAGGATCTTTCAAGTTTTAAAGACAGGACTTTAAGCATGTTTATTTGTGAACTTTCTATTTAAGAAAGATCTGTTTTCCCACACCCTTACCAGTTCATATTCTTCTCTATAGGGCTGTACGGAAAGGATATTTTGGATCCAACCAGGGGCTGATGTTTCCATATAGTAGATGTCATAAACATACTCGTCTTCCTTCTCACAATGTTCTTTTTTACCATCTTCAGAAACATTTAAACGCTCGCGGATCATCTCTACTGCATTGCAAAGAATCACATCTGGATCAGTTTTCTGCTGAGGAAAAAAAGAAAAAAATTTAAGAAATGCGTATTTCCACTGAAGCCATGCACACAAAGTCTTAGTTACAGCCACCAGGTTTTTTTGTAGACAGTAGCCAACAGCTAGCTAAGGATGATGTTCTGAAATCTCAGACTGAAACACTTTCCCATTGGAATGCTGACATTTAGAACATTAGCAACCTAGAACAGAAAGACACCAAAGAATTTTCCAATTACCGTAGTACAGCCAGCCATGCCTCATTTCAGATAATAGAAGAAAACTTCTGGGACAAGTTCGTTAGAAACTATTGAAGGGAATATGACTAATCCCATAGAACTGTTGACACGTTGGTTGAAAAGACAAGTTTTAAGGCAGCCTGTGCTTTGTAGAGCATTACACTTGCACCACTGCAGGAAAGATGTGCATACCATAGCGCAGATAATATGCCAGCAGATTACAGTATACAAAGTGTAAGAGAAACAATGACAATGTGACAGATTAACAGGAAAAGGCTGACAGGCCCTACAGATATGCTTTTTATTTCCTTTATTTCCTCACTTCAACATTAACACAGAAGAAATTTCTTCATGCTTTCTCCTTCCTTATAAATTATTTGCAATGTATTTGCTTTAGTGACCTGCACTTAAAGGTCTACACAGGCGGGTTTTTGCTGCCAGTTTTTCTCTGCTAGAGCTTTTCAGAATATCTTGTCCAATCCACAGTGGTGTCTCCTGAACTACTTAAGTAATTCTGAGGAACAGCTATAGACCAGCCTTTCATTCACTTCTAAATACTTAGAGAATGAAAAGAAAGCTCTAAAAGAGCAAGAGGAAAATTCTGATGCTACCTCAGTTTCATTTCTGTTTTTCTGTTAACTAACAGATCTCAAATGTCTGTCTGAACTACTTGCTTAATAGAAAGCGAGAATTCATACTAAAGTTTGATGGCAAAGCCTTGAAATAACCTCTAAGAAATGCTGAAGGATGACAGCTGGTTGGGCTCTTCCTCACTCAGGTATCTTCTTTAACATTAAGCATTTAAGTTTTCCTCAGAGCTGTGATGGGCTGCGTAAGTAAAGCATCCATGTGTACTTACATACAGTGAAGGAACTACTAAAGAAAGCATACACAGCCCTCTTACCTTCTTTTTCATATGGTTACAAGACTTGAATACAAAATCTTCTTAACACTCTGTATGCAGGGCAACCCTACACAGAAGGCAGAGCTGCTTCATGCTTAAAACCATGCTCGATATTGAGCAGATATTCCTCCAACTGAAAACATACTTAACTCATAATACCAATCAAAACAGGACGTAGGGGCTTAAGCAGCCTGTCAAACACCTAGAGTTCTGCTGAAAACAAAATATACAATAAAACCTTGTGTTGGAATTACGAGAAGGGGAGGCCCAAAAGTATCTTTTCCTTTAGTGAATCTTGCCTACAAGTGACATCCCTAGGCATCTGGGTAGATAAGAAAACATTGAATTACATTTTTCTTTTCTAGGTAGAGAAGTAGCTAATAAAAAACCTCAGAGATCCACCCGACAGATGAATATGAGAATTTATACATCAGAACAGGGTACAGAAAAAACAGGGTGGTACAAGCCCTCATGTAGCAGCCAGCTCCACACGGCTGTCTCAAAAACATTACTGCACTTAAGGATCCTCATGAAAGTTACTCCCTGTACAATATTCCAACTTGCAAATATCTAGTTAAAGCTCCTACTAAATAGTGGAATACTTACAATGCAAAAAAACTTCCACAGCAGTCAGTCTGCCCACATGTCAACAGTGATATCAAAGTATTTCAAGTACCCTAAGTTTGTTTGCTGACCTGTGGGTTTGTGGCAGTTACGCTGGAGTCTCCCACCACCTCCTCTTCTTGTACAATATCAAACAACTGGAATTTCCCACAGCAGTCTGAACTCTTATCAACAGCACTGCTCTCCCTTTGTGAAGCATCTTCCGTTGCTTCAGAGTCTGATCTGTCACCATCAATCGATGCCTCGCCATTTATGACAGGTGTAACTGTTTCAGTACAGTTAGGTCGATGGCTGGCTATTACACGATACCGGTTTTCCTTCCTTTTCACTTGCTTGGAAGAACGGAGTTCCTGAATGATTCGCTGAGTGCTTCCTAAAGAGGGTCGCAGACTTTGAGCTGCTTTGTCTCGAGTGATCACTTCTTGAACATATTTCTGAACTGGTTCATTCTGGGTAGAGGAACAAAAGGAGGAATGTAATGACACCATCAACACAGTAAGTCATACTCCTTCTTAGAAGTGACTAAAAACTACTATCACTGGTGCTTCCTATTTGAGAACTGCAGCACCAATGTTCCTAACAACATTCAACTTCTATTACGTCTTTAAGCAACACAACCATCACAATATTCTCTTGATATGGGAAAAAAGTATAAGATATTTGTAAACTGTAGGACTATTTCAATTTGATTTTTAAACACTGTACTTTGTGGTACAGCATAACCCTCCAAACAAAAACACATGCCTTTGGAAGACTGTGATGGTCCTAAATTTAAGGCATAACATCGTTTACAGTCTCCTATAAAGACCAGTTCCCAAGAAAGACCAATTTTATTCAATATAAAAGACTGTACAAAGGATGGGAGTTGTTAGCCTTGTAAGGCTGAGCTTCAGCACCTCAAACAGCAGAAATTCAGGCTTTGCTTACTGACCTTTCTGTAGTCTCTGAGTGAAGAACAGCCTATGAGTATAGCAAAGTCAGTGTTGAACGCAGCTTTTCACGGTGGTCGCTCTGTGCTACGTTCTTTAACTAACAACCTTAACCAACAGCCTGCTCTGCGCGCAGGTACGCTGCTGCGCAACCGGCCAGACAGCCGGGAAGAGAAGGCCGCCGTGCCCCTGTTTATCAGGGCAGGACGGTGCGGACAGGTCTCGCACCGGGACGCTACTCTCCAGGCTACTGGCAAGAACTTGGCATCCACAAGGGATCAAGACCCGCGTGGAGCAGCATTGTAAACCTGGAGAAAGCTTCCTGCTTTCAAAAGCCCCTTCAGGAGTACAACGAAATGCCCCGGCTGCATCAAACCGCCCCCGCCCGCCTGAGGCGCAGCCCCGGCCTACACCGGCCCCGGCCCCGACGCGCGGCGGGAGGAGCAGCGGCAGGGCCGCGGTACCTTGGAGGACACGGTCGCCACCAGCTTGAAGAGGCTCCTCTCCACCGGCTGGGCGTCGCCGCTCTCCGTGCGCAGCCGCTTGCAGGCGAGGAGCAGCGCCTCGGCCGGCTCGGGCCCGCCGCGCTTCCGCTTGACGCGCAGCACCGCCGCCCGCTCCATGGCGCCCGCGCGGCACGACGGGAAGGGGCGGGCACGGCCGGCGGCTCGCCCCCTCGGAGCCGCCCCCACCTTCCCCGCCGCGCGGTGCATGCCGGGCAGGCGGCGGTTCGCGCGCTGGGAGGCGGCCTGAGGGGTAGGTGGCGGCGGCGGCCATGTCGGGGAGCGTGGGGGTGTCGCCGCGCCGGCGTAGGGCCCTGAGGGGGAGATGAGGCCGCGGCTTCTCGGGGCCGCTGCGCTGGTTTCGGGCAGGGGATAGCGAAGAGCGTTCTCGCCTCTCCCGTCGCAGCTCATTCCTGAGGTGGAGGAAGGTGTGGGCCCAGGCTGCCCTGCTCACAGCCGGGCCTTTCCCAAGGTGGTGCCCGCCCCCGGCAGGGCTGCAGCTGCCCGGGCGCCGGGAGCGTCGAGCGGGTGCTTTGCTCCGGCCTGGGCCTCCCCACCGCGTCTCGGGGTCCCGGCCGGGCAGGACAGTGCGGCCGCCGGTCCCCTCGGCTCTGCCGCTGCCCAGAGTTTGCAGGTCCCTCCTCAAACAGGGTGTGGGGACCCCCTGGAGAGGGTGGTTGGCCTCCCTTGCCTTGGGGACAGGTGTTTTTCCTTGAGAATTTACTGGTGATTTTTTTCCTGGGCTGAGTTCCTGAACAGGGCTGAGTGACAGGTTTGAGCTTAAAACGTTCGTGTAGAAAAAGTGCAAGGCAGGGACCAGTGCTTCTGGCTGAGGCAGGTGTAATAGGGAAAGTATATATATGTATCCATAACTAAAGTGATGTCTGTTGTTTTCACTTGAATTTCCCCCCCCCCCCCCCATAGCCAGTATTTTGGGTACTGTACTGAAGCCAAAGCAGCAAAACTGCACATAATACATAAATAACACAAATTGAGATTGATCATGAAGACCTTTTGTGGAAGAGCTAATCCAACCACTGGTGCAATGGAGTGGTTAGAAGAAGATGAGAACTATGATTACCATCAGGAAATCGCAAGGTATGCTGGAAAAAATAGGTGCTTGTTCCACTAAAGCTACAACAAAGAGCAAACTCAACTTGTTTTTATGGCAGTTTTGGGAACCCCAAAACTCTGTAGAAGTTCCAAGGGCACCAGATGAACAGACTGTAGGATGGTCTAAATATTACAGTGCACTGTGTTGTACGGGGCAGAACTGTAAATGTACAACTTCGTGAAGTATTTTCCAAGTAGTTTACTTCTAAATTTTTTTAAACATTTTTTGAGGTGCTTATCTTAATGCTGACAGTGACTGAGTTGTGGCAAAATGCATTGACTAAACTTCTTTTAAATCCCCAGTGCAACAAATAATTGCCAATTGTCTGTTCCTGTAGTAATTTTTCAGAGCTTAATGTAACAGCCAGAGAAATTGGGAAGATGAGATTTGGGGGTATTTTTAAGAAGTGTAACCCATGAAGAAATGGGACAAGGACGTTTAAGTCTTGGTAACAAATGAGAGACCATTATTAGGCTGTCTTTTGTTGCTATGTATTGCTCTGTATGAATCTCTGTCTGTCCTAGCTGTTACTTCACAGCTGTTTGTCCATAGGTTCATGTATTGGGTCCATTACTGAAGAGAGGATATATGCCAGCAGTTAATTAGTTCATTTATATGCTGATGACCAGATCACTGAAATGACATTATTCCTTAGATTTGGGAACCAGTTCAGATCCTCAAAGAGCTTGTCAGTTATCTGTGCATTTATGGGCTGTGGGGACCAGTTGCCTTAGTAAGAGAAAACAAGGGAGGCTATATAAGATCTAGCAGTTTTGTTGTGCTTTGCAGTATGTAGTATTGTGACTGGATTTTTTTTTATTGTAGGTCACGCTATGCAGATATGCTTCACGATAAAGACAGAGTAAGTATAGAAGCAAAAAAACTTGCACGGTGAAAAAATACTCATTTTCTTTCTCTTGAATAGCTGTCACTGCATGATTATACAAGTTTCCCTGAGAGATGAAATGATCAAATTTGTACCCTTTAAGATACTAGACCTGCTCTTAGATCAACATCTCACTATAGTGTTCTGTTGTTTACTGCAGAACATGATATTTACATTCAGTAGCTGATTTTTGCTGTTCTGTGTTTGACATTTTTGACAGAGAGAGCTCATTAGATGAAATTTCAAAGGCTGTAAATGTGAATCTAGGCTTCTTAGTTTTTATAGGAATGTAAGTAAAGTCTATCTTTATTCTTTTGTGGTATTTTTAGCTCTTATTTACTACTTAGGATTGAGAAGAAAATTGAGATACCATACCTACAGGCATGATGAAGTCTGGAGTGTATGGTTTAAATGTTCTTTTTGCTCTAGCCATTTAGTCGATAACCTTTTTAAAGACTGTTATGGTGCCTATACTATGAGTCTTGAATTCATATTGAATTGAAACATGCCAGAGGGATCAGGCATTTAATAAGCCACATAGAGACAGCAAGTTGTGTCTAAGTAATTAAAACATCTCTACTGGAATTATGTATCAAAAGTGTTAACTAGAATTGTTCAGAAGGGGATCCAGCAGATCTTACAAATTTATAATGTCCGAAGATAGCGTATTATGTGGAAAGGCTTGATAAATCATTTGGAAAGGAATGCCTTACAGTAGGCTGTTATGGAGTAAATATAAGCATGTATTTCCATATGTATACTGTAGCTGACAGATGGCAGGATTTGTTTTTTTCCCTGTTGTTATTGCTGGTATGCATGTAGCCCCACTTAATGACACACAACCAAAAGCCAGTATTTACACGTGTTGCTTCTCATGTATGAATGTTTTCCAGTAGAGTAAGAGAGGAATGTAAATCCAAGATACTTCAGCTCTTGTGCTGTCATAGGTACTATATGACTATTTGAGTGGTGCTTCAGGGGAAAGTAATAAGAAAACAGTAGTATCTCACATAGATCTTACTATTATTTTTATGTCTAGAAAACGTATTGCATTTGTAACTTATGTATACACTGTAAATAGCTAATTGATCAATGATGAGTGAATAGTGTGATAAAAATTGATCTGCTTTAAATGGACTGATCCTTCCAAAACCACTTGCTTTTGCTGAAAATGGCTTTGATATGACTATAGCATAAAGAACGTCTGTAGGTTTTTTCCCAATTATAAACTCATAGTCTGAGAATGCGAGATTTCTCTACAAAAGTTAGAAGTATAAATAGATAAAAGGTTGCTGATTTCTTTTTTTTTTTCTTTCCTTTTTTTTTTCCCTCTCCACAGAACACAAAGTATTACCAAGGTATTCGTGCTGCAGTGAGCAGAGTAAAAGCAAGAGGTGAGAAAGCAATTGTTCTCGACATAGGGACTGGCACAGGACTCCTGTCTATGATGGCAGCTTCAGCAGGTGCAGATTTCTGCTATGCCATTGAGGTAAGCATTTGTTACTGGTTGCCCATACTTTTGCATGCATGTTCATAACCTCTTTTTAGAGCTTTAGTGCAGTTGTTCTGTCTGAATGATCAGTGCTGTGGATGCATTTGCTGTTTTGTATTGTGGTTTCTGAAGTGCAAGTTTGATGCTTTTATGTGTGTGAAAAAGACTTAGGTCTTACAAGACTATGGTTGAAAAGACATAGAACATTTTTCATTCTTGGGATAGCTTCTGTAAATGTACAGATTAACAGTACTAAGTCAAGTTTTACAGTGTTCTGTCTTCTCTACTTGTCAAAACTCAAGTGTAATATGGAAAACTTGATTAATGTTTTTGAAAAATGTGAGTATTCTCAAACTATATTGCTGATCTTCATAAGTTTCAGCTCTTGGAGATGGGTTCTCAGACCCACTTAATCATAATATGAACCCCATCTTAATAAAGAGACTGTCTCATAAACTTATTTTTCCATCTCTTTGTGGTTAGATAGAGCATCTCCTGTTTTATTGGCAGTTAAGAAACATCCTGATGGTCATTAGCAGTAGTTTGCTGTTATCCTTAATATAAATACATTTTGACCAGTTTTTAATTTTTTTTTTACACATTTGAAGAAACAAAGAGAAGATTCACTCATCTGTAGGTCATAGTTGAAAGAATGCACTGTGATTTTTATCCAAGTAAAAATCTGCCTTTTTTTAATCTAGGATTTTGTCCTATTATCATTTTTCAGAGACAGTCATCTTTCATATTGGCACAGGAAGCAATAAGCTCCAGAATAAATCTGTTCACAGCCAGTCGTAGGGAAGAGACAGTATCAGAAGTGATGTGGTAGGAGGGGTCTTTTGTCTTCTGCTTAGTGGTTTATTGACTGCTCTGGCAGAGGAGGATCACTAGCTTGTGGGAGGAAAGGAGGCCCATGATGGAAAATAAAAGCCTAATCTGAAAAGTCTGAGAGCTACTGGTATGGGTGTTCTAGTAGCAGTACATTATTCCAGTTCTGGAACTGGGGCTAGGTTCCAAAGTGGCCACAAATCTCTTTTCTTAAGTAGTCAGGTTGTGTGGCTGAGTAGAATATTTAAAATTTTTGAGTTTAAAAACTGGATATGGAAGTTAAGCCCTTTCAACACATTCTTCATCGTTCTGCTATTTCAAGCTATATACTTTCTCTATTCTTGTCTTTGTTCTAAATGAAATAAAAATTCTCCTGGCAGTTACGCTGTTACTAAAAGCAGATTTTTGGCACACTTAAGTGACCGTTTCAGTGCTGGTTATTTTGGGTTCTTTTATGTATTTATTTGTTTTATAGCTTGAGCACATATAAGTCTCTTGGGGCCTCTCTTGATGCATATGTATCTTTATTTTAAAAAATGACAAGTTTGTTTAATGTAAATGCTAAAATATTCTTAACATGTATTCCTGTCTTTCAAAGTTAAATTGGAGTAGCTTTTGGAGACAGTTGATAGATTGTAACAGTGACATCGGAGGCTTGCTGTCTTGTTTCATGGTAATAAACATAGGAAAAAGATACAGAAGATGTTAAAGTTTTTGCAGGACTAAATATGGTGCATTTTGTGTTGATGTCTTTTCATTTTTGAAAGCTTATGTTACCTTACTAGTTTGTTACACTCTTGCTATTTATAGGTTTTCAGGCCCATGGCCAATGCTGCTGTGAAGATAGTGGAGAAAAATGGTTTTCGTGACAAGATCAAGGTAATCAACAAGCACTCCACTGAAGTCACAGTTGGCCCAGGTGAGAAAAATAGGCTAGTGTTAAAAAAATTGGCATGTACCTCAAAACCATGAAGCAATATGTCTTTTTCTTACTTTCCAAATGTTTTTAATTAAAAGAAGCACATCCTTTACTCTCTAGAAAGTAACATTGGAAATTTATTTCACAAGGAATTGTTGTAATAGTATTTCAGTAGTTGCTTATATTTCATAGTAAACTTCTAAAGGAAAATAATTTGCAGTCTTCAGCAGGTTCTCTAGCAGGAATAAATTTTTGAATGACTTATGTTTTCAGCTTAGCATCTTCTTGAAAGACTTTTTACATAAGTCTTAGTTTTACCATATTAAATTATGTCTTTTAGATGGAGATATGCAATGTCGTGCAAACATCCTGGTAACAGAATTATTTGATACAGAGCTGATAGGAGAAGGAGCTTTACCAACCTATGAGCATGCACACAAATACCTTGTACAGGTAAGAAAACAGAAATTGATAGTGTGTCAGATTTATCCCTAGAGAAACTCCTTTGTCTTTTTCGGAGTAGGATAGAGATTGTACTACAAGTAAATACACTACTTGAATAATTTACTAGATTCATTCCTAGAATAAAGCTATTAGAGTACATGTTGTTAATCACAGGCTCTGAAATTACACTTAGTTGCTTTGTATTAAAACCAATAACTTGCTGGTTAACAGATGTCTTTCAGAAAGGCATCCAGGTCTGATTTGGACCTTTCCTTAGTAGTTTGTTCCAATGGCGAATAGGTCCCAAGATGTTTTAAAAAATGAATTTCCTTTTTTTATTCTACTCCTAAATTTGATGGGCTGCTTCTCCCAGGCATTGATTGTTGGTTTTTTGGGTTGTTTTTGGGTTTTGTTGTTTTTTTTTTTCCTAAGGTGCTCTTGCTACTCTGCATGTATTTGGCCTGTGGAAATACTTTAAACACTGTAATCAAATTAATATCCAGTGGTTTTTTTGACACATAATCTATGGGTATAATTTTAGGGCTTTCTCCTTTACCCTTTCTAATTATTCCCTTTAATTAAAATGTGGATGGCAAAACTTTATTTAGGTTTCTAAGTTTCATTTCACCAGTTTTACATATAAAGACAATAGCACTCCGTAACTTTTTACTGCTCTCCAGATATAACTCTAAATTGTAATTCATTTTTTTTGTAAAAGTGTTGTTCTTGGACTTCACAGTTAGCTCTTAGTTCACAGTGCTTTTTTGGAACAACTTACATGTTTTCTACTCTAATTTAAACATGGATACAGAGTTGTTATTGCATAAATATTTGAGCCATTATTTTTCCTAATTACTCATTGCGATCACAAATTCTGTTTTAATGTTGATAGCTTAGTAGTTATCTGCCTTGATAAGCTGAAGATAGATCTCTCATCTCAGACCTAGAATGGAAATACACGTTTAACTGAGGCTAGTAAAATGATACTGTTACAAGGTTAATAAAGTAATCTGGCCTTGCTGAACCACACTGAACAGGATAGATACGTGTATCGTATTTCACAGGTAGCGACAAAGTGAAAGTGCTCTGATGTTACAGAAGGCTGAAATAATTTGTGTTTAAGACTTCAAAGCTCCCGGTCCAACTTCTTTTTAAATTGGTTCACATTTCAGTTGATATAATTCTCATGCATGTTAATAAGTCAAATTTGTTGAATGCGTCTACCCTTTGTTTTGAACTCTCAGGAAGGATGTGAGGCAGTGCCTCACAGGGCAACAGTGTACGTCCAATTAGTGGAATCGAAAAGAATGTGGTCCTGGAACAAACTGTTTCCTGTTCGTGTCGAAGCAGAGGATGGTGAAAAAATTATTGTCTCCCCTTCAGAAATGGAGAACTGTCCAGGCGTTCCTTCTGTTTGTGATATCCAGCTGAACCAGATGCCTTCAAGTGACTTCACTATCCTTAGTGATGTGGTGACAATGTTCAGGTAAGGTAGGCATTGTTTTGTTCAAAACAAAATATTACTGTTATGCCTTTTATATAAGTTGTGTATTCAGCTTAGGAAGCTAGTGAGAATTTCTGAATAATGCTGAACTGTTTCTTTTTACGATCTTGATGCTTCTCTGCAGTGTGGATTTCAGTAAGCCAGTAAGGAGTGCTTCTACCTACTATAGAGTGCAGCTGGAGCCTGTAAAATCTGGCAAGGCACAAATTGTACTTTCCTGGTGGGATATTGACATGGACCCCTCTGGGATGATAAATTGCACAATGGCTCCATACTGGGTAAAATCCACTTCTGCTTTCCAGGTAAAATACTGACCCTTCAGATACTATCATCAGATGACTACCAGTAATTATTTTGAGTAAAGGCCATACTGGGAGTTTTAAGCAGCTGTCTGTTAAATTGTATAGGAACTTTGCTAATGTTTTATGTATTGGAAGATGCTAAATAAGCAAATCATAGAAATGTTAACTTTAGCGTGCACCTGGTTCAGGTTTTCTTTAATGTAAAACTTTAAATGCAAGCTTTAATGTAAAGCTTAAAAACTGAAGCTGTCTTCCAGACTTTTTTTTTTTTTTTTAAATTTTATTTTCAAGAAATAAAACAGAAATTTCCACATATTTTTCCTTAACTAGTCTCTATCCCTGGTCAAAATAATAGTCAGTGGTTTGCTTCCATGTAGCTCTTCGATTAAATTTCCAAGTAAGTGTTAAGTTTATGGTAATATATTTATACTCCCGTAAAAAAGGCTGGTGTGGGAAAATGCTGGGTTGATACTGGATATTTAGAGGAACAGGAGATAACTATTGAATCAGATTCACATGGTTTTGTATGAATATATTTACAAGCAGGATCAACGTAGTCAAAAGGAAGCTACAAAATGATTGTTTGCGCTTACCACGTTTGAGAATAAAATTTGAAACTATCAAGCTTCAGGGCATTCGGTCAGCTTAGAATGATCGATCAGCTTGGAATATTTGCAGTGCAGAAAATAGCCTTTTGAAACACAAAATAGTTGTGCTGTCGTATCAGAGTGACACTAAGTGACCTCATTTGATGCACGAGGCTCCAACCACTGGTCACTGTCAGCAGTTCAATACAGGTTTCTAATATAAGTGAACTATAGAGGCAAAACTGCATTAATAAACGCAAAGTGTATTTTGGATTTGTTTTTCATTTGATTAAAATACAAGCTTAGCTAGTCAGCAAACCAGTGGTCTCAGGCTTATTCTGTTGTAAGAAATCTATATAAACCACGTTTATTCAATATATGGTATTAGTCCTTTTTCAGCTTTGCTGACGTGAACAAGATTCTTTCAACTAGTTGTACATCAGTGCTTCAAAGTTGTGCCCACTCTTACTAATTGATTTCATGCTATTTGTTTACTTTTCCATTTACTATTTATGAGTTAATTCCTAAGGTTTTGTTTATCAACCCTTTTCAGTGGAGAGATCACTGGATGCAGTGTGTGTATTTTCTTCCAAATGAGGAGCCAGTTCTCCAGGGAGAGAAGGTGTACCTGACTGCCTGTCGTGATGAGTACTCTGTGTGGTATAAGCTGCAGAAAGCCAGGTAACAATACATGTGTGTGAAAAAGGGTAATATTTTATTCCAAGCTCGAGTATTTGCTGCTCTTAGAGCAGCTATTTTGTAGAAGAGCAAGATAAGAACCTAAAGACTAGAAAATTGTTAAAAGCCACTTCATGGGCCAAGGCACAGGTGAAAAAACCACGATGCATAAAAACACAGTTGAGGTTTGGGCTGCAAGGTCCTGCCTTATACCTGGTGGCATTCTGTGACAGAGAAACAAAAAACACTTAGGGTAGGTTCCTGGAAATCCTAAAATGTAGCTCAGCTGAGCTGGCGTATAGGTAAAGGAGTGAAATAATTGCCATTCTGTCTCTTTTCTATTTTCTTAGTCAGCACTGTCTTTTTTGAGATTAATGCCTTTTGCTCAAATTAAAAGGAGCTTAATCATGTTGGTTGTGATGACAATAGCAGCCAACATTTTTAGAAATCAATACCGGCTTTAAAAGT
Source organism: Phoenicopterus ruber ruber (assembly GCA_009819775.1). Lineage (NCBI taxonomy): Eukaryota > Metazoa > Chordata > Aves > Phoenicopteriformes > Phoenicopteridae > Phoenicopterus > Phoenicopterus ruber. The sequence continues at coordinate 3,473,234 of CM020227.1, forward strand.
TAATGCCTGAATTTTACGTGCCTTTTTTTACTTAGGAATCCAAATGAGTAACTTTTTTTTGAAAGGTCAAAGCCTAAAATACCTAACCATCACAGTCAGTGGGAATGTTTGGGGGGTTCTTGGTTTTGTTTTTTAAAAAAGGTGAAAATTGGCCCTTCTTTTCATTGGGAAATGCAAAGCTAAAAAAACATCCCTGCAGAACTAGTAAATTTGAACAAGTAACAGTGAAGTCCATATGCGTTAATGTGCATACTAGCTAAAATGTATAAATGTACCTGTTTGCGAAAACATGTTACTGATACTGTAGTTAATACGTCATTGATTTTTTTGTTTTTGCAGAGGGGAAGAGGAGAATAAAGCAGATGCTTGTGTTGAGAGTCCTGTTTGTAGGTGTCAGGCTCATCTTCTTTGGAATAGACCACGCTTTGGGGAATTAAATGATCAGAACCGAACACACCAATACATCAAGTCTTTGATGAAAGTGAGTGCATGTTGCCTGTAGGTTTTTTGGCTCCTGTGGTAGATGCGTGTATTGTTTTATTTGCAGTAATTATTTATGGAATTTGTTTCTCCCTTGCTAAAGGACTTTGCTCACAAAGTATATTTTATTTACATCAGCAGATGGAAGTTATATTTTGTCATGAAAATGTTGGTATTACTTTTTTTAATTTGTAAACAGCCATTTTTGCATAGGAATTTGTAGCAGCTCCGTGTATTTGTTAGGAGGAGTGTTGGTAGTTGAATAAAGACACCCAATACATTTTTGTGCAAACTTTTTCTGACCTAAAACAGGGGGATTAAATGACCATTTCTTACACTATTCTGTTCTGCTTGAAGTGGTTTTATTAATCACTGTATCTCCCAGTCCTTATTTGATATGGAAGTATATAAAGTGGAAAAAATGCCATCAAAATGTCTAGAATTTGAAAACTTTTTCATCTGGAATAAGAATAACAATGACTATTTAATTTCTGCAGGTTCTGAAAACAGATAGTGTTTGCCTCTGTATCAGTGATGGCAGTCTGCTGCCTGTGCTGGCTCACTATCTTGGAGCAAAGCAGGTACAGTACTTTTTCCTGTTTTTCTGATCTTTGCATTTTAGCTTAGTATTTTTAGTTCCCTCATACAGTTCAGCATTTCCATTATTTAATTATTTCCAGTGCCTCTTCAGTAACAAGTGAGAAAGAGGCTCCCATTGTGTTGAAGTGGAGGTTAAATTCGTTTCTGATCAAGCTGAAGTCTAGGGAGATAATCATTACCAGTTTTGATGTTTACCAATGTGTAGCGTTGAATGAAAGTGGCGTTCCTCGTTCCCCACTGATTCCTGTCTGCCATCTTGTATCTTGGTGCTTTTGGAAATACTCTTTCTACTGACCTAAATGTCTGGCAATTTTTTTCTTCTTTTATGTTTCCAGTTCCATAATTACATTTATTATCTAGTCTGAAATGGAAGGTCTGTAACAGCAAGATAGGAAGCAGTAAGAATACTGAGTCTGTGTGTAAATGAGAGCTGCCTGGTTGAATGACTTACGTATCTACTGTACTTGATGTGTTCTCTCATGGGGCTCTTCAAACTAAAATCTATTATAGTTGGACTGAATATCTGAAAATGTGTAATGTCATATAATCCTAAGGAAGATGCTGGGCAATTCATAGAAACAAACCAACAAGCTGAGTTAAACCAGTGATCCATGGCCCCTGTATTTTTGCCTTTAGTAGTGGCTAGTCACAGACGACCAGGAGAGAGGAAATGAATAGGCAGACAGAGATTACCATAATATTTTCCTAGCCCTGTAGCAGCATATTGCCTAACTATTCACCAATTTTGAATAAAACCTCATTTTTTTTCTTCAAGGCTGGTGTGCTGCATTGTACATCTGAGCTCTTTCCAGCTGATACAGTCAGATCATGTTAAACAATGCTTACAAGGAGTAAGCACTAATGGAGGTTGATTCAGCACACTGGCAATATGCTTGCATTTGTTTAGGAGTACATCTGTATGCCTAGAGCAAATGTTAATATGCTTTGTGCATCTTAAAAATGGAAAATAAATATTTGCATTCTGTTGGGCTTTTCTGTTGTATGGCTGTGAAAACAGCATTATTTAGCCTGTAGTTGTTGGGCGTGTTTTTGTTGTTAAAAAGGTACATGACAGTGGGCTGTGGAATAGATGCATGGTTCTTAGGAACTATGTTCACTACGGCATCAAAATAGTTCCTTCATTGTTCGTTTACATATCCTTTTAATTAAAAATTACAAAGCTCGTTGAATAACTGTTGTTTATTTTCTTTAGGTATTTACATTAGAAAACTCTGCTGTGTCCCGTTCTGTCATGGAAAAAGTGAGTATTCAACTTTCTGTTAAAGCAGTAAATGAACTCATGGCATTTCTAAGGCCAGAGCTGACGCCTTTGGTTGTCCTTGCATCAATTGCTTGGAGGTTAAATCAGTTTAATGAATATATTTGATCATACAGTTTGACAAGACTGTGGGAGGTGGGATATGTTGGGGGGAGGAGTTCTGATTTTTTCCGGGTAGTTGTACAGAGCTGTATGCAAATACTTGGAGGAATACATCCTGTTGGAGATGTATCCAATCTCATAGCTTTAGCCACAAGCTGAACAGGCCGCTGGGGAAGTTGAGCTGAGCAGAGGGAATTACGGTTGCCGATGCTTGATCTCTCCTTGCAGCTGCCTGTTGGCTTGTCTGCTTGAGCTGCTGCCCTCATTGCATTGGTGATAAAAGCCAAGCTGTTTTATTTCTGAGGATTAGTGGAATGTGAGAGCATCCCGTAGCTTCCACCAGTCTTACCTGGAAAGTGGCATCTAGCAGTTCTGTCTTCCAGCTGAGACAAGTTGGGAATGCCTGCTCGGCTGTTTGGCTCTTAGGAGACAGTAGGCAGAGGGTCTTAACTGCAAGCGATGTTTCAGCTGCTTCCTTGGGGTAGGGCCCTGCCAGTGGAGTGGAGGCTGTTCAGGAGAGGTAGCTAACGTCTAAGAAGTGACTGGAAACAGCTTCCTGAAGTCACCGTTCGGCTGTGTCTGTTCTAGTTGGCGAGATACATTTGAAAGAGGTCCATCTCACCATGTGGCTTAGGAGTACAAAAACATGAACAGTAGGCAAATCAGGGTGCAAACCTGGTCTCAAACAGAAGCCAAATGTGCGATGTGTTCATAGTTGAAGTAACTTTTATCTTTCTTGACTGTCCTTCCCATATGCTTCAAAGTACAAATGAATGAAGGTGAGGCAATTTTTGTGTTACCTGCCTTTTCATATACTTAATTGAAGGAAATATGTAGGGCATGTGCTTTAGTTCACTAGGTGTGACATGTTGGCTCTAAGTGCATGCACCCTTCAGGCATAGACTTGTGTCATCCTGATGAGTTATGGCAGGCAGTTTTTTAAAAATTTCTTTTGGCTATCAGTTTCTTCTGTGTTTATTTTTAATAAAATTACTATTTTGGTATGGATTTGAGTCTCAACTGTAGCTTTTGATAAAGGCAGTATGCTACTTTTTTTTTTTTCAGTTTTTTAAAGCAAATCATCTTGAAGATAAAATTAAAATAATAGAAGCACGTCCTGAGTTGCTGACATCTTCTCATTTGGAAGATAAAAAGGTATGTTACAGTTGTCCAATACTGAATTTCAGTGGGGTGGTGGGGAGCGGAAGGTGAAAATGAATCTTACTTTCCTTCTGTGCTACTGTAACCACAATGAATCCCATTATATCCCAGTTCATATAAAGTGTAATAAGTAGGTGGTTCAGACCTTGTCCCACTGAAACTAAATGAGGCTTAGTGTAAAGACTGTGGGAGGGTTTTCGCTTTGTTTTTGAGAGGGTATGATTTGCCCTTCCTGCATAATCTACACCATTTGTAAAGGCAGTTAAACTGGTTTAACTGCATATGTTCTACTAGGCTGTAGCCCTTCTTTTTCAAGCCATTCAGAAGATTGCAGTCTATTTGGAAGTACTAACATCCTTCAGTTAAGACTTTCAAAATTCTATGACTCTTACTACAAAGGCTTCCAACCTAAAACTGCAATGTTTTCTCTCAAACTTTGTTGCAGGAAAAATAATTTTAAAATTTGCTAACTAAAACCACAAAGATGTCTGTTGTGCAGTGTATGCAATATGCAGTAATTAAATCCTTATGGAACAACAGAAGTTTTTTATCTAGATGACTTCACTTGCTATATTACATTGTCAACTATTGAAGATATAAGCCTGTGTTATTGAGTTGTTGTTCTTTATAATAATGCTTTTTATCTCCTCCTTTCTTTGCCAAGATTTCTGTTCTTGTGGGAGAGCCGTTTTTTACTACAAGTTTGTTGCCGTGGCATAACCTGTATTTCTGGTATGCCAGGACAGCTGTGACCAGTCACCTTGCCAGCAACGTCACTGTCCTACCTCAGTCTGCGTCTTTGCACATGATGATTGTGGAATTTCAGGTGGGATTGTTTGTAAATATCAGATGGATAGTTCTACAATTTCACTTAAATCTGAGTACCTTTCTAGGATTTTTTAACAACAGGTTTATCTCATCTTAATACTGTCCACTTTGATACGTTTTGCGCTTACCACCTGAGAAAAGAATATTTGACATCGTGAAGATGAGTTTTGCTATTTCAGCCATCTCTTGTCAGAAAATTAACTCGAATAATTTTACCGTTTTAAATGAAAGGGCTGAATGTTTTAAAATGTTTCTTTAGATTAGAGAGATATTGCTGAAGCATGTGAGAATTGTGGTTATTTACAAAATTAGATATTCTGTAAAATAACAGGTTTTAAAATGGTGCTTTAGCAGTATAAGACTGTAGGCAGGATTCATAATTGCATGTTCTTTTTTTAAACCACTTGAGGCTGTGCATAGTTCTAAATTTGAGCATAATAGGAGTCACATCTTAAAAATACTGTGAAAAGTAATCTTTCAGGAATTGTACAAAGGTATAAACTTTTTTGCAGTTATTAAGGACTTGGTCAGTAAGGATTATGAAGAGCTCACCTACACTGACAATGGAAATTAAATAAGTACTTTCATAACTAATATGCAAAGTTTTTGTCTGGTAGCTTAAGTGAGGGAACTCTTTAGTCTGAAATTGTGTAACTAAAATATATATATCTGTTTAAAAAAAAGCCTATAATCTAATATGTTTTCACATAAACATAATCTTGTTTATCTATTAAAAATGCCAGCTCCTTTCTCTCTTTTCTTTCCTCTGTCTGGTTCACCAGCTGTGTAGTTTTGTGTCTGAGCCTTCTCTCCCTTAACAGTTTCCTTATTCGAACGCTCTTTAACCTTGTTCTCTTACTTCCACCTTTGATTTGTGGATGTGAAAATACGTATGTTCTTCTTCCCTCTGGGACTAATGAACTACGCTGCATGTTTTTACATACCTTTCCGTTTTCTGCAAAAATGTAGAGAATTTCAAATATATACTGAGTAAATAATGTAAATGTGAATCTTGTAACAGGAAGCAGATGTTTAAGACTAATCAACAGTAATCAGATTGAAATAAGCAGTTAATTTTAATTCCATGCTCTCTTATCTAGAGGATTTACTTCCCTAGAACTCAAAGCATTTTGAAAGGAAGTAAGCATTAGCCTTTTCATGTTCTGGATGAGGAAACTGAAGCATGCAGAGTGATGACTTAAGTTTATTCAGCAATATAATAGCAGAATGTAGCTTAACATTCATGTCACCTGAACCTCAGTTTTACCCTTTTAAGTACAGCATTGTGTTCAGAGATGATTCCACATAGCTATTTGAACATTTAACTTGTGTTTTGTTCCATTAAGCTATTGCAAAAGCTATTGCTTTAATTTTACATGTTCCTCTTTGTTCAGTGGTGAATCTAGACTCAAAGACTAGAATCTGTGGGGTTTTTTAAATAACCTCTGCATTTACCAGTTCTTGGTTACACAGAAGGAACAGACATAGTGTTGTAAGGTATTCTGCAGAACTGGTTATGTAGGCTGTTCTGTCTTGTCAGAATAGAGATATGTCATTACAGTTAAGCAATTAGCAAAAGCTGGATCCAGGAGAAAGAATTTGATGAAATTACTTCAGTTATAAACTTTAGTCCATAATTGCCTTTAGGGAGCAGGATGCTACCTATCTGAGTTGATAGTTCTATCAGGTATACCATTCAGAGATTCTTTATACACACTCCATGCTGTATTCAGGCATAAGTTATAACAGTGTTTATTTACATTTATAGTAGTCCTGCTGCCATGTTGTAAAGCAGGAACATTTGAGATTGCTAAGTGCAACAATGAAGATGTAATAAAATGTATATATCCACAGCTAGGGAATGTTAGTGTTCTATTAAGAGACCATTAATGCAGTCTAAGAAAAGGCAAAAGTTGAATGGAATCATTGTCTGTCCAGTGGATTGCTGAAGTCAATGAGAGGCACAGTATGAAGTGCCTAAAATGACTTTACTAATCTTTGGAGTGCTAAAGGGAAGTATGGTAGTCCAATAGGCTGAAAGACGTTTGATGCAACTGGGAGCACTTACCTGTGCTGGGTAGTGGAAATGGGGGGCCTGTAAGGGTTTAATCTTGGCAAATCCATACCTACTCTAAGGCAAGCTATGCGTAGAGATGGTAGGAAACATTGCAGATTCTTTAGAGGAGTTGAAAACAGTGGCTAAAGAATTAACTGACTTGAAAAATACTTTTCCAGAATTACACTGTCTTCTGATTCTTGCAGTAGTTCTGATGGTTTAGGAATGTGTAGAAAGTGAAGAGTATCTGGCTTGTCATCAAATGTCTAAACTACAGCTAAAATTATTTTAAGATTTCTTATTTCCTTTAATAAAGCCCCAAAAAATCCTGTTTTCGTTTTTAGGACTTATGGAGAATCCGGAGTCCATGTGGCACCTGTGAAGGTTTTGATGTCCAGACTATGGATGATATGATTAAAGTAAGAAAACTGAAAATAGTGTCAGCACAAGTCTCGGCAAAACAGAACAAAGCTCACTTTGGCTTAAAAAAGTATTTAGTGACTGTTGAAAAACCTTGTATGTTAGGCAGAACACCATTGTATTTCATAAATATAATGGCTATTTAGTTCTTGCAAAACAGTAACTTCTGTGGCATGGGTTTTGGGGTTGTATGTTTCTTCTCATTTGTCAGGCTCTTCAGTACTTTGCACTGTTTTGAAAATAATTCTGTTCATTCAAAAAGAAAAATACTGTTCTCAAAATTTTATTCTAAGCTTGAAATCAAATCATCTGGGAGTTGTTCAAGATGAATCCTGCTGCCCTTACTTGCCCTTGCAGGTACTTTTGAAAGAGAAAAAGGCTTTTTGACTTCCGGGAAATAGATAATAAGGGTGAGATTTATTTGTATCAATTTCTAGAGCTGTATTGTTGATACCCATATTTGAGTAGCCATGTAGATTGCCTTTATAGTCATTGTGGAGGAATACAGGCAGTTCTAGACTAGAATTCATCTCAAGGGAGAAGAAAAGTTGAATGCATTCTCGTTTGGAAGTGCCTGTTTCTGTTTCGCTACTGAGGACCATAGCCATAGCAATTCATTCATGCGTGTAGTACATATTTTCCCTTGTGCCTAAGAAGTGCAGTCCTGTCTGCTTGCAGCTTTATTGCTTAAATACTCTGGGTTCAGGACACACAACTAACTTTAAAACAAGGACTATTTGCCTTTGGATTATTTTCAGATAGTTTTTTTACTTTCTTTCTTCAGAATTCTCTGAATTTTAGGGAATCCAAGGAAGCAGAACCTCACCCGCTGTGGGAATATCCTTGCAAGTCACTCTCTGACCCCCAGGAAGTTTTGACATTTGACTTCAGAAAGACTGTACCGCAACACTGTCTCAGCACAGAGGGTTCTGTAAATCTTTTACGGTGAGTTTTCTCATTGCAATAAATATTCTTGTCATCATCCATTTTTTTTACCTCATATTCAAACTCTTTGTGTATCACAGTTAACTAGTGGGAACATACTTGACAGTTTTTAATAATGTGACCTGAAGTTGTGGAAGTTACTCTGACACAAATTTCCTGTGGCTATTCACAACAGGCTATAACAATAAGGGTAATTTCTTAGATAATATGCCTGTATTTCAAAAACAAGAATTTTCTAGATGTTACCATGATTTAAAACTTAAATAGATTAATTTGTAGTTTAGAGAAAATAAACATTGTCTGGATGTTTTTAATCTTTGTTTGTTCCCTGTTGCTGAGTTCTTGCAGAAAAAGCTCCTATTTAGCTTTCCAAATTATTCTGTTTAATAGGCTTAAAGTGTATGCTGTTCTTCCTTTTAACTGTAATTCTGACAATCTTGATATTTGTCACATGTCTTCTGAGATATTTTTCACTATAATGTAACTACAGATTGTACTTAACAGCATTTCAAGTTTGAACAGAATTAAGAATTAAAAAACAGGGGAAAGTTATTTTTCACTATCTAGAGCTTATGTAACTCAAACACTGCTGTAATTATGTGTTTCTCTTTGTGAAACAAAATTCAAGGTTTCACAAAATCCAGAACCATCTGCGTGGGGTCTCTGTGCCTTTGCACCAGTTGCTGTATTTACAGACAACACGCTAGCATGACTTCTGCTCCTTGTGGAGCAGACACTCGAAGTGAGATGGTATGTGTTGTAAGTATTTCCTCAAAATTCAGGAACAATAGAAGCTGGGATCTTTGAACTCTCCGATTATGCCATATAATTTATGCCATGTTATCGAGTGCCCGTTAAATGACTGTGGTTCTGAGCAGATTTAGTTATGACATGTTCTCCTCTTCCTTGTCTTTTTTAGATTTCATATCTGCAAATACTTTAAAAGTTGCTACCCATTTACGAAATCATTCAGCTGTTCAACTTTTTTTCAAGGAAACAAGTTATTTGTGCTTTAAAAGTTCTCGCCTAAACTATGGGAGGAATGGGTGCAGCGTTTAAGCTGTCAGTATTGTACAAAGTAACATGTTTTGATCCTCCACCTCTCCCCAGGAAAGGAAAGAGCCATGGAGCAGTTCTGTGGATGGACTATCATCTTGCTGCTGATATCTCCGTTAGTACAGGACTGATGCAAATTTCAAATGAAAAGGTATTTCTTCAATCTAATTTATTATGTCAAAGTCTCTAAGATTACAGTGCTGAAAAATGGATCTCCGTTGGCCATGCTTGGTTTATGTAGTGCTCTTTGTTACAGTCTTTGAATACTGCGTAGACAGAACTAGTAGAACTATCTGTTCGTATTTTGGGGAGGAGCAGGAGATGTACCTTAAAATGGGAGAGTCTGAATTGGATCCAAAGGCTCCCATAGTTTGGAACCACATTCAGAACTTAAATATGATGCTAGCTCAAAGTAGAATTTATTCATACAAATCCCTTTTCTCAGTTTAACAAAAGCAAAGATTTTGAGGGGAAGGTACAAGTGTTTTTGGTATTCTATCTAAATATTTTTTGACCAAATCCATTTTTTTCCTCTACGACTTCACTGTGCAGTGTAGCATATGGTATTTCAAGTTACGTGTTCCTATAATGGAATGGGTGGCAATGGAAGTGATAACTACCTGATCATTGTATGCTGAACTAGGAACAAGAACTCTTACTGCATTATTACTGTCTAGTAATAATATCATAGAGTTTGACTGCTTTCACTTTTAACTCTCTCCTGTAGGGAAACTGTGAATGGAATCCCCACTGCAAGCAAGCTGTCTATTTCTTCAGTTCTGTTATTGAATCAGAAACTCTGTCAGACCTTCCTAGTGCTGTCACATATGCTATAAATTTCGACACAAAGACAGGAGAGATTGCCTTGGATTTTAAGCTATTGTAAAATACTTCCCTTTTACTCATGTTCCTAAATTATAATAAACTTATATAGTATTTTTTTTGTACAGCAGAGGGATTTTTTTTTTATTGTGCTCAGAGAGCAAACTGACTTCTGAAATACACTTTAAACTTTTTTGGTTTTGTTTTCAAAATACATAGTTGGGGAGGTAGAGAGGAACCTTTTAAAGACAGGTATTCCTGACAGGGTTTATATACATATATAAGCATACTTGTTATCATCTGTTTCAGTGTGAAACTCTGGTATTTTGGGATTTTGAATAATGTTATGGAGCTACAGAACATTTGACTAACTGGTTATTGTGTGGCACATCAGTGGATGAAGACACTAAACCTTACACTAACATTAGATAAAAGTGAGTTAAACTGATCTGTTTCTAGGCTTTGCTCTTGTCACTGTAAAATGGGAAATAATCTTCAGAGCACACAAAAAGAAATCCCAAGTCAAGCTACGTATGTGTATTAGTACACTTAATAGAGAGAAGGAAACAGTTCAGCTGCTCGCAGACTTGTGTTAAGTTGTGGCTAGTATTAAACTGAAATTGTCAGTGAATTAAAGTATGATGCACTGATGTTCTGCTGGAGTCCGAGATGCTGCATTTTTGAAGAGACATTTGCCAAACAGTGACCAAAGTCTGGAAAGGCGTAGCTGGAAATTAGAAAAAGTACATATTCAGGTTAATTGGAAGTGACAAACTGATGGTAGTCTGGCCAGAAACAAAAGAAAAAGAGCTGTAATCTAAAAAACTTGCAAATCTTTAGGAGATATGTAATATGCATTATATGATCAAAAATGTGGCCTTATTCCATCTGAGATCTAAATAATATCTGCCAGTTTAGCTAAGTGGTATGTTGTTCTGCAATAACTCATGTCCACAACTGAGGTTTTCTTAGTTGCATTCCACATCATGTTGGCAGAAACTGTAGTGTGTGACCACGTGCGTGCAATTAATTCTGCTTTAGATGAACAATCAATTGGTGTATCCGTTTTGTATGTGTGACCTATTAAGGGAAATAGAAAATCAATGTACTGCCTGTCCTAAATTATGTCAGCCAGCTGCAGGGATAACTCTGCTTACCAAAGCTACTCCTATTTCCTCTGAGCAGCAACTTCAGCAAAGTGAAAGGAATGTCATAAAGAAGCCATGAGGGAGCAGGAGCCTACTCTGCTTCGCTTTCCTGGTCACCATGATATATAATTCTGGTGAGTAGGAGTTTTACCTCTTTCTCTTCCTAAGAGTGTGATCTTATTTATAGCAATATTTCAGATGGCTTCCAGGGCTAAATTTTTCAGAACTATTTTCCTGATGAAGGTCTTTACACTTAATAGATGTAAGGAAGCAATGAAATACATGACTCATGTTTTTCACTAGAACAGAAACCCTGCAGCTCCTACTGAGATCTGTGGATTTCAGTTTTCAAAACTGTACTTTTAAGATACTTAACTTCAGACTCATTTCTTACAGACTTTGCTGGAATATGTAGGTTACTGCTCATTAAACAATTGTTTCTGATTTTGATACACTGCACCTAGCCCACAGAAAGTATGGTGGCACAAATCTGTTTGTTATATGTTAGGAACATAAGCTGTACAATTGTAAAGGGAACAATAATATGGCCAAGCCTTTTAAATGGTAAAGCCTTGGCCCTTTATAAAAAAAAAAAGCTTGCATTGTCTATCTTATCTTCTCCTGGAGGAGGTAACACAGCAGAAAAAACTTTGATGCTGCCTCCTGTGTTTGCTCGTGGCCTGACACAGAAAGCATGAGCTGCTGTTCTTGTTCTGCAGTAGGAATAGCTTCTGAAGGTGCTTTGCATTTAACTGCACGGATGATTCTGGATCTAACAGAAGCATACAGCATTCTAAAGGGAACACAGAACTAAGAGACAGGAATATATTAGAATTTATACGTTTGAAAAATAAAACATAGAACAAAACCACTATTGAATTTACAGTATTTTCATGTCTAGTGTTAACTTTCTCAAAGATAGCTGTGTATGCATGTGCCTGAATCGTACTTCCTAAGAAAAAATAAAACAGATAAATTTGCTAAAATGCCAAAGGGAAGAAATCCACATTGATGGGAATTTTTATGTTGTTATCAGTGTTACATATGTTGAAGCTATGTGGGCACTGCGGTAGATACTAGGCATGGTGACTGAGAGGTATCTTTTTTAAACCCTTTTGGTATTGTGAGACTTGGGACTATTGAGATTCTCAGAGGTGGGTGTAGTGAAAGTGAAGGGCATAGGCTAGCTGTAGTAGCCAGCATATCTGCAGAACTGTGCTTCCAGAACTGAACTGTGGCAATCGATATGAATCATATTATCTGCATGTGAGGAAAAACATCTTAAATTTCAATATACCTGGAGTGGTAATTGTATTGCTGCTATCCAAAAAAATAAAAAGGCTGGAAAGCTGGAATGCTGAGCATATTTTAGCACCTGTGGGTTCCTTAGAGGAACAAAATCTGTTGGATGTGCTCAAGAAACCTTGTGCATGTTTTAATTCACTGTGAGTGTGATCAACATTACTAATGCTTGCTGGTTATGCTTATGCATTTAGACAGGCACTGAAACTGCTTTGAGGATTTGGTTAAAACATGCTGGAAGCTGTTATGTTGAAGCAAACTCTTAGCACATGTATGGTTTGAATGTTTTCACATAAATCACACTACTTACTACATTCTGGTACATACAAAACATAGCTGTGTTGATACAAATCTGGGTGACTTGGGGAAAGATTTGTTCATGTGTAATTAGGAGTATTTAGTGTATGCATCAGTCTTCCTTGGCTTCTGTGAATTCTTCAGGTTGGACTTAAAAACCTAGTGTGATCTGTAAATCGTGTGGAAAACAGCTGCTTGTAGGGGGATACTGGCCATTCCTTATACATGTATGCAAAAACAAGCCAAAAAAGTACTTCTATCTCTATCCTCTTCCACGGGGCATTTTACTGCAAGCACACACGCATGGGGGAGGAAAGCCACTTTATCAGAAAAACACATCTACCCAGTAGCAGCCTTCAGACTCCTATTTGTTCCCAGACCCGACAGAAGCATTGCGATGATGTGCTGAGCTGGAAGAGCTTCTGGCTACTGGCATCTTAATAAGCAGAGCAAGAATCCTGTTTTCTCTTGGAAAGAACTTACTCTGAGCGGCGACCACAGGCAATTTTTTTTTCTAAATGACAACAGCTTTGATCCTGACTAGGCCTGCAGGCATAGATGCATGTGTTAGTAGAAACAGGATCCCCTGCCACCACTGAACTAATAGTGTTACAGTTCATATATTGCATGAGAGCCAGTGTATAACTGGCACATTTTTTAATGTGGCACAGGAGATGCTTGCACTAAAGACACAGGTTTTATTCAGGTATTAAAAATGACCATAAACTACAAAGTTTTGCCATTCACACTTAACTTCCTGGTTGTAGTTTTGCTGCAAAAATGTGACTTTTTGGTAGCCCTGAATTGTAATGAAAGTTTTACTAATACCTGGTGGTTATCACACCACAAATCCACAAGAGGGTGCTGAGAATCCACTTCTAAATTTCTAGCACATTTTCACATCGTGTTTACTTCTGATAAGGAAAAGTGGACAGACTTGCAATGCAGCTGTCTCATCTTACATGCAAATAAAATGCTTGTGATGTTATGAGATACACTGTACATACATGCACTGAAATGGAAAACTAGTAAGACTAATACGGACTTGGACCTACCATGAAAAGCAGGCAGGCAACAAAGTGTCTCATGCTGAATGCAGAGAATGAATAATACTGTTAGGACAGTGAAATTGTCATGGTCCTAATGAAGGACAAGTCCTGCATTTTAAAGGGTGTTTTCTAAGTCGTGGCAGCTGCAAGATTTCTTCCTTTATTTGCAGAACTAGTACCTTTTGTCTGCAGGCTGGGCAATTCAAGGACTGAGATCCCGGAGCTTGCTTTTCTCCTTCATTAGTCCCTTTGAAACTGCTCTGTGTAGGCTTCCTGCATTTAACGAGATAGAGGATGCAGTTCAGGACTAATTCATTTAGTCACTCATCTTTTGTATTCTATTTGTAGTTACAGCTGGTTGTTAGGAGGGGAAAAGACTATTACAGCTTCCTAGTGTTAGATTTTTCCAGTGACGATTGTGAGCTGACTACAATGGGTGCTTGTGTTGTCATTCTACCTTATTGACTCCGATGGCATTGCAAAATGTTAATTTGGTTTGGTACTTAATCATTTTAAAACTTCACATTTCCAAGCATTTAATGCAGATTAATGATTAAGACGCTTCTCAGAGAGAGGTATGTGGTGTTATCCCCATTTTTCAGATGAGAAGAAACTAAGTGTGCTTTGTGTGGGCGTTCAAGTGTTTCATCTGCCCCAGGCTCACTATAAGATTAGGGCCTGGGAGCTAAAAATGACTTGCTCAAGGCCATGCAGAATAAACTAATCCCCTGACTCCCTTGCTCTGCTTTAATCATTTGTTTTCTTAGCGCAGTGTGATTTCAAATGCAGCCTTATGAGGTTTGACCGAGATAAAGCAGATAAAGGCTCAGAGGCAGCAAATCCTTGGATACCTCAGTAATTAAAACATGGGGGTTTTAACATATATAAAAAAATGTATTTTTTATATTATAGATAAATTATATTTTTAATATATAGATAATATATTTACAAGGCTATAGGGCTTTGGTTTTGTTTTGAAAGGCTGTCATGAAGATGACCCACTTTTTTTTTTTTTCCCCCAGCAGGCTTCTGTCCAGGATTTGAGCGCCCTAAAGATGCCTCCTTTGTGGACAAGGGCACTAATGAAAGAATGAGAGCTGATTATCTTCCAGTGTGCAAAGGGAAAGCCCCGCAGTTGCAGGTCTGATGGTGCTCTTCACAGTGGTGTGGGCACAGTCCCAGGGTATCTTAGCTCTTAAGTTACACACAAGAACTGGCCACGTAACCTCTTGCTCTTCCTCAGGGTTTTGCTGAGGTGCGGCTGCATAACATACTTCAGCAGCAGCCTGTTTGCTGTGGGTTCTGTCTCTCACTCCTGTTATTTTCCGCAGCCTCTGCTCTTTCTTGCCTTGCACATCACTCTAGGTGAAACACTCGTGCTTTGGAAGAAAGAGTGGGTGCTGCAGTTTGCTGAGTGGATTCCTGCTTCTCAAGGCTGTGGTGGATCCTGCTCTGTCTGTACTCCCATGAAGTGACTGCTTGCTTCATGTTAGAGTAGCTAAGAAACCAATTATTCACAACCCTGAGAATCAGCAAATAAATGAAGCTGCGGCGATGAATGGGGTGGGAGGGAGAGACAAACAGCCTTCACTGCAGCACTTGAAAATGTCCTATTTCTTCTCAGCTGCAGTATTTCTAGGAATGGTCGAAGTGGCTGTACTGTAGGTCTACATGCATAATCTCATGCCTACCTCACAGGCAACTGCCTAGTCACTTACAGTGAAGGGCTGATGATCGTCTCCCTCGCTTCAGGTGGAAAGGGCCGTGGGTGCGTCCAGAACTAATTAGCAATAAGCCGACTCCCCGGAGCCTCCCGAGGCAGAAGGTGGGGGAGGGGCAGCGAGGCGGCCCTTTGGCCCGGGATGCCCCCGCCGGGCGCGGGGCCGGGCGCGTGGCGGCCCTGCCGCGGCCGGGCCCGCGCGCCCACGACGCCCCTTCTCTCTCGGGAACGCGCCGGCCCACACCTGCCCGGGGCGCGAGCCCCGCTCCTGATTGGCCGAGCCCCCTCCTCAGGCCGGCTGGGCGCCATTTTGGCCTCCGGCCGCCTCAGGGGAGGGGACAGACAGGGTCGTCTTCTACCTCCTCGCCGCGGCGGAGGAGGCGGCGAGGGAGCAGCCGATGGGGGCAGCGGTTCGTCTCTGCGCCGCGGGAAGGCAGCCGTAAGCCGGGCCGGGGAGGCGTTGCGCTGCGGGGATGGGGGGCCGGGCTGGCTGAGCCGTTTGCGCCGCGGCGGGCGGCCCTGGGCGTCAAGCTCTCGAGCGGTTTCCAGTCAGGGCGGCGCGGGCTGCCGTCGTGGGGCGCGCCGGGCGGGCCCTCACCCGTGTCGCCGCGGTGGCCCTTCCTACCGGGGTGTGGCTGACCTTGCTGCACCCGCCGGCCCTGCTGCCCTGGCGGGTCTGCACCTCGCAGCGAGCCTGGTTGTTTCCTACGTAACATAAGTTGTGTCAGCACCTGCTTCCAGCCCACAGGTTTGCACGAGGGAGCAAACTTTGGCTGGCTTAAAGGCCTGCCTTGTTTTACAAGTAATAGCGGGGCTTCAGAAACAAAAGTTTATGTGTTGACTGTGTCTGTGTGACTTTCAGACTGAGGAAACCAAGCACACACACGGGTAGTGAACTGGTATGAAAAGAATATTAATACCATATAATTTTGCTTGCTGTTCTGCCACGTGTGTAACCTGGCATGCTGGGATGTTGTACCAAGTAGTGAGTAAGCTGATGACCAAGACAGTGGCTTTAGTATTGAGTGTTTGTGCCCGTGGTGTTTTAAAACAGCAGTAGCATTTAGGGTCTCGTCTCTTCTCAGCTGATGTTTGAGAGTTCTCTGTAATACTTCTCATAGCCTGTTTCCTGTGAGTGGAGCCCCTGTCCTATGGCCTTTTAGCAGAAAGCTTATGAAGAGGAAAAAACGTTTTGAACACACTTAGTCTCTTTCTTTAGAGGTATCAAACAAAAAGGTTAATTTTGTTTGTTTGTTTTAGTATCACTGAAGTTTAGTTGGTTTTAGGTGTAATTTGCTGTAAACTTTATTTTCTCTTCTAGATGTGCTTTTACAAATAATAAAATAAGTATTAACAGCTATTTTTCAAGCCATGCTCACTGACAAAAAGGCAGTGTGTAAGGGTTTTTTGTGGGTTCTGCCCTCCTTTAAGATACCTTTCTGTGTTATGGCTAGCATTTATATCATAGCTTTCCTTGCCCTAGGGGGAAGAAGGGAGAGGGCAATGGGCGATAAAAGGAAAATAAAAGTTACAGAGCCCAGTTTTGGGTTAAACTTAGTGTTAGTTCTGTTGTAATCTGTACAGGCAAGGCTGAAAACTCGGGAAGGGTTCTTTATGTTAAAGTCTGGTCATCTCTGGTTTGTTTTAAAATGCTTTTTTCCCCCCCATTTTAAAAACAAACCATTGTAGCAGCTTTATCATACCTCCTGTGTTAAGTGACACAGATTAGCCTCAGCTGCCTACGTATACAGCTGTCTTCGTTACTATGTGTCTCTGGTAGTGAGTTCTCATTTGAGCGATTAAAATGGTCTTTGGACTCCAAATCTAGTAGTTTCATTCTGCTAAGAGAGTTTAAGTGATGGTCCCTTAAGTGACCCTGTTAGCATTGCTCCTCATTAAGCCTTGGCCTTGCTTAAAATCAGCGGCCATCTCTCTCGTTCCTCCAGCCTCCCTTGTGCCCTGTTGACCAGGCAGCCTATCCTGAGAGCAAAGCAGCAGTTTCAGAGGCTAACAGAAAAGCAAGCCAGGAAGTCCCCCAGAATTAGGCAGGGACTCGCACTTCTCTTCAGCAAAAGGTGTTTCTGGCTACAAAAATGTTTCATTTAAAGTTTAAGCTTCTGGAACTGAAGCATAAAACCAAAACTGTATCTGAAGGCACTGATGAGGCATGAGGAAAGTGTGGTGAAGTTACAACAAAGTTATCTGGTGCATCCTGTGTGTCAGAGAGCACTAATCCTGAGTCTCTAGGCACAGCATGCCAAAGGAGGAAGATCTTGGTGGAGGCAGCATGGTAATATGTTATGGTCTTGTGTTGAAAACCATGCTGGTATATTGCATTATGATGGCTTAGTATGTGTTTCTGTTTTGTATGAAACTGTTAGGGAAGTTGCATCTCTTCTCCCTCATGCATTAAATATTTTTTTTTTTTTCTTTTAGATTCCTTCACCCCCGCCCTTCTCTTTTTGCATAATACTGACTAGTGCTCAACAAAAACTAGTAGTTCAGTCTATGTTGCACAGCAGAATAAATGAACCATAAGGTCAACTTCCACGTTAAATGTTATGTTTTCACCTTTTCTTGCATTACCTTGGCACGTACCCTGCAATATACATCAAAAAAGTCTCCAAAAAGCGAAGGAGGCAGAGAAAAATGTAGGAAAGACTATGTCTTCATGTTTCAATACAAAATAAGCTTTATGTCTGTTATAGCAGGGTGCTCTGCTCCACAGGTTTCATGGGTATATACTGACAAAACATTTAATTTCTGTGTGTTTTCTTTTGTGCTTGTCGCGGACAGGAAGCTCTTCAAGGCCAGTCTCTTACTGTATTCGTGTGCAATGCCTGCACTGCCAGGCTATGGTTTTTATTTGATGTTTATAGATGATATGAATGAAACAGCAGGGTAGAGGTATAGGTAGCATTTCCCTTCCAAAAGGGGCACCAGCACCTCGGATTGCCTAAGCAGTTCTTCCTAAACCAGGTTAGTGTCAGGGTTGCGTTATGGAGAGTTGAACTCCTCTAATTCTGTTGTAGATATGCTAATGTACAGATGCAGTTGGCAGCATGTTCCTTGTTCCACAGTGGCAGTCATCAGGTACCAACGGGAGGTTTGCGGTAAGGATGCGACGTAGCCCTTTTAGGTGCTGTTTGGCCCGTTCTCGTTCTTTGAAGCCTCCCTCGATGGCAGGACATGTCCCCATTTAGAGTGCTGCCATTTTTGTATTTGTCACGGTGCCAGTCAGCTAGGCTGTGTAGTCTGCCTGAATAAATAAAGGTATTTTCTCACAGGAGATCATCTGTTCAGATCGATGCAATGCCTTATATCCACCGCCAGCTTCCTGCTGCTTTCTTGGATGCTGCTGCCCGTATCCCTTTGCTTACGGGGAGAATATTCTGCTTAGGTCTCTGCCTCTAGCTGGAAACTAGGTACACTGCTCCATTGTTTACCTCCCCTTAAAAGCTGAGAGCTAGGACTCTCTTTTTGAGACAGTCTGTATTTGCATTCCCTGGGTTGGCTGGGCAACAGCTAATCAAATAATTATACTTAAAATAAGATTTAATCAAAAAGCATCTCTAAAACTAAAGGCAAGGTGTAGTCATGCTTCTCACCAGCAAAACTAGTCAGCAATGTACATACCATTTCCCAGATAACTAAGGACCATTTAATTTTTCTTAATGTTCCTAACTTTTTTTGTTGCTGGTTTTTTTTTTTCTTTTTAGATGCTCTCGTATCTTTCTAGTATGTCTGCAGATCGAGTATCTCCTCCTTCCATTCCTTTATTTTTTCCATTCCCCCCTGCTCCATCATGCTTTAAGTACAGTCATCTTGCATAGAGCCTTGACAGGGAGCTATTCATACTTGAAGAGTTTCTGCTAGTAAGCGCCAGTTCTGTCCATGTTTGAAACGTGAATAAAAATATCGGTTATTTTATTAAAAGAATAAACTGAAGGTTCCAAACAGATAATTATGCTTGCACTTGTAAATAATCATTACCCAGAAGCAGAAGAAATTCTGTACTTTTCCCCTGTCCTCAAACCAAACACAGGACTGAGTGGGACCTTCTGGGTTGCTCTGTGTAGTCACCTTCTGTAGTGGGCTCAGGCATATAATCTCTCTTTAAAAATACATCAAACTCTGTTTTAAAAGCAGTGGGGTTTCGGAGAGGAATTTCTGTTTGTTTGTTTGTTTTGCATTCCATTGTGGTCATGTGGAAGCTGGTTTTGAACTTGTCTGGTCTTGTGGTCAGAAACCTTCTTCTAATTGTCAGCCCCTGGGAACACAGCCCTGGACAAGGACCTCTTATACTGGGTATGGAGCCACTGCCCAGCATTTAACCAGACTCAGCGTTTCCTTCTGTCAGTGTATAATAAATGCTACATTTACAGCTTCTAATTTGCTCTAACATTGGAACACACAGCTGCAGAACAGTGAGGCCGAGGTTTTTGCAGTGAGGTGGAAGGACACTCAAGGTCAGCTGTGGGCAAGAGGGATCTCGCCAGGGTGAGCACTGTTAGTTCAAAAAGGCCACAGAGTTCCAAGAATACCCATCTAATAATTAATGAAGTAGCTGCAGCACGAAGTCCTTATGTGCTTATTGCGGTATACAAGACATGTTTTGTTAGAAGTCTGAGTTTGCTGTGGCTATAAATAGCTTTCTCGGCAAATGTGGAAAGGAGAAATTGTATGTAACCAAGGAGTAACAGAAAATAGAGTTTAAATACCTGTTTCATAACAGTCTTATTTTGGGGCTGAGATAATGGACCAGGCTGCGTACTGAGAATTAGTTTGTCTTGTGTGATACACCTTTCATTAGAAATATATTTAGCATAGTGCTTGGCACCATACTAGGCCTAGGAATTTTTTTCAGTTGGTGTCTTGCAGACCTTGCAACCGCCTTTTGTTCCTTGATATCCTGAAGGTCCTTACTAAGCGATATAAACATTAAATGTTGGCTTTGCTAAAACTGGTGACAGTGTGGCAGTTGACTTCAGGAGAAGTTTTTAATTGTAGAGAAAGATCCATCTGGATTTTGCTGGGTGTTCAAAATTCTGGATTGGCATTTGAAAGGTATTTAAGAACCTGTTGCAGCCAAACACAAAGAAGGTAACAATTTTGCCTAGTTAGATCCAAAAATGTAGTGAGGATGTTACCCAAACTGTAGCAGGGCCAGGGTGTTCAAGCTGTCAGTTTCTGCTAATTTAGAAGTTCATGAACCTCTTTAATGAGAACAAAGGTACCTAAATACATTTGATTTGGGAAGAGATCATTGTCCCCTCATCATGCTCTTCTTTTTCCATTCATTGCGGTGGGATCCATTCAGAATATCCTGCCATTGGGTGATTTCAGCTTCTGAACTTCCACATCGCTTCTTTCAAATACCAAAGTGTTCAGAGGCTGCCCACACAGGCGCTGGAGCACCCGATGCTGTGGCAGCATTGGAAACCTGTTCCGTTGTTTTTACTGCATTATCCAGAATCTTAAAATCACAGACGTATAGTTGTGGAATAGAGCAGTTCTTACCATAGTTGCATCCTGAACTCTGTGTGGGTCATTCTGCTAGGCGTTTGTGGAATCACAGCTCGCGAGTTAAATGGGGGGGGGGGGGGGTGTCCCCCGGCTTTACAAACGTGTTACTATCCTTTCTACGGGCAGCTCTGTTTCTCTGGTCTAACACTGCAATGTCTTAGCCATCATCCTCCATTTTGTATCGTTAGGGCAGAAGGATTTATACCAGTTACTAGCTAATACAGTGTTTAATGTGTGTATCTGTGAGGCAAATTCCATTTTAGCGGGGTGGAAAGCGGTCAGAGATATCAATATTCAGTATACTAATGACAGTACGGCATGCAGGATCGCATTAAGGTCTCTATTGAGCTCATCAGACTGACGCATCTTGTTGCTGGGATGTGGAAGAGTCAAAACATTTGCAGATAGGAATGGGACTTCTAAGGCTTCTGGTTGCTTTGGACACATGCTGCCATGACTTGAGGAGCTTTAGCAGAGCTCTGCAAAAAAACTGTTGTCACGGATGCAGTGTAACAGTGAAAACTACTATGAAGCTTTAGGCTTTTGTTGCAGTGTTTATACAGATAAAGGATGTTCTGACACACCTGGCTTACCAACAGTACCGTGGCGCTTGAAGCAGTTTGGAGTTGTTCTGCCAGGTTTGGCTTTGGAGACATCAAAGGTTTACTTATAAGAGGGAAAGAGAGGGCTTGGCAGTGGTGGAAACTGCAAGCGTGTTGGTGAGTACGAGGTGCTCATGTGGCAAGTGAGGGAAGGTGAAGCATCAGCTTATGGATGTTTCCAGAGGAACAGAGTAAGCAGGTGCTGTTTTCTAGGAATTACGCAGTTTACAGACAGGAAAGCCAGCTGAAAGCTAATATGTTAATGGGAACATGGGGAAAATGTCCCTTTATTTTATGTGATTATATTCAATTATCTGATCTTTTAAAGCATACGGGAAGGCTGTAGCATTTTTCCACTACAGTTAATCTCCTCTTTTGGTTAGTTTACTGTTTAGATGGTTCTTGGTGCCTAGGAACCATTTTCCTTGGCAATGTAGTGCTGGGTATAAAAGACAGGGCAGCGACACGATATTCTGCCCTGAAGAGTCAGAGTTAGAGAGGAGGAGCATGAGAGGACATAAACGGTGAAGGCAGATGAATTGGGCTCACAGGTTGGAGAGGTGTCTGTCGGTGTGGGAGGCAATGGTATCAGCATGGGCGCTGCAGCGTGGGTCGGGCTGAGCGCAACCTCAGCAGCTCATGTGATTTGCAATAGTACAAAATGTTTGTCAGACCTACAAAGGGGCTTTGAGGGGGTCGGGGGGGAGGGAAAGGGAATGAATATATGGCACAGATTAAATATTCACGGAGATTTCATGATCTTTTTGGGTACACAGACCCAATGTGTAACTATCCTCAGATATTTTTTTCTCCTCCCATTTTCTTCTAATCTTACCTGCGATTAATGCATATTTCTTCCTGTCCACATTTAATGGTTGTAAGGGGCAGTTGTTAAATCTGCCATTACGTAAAAGATGAGAAAGAGGATTGTTGGTTTCCTGCCAGTCTTTCTAGCAAGTCCTGCTCACTGGTTTTAGAAATGGTTACTTGGAGCCTTCCCTAAATGTCAGGGGAAGTATGGAAGAAAATGGCCTTACAGATTGTTTGACAGCTGGCTGAAGATGAGCCAGCAGTGTGCCCAGGTGGCCAAGAAGGCCAACGGCATCCTGGCCTGTATCAGAAATAGTGTGGCCAGCAGGAGTAGGGAAGGGATTGTCCCCCTGTACTTGGCCCTGGTGAGGCTGCACCTCGAGTGCTGGGTTCAGTTTTGGGCCCCTCACTACAAGAAAGACATTGAAGTGCTGGAGCGTGTCCAGAGACGGGCAACGAAGCTGGGGAAGGGTCTGGAACACAAGTCCTATGAGGAGCGGCTGAGGGACCTGGGGGGGTTTGGCCTGGAGAAAAGGAGGCTGAGGGGAGACCTCATCGCTCTCTACAACTCCCTGAAAGGAGGTTGTAGAGAGATGGGGGTCGGACTCTTCTCCCTAGTAACAGACGACAGAACAAGAGGAAATGGCCTCAAGTTGCGCCAGGGGAGGTTTAGATTGGATATTCGTAAAAATTTCTTTACTGAAAGGGCTGTCGGGCATTGGAACAGGCTGCCCAGGGAGGTGGTGGAGTCCCCATCCCTGGAGGTATTCAAAAGACGTTTAGACGAGGCCCTAAGGGATATGATTTAGTGGTGGCCTTGGCAGTGTGAGGTTAATGGTTGGACCTGATGATCTTGGAGGTCTCTTCCAACCAGAACAATTCTATGACTTAGCAGTGGTAGATGGGAAATCTGGAGTAGTCAAAAACAGCGGTAGAGGGTAAGAGCGTGTCTTTTGTAAGGCCATGAAAATGTAGACGAGCAACTTGAATTTGCTGCAACAAGGAGAATTGGTACATCAAAGAAAAGGGCTAGAAGAGTAACGGTCTCAGCAGCATTCTGAGCAGGAATTTCAGTGGGATAGGGAGGTTTGTGTTTTAATAGGTGCTTTGCCAAGAGAATCTGTACAATCGCCAAAGAGGCAGATGGCATTGCGGTTACAGTGCTGACCGAGAGGCAGCTGTGAGCACGAGTTCATAATAAACTGCACTACAGCTCCTAGGGCAGAGGGAGCAGGAAGGAGTTACAATTTGCTGTACTTGTCCTTAGTTAAATGTCTGGAAGATGCAAACTGTCCAAGAAATTATTGTGGTTTACCTTGTGGTTCTATAGCCCTTCATAGAGGGGAAACCCACTCATGAGCCGCTCGCATAATAATGCAAACTACAACAATGGAAAAAGAGATCGGGTATCCCAGGAGAGGCACGTACTAGGAGTCGACCACTGGAAAATGAAGTCTGTCAAAGTAAATGCTGTGGTAGCATCAGGATGCAGACAAAAATCATCTGTACGGCAATGGAGAAAGCTGCAGAGACCCATCTTAACATCCTGTCTCACAAGATGGAGTGGTTCCTTCCCGAGCTAATGAGAAGAAACTTGTGCGCTGTGCTCTTCCTTAATCACTTGCATTCCTCCGATTTCCTCCTTTCTGCTTGTGGAAAAAATATATTCTTTGAGGAGAGGTTCCCTACCGGCTCTTATAAAGGGCTTTGAGGACTCTTCAGAAAGACTGAACGAGTAAAATGGATTCTTTTTCCTTGATGTTGTTTTGTTAAATCACTGGATTTCTTAAGGACATATGTATGGGGGGGGGGGGGGGGGTTGTTTTTTCATTATCTTTGACTGGACAGTATATAGTAAAAACCTGCTCTCCATTAGTTCAGGGACTAGATAACTGTGTCAAGATGTTCAACTGCATAATAAGAAATTGTTCTTGTGGTCTTACATTAAATGCCAGCAGAATGCAACGCAGAGTGGATATCCTTGTACTTAAAGCGTGGACTTGGCGCGAGATGCGGGGTTCGGATTTGCAGCCTCCAGCAGGCACTGGGAATGCTTGCCTGAGGGTTGCACACCTTGGAAACTGAGGGGGTGCGTCTGAGCAGTGGAGGGCGAGTTAAAAGCACTTGTTTCTTTCACCCTTTGTTTTCTGCAATTCACTAGAACAGGCGTAGCACAGTGAGACCATACTTGACCCACCCACCAGACTGCATCTTACAGTCAGATTTCTGTTAGTGCCGTCAGACTCCACATCACAAAACCAGAAAAAGTGGACTGCACAGAATCATTTGAGCCTTGAAATTTTATTATCTTGTTTGCATCAACCAGTTATTCCTTTCAGCACCAATAAAACACAAAAACCCCTCCCTGTTGTTCAAAATACCTTGTTTTTATCAGGTCTGAGATTGTGGTTTTCTTGCAGGCAAAGAAACGAATGAAAATATTTAAATTTTTATTTTTTTAATACATTTATAACAAAATGTCAGAAGGTGTGTGCTTACCATATAAAAACATTAGGTTCCAGAAGGATACAATACCGAAAAATCATTGAAATAAAAAAAGGTTATTCTTATTATAGGATTTCTAAACCTCAGCAATAATACAAGTCTTTAAAAGCATCAAGATTATATTTAAAACAAGATGGCATGGAAAAATGAGACCTTCAGTAACAATTTGACCCTCATTGTAATGGATGATAAAATTGGGAGTTTTTCAAAGTGCTTGAATTGTATTTCTGTTCTCATCCTGTAGTGCCAGGAGGAGGTAAAAATGCTTCCTTTCTGAGCTGATGATATGTGCTGACACTGATGGGCTGCTGTGTGATCCCAGGGTAGCTCAGAGACCAAACTGGGGACAGGCAGATCTGCTTAATCTGGACCGCCAAACAAAGGCCATTGAAAAAAAATTCTTTATTGGAATTGTAAGTTCCTCAAATCTTACTGTCCTACCCAACAAGCAGGACTGAGGGTCTAGCCAGATGAGCCGAGAGTGCTTCTTGGACAAAACCTTGTCGTAACACTAGCACAAGACAGGTAAACTTGTTACACCAGACAGCTTTCTCAAGGGTTTCTCTGCAGCAGGCCACACCTCGGCGGGCTGCAGGCTTCTCTTGGAGCCAGTCTGTGGCACAGTTTATGTTTGGTTGCTTTAGACAGCTTCTATTAAGTATCCGGTTTGCGATGGAACAAAACTTGCCGGCCACCGCTTGAGTGAGTTATAGTAAATGCTTTTCCACATAGCATGAAGCTGTATGCCAGGCGTTGCTACCCTGGGCCTCAGTGGCTGAGCTGTGGTGCAAAGCAGGTGGGTCACGTATCCCTTTCAGACCCTCAGACAAACAGCGCACAGATTAACTGGATCTGAATGTGCCTGAGAGGCTACGTGCTGTTCTCTGTAGGTTGTGGTTCTGAAGTGATCTAAAGGTACCGACTTGTAAGGACCTGACGTCCTTGAAACGTCTGGAAGTTCTTAGTTTTTGGCTGTCCTCATTTGTGTCTTTTGTTCACTTGTTCTGGAAGTGCTGTTGTAAAATGCAAATTGAACATGAGAAACAAGATGTTATCTAGCTTTTATGAAAACAGATGACACTTCATCGACAGTATCCTTGTTGAGTGGCAGTTATTAAACCACGAATAGCATTATCACCCACTTCTTGAAGATACCTGAAATCCTTGTACAAAGTGGGGTAAGCATAGTAGAGTAAGCTTAACTCAAATTTCTTAGAAATAACATCCTACTATTAAGTTGGATCATGCTATCCTTAAGCAAAGTGGGATTGACTTCTGAAAAAGCTATCCAGGGTTTGATTTCCTGGGCATGTTCTGCCCCCCCTCCCCTTTTGTTTTAAAATGCAGGTATTCTATTACATAGTATCTGTCTAAGGCTTGTGATGTTCGATACCCTGCTGGTACAGGCGTTGTCTGAATGATTCTCTGTGAGATAGTATATGGAACTGTGGTAGTAGTGGTGTAGACAAAACTCATTTCTCCAGGATGTTACTCTTCTGGAACGGAAAGGCTGTTTGTTACAGTTTACCGGTACATATGCTCTCTGACTCCTGCAAGCACGCCAAGGCATCGGAAGGCACAGGATCAATGCAAAAAAGCAAGGAGCATCTGTACAGTGGTGCCACGATGCTGTACCTCCCAGCATCACTCTCTTGCAACGTTAGATCCTTAAGACAGTGTATTAGTAAGAACTACCTAGACTGAGTAAATGTACGTGTGTTTTTTAAAGAGAACGTTTTACAACTATCTATTTCTTGATCACTGAGAAACTAACATCAAAATCTAAAACAGTTTACTTCAAATTTGAAAAAATATTTCTCAACGTATCTCAAAAAGTTGACAAAAGTGCCTGGTTTTCAGTCAGCACAAAGCCACAGAACTAATTTAAAAGTAATTTAGACCCTGTTAGTTTTACTGTAAGTGTAACATTGTTTGGCAGTAGTTTTATGATTATATCCCACAGTGTCAAATTCAGCTCCTGCAACTGATACTTAGTGAAGTCGATATCAAATTGTAATTTACATTGTTAGGAAAGCTATTAAAAATACTGTACCTTATATTTCATCTTACTACTGAGAAATAGCTGCTGGACAGCACACAAATTGCTACTGATACGGTTTGTTTTTTTAAAAAGGTTAATAAAATACAAGCAAGGTAGAAAATAGGATTAAAAGCATTGTTTCAGGTACAAGTCTTTCTGAATTGGGTGGGGAGATAAGAAACCAGAAAAACACATTGCACATACGTGCACCCTCTGTATAAAGAGAAACATACAAAGTGGGGAAACTGGTGGTGCACTGGGATAGTGCGCTGGGATAGTACACTAAAGTCTCTGATGCTGTAAACTTGAATTCCTAATTTTATCAAAAAGGGGAAATGAGTCTGGTTCCGTTTTGAGTCCCCACGAGTTACACTTGCAGACTACCCCATGGTTTGGCACAGTACAGTTTAAGAGGCAGTCTCTGCTGAAGGGGCGCCAGGACTGGACAATGAGGCGTAAAACGTGTCAAGACTGGGTGCAGTGGGAGAGCGTGAGCAGTGGCCTACTACCTACTTGGAATTAGCCAATACTGTTAGTCCAGTACTTGTATGACTGTTAAGAGTTTCTGTACTTGCAAAATCAGGCTGATCTAAGTAAAAGTTCTGTTGTTTACTGTAGCTACTTAAGCCAGGACGAGAGGCTGTGCGGACTGGGATTTCTAATTTAAATCTATTCTGGTTTAGCTCAAGCTGATTCCTAGCAGCGGTAAACTAAACCAAAACAAGAGCATCTTCAGGAGTTTGTGGCCAGCTTAACTAAAACAGTTTACTTAATGCAGTAAGTATAAGTATTAGATTAACTCCTCTCTTTTTAACACAAGCAATTTATAACGTAAGAGGAAGTAACTAAAATCGATAAGGAAGCAGGCAGAAGAAACCAAGTCTTGGTTAAAACGCAAGGGGTCTCGTTCTCCCAGCAACACAAACCCTTCTGAATAGGGATAAGATGGCAGAGGGGAGCCCCACATTTAAAGAGCTGCAGTGTAAAGAACATACGAATTAGATGGCAAGACCCCTACTGAAGTCTGTGAGTGCGTAAGAACTGGAGACGGGTGTCTCACAGACACAAACCAACCCTCTGCTCCTAGGAAGTAGTTACCTAAGGCTGAGAGTCACAGCTCTATTCTCTAGTAGCTAGCCACGCTACACTTTCCCTTTAAGTGCACGGATTCCTTTGGAAAATTGTTAGGTTATTCTGCCTTACCAATCATACACTCGTCTACACTTTTTCTCCCAAAATGTCACGGACGTTTATTTTAACTCTATATCTAGCATGCATTTTTACAAGCTATTCCCACTTACTCTTTCTAGCTAAGGCAGAATGTTGGCTCTGGTGTTACCAATGGTACTACAGGAATCTATTCACTCTACTGTAACATACACATCATCCCATACCATAATTCAGAACTGCCCCACGTACGGGAAAGAAAGAAAAGACATTACAGGGGAACTATATTTCTTGTTAAGGGAATAAGTTGCGCTTAGAAAGCTGAAGGCCCAATTCTGGAGTCATTATTCAGACAAAACACTTCATAATTTCAGTGGGAACACAGTTGGAATAAGGGTAGAACTGTGTTCTTGAAGTCTTAATTCCAAATCTTTTAAGTATCCTTAAATCAGGCAGGAAGATATCGGTCTGCAAACTGAATAGAGTTTGTGTGTGTTTGTTTTAAGATCTATCTGTAATGACAGAAGGGCTTGCCAGTCCCAGAATGCCTTGCTTTGGCTGGTATCTGATTTTTTGCTCTTGCTTCCATTCTGATATTCCCCATGGTATCTTACTGACTATTTTATCTCAGAGTGGCATGCAGTGCGGGCGCATGCTACTGATGCAAGCACGCTACTACAACTTGAACAGGCTAAAAAAAGGAAAAAAGCTTTAGCTTCTTAGTTATACAAAGAAATGATGCAAAAAACCATTGAGCAGCACTAACTCACAGACTAATTACAAACTAAATTGTGCTATATATTAGTATAAAAACATCTTTTAGTAAGAATGGCACTGGTTCAGAAGGAATTAGGACTTCCATCTTGGTTCCGTTCGGTCCACAGTGAAAGCATTGTAGTACAGGCCTGCCCTGTTGCCTGAGCAACTTGTGACAGTGGCTTTTGGCCACAACCCCTTCCATTTCTTCCCTTTTTATGTCCTCCATTGTTGGTACATTCTGGGAGTAGCCCGGGTCAGGTCTGGCCATCTTTCCTAACGTGGCACCAGAATAGTTCGTTCTTTTCCTCTGATATTTTCTTAGTATCATTAACGTTTCCCCTCTTCTAATCTCTCAAAGCTGGTCAGTTTTAAGAGTCATCTTCTCCTGTGGACACCATGAGACGCATTGCTACTGGTAGGTGGTCTGTCAAGCCTGCTAACTGGGTAATAAAGCTGAACTCTTCCACTTCCTGCAGGAGGAAAACAAAAGTAAGAAAGAAGGAATTTGAAAACTGATCTGTTACACCACACACCAGGACTCAGATTTTACGCCTCTTTTTAGTTTACTTTGAACTACCTTACTGTATAGCAGACATATGGGACCAGTCTAGCTTGGCTGGGCTAATGGTAAACTATCTGCCACACAGGGCATGTCAATGTGGTGCCGTTGATGAGGTGAACCACTTGTACGACACACACTTGAATTGGGCTGGATGAAACCTGTTGTGCCCTTTTCTTTCCATTTGCAGCAACATCTGTGTTGCTCCAGACTTACCGGTAGTGCTGCAGTAGGTAATCCCTGTGCGCAAGGAGGCCCTCACCTGGGAGGAGGGGCTGGCCGCACTGTGCCAGATGCGGCACACAGCTAAAAAGGAAGCCTGTCTTCATTAGATTGAGGTGTTAAACTTCGTGGGAAGTTAAGGCGATCAGGAACCCTGCTCCTCGCGTCTCTAATTCCAGCCTTTGTTCTGGCAACGTTTCATAGGACCAAATTAAAGTTCTGTAGGAAATCCTGCGTGCTTCCCAGCTTCTGAAAGCTGGATGGAGCAACCTTAACGCTCACTTGAGACAATGTAGTTGTCCCCTCCTACGGGCCACGTACTTACTTTGCCAGTACTTTGGGAATTGCTTGCAGGAAGCACGGATATTATAGTTCTCTTTATCCTGCCAGCATGAGCCTTATCAAAGACCTAATCTGGGTCAAAACTATTCAAATATTGGTTTTGTTGCTGTTTGTGCAAAATATAAGATGGGTTTACTATACAGATGCGCCATGGGCA
Source organism: Phoenicopterus ruber ruber (assembly GCA_009819775.1). Taxonomy (NCBI): domain Eukaryota; kingdom Metazoa; phylum Chordata; class Aves; order Phoenicopteriformes; family Phoenicopteridae; genus Phoenicopterus; species Phoenicopterus ruber. The sequence goes on from CM020227.1 coordinate 3,503,189, forward strand.
TTTGTGCATCTGAAACAGGAAGCCTTAAAAGAATTTTGCTGCTACGCTGCTGTGTCCACAGAACACATGCAAACAGAGCGCAGACAGATTGAGGTATCATGTGCTAAGCTATGCCGAATTGCTCAATCGCCTGCTCTTCTGCAGCAACTGCAATGGGCTGTGGTAAAAAGGTGTGAACTAGTTTCTCGTTTTCATCATGGAATTCTGTATAAGGCGAGGTGCTCCACCAGGAAGCAGGCAGTGCGCTGCAAGTTCTCATTCTGGTTAGCCTGTGTCAACTTCTGCCTGCGTATCGCAGACTTGTAACTTGGGTAGGTTTTCATAGGTGTAGTAAAAGAACATCCAGACACTTGAAAAGATTAAAAAATATTCAGACTGCTGGTATGGAAAGCATCAACCAAAACACTTACTCTGGCAAAAGTTTAATGAATGGAAACAAGGTTGTGTTTTTGTTTTTTGAAGAAGAGCTGCATATACCAGTGTTGCTACCAGAATCCCTAAACTCATCTTAAATTTGTTTATGATGTACTAAGTTTACAAACTCGGTACTTGCATGCAGAAGTGGAAAACAACAAAGCAGCAGGTTCTCCTTGGAGTAGGAATTTGAACCCAAGCAGAACAGGCTGCGGTGCCATCCAGGCAAGCTTGTTCTGCAAGTTACGGCTCTTTTTGCTAACTGTGAAACTCACCACTTTCCATTCCAGGTAGAGACCTTCTTCCGTGTAGAGCATATAGTCAATCCTCCTGCCGTTTCCTTTCAACGATGCCTTCCTCCCCTTTTGACTGGAACTGTGGTTCTTGCTGGTGGGATAGACTAAGTATCCTTTCCTTCCTTCTTCACTTTCCAGCACCCTATTTCATCAAAAACCAAAACAAGTGCTTTAAATGTGTGCTTATTCTCTCCCTTCATGTATTACACTAGATCTCTCCAAATCCTCAGTAAGGGTAATGCCTGTCCAAAAGGACTGTTAACCTTGTAAAGCACATCATCTTCCAAACGTGTTTCCAGTATGAGGCTGCACTAACTGCTGGCAGTGCTCTTAAAGCCTCGTGGTGGGTTTGGCATCACGGGTGCTGTACGGTGGGGCTGTGGACCTACCCTTGTAGCCAGGAGAACAAACGTCTGAGAGGAGGACCTTGCCTGCCTGCTCTCTGTAGCATACTGCAGCCCACAGCCCCTTAGCTGATTTCCAGCGTTGCTGAATTTAGCAGTGGAGGAAACTGTTTCATGGATTACTTTAGAACAAATCTAAGTACTTTGATACAAACCTCTCCATTCTGATCAGAGCAACTCCTGAAACCGAGATAACCAGCTTTACGGACAGGGTACGGATCAGGAATGCCTTTCAGGAGGACACATTTGGGCATGGGGTAGTTGGTTTTGAGCAAGCCTCAGCATTAGATTACTGTGTCTTGGACCCCAAGCTCTTACTTCACTAGTAACGACAGCCTAATTTACTTGATTCCTGTATGTGACACTCTTCAGACTCCTCTGTAGAGATGGACTTAGCAGGTGTGTTAGTAATGCCCCCATCTTGTGCGGAGATTGCCCAGCACAAGACCATATACAGAAGCAGTCAAAATTAAGAATCGGTTTTCTAGGTACCAGTCTTGTGTTCAGGCAAATAAGCTGCAGCTCTCCCATTAACATTTTTGGTTTGGGTGCTTACACCTTAACGGTAGATTTTATACAGAAGACTATTAAGGCCTCGAGCAACTTGATCTAGCTTTGAAGTTAGCTCTGCTTTGAATGTGATTTTGGACTAGATAACCCACGAAGTGCCCCTGTCGCTCTGTTTTTACAGTAATTCTAGGTTGCTGTGCTGTTCGGTGGTGTTTTGCTGTTGTATTGGATTGAAAAGGAAATGGTTTACCTTCTTGTATTCTATTTAAAAGATCCGCCAAAGGAGCGCTAAAGGCAACGGAGACAACCGTGCATGCAAAAGCAGGAGGTGCACACGGTAACTGCACGTGTGGGGTGTTAGGCAGGCAGTTGTATCAAGTACAGTCGCAGCTGGCTTGCACGATCACCGTGCGTGCAGAGGGGGACGGGTTGGGTTGTGGTTTTGCTGTCTGGCTCAAAACATAGAAACAAACTACTTTCAAAACCACCTCCTTGAAAATCATTTTCCTTTACTTACCTGCCAAAACCTGAGCTCAAGGTTCTGTGGTTTCCCTTGTAAGAGTTGATTACGCCATTAAGCTACATCATCAACTGTCGCAGGAGAAACACTGAGCCATGAACTTGGGTCCTAGCAGGTACAAAGTCTTTAATTTCACCTTGGAAAAAAATAAGATATTTTTGATCACCCAGTTTTTAAGCCTTGACTTTGGATGGGTTTTATGGGGTTGGGTTTAGCATTTTTTTTAATGCATGCACGTGAGAGTATAGAATGAAGGAAAAACAAGAGACAAGCACCAGACTCTCGTGATGTGTTTTAATGTTTGAGATTCAAATGGTTTCTTTGTCAAATTTCGTCTCTTTGGAAGGATCAGAATGGTGGCAGAGGGGACACAGCACTTGCTACAGTTGATTAGGTCTCATTAGCATTATAATCTGTAAGTTTGGGACAATTGATACATACAAGAAGAACTTTATGTGCCTTCAAAAGATAATGACAAAATTATGGTCATACAGTTATTTAATCAGAACTCTTCTTAACCCCCTTTGGACTTCGTGAGGTATTGAAGGTTCTCGGAGTTAATTGTAACCAGTTTATAAAAGTAAGCTTCCTTGTATGTATTGTTCAGTTTTAGACTGTCATCTAATAACTCACGTTAATTTAGCTTACTGTTCGTACCCCACTTGCAAGCTGATTCTACAAAGAGTTACTGCAAATGATTCGCTATCTGAAATTCTTTTTCTGGGTTCAAGAAAGCAAGCTCTTTGATGGGACTGACCTCTTTCAAAAATGGTATTTATATTTGGCAAAGCTAATTAAGTAACCAAGTAGAAGAAACTGCTGATGAGTGCTGCAGTACTACTGCAAAAAACCCTTATTTGCATTAATTTAAAAGATGAATTTGTTTTAGCTTCAATTATGTCCTTTTAAAAGTCTGTGAATGCTGCGTATTCATTTAACCTGCATAACTGCTCACGGAAGGGAAATGTTAATTTCAAATACATGAGGAAAACAAATGGTAAACGTTCATTCTGACTAAAACTTGTACCGCTTTATACGCAATGGTTTGCTGTTTGTCTCTGCAGGCAGCAGGCACAAGTACTGGACATCTGGCTCTGCCCCGCTAACAGTTAAATGCGAACAATTTAAGTGAACGTAACTAATCGTGACTGAGTTGCACAACTAAACCTGAATTTTGTCAGAATAATTGTATTAATTTATAGAACACAAAGAAAGGGAGGATAAAAAGTAATCGGAACTTTATTTTTTCCTTGGAAGATTTTCAGTCCCCGATAACTCCAAAGTTGAAGTACGAAGATTCGGCACTCTGGCCGATGGTTGGTTTGTAGTGCTGACCGTAGCTGCGGTGAACAAAGGAGCACAAAGAGCAGTACGTGTAAGGGAGCCATAAAGCAAAACTTACTCCCTCATCGTAAAGCTCGAGGGCCCAGCTCTCATTCAGGCGATAAGCACCTGAGTTAAGGAAGACTTTTCTTACTGGTGTTCTAGCCTGTCGCCTGGAATTGCAAGCCACTGTCCAGCAGTGGAGGCTGGCAGTTGCGGAGTCTGGAAAAAACTGCATTTAAATCCTGTTTCGTAGCTGTGCTGTAATGTGCTCTCCTGTGCCAGGCTCGATTCAGGGTTTAGAGATGAAAATGGGCTTGTTCCAGTGCTGTGCTTGAAGGTGACAATTGTCTTTGTGAGATGAGATTATCTGTGTGCGTTTCATGAAGCCTTTCTGAGCAGAAGCTTGTGCGGCTTCCAGCACTGTGGCAAGGCCCAGATTGTTACATCTAGCTTATTAATTGTTCTATAATTATAAATTACTTGCTCATTATTTGTATCAAGTATGTTGTTCTAGTCCGGTGTTTTGCATATGCTGTACTTAACATGAAAGAGATATTTAAGAGCTAGTTGTTCTGTTGCTTTTATGGCCTAATTAGTTTAGTAATGTGAACTACTTAATTTTATTTAGAAACTAGAGAAGAGTGCTGATGAAGAAATAATTCTCTGGATAGCTTACTCTGCCAATTTAAATGTCTGTTTTAAAGGTCTGTAAAGCTTGATCAAGGTTTATTATTGAAAAATTTGAGAACAGATCAATTTTAGGCTGTACCCGCTTTTGCTGTGTATGTGAATGATACTTGTTAGGTAGACAGTGTTCCACAACTCCTGTGCTGTCAAGAGCACTCTTATAGTCTCTAGGTACTTCATCTATACATGTTAGGAAAGACACTTATAAAAATGTCTTTAAAGCCCAGATTCCATTAATGTCTTTAAATTTTACTGAACTGTTTACCAGTGCCTTGCAGAGGTGGGAGGACAGGCTCTCTTGGCCTCTCGTGGAAGTGACGGTTTCTCTAATATATAAGCACATCTACATAATGTATGCATGCAGATCGCCATTTCCCTGCAGATCTGCATAAAAAGCTAGTGGAAATTCCTGTCTAATAGAGGGGTTTTTCATCAGTTTAAGAGAATTATAATGTGTTGCAGAAAACTGAAAGCCACGTTAGTAGGCAACGAGTCTTACATATATTCTGTTACCAACATTCAAGAATATTTTCCAGTTATCTCATAGTGAGGTGCTGTATGTACACATAGGTAGCGGAAGTAATGTTCTTAAACGTGTATTGGTCATTTGATGGCTCTTTATCTATCAGTCGTGTATTTGTCAGTGGAACTTAATTGCTGAATACAAGTAACTCTTCAGGGAATAAAATACCTCAGAAGTAATTTGGTGACAGATTGTCTCAAAAGGCTGCTTGAAAACATGGCGGGGGGGAGTTGGGGGTTTTTTGTTGGTGGTTTGATTTTTTTTTTTAAATTTTTTTTAAAGAACTCCAAGCCTGCTCTTGGAACCATAAAATAGAACGTTACACCCACGTACAGATTTGCATTTGCAAACTTGATTGTAGGGCCAAATTACCTTACTTTTGCTTTCCAGAAATCCCTTTCACATGTACCAAATTCACGTTTTCAACACGTGAACAGAAATGCCTAGAAAATTTGCAGGCTCTTGAATGCGCAAAGCATGACTTGCTGTAACAAATCCTTATTTTGAATGTAAACTAAAGCCAGACCTTATGTCTAGATTTCAATTTCTTGGTTCAAAACTGATACAAAGATGACTTCAAGGGGTAGCCTCACCTAATACATTCAACTAAGTGTCCATCTATACCATGCGCTGTGCTGTACTTGGCGCGTAAAAGTGCCAACATAAACTGTGCCTATATAACATACCCTTTCCATTATGTGTGTTAACTGAAGCATCTGCACAGACTCATTAATTCAAATAACGCCACGTCTTTAGTATATTTTGGTAGTGAACAGCTAGAACATCTTTTATAGTTAGTCATGATGATACCATATTTAGTCCATTAAACTAGCCTTCAAGGTAGAGAAGGTGCAAAAGGATTATCACATTCATTAAATGCTGCTATGCTAAAATGTACAAAGCTTATTAATTTCTCTCCACTGGCGTATTATTTAACAAACAGTGCAGGTATTCAAGAAATTTATTTTAAGACTTCTGCAAATTAAGTTGTATTGTCTTTCTCATTAAGTCCACTAGCTCAGACCCAAGATACCTGTTTCTCAGTATCAAACACTCCTTAAAAGTAATGCTGCACTAGTAGCACTGACAGATATTAAGCCGTATTCCTAGTTACGTCTGATGTGTTATTTAATTCCTCTCTGTATTTGTGAGCTTGCTTTTTAGGTGTATCAAATTCTGCAAGCTTTCTAGAATGGGTTATTAGTTGTTGGGTTGGGGGTGGTGTTTTAAACTTTGTGGGCTTTTTATTTGAGGAAAACTCCATTTCCTTTTGTTGCTGTCCTTTACAGGGCCGTGACCGTGGAACTGGCTGCCTGCAGAAAGACTTTCAGACAAGCTGTGCGCGTACCCTCTTTGGTAGTGCTCCGAGTTCCTTGTCCTGTGGGCCTGTCCAGGTAGGACTAACTCTAGAGACATAAAACCACTGCCTGCAGTTGCTCTCATCTTTTCACCCATTGAAGCCAATTCTATTAGACTTTGAGAAGCAGCCACTCTTCCTTCCTGTTTTTTTTTCCTCTTCCCCAAGTACTCCTGAGTAAAAAAATTATCTTTGGGGTTTTTTTGTTGTTTTTTGTTGTTGTGGTTGGTTGGGTTGGGTTTTTTGTTTTGGTTTGGTGGTTTTACAGTCTATGAAACACCCCTCAATTTGTGAAATGTTAAATAGCAAGCAATGAACTGGCTTTTTAAGGAATTGTCTAAAGCATGTAGGAGGATTAGGAATTGCATACTTCTGTAGGTTATCTGGAGTGCACACTTCATCATCATATAGTCCTTCAGGATCCAACAAGGTACCTGTGAACAGAAAGGGAGAGGTGACTGTCCCAGCATACCTCCTGTGCCTTGCCCCGCAGGAAGCTCCCGGGGCGCAGGTGTGTGACGGGAGGGGAGCGCTCGCTCTGGCTGGGAGCACTGCGTGTTCGCTTCTGAACGCAAGTCATAGCCCTGCGGAGCAGTTACTCTTCTTACAGTGACTGCACCTCACACCTGACTGAAGGATGCTTTTAGTCTGATTCTTTATTTTCAGAATAAATATAGGAAAATAATTTCTTGTAACAGTGAGGATGAGGATGCTTGGCCTTAGTACCTCAGCTTTTCCTTTGCTGTCTCCCTCCATACACCTTCTGTTCCATTTTAGCTACAGCATAGTCCCTGCCTAAGCCTCTTATGTTTCCCTGGCAGACATTCCAATCTAAACTTGACCTTCACTGTTTTCTGTTGCTTCTCCTTTCTGTACTCTGTATGCTCAGTCTCTTGTTCCTTAATAATTCTTGCTCTAACTCTTCTCTCTTGCATCCCATTTTCAATCTATAGGCACAAGAGATGAGCAAAAGCTCGTAGGTTCTAGCGGCAGGGAACTGACCTGTTTGTTGCCTACAGGCTAGATGGGCAGCCTTTGCCTAGGCTTTACGAGCAGCTCCTCTATCCAGAGCTCGCTACTGCCTGCCACCTTTCAAAACGCTGCCTCCACCCTTCCAGTTTCTCAGCCCCAATGCCCCTGATTTTTTTTTTGTTTGTTTTTCTGCTGCAACAGAGTAAAGCCACATTATTAAACAGTTCCACGTTCTTACCTTCAGTATCTTCACAGTTATAATTGCTCCTCTAGAGAAAGTCTAATTCCTGATCTAAAACTTCACCAAGTATGAATATCTGCGAGTTCCATGAAATCTTTTTAAGAGGAACCTTACAAGTTTGTAGTGTTGTTGAATTGCTTTGTTACATCCTCACTTACAGGATTTATAGAACACCAAATGAAACATTGTGATCAAAAGCTGCAGGCTTTCACTGCATGCAGAAAGTACAGAAACAATAATTTGGCTTTCCTCCTCCCCTGCCCGCTTCCCCCCCCAGTAATCTAGAGATTATTTGAAAAATAGAATAGGTGTGGGAAGGCATTCAAGTAGCTTAATGCGTAAATTCTAGAATATGGACTGAAGTTTGAGATCTCTGTTTGGTTCTTAGTTATAATTCAGCAAGACACCGCGCTAAGGTTTGTAAAGTAGATGTTACAGAAATACCCCTTTTAAGTATGTGGTCTCCACCAAATCTTTGCTGCCAGTTAGCTGAACTACCTGCTGCTTATAGATGTCGTCTGAGTGACAGACGTGTAAGTGTTGGTATACTGATGGCTAGAGAAGGTCTTACCGATTGCCCATGGTTTATCCTCCCCAGGACCAATTCGACAGGGGTCTTTGTAGTGTGTAAACAGAGAATGCTGTTGCTCCAGCTTGTCCTCTGCGGGGAAAGAACAAGCCCAAGAAAAGGCACGTCAGCTACGCGTTGTAAACCTGCAGACCACTGCGTGTTCTGCCACAACAGAAAAGGCAAGTCCTCCTTCCTGCTCAGTATACATCTATAGGGTATATTTGAACCATTTCAGTGGTAGCTTTACTGTACAGCAATATTTTGTCTTGATCAGAAATTCCAACAAATGCTTGCTAATAATAGTGCTTTCCTACAAAGTCTTTCTCTGAAAGACATTTTTTGGTAGTTTCCAGCTGTAAACTGAAGCAAAGGTTTTCCAACCCGTTCCTTGCCCTGCCATTGACATTGCATTGCTTACAGCGGAACAAAACTGTTGAGATAGATCACACGGTGGAGAATTGCACTGACTTCACAGTGGCAATGTAAATGGCTGTTTGCGGGTGTGTGTGTACATCTCGGTAAGTCTGAAGATAAAGCTTGTGCTTTACTTGCTTCAGAAGAATTCACTGAATGAATGTTTTCCAAGCTATAATAGATAAGAGAAAGGACAGGCAATTGATAATTTGCTCGGGATATTATCTACAGCATTAAAGCCATTCTAAGCATAATCAGCATGACCTATCAACTTTAAATTAATTTCTTCCTAATTGCTACTGTGCTCCTTATATTTAAAGCATACAGTGCATCGAGCTCCTAGGATTATTTAGTAAGATATCCTACAAAAATGTATACATCAGAATTCCAGACACCGAACAAATAAATAAGCAAGTTCTAGTTCTGTGCATGCTGTTTAACATAGCAATCATACCTGGGAAACAAGCACAACCAGAGCTTGAAAATGCCCACTGCTACAATGCCATTCTTGTTAAATGGGAAAGAAACGGGCAACAGCTCCTGATAACTTTCTTTCTTGCAGCGCTTAGGCCTTTTACAAAGTTAAAACTTCTTAGTGGCACTTGAAGGCTCTCTCTTGGGATCAACAGAATATTCACCTGTGTTTGGAGCTGCTGCTGTCAAGTATTTGTCACGATTGCCAAGACAACAGAATACGTAAGTACACATGAACACGGACTGCTCTAAAGTCAGAAACAAAACTGAGCCGTGAGCTGTGTATCTTAGAATGCAGCTCACACACTGTAGGAATCCCATTAGATCTCCTTGTGTAAAATGCTGCTGTTGCCAAGTGAAGAAGCTGCTGACCTCTCCCTGTTAAGGAGGAAGCAGAACACAAACATGGAGTACAGGAGTGCTGTGTTCACAGCTGTAGGCACTTCTGCCGTTTTGTTATTAATAGTCATTAATACAGCTGACTGTCCTTCAGCGACTGCATCCACACCAGCTGGTCTCTCTCATTCCACCTCTCTGGCTTCCCCCCACCTCCCCTGTCCCAACTAGCTCTTGATCTTGAGAACATCCTCGTAACTGCAGGGAGATTGAAAAAAGAATTTGCCAGGGCAGCAACACAGAGAATTGCTCTTCCTGTCTCAACAGCCAATTGGTTTGTTTAATGTTCATGGAAAAGTAGAAGATTAAATCTGTGCAATTGTTCATTTCTCCAAGTTTCCCCTTGTTATAGCATATGTCTACAAAATTTCCCTCAAAACCAAGATAGATTAAAATTTTGTCGTGATTAATTTGCAACTGTGGCACTGACGGTGACAAGTCACAGCTAATGAGACAAACTTAACCCATCTGACTGGAACGCTTTTTATCTTGCACTAAAAGGTTTAAGAACAGAATAGATTTTTACACAAGTCGGTCCAAAGCAACCTGACAGTAAGTGGGAACATTTAGAAAGTTACTAAGTGTGAATTCACTGTATGAATGTTGTCATAATGTTCTGTAAAGCTGGAGGGGAAAACTGAGTTGCAGAAAATTTGTCATAAGCATAAGGTCGCTCACGGACCTGGAGATCTTTGAAAACTGTACTGTCAATACATCTAAGAATAGAAGCTTGATATTCACCGAAACATTTAATTACTCGCTGTATCTGTCTGTGCAGTGGGAAAGAATACAGAAAATCATACACAGAATTACAGGAAGCTGATTATTGCTTTAAAAAAAAAATTAATCTTAAGATGTTCAATTCTCTGTAATGCTAACAAATGTCCCTGAAACAATGAGTAATGTAAAAATGGAGGAGAAAAGTTTAAAATATTGCATTCATCTTGCTTAGTGCATAAGGAAAGAAAGCAATCTAAAAATAAAAAATGAAATACCCGGCTTAATTTCAGTTTCCATGCTGAGTGAATTTAAAGGAGAGGGGAATGTAAATAAGCTGCAGAGATAGCAAAAATAAAATGGATTTTTATAACCTACTTTTTAATCCTCTTTAGTAGTAGTTGCAATGTTTACAACTATTATTTGCAAAAGCAAATTGTTGGTTTTACTTTTGCTTTAAAAAGACGGTTCCCAGCAGCATTAATTATACTCTGTACTTCTTGTGCAAGATCTTGCTCAGAGTGCCAAAGCTTCTCAGGTGGAGAATACTGACCGTGTGTTCTGCCTCGCAGCTTTGCCCTCTCTCTCCTCCCTCAGGCTGCACAGCCCCGTTTGCTTTCCATTTGCGATCTGACTGGGCAGTCTCCCCTTTGGTCCGCAGCAGATCGTTTACTTCCATGATGGACGTCTTTGCCCCCAGGCCACTCCATCCATCCAACAATATCACAAGTGAATCAGTCACATCGCAGCAGACGTGTCCGTTTGTATCGCCCAGCTTCTGTCTCCCTTCATCGGGGCTGCTGCGGGTGCCTCCTCAGCCTGTCTGTGTAGCAGCTCGGCTAGCTGAAGATGTCATTGACTATGTTTCCTCCTTCCTTCCTTCCCTAAAAACGCACTACCACTGCTACTGGTATATTTTATCCTAATACGTGTTTGTTTAACTATGGCATTCTGTAGCCATTGCCACTTACTGTTCACCTCCACAGTGCATAACGGATTCTTCTACCAGTCAGAGCACCTGCCAGCACCTTCTCTGACCATTCTGAGTTTACTTTGGATCATACAGTTGTGACTGATTTATTTTTTGTACATATGAGCTAGAAACGAACAACAGAAGGGCTGTTTTAGGTTGATGGTCTTTTCTACCCAATTAAATGTTTCTCCAACTTTGCTAAAATCTTCCATTACAAGTGTCTGATACAAGTCATGAGATTAGAGAACACTAGTTATTTTTGACATCAAACAATGCTTGCTTTTTGGTTCTTAAAATCATTTCGGTACAGTTGTTGCTCTCAGCCTCAGTTACCTGGGCTTCTTATGAAGACTACAGAATTCACACTAGATGCTGTTCACAAATTCACCTGTTAATCCACAACCTCTGGTCTGAATTGCTGAATCCCACTTTGAATGCCGCAGCCTGAGCTGACCTGCACACTGCACATCTCCCTGGTAACACACAGCACGGACGAAACCCCTGCAATCAACCCCCCTCGCTGTACCTGCCTCGTGCTCTTTATATCTCAGTACTCAGTTCTGGCCCAGTCACGCAAAAGGCCTTTTAGCCGTCAGCCTGGCGGGAGCTGGGCCGCCAGGCACCGCTGATCCATTTGCCAGCCCCGAACCAGCAGGGCCGATTGCCGTCGTGTAAAGGCAGCAAGGAGCGCTGCTGGGGGCCTGAGCTGTACCAAGCGGGAAGGCAGAGAGGATACACAAACACAACGCTCTGCGCTCTATGTTGGCAATTTAACTTTTAACAGGGCATAACATTTGTGTTTGGAAAAGGCTACCATCTCTGTAAACTCACCACCCGTTAATTCTGGTTTTGTGGAGTTCTTTTTCTAGTACCCCCAGCATCCAAATATAGGGAAAAAAATTTAAAAACTTACTAAAATTAAAAACAAACCCAGAAGTACAGAGCATCAGTTATTTTTTTCCAAGACTGATTCAGCAATGTTTAGTTCTCTCTGCAGCATTAGTCTCCTATGTCTGTGTATATGCACTATCAAATTATTTTTAACTGCATTAATTTACTACTTTTTCTCCACAAAAATCCTGTAACATACATGTCTTTCATTAGTAACTAAAATTCTAGGACAATAGTTGCCTACCTCATTCAAGTAAAGCTAAACCACTCATTATCGCTACCACAAGTCACAAATTATTGCCCTTTGTGCCTTCAAAGCCATCGTGCTTAATGATGAGCAGAGCTCGTAAGTGTGAGCTACTCTCCTTGGCTCATCTCAAGGCTAGTACCTATTTTAGAAGATTCTGTAGCAATTAAGTCTTTCCTTGCAAGAGCCAGTCACAGCTTAGAATACTGCTGTAACCCACAAGAATCGGGAACTTTCCTGTTCCTTTTTGGAATAGGTAGATGCCAGGAAAAGGAAAAGCTTGTCTTACCAGAGGAGCAGTTATCAAAGTTGAGATCTCCACAGATTACATCGAAAGCCACCAGCTCCTCTGGATTGGCTCTACTGGAGGAGGAGGTAGATTTTCTGAATTCAGACAGCCAATCTTGAAGCATGTCCAGTTGCTCACATCGAACAGTAGTATCTCCTGTAGCAAACAAACAAACAAATAACCAGAACAAGAAATAAGACCTCCTTTTAGCATGTTTCTCAGCCACGTATTAGTTGCTAAGCTATTGCTAGACATCTTGAGAAAAAGGGTGCAAGATAAAAAATGGTGTGGCTAATAGTATAGTCAGTACATAGTGCTTAGCCCATTATGAAGTTCGTTAGGAACCACACTTTTTGATGACTTAAATATCTCCTTCTGGAATCAATCATACTAGCCACATCTGAAGAAATGAGGAGACACGGCATCTGTGCTGCAGACAACCAGCCAAAATGATGTTTCTAGCCACAGGGGGAGGATGATCTGATGCACTACACTTGTAATCGGGGGTTCAGAGTTAAAACCCTACTTCAGACAAAACTGGACAGCATGTTCTGGGGGAAACCACTTGATCTTTCTTTGCTTTCTAATTTTTAAAAATGAAAAATTTAACTTTCAACTGTTCCTAGCAAATATATGTCAATGGCAAATTCAACTTACTCGTACTGTAGTAATCCATCCGAGGAAGGGTTCTATTTGTATTCTAGTACAAATGCCTAAACCAGAAGTGTGTTTTCTTATTTTTAACGGCATGTGTAGATACAGGTTTAGGTAGGCAGTACTTCAGAAAGGAACAACCAGATCCTTTTCACCAGTTGCAAGGAAGTTACAACTAGGCTACAAGTGCTGAGGATGTGGTATGAAAGGGTTGAGATTGATTGGTTGCCAGATATTTTTTGTTTGTGAAACTGACACACAAAACAGCTCTTTAATTATAGCAACTAACCACACTTAATTTCTAGCACATTAGGTGACATGAAGTCTAAGAAAAAAGTAATTGCTGTAATCATTTTAAGAGAGCCAGCAAAGGCTTGATGTGGGGAAAGGAACGGGAAGAGACACACTCTAGACATACTTGTTTACTAAACTGTCCTTCCTTTTCTTTTGTTTTCACTGTACCTATAGTTAACAGTTACAATTTTGCTTGTTTCAGACTTGAAATGATACTTCAAGTCGGAACAACATTACTTTTCCTCCAAATAAAAGATTTGTTTTCAAATGCCACAATTGGAAGGAAAAGCAGCAGACCCAAAATGACTGACTCTGACTACAGTTTTATTTCAGCCTAATTTACTACTTTGTGCTAGCTATTAAAAAGGTGTAAAACACAATTAGAAACATCAGTTATGTATGTCCAAAGCTGCTTTCAGTGGCCACTATGGAGACGGTGAATATTTAAGTCTACATCCTCACAGCTTGTTCATCACTCATCTTAGCTGCAGCTGTCACTAGCACTCTTCATAGACTTTTAAAATGCTCACTCCGCAGCACACTGTAACTACGTTAGCCTACGGACCAACTTCAGGCGTTAGGACTTCACTTTCCTACCACTATTAACCTGTGAAGGGTTGGCTTTTCAAGAACATCTCGGGGTGGGGTGGTGAAACAGCAGTTAAATACAAACTGAATCAGAAGTGGTCGACGAAGCATGATTTGATACAATCCTAAATAATTAAAAGAAATATTGAAAAGAACGTGACTGGGGCAAGAGAGAGCTTTAAGTAGGTTCTGACACTGACTCATCTTTTCAGACTGGTCATTCCAATAGCAAATAATCTGATTTTTTTCTTCCATTCATGTGTTATTCCCAACAAATCTTTACCACTTGGCTGTAATATAAAAGCAGGTACAAATGCTTCCTGGATCTATTCCCTAACCTACAGTTTCTAGTTACCTGTACCTCAAGTTCACATAGTACCCTACTCACACCGCTTGACACAAATCCAGGCCAATGTATTCTTGGGAAAACCCCTTGCTCCAACAGCACAAGAGAGCCGTACAGTTAAGACGTAGCTAGACAAAAGCACAAGAAATAGGTCACGTGGAATAAATACAGCCTGGAGCAGGTGACACTAACCACAAAAGGTGTGCGTGACTAACACAGGCATTCTGCTTAACTAAAGATACAGACAAAATTAGAGATTCACACGAAGCATGAGCTTGAAAGGGACCTCTGGAGATCATCTAGTCCAACCCCTCTGCTCAAGCAGGGTCACCTACAGCAAGTTGCTCAGGACTGTGTCCAGTCAGGCTCCGAATATCTCCAAGGCTGGAGACTCCATAACCTCTGTGTAACCTGTTCCAGTGCTTAGTCACCCTTGCAATAAAAAAAAAAAAATTTTCCTTTGTTTAAATGGCATTTCTGCCCATTGCCTCTCATCCTGTCACTGGGCGCCACTGAGGAGAGCCTGCCTCCATCTTCCTTACACCCTCCCATCAGGTACTTACACACTTTGATAAGATCCTTCCTGAGCCTTCTCCTCCTGAAGCTGAAAAGTCCCAGCTTTCTCATTCCTGGTGAAGCTTATACAAATTCATGGACTGTCCTCCTTGCGCAGCATCTGAATCTGTCTATCCTATCTCATCTCCTTAGGCCGGTACTTTCTTCTGGCCTGCCTTTGTTTCCTTGTAACATAACTTTTAAGCGTGGTGCTTGTTGACAAGAATGCAGTAACGTCTTGCTCCCCACAAAGCCCTGATTATATAAATTGCTTAACTGCCTAAGGTGTGCTTTTACATCCCTGAACTGTCTTTTTTTTTTTTTTTTTTTTTTTTGCATTTTCTGTGAATTATCCATCTAGCATGGCTTCACTAGGATGCGTGATAAAATAATGCAGCCATTACCTTATGGGCATAAAACTCAGGCAGCAACTTGTCACAGACCAGCATGAAGAATGTAGCAAACCCACTTAACTGAAACACACAAAGGTAAAATTCTCCAAAACAGAAAACTCTTGAGAAAAACAAAAGACAGACGGGCAAAAGCATTTTGGGAGGATATAATGAAAGGTGTCTGGTAACATGCATTGCTATTATTAAAAGAGCATTAACTACATAGTGACATACATCTCCCTCGGTAAGAATGCTGAGCCTTTGTAGCAGCAGTGTACACCAGGTAACCTCAGGGCTCTCCAGAAAAAGAGTAGCCTTGGAACTCTAGAAATGGATGACTTTCATTTCTTTTTAGAAAAAGTGTAGCACTTGTGATAGTCTGGCATCTCTGATTATCCCCAGTAGAGGTCGTCATAGAAGTAATTGCGCTCCAGTACACTATGTGGAGCGTGTGCAATGAAGTGAGCTACAATTCCGTGACAAAACATGGGATCCTCTAATGTGAGTTGACTGTAACTGTTTTCTGGGATTAATATTAAACTAATGGTATCCAGCTTCCTGCAGCTACACAGCAGGTACTGCATGTATCTGTATGCAAAAGTTACTAGTGAGACTCAGCTCCCAGTGATCAGTAGCACTGGAGATGAAGGTAACTGGACTAATCAGACACCTAAGTAGAGGAGAAGCCAAACCTGAACAATCAGTGGAGCAGACATTTCAGAAACTGCTGCTGAAATGAAATAGCATCAAGTAAATATTAACAGAAGAGAACTAGGCAGTAACTCCCTACACTATAACATTCAACTTCTTCCAGCTTTCAGCTCTAATTAAACGTTCAGATAGAATCACTCATCTGATTGAGTGCCACCAGTGATTAACCAGAGAATACAGATCTGCGCTAATTGCTCTACACTCTTTTCCTCAGTAACTGGCCTGGAAAAATGCAAATAATTGTGTTGTGACTGGTTCCTGCAGTCAGCATTTCCGAATTCTTTGCAAGTTCCCTTCAGCGTCAAACTTTGTGGAAGGATGAAAGGGTAGAGTGGGAAACCTCAGCCAGCATAAATAAATACTTCACATCCGCTCATTATAGGATAATCATAGTTTCCTTTTCCATTTGCTTTGGAAATGCTTAAGTGAAATCCTGGCTTTAGTTAGAACTGCAGGTAGGTACTGTACACTGAGGAAGACTGTTTTGTCCTACTCTGAAAGACATTAGAAGGAGCACTATGGTGGCTGAACAAAGCAGCTGACAGGCTTAGTCAGAGGAAATTAAAAGATCAGTGGAGTTTTTTAAAACCAGAGTTCTCAGCACTGATAAGCACTATGGGATATACTGGCAGGGAACCTGGGGAAGATGAGCAAAAAAAAGCTTCTGACGTGTAGGATGTAAAGCCTAGTCAAAAGGAAAAATTGTTTCCAAGTCACAACCAAAGGCTTCAGTTTAGCGATGAGACAGGCTGTGTCACACCTGACTGTGTAACAGATTAAGCAGACCCTTACATGTGTAACATACTTAATCCAGGACAGGCTGGGAAAACGTAGTAAAACCAAATAAAACCCAATCACCCAAAACATCAAACCACCCTCTTTTATTCTGCTAGGTTACCTTTCAGCTGGGCCAGGTCCCCCGGCAAGTGTGTGTTAGCACAACTGCGAGGAGGGAGCAAGGGCACGCTGCCACGCTGTGGATACGCCAGCTTTGCTATTTCAGAAACATATGTAGAGTCACTGCCTAAGGGTGCTTAGCACTGAAGTTACTCCTGACTGCACAGGCAGAATTTCAGACACTGAGGGATCCCTCTCAGTCCTGAGCTGAGTTCTGCTTAAGCTGTGTGTAGGCTTGTGGAACCTGAAACTGGTGCTAGAGAAGCGCGAGTTCCCTGTACCTGTACTGCTAACAACTAGATTCATACTAAATGCCAAACAGGGACGTGAACGAAGTTATGAGCTAGCATCCAGCAGGCTACGTCATCTGCACCTGGGCTGGAACAGCGAGAGGCTTACTCTGTTTTCATGGCTTGGTGGGGTGTCTGAAAGGCATGACGCAAAGGGGCTTGGGAGGCGGGTGGATCCTAGGCAGCAAAACCTGTCCAGAACATTAATCACTGACTACTTGAAAGACATAAAAGAACCATGTAAACTTAACAGCCTCTTGGAAAATAATTACATTCAAGTCTCATTAAAGGATCCCTTCGTTTGTCACTAAAACGCAGCTATTTCCACAGTGGAAATGAAGAGCTGCTTCATAGCACCATTCAGTAATAGGTAGAGAATTGAGAGGATAAGCTACATCTAATTCTAAAGTTTTATTGAAAAAGGTGAATGTCAGGGCTGAAAACACAGTAATTGCTCAGAACAGAGTTGAGCCAGCACATCTCTCGAAAAAAGCATTAGTAGTTCATCACTGACCAGAAGCAGTTGGATCCCTTCATTTTATACTCATGTAAGTATCAGAACTGTCAGGTGTAAGTTTATGTATGCTAGAAGGGAAGCCAAATTGCACTCAGCCATGTGTGACAAGATGATTTAAGCGGCTAACCTTTCAAACAGTGCTTGTTTTTATAGATACCACATCTTTACATCGTCGAACTGGTTTTTGGACAATTTTTTAAATGTGGGAAATGTTATGAATCAGATGATACAAATCAGAAAGCACAGCTCTGCCAAACTTATGAACTTTAGTTTTCCATTTCATTACATAAACTAATATGATATATCAAAGGACAATTAGACTCTTAAATCATTGTCTGCTCTATTTGAATGTAGTTTGAACCAGATAAGCCTAAAAATATGAAGCAAGAACATAAGTAGGAAAATGAAAGGCTGCGTTTTACCGTTGGAGAAGCTTTACGCTGACTTTGAAAATAGAACATTACTTCCCCATTCTTCTTCCCTCCCCCCTCTTCCTCTTTAATATTTTAGGGATTTCACAATGTGGTTATCAAAGACTAACTGAGAATACATGACTAGGTAGTAAAAAGGAACAGGACTAAAAATGGAGGTTTATAACCTAAACTGAAACAGCAACAGATCTCAGCTCCCCAACAGCAATCTCACAGTACATTACCATAATTCCAGAGTTAAAAATAGAAAACTAGAGAAGGCTGTTACATTGTTAAAATGTAGCTGAAAAATTCATGAATCTCCTTTAGAACTACCCAGTCTCTCTAATGTACTTCAGGGACCAGCAGTTTTGTTCCCAAGCCTGTCTCTCTGCAACTGAAGCGCTGACAAAGTAAAATGGATGCTAGCTGCCGGACGGGGTTAACCTAGACGTGCTGTAGCGCGTAGGTTCAAAGTTCTACCATTTATAATACGCTTCTCTCTTGCCTCAGTCTGCAGCGTACATGCTGTCTTCACGCAGTCTAGGAGGGCTATGTCATGCGCTCCAGCTCTCAGGAGCACAAGAATCACAGTCCCATCAAGTAAAGCTAAGGATATCCACCCCTCTGGCTAAATTAAATCCTGATCTGACACAAAGTAAAGGTTTGTAGATTTGGCTTTTATTTTATTACTACACCTACTCTAAGTACAGAACTGATAGTTTTGATGCAAAAGGTAGGAGAGATACATGGAAAATGTTCCATAGGCATCTCCAGGCATTTCAAGTATTTGTCAGTTTTAATTGATGAGTGTTCAAGCAAACAGATAAAATGGAGAAGTATCTTGATTTTAAAATGTATGCATCAGAGCACTGAAAATGGAATAAAACAACCTGAAGTTACTACCTTTTCTTCCCCTCGCTTTATGGACTTGGGTTCTAAAATGGAGATAAGGCCACTGATCTACCTCAGTCCTGTTCTGAATATTAATATTAAAAGGAGAGCTGAGTGTTGAGATCATTAAAAAAAGGTCGTAAGATGGTTGAGGAGGAACAGGCCCCACCCACATCCTTGACAGAGCTACATGAAATTCCAGTCTGGCTATGGGAAGCAGTGGAGTCCACATATCTCACAGATACAGAAGTCTGCTATTAAAGAACATCTCATTCTTTTTTAAGATAATTCAGTGAAAATTCAAAAAAAAGCCTTCCACACCCTGCTAAGAGTTTTTGCACTTTATTTACCTTTAATGACCTTAGAAAATATTGTTTCATGAAACAATGGACACAGAGTATGCTGCGTCATGCTGGAGTAAATGTAATAGTGGAACTGCTTTTAAAAACATGTCCAAGAGAATTTTTCAATGAGTGTATTAACTTGCTAGCCATTTATGTATGACATTTGCAGGTCAAAAACCAGAGAATTTGGGCTTATTCCAGCCACTGATTTCTGATGGAAAAACTGTCTCAACTTGTATCTTCCGATAGTCCCCTAGTTATGTACAAATAACTTCTAGTTACATGCTGATGCTCACAGCATGGGTTGACAAATGCTGTTGACTAATGATGACAGTAATGTAATTGCTAAAATAACAGTATTTGGTTAAGAGGGAACAAAGAGAAGAACAGTTCTCAAGGGATATCTTTTGTTTGTGTCCTATGATAATTACTCTGAAACTGAAAATGTGAAGGTTTGGGGATATACTTGGGGATGCCCTTCTTTCTTCGCTATTTCACTGCTATTTGCAATGCACGCTGCACTTTGTCAGAAATACTGGAGGAGCAACGCTTGCTCCTTTCGCACAAGAATACACAAGGCCTAGAAACAGCGAAAAACTAGCATATGCAAATTAGGACAGTACCTGCAATAGCTTGCAAGTGAGTGCAGGAAATGTATCCCACAATTCTTTGGTCCTGAGGTGTACTTCCCACTTGCACCTGGAAGGGAAGGAAGAAATAAAAGGTGATTAATGGAAGAGCTCATACCACTCCACTTCCAGCCCCAGCTGTGCAGCCTTTGTAGGCGGTCTTGCCCTTTTTCACCATTCTTTCCATCTAGCTCCGTTCTGAAAACACACACACACATACAGAAAACCACCAGAGACACACTGGGGCTTACTGGGGTCCCACCTGCTGCTAGCACGCTGACTCTTTCCTGATCACCACTGCTTTAATGTTTCAATTTTCATCTGCAGCACACGCAAAAATTTGTCTTTCTCCTGCTCTTCACAATCCCATTGGTTCCCTGTCCCAGCTGCGCTGCCAGCCTTTTGCATCCCAGCTCTTGCTCATATGCAAGATTCAGCCCCTCCACTGAAGTGCCATATAGTACCAATATTATCAGCAGTCTAATTCTTGGTATCTGTGTAAGACTAGAATGCAGAAGGAAGAATGCCAAGGGAGTCTGGGGAAAAGGATGAAACATGAAATAAATACTGGTTTTGACCATGTTTTCTTCATTACATAGCAAGTTTTGGATTTTGATGGATTTTTTTACATCCTTCTACAAAGGTGTTGGGGATTTTTGCTAAGTCTCAGCAAAGTGTTTACATTCTTCAGCTTACAGCAGCAGCCCCCATGTCTGTCAAACAGATGAAAACACAATGTGCGCCCCTGCTCTCACACACAGAAGAGGCAGGGCTTCCAGGGAAGCTGGAATGTAGTATAATTCCTCATCTATATCATATGCTATGATCTTTTAAAAATATATTTGCTGGTGGACATACACGCAAATTAGAATCAAGTTCTGGTTTAGGTTTTCAATTCTATTGAAGGTTTTGGCAGTTCAGGACTTATACAGCTGCAAATGAAAATTCCCAATGATTTGAGGATCGAGATTTGGATTGAGGCAAGAAACTAGTTTGAGCGTATGGTTTTCCTGCTGACAATTAATGTGGCAACACTGCATGGACTACTAAGGAAAATGCCCACAGAGGAAAGTTGTACCCAGGACTCGGAAAACAAAACCACAGATGGCTCTCCTTCACAAGACTAGGCTCAAATTTCATCTCACACCTCTAAATGACAAGCAGAGCTCCATTTCATACAGACACAATTTTGTCAGCTTGCTTGGCTTTCTTGGTTTTCAGCTACCCAAGAACCATCTGATTCGTTTTATGACTGGAAAGTCAGCTTTGTAGTAAGCCAATTTAGAAGTTACTTGTACTCAACAATGCCTTGTTAACTTGCAGTTTTTGTTCCAGCCAGAAGAGTGTGTAATAAACAACTTGCACTACTCTGTCCTCAGTCTGTTCAGTCCTCTTTTAAAAAGACAGCTTTCCAGATACGTATCGATGGTGGTGTTACTGCTGTTCCCATACAGTTAACCTGCTTCAGGGAGGGTGAAGGCAGAGGAAGACAAGGAGAACACACATAGTTGCTGGTGGATCTACCCCCAAGCCAGAAGATTCTCCTAAACTCGCAGGACTGTAGCAGTCTCAAAGGATATTCCGATCTGCTGGATAGCTACTAGTGACGACTGCAGAAGCCTGGCTATGCAGACCTCTTTCTTCCTCCCTCAGGCTGCCTTGGTCTGAATAAATCACAATGTCACAGCTGAATTCAAAGGAGCGTTCTCTCCCATTTTTTATGCAACGTAAGCCATTCCAATACGAAGATGGGAAACCATTAGTTTATATCCTCTACTGTCAAGGGCAGGCAGGTGTATGAATTATATTTGCCAAACTTAATAACTCAAAATCAGATTTTCACTTCAACACTGAAAACTATATATTGCAACGTCTCCACTAGTTTACAGATTTGCTGTGTCTCCTGCTGCAGAGAAAGTGTGCACATCGTACATCTTTCAATGCCGTCTACTGTAACCACACTGAAAAGAAAATACTGCACGCAAATTTTTCTGCCTTATCGTAAGAATGTGCTACTTATAATCCTCTTATTGACTAAAGCAGATGGAATCATTTTCAGTCTCTCTATCCAAAAAGCATAAAAGATTTAAGTCTAAAAGCTGAACATTCAAACATAGTCAGCTGAGAAAAAGAAGTCAACTCAAATTGGCTTTAGAATTTCCTGTGCAGCCTTAATGGAGTGCCTGACAAGGCCATCACCCAATTTATGCATAGGATCACACTCAGTTCCATTAATCATAAATAAATATGTATCGTACAGTGTCCCTCTGTGCAGAGATCTATACTGAAATGGACTTGGGATCTTTCACTCTCCAAAGAATGACAGGAAACAGCCTAGAAGAAGGACTGACTGCTGCTACACGCAGGTGGGGGAGCACAACAAATGTCCCCCGGGGCTGCCACCACAGGGGGACAGTGCCCCAGGGCTCTGCACTTGCTAGGAACAATGGCTGCTTTACACACATCCCGGAGGAGAAAAGGAAAGGGGCTTTCATAAACACTCTGCTAATTAATTTTTTTTTTAAAGGGGGCGGGGAGTGTCGTGCAAAAAAAGTGCTCAGAAGCAAGAGCCGAAGACATCAACATCATTAGAATTTCCTTGGAAAGCGCCAGCATGGAAGTACATCCAAAGCAGCTTGTCTCCCAGATTTCACATTTCTTCCAACTTTTTTGACTTTTGGGGGCGGTTTTTTTGAGCGGCAGTATTGCTGTACACCGCCAAGCAGAGTCATTTTGACTATAATCATAATGGAGGCAAATATTTGTGACAACTACTCGGAGGGAAAACAAATATCCTTGCAGCCTCCTAGTCAATTCCCAGCTACAGTGGAAGCACTAGTATATTAAATATGGTCTGAAATAAAATAGTAAGGAAAATCTGACTATTCAGTCTAATTTGGTATTTCACAGATGGACAAGGACTATGGGATGTGCAGACAGGAAAACTACTTGACCTCTGGAATATTACAAGCCCTGTAATTCTGCATAAAAACATTCCTTTGTGTGGCCAGATACTGTAGCTACTTTTAGACTGTTCCGTTTCCAAGGGTATGTTATACTGTGGTGACTCGGCCTGCCCAGCTTCGTGGCAGCCCTGCAGGAAGACGGCACTGAGCGTTCCTTTCAGCCTGCAACGTGGCTCTTGGCAGATAGGTTCCACTTCCACCAAACCAAGTCAGCGCTTCACAAATATAACATATTTTGTGCTGCTCAATACAGAAGAAACTTCTAAATAAGCCAGAGTGGCTCCTTCACCATAAGCCTGACTTAAGTTCACCTCAACTGTTCTACATTAGTAGCTCTGTAACAATAATACATTCATTGAGTTACCCTTCTGTAGGGAACTACTGCAGATACTGCTTTCTAAAAATCATTGTGTAGTCTTAGGTGTGTCATGGACCACTCTTCTATGTCTACGGAAATTTATAGGAAGGTAATATCTAAATAGATTTATAAGTTCCCAATGTTTTAAAATAGGATAGTTATTAGAAGAGGAAAAAGTTGTATGTGCTATCCTGTTAAACTCTGACGTTACCTAGAGGTAAAATTAAAACTGAGAGAACATATTGGTGGTTTGATAAAGTGTCTCAATTATATAATTTTGACAGAAACAGATTCATATTTTTCAATATCATGCTGAAATATGCAAAATATATTCCAATGCTCGGTACATTTACAAAGGTTAAGTAATCAAACTAGTCGAACATGTGGAAGCTAGGAATGGATTCTGATCCCTGTTACACCACTGAACATTACATCTTGTTAGCTGTTGGGGGGCGGGGGGGGGCATAAAAAGCTCATTACAAAGGAGAAAGAGGCCTTTTTCCATAAAGAGGAAAGCCTACTAAGGTTGTGTTTGGAATTCAAAATGCCAATTTCTACTGCTACATATTTACATTTGTCCCCTGCCTGTAAATTAAATAAATAAGTGCAAACCTGACAGCTCTGAATTTTTATTTTCAGTCACAGTTCTGACTGTGTCAAGTACCCAAAAGTACTTGACTTCAAGTACTTTTTATTAAAATATTTCCTCTCTATGCCATAGCACATTACTAGAATCTGCTGGAGTGACCATGCTGATTCTGTGCTGTACTACGCAAAATTGTGTATATTCCTATAATTGTGTGTCAAAAGCTTGTCCTATATGGACTAAGGAGTAGCATGTCCTCCAATTAGACTGGTATCGGGTGATAAACAGTGCTCATGAAAGAAATCAAGCCAACAAGGCTACAGCAGAAAGATTCTTGTTGACAAGAAAAAAAATGTAATGAGTAGCAACAGTTGAAATTTTAGAGCTAGAGTGAAGGAAATAACTTGAAATTCAATCACATTACTTGCTATCATGGGAATTTCTGAGCTAACTGGAAAATCTTGCACATCTCATGTTTACCATACTCCAGTATAATAAGTATACAAAGCTGTAAACATGACAGTTATCTTGTCTGTAACAGTTTATATTTACACACATCTGTCCCAGCAGTGCAGAACAGTTCTATTACATCTGGATGTCAAGAAAAGCATCAACAGATACTTAAACAAAAACCAGGGAAATGCTACCTCAATACCAGGAATATTTCAATACCAGCTTAAAACCCAGTTTCAAACATGTCATTGCTGTGCTAATAAATCATCAGCTGCTTGGAAGGAAATGCTCCTTAATGCTTAAAAATTTGGGCCATGCCATATGTGAGAAATCTCACTTGATTAAAAAATCAAACTAGATTCTCAAGCACTGACCAAAACCGTGCAGACAAAACCAAAAGGTTTGTTATGAGGGGTACTTAACCTTTCGTGACATTTTCTAGAAGCTTCACATTGCCAGGAGGTAGCCATTCAAAAAAATCCTAAACAAAGTAGACAGTTTCTTAAACATGTACCCTCCAACATGAAAGGTGTGGTGCTTAGGGACATGGGTTAGTGATGGACTTGGCAGTGCTGGGTTAACGGTTGGACTCGATGATCTTAAAGGTCTCTTCCAACCTAAATGATTCTATGATCTTATCGTATGTAGTCAATACTGTTTAAGTTCAAGGGAAGCTCCGTTAAAAATACAGAAGCATGAGATTCAACTGAATTACTGCAGATGAAGCAACTGTATATGCACAAGTAGCGCTATCTCCACGCACACTCATGGCTCAGCCCTCCCGGGGCTGATGCTCTGAGACGTG
The DNA here is from genome assembly GCA_009819775.1 of Phoenicopterus ruber ruber. NCBI lineage: Eukaryota > Metazoa > Chordata > Aves > Phoenicopteriformes > Phoenicopteridae > Phoenicopterus > Phoenicopterus ruber. Next base: position 3,528,100 of record CM020227.1, read on the forward strand.
CTGGCAACAGTACTCTGTACCTCCCTATTTCTGCTACTGTGGGAATATCATCATAGACATCCTGTGTGGTTACAATGAGCGGACAATAGAGTGACCGAAGAGAAAAGAAACAAATGGAAAATATAGTTTCTCTTTCTTTCCAGTACAACTTTTCTGTAATCTCCCTAATTGTATCAACCCCTCCTGGATATTGTTTTCCACTTCAGCAATTTTCCCAGACAAACAGGAGAGTCGGCACCAAGAAACTAACTGGAATAGCCAGTCAAACTGTGTGTCCGAGTCCTCATTCCTATACTGTTAAGAGAAGATGCCAAGGAAAACTTGCAACTACTCACATTCACAATTCAAATATTCCTGTCCCACAGAGATAACTTAGGTTAGCGGTAACTTCCGAGAAAGATGTATTTTATTCCTGATCTTTGTAGCAGTTTTTTGGCTAGCTTAGACATATTGTAAAAAGATCCATCTTATTTTTAGTACTTTGACAGCTCTGCCTTTTGGCTTCAGGGATATGTAGCAGCTTCTAAAGAAGACACATTAGTTAAATTACTAATTTAGTATTATAAATATATTATTTAAGCATATTAAATAAATTAAAGATGTTTAAAATGTTATAGAGATCAGCTCAAAATTCTGTTTGGTGCTCTGCAATTCTTTCTAGCCACATTTGCACTAGATTATTTCAGAATCCTATTTTTCCCCAGCTACCATGTGACAATTACTGTTCCATGAACTCAGAGAATCAGTTATTTGGCAAAGCTTCAGTAAGCTTATATGTGAGGGAAAGCGGCTGCAAATTGGTGCCATGAATGAAGGGCTCTTCCTCTTCTGAAGAGGATAAAGCTCAGAACGCGCAGTCTCTCAAACCTGTATTTCATCCTGCACAACAGTTTTAATTTCTCCCCATTAATGAAGGAGAAAAAGAGCATGATTAATAACATTAATTATATCAAAGTGAAAGAACATGGTACAGTGCCATGGTAGGGGTTTTTTTGTCCTTTTTAAAAAAGTCTCAGGCAGTTTATTGGACTCTATCCAATTCCTGCATTAACATTTTACAGCAGAAACTGAACATGTGGAAAATGTTTAGGTTACCCTCCTGACTTAAATGGCACAGCTTTAGAGTTATCTAAACAAATTCATGAGCAGCACTAGACATTTCTTTTATACCTCTTGGGATAACTGTAGATACTGGACAACTGATCAAGGACAAGAAAATCTAACCACTGAAATCTTTAGATGATCTTTTTCTGGGGTCAGAAAAGAGCCATTCCCCTTTTCTGTGTGATCCTTAGGTAAAAAAAGCTTCCCCTCGATGTGTTGTGCAACCACGTAGCAGAAGTTGCTCCTTCGTTCCCAGCCACAACACACACACACATGCGGTGGCATGGGACAGTAAAGACAGCTTCAATTACCTAAGCAAAACGGAGCTGCATCAGTAATACAAAAAAGGAGAATCACAGAGGTTAATACAGGGGACCCTCATTTTATCATACAAAGCAGGCACCTCGAGAGTAGCAGACAGTAAAAACTGTGCTTCCAAGCAGTTTTGCAATCGGAGCTACTGCTCCTTCTGCCATCTGTTACCACCATATCAGCTCTTTTGAAAACAAGTTTAGCTTTGCACATAAAGCAAAGGTTGCTAGGTTTCCTTTAAGCAATGAATAATAACATGTTCTCTGCACAATTACTGTACTTCCCGAGAACAGCAGTAATTTTCAGAGAATTTGAAAAGTAAATCTGTTAATAAGCTTAGGAATTAATATTAATTAATCACAAGTTCTTTCAGAAATTTAGCAAAAACCACAAGACATGTTTTTTCCTTTTGATGTTGTTAGAATACTATTAGCTGTTCAAACTACCCACATCAGCCTGCGGTTTTGCTTTTGCCCTATGTTCACATACTGTGTTTTAAGCTAGAACTCTTACTTTTGCTAAAATTCTCTCTCTTGGCAGATGCCAAAACCAGAATAATTTCCTACTAAGAAAGGTAGGAAAAACAGCCTTCTATGCAACATAATTCCATGTCTCCCAGTCTCAGTGGGAGGAAAACCACTCCAAAACCTCTCCTCAGTTAATAGCCATTTTGAGAATGATGCCTCTTTCATTCACCTCCCTACCCCAAGTATGCATTTACCTATCTTGTATGGCTTAGATTTACATTACAGTTACAGCTATTACAATTTAAGGATAAGAGAGAGGCAAAATTTGTCAGCAGAAGGGACAGTTTTTATTAGATTGGTATGTCTGGAAAAATATGGACAAGCTCTCCAATTCAGTAACTCATCAAGTCAAGTTAAGGATGTCTTCTGGTTTTATTACGCTGCTGTCCAAAACTGACACAGCATCCCTGAAAGACAGTGTAACTACGGCGACACACTAATCCCTCTAGCTAAAGATGAATGTTGACATTTTGAAACCTTCTAGTCAATTACAAACAGGTGATGCATTACACAATTTCTGCTCAGCTCTCATTGATACCTTTTAAACTTGATTCGACTGCAAAATCACAATCCAATTTCTGAAAGGGGCATGTATTTTAAAACTCCCTTTAAATTCATCAAAACCACTGTGAATTAAAATTATCTGTGTGTCAAACCAACAGCTGCAGAGTAACCAAGAACACTGCAATCTGCGTCACGTTCTATTCGGTTACATACAAGCCAGCTTTTTAGTGAGAGTCGCCAGCACAAGATAGCATCTGTGTCAGTCCCACTTCCCTCCTCTATGTGTAGCAGAGCAGCAGTAAGAGACAATTGGAGTTATAAAACCTACAAAGCAGACTCAGGGGTTCTTTTCTTCGGCATTTTAAATTAATGTGAAATGCAATGCTAGAACAGAGTCACGGCAGAATCTCCCAAGGGCCCAGACTGTCAAAGTATGAAAATGGATTGGCTGATTTATGTATTTGCTAACTTCTCCTCTGAGTCTTTAGCAGCAACGAGGCACAGTGCTTTAACACTTCAGACATGAAACTGTCACTTAGATGCAAGTGACATTTCCCCCTTCTTATATGCTATTTTTTCTGTGACTGTGTCCCTCTTACGTCCCAATGAGACCCTCAGATTGGAGACAGAAACACTGCTAGAGTTTGAAGAGATCAAAGTGCTGAATGTAAGCAAGTTCTCCAGTTATGCAGAAAATTGACTTTACGCAATAGCTACTCACAACTATGTCATCCTCATGCCTTCGTCCTGACCTGGAAAGCATCAGCTTATACAGATGGAAAAAACAGTCTGTGATCTGTCAGGAAAATGCCAGCAGCAGCACCTTTTGTGGCAGACATCTTTAGGACCAAGGCTAGCAAAATTCCTTTGCGCAGGTCTCCAGGTAGCTGTTAGGTAGCATGAAGTCAGTAGCATGAAACAGTCTAAAAGCCTCTGTAATTTACTTCCAACTTCTTTCCTTGGTTGTGACACCCCGGGTGTTAAGCCACAATCAAATCACTTTACCTTCCTGTGCTTAGGTTCTCCTTCTGTTAAGCAGATAGTGACCTTCCTTTATTATGCGCTCTGAGACACAGGAATGAAAAGCAGTACGTAAGAGCTGATTGTTATTATAGCTACTAATAATAACCCTTGAGCTGTGTAAGTCTCACAGGTAAAATAATTCTGTATGACTAAACAAATCTCTCAAATCCTTCCAAATCTCCACCTGAACTTTACAATCTAGATGGTGAAGGCAGGGAAGGGAAGAGGGGGGCAATGGAAAATCACTTCCTCTTCACTGGAAACAGAATCTATTCCGAAAGGAAAAAATGTGTGAAACACTTGTACCTTGGCAGTAGGGATCTGTTTTCTAACACAACTCCCCTTAAACAGTTTTGCCTTTTTGTTCAAAATAATTCAACTTCCGTTAAATGTTTAGTTCTGAGACCTCTATCTCCTTAACAGTTATATCTGTAGAAGGAGACAAACTGTGCTCATTAAATGAGAACTAGTTTCTTTCTCTGACCATTCTTCTGAATTTGGATGTTGGGTCTTTCCTGAGGTTCAGAAAGATTTGAATAAAGGCTTCATCCTCCCAATGAGTGGAAACATTAAGTGATTTTATCCATATTTTCAAAATTTGCAAGTCTTCTCCCCTCACTCGCTTTTCACAACTTTTTTTTTTTTAAACAACAGAGAGCAATTACTCCTTTATCAGAGATGGAAGCTATGCAAGGGGAACAGTCTTCATAACTGTACTTCAAAACCAAAACTCAACCGATGTCTTTTCTACTTCAGAACTGGGAGTGCTGTGCTTTCCACGGGAGCCAGGAACTTAAAAACACAAGAGTTTGCATAGGACAGAGACACCTAACTCCATGCCACTACTAAAGGGGACGCAATTAGGAGACTCTTGTTCTGCAAGGCTATCGTACTACCTTTGAAACCACGCTCATAAATTCTAATGCAGGGCTGGATTGCATTATATACATACAAAGTATTGTCAGAGCCAGTAAAAGAAGTATCTAAAAGCAGTGATATAAGCTGTCCATTTTGAATGGCAGAGCACTGGCTCGAATGACACCTCCCAACCAGTTACTCTACGCTTTGTTAGCTTGTTGCTATCCCAGCGCAAGACCTCAAGACTTCTGAAGTTAATGGACTGATTCTCACTAACTTCAAAAACAAACTAGGCTTTTACTTACTGTAGCTTTTGTCTCTGGAGTCCACACACACTCAGTTGCTGATTAAGCACTACATCAAGAAAAACAAGCTTGAAACCTATGTTGTTTCAAAGCTAAAATTAAATAGATCATTCCTACCTTTTTTTTTTTTTGGTCCAAGAAAGAAATGACTAATGATCATTTAACGTACAATTCAGACAGAAAGTCATTTCATATCAGGACAGACTTAACTCAGAATGAAAAATATTTTAGGTATGAAGTACAGTATGCCAGAATGACACACACATGAGGAAAAATGGTCTTTTAGCTGGGCCAAAATTCTGTCAATTTTAAAAGAATGTAGTCGGCTTCGAATCTTCAATAATTGCTCCCTATTCCCTGCTCAACTGTAACATTATTTAACAACTCGAATCCATAATTAAGTTCATCATCCCAGTGGAATTTTGAAAAGAGGCTTAATTTTCTGCAAGAGAAATGGAGACATTGCAGCCTGCCTAGCAGGGTAGCAAATCAGTGACTCGGCAATGGGCAGTTGAAAACAGATTGGTTTTAATCTTTTAATCTCTAATATATGCATATGTTGAAGGGTAGTCTTTGTGACCCTGGTAAGATTTATATTGCACAACATGTATGTTCATTTTTTTGCATGCAGCACTTTATGAGGAAAAAAATAAACTGTAGCTGTTTATAAACACATAAGAGTACAGTATAGAAAACTTAGAGCCAATTTTTGGAAATCTGTATTCAGATATGGATAAACTTTTGTTTATGTAATGTATATGAAATACTGGACTATTATCAGAGGGCAAATTCTAGTATTTGCTTTTTTTATGCAAGCCACGATACCAGAAGTTTTTGCTTTGTTTACGAATTAGAAACAGTGGGTACAAAACCCCCCACTGATCCTTATGAACAATCCATATTCCTAATGGCTATTAATGGCTTTTGTTGCAGACTCGTGAGCATATGCACTGGAAAGTACATATAATTTGAGCACCTGATGTATTTTGGTAGCACTAGGAAAAAAGTTCAGTTTTTAATTAGTGGAAAAAAAACATTCCAAACTGCGACAAACTCACCAAATCTGAAATCTAGTATCCTAGGAGATTTTCAGACCTGTCTAGGTTTGGGTCTACGGATTTGGATCTCTGCACAAAGTTTTGGTTCTTGATTAATCACAAATGAGAAGAGTCTGCTTTCCAGTTATGAAGAGCATAGCCAGATTCTCCCAAGAATTAAGCATGAACAGCCACTAGTCTTGGAAAGGCAAATCATTGCACGCAGACTTTTATTTCTGCTTTCCATGATTTACAGAAGTATAACCCCAGGCTTCCAGTTCTCACTCCCATTAGTTAATTTAAGTAAACTATGTTAATAAAGTGAAACACCTATGTGCTCCCCAGTGTCCCAGGCATCATTTTTTTTTGTTTACTCTTCTTCATATCCCTCCTTAACAATTCTTTTGCAACCAGGAGAGAGGGATAGCCATACATTTCATTGCAATTCTTTCAGTTTTATTCTACTGGCATTTAGACTTTTGATTCCCTCAGAAACACACAACATGCATAAGCTGGTTTCCAACAGTAATGCCCATTGTACTATACTTGTGTTATGAAGTTTAGAATTTGTGCATTTTGTTAAAGAGACGTCTGTAAAAAAGAAACTAAAATTACATAAAGACTACTTCAAATTTTGACACATGAAACTATACTCAAGGTCTACCTCTGAAAGTCCCTCATTATTGCATGCACATCCATCACTTTAACACAGTATCTAGGCCACAAAACCTATATATAGGTTATATCAGGTACTCAAGATATGAACATTGCCTCTTTGAGCTCTAACAGAAATGACTGAGAGAAAATAATGTAACTTTATAACTTGTCACATATAGAGAGTCAATATTTATGGCTTCAAAAAGGCTCTTACCTTGAGAAATAAGGCTCCCTTGGAAGCCAAGGAGTCCGTTCCTCTTCCATTGGGGTAACAGTGATAGGCAGCATCCATAACAGGATAGCGGCTGGCAAAAAGTAGACCACTGTTCACAAACTTAAAGCTACAGCAGCCGTGGCAACTGTAGACCCCAACATCATAGACAATGTATTCAAAATAGTGATGAAGCTGCTCTTTCAATTTCTCCGCAGCTCTTTTGTCAAACACTTCCTGCAAACACAGAAAGTCCAAGTTGGCAGGGAAGAAAGCAGAGATCTCATGATCAAAGGTCTCATCTGTATGTTTCTTTTTCCGCACTGAAGTCTTCTTCATGATTGAGGCTTTGTAGAGGAGCTTGTTGTTGACAGTGCTTTGGTCCACTGTACCATCTCCAACACGAACTTTAACTAAAGATTCTCGTGAGGCAGAGTAGCTGTCTAAACTCCCAGAATCTCCTTCCTTCTGTTTGTGGTTCGGTGTTTTTGAGATCTCTGCGTCACCTTCCAGTGAGGGCTCTGCTGGGCCACTGGCATGAGCCTGGCCATTGACGGTATCTGTTTCTGTGTCTGACATGTGGCCATTATCCTCTCCATTTATGCGGACAATGCAAGTGTTTTCTTCTCCCTCGTTTGGCTCTCCAGGTCCACCTTTATCTTCTCTACTGTCCTCGCTGTTGTTTGAGCCAGAATTGTCTCCTTTGTACTCCATTGATGTTGTCCTTTTCATGCCAGCATTAACAGTACGATTAGTGCTATCTCCACCCTGGGGGGAGACCAAGCTGCTAAAACTTGCTGCACTGATGGACGTGTTGGTAGGAGAATCTATATATATTTTGATCTGTGGTCTGCTTGCCCCATTTCGGATCCTCCGGCCAATCTCTTTAGCCCTAGCCTGTGTATTGAAAACATTATTAAATCTTGCCAGAGAATCTGGCAGCAGGCAAACATTGGCACTGCCAAAGCAGAAGCTTTTCCCATTCCCTGCAGCCTTCCATTCAGTGAGCAGAGTGGCTCCATTGGCATGGTTCTTGTCTTGTAGTCTGGAGTAGATGTATGGCCTTCTGGCGGACTGGAGCGGGGACCATAACAAGAAGCCAATCAGAGCAAAAGGAAGAGAGGCTACCAACAGTGCCAAGTAGATGGGAGTGGTAATAATGATGCAGAGTGCATGAAAATAGCATGGATCATCTGCTCTTTGACGTTTTTCATAGGTGGTTGGAACAAAAGAGGCCACAAGCCTATCTGCTAACCAGTAACATGGGAAAATCAGGCCCCAGGAAAAAGAATGCAGAACTGACAGAAAGCTGTTGGGAAATGGGGAAGTGTATAAAACCATTGCAACTTAATTATGACAACACTTCAGGGCCTACTACATGATGTCACTGTGTCAAGCATCCATAAGAACACTGGGAGAGGGCTGGGGAAAAAAGGTCCAGTCAGGAGTTTGGTTTTTTCCAGTGAGAGTCAGTAACAAAACTTTAAGAGCACCATTTCACTGTGTTGGAGTAAAAATGAAACAAGGCCACTGTTTTCGTCTGGCTTTTTGGCATCTATATTTGTCAAAGGATGTCATTGTTCACTGGAGGCTGCCATAACGAAACACTCCAGAGGCCAAAAAGGAAATCTGTAAAAACAAGAGACAAAACATATGTAAAAGAGTTACTACGAGTTTAAAGCAGATTTTCTCACACCAATTTTGCCTTACAGTCTAAATTATTTCCCTTTTTTTGTTTCATTTAGCATTTTTGATAGTCTGTTAAAGACTATGGATCTAGAGCAACTCCAACAACAAGGGACTGGTATTTCTGCAAATGAAATCGGTACATCGACCATTTAATGCACGTGACTAATGTTATCATGACACACATTTCTATTATGGATTTTAGGCCTTACATTGAGAAATCTAGTTTGGAGTTTCTTTTATTTTATAATCCATTCACACTAATATTTATATTTATGTATATTAGTTGTTTTCAAAACCTTGCAAATGGTGTTTAGCAGTTATCTCTAGGCTGCTCTAAAAGACTATACATCTAGTATTTTATCACTGAAGTTAAATTTGCTTGAATTACCAAAGTCCTTAAAAAAAAAAAAAAAAAAAAAGGTGATGTGATGGAGGTACAACGGCAAAGGCACCTTGTACTTAAGAGCAAAACCCTTTTGTTTCATATAAAATATTATTTGCTTTGCTGCGCTTTAAGACAAAATGGCTTGATTTAAATCAATTAAAATATTCTTCATATGGTTGAATATGGTTTCAAATTTAATTTTCCGTTTATTAAAAATAGTAAGTCAAACTACTTTACTATTTATTTCAAGCCGTAGTTCAAATTCATTCAGCTGCAGTCCACAAAAACTTCCTATTAAAGGTTTCTTACATGTAGTGAATACTTAAGCAAAATATAAATTAATCATAATTAACATTATTGTTTTTAAATCCCAATCTCAGCTTTGAAGGAAACAATACTAATTGAATATATCAAATAAGAAAAACAGTTTCACGTCTTTCCTCTGAAGACAGATGATGTCTTTCAAAGTTGTCTTACGAGTTGGGAAATTCTGACCTGAGGTATTTAGCAAATGTCATGATTAACCAAAGACATCAAATTGTTAGGGGCCTGTTCTTATAAAAAAAGCTTGGCAGTATACATACAGCTTACTACTTTTTTTTTTTTTAAAGTAATTTAAGTCATCTTAACAACTTACAGTAAGTTGAGGTTTTAACACAGGTTTTGATAATACGAAATGTAAATTATTTTAAAACAACAAGTACTCTTATTAATCAAACTTTATCAATCTTGAGAATGGTATCACCAATGAATGCAATGTCACGCTCCATAAACTGGAACTGTGACGTTACCCAATAAAAGGAGCAAAGCTAGATGACTGATGAAGGCAGAATTCCCATTTATAATGTTTCAAGGTTCAAACCTAGAATGTAAATAATATTAAGCAGCACTAGACAAAAACCATTCACCAAATAAGCAAAAGAGAGGATGTAAACTGGACCATGCTTCAAAACCCATCTTTATTTTTGACATCTTGGAGAGATGAAAATTATGTAAGAATATTTATTGGCCTAAGTTCAATTAAACTTTGGGGCTCCCAGAGAGCCAAAATTAAGGAAATAATAGTTTGATGTGTATTTTAAACATTCTGCAGGGCACCCAGAGACAGAAAGGCATTTCTATTTCTATTTAATAGCAAATAAAACAATGATACAGGATATAGAAGAGAGAAATACAGTTTTACAAAGCAATGCCACCTTAGAATCAGAATAAAAATGCAATGCTTCAATTTTCCCTCACCTTTTAGATTTCTGTTTCTTAAAATCAAGCGCCTGCAACTGATTTATGTTCCTACTGTCTGCATATTTTTAATTGTGATACACATGCAATACCAGACTGCCGACAGAGAGTATACTGTGCAGGTCAGAAGCGATAAGGAAGGCATTAAAATACATAGCTTAACTAGCTCTCTTTTTACTACACATTTTTTTGTTTATTAATGATAAGAAAATCCTTCCCTCAATCTAGATTCCTGATCAGCAGGACTAAGATTAGTCATAGCACGTCAGACGTGCAGCCATAAGTTTTTGGTAAGCACCATGGCAAAGAAGAATTTTAATAAAGGAACAGATGAAGATGAGACAGTTTTGCAGATGTTTCTTCCCAGAAGTGAAAGGCAACCCTGGGGCGAGCAAGTAAGCGTTAGTCTGAAAAATCTAGTAAGATGGTGACAGGGGCTCATAACAAAAACTGACAGGAGATAGGAATCAAATCCTAAAATAGAATGAGAGAGATCAGGTTGGGTGGGGACAAGATTATAAAGACCTTCAAAAGTGAAACCAAGTAGTTGGTACCCAAATACTAGGGGGAAGGAAGAGTCAGTAATCGCACGCGTTAAAAAGGATGGCAGTACCACGACAGAAAACTGCTTTTAACTACTGCGTCCTGGGTGTGCAAGGAAAGCTGTATCTTAGAGATCTTATGTAGAATCTTCAAGAGAGAAAATGATGCTTACTACGCATGTGCTGATATCACGAAAAGATCGCCAAAACCTGACTAAAAATTAAAAGGAGGGGGAGGATAGAAGAAAAAGGAGCTGTTTTACTGCAGCAACACACACCTAGCCTTCCAAGTGTAAGAATAACACCCCTGCAATTGCTCACAGCCAACTGCACGTTTTGCCAACACCAGGCAGCTAATTAATGTTTAGTGGGATATATGGTCCTGTGTATTTTTGCCCTGATGATACTATTTAGATGGAAATTGGAAAGGTTGGATCAAGGGAGGTTTTTTTTTTCTTTTTAATTATTAGCTTAGCATAACTTTCACAATCTTATGCAACATGTTTGAGTTTAAATAAATGAGTGACTAGTCAAGTGCCAAATAACAAATGCTTGGCATTTACTCATTGCCAAAGGCATTTTGGGATGTTGATAATAGGGGGAAGCCTAGCAGATTTGTTTTCCTGAACGATTTTTAGGACTCTTTAGTAAGAATGCTCAAAAGAGACTCTGGCATCTACATATCAGATAGAAAAAAAATAACTTAAAACCTGTCCAATTATGTAATTACCATTAGACAAGAAAAAACTGTAAAGAAGTGATTCTGTTCTATTGGATGCTTATAAAAGCCCTGACTATTTACATAATCACTCAGCAGACCAGAAAGGTTCTTGTTTACAACAGCGCCAAGGGTAAACAGAACACTGTTGTTTGGGGTATGTGAAGTGAGGACGGGCTGCAAACCTTATATTCCAACTTTCAGGCTAATGACCTTTCTAGTGAAAGCTGCAGTTGTGCTGCAGATTATAAGGTCAATTTGACTTTTACTATTTTAAAATAACACACCAGAAAAAATGCAGAACCACAATGGATCCATAATAATTTGTCTCATTAGGTCTTCTATAGATAAGTATTTTCTTAAATATATGATAACTGGGTGTTACACCTCCTAGGGAAACATGACATCAAGTGACAATTTTGCAAATACAGTAGTCAATGCCTGCTCAATGATGTGATGAATCAATCCAGCATAACTCATGCAGGTTCTGTTATGGACTGCAGCATCAATAAGCTACAAGATAAAGAGCTGTCCAGCAAACCATAAAATGCTCAACTAAAATGGCTTCACAAAAGCAATTATCCAGATTATGGAGACATACTAAATCTAAGGAATTCGTGCTTATGGTAGATACAGCATACTATCATGTGTATTAGTAAAAAAGGAAGAAAAATGAATGCAATCAGAAATCCTCTCATGGGATAAGATTACACATTAAGTGTCATAAAGCAAATTGGTTCAGACTGAGGTCTGTTTCAACAACATTTAGCAAGAATGTAATTCTTTGTAAACACTAAGGAGTGAATGATGGTTCAAGGCCACCTTGGTGACTCCTACCCTTCCTCTGCCTTAAACAAGGATAGTACCTTTGAAAATCAGGGATTTGCTGGACAGTTTTTGACCAGATGCCAGCTGCATTCCTCATTGCTAGCCAGATGAAGTGGGGAGGCAATAGGGATTGGAGTACAAAGACACATTCCATCCATTTTATTCTATGAATTCTAATAGAATTCTCACAGCTACAGAAGTACAAAAACTGGTACCACAGCAAGTTTTACAATACAATAGCTGGAGAAAAGGGAGGAGGGAATCACGAGCTGGATGTCCTTTAAATTTTTGCATACCGCAGACAGAAGACAGTGGCACATCAAGGCCCTAATTAAAAACACTCTTCTTGCAAGTAAAATATTATTCTGATTTATTAATCTTATAGATGAAGGAAATTGCCCAATTTGCCAAAGCTCCGTTACAGACTCACTGGCATGCACACGAACTGGAACTAAGTTTCCTACTCTTTGTCTCTTAGCTACAAAACTATACGCATGCTAGTGCCTCAAAGCCACCCAAAAAAGAGAGAATTAAGAGAGTCATGAGACTCATTTTATCTCAGCAAGATCTTAAAGGGTGAGGGAAGGCACCACGTGAGTGAACTGCAACTTGGAAAACATGATGTCAGTAACATCTCTCCTAATGCAACAGTTTAGATGGAGCCTAAAGCTAAAGTGCCTAATTCCTTGTGATGAAGGGTATTACTTGGTAATCCAATGCTTTATTCATAGGGGTTTGAGAGATTAAGGGAGAATTTAAGATATTGCAATGAAACAGATATTTTTGTATGCTACAAAGACGTAGACTGCAGTCTTGTTTAGTTGTTTTTATTATTTTCTAAGTGTTTGAAGGCTAAAAAAAGACTTTATTTAATTTTTTTTATGGTGCCAGTATAGAACATCTCAACTTTAGTGATAACAAGACATCAGGTGGAAAGGTTTCAAAGATTTTTATGATTATAATTATGCCCAGAAGTATGCTAGAGACATCATAGATCAAAAGAGATGTTCCTAGCTCCAACACAGCTTGCAAACTAAATAAAGGACAATACAAGTCAACAAATAATAGAGAAACAGAAGAAAAACAACAAACATTGCAATAATAAGGTTACGCGTACAGTCTAGAAACGGTCAGAAAAGTTTTAACGTCCTTTTTCTTAGAAAACTAGAATACACTTCCAAATTCAAGCAACTCAAATTTCTTCAAATTTGCTATTAACATGTCAACTGTGTTTTTAAAATACATGTAAATCACTGCAAGAACAGTTATTTTTCAAAAACAGAATAAAACTCATGGAGTGACTAACTGATTTGTAAAGTTACTCTATGGGTAACATCACATAATTCACATAAATTCATTAAAACTAGATTTTTGAACCCTGACAATTGCTTGGTCTTCAGTGACAGTTGTAGAAATACATATCTAGAGTTGAATTCTAGAAAAGCAGTTTATTTAGACTGTGTCGACTTTTTGTTAGCTTGCTTTCATTCATTATTGTCATTGTAATTTGAAGCAGAGAAATACAGCTTACAACAATGCTACCACTACACCATGCAAAACAGCAAAAATTAATGTTTGAACCTGAGAATAGGTGAAATGAAGATCTGAGAGAACTGAGAGATTTCCCACTGAGGCTCTCCTCCTTGCTTATTAGACAAACCACAACTTAATCTCTGCTTTCCTCCATGGTCTCATCTGGTTTTGCTCCCACACACACTTCGTAAGTTCTCCCTTTCTTCGTTCAGTCTCTTTCCCTTGATTATTCTTATATGTGCTTTTAATTAGAGTCTACTTCAGCAACTAACTATCCTTCTGGAAAAAAACCTACTCCAAAAGCCAAAATACCCGTGAACTGTTTTCCATGCTTGATTACATGACTGTAATTACAGAGATGCAGCCATCTCAAGGTGCCAATGGCTCTAATGGAGAAGCTTTCTTGTTCCCTTGTGATCAGTTCGCAGCCTGATGTTTTAACTGAAATCATGTCATCCTGTATAGGACTCGTTCCATGAAGCAGTTCAAGATGTAGGGTAAGAGGATTTAAGCAGCACTTATTGGCTCACCTTAACTTCCATTTAAGTCAATAACAATTTACAGCTTATGAAAATCTTAGTAAAAACTTGGTAAAAACATGGATCCACTATGATATGAGAAGTTGAATTAGGTGTATTACTGATACTGAAGAATAAAGCAGTACCCATTCAAACTAAGGATTTGCCAGAAGGAGAAGGGAAGGAGGAAAGCGTTTTTGCAGACTTGTCACTGCCATGTTGATTTACCAGTTTCTCCCTAAACCTTCTTCCCTTCTTTCTAAAGAAGGTAAATCAAACATTGCCTAGCTACTGTGCAGCTTGTCTCTTTCATGTCCGTAGGCTGCCATCAGGCAAGGAGCCATTATAAACAAGATGTCTAGCTTAATTGAACTAATCTGTAAAAAATAAAATATTAAGAAGTGTGAATTTACAAGTCTCATTGAATACCAGTGATGTCAGCAGTTAAGCACCTCCAAGTGTTCACAGAGCCTGCCCAAGCCTCTGCCATATTTAGTAAGGAGTAGCGTTATGATGATGCAACCTCTATTCAAAATAAAGAGATATCAAGCACTTGGGCTAAATTTTCAAAAGGAGTCTTTGGAATTTCTGTAAAAGCTGTACATTTGAGCAGATACGGTGCTGTATTAACCACAGCCTTGGTAGCTTAAGGGACTTGGAACAGGGCTACGACGTCTGTTGACTACTCAGAGCAAATCAGCCCTCCTGTAACGGAGCCCGCGCTGCTGGAGTTGGATGGGTGGTGACAAAGGTAGCTCTTGTCACCTATATGACAGCCTGCCCACAATGAATGCGAGGTAGTAATCCTGGTCGTTTGACAAGAGATTGGCTGTAGCTGATCTCCTGCTTAGTCACCTTAGCAGAGAAACTAAGCTTCATGCTGGCATAATATCCTGTATATCTGCTCACCCCAAATGGGAGTTTTTCTATCTCAGAGCTGAAAATTTGCTTATGATGAGACTGTAAAACTTGCTCTGTGCTTTACAGTCAAGTGTGGCATGGCAACAAGTTCTCTTTCCCAAAAGCAAATCATCTCAGTTTGGTAGCCCCAGATCATATTCCTAGGCCAAAAACCATACCCACACACCTTCTGCTATCTAAAGTAAATTGGATTAAGTTTTAAACTTAGTATTAAAATATAAATTCAATTATGTTAATGTATGGAAACACACATTAAAAATATGTACACAACTATAACCAATTGAAAACCTTGAAAAACATGACAGTTTTGTCCCTTTTTTCTTTCAAAATGGATGGAAAATTGCAGCTGAATTCATTATTGCAGAAAACAACCAGTTTTTATATTCCTGCATGCAACCTTGATTCCACCCTGACACAACAGGTACTACTTGCTTAAAACTTACTTCTGGAGTCATAAATGCAGAAGGGATATATCGTATCTTTCCAGCCTAGAAGAGATTTATTCTTTACTTTACACATATAAACTGCAATCCCAACAATGAACAGGCAATTGGTGTGTCTCCACCGAGCTACACACCAGCTGTACCAATGGCTCCCAGCAGGCCTGACCCAAACCCAGAAAACCTCACCAATCCAACTCCAAATTCTAAAATATACCTCAAAAATTTTGTGCATTCTGTTATTTGAATGCGAGTGCACCAATACCAGCCTGTAAACACAAGCTGACTAGTCAGATACATGTCGTGTGGGAACTTTTTAATAGGGCATTTAGTTCTACTTCACTGTAGGGTGGAAAGACTCATCTAAAAATCAGGACTCCAGAAACTTTCATCAACTATTTTTATTTCAATGGAAATAGAAGCAGACTGACAGTTTCTGTTGTATTTTAGAGGGACCAATGCCACAAATGCCTCTAAAACTATCATGGTTATGCAAACTAAGTAACACAACAACCAATGCCAGTTATGATCAGCAAGGACATTACTTTAAAACATAAATTTAAGTGCATCATTTGAGTAACTTCTTCAGGAATTCATACCAAAAAATCTTAATCAGCCAAACTGTCTCTTCTTGTACAGGAGACACAATTACATATTTCAAAATTATCAATTCATATTTATGGCCTTAGGAACTGGTAAGAAATAGAATCAACAGCATATCCTCTAATGGCTGAAAATAACAGCAAATACTTCATACAGCTTTAAGTTTTCAGAAAAGCTTTGCTATCAGGCAAGATTTAGACAAAAAAAATTCATCTGACCACTTGGTGATCTCACTCAGTACCTGGAAAGCTAAACACTCTCTATTTTGAGACCTTATTTGGTGTACTTGAGTAGTGAGACAACTGCAGCATACAAATGCATGAATCTGTGACACTAAGCTCTGTTTATACAATAGAAATGGAATGGGCTCTATTTACAAAATCACCTTTTAGTGTGCTTTAGCCTCGTATTTTACAGGAGCTGGAGTAATTCAATAACGACTAAATAAATCTGATCTTTATAGATGGTTTGTTTAACAAATCTTAGTGAGATGGAACAATATTAGCTTTGGGTGCCCAAGACAGAATCGGAGATAACATTTTTCCTACTCATCTTTCACCATCTAAAACCTACAGAGGCCTGACTACAGCCATGCCTCGTCCATAAATTGTCAGGGGGCATAGGCTCCCTGTAAAATGAAAAGCTGTACTTTCTCAAGCAGCACTTTAAGCCTTCAGGCTTCTGGTTACTCCAATATGGCTCATCAGATAGAATTATAAAGTAATCCATTTTCCCCAGAGTGGGTATTTTTATACTGTTGAAGTTGTTCTTAACAGCCGGCAAAGAAAAGTTATCTTAGCCTACAGTAAATCCAACACAAATCCCTGACAATAAGTATCTGTTCTTCCTTAAAAAAAGCTCACCTGCAATTCTCAAAATACTTTATAAAGGAAATTAAAATACAACATAACTGAATTAAAACCCAGCTACCTCTATAAAGAAAATTAAAGTACATTTATTCATGTTCTACATATGGAAAACTGCAAAAAACGAGTATTTGTAACTTTAGGTAAGTTTTCAGGGAAACCCTGAGACTAGACTCCTTAACTCACCATTTCCTGCTCTACTGACAAAGGTGTATTTCCTCAGGATTCACAGAGATCTAATTGCGTAATGTATAATCATAAAAGAATCAGCATTACTCAAAACTCAACACATAAATACTGAATCTTTCCCCCAAAACTTGTTACCATATCAGCTGCTCTGACAAAAATGAAAGAATTCAAACTCAAGATTTTTTTTTAAGATTAAATTGTTCTGAGATATATGTGACAAAAAATACTCAACCTTTCTCAAGCAGTTAAATATAAGTCTATTAAAATTCTGTTAAAAAAACCCAACCCACAGCACTCCACACTTTTGACTTTTTGAATGTGGTAACAAATTCAAGCAAAAATACTTTGTTTACCTATTTGTAAATCCATTTCACCGTAATACACTGGTAGACTAAAGTACACCAATCCTCTCACATTTTTATTTCTTGTTATAGAGTAAGACATAAAAAAAGACAGTTAGCAATATATGATTTTTTTAAAGTATCCCGTCCAATCAGTTTGTACTTTGTCTAAGAGAACACTTGTTGCCCTCTTTACATAAAGCATGGCTGAATTTTGGTCAGATATTACAGAGCTATTAATCTCTCAAATACTCATGAATGAAAGATTTAAAACCAGATTTAAAAATCCGTTTGGTGGTTTTTCTTAAAACCACTCCTAAGAAAGCAGAGAGAAGATTTTGTGCAGGTTTATTCCAGGAAGCCTCATGCCGTATTACAACTACAAAACACACCATAGAACAGCGGTGCAGACCTATTTCAACGCTTCATTGTCTCCAATGGAGTACTATGCCACTCTGTCACACTGCGTGCCTCTGGAAGAACAGTAGGTTACACCTAATAAGACCCATGCCAAGAATCCACTTACTATCTAACTACACGACTCTGCTTCTACACATTTGTAGAGACACCCTGCAGCATTTTTTTAAACGTGTTTGCCACCAAAATAGCATTCTTGAAAAAAATCTTCTAGACTCTTACAAGAATGCAAACCAGAAGGACTGCAATATGTTTCCCACTCATCCTAAAACTTACTTCACGTTTTATTAAGCATTGGGTTATACAGAAAATGCTGATCCTTCCTCTTTCCCTTCTGAGACATCCTGACAAACTGGGAAACACGCTCAGTATGTTCTGGACGCCTTACTGTTACAGCACAGGAAGCAATGTTCAGTCACAAAGCATCCTTTGAAGTCTACTAACACTGCCTGATAAGAACCAGGTTTCTGGCACTCTCCACTAAATTGCCTAAGAGTCTCTCATATTTTCTCCTGGCATAACAGATCCCGGCTCACGTCGGGATGCTTCCAACCTTTCAGGTTCCGTATTTCAGAGATTCCTACTCCACACACATCTCTGTATTTTTGTGCATGAGTTGGGTGGAATTTGGTAGAGCAAAGTGAATGCAAAATTTGAGGGGGGTAGGGAGAGGGGAATCCTATTTCTGAGCCAAAATATTTTATACGACTGTGGAAAAACAAGAATAAAGGGAAATCTCATTTTTGTAGCATGGATAAAGTGATGCTTAATCCATAACACACCCTGAAATATCAAAATTGTGGTGTTGTTACTCAAAGTGGTGCGTGCTTAGACAAGAAACAAGAGAAGCTGTGCTAAATATGGAACATTCTAACACTTCTACCACTAAATCAGAGAATAGCATAAGCCAGTGAAAGAACCTGACAAGAATTTAAAAGGAAAAAAACAAGTGAAAATGAGCAGCTACTTTATTTGGGTATGCATATCTGCATACAAACTTCACCTTGCTGTTCTGTGGACTTTTATTTTCCTTAAAAATACAGTAATTATTTATGCTTTTTCTGTTATTAAATGCAGTTGTAAAGATCAGGACAATGTACAGATATTTCATTTTACACCCCTGACCCCCATTTTTTAATTACTCTTGCAACTACAATGAAATCAGCAAGTTTTATACACCCAGAACAAACAGGAGGGATAGAGTAGTTTATTTACATATTTAAAAGGAATCCCTGCAGTGTTCTTGTGTGATTACCAACAGATGATGCACACTAGATACCTCTCTTAGCCATCAGCAGAAAAAAAAATGTTTAAATATTTAATATGCTTTTAAAAAATTCTACTGAGTCAAACTATTACCATTTTTTTCATTGTGACTGAAAGTAAAATGTTTAATTGAAACAGCTGTTACTTAATAAATAACCAGAAGCTGTGCATACGAATGCATGGTATCTCCAGATTAGATTTTCATGCACGATATTTCACGCACGATATTTTCCATATACTAGAATATAAGACAAGTCTAAATAAGATCTCAATCCAAATAACAGAACTTTAGAGAACCAGAAGCGTTAACTCCAAAACAGATCTGGGCCTATCTCCAGTATAAACTTGATCTCAGTATTACGTTTAGCATGTAAAGCAAGCATCCTAGATCCTCACTGCTGCTTTTACTCAGTCAGGTGAGCTTTACTGTTGAAACGGCTTAGCAAGACGACAAGATACTACAAATAAATACTGCTAATTCCAGGGTAAAAAAACCCGAGTGCATTAAAATTTGGGCAAAACATGGTCAGGAAAACAAAAACGTGTTTTTTTTTTTTTTTTTTAACCAGATCTCTGATGCATACTCACAGTGTAAGGAACTAATTTTACCTTCACAAAGTTTGTTTTTAGTAGCTTCTACACAGCCAGTTCTACCATGGCAAGTTAAATGGGGTTTTGGTTTTAGAAGATCTGTATCCATGTATTTGTCAAGTTTGTTCCGTTCCCTGGACCAACTGTGCAGTTCATTTCAAAGAGCATCCTTAGACATGTAAAACACCTGTATAAATTATTAGGTTATAAAAATGCTAATAAGTACAGCATTCACACAGCAGAATCTTTGTTACTAGCACTGGCTAAAGCTGGAAAGACTTTTGCTACATCTTCCAAACCAATATAGTCTTGTCCTGCCATTGAATAAGCTCACTTTGCACTGTGATTCACTTCAGAATTCAATTTTTAAGAGTCATTTTGTAGACCAGAAATACATTCCTAAAAAATTCAATTGTCTCTACTAGAAAAGCAGGCCTTTGTGTCTTGAACGCTATGATCTTGGAAGAAGCTCTTCAGCACTGAAATGAAATTCATATTCCAGTGTAAGTTTGCATTATCTCCTGCATGGATTAGGACAGGACAGTTGTCAAAGAAAAAGGTGTAAGTCGTGGAATGCTACATTGCTGGCACTTTTCATCTCCTTGGCTTTGGGTTATCTCATCCTCACTACAAACCTGAAGTTGTCACATAACAGTATCTGAGAGTCTGTGTTATGAGTGGTACAGTTCAGTGATGAAACAGCAACTGTCTTTTTTTTTAAAGGCAAAGTGATCTTTATTAGCTATTAGTTGCATTTCTACCTCTGCTAACTGCCTCTTGCCTATGCTCACTTTGCAGGGCATACATTTACTCGAGTATTGCAGGTAGAGATGCCATTTATTTGTTGGCCATGGCTTGTACTCCTATATCGCCTTTAATAGGACTACTCCCAGAAGTAAATTTGCCTTAGTGAAGCAAATGCGTACTGGGAAAGTATCAGAGCACTGTTAGACAGAATAACATTATTTATATAATTCTGATTATTATGCATCCCAAATTTTTTAAGATTTGAGGTGATGTAGAGGGAACATACTGTTAGCATCTGACATAATTCATCCTGATCACTTAAATAGTTTCTTAAAACAGCATCCCCTGGATGCCTGCTTTTGAAGTGTTTAACGAGGTATACATAAAGAGGGTAATAATTATAATGGGGGTGTAATGAGCTTCACTATCAACGGGAGTCAAAGTACAGCAGATTTTTATCTAAGATAATTATTTCTATGTGCCATAAAGGCACCAGCAAAACTGAGGAAATAAAGCCTTTGGACTACCTCTAGTGAAGGGAATTCACAAAAGAGAACTTCAATTTTTTATTCTGAATTTGTCATATGAATCTGACAGGTGTTAAGCTGATAAATCAAGAGACTAGAAGCCTCACGTATTGACATAGAGCTATGCAGTACAGCACACGAAGCAGAATTTTAAATTCCAGTGCGACTTGCCTACAGGTAACAAGAAACAACTTGTGTCTATGGAATTAAATGACAAACTTTTCACACCAAAAGGACAACTCATTGTAATATGATCGAGAGAAATAACTGCCTTAGCTACAAGTAGCAGACTGCTATCACGACGACACCCATGGACCAGCATAATCCACAAGCTACCCAATTACCCAAAAGTGAATGACCTTTTCCTAGGGAAGAGAAGTCATTTATTTACAAGCCACATTCATGCACTCTTAAGCCCTACAGCCAAAACAACCATGAAGTGCCTAAGTACGGCTGATGCATTTTGTAGTAAGTAATGCCAAGCTAGTCAGGGCCTGGGCTGAGATCACTGAACTCGCACAGGACACTGAGAGCAGGTACCACCAGCTGGTTACACTATTCATTCTGGTTAACAGGATTATTGATCTGCTTTGATGGGAAATACTACGGGGCAAAAGCCATAAGGCCAGTACGTGCAAGAATAAGCCATTTCATCCTTCCAAAGACAAAAAGCTCTTGTACTAAAATAAAAAAGATTGTGTTCTGGTTTTTTGTTCTATGTTCCATTTTTCTTAATAATTTTTACTTCGTATCTCAGACTGTCTTATGCATTTAAAGAAGTAATTTTGTAGCTGAGATCAAAATTACTCTCTGAAGTTATTATCCTGAAATGGAGAATTATGACTGGCTCCGCTAAGACAAAGAAGCCCAACTGGTAAGCAGTGAAGACAGTAAGACTTTGCTGCTCACTCAGTTGATAACACAACTTGATTTTCAGCATTATGAGAAATCAAGTAAACAACTCACATAGGTCAGTTTGAGAGCTCCAGCCTAATCTCGTAAAGCTATTGTTGGTAAACCACAAACCTGTCAAGGTTCCTTCTTGCGCTGCTTGGCACATTAATTACATCACCATTATACTATGTTTTTAAATACACAGTTGATAGATATATCAATGAAATTACAAGGAACTGATAGAAGAAAGGAAGGTATGAATACAAGCTAAGTAAATTCAAAGTAAATTCATTTAAGTTCCAAAAACACTTCTCCAGTATGAAAGACACTCTTTGAAGTCAACTGTTATTTAAATGCAGGTTTACTGATTATTCTTTTTCTACATCCCAGGATTTTCTGTGCTGCAACATTATCTGAAAACAAACAAAGCAGAACAACAACAAATAAAAGCCCTAATTCTATGTTTGTGAACATTTCTCAGACGCCAAATAGCTGCCTTGTTTCACCACATTCATCCCTCTTTTCATTTGCAAGAACTCTGATAAACAAGTTTTGAGGAAACAACTGCTTTTGTAATCAACATTGATGTCTACAGGCAAATGTGTATTAGCTGTTCCCTGTCTTAGGCTTCTAGTAAGCGATTTACATTCACCAGCTACATTACAGCTACTTGCTACAGTTACATAACACATATTTATACATTACATTTATGTAACAAGTATGCACTGGAAACTGAAGTAATGGTTTTAAGTTAGGACCCACTTTTGAAAGTTCTTCACTGGGTCCATCTACCATGGCTCATCCCCACAAATCTACACAAGTGATTTGCAACAAGTAATTCAGCCAGGGCTAAACTTTTTCCAGACTGTAGCTGTGGCTTTTCAAGCATGCCATTCTAAACACTAACTCCAGACAGCTACAATCAGTGTCAGTCTCTGAAGAAACTCACATCATCTACTTATGGCAACAGCCATGTGAAAAAAGTACTCTGAAGCAAAACCTGACTTGGTAGAGGAAAAAAGATCAGGAACGTCAGACTTCGCATTACTCTACAGACACTGAT
This sequence comes from Phoenicopterus ruber ruber, assembly GCA_009819775.1. Lineage (NCBI taxonomy): Eukaryota > Metazoa > Chordata > Aves > Phoenicopteriformes > Phoenicopteridae > Phoenicopterus > Phoenicopterus ruber. The sequence goes on from CM020227.1 coordinate 3,550,955, forward strand.
TATCTTATAGGACAGAGTTCAGCCAAAACCACTTCTCTACCATGTTGCAATCAGTAGAATATTTGGAAAGTTGAAATAACAGGTTTATGGGCTTTCAGGGGGAAAGCTTCTATAAATAGATTTTTAAAAATAATTTTTCTTCTGACCTCCTACCCACACATGTACCTCCTGAGCAACCTCCCATCGGGGCTCAGAAGACCACCTTCTTTTCTAACCTTGGGATATGCTTCAAACAACATGCTTGAAAACACAGATTAATATTCATCAGTACCAGTGCTATATTTTAAAATAAATGTCAGAGTAAAGGACTTGAATAACACTGAATGCAAACTGCTCACTTTTCCTTTTATCACACACAAAAGGTGATGCCACCTGCAAATTAAGTTAATACCACAGCAGCTGAATGCCAGCTCCTGTCACCAGGACACAAGGGACTTGGATAGGGGTGTCAGATGCCACAAACTCCTCCAAGGGAGATCTCCTATTACTGACCTTTTCTTTCTTAATTTGATTGCATTTCAAAAAAAAGGCATGTTAAAAACAACATTAGAAATGCTAACAGAGTAACACGCAGAGAAGTCAGACAGAATTGAATTAAGACAGCTTGTACATATCACCTGCAAACCTAAACACAAGGAAGCACTGAGGTGAGTGACTCAATCCTTACTCCACCGGGTTTCTGAAGTCTAAATGGATAGGGATGACTCATATGAATCTGAAATAAGAATTCACCTATAAAAAACTAGGTTTTAAGATGCAGTACCACAAACAGAAATAAAAAAGTTGCCTTCAACAAAGTGTATGGAAGGCTTTATAAATGAATTTAATGATTATATTCCACTGCGTAGAACGACCCTTTCTTAAATCCCACCGCTGCAGCAATCATCCACATGGACCCTTGCTGACACTAACAGATCGCAGTGTTAGATTTTAAACTATACTGATCTAAAGACTGGACATCATGTTTACCATTCTGGATGTACTCCTGACTGGGAATGGGACATCTGAAAACAAACGACTTCTGCATGCATACATTTGGCTCAGAGAACCACTTGTGATTAACACAAACATACAAACCTCTGGCTCTATTTGGAGGGCAGAGTGATGGCACATTTTAAATTGTGAAAGCTTAGAATGCCACTGATCACGTTGTGCAGCTTGCTGTGTAAGCATAAGATTTCAGTGTCCAAATGCTTTAAATAATTACCAGAAAAACCGTATTTTTTCAAAAGAGAATAATCTCTAGGATTATATCTCTGGGATAATCACAATAATCAACAAACCATGCACACTTTGGTTACCAACTGGTTGTTTGGTACTTCAGTGGACTAACTTTTTTTTTAACTCCGTCATCTCTCCAAGTTGCAATGTAAAGAGAAGAGAACTTCGGTTAGTTCTGCTCTAACTACATCTTTGCTTGCTTTTACAAAATACACAATGCTTCATGTTAAAATACCATCAGCAGAAGAATCAAAACAGAATACTATCACCATTAAGTAATTTGTATGATATGTAAAGATCATATTCCCTTACAAGCTAAACTCACAAACTACAGGCTGCAGCATGTTTCCCAGAGAGGCACTGAACAGTCAAACCCTCACTGTCATCAGCATACACACCGATTCTTAAAAACCAAATACATTTGTATTCTGAATACCCTCAGTCTGAACTCTCCAGTTACCTACAAAAGAGCTGGTCTCTGTCTGAAGCGACACACTTGAGACTTCCCAGGAAGCACAACACACGGTAGCAGTCATCAGCTGTAACTCTAGCAACCACAGGGAAAACAGTTGAGGAGGATTATTTGATATTGTGCCTCATATGAGGAAGCTGCAAGCTGATGAGGTTTAACTACTGTAATTTCAGTTTCACATGGTGAGGCTAGGACAGACTTTATGCCTTAATTCAATGAAAAAAAAATCTCTTATTTATAAACGGATAATCTAGGCAATGTTCCCATCAAATACTTAAAGTAATCATCATGCAAGATGTGTGACACCTTTCTGTTTTGCTTTGATACAAACCTGTTAGCCCTAGTTTTTAGTGATTTACTAGCTATTGAATGTATTTGCCCCATTTCTTTTTCCCTATGGTCTGTGACCACATCTTTCTTTCCCTTAAAACATCCTTTGAATCACTTCTATTTCTTCTTATTTGAGGGAGTGTAACTGTATTATTATTATTAATTTTATTATTACTTCATGGAAATTCCCAAAATAGGAACAGGTTAGGTATACCTACACAAAAACAATCATCACCAACAGAAGACTTTGCCATTCACACAACAGGAAATCCAAATCTTACAATGTGCTTTGTTTTTTCTTCTGCCTAACATTTTCTGTTTCACAGTTTTCTTTTAATACATGCAGACATGCAAGTACTGCTAATACATCTTGTTTCTACTCATTTGTAGTTATACAGCATACAACTGCTTTCAAGGTAGCACTTTTACCTACTTTGAGATTTAAAACCCTACCTTTAAGACATGCTAAATTAAAGAGAAATATTACAGGAATAACCCAGAGATGTGTCTCATGTCACTAGCCTTTATCCCAAAGACACAGTGGTAATGATGGAATTAAAAACTAACTGAACTGTTAGGCCAGGACTAAAGGGTGACCTCCACAACAGCCTAACACTGTAATTCTAAATAACTTTTATTACTTTTTTTTTTTATTGCATTGGGACGACCAGAGTAATGACCAGGTTATGGCAGCCAATATAGGACAAAGCACTGATTCACAAACTTCTAGACATGCTTCACCATTTCTGACATCTCTGAATCATCCATGGTCCCAATTCAAATGCTGCTGTGCCTTTGTCTCCTTGCCACTGCACAACATAAGCAGCTGAGACGGGGTTATCCAGAAACTGCTGAGCAGCAGAAGCTGGGGCAGAGACACAAAGAAAAGCACATTCCTGCTCCTGTCACCTGCCCCTAGGGGAGCTCTTGGAGCTCATTCACTGCCCAATTTCCTGGTCCAACCTGGCTTACCTGCTTGAGTTCTGTGCTGTGTTAGACCTTGAATTTAGGCACAGCTTGTTAGGGAGGCACCTCGCTGATCAGGAGCTAGTGAACCTGCAGCCACTCAGCAGATCAGAAGACAAGCTGCCCTCTGAAAATAGCCAAGAATTTTATTCTTTGAGGCAACAGTCAGCTGTCTAATGCTAGTCAAACAACCTTCCCCACTGAGATCACTTAATTTCTTGCCCTGTGTCTCACCCCTTCGCACCATAAGCTTTTAGGAGAGCAGTAACTGTCTATCTTGGTGTCTTTCATGGACAAATTATTAGTCATTGATAAGATTTCCCATCATATATATAAAAAGATATATTACATACTCATCACATTAAAAACTGACAAGTTTTCATCAATGTAATTAATGTTTGTTGTATTGTCACTCGAATAAGTACATACAGTTGTGGTTCGAGAACAACACTCGGCTCTAAAAGAGCACTCTTCATCCGTAGATCAATGCAAATGCAGCTGGTAATTCAGCTTTTGTGAACAGGTCATCAGCATGACTAGCATATTAACATCTCAGCCAAGGAGCAACACTTAGAGGCATTCTTTAAAGGTTAATGAAATGGCTCAATATGTACTTCAGCAGTGATTATTTCCAAGAAACTGGTTAAAGGCAAATGGGCCTCACTTGAATTTTAATTCAAATTATAATTTTAATCTGAACAGTTAATATAGGTGTTGCCTGACTGTTATGAATATATGCTTGCTTCTGTTCCTGTTGTAACCTGCTTAGATTTGTTCAAATTAATTGCTTATGGTGTTACTGATTAAATTCCCTGGGAAAGGGCACAATACTCATATATAATGACTAATTCACTCTCAGCTTATTGATTCTAAGTTCAGAATCATTACGTCAGTACAAATGCAGAATACATGAAAGATAGATGCTATACTTGGTTCACAGAGAAAGCTCATACCAAGAGTAGCTCATAGCAGCCATAGCTATTTAACATTAAAGTTGTACGCTGTTATCTACTTAATTTTAAATCAACTTGGCCACCCATCAAAATAATTTTCTGACAAAACAAATAAATACATATACTCCAAACATCCATTTAGAAGCATCCAGCATATTAATATATTATTCATTGTAAAGACCCACATCGGAGTCCTCTTTGATCTGTTTGTGATGACAATTTGTTAAAGCATCAGTTCCAAAGACTTAAATACTAAGGGAAAGAACAGGTTCATCCAGGCAGCCTACCTGCTGCTCCACAAAAGCTGCAATTAGCTTTCATATTTCTTTAGCTAGGCTTTATGTCTCTTGTAGGGTAATCTTCACCTCTGCAGTCTGAAATCTTTGAGGGCTTCTTAGAAATGCATCCCCAGAAAGATCAGGCCCTTGAGGTGGAATTGCATCATTCCTTGAGTCATAATGCCCCAGGTCACCAAACCCTCATTCACCAGGTTCTCAGCAAAGGCAACCAGCCAGCATTTCAGCTACAAGAAGAGCCGAGATCAGCGTGTAACTGCAGAGACTCAGAACGACTCTTTTGAAATTAATACTGTCTAATTGTACCTGGGAATATAGCAAACAGAAGAAAGATTTAAAAGAAAGGAATTCTTTCAAATTCTTCCTATATCTTACTGAGGGGAAACATAAACATCAGGGCCAACTTATCCTAGTATCATTATCTTCTAATGAGAAGGGTTCTGTCTGCTGGAAGGTGCCTCTCAGTAATTTCTGGGGATTTTATTTTTAACCAAAGAAGGTTTCTTCAATCTAAGTCTGCTGAAACTCCTCAACTCATATCTGGTATCACACCCTGAGATACTGGAGATAAAATTCAAAGCACTTAGCACTCAGCACAGTCTACTAAATGTTGTCAAAGGGGTTATTTAAAGCTACTCCTTGTCTCCTGCAGACATTTGAATGCAAATAGCAAAGCACATGTAACAATAAGAAACAACAATAAAGATGCAGGCAATATTATATTCATAAAAGTAATGCAAAAAGCTCCCAACAAAGAAATAATATTATTTTTTTAACCAGCATGATTGCTGTCTATCTTTCACAAGAACAATGCTGTTACAATATCACTCAGAAACTCTGTACTAAACGCTATTTAGCATTTTTTAAAGTGTGCATTGTTTGTCAGATTTGTTGTTTTATGTGCTTGCACTGGAAATGCTAAGCAGAATTTTTTTCTCCAACAGTACAGTTTTAAAAACAGATGTAGATAGTAACAGGCAAAAAACCCCTACCAGTATTGAGGTTACGTAGTGTATGAGAGATGAAACGGTATCTGCTTCTATTTCTGTGGTGGTATATTTCTCTGCAAGCGTTAGGAAAGAACTGGCCTCGACAGAAATGTTCTGCATAAAGAAAGAAAAGACAGAGCTCCACAATCAATGGAGAAATACACAGGGATTTGGGGGGTCATTTTTGTTATTTATTCTGCTTTATTTTTTAATTGCCACCTGTTTTAACATTCTGGAATTTATTATCAAGTGGTCTGTACTTCCTGTATTGTGGGCTGACTTTATGGAAGCATGAGGTAACCTAAATAATTTTAATTAAAATTTGTTTGCATCTACAAAAGTTATTTAATAACTTTCTATCCTATTGCTCTAGCTGTATGTTACTGTAATTTAAAAAGGCATTTTAAAAGTCTTTAGATAATTTCAGTTATTATTGTAAATTAAATAAGTATGGGTACTATATAAATTAAACATGACACTTGGAAACAAATCTTACAATCTCTGCTAGGCAGTATTCCCAATCAAATTAATAAAGCTTTACCTGAGCTATATCTAAATAAGAGCTAGAGGAGATGGTCACAGTTACCAGCTACCAACTCTTAATAACAAATAATAATTTTTAGAAGTCATTCTAATGCATATACTTATTTTTCCCAAGATCAATTAACTTCTTCTCTAGGTGTCACTGAAAATCATCTGAAGGTTACACTTAAAATCCTTTCAAGATACACTAAAGTGAGCTGAATAATCTGTACAGACAGCAAGAAATGTAATTACTTAAAATCCGTAAGCATGTGCCATTTAAGAATACAGTTATGATAAACAACCTAACCTGACTTTTAGATTTTCTATTAGTTAAGCACAATCTGCTCCTAACACCTCAGCAGATCAGGCACCATCAGTGAGAACACACAGTTGCAGCCAGCAGCAGACCAACAGCCACATTTTTAGTCTTTCCTTGCATATTTCACTCTTGTAGGCCAGCTTTTATCCTTGCATTTCTGTGAGCAGCTCAAATCTGAGCAAGTGGGAGCTGTACAGATCCAAAGACAGAATTTGTCCTCCAGTCCTAACCGTAGTGTGTGTTCCACAGGAGCAGATCCTGACACTTAGGCAACTTTGACAGTAATGAAGCCAAAAGGCAGGAGCTGGGAGACATGTCAAAAACAACTTAGGAGCACTGGAAAATGTGTCTTCAAGAGGGAACTTACTCTGTACCATGCTAACCACGCTCATGACTTTCCTCACCTAAGACTTCATCTATATGAACTGATGAGTGTGTAGGTGTACACGAACTTTCATTTATGTATTTGCATATATTAACATTGACTAGAAGAACTGTTAAGCTGTTTTATAATTGCTCATATAAGAGCTGTAGGAAAGAACTGGTGGATTTATTGTGGTGCAGATGTGCATGTTTAATACCGCCAGTCCATCCTTCTCCATAGTATTATTTCTTTCATTCAGACAAGGGCAAAGTATTTTTACTTTATGATATAAAATCTGCCTAAAACCAACAGAAAATAATTAAAGTAACCACAGATAATATGAAAAAATAAAAAATACCTAAAAATCAGCAGGAATATCTCTCTCTACTGTGTATAGAGATCCCAAGGGAGAAAGGGATGGGGAAGAGGAAATTCCCTCATGCATAAATCTCTTCTGGAGACACATTCAATATAGTATGCGCCCCTGTGGATTAAGAAACTCCAAATGCATACAGTATACATTCACCTGTTCATTTTCTCCCAAATATGGAAGAGAGATGTCTTTCAAGAGACACTAAGACAGAAACAAGAATCTCTCTCTTTTGAGCTCATTAAGGAACTAAACAGCTGCCTGCCCCCTTTATGGCTCTGAAAGCCTCCCCCTATTAAAATCAACTTCAATGCTACTGTAATGGGTGCTGATCTGCATAATGTTATGGTAACACATGCCGTTTGTTTCTCTGAACAAAAGATGCTGTTTTTCTAAATTAACTTGAAATCAACCCACTAAAAATTGCTTACAACAAATAGCTGCATTACTAGACTATCTTTTCATAACGGTTAGTTTATATTAATCTTGAAGATAAAGATAATTTACACTATGAAATGAAACGTTCCTTGTAGCTCTGAGTTGTGCTTTGGATAGCCATTCTTCAATAGCCTTGATGTCCCTTCCAAACAGGCAAGAGGTTTATACGCAGTCTGTGTGCCAACTAGTGGCTCATTTTTGCTTTCAGAAATGCAGTTGGCAATAAGTAAACTGCCAAAATTCTCAAGTCTTCTGAATCCTGTTCTCAGTTAATTGTACGTGCTTTCTTTTTTCTTGCAATTTGTATGCAATTCATTACACTTCAGCTTTTCTTCTTGGCCGCAATAAAACCTGAAACACTAGTTCACTTTCTTCTTAATTAAAAATATTTTTTTACTTTGTTTTAAGGTTTTGGGAAGTGCTTTATCTTTATTGTCTTTGGCGAGGGAGGGTACATGAAAAAAAATACTCCGTGGGCCTTTCTGCACCAGCTCTTTTTCTCTCTCTGTTGCCTGCAATTGTGAGGGCTTTGTATTTGATAACCCAGATGGTCCCTTCTAGTCTTACATTCCTTAAAAAGGACACCAAGTACTGTAAACTGATGCCACATGGCACACAAAAATCACAAAATTCTTTAAAATGTCATGCAGTTATTGAGCAAGTTTTAGCCCCATTAATGCAATTTCACTAAATGAAAAATATCATTTCTACTGCAGTTTTTGTTAACAAGCTCTAAAATCAGAAAATTGAGCTAGCTCTAACTATTAAACAACAAAGGCATAACCGCAATCTCTCTCCCCCAGATCTGAAGCAGAAGTAATATGATTATTGAAAATATATGCAATCCTGACAATAGAAAAAAGCAACATTTTTTTGGACATGATGATCCTAAAAATAGTCACTGAGATGTACTTTTGCGTGGAGATGAGTATTTGACATACAGGAAGGGCAACCCTCCATCACTGTTATGATGATCTACATCTCGTCCTCAGAGGTTTTATGCCTTTTTGCAGCAACAACTGTCCTTTAATGACATGTAACTATGCCAGCAAGCATAGCAAGGTCCTGATCTCGCAGGAACCCCTTACATGGCATGCAATGTAAGTGACAACACAGCGTAGCCCAAGAGTAGCATTTGTTCCTGTGCATATTTTAATCGTTCATGGAAGTTATGCTGGTAATGGGTAGCTCAAGACTGTCAAGAACTTTGTGATAGGTAATCCTGACTACACAAAACCACCATTCACACATGATGCCAACAAAACATAAATAACTTCAGTAGGGACCCAAACTAACACAGTTTAGAAGCTAGGAATAAGCTAGTAAGGAGACATATGAAGAAAAGCACCAAATCCAGTTTGCAATAAATATGGAGATGTGCACTGGAAAATTTAATACACATTTATGTAACAGTCAACAAGGAACTAAAGCACTGATCTATGTTAGGCATCTCTTTCAGAGTACACTGCTCATAAGTCATCCTTTTCAGGGATCCAGATCAAGTATCCAAATATTCATTATGGCCTCCTTATGACTAAGAATGCATTTGGGAAAGCATGAGTTTGTTTGTAAGCAAGTAGCTATTAGATTAAGCATGTTTGTCCTGAAACTATGAAACCAGTATGAAGTCTTATCAAAGGCTTTCCAATTGAAAAGCCTTTCTAAACCACCTTTGGTTTCACACGAGGGATTTTTTTAAAAGGCACAAAAACCAGTTTGGTGCTCAAATGCCTTTAAAAATGTCTTTGATAGAAAGCCACCAGGGAAGTCATTCAGTGTTACAGCTCTGACTTTTTCCAACACTACAAATCAGCGCTTTGTTCCTCCTCTACAAAAAGAGCAACATAGATTTACGCAGTTTCTTGGAATTAAGAATGAAACATACCCCTCCTCACACACAAAGCATCAAAGGTGGGATTTTCTGGTCTCCTTAGAAGTCAGTAGCTCAAATAAGACTCCATCTTTACCTCGCAGGGCTCGGAGAACTTAACTCTTATGCCAGTTTGTAACAGTGGTAACAACCCTATCCCTCCCTTCCAGATGCAGGTTGACCTACTTCAGCAAGACCAACAAAAATTAAAAATCAATAAATAATAATGAAAAAAAAAAAATCAAAGGGAACATGACAAATTCTTGAGAAGTATCTGCAATAAATGGTAGTGGAAAGAAACCACAGCAATAAGCAAGAAAAACTTTGCATCAGTAAAAGAATTCTTTGCATGCTTACATGGGAAAGGACGTACCAGGCTGTCATACCCTCTGTGAGCAGCTGCTTAAGAGTAATTACACACTGTTTGGATCACTTTTTCCCCCAAGTTTGCTCACTAGAATACTGACTGATGTGAAGTTCAGTGACTGGTCCATGACAGGATTTACAAGAGAATAATAAGGTTGCCTTCCTATAACTCAGTAACATATGGTAAAACAATCAGTAACGCTTTAAAATCTGAAATGCTTCTGCTATGCAAACCCCTGAAAACATTGACAAAAAAGCGCATTTGTACAGCTTCTGCTATACTAAAGGAAGATCTGGATGAAGTATGCATCACATGCATGCCACAAATGTGTACAACAATCCACTGAATAATTTTATATGATGCAGCAAGATTGTTTTCCTGTTATCACCAGAACAAAAGCTCAAGTGCTGAAGAATTATGATTAAAAGCCAAATAATCCAAGAAGCGACAAAAAGACGTGTGCCCAAAACAAGTATTTAGGGACATAAGTCCTTTTTGAGGGTCTTGAATCCACTGGCTATGCCTGAATGAGTGAACAGCACAACAATGAAGAATCAAACTAGCACAGTTTTGTAGAAACATACTGGTTTGATTTTTGCAAATTAGTATTATTGTCCAGTTAGCTCACAATTTTGAAATGAAAGCTGTCATGAAAAAACAAACATTTCTGAAAAAAATCTCTTGTGAAAAATAAGTCTAAGACATTCCCAAGCATTTCACTACCTTCAAGAGATTTTCAGTAGAATCATTAATTTGCAAGAGAATATTCAATTTATGGTAAGTGCTTCTAACTAGTGGTCTAACTTCTAACTTGCAATGAGATGCAAGCCTTAAGGATCTTAACTCAACTATGGATCTTTGTACTAGAGAAGTGTGTATATGTAGACATTAAAGTTTATGTTACTGGATGTTAGTTCTGTCTTTGGGGAAACAAATTTTTATAGAAAAAGGAAATGCAAATTTATATAAACTGGGTTAGTAGAGAGGAATTTATTTTTCAAGGTTTAATATCACCTTTGGACTGAGACCAAATATCATTTGCAATAGATATGGACTTTATCCCAAAATCCATTTTCAATGTCAGCCTTTGAAAACTTATCCCCTTCACTCTTCAAGGTCACTACTGAATTGGAAACATTTTACAGTAGTCACTTTTATGAAAAAAAAAAAATCTGTTCTGTTGTTCCCAGGCATCTCTTGCCAGCAGAGCTATGTTAAGTGAGACCATTTTCAAAATTACTTGCTGAAATCAGTTTCTGGAGGCAGAAGTGGATCCTCACAGGGTGCTAGGAACATAGTTGCTGCTAACATTCTTAACTACCATGGCATACAAATGCAAGCATAACCAACAGGTTTTGAATCTCAGGAGGTCCGGAGGCTTTAAGAAAGAGTCAGGAGAACCACTTGCAACATTTTTATTTAAAAAAAAAAAAAAAAGTAGAGAAAACACTAGGCCAGTCCATCATTCTCTTCACGTGTATAAGTGAAAGTTGTACATGTATGCTTTTACATTTTACATGGAATATATACATATAAAAATATATATATGTTTATATTGATGCAATACATTCATATAATACATTTATGTACAGACACACATATATGCGTATACATATATATGTATGTATCCATATACACATACTTTCCCTATCTTTTCATCTGCAGACTCCCTCAGAACAATTTCAAAGACTGATCCAGGAAGATGCTTTTCCCTTTTTTATTTTCTTTTGACTTAAACCTGCTAACGCAATTCTTTTATATAGCTTGAGTTTATTCTATGGGCTGAATCTACAGTCAGATGAAGCAGATTATTTTTCAAGTAGGACCCTAAAAAAAAAAAAAAAAATCTTGCTCAACTGTTAAGGTAAAGCCTAATGAGGACTGTTCTCTGTAGAGAACCCTGTCTTTCAAAGGAGTATTTCACTCAAAGCAATCAAAGAGTACATATTCCAAATATAAGCACTGTTTTAAAAATGGGTATTCCAGCTGCCTTAAAGATCAGCTTTCATTTAAATGAAAGCGTGAACCATTCCTTAAATTTATGCTTCATTAAAATGAAGTTTACACAGAATAATTATAATTACAGAAAAAGTACACAAGCTTGGGTGAAATCGTGTTTTTAAAACTGTATGAAAAGAAAGAGGTAATGTGTTTGACACTACCTTTTTGTGACACTAATCTGCTTTATAATGGCAGTTCTTGCAGCATATCTGAGTGATGAAGAACCTGAGTACAAGATCATTATCGTACTGCTGCCACATCTTTCCTTAAAAAAAAGAGTTGTCCCCTTCTTTCTGTGTTCCGAGACATACTGTGCTCTCTTCTACCTAATTATAGGAATGCAATGAGTTGCAATACATTTTCATATCTTAGTCTCTTACATGTGCTCTCAAAGGATATTTTAATCTCAGGTGATTTAAAGCTATGTTATTCTATCATCTAAAGCATTGCATGGGGAAGGGAGTATGGAGGGAGACGGACAAAACATTATTTTCTAAGGATGTCCTGGACAAGTAAAGAAACTGGCTGTGACCCAACGGAAAACTTCTATTCTTATACACACTTGAAAGCCATTTCATTGCTTAGCTTTCAGGCACCTGGACTTTAGAGAGGAACCCTCTGAACTAGACACCTAGGTTTGCCAGACAGTTCATACTGAAAGCTACCCTTAGAGTCTAGAATTCAAAATAACTGATAACATGAGCAAGAAACTAGCTGAAATTAGCTCTTTAAAGATATTCTGTTACTTGGTTAAAACTCTGACAACCGTCTCACAAGGTAGCAGAAAACTGTGCCAACCTGTTGGCCTCTACAGGCTTGCTCATCCATTGCAGATAGGCATTGGTACACTTTCAAAGGAACTGAGCAGAGCTCAGTTAAAGACTCATCAAGAGCACTCACCTAGTGAGGGTATTCTCAACCGTACAGTTTCTGGATGAGGTAACTACCTGAAATGGTCCTGGAAGTAGATAATAGAACACAGACTGGAGTCCTGCTCTCTGTCCCCAAGGCACTGTGTTGTTCATTCCTGAAGCCTTAAACACTCTCTGAACAATCACGGGGAGAAAATGACAGAGTGGAAACATCACCCAAAAAGTTCTCATAGCAATGGTCAGGGCTACAATACCAGTAAGCTGTTGATGTACAATACTTACTTTCTTCAAGCAGCCTTGGCTAGTTTCCGCCATTATCTTTTCAAACAATCTCCTCTAAGCATCTCTTGTTTAAATTCTCTAGTATCAGCCCACAACAGTCATTTAACTAATGTTTTTTTCACTTTCCCCACTTCCTCCACTGACTTATCAACATGGTCAGTTAGTTTTTTGTCCTTGATAGGATCAATGACGAATATGCCAGTTAGAAGGTGGGTGCTCTCCCCACTGCCTAGGAAGTATTAGCCCAAACCTCTCCAGTACACAGCACTGCCCCTAGGGAATATTAGTCTAAACACCTCCAAAACACAGCAGAAGACAGTAAAATCACTCAGAGAAATATGCAAGGAGGAAGCAAAATCCCCAATTTTGGAAAGAGTAAAGATTTTGCTAAAGCAGTAGCACTCAAATACACAGGGAGATGGGAGGTCCCTGTTTCCTATCATTAAACAACAGGACAACAGAAACAAAGGTACAACAGCAGGGTTCTCCAAAATACACCCACATCACACCTTTCATCTGTTTATATTTGGGGGGATTCTTATTTAAGGCTGCTAGCAAGCTTCTGCTGTCATTTACCCAACCACGCTCACCCTAATAGGCTAGGATAAAGGTCAGAGGACCAGCAAGCACACAGTTCGCCTTAAAAGGATTACAAAATAATGACTTCAACTGCAAAGGGTCTTCCCTAATGCATATATAAACTAAACATCATTTGAATTATTTGGGTATGTGTTACTGAAGTCAAAGCTTTGCTCTGTCAGACATACAGACAAGCGCCAGCTGCTAAGTTTGGAACCATCACATTGCAACTCTAGATTTGAACTTGGGTCTAACAGTCTTTACTACTAGCCTTTTGCATTCTTAGTTGCAACTTTCAAAAATTCACTATCTTTTCCTATCATATTTGTTCTCCTTTTTAATATTTTTATATTAAGTTCATGCTATAAATAGAATTAGGCAAATGACTATATAGAAATAAAACTGTGCTTTTACAAACATCTTTAAAATACAAACTATTAAATTTTTTTTTTAAAAAAAATTAGGGTGATTCATGTAGTACAAGCCTGTTATCTGTATGCATACTTAGAAAGAAAATGGATGTATTTGTGAAGGGGTGAGGAAGGAGTGTTAGGAAAAAGATCAACTTGAAGTTTTCGCCTAACAGACACTCTGCATATGGTTACCTACTTACCACAGCATCCTTTCTTTTTATAAACTAAGTAACTCTCTGTGCTTTTTCCCTTTACCATTCCCAAGGAATCGACATAGTCCCACATGAAAATATGCCCCAGCTGGGGATGTTATGATCACAGATCTTTACATGAAAGTCCTTCACAGAAGACATTTGTAAATCTCCTCCAGTTATATTCCATAATCTGTGAATCCACAGAAATATGCTGCAAGTGCCTCTCTCCCTTCTGATGTGGGTTCTATCCATCAGTCTTCATATTGTTTTATTTAGCGGTGTGCTGGTTTTGGCTGGGCTAGAGTAAATTTTCTTCACAGTAGCTGGTACGGGGCTGTTTTGGATTTGTGCTGGAAACAGTGTTGATGACACAGGGGTGTTTTTGTTACTGCTGAGCAGGGCTGGCACAGAGTCAAGGGCTTTTCTGCTTCTCACCCCACCCCACCAGCGAGGAGGCTGGGGGGGGGCACAAGAAGCCATCAGGGGACAGAGCTGGGATGGCTGATCCCAAATGACCAAAGGGATATTCCATCCCATATGACGTCATGCTCAGCATATAAAGCTGGGGGAAGAAGAGGGAAGGGGGGACTTTCAGAGTGATGGCGTTTGTCTTCCCAAGTAACCGTTACGTGTGATGAGCCCTGCTTTCCTGGAGATGGCTGCACACCTGCCTGCCGATGGGAAGTAGTGAATTAATTCCTTGCTTTGCTTTGCTTGTGCACATGGCTTTTGCTTTACCTGTTAAACTATCTTTATCTCAACCCACGAGTTTTCTCACTTTTACCCTTCCAATTCTCTCCCCATCCCACCGGGGGGGAGCGGGCAAGCAGCTGTGTGGGGCTTAGTTGCTGGCTGGGGTTAAACAACGACAAGTGATCAAAATTTGTCTGCTATTTTGTGCTATTAGATTTGGAGTGCCTTGATATATAGCCAAGCCAAATATAATACCAAATGATCACTCCGAGACTTGTGTCTTCTGTCACAAAAAGATCCCGAAACCCCTATCCTATAACACTGCAATACTATAATCAGTTCTCTTACACTGGTGCACGTATTTTCAGACACATACACATAATCCTAATTCAAACGGCAATAGTCCTGTTATTTTTCTGAGTTACTCTCATCTTAACCCAATATATTCTGTTCATTTTAAAATCCTCATTTAGAAATTTTCAAGATTTATCTTTTACATCTTTTACCTTTGAAGTAGCATTTTCTTGATGAGAGAAAAGAGAGGGAAAAAGATTATTCTGCTTTTCCAGTGATCATAATCTTTCCTCTCTTGCCAGAAGCTGACTTACCAGAGGCTAACAATTCTAGAACTTCTTACTCCCTTACAAACTTCTGTTAGCCTTCATTTTCTCACCTTACCAATGCGCTCAGACATCAGTCTCAAGCACATCTTGAGGTTACAATTTGCTACTTTCCTTAACAAAAGAACTCCCTCAAAAAGTGCACTGTTCACACCCATCTGAAATTGCACTAAATTGCATCAATGCAAACCATGGCTTGCAGGAGTTTATCCTCTTCAAACACCAGGACAGTGGGTTGCCACAACTACACCAAAGGCTTTAATCAGAGCAAAGCCTCTGACTTCCTTCCTTGCGAAGGGTAGGTGAAAGCAGAAGTCTAGCAGTTTTACATGCGTTGTTGATAGGTTTCTCCCAGTGCTGCACAATGGCTCTAGAATAAAGAGCAGTTCAGCTCCACGAGGCCTAGCAGGACTGGGGATACAACTAACACAGGGCTGAAAGTTTTGACCACTTTGTCACCTGAATTTCTTGTGCAATGTACATGGATTGCATGTAAGTTTTACACCTTGAACCATTAACATCTACATTTGATATGCAAAAAACCACTTGTCTGCAGCAAGAATTTTCCCATTAAGTTTGATAATTCTGACATTTTGAAAGAAAATTTCATCTTCTTTCCGGCATATTCCAATGTTAGCTCCTTCCTCACCACAATGTAACCTAAAAAATCCTATTAGAAGTTAGCATGTTTGCCAAACCTTGCCAGTTTGTCTTAACTGAACAGCCACAGCAATAGCATGCATGCACTTGCATAAGCAGCGGTTATAAAGAAATCAGATTACATTCTAAATTATGAAGGTAACACACAGACTGACAAATTTTTAGCTAAGTTATGCTATATTTCACTTACTTCAAAATGATACAGTAAATCATGAAGAATGAGTTTCAAGTTAAAATTTTAAGACTGCAAATGATAAGTAAAGAAGATCTTTTGGCATCAGGAAAGAAAAATAATGAGCAGAAAATTCGTTATATAACTTTGTTCTCTACAACTCATTTCATACATGGTCTGAACCACAAAATTATAAAATTTAATAAATGGAATTAAATAGTCTTTTTTGTTGGGTGAAAGACATTTCTTAATCCATCTCAAAATTAATTAATTCATTCGGTGTTTTCAAGTGGTTTCAAGATACACTGATGAGTGTAACAGCTAAATCCTCAAAATCTAACTTGGGGTTAACAAGCTTCTCTCACCACATAACTTGTTATTTGTTCTTTCATTGTTACAGTTCATGACTTACCAAACATGCAGCTAAGATTAAACTTCAGATCATGTAATTATTAAAACACATTGACAAGTTATTGCATTTCAGTGAACTGGTGAATTCAAAGTTTTCCTCCACTCACTACTCAATTGTTACATCAATTTCAGTACTCAGACTAAGAGTCTGTGAAGAAGGTCTAAATGAAATTAGTTCTTGTACGTTATACAAATCTTAAGTTTATTCAGTTACATTAAAGAAGAATAGGAAACAGGGAAATCAGAAAAAAAAAATCAGGGTTCCAGTGAAACGTGGAAAGCACTAGAGAACATAAGAGGCTACTCTAAATAGTGGTATTGACAAGTTTTCTCAGAGTCATGGCTGAGACTTTCAAGCAACAAAGAAGAGCGGGGCGGGGGGCAGCGGCAAAGGAAGACAACAAAAGTGTGACAGATATCTAGGGGAGATTCTACAGCTGCAGAATTCTTGAACTTCGGGATTGACAAAAAATGTCTTGGTATGACACACTGTCCTGCTTACACACATCATTCAAGACAAGCCACAAACTGTCTAGAATCCTCTAACAATACTAATGCCCATCAGAATCAATTTATATGATGATAGTCATCACAGAATGGAGAAGTAATGCTGGTAACATATATGACATAAAATGAAGAGTTAAAAAATTAGATAGGTGCAGGGCATATGTTACAGGGAGTTTTCCAGAAAGCAGAAAAAGATACTTTTATTTACTGACTGCAAGGAAAAGCACGTGTCCTATTGAGATCCTTGTATTATTCACCTAGTTTTACAAATACATACTGCAGAAAGAGGAAATTTCTGTTTACATATAGATTCCCGGTTCTCTGGCTCAATAAAAATCATTAAACATTTATTGATTCCTCCACCTCTAGTTCAGTGATTTACAGATAGGATAAATGTTAAAAATTTCACCTGCTGAGAGTGAGTATGAAAGGCTTTGGGAAAAACCTCAGCACGTTTCCAAGATCAATTGATCAAGTGCTTTCAGAATTCAGCAGCAAAAAGCAGGAATCTTGACAAGAGCACTGCAATCAGAGTGCTAATGGAACACACGTTGCCATCACAGTACAGACAAAAGAGGTGAAATGCTATTATTATTTGTTATTACGAAACCCTGCATGCCTGGATGCCCCTTTCTGCATGCAAACACTTGCACAGCATAAGCTTTCAGGAAAATAAAACTAAAGGAGTATAAGCATAAGCAAAGAACTGTAACATAAATGCATAAACAAATAAATGAGAAAAATCCCACAGTATAAGCTCTGCTCAGTAGCTTACAATATAGACAATGAAATAAAACCCCGGGATAGAGTTTTCAGCTCAAATGTTGTCTTTTCTTTAAAAGGTCACCAGCACAGACTTCCACTTTCTACAAATTCATGTTGAAGTATTTTGGAGTAAAGAATCCCTAAACAAAACAGAGAATGGCTAATAACACCTCTTACATATCTGTTAGTCTTTTTATGATGAAGACACCATATGTGATTGCACTTGAACTGCTCATCTCCTTACACTGACCACCTTCTATTCTGCATCCTTTTGTCTCATCAGCTCTCCCATCCAAATTTAATATTACTTTTACTGCCACTATTTTTCCATTATTTATATATTTCCTTCTCTTTTTCTCCATTACAATCACTCATATTTAATTTAGCTATTGCTGTATATTTTGATGGACTGTTACATAAAGCTCCAGTTCAATAAGTTTATATAATAAAGACACTGTGAGTAACAAACACTGAAATTACTTGTATGTTAGGACCAATCCTACCCAATGTGTCAATGGATTATGTTGATACTGTTGTATATAATTTTTTTAAGATGAGCTGCATTAACATTATTTTAATTCTTGAATACTGTGAATACACTCTTCATAGCTAAACATGTTCAACAGCATTATTGTAAAACAACATTAAAGAGCGACAATTACATAAAATTTCCAAGTACACTGACAACTAGCAATACCAAAATGAAATTTTAAGTATTGGCATTAAGACAACACCTCTCCAAAAGAAGCAATAAATAATTAATTTGAAGAATTTAGTGCCTCATTAAGTACAGCTACCTCATTACCAGCACCAACATCAACATAAGACATTCAGACAGTTTAGGGTTTTTTTGTTTTGTCAACAGCTAGCAAGATCTGCTAGCAGGGCTGAACCAACCAGCTTTCCTAACACCAAAAGCAGGGAATCTAGCAGCACTGAGACCTGTCTGGCAGCGTCATAGGAAAACTTGGAACTACTTTCCCCTGATATCAGAAATTAAAAGCACATTCTAGAAGTCTTAATTATTTTCTCAGACATATAGTTCAACTCCAGCTTTTTTGCTTGGGCAGTAATTAAGTGAGGTAAATTTTATTCTTAGATTTTAGAACTGCATGGGGATACTCAACAGACTTTACTATCATCTTGGGAAGTCCTAATCACACAACTCTGCTGCACTGGCTTTAAATATTCAAAGAGATTCCTATGAGAGTAACCCATTGCCAGTTTAATATGACTGGTAACATTTTTACTACAATCCCTACTGCCAGCGCTGGATTATGATCAACTATGTCCAGCTCCTTTTTAGCCCATTCTTTGCGATTTTCTCCTTCACTGTTCCTTTGCAAATCAAGGCTTATTTAGTAACATACAATCTCCATTTTAAGTACATTTTTCAGGGTTTAAGCCTGAAAGCAGCTCAGCACATAAAGATTAGCACACGCTAGGATCAAGCTGCGAACTCCAAGGCTCTGGTCTTTATTTGACAAACAAAGCTACTACAGGAAAAGTCAAGTGACGATCTTCTGAAAACATCCCTGAAGAAAATGGGAGTGAATAAAGAGTAACACATGCTAAAGAGACGGCATCTGCTTATTAACTGGATGTTGTAATACGCCTTCTATTTTTACAATGCAGTTAGAGTTAATATTTATGAGGCACACTTTCAATCAGGTGGTTAATTTCCGCATTCAGACAATCTGATGCCTTTTAATTCAGAGGCATGTCTTCACTTATGCATGAGAATACCAAGCTCATTTCCTGTGTAGTGGAAGGTAGATAGATGTAGTGCATAGAGTTACCACTTAAATCATGTTTCCAGGTGTTCTGCCTGATAGTGCATGACGTAAAGATTAAAGTATCCTCTGTGAGCTGATTTCCCGTGATTCACAATTAAAAGCTTTGCATGAACCACTAGTTAGGGCTAAAAATTTCAGATTACTTTCAGGTACACACAACTCATCTAGCTGTCACGTCCTGGTGTTGCCTGGCTTCTTCCCATTAAAGTAGCTGCAAAAGTGGCATTACTCTCTACAGAAAGTAAATTTATACATATTGTTTTACAAAGTTATTACATTGAGGCCTGCTCAGTTCATTAGCCAATATGACCAATTAAAGTTTTTTGAAAAACAGTCTTCCTCCAAGCTGGGTCACAAATGTAATAGCAGAGTTCTTTTTAATATAGTAGCAGCGGGCATTCAAGAATAATGTCATGTGGTCATTCCACGGGGTAACAGAAGCTTCATTTCAGTACCAGCTGCAGAATTTGGCCTTATGCAATTCAGTTGTTAAAAGACTGACCGAAATCCAAAATTGATGATATAAGATTAGAGCCAAAGGATTCTTTGCTTACAAGAAAAAATCCTGCGAAGTTGATATGTGCTTATGGATGTTTTCATCAAGTGAAAAGTTCATTACATTTACACAGTTGATCAATACACAATCCCTACAGGCTACAACCTGAAAAATACAATCTGCTCAAGATAATTCTATAAAAATACAGAAAAGGTAAGTTTTAGTCACAGCGCCAGATCCTTCCCCTCTTTATTAGCTTAATTAATTCATACTTTTTACAGGAAAGGATTGGAGCCATGAAAATCTTTGTTACAACAGAATTACAACTCCTGTGTTTTCACGGTCAAATTTTGTGGACAAATAAGCAGCCGGCCTCACCTGCTCAAGGAATTCATACATCATATGGAGTCACAGGAAGACAGCTTACTGTGCAAATGAGGCAGCCCAAGACAGACTGTATCTATCAGACATATATCCAAGACAGGTAATTATGAGCATCAGACATAAAATATACATATATCATACAAAATTAGAGTCCATCATCTGTGCATTGTTTCTATGTCTGTACTATGTATCGATTTGACAGCTGTTATGCAGCAGATTCTAATTAGATTTTCTGCACTCATCCCCCCTTTCAATAGTTTAGGCCTCATTAACATGATGCTTGCAGATGTCAAGAACAACTTCATTGACTCTGGTGCAATATAAAAACTTAAATACATGAAGCTCTGGCTGCCATCTCAGAAAAATACTCCCAGAAGAAACCACTGGTTAACAGGAAAGAGTCAGATGCATTAGTATCTTAGTTATCTTTAAACTTTAATTCATAAGTCTCCAGTAAACACAGCTGCACCTAAACCACAATCCACATGTTTTGGTTTGATAAGCTTCTATCTGCTAGCAGACCAGCTTTTTAAACCTTGTTGCAACATATATTAATCCCTTTTATAATGCCACATAACTAACAGTAATAGATTTAGTTACCTTTTTGGCTGAGATCTCACGTTTTAGCTGCACTTTCAATGTTTAATAATAAGCACTGACAAAGTGCACTTGCTGCTGTGCTGAACATTTCTTACTGTAACTGTGGTCTGGAAAGAAGGAAGCCTCATTGGGGCATTATATAAGTGCAGTTACCATTAGTTTCATTCTGTTGCTTTATGCCTTTAGCAAAAATCCGTATGCAAAAGCATTGCAATTTAGGTATTTTTAATTAGCTGCTATTGAGTTAAAGACTGTTTTCTTTAATATGACCCAAGAAAATTCTAAACAGACTACTAAATTTTGGAGCTGCGTGAGCTTTATGATGCTTTCAGTCTAAATCTTCGAGACTGGCATTTCTACTGCACGAAGTAACCTCTCAGAAATTTGAAAAAGTGTTAGTAAAATATCCCACAGAATTTCCACTTAACATAACCAATCCATTAACCAATCCACGGTCTTCCAAGAAAGTTCAAGTAAGTAAACCTGGCAAGCTCACCATGTTATAAACAGCTCTGTCTGTACTGTGCATGTATTTGTGAGTGAAGGATTGAGAAACAAATAAAGCCGGGGGGGGAAGCTGTTTAAGTCAGAAAGGATTTGCTTCAAGAAGTAAGTTTGTGAAGGTATTAACAGATGCTTCCCAAAGCAGTCATTAAATCAAAACTTTCAAATAGGCCATCATTCTAGAATTGTAACATACAATTCTAATCAAGGTCTGTGAAGGCCTTAGAGATTGATGACCTGCTTAAAAACTTACCGAGAATGATACTCCCTAATCTCTTGTCATCTCCCCCAACCCAGAAAGCATAAACACAGAGTGGGAGAGAGGACAATATGGAACAGTGCCCTTTTCTTGAATCTAAGGAAGGAGTACTTGTGCAGTGAGGAGCAAGCTATGACTCCAAAGGAGGATGCAGCATTAGGTAAATACATCTAGAATATTAAGAAAAAGGAGGTTTGTCTTTGATATTTGACAAATACCTAAAGATCAGCTGTAAGCAAATGTAGAAAAATCACATGTAAGCACAGAAACACACTTAAAGTAAATTTTGTCCTGCACCACTGCCTCGCGCGTTAGTTCTGCTAGTGGTCCTCTCATGAAACATTTTGCTTATCCCCATATTGCCACCACAAATAGAGTGTGCATGTCCAAAGTAAATAAGAGCAGACTACAACTCCAACAACTTTACAGAGAAAACTAGATGGCAGGCAGAATTCAAGTCAGAAGCCACTCTTTCTTCATCATATCACATCATTTTTATAATCCATTTTTCATGGAACTTACGATAGACTGTATGTTTTGAAATGCCAAGTTCTCTCATGCTCCACAACAATAGGAAACTGAAGTGTGCACACAGAGGGAGAAGGGAACAACAGAAAGACCAGATTAATGCACAACATTAAACATACAAATGGTAAAACATAATGCACATGAAAGCTTCAAATAGCGCACAGCCACATGGAAAGTACCTCCCTACCTATCACACAGAGCTTAATTTCACAGCATCCATCTCTGTGTGGCTACACCCCAGGGAACAGTGTTGGCATGGTAACTGCAGGCTCTATGGCTTTCTTTTTTTTCCTATTAGCAGTCATACGAGTTTTTTGTTAGCTTCAGGATCAAGTAAATTTAGACTGATAGCACTGTTTATTTGGGTTAAAAAGGAGAAGAGGGGGTTTGTCTGAAAACATAACCAATCCCACAGGAGGGAGAAGCGTAAGTACAGCTTAGGTTAAAAAAAAAAACAAAAAAAACCCAAACATAAGAAAAAGTTATACATGGCTGTACTCCTCAAAACAGTGTCAAGAAAGAATATGTGTCAAAAACTTTATCAATCTGACCAGAGTCACATTAAGGACAGAATGGGCTAAATTTCATTTTTACTCTGGTGACTTCATTATCAATTTCAGCAGAAAAAGCAGAAGAGTGGTTAGAATCAGAGAAAGTCTTTAAAAGATAGTCCAGCTTGTTTTAAAATGTTTTTTGTAAATTAGGATGTTTTTTAAGTAAGTTTGACCCTAAGTTACCTTAATAGCCATCATATTTGTAGATCCAATTTTATATAAGGGAAAAATGTATACAAGTCAGTTTTAACATTTTTAAAACAAAGACAAGAGTGCCTCAGACCATGCTTCCATTATTTTTATCACAGAAGAGTAACTTGCAGACTAATGAAGCACTACATATTAGAAGACTATCAGAAAAAAGGTCTGAAAATCACAATGCATACAGTTTAACCTCATCCGTAACAGTGTCTGAAGGATTCCCCCAATGACTGAGTGAATGATTTC
Source organism: Phoenicopterus ruber ruber (assembly GCA_009819775.1). NCBI lineage: Eukaryota > Metazoa > Chordata > Aves > Phoenicopteriformes > Phoenicopteridae > Phoenicopterus > Phoenicopterus ruber. The sequence continues at coordinate 3,574,172 of CM020227.1, forward strand.
CTATTAGTGTTGCCCTTTTCTACGCTCCATTTGCACAATATACACCAACTTGACCCATTCAAAGTCATGTGATGCATAACAAATGACACAAGAATTCATTAGACAATGCCTGTCGTGGACATGCTGTGGAGATGGTAAGGGGCTATAATACATCCCTATGACAAGTACTGAGCAAATTAAGAAGTCTTGTCAATCTAAAGGTTTATGCAACTTTCTTTTTTATACATGCGAGGGTTTACTCACTAGTTAGAAAACGCGCTGAATCAAATTATACTCTAGGCATTCCAGGCACCTATAATATGCGATGCCTCTTTGCACCACCATGTAGTAATATCGCCATCTCTTCTTGCAGAAACAAATAGAGAATATGATTCTGATACCTTCTGGAAATTTCTGTGACTGTGAATTAGATGTGCTGTCACATTGGTATCTCAACTACGTTTTGTTCTTCCAAAGTGTATCTCATTTGCCAGATGATGATGTAAGAAAGAGAGAACAATAACAGATTCTTTTTCTTTTTTAAAAGTCAAATTATTTCAAAAGCATTTTATCCATTTCTTTCATACTGCAGTCTAGGCGACCATTAATCAAATCTCAACTTCATTCTTTCCCAGTTCCTTACAGCTTTTAAAAAAAATAAGAAAAGTAATATAATTAACAAAGTGTCTTGGCTGCTTGTAAAATCTCCCCCATGTCTCAGTTCTTTCACTTTACCTCCCCCATTCTCTAAAACATTAGATTGCTAAAACCACTGTCCTTTCTTGCTACCCACCAATAAAGCTGACCTTCCTCAAAAGCATTCAAAGTGCTTTGGCCACCGTCAGCGGGGACAAGCGGACGTGGAAATACTTCCGTGTTCATGTTCACATAATCTAACAACTGCTATCTGACAAAGAGAAGACAAAGCCTGGTCATTCTTAGTGCTGTGTGCCTAATGTTTGCAGAAATAGCATTTATAATCACTGCAGGTGTGTGAGGGGGGTGGTCTGTGGGTTTCACGTTATAGTGTTACTGTTACTTTACTCTTCAATTTTGTAGAACTCAAAGTGCAACCAATTGTAAGCCAACGCTAGAGCAGTCAGAGTATTACAGTTCTGTCTATTAGAAAGATGGCTACTTTAAAACAAACACTTCTCTCCTCCCAAAGAAAATCCTTTTATCAAAACCAAGAAACTAAAAAAAGAGGGGAGTATTATCTGTGTTGCAAGGAAATGGTTATGAGAGGAAGAACTGAAGTGGCCTGGTGCATTTACACTTTTACTACCAGGAAAAAAAAATATGCAAACTTGTTCTGATTAGTACCTACAATCACGACTTTTCTGGAGAGCCCAATTCTTACTAGTAAAGGTTATTGGCAACATACTGATAAAGCAAGTATGGCCAAAAGCCAATCAGGAACCCAAATAAGTATTTAAGAGCTTTTCTTCTTGATTGAACAATAGGGTCCTTCACCTCCACTTGAGCACAGTTCAGCTGCATAAGCCTCACTCTGCAGGGCTCTGCTGTTTCTTGTAGTGTAAGAGTCCAGGCTTGCTCAGTGTGGATTAACCAGTATTTCTGACTCACTGACACTGAGTTCTGTACAGTAGCTTTGGAATGAATTTGCCTTCTAAACATCTAATTTCTTATATGGTCATTGAGAGTGGAAAAAAAAAAAAGATAATTACTTTCCCATAAAGTTTAAGTGATACCACTCAATTCCATATTGTTCCCATTGGCCAGAAAAACCTTCTTTAAATATTATTACAGAAATTAATACGATCATCTACTTCTTTTTGTAATTTAGCAGTTTTAACAACTATCTACTCTACCAGATGGGGCCATTTCAATTTGGGTGAGGGACAGGACACCTTCAGTGCACAAAATGGAAGTACAAGATTAACTTCAAAAAAACGTAGTGATGAAAGAGTTGTTCATTTGCAAATAGCAAATTTAGAACTCGAAGCAATACTGGGTGCAAATTTATGCCTTTTTCTATTACCAATTTCTTTTTAATAAAAGTTAGAATTGTAGGTGATAGTGTTTGCTTGCTTCCATAGCTACTCTAGTTCCACATAGCGTGCTAAATTTAAAAATCAATGTATTTCAGCATTAATAAAAAGGATACAGTGGCAAGTGAACATGAATCATAAATAAGACACAATTTCTTCAAATTCATTTTGGAACAGTCTATGAAACATCTGAACGACAGAAGGCCAAGTAAGTACAGTATCCACATTTCAATACAACATGATCTATAAGCCTCTAGAAACTATTACAAAAAACCTCAAACTCTGCTCAGGCACATTCATCAGTTTATTTTCCACGCTAAGACTCCGACCAAAGGCTAAGACCAGCCTTCTTATCTAGGAAGGCTATTTGCAAGCATTTCTGGGTTTTATATGCACAGATTTCATTTCATATACATGCTAGTCTTCACTGTCTAAATTATTATGACCAAAGTCATTCAATAGAACCCCTCACAACATGTTATTTCATAGCATGGGCTAATCATATGCTATATCAAAATAAGATTTGGTAAAGGCAGTACAGGAAATAAAGGAAATAAGATTACACTAATTCAAACACTGAATAAAGAATGGAATGACTGTCTTAATTCAGGCAATTTGAATTATTAATGAACTGTTTGCATCTGTAGAGATTTACTCTATTAGAAAGATTTCCTCAACCATCTGGATCAGGAAATTGGAACCTCAACTTCTGAAAGGTCAGATGTAACAAGCTGGAAAGGGCTGCTCTTTTCCAGAACTTATTTCTTTGACTCAAACAAAATTACCAGGAAGTCCATCCTCATAAGTGGGTAACAAAGTGCCACAGTAAAAAGAGTGGGATACTGAGATAGCAAGCTAAACACATGGTTCCAAAATTATTCTCAAATACCTCAAGAAAACGGCATATTTACCACTGAAATACCGTAGCAGTAGAGTAACAGGCGTGATGTCAGTTTTGTATATGTCTGTCATCATTCATTACTAAACAGTCACAGCAAGAAAAGAAGTCCCATTTTCTCCTGCATCTGGTGCTCTCACCTTTCTGCTCCAAAGAAGAATATTTGTTGTGAAAGTTGATAGGCCATATCAGGTTTAGTCAGCCCATGAACCACTTTGAGAACAGAGAGAACGCTTTTCACTCATGAACAAATGTTGACTTTATTTGTTCATTCTTCACACTGGAGAATTCTAAGACTTTACAGCATCTTAGATGTAAAATCACTCAGAATATGTAAATTACCTGATTTACATTTTAGTAGACCTCCAGGCTTACAATAATAACCTAATTTGTTCTCTGTACCTAGCAAACTCTACTTAAAGAACAGCACTATTTGTCAATTCCTAAATTTGACTTAGACTTCCCATGAGAAATTTGTTGTTATTATTGCCAACATGGCTAAAAGAAACCACCAGTCCTTAGCATTAGATATTTTATCCCTTTAATCTTGCTTAATTATATCTTTTATTAAGCCTTTTATTTATTATTTTTTACCTCTCTGCATGCCATTCTTTTGATAATTTGCCAGTCATCTTTACAGACAGTTACTTCCACTTCAAAAAATGCCCTCCTTCCTTCTAATGTTACTCTTCCCTTTTAAACTGAAACCAATATTCAAATCTTATTTTATTTTGGAATTGCAATGAGAGAGACAATTCCCTTCTACAAAGCCAATAAACATTACAGAGATTCAGGTAAAGAAATAGAGGTGATCTCTTAGGGATTCAAAATGTTGGGTTTGCAGCCTTGAGGTTAAGATTTGCACTCATGACCAGAGGCTGTCTCTTCACGATAGTATATCAGATGCTATTAGAAAAAACACACGTAACTGCCATACACACACAGTGTACTGTAAATAAGAATAAGCAATGATATTTAAAAGAAATCCAGTACCAAGCCTCAGAATTTTACATACATAAGTTAATAAATATCCCCTGCATATGTGTCTCACCAGTTGCTCAAACATCCTATGCCTTGTAATCATACAACTCTCAGAAGGGATGCATATAATCAGAGAGTGCTGTTGTTGATTTAGGCATACCAGTTGATAAATATACATCAAATGTACCATAAGATAGTTGCACTACCATCTACACTAGAAAAAAATAATAATCACTTTTTATGATGCTTTAAAGTCAGCTGGCTAATGGTACATGGATAATTTTCCCATCCATATTGTAAAAACCTATTACAGCTACAGGATCCTGCACATTCAAGCACTGCTGCCTCTAAAACCATGTAAACAGAAATCTTGCAAGTAAGACCATCGGAAGATAAAGGGACAGACAGAATTAGCAGTCTAGCATCACCAGGACTTAGAGTAACCACTTCGCTAATAGAGTTCCCTCACATCTCGTGCTATCCCACTGCATCTTTTAAGCATCTATTAAATGACATAGCAGTTCTCATTACGCTCTTGGCAAATCTTTTCCATCAAATCAAGTATAGTATTCCCAATAGTAATCAAAAGTTATGTTTCCAACCCTGGATTCACCAGCACATTTGTCATACATAATAGATGCCTTAGATTTTCCTGATGAGTCTAAGTCAAAAAAGCCAAATAAATTGCATTACATTTGTTTTGTACTTCCAGCTGCCTCACTCACTCAACCCTGCCATTCATTTCTGCCACGACTGAGATGTTCCACACTTCAACATTTTCCAGTTACATTATTCTTAAAACAAGCAAACCCACAAAATAAAAAAACCCAAACCCAACCAAAAAAAATACATTTCTACCACCAATATGCTTGCCTTGCTATCATTCATATAAGATACATTTACTAGTCTTTCATAAATTTCAGCAATGCCTGTTGAAGAAGAAAGCTGCAAAGAAACACAGCAGATTTCTGCTGGCAAAGAACTATGCAGCAAACGATGGCATTTTCAGAGTTGTAGGTATTTACCTTTGCTAAGTAAAGCATGAGAAAGGTATGTGGCAAAGCATGGTCATTAAAGCAGTTTTCAGTAATCAGGTAATCAAAGGGTTTACTTTATACTAATGCACCATTCTTGACATTTAGCTGTATGGTTTTGTTCTACCATCAAGTTCGAGAAATCCTAGATGGAATTACTGAGTACCTCATGCACAGTCCATAGTAATCAGGGCTTTACAATTAATATTTCTGAAACAAGATGTGCTCTAATTACTTTAGAAACGTCTTGTAAAAAAAGTGGCATAAGCAAAATGGAATGTACAATTAAGTTCCAAGTTCAACAGTTAACGACAAACACTTGTCAGAAACCCTTTACACAGTTCCACACCATCCTCTACAGAAGACTGGACAGTCTTATACAGTCACCATTTGAATTGTGTAAACGAACATATGGCACAAAAGTGATAACACAAAACAATGACAGCTTTTCATTGTGCCTCTGAACTACTTTGTTCTGAAGCAGCCAGCCAGAAAGAGAGACATAGTCTTCTCCCGATTACTTTCCAGAGGCACTGATGCAACATTTTGTATAAGAACACAGAAAAAAGTTAACTGTGCAGATGCATCTTAGATCTGCAGGTATCAGTAGAACACATTAACTTCCCAAAGACTTCCAAAAATTCATTTATTTACAATATGAATACCTCAGCTATGTTTCCAAAGTTTATTCAATATGAATACCCCTAAACAATCTTTAACATTCTACAACACATCAGAAGGTTCAGGCCTTTTTTTTTAAAGAATAACCATTTTTCTTTCCCTCATTCAGCAGCCAGCTATGGATATTTCCAGCAATGTGCTCAGCACCCTCTTCTCTCAGCAGCAGTATTCAGCACATTGCATTATATTACTGACACTGCAGATAATTACTGTAGTTTTTGCAGAGAGATCTTGACCACAACCAGTTCCTGCTGTACTGACGGAGAGAGAGTATATGTAACTCTCTATGAATGCTGACTGCATCAGAAGACAGAATCTTCGAAGACCGATCAGGGAACACATATCCTGGCTTCCCTGGACTGAAGATCTGGCTCCTAAAGAAGTTTGCTACGTTATTCTATTACAATCACTAGGAATGACACAGGTGAATATTCACATCAGGTCCTGCATACATACATTTCTGACTTAAACAACTAATGCCAGCATACCCAAGGTAAGAATAGTTCTCTAGTCAGGGATTAGTGGGAGAAAAATCATATATAAATGATAATGAATACGTAAAAATAATTTGGCTATTCAAATAAGGCTTTAAGGAAGTTTCTGCAATGCTACTAATACAGATTTTTCTTATAAATACCCACCTCTGCTTTAGCTGGTCAATTTACATGCACAAATCTTTGTAAACTCAAGAGCTATGAACAGCTTTCTTGAAAACCAAAAAAAGCCCTCCCTGCAGCCTACTTTTATAAAGATTTCACAGCTACTTGTATGTGTAAACATTCCAGAACACATTCCATTATCAAATTCTTGAGAAGATTTGAAAAACAAAACAAAACCAAATGACATTCCCAACCCTAGTAGTTTGGTGTTTCCTCACAAAACCATGACTATGCTGTTGGTCCCCGAAAATAGTAATTTCTGACCTTAAAGTACTGCAGCATAGACAACCTAATGCTCCACAAACTATTTGTAATGCAAAACTTTCAAATTTAATACCAGACAACAAGAACTTTGTCTATTTCCCAATAAACATATTGCTTTCTAATTTTAAAGACCTATTGGGAAATCATTATGCAGCAACCTTTTCTCCCCAGTGGGATTCAACAACAGATTAGCAGCAGTTAAAAACCTGAGATGTGTACCCTGTGGTTAAGCAAAGGAAAAAGCCATGCTGGTTGCTAGTATTTTGGTCAAATCTGACTTTAAAGAAAATAAGAAGCTTGGGACTACTGACTGTGATTTAAGTACTATTCTACATGGGACAAGTTCAACCTTTGTAATAACAGGACACATTTTTGATGACAGGTTCTAGAACTATTCTAAGACTTTCTGCAGGGGAACAGTTGGACATACAAAAGTCGTGCTGCTAATCACTGCAGCCGTTTGTGAACTTGGTTCACGTACAAGTGAATCCGATTTCCTGTTGACTTCTCCAGCAATTACATTTGGCTTTATACAAGCAACACCTGCAAGTACAGTTTTACAGTTTGACTGTGAGTATAGCTGAGCTGATTATTTTAACTTGAGCTCACAGTGTCTGTGAATTCTTGTGAGATTTAAAAAAAACCCTATATACACAAACGTTATGGTTTCCAAACACAAAAAATCCTTAAAAATTGTGAGCCTATTGTGAAGATCTCTGGAAAACTTCAACAGAAAAAGAAAGCAACCCAGTAGCAATTTCCCCAAACAATATAAAAGAAATGAACAAGCTAAGTAGATTATGTTGTTTACAAAAATATCTAGAAATTATTTTCATCTTTCTCTGTTTGTTCAGGAAACGGACTTCAAATTTCTGTCCCTTTCATATCAGTAAAGCAGGCAGTAGTAGTAGCAATATGTTACTGTAGTCCTAAAAGCATTATCAAAGCCCTTCGTATTGAGAAGGACAGATTTCCTTTCCAGGTTTTATTTCAGAAGGGATCAGACTTGCCGAGAGACTGATCTCCATTATGTAACCTCTTCTCTCTGGCCAAACAGCCTCTAGGCAACCTCTAAGCACCCTGTTCAGTACAAGGTGTGCCTCTAGTCCAATGCTTTCTTTTCCTCTGCCTGGTTGGGTACAGCTACTGGGCCTCCACACTGATGTAAAATCACTTTTTGGCTTCAATGTTTGCCATTTGGACCATTCCGATCTCCTTCCCTTTGGGGGACACCCTGTCTTTTGTACATCCTTATAAAAGTTATCAGGAATTACTCTGGCCCAGCAGCAGCTAGAAATTACAGAAAAAAAGACAAGAGGAAAAAAAAAAAAAAAAAAAAAAAAAAAAAAAGAGAGAGCAAAAAGAGTACCCAATATAGAATGAAGCAAACTGTAAGAGACATTAAATGCAAAAAAGTAATTAGAAGTTTGCAAAAAGACAGCATTTCCAAAAGGAAGCAAACACACATACCCTTCCCCAAAAAAACCCCACCACACTAAGATTCGAAAGACAGTCTGCACTAAAAAAAGCACAAAGAAAGTGATGCAAGAAAGATGAGAGAATTCTCCACATAAGTGACAGGAGAGCTAAAACATGCAGTGTAAAGCCTGTGGGAAAGCGTAGATCTGTTCCTCCCTCCCCACTTCAAGTCTCGTAATTACTCAGACAGAACTGCTTGGTTACATCCCTAGACTAATGTTTAGATTCTGGTTCCGCCTGTGGCTCTTGCTCACAGCCCTCTCCAAGATTTCCACACATCATTTTTCCCCTCTCCATCCCCCTGCCTGGCCAAGTGTTCTTGCCTACCTGAACAGACAAGACAGACTTTGGGATCAGACACCGCATTTTTGCGTTTTTGTACAACACTGGTCAAAATTACTAGTTGCTAAAAGATCTAACTACTAACAAAGTGTCAAGAACCAAGATTTTGGCGCAGTTCAGTATTGCAGCAGACATTGATCTCACCTTTATCGTGGCTATACAGTCATCTGAAAATACATTTGGGTTTAGGTTTTAAAAGAAGTCTAAAACATGCAAGTTGAACTCCTGTGAAAAGCTCTGTATGAAATTATTTTCTCAGGTCAGTACAAGGTCTGAAATACCAAAATATTTCCTCAAAAGTAGAAAATTTTCAATTGAGTGTCTGCCTCTCCATCTTGGTTCAAATTCATTAACTTATAATTTTAAATAATTGTATTTTGATTTTAGGACTTTTCTTCTCCAGAAAATAACTGAAAAAATGGATTTTTAATAAAAACCCTAAGTATTTCATTTTGAAAATATAAAAATGTAAAGTTACATTAATTTTGGTTCAAAATTGTTTTTTCTTAAGGTGGGAGATTAATGGAAAACAATCCTATTTGGCAAATGATTTTGTTTTCAGTTAATCCATATTTTGACATACAAGGGTTACGTACAAAAAATCATCCGGAAGGTCTATTTCCTTTGTCTACAATATTCTTCAGTAGGAACTGATGATGATTCAGAGTTTGCATAATAAGATTTTTAATTTACACAGAGGTTTCAGCCTCTTGGGGTGGGGGGGAAGTAAAGATTATTTGCCTGGAATACAGAAGGGATACAAAGACCCTAACGCTGCTTATTCTGTGGCACTTGCCTCAATATGGTAGAATGGGAAGGTCACTGGAAAAAAAATCCTGCTGGATTTTCAAAACCACAATAGAATTTGGTGCAGAAGAAACATGCAGGGCCAATAAGCCAGAGGTCAACAGACTAAACCCATCCTCTGCTATTATTTAGCACACTACCATGGCACCAGGGCTAAAGCCTGGCTTTTGTGTACAACTGGGGCACCCGCCCAGGTCCCACCTTCCCTCAAACCAACAGAATTATATGATCATTTGCAACATTTCCAAATACGGAAGTACAGTATGGCAGATTGTGGAGGTTTGCGTTTTTACAAGGTACTAAGGAGAGAACATCCAGTCTTCTTTCAAAGCAGAGAGTCCTGAGTAGGAAGCATATTAGAGGAAACTACAGAGTTCATATTACCACGTTCAGCTGAACCTAACTTCTGTGAAGGTACAACTCAGTGCTGCAGCTAAAAAGGCAGTCTCCTCTCCATCTATTGCATTCCTACCATCCACTTTGTGCTGGTGCTAATGGTGAGTCGGATCAGTGCAGGGGGAAGGCAAGCCTGCACAGACAGCAGCAGTGTGACATTAGATTGGCTAAAGTGTATCATGAAACCACCCTCAGGGATAACCAAACAGTGCTCCCAGCTAAGCACGGTATATTGGTATCTGGCTCACCCTCAAAGTCATTAAATCTGCACTTTCCCCACTCCCTCTCTATGAATTTGACTTCAACGCTTGTGGCCAAAGTGAGGACCTGGATTTAGGGAGAAATGGTAACCGCTACTTTTCTCAACTGTGCAAAGCCTGGGAAGATACAGCTGTCAAGTACCTGGTCATCATCAGCAGGTGAATAGTCAAATATTTGGACCAATAGAGCCAGTTCAGATTTATACTTCACATATATAATTAGCCATACAATTCCATTTTTATACTACATGGTTATTAATGACATCGTTACAACCGTAATCATATAGTTTGCTTTACTGCACATAAGTTCCCTGCATATTAAATTTACCTTACTAAGCAATAATAGATTTAATTTATTCAATGACATATGCACTACACAGTCTTCTTATTAGCTGGTGTTATTACAGCTGCCAACCACTCGGACTAGTAGTAAACAGTTATCACATCATCATTTTAATGATGGGAACTCAGGTTTTACTGTACATGTGTCAAACTACTACCATAAAATGACGATTGTAGCATACTAATGACCCATATTACTACTGACTGTTCTCAGAATTTGGTTATTCACAATCACTTACCTTCATTTAGGTTGAACATCAGGATTGTTCAGCACCAACTCTGTTCAGAAGACACTGGACCTGCCTGAATTAAGCAACCTTTTTACTTTGCATAACTCACCTAAGAATTATTCAGTTAAAAAAGCTTAGCTCATTTTCAGATTAATGAAGGAATTGTCCCCCAAACAGGTTTTACCACACATTAGAATGTCAAAGTCCTTAGTGGCCTCTCCATATTCATAGGATCATGGGAAATTCAGCTTGGAAGGGACGTCAGGAGGCCTGTAGTCCAACTTCTGGCTCAATGTAGGGTCAGCTATGAGTTCAGACCAGGTTATTCAGGGTTTTACTGAGTCTCAAGTCCTTTCGTTAATGAGAACGAGGATAAATAAAAGTGTATTTAGCCCATGCATGCAAACACTCTTTGAGCTAGCACAGTAGAAGCAAACCTCAGTACCAGGAGCATAGTGCAGAGAAATCTGAGCTGGATCCACATGATCCAGGTTGATTCAGAAAACCCTCTGTGGGCTGAGCTGATTAGTTTCAGCACAGTTCACAATGAAATGACTACAATATTTCTGGTCCCCGAGGTAGGAAGCATACACAGAATGTGGGCATTCGCTCCTCTTCCCTTAAACTATTAGCTAGGACCATCAAGAAAAGTGCTTATCCATTTTTTTCAAATTTATGAATAAAACAAAAGTACAATTTCTTCAGGAAAAAATACCCAGTTAACTCAGCCTGTTTCCTAGACCTGATTCTTCATGCACCGTTACACAAAAAGACTATGAAACAGAGCAAAAAAAACCATGCCTAAACAAGATGTAAGGTTAGTGCTTGATGCTTCAAGTTTTCTTTCAGTCCTCTCTCGTTTCTGTGTAAGACTATTGTTTCTTAACCAGAAGTTAAATTTATGTAACTCAAAATTACTGAGGAATAAGTAAACATCATTTTCATCAAATAAAACTTAATACAAGAATCATAACAATCTAATACTTTAAACATTTTGAGAACAGTCTGCGTGTAAAACATCCAAGTATATAACTTTTTTCTCCCTACAGGTTGAAAGAAATTAGATTTCCTAAAATAGATGCGGAAGTAAATTTTGATGTGTACAGTACACAAATAATAATGATGTTGATAGAGAATCAGTAGCACATACAGGATTTTGGTAGTAGGGAATAAATTCAAGGACTAAAGCTGCAGAAGAGTGAGAGAGGATAGATCTTAAAGTTTCTTGCTGGAGTTCACAAGATTAAAATTTAAGCAATCCAGAGAGAATGAGCAAACTTTATATTCAAGTATTTCTGGCTGTTCAAATTTAGTCTCCTGTTAAAGCTCTATTAAGAGCCTTTCAGAGGCAAACAATGGGCTTTTCAAAAATAAGACAGCAAATCTCTGATAAAAAGAGCCAACTTTGAGCCAAACAAATGAAGATTATTAACCATTTTTTTAATAACTGAAAGCATGAAAGAATTTTTTCTCCTTAAAAATGTAAGAATTCACACACAGCTATCAGTCAATAACTATCAATAGATTTAAGGGAAAGCATTTATTAGTTTTCTATTTTAAATTGGTTTGTATGTGTTTGAAATAATCCAACTGTATATTTCATAGTTAAAATAACAAAGTGCCTTTGTATATAATTTTTTTAGGTGACTGCCAATTTTGAGAAGTGATTACATTTCACACAGACAGAAAAGAGTTATAATAGAAGCTACATAATGAAAACACCTTCACTATATAGGTAAAGTCCTTCCTGCTTATACTAAGTCTGAACAACAAACTTCCACTTAACATAGTAAAATAAGAGAATCCACCAACCTTGAACCATGGGCTCAAAAACTACAGCTGGGGAATTGCTTCAGTGCAGCTACTACTTCAGCCTACTGGCTGGAAAACTACCAAGCCTCTGAACCTTCGCTGCCGCATTTTAAAACCAGAGGCAGAGGAGAAAAGAAACAGCAAAGAAATAGAGCATCAGCTGCCTGACAGGGACTGAGCACTCTCTGGTCTCTTTCATTTCAATTTCTGATTAATTTTTAGACTAAACATCTACACGCATCCTGTCACTACAAGCTAAAAAGTTATTACCGCAAGTTATTAGCCACAATCTTTTTCCCACTGAAGGGAGCAGCAAACAACTTCCATCAGTGTTAATGGATGCAAGAACAACAGCTGCTGCTATTGTTGTTACATCTCTTCAGTGCTCAGTTCTTGGCCCGCTCCTTAGAAGAAATCATTGAAGAAAATTATGCAGTTTCTGCTCAAGTTTACTAGTGCATTGGCTTCTAACCAATTCCCAACCACACAAATACAAGTTAGATATTCAAGGCCTATGAACATCTTTCCCCTGTTGCATCCCATTTGCTAGCTGCAATCTATGGGAACAGAAAGTGGTCCATGAAAGGATCACAAAACTTGATGAAAAACCAACACTTTCCCTGCAACACACATATTCATAAACATGATAAAATGGGAGGGAGGAATGAAGATGTAACAAATATTCAAGAATTAGTCCTATTTTTTAGTAAAGAAAAGCCTTTGTGACTAGATTGCAAATTAGCACATACGGATTTTTCTTTCAATAAAGTAACATGACTCATGGCTTTTTTTTTATTTTTCTGTAACCAGTAAGATCACTTTAGATTAAAGACTGTGCAGAAACACTACAATAAAGAATGATGTCTGCAGGTATACAGCATACACAAAAACGCCTGTATAGCATGGGCTGTATGATCCCTCATACAAACCAAGCAAGAAACAGAAGAAATTTCAGCCTGAGAAGCCAAACTTCTGACACTTCCCAGGTCCTTCAGCAGGATGTGTGCCAGACAATAATATTAAGCTTTGTATATTCTAGGAGAAGTTGTTCCACCCCAACAGAGACCTTCGAGTAAGACTGTATATTATATACATGAAGCCAAGGAGTGGAAGATGTACTATATTTTCCATGAGCAAAAGCTTAAATATCTGCTTTACTTGCAACTTCAAATGTAGTTTTCTATATGCACTTCATTTTGGACTGTAGATCTTTTTTCCTTCTCTTACAAACAACAATACGAAAGTCACTTCCATTAGCTTACAAAAATGCCCTAAATTTCCCCACTCAGTCTCTTTGAATTGTAATATATAGCAAAAATTCATGCAAAGAAAACCATGTCTAGAATACAAATTCTGAAATCAGGTAATTGTGAAAAAAATATATTTAATTGCATTCTCCCAGGTCTAAGCCTACCAGCTGAAATTGGCATATAACTAGAAAGCAATAGACTGAAAGTAGTCTGGAATTACAGAGTCCATCCTCTCCCAGAAGCATTTACTGATGCAACGAGTAAAAAGGTTGAGACTGACTTGCAAGCACTGGGCAGAAGCAGCACCATCTCTGTAATGGGGGCATTCCTGTCCCTCCCATTACATTTTTTTGTTTTAATTTTGTGGATCTCTTATGAGACCATGCCCCTCCCACAGTAAAGCAATGAAAGCATGTTAGTTAAGGTATCAACTGAATATTCAATTAAGAGGCAGGGGAAAGTGGTCTCCCTATATTCCTCAAGTTCATTCCCTTTAGTTTAGAGAGACCAAGTTATGTACCAGGTTGCATAATAGTATTATTACTTTTATTATATTATTGCATAATATTATATATATGCACTCCTTACATTGTTCAGGCTCCAATTATACAGGTTGATTCAGAGACACTGTACAGAAATCAAGTCTACCACATGCAGTTATTACTGTGCTATGCATAAAAGATTTAAAGTGCTTTAGAGCTTATATAAAATGGTCAAAACCACTCATCCCACAAACAAAAAGGAGCACAGATTTTCTGGAAGATGGCAGTAATCGTGCAAAATTTTTGCATTTTACTTGTAGAAATGGGAAGTAAAGAATGAGCTCTCTAGGTAACTAGCACTTGCAGTTTCTATGGATGCAATTAGTATCTCAAGGCAGCTATAAAATTTGCTCAATCCAAAACAACCCTGTAAAGTCTTAAAACCTAACACACTAATTTTTACATTCAGTATTTTATCCTCCTGAAAAGGCTATATTAACACAAACTGGGACTGGAGTCTGAAATAACAGACACAATAAACTTTAAAAGATAGCTGCCTTGGCAATAAAAGAGGTGTATTTTTGCTAAGTAACTCACTGAACTATAGTAAAAAAAATTTACAGCACGGAAAAGAGGACTTTTGACTTCACAATGGACTTTGGAAGAGAAGAGGTCACTTCTTGCTATATAGCTTACTAGTGTTGATGAAAGCCTATAACACAGTATAAAATCTTTTCATGATCATGGTATTTCAAATCTGTGAAAAGCAATCTGGTTAAACTCAATTATCTGTTTACTACCATCTTAGCTGCAAATAACTCAAATATTATATCTGAAAGCTTTAACTTAGGCCTTAAAAAGTATTTAAAAGAAAATAAATATATCTCCAATTCCCGAGTGAATTGCTAATGCTGAGAAAGTCAGTGGGGTTTTTTTAAATCAACTCCAAACTCGATCACTCATGCTCTAATAGTTAAACTACAGTAGCAGAATGAAGAATGGACGCTACCAAGTCCACACAACATAGAATCATAGAATCATTTAGGTTGGAAAAGACCTTTAAGATCATCGAGTTCAACCATTAACCTAGCACTGCCAAGTCCACCACTAAACCATGTCCCTAAGTGCCACATCTACACATCTTTTAAATACCTCCAGGGATGGTGACTCAACCACTGCCCTGGGCAGCCTGTTTCAATGCTCGACCACCCTTTTGGGGAAGGAATTTCTCCTAATATCCAATCTAAACCTCCCCTGGCACAACTTGAGGCCATTTCCTCCTGTCCTATCACTTGATACTTGGGAGAAGAGACCGACACCCACCTCACTACAACCTCCTTTCAGGGAGTTGTAGAGAGCGATGAGGTCTCCCCTCAGCCTCCTTTTCTCCAGGCTAAACAACCCCAGTTCCCTCAGCCGCCCCTCACAGAACCTGTGCTCTAGACCCTTCACCAGCTTCGTTGCCCTTCTCTGGACACAGTCCAGCACCTCAATGTCTTTGTTGGAGTGACGGGCCCAGAACTGCACCCAGCACTTGAGGTGCGGCCTTCACCAGTGTCAAGTACAGCCGGACAATCCCTTCCCTACTCCTGCTGGTCACACTATTTCTGATACAAGCCAGGATGCCACTGGCCTTCTTGGCCACCTGGGCACACTGCTGGCTCATATTCAGCCGG
Organism: Phoenicopterus ruber ruber; assembly: GCA_009819775.1. Lineage (NCBI taxonomy): Eukaryota > Metazoa > Chordata > Aves > Phoenicopteriformes > Phoenicopteridae > Phoenicopterus > Phoenicopterus ruber. The sequence goes on from CM020227.1 coordinate 3,589,756, forward strand.
CCGTCAACCAACACCCCAGGTCCTTTTCCACCAGGCAGCTTTCCAGCCACTCTTCCCCAAGCCTGTAGCGTTGCCTGGGGTTGTTGTGACCCAAGTGCAGGACCCAGCACTTGGCCTTGTTGAACCTCATACAACTGGCCCCAGTCCATCAATCCAACCTGTCCAGATTCCTCTGTAGAGCCTTCCTGCCCTCAAGCAGATCAACTCTCCCACCCAACTTGGTGTCATCTACAATCTTACTGCAGGTGCACTCGATCCCCTCATCCAGATCATTGATAAAGATATTAAACAGAACTGGCCCCAATACTGAGCCAGTACCAATACTGGGGCTCAGATTCAGTTGGTGGCCCTAAGGGCTCAGTATGTGACCGGCCGCCAACTGGATGGAACTCCGTTCACCACAACTCTTTGGGCTCAGCTACCCAGCTGTTTTTTACCCAGTGAAGAATACACCCATCCAAGCCATGAGTAGCCAGTTTCTCCAGGAGAATGCTGTGGGAAACGGTGTCAAAGGCTTTTCTAAAGTCTAGGTAGACAACATCCACAGCCTTTCCCCCATCCACTAAGCAGGTCACCTTGTCATAGAAGGAGATCAGGTTAGTCAAGCAGGACGTGCCTTTCATAAACCCATGCTGACTGGGCCTGGTCACCCGGTTGTCCTGTATGTGCCGCATGATGGCACTCAAGATGATCTGCTCCATAACCTTCCCCGGCACTGAGGTCAGACTGACAGGCCTGTAGTTCCCCAGATCCTCCTTCCGGCCCTTCTTGTAGATGGGCGTCACATTTGCCAACTTCCAGTCAACTGGGACCTCCCCGGTGAGCCAGGACTGCTGATAAATGATGGAAAGTGGCTTGGTGAGCACTTCCACCAGCTCCCTCAGCTCCTTCCCATAGACTTGTGTGTGTCTAAGTAGCATAGGAGGTCACTAACCATTTCCCCTTGGATTATGGGGGCTTCATTCTGCTCCCCGTTCCTGTCTCCCAGCTCGGGGGGCTGCATACCTGCAGAACAACTGGTCTTACTATTAAAGGCTGAGGCAAAGAAGGCATTTAGTGTCTCAGCCTTTTCCTCATCCTTTGTCACTATGTTTCCCCCCACATCCAATAAAGGATGGAGATTCTCCTTAGCCCTCCTTTTGTTGTTAACGTATTTATAGAAACATTTTTTATTGTCTTTTACGGCAGTAGCCAGATTAAGTTCTAGTTGGGCTCTGGTCCTTCTAATTTTCTCCCTGCGTAACTTCATGACATGTAGACTAGATTTCAATAAAATCAAAAACACCATAAAATCAAACTGAAGGCACCACAGGCCAGTAACAGGAATGAAATGGTGTTACAGCCTTTTAAACCAGATAGAACACACACACAAAAAATCCCTTTTCTACAGCTTAGTTGTCTGCAATTAGCTTTTAAAATTTCAGCCAAAGAAACTATTCTTGCAAACGCAGCCAGTCCTACAAAGACACAAAAAAGCATCATGGAACACAACTACAAATTGAAGGAACTACTGCAGTAAAGCACTATTTTCTTTACATAAAATCACGCCAGAAATCAGAAGGAGCTAAGGAGGTAAGTATCTGAGCAGCAGAAGCATTCTTTTAGTGATGTAAGGGATTGGAAACATTTTTTCCTGTTTTCTACTCCCCAGTTCTTTCTACTAAAAACATGCAGGATAGACTGATGTTACTTCCAAACTATTCTTTGTGTATAATATTAGCCAACATTGCTCCATATCAAATACCCTCAAGGTATCCTGAAGACAAAAAACCCCCGAAAACATCACGGCCAGTGTGAGCAATTCCCTTTCTAACTGAAATGGCTCAAAACTCAAACAGCATGTAGATACCTTACAAAAAAATTAATTAATGACCAAAAGTCTTTCCCATAAAAGATATTACCATGAAGAGAGCTTCACAAGGAAGAAAAATACAGAAGATGTCCATATGTGTCCAACAGTGCTTGTAAAAAATACTCTATTAAAGAAAATTTCTCTTCCATTGTGCTGCCTGGCATTGTGCCTAATTACAGTGGTAAAAAAGAAAAATGCATGAAAAATGATCCTGCACAGCTTTAACTCTCTATAAGCTCTTTCTAACTCGAAAATTGTATTTGCTCTCAACAAATGTTCATTTCTCTGCTAAAAAATATCTAGGATTGCTGAGAGGTTACCAAGGTATCTTTAAAGTAATATTTCAATATATTTTATTATAGCAAGACAGTAATGACATTTTATTAATAAGAAAGCAGTAAATCCAAAGTTATGCTTTTTATGGACCTATTCCCCTAAACATCTCCAGTCATTTTATAATAATTACCTCAAAGTCTCTACACAAATAAAATTCCGAGTGGAAATTGCTTCATGTCTAGCTCCCACAGTGCTTGGTTCTGACTCCAGAAAATTGATTTAATGGTAAGACACTAACTAACCTGAGCTGGTTTAATTTTCAGCCCTGTGTTTTGTGGGGGTTTTGGGGTTTTGTTTAATTAAGAGAGAGACTCTCAAAAGTCTCTAAACTCTCTATACTGCACTTCTTAGCTCTTGGCCTGAACATGCAGCTACCTCCATTCAAAAGATTATCTGCTGGTTAGAGTATCCAGTCAACTCTATAATTTAACATTAAGCCTACTTAACAGATGGTTCAAACTAGGCTCCTAAGTGTTTTACCCATCACCATAGAGCAAAGCAGTGAATGGAAGAAAATGATCCTATAAATCCTGCAAGTCCATCCACAGAATTTAACACACCTTCGCAGTTCTCAGTTAAGTTTAACAGCAGGCAGATGACCAAGTAAGCAAGTCTCTGAACTGAAACAGGTAACTTTGACATCAGTCTAGCAACTCTGACATCAAACTGTTTTTTTCCTTAAAGTGAAAGAATAGTTAACAAAAGCTACATATATTTCTATTAGAACTTCTGATATAAGCTTGAGATATAATTAACAAATTGACAACTTTCCTCAAAGGAATTCACCTTGAGGGTTGTGGCAGGATATCAAGTTGTACTTGTCTTTTCCATTGCTGGTGAAGAATGATGCATAACAGTAATTCTGAAATTATGCTTGTTCTGTATCCTGTCAGCCTTCTATTTTATTAATTCTGTCAATGAGAAACAGACACTATGTTTGTTTTTTTCCTGACAACAGTTCAACGGAGGAAGGCAACACGCCTGAAGACAGCTCAAGAATGTTTAATTGCTTTACAAAATGGGATGCTACAGGACTCGCCTTGAGTGCAAAGTAGCAGATGGACAAAATACCTATCAATTTTGGTAAGTTCAGGACTGTTCCCTAAATCATATTCCTATTACACTGCACAATGACAATACTTTATGGGAAGAGGTCAGCACCTTTACTGACCAAATTACACACAACAGATGTTAGGAGCACTACTGCCACTGTGCCTACCTCCTAAAGGTTAGCTATAAAATCAGCAAGGTACCCACTGAGTTATCTGATAGATGTAGATTCTGTTTTCTAGCATGAAAAAGTCTACAGAAGGTAGTCTTCTAGTAAAGCTGCAAAGCAAGGCAAAAGGAAAGAATGCAAAAAAAAAAAAAAAAAAGACTCTTAGAAAAACAAAAGGGTTTTTTTCTGCCAGAAGTCAATCATTGTTTTCTCTTTGGATTGGTAAATATTAGCTATGAATATTAAAGGTCTTTCACAACAATATTCAACATTTTATTTGTGGTTCAATCATACTGTATTTTCTTTTCTTTACTTATAGTGACTATGTACGGAGAATTTTTAGCTAGTAAAGCATTTTAAGGATATACTTTATTTTCCGTTTCTTCTTCTGTCCCAACCCTTTAAAGGGCTCTAAACAGCTTCCTGAAGTAATCAAAAACTTAAGTTTTGCCTTCAACTTCACTGCAACATGCCCACATTCACAAGTACCATTCATAATGAATCCACAACTAGGCGGACTTCTCCTTACTCCCAGGTTTCAAGGAGCAGGGCTTTTCCCCCATTGTCAGTTGCTAGCTATAATAGGTTTATATGGATTAGCTGCATTAGCGTTGGGTCCCTGATAAGCTGTGATGCTAGGTAGCTAATCATCTTCTCCCTCCTTTCCATCACCCTTCTTCAATACAAGTTGTTCTTGTCTTTTTTCAACTGCCCCGCTCCCTGACCTTCCAGACCTATTGATCTTTTAACATTTCAGGAGACAGCTGTAGAATGCGTAGCAGGCTATTAGTTGTCGTATTGCATCTTAAGAAATTGATGATTCTGTTACTGTCTAAATCAAAGATAATCAGATATATAATTCCATCTTGTACCTTTAAGTAACCATTACCACATTGTAAAGGCTACACAGTTAAATTAGTGGCTCTGTTTCTGAATCACATCAAGAACTGGTGTTGGATTAGAAGCAGACAAAACAACAGAATGACTCTGGTCACTATGGGTAGATTTTCTTACCTTACTCTTCCCCAATTTTCAGCCCAAACCTGCTTTTACTGTAATCCATTTGAGGGAACGAACAGATGACAATACAACTTTCCCACCATTCTTAACTGCAAATTGCTAAGGAACACAGTATTGACCTGTGGAGTAACCATCTTCTATACCAGTCCATGCTTGTGAATCTGTACCTTTCTCAAAATGAATTTTGGAAAGGGCAAGAGCAGGATAGAAAGCAGAATCAAGCAGACCTAGTGCTATTCTTCCTATCTTGCAAGCCATTTCTCAGGAGCAGAATACAAACAACCAACCAAACAGCTATTTAAAGGAGCTACCTCATTATTATGAACCATAGTGAAAGAACCATAGTGTAAGGTACATATATTTCACTGCAGAGATAAAATTGGTCTGTATGGTTGTTGGTAGGGTTAAGAATCATCTAGGAGATAATGAGCACTCTCTGTTCTTGCTGAATATCATTTTGTACAAAATAGCAATGGAAAGGATTTTCCTCATTAATGAACCATGATGGGGGGAAGAATGAAACTTAAGACAGCTAATTTTTCCAGGATGATAATGTTCTTCATTTTTAGGTCATTTGAGTTCCGTATTAATTATAGAAAGATGGAGGCTTTACAATCCCCCTGCTCCCTCTCCCATTACATATGTAATGGTAAAAGCTACCTTGCTGTAATAAAACATTAATCTCTGTACTTATTATGGGATCACAGACTCATAGTGATGGATGACCATGTATCAGAGCACATTTCCACAGCACACTGTAATATCACTGAGTCATCATTTGGAATGTGAAAGTACAAAGTCCAGAATATTAGCTATACTACACCTTTTTGTTTGTTTGTTTTAAATCGACTTGCTAAAGTAGTCATATAGAGACACCTGACGTTATTTAGGCATAGTCATACCTCATTGAATCATTCTGCACATGTACAAATACACAGAACTGTAACTATCTTCTGAAACTTGCCTTCCTTGCAGTGTTAAAGACAGAATTCATTATACCCAGAAAGAGTAGTACAGGACATGGGCATAAATGTTATGCAGATTTAAACAAAAAAAGACTGGAAAGATACTACTTCATTGCAGTTGATATGACAGTACTTGTTTTGTAATGCAGTAATGACAGAAACTAGAATACTTGTTAACTTATCTGAAGATATATCGATGCAGTTTATTCCATCTGCAGATCTGCAAAAAAAAAAAAAAATTGGCACATACCTTCACTCAGCTGGTGTTCAAATATAATTTCTAATGTGGCTTTTTACTCTTTTTTATGTGTTGGGTGGTCCAGGACAGCCACAATCTACAAATACATCTGGAAGACACATTTACCTATTTACCATAGCTACTTACAGCTGCTTCTAGATTTACAAAAAATAACCACACTAGACGGAAAAAGCTTTCACTAAAAAGAAATAAGTAAAGAGAAGCAAACACTTGATTCTCAAGTTCTCAGAAGCCTGCGCTGGAAGCTATAGAAAAGTCTAAGCACAAAATGACTGCGTTCTCTCAACCTAATTAAGAACAATCTTCACACAGAAAGTTAAGTACAGTTCTCTCAAATATCCTACCTCTCAAAGCTCATCACCCTGGTCATGGAAATTACAGTGTGCAGGTCAGCCACCTTCAGAGTCTTAAAATAACAACTCATTTTAATTTTTGGAGAAAGACAAAAGACACACTGGCTCCTTGGTTCTTTTATCTGAAGGAAAACTGAGACCTAACTCTAGTGCTACTGAGAACAATTTTTAGAAGATGAATACACATAAATATCCAAATAAGAATTATACAATATAACCAATACACTGGTATATATATACACACACACACAGGTACATACATTCTGAGCAAGTTCTATGCAACTTACATAAACAGGGCTTCTGGAAAGAGGAAAAAAACAAAAACAACTCAAAAATTTAATCTATGTTATGTATCTAATTGCATATGCATAATCCATATAAGTATGCATAAATCAGCCTCTCACACACACTACTTACCTCTGAAACAAGAAAACAAATTGCAAAACCGTATCATCCTACTTGTTGATTCTTACAAAAGGAAAGTTTACTGTGGGAAATCCTAGTCTTTGGATCAAATCAGTCAAAATCAGCATCACATTAGTATCAATGGTGTGGTATTGCTTTGCCAATCTACGTACTTCTCTGTAACTCAAATTATACATGTATAGCCTTTACAGAAAATTTTCCCTTCATCTTATCCAACACAAAATGTTGAGTTTCACTTACCCTGCAGTGCGTCCTCTTTTGTAGGGCCACACTAATGTTAGTTAATAAAAAAAAAAAAAAAAGTGTTTGAAGTTCTAACTAAGCATTTAACATTTTCAGTGCTTATCCAAACTGAGTTATATATGAAGTTATTTTACTTTCTCAATAATTATCAAGCAGAAAATACAGAGCAGTAAGTATTTATTCTTAGAGAAAGATCTTAACACCATGTAAACTGAAAAATAAAGGTATGAAATTCACATCTTCAGGTTTCACTGTCACTGGACATTATTGACATAACAGGCTTAACAATTACTTGTGGAGGAGTGACTGTAACAAATAAAGGGTGCCCACGGTCATTTATCTTCTCCAAAAGCAAACGTGCTTTGTTGGGGGATAACAGCCATCTGAGAGACCTATACAATGCTTCTGGATTAAGGCTAAAGAAATCCATGGTAAGACATTTGCTGTAGACATATCAGCAGGACACAGGAATGGCAAACTGATTATTTCTTACTATCATTCCACAAAATTTCAGTATTCATAACCTAATGGGTATCAGTATTTAAGGATTCAAAAACACTGATTTCTTTAATATTTTGTACTTCCTATCACAGTTCGCCTGAGCAAACAAGACAAGAGTAACTAACTGTTTGGGAACTGCAACTTTTCTTATTATTTATATCAGAAACTATACGTCTACTTTAGCTTTTAAGTAACACTACAATGCTGTCTTTCCCTAGACATGTTGTTTCTTCACATTTTCTTTTACTTCTGATTTATTTTCATTAATTGTTGCCTTTAGCACAAGCATCAGAATTAACAATACAACACATCAACATCCATCTGACATCAAAAAGAAGGAGTTAATACAGACAGTTAATAACCAAATGCTCCACTTTTAAAATGAAAGAATTATGTTACGCACTTTATAGAACAAGTATGCCTTGCCGGCGCCACAACCCTGTGAAGAGGTGACATTTAGCTGTGCTGTATGTTAGTAACTGCAGTCTGTTACAAGTGATTAGCTTTTGGACAAAATCTATTCAAAGCAAATCTGTTCTATGTTTAAGCATACTCAGGACAGAAATATATAGTTTAAACATCATCTGAAGTGATATAAGACACAGCCAAATGTGTTGTGCTCTTCTTCCCCTATAAATATATCCAAGAAGTCTTACGGGCATAACAGGGCAGATAGCTGCTTTACAGAGATCAGAGCAATTTTCACTCAGATTTACAAAGCCGAAACGAACTGCACGCTGAAGTGCTTATGTCTTTCCACTGATGATAAAGGAGGTGCAGAGGATTAGGCTCAGATGCTGTGTAGACAATGTGTTTACACTGTAGTTGCACAAAGCTAGACAAGTTGAATACCCCTCAGAGAAGTGTAACCTGTGTGTTTTCCTTGGCCTTTGAAACTACTTTGAACTAGTCTATTCTGAACTCTTTGCCAGAACACCTGTTTCTTTGTCCTTGTTCTCTTGAAGATACAAGCAGAAAAAGTCACTGGACTAATAAATCCATGCCAGTTTTAAAATTTTAACTGTAATTAAACTGTAGATAAACACTATCATGAACAGACAAACACCCGAGTATTTAAAGAATGGCTTTATATTTACAGAAAGTACTGGCAGCTAAGAATATTGAAAGTTAACAGTTTTCATACAAGGGGACAGCACAAGGCCTCATACAACTCAAACACTTAAAAATAAAGCTAAGCAACGCGTGTGCTTTCTAACTATCATCTATAAATTGGTACATTTTTCACAGATAATTCCACAGCATTTCTAAAGGCAGCAAGGAACAAGATTTCAAAATGTCACACACGCAAAACATGCAGTAACATCAGGGAAAGAATCCAGATCTCCCAGTTCCTATATCTTACATTCAGTCCATTAAGCCTCTTCATTTTTTTCAGGAACCACAATTTAATAAAGATAGTCTAAATTATGTGAATTTCACCCCCCAAAAATTAAATTTCACCATTTTTTACACCAAGGACTAACAGTAAGAATGAAGGTTCCATACAGAAATGAAAGGGAAAAAAAATGAAACAATTAAAAGTTATTTTGCTTCCATCTGAAAAATAACAGATTTTTTCAGAAGTTGGATTTATAGCAAAGGAAAATGAGGAATTGTGAAGCGAACAGTAGAGCAGAACTAATTTCTGAAACCAGCAAAATCTTTCAAACAGGATTTGCTAAGGAAAAGAAAGCATGCTACACAGAAAGCTATCTCAAATAGGGATTAGAAATAGGAAGCTCTCATGTAAGTTCAACTTTTCCATAGAGACAGACAGAACAATAACTAGAAATCTGCCAGTTCCATGAGATGTCATCATTAAAGTGAGAAAAGGTATAATATGTCCTAGGGAAAAGTACTCCTCCGGTGATTTGACACTTGAAAATACTTAAATTTCTGATTCTAGAACAGTACACTGAAGACATTAGAACCAATAAGGACAGTTTTAATGCTATTTCATTTGTTTCTCTTTCAATGTCCAGCAGTAAAGAATGAAGGATACAATGGTGATTATCAGTGGCCAAAGATTGAAGAACGTGAAATACTGGTAATGTTTGAGACAAAGCTATAACTAAACTCCTAATATTCAGGAAGAAAAAAAAAAAATCTCTGCTACAAACTAAACATATGTTTTATTTCCCCATGTGTCCTCTTCCCCCTCTCCAGAGTGTTTGGTGTATCTCTCAATTTTTCTGACAAGAACATGAAAGAGATTTGTCATAAAAAGGGTAGCTCCCAATTATACTGGAAAGCCACAGACATTTCAAAGAACATCTAAATCTTAGAGGCCACAAACATAGTCTAGCAACAAACACTTTTACAAGTATCTATGACCTTTCATCTTTTGCAAATTCTTAGGGTTCTGAAAGACAGAATGCAATGCCAGCTTATATGCAGGTTTTTATTGGCTGACTATTTGACTTTGAAAGCAAAAGGCAGATTTAGGTCAGATGCTAATTTATTATTTCCTTTATTTAAAACTTCATATAAAGAAGTCATCAAAACAGTCCAGGAGAGAAACTCGGTCAAAAGAAACTCTATTTTGGAATCCAGATATCTGATAAACAAGTTGCATACGGCAAAGCAGATGATACCGGCACACAAGTAATTCAGAACTACCTGCTGATCTTATCCATCAGATGCACTTTCTCCAGTTTCAGACTTGCATTAAACCTTGAAATCAGAATCTTCTTACTTTTAAAGCAGTACTATCATCCCAAAGGATTCTACATGATTTTTTTAGCTAGTAACTAGGTACTGGTTGCTGCCAAACACTAGCAAAATAAGTGCTAACTAACATAAGCCATGTCAGAATCTGCTCTATCTTCAGGCAAAAACATGTGCGGTCTCCATTGGAGCCCAACTATCTCAGGAACAGAGAATAGCTGCGTACAATCCTTAGAAAGATGCAGACATTGCTACAGTACTTTCTAATAGCAAACAAAAATATACTCCAGAAAGCAATTAGTGCTTTTCATTTGAGTTCCTTGACCCCTCGCTGTCGCAAGAAGTGCTGTGGACTCCTGAGTGACTTAAATTTTACAAGTTTATTTCCAATAAAAAACTGTAACTGAGAAAAAAACATCTATTATGCACAGTGCAACCAGGTCACAGTTATGGCCAAGAAGAAATGAAACTACTTGTTGTCGATATTTTCCTGAACCACAGAAAACAACCTATAGACAATATGTCCATGTGTTAGGACCCAAATCCCACTGCATTTTGTCATAAATTGTTCAGGCAACACCACTGGAACACAAAGACAAAATGTTGGGATGAAGTTTCTATTTGCAAAATAGGATGGATTGCTGCTTCTACCAAGGTCCTAATGGAACACAACAGATTCTTCCACAGTCGGTTCTTCTTGTTTTATTCTCAGTAGTCCTTCCCTGTAGCATATAGCAATCCTTCACGTGTATTACATAGACAGCTTGGGGGGGGGACGAGGGGGAGAGCAGGAATGACAACACGCAGAAACACCCAAGTGCAGGTGATCATTTATTCCTGCTTTACTAAATAAAGTATTATAGTAGCTTTTTGTAACAGTAGAATTTGAAAAAAACTAATACAAACAGTAAAATATTTCCTTGGTTCAAAAAAATCTATGGACAAAACTCAGCTTGTATATACACTTCTGAAACTTCCAAGAAATGTCAACGTTTTGTTTCAATCGCATGTGGCAGTGGAATCTCAGCACAACTTCATTTTTGTGATGGTAAACTTTGTGGGCAGAGTTTGGGGATGCCTATGGCATGAAGATGGACAATCAAGAGAGTCATCAATTTCCCATGCAATACAGCAGAAAAAAGGTCTAACATTCTTTTTAATTTAACACTGATCTAATAGACTTAAGATTAACAGCTGCTGACATACTTTTTTCTTCTAAGGTTCCACCAAATGATATGACTCTTAATTCTCTTAAAATAAAAAACAGTCAGGGAGTTTACTCCCCATGGCTGAAGAGATGAGCTGGAAATCTATGCTGTATAGGCCCAAATGATAGTGACAGATGATACAGAGAGAAAAATTATGAGAAAATGTAAAAAACTAAGCCACTTATTTGGGGCTGTAAAGTATGACTCTGTTTTTAAAAATTTATTCAGGTCAACAATACTGGTAGAAGTATGTATTTCTTATAATCTACATACCTGTAGATGCTTCTATCTAGGAAATCATTAGGAATTGTTCTCTGCTGATCGTGGTTTATATATGTCATCCATTAGCAACTTAAGCTTTTGAAGTTATGAACAATATTCCTGTACAGTCTTAAAGATCTTATAGTACTTTTTGATGCCAAAGGATTATTTAATATTTTATAAGGAACACAATACAAATTAAAATAAATAACACCTTTCATGTCTTGAATCACTAAAAGCTACAGGGATTCACATGGTATTTTTCAAAGTAATAGAGCACAAGACTGATGTTCATAGCTCCATTAGAAACATTTATATGCAAAACACTGCTTTTTCCAATTGTGAATTTCTTTTCAGATTCATTATTGCCCTACAGTACTTTTGTCTGAAAAGAGACTCTAGGGAGATGACACTTTCCTTGGTTAGCATTGTTGTAGCTGACAGAATGCATAAAAGGCAAAGCACTTTTTCTCCAGCTTTCAGCCTAAGCCAATCAAATGCAGAAATTCTCAGCCTCTTCTAATCTTGAACTCTGGATTTTGAAGTTTACAGAATAATTGTAGCTTTCGAGCACAGAATCATTTTGTCACATAGTCCATTCTAGCTTGTGTAAACGCTACTGGTGCCCTAAACATCATGAATAAAAAAACCCCTTGTTCTTTGCATTGTAGACATGTCAGCCTGATTAAAAATTATTGCATATTGTTAGCATTAATGCACATTTCATTATGAAGAAATGATCCCTGAAGGCACCTTACACTTACCTTCCTATCAAAAAATAATTTATACCTGGAAACATTTTTTTCTTCTCTCTTGAGCTGGTATTACAGGCCCCTGCCTGGATTCCTGGGCCCTGCTGTGTTAAACACTTGTACAAAAAGACAATCTCTGCACTGAAGAGCTTACAGAATCTTTCATTTTATTTTTAGACAACAGCACAGAGTGACTGGAAAGTACAAGTAACAAGATGATTCTGAACATCATGATAAGCACTGCTTAATCACTGTAAAGGCTTTATAGATATCACAGTAAATGAGAGTTTCAAAAGGATGGACTTGAAAGGAAGGAAGGTGACCTCAAGGGATATTTAGAGGCAGCTTCTTCTAAACACAAGGGAAGGTAAAACAAAAGAGGCTTGTTAGAAAGCTTGACAAATAAACAACCAAGACATTTTGACTGCTCATTTGTAGTTCAGAATAAAAACTAACAGCGAGTGAGGCAATAGATAAGGCAGAGCAGACCACAACTAAGCAGCTTTGTTTGGAAGTAGCTGGAAAGATCCTGTCACAAGTATACTCAAGAGGCGTGTCCGGAAACCACGCAGGGTGGCTAGCTCAAGAACCAAGCAAATGACCTTAGCAATAGAGTTCTGCATTGATGTTAACTGCACAAAATTGGATTCAAGATTCATAGAGGAGGGTTTTTTTTCTCAGAGCAAGGGAGAAGTCTGGGATTTGGCAAGTTTTTTTGGGGGGGTCCATTTTTGGTTTTGCTCCAGTTCAGTGCAAGATACTGTGGCAAGTTATTGATGGCAACAGCATTTAACATCACCCAAGAGTTCAATGCTTAAGAAAAACCAAGCATTTATGTCATTAAAGGTGGCACTTCAAGATACACATATACTATCTCTTCACCTCTGGCTCCTCAGTTCTTACAAAAGCCCCACGAGTTGAGAAGCCACCTAGAAAATAAAGGTCTATAAAGGTCAAGACAACCCAAGTACCAGAAAGATACTTCATCACATACTGGGACAGAAGAAAAGCCAGAGTTGAACAGGCAGTGTAAACTGGTCCAAGTCTGCAAATAATCCAGACACCTGAGCTGGCACCAATTCAAGCTAATGCAGCCATATGGTGTGGCTCAACCCTGTGTGGACACAACGGGACACAAAGAAACTGAGTTTCATTAACACAGCACTGGGGGCAGGCTAACAACCTCTGTCTCTCCGCAAGCTCTACTACCTTCCCAACAGTCTACCACATCCACTGCTAGCTCAGCAATTCTGTACTGCACTCCACTGCTCTATGTCATGCACCAACAACCAACCATGTTCAACAGTAACTGCAGCCATCTGTTTCCCTTTTCCAGGCCTCCACTGAAAACATTTCTGACATCAGCACTGTCTCCATAGCACCTAGAACACTTAAGTGATTTTTTCCGGTTTTAAAGCAAACCAGAGCAGAAAACTGGACAGATTTAAATGCAAGATGACATTTAATAATTTAATAAACTACTCCAAATGGCAAGGAGTAACTAAACTATGTGCAAGTCCATTTTTCATATGTTCACAGAAATTTTGACTCAGCCAATGTGAACCTGTGCAGCCACCAGAAAGGACTGTTTTGCACTTCTTCGCTCCTGCTATATGCATTTTCACCATATCCTTCACACTGACACTAGCACCTCAGGCAGTCCGGCACAGTGGACTAAAACCAATGAACTGATGCAGCTAAAACCTGTGTGTAGCAGCACTGATTTGCATCATCTTAAAACTAAGCATGGATCTGCATCCCCAAAGTACTGTATTGTGTCACAGCATGTCACACTGCAGCTGACAACTTTGAAATCTTACGTGACTACTTGTAGATAAGTTGTAAAAGGGGCAAAAAGAGTATCTAAATGAAACTTGCTATTACTTGCTGTTCTGCCAGTTGGCAGTCTTACTGTTCATGTTCCACTGGATCCCCTCCTCTGTCAGAGGTACCTCAAGTCTGATATACCTCCTCTGCAAAGAATGTGCAGCTTTTGCCTCCGTTTCTGCCATTTTTCTTGGATTTCACTCTTTACTGTACCAAAAAAAGTTATTTCCTTGCAGCTCAGGTTTATTCCATTTTCTCTGGCCACCAGTCTTCTGTGGGTCTGTTTTTTCTTCAGAATGGAAATTTTCATACTTTTGAAGCACTATTAAATCATTTGATACTACACATGTAATTTACATGGACTCTGCCCCCTATTGACAGTTATTATCCCTCTGCTTCCTCTAATGCTTTTAGTTTACTGTGGCACATTCAGAACAGTCGCAGTGAAGTGAACCTACAGCAGGCAGGAGTTTCTCTAAAAACGTATCTGGTAGGATCCCGTAACAGTCAGTCTTACAAAATTCTACTCACACAAGAGAAAGGACATTCTGGAAAGGCACACAAAGTTAGTTTCTAGTATCTTAAACCACAGAAGACAGTTACATTGATTTTATACTGATGCTAGTAAATATTTGTGTTTTCTAGAGCACAAATAAATCATTTGACAGTAAATATTTGATTTTCAAAACTGAAAGCACATTAAACACTGAAGCAGAAAGTATGTTAGATTTTTTTTTGAAGTGTAGCTTAGACATTATTCTCACAAATTAAATAAACATTATGATACCAAACTGCTTGACCTTGTTTCAGTAGAAGTGCTATGCAGTACATAGAACTATAGAAAGCGTAGATATCTGCATCTGAGACAAATTCCAGTCTATAGCCTGGATGAACAGGTGATGGCACTAACCATGGATGTTAGATGGATGTTTAGCACTAACACTTCTTGGGTACTCTTTCAAAGTAGCCACTTATGAAAAATGGCCTTTGGATAGATATCAGTGTAGTAGGTTTTTTTCCCTTTTGCCTCATTTAAAATTCTTGCCACACTGCTCTGGGTGTGTACCCTTCATTACTAGGCCACTTCTTACCTTCGTGCCTGTAATTGGAGAGTAATAATGCCATAATGGGCTCACAATGTCAGTGAGGTGCGAGCTGAATCAGATTCACTATATTAGCCTTACCAAATTAAATCTTCATTTGCACAAGGACATTCAAGGGATACAGATGTAAAACAGAGCTAAGTTATCCCCCTTGAAGCGTGATAAAGGAAGCTGAATCTCATCATAAGCCCATCAAATATTCCTTGTCCAAAATGAGGCTTGTGACTGCTGTGAGACTTCTCTAGCCTTCTGTGATAGATTTTTTTGCAAATTTTGAGTATCTTCAGTCTTTGCGATAAAAGAGGAAAGATTTATAAAACATACCCCTTCTCAACATTATGTATTTACAACTGTGACAACGGTGTACATACCATAAAAGACAGAGAAAGTGCAGTAATCCAATGATGTGTCTGGGAAAATAGCTTTCACTGATCTACAGAACATAGGCTATGCATTGCAATTTTAATGTACAAGTTCTACATTAAAAAAAACAAAACAAACAAACAAAAAACAAAACAAACAAACAAAAAACAACCCCCCCAAACCCAACCCCCCCCCAAAAAAACCAACCACAAACCACAAGATGAAACATTAGCAACTGCTACATGAAATTGATATCAATAATTTTAGAATCTATATGTCACTCTGCCTTCAGAGCACATATTACATGTGTTTATTAGCGTCCACGTATGCAACACTAGAAGGATAACTGAAACTCCAGAACTTTGTGTCCACACTAACAACGAACACAAGAATATTTCTCCAAGTCTAATCAAAATCTTTTATATTAAACTTGCTTGCACTTGACACTAACAAAATAGGATAATGTCATATCATCACAGCTAAATTGCAAGTAAAATACAGTCTCCATTCAGCCACAAAGACAGACTCTGAAGCAGAATGGAAGAACCTGTACCTGGAGCTCAGAAAGCAGTGACAATGTTTATGGACAGTTCTCTTCATGTAAGTTTTTTCAATCTGTACAATCACCATACTATTCTAACTTATTAAGTTTTTTAAAAGCCTAGAATTTGCTCCAGCTAACACCGGCAGGCTAGAAACAGCATGATGTCTTAAGTCTCCAGTTCAATTTTATGAAAGGTCTGTAAAGCAGTTACCTTAACAACAATTCATCTCTTTTCCCTTACCACCTTTATTTGAATGTTTCTGAATCTTACTGCTCTGACAGTTATTGACTTAAATGTAGCCATTTTGAGTTTATTTTCATTTGTTTATCTGAGGTTCACTCAGCTTTAAGTGCAACACTAGCATATAGACAGGTATCCCATGCTTCCTACATAAGAATTACAGTATTATAGTCTGCTTAATCTGGATTATTTAAAGTCCATATTTAAACTGCACAAGCACAGCGCAAGAGATGTACAATGCATGCAAAAATACAGCTCTATTTTGATTTGTTTCGTCTTTTCTTTTTCCCTCAAAAGTCCACAGAAAATTATTGGTTTGTTTCTTCAGTTGCAACAATTAATAATTCATTTTCCCTGGGTTTATGCTGGCATCAAGTGATGGAGACTGTGTATAAAAGAAGTTTTGTTCAAAGGCATACTAAATAAAACAGGCATGTTAGTATGTCCTGCATTTAAAACAGAGGATTTACTTTTTCCATAACAAATCATTTTCTATCAAATAAAGTTGATCAATATTTGGTGTTCAGCTTCCACAGAAGCAAGACTAGAAAATTTTACATGGAATCTCACACTACATTCCCACTTGGCAAAACAGGCACATCATGCACAGCTTCTATTCACTAATAAGGCATTGCAAAGTTTGTGGGACTGCAAACTAAATTAAAAAAATATACCTAATCTTAAGGAAACTGTCTTTCTGTGGCTTGACTTGGCACAGAAATTACTTCCAGATCTAGTTCCAAAAACTTTGCAAATTCATAATTATCATGTTTCCTGATAATAAAACTAAAATATTAAATCCTTATACAGAACTGACATAACTACACTAAGTATTTCTCATAAATACAAACTAATCTCCAACCATGTAAAATTTATTTAACTATTCAGTATCTAATCAGACATAGTGATTTTTAAGGGACCAAAGACAAGGCCAAAACATTGTACGAATGGACAACTAAATTAATTTCTGATTAAAGGAATTATTCAAAAACAGAACTAAAAATCTTCTACAGTGCCCGAATCTGCAATAGTAAGTCACATAACTATCCAGAAAGACCACATGAATCAATATTACTACCCTGTAATAGGATGGCCAATTGAAATAAGTTTTTTCCAACACAAAACATTTATTTTGTTTGTACTGCAACTATTTTAATACAGGACTCAACACAGCTAAATCAAACTCAGTAGGAGTTGCACCACTGATTACAGTGAAAGGGAATCAAAATGTTTATCCCAGCCTCTAGGCCAGAAGGCAGCACAACTCTAGAAGCAGTGGTGGTATCTCAGAATTCAGAATATTATTAATGGTTACTTCAGTAAATTTTAATTAAAGCCTTTCACTCCTGTCCTTTCCCAAACACAGATGACATTTTATACTCTTATAACTAGCAGCCTCCCTTTCACAAAAGTTTATCCTTTAAATAAACACACAGCCAGAATAAAGGTAGCAAAACAATAGTTACCTTCACTGTTAAGTTTGGTCTCAATACTAGAAAATTATTTGCCTGCACATACCAGAGAGCTCAACTCTGTCTTACTCTGTGCTAGGCGGCAGCTTTGGGGTATTGAACTGAGTGGGGGCTGCTGCATAGCTTTTTTGGGGCTTTTTGTACGTATTACTACTGCCCTCACAGCATTCTAAGAATGTCATGCTTAGCTATAGGGACCAGATTTTCAACAGATCAGTTCAGTTAGGCACAAAATCAAAATGGACAAATCTTCACAAGAGCTCAGAACAGTCAGTGCTAACCTCTTTTGAAAATATGTCCCCCAATTATAGATGCCAAGTACTTGAAAACCTGGCTCTGAGCTCTTAAAAATCTGTTTTCATAAACTCAAAACCAACACTGCAGCCACTAAAGGTTTTGAGACTCCTGACGCTTTGTATTTCTACCAGGGGAGGAGCAAGGCAAGACACAACCAGGAATAGACTGAATAAATCTACCGAATAAATCTACTCTAAATAACAAAGCTTACTGCTACTACTATATTTACTGGCACTACATGGGCCAGTTTTGCGTTTAACCCCTCTTTTATCTATGTATTAGTCTTTCTGAGCCAGAACTGAGCACTTCTTCATTCTGCCAGTTCCTCAGTGATGTCAGCCTAGGGTGTTGCTAGTGACAGTAGATTAGAACCAGAACAATGAGCTGGCCTGAAAGAAAATGCAGCAGTCCCTCACACCTTTCTTTTCCTGTAACCAAATCAGGTTGAATCTATGTAAATGAACTGAGTTTACATGACATGGGCAAAAAATACAATAATAGAATATTCATCCAACTGATAATTTTTACAATTGCCAAAGAGAACATAGCCATTTTTTATTTAAGTGCACTAGGATGGTATCACTTAGCTTTAACACACACTCCAGGAATCAATTCCTAAAAGAAACTGCTGTGCAAAATGAGACTGATTTATACATTTTGAAGCTTTCACAACTGTGAACTTTCATATAAAATATGGAATACCAAGGCCAAAATTCTGCCTTCAGCACAATTCTTTGTCCCAAAGACATGAATAAAAGTTGTTTTGTTATTGCGAGTTTCTTTGAGGATATTTGAATTTAGCAGTACAGCAGTTGCTTACACTTCTATGTTCAAATGTAAAACTGAAATGACAGCTTTGGCCAGTTCATACAGTTATTACACTAGAAAGTCAGTTTCCATTAGTTTCCTGAACTGCCATACAGAAAAAGTAGAATCATCAGACTTTTTTGCATGCTGTAATCAGAGCTATAAGGAGAAGTCTCCAAGCATCTGTTAAGGAACTCTTGCCTTTAAAAGATGTGCATGATATCTAATGTAGAAGTGTTTGGCTTTTTACTGCTACCACCTGCCCTGAAAATTTAGACATGTTATTTTCTTAACACAAACTCTCTTTACCCCAGTTACAAATACAGACTTTTTAAAGAAACAATGTTAATTCTAGCTTATCTAAACACAGGTGATTCTTATGAGACAACAAAAACATCAGGGACTTAATGTAAAAACCTTCTAATACCCTAGCGTATAATTAAGTTACTCATTAGCAAGTAACTTCAAGTGCGTGTAATTTAATGTTTCCTTCCTGCCCCTTGAGCAAACACAACATAGTTAATCAATTTGATCCCAAGCTCCTAAAATCCGCTGTGTAAATAAAATCTGATACAGAGACTCACAAAGGAGCTCCACCCCAGCCAACCCTCAAGGATCAAAAGTGCTTACCCAACTTACAGGTCCACCCACTCAAGGGGGGGGAGGATAGCAGATAGACTGTGCTTCCTTCATTTTTCAGTAAATTCACCAGAAAGAAATTGCCCTGTAAGACTTATCATCTGTTGTTCCTTTTGACTAACTCCATGGTTTGTGAGATGGACTAGTCATTCATGAGCTGCACTGCAAATGGGCACAGCTGCCCTGATTCTCACCTTAGACCTCCCCTCTCATCAAAAACAGCAACCAGATTGCTTACCAATCTCAGCTTGGTACGGTCTGGGTAGGGATCTGCACACTGACAAAAAACCAAAGCCTTAGCGTTTTACACGCATCTCCTTACTAAAACATTGCTTATTTAGTAACAAATTATTTAATAAAACATTTAATTATTTAATAAAGCTACTGCCATTGAAACACCTTTGCTCCATGCTGCCTAACAGGGTTAATTTCTGATGACAACACTGGAGAAACAGAACTAAGAGAGCTTTACAAACAGAAATCCACGCTCTGAGGAGCAGAGTGACCCAGGAAACCCGGCAATGGCAGGCCACGACTTCCTGCTCACTGACTCTCCTCACACCTCCCAGTCCTCCTCAGCTGCCACTATTCCTGAACTCATCCAGGCTTTTTTCTTTCTTTTTTTTTTTTTTTTGTTGTTTTTCTCCTTCTTCTGCAAGGCTAGCGTAATAAGGCCAAGAAAGAGATGAAGGAAGGAAGCCGGTTTTGGTTACTACCTACGGGCTTACCTCCCTTGAGGGGACGGCACGTTCAGAAATGAAACAGGTCCTCGCCTGCTCTGAGGAAGCTGTAATGGCGCCCTTACCCTCCAACAGGCGCGGTAGCAGAAAACTCGCTTTCCCTCCGCCCTCGCTCTGATTGGCTACTCGGCAGCAGAGGCGGAGACACGGCGGGAAAGCACTAACCAGAGGTGAGGGCAGCGCTGTGTAACGGCTGTGTGAGGCTGAGGAGAGTACAAGATGGCGGCGGGTAGTGTCGTGAGGCGGTTTGGTGAAAGAAGGAGTCTCCTGTTCCTGGCAGCCGCGTACCTAGCTTTGGTGAAGAGTGAAACATCAGCTGGTGTTCTCCAGATGAAGTATAATTTGTATGTTGTTCTTTTCAATGTTTTATTTGTTTGGAGGTATCTAATCTTAGCTTCAGAGGTAATGTGTCAGTGCCCTCTTGAGGAATACCCTTGCTTTACCTTACCTTTATCTTTCCAATACTATACAACAAACTTTTAGCACCATAGTCACTTTTTAAACCAGCAAAAAGGTGCCTTAACTGATGGTTTAACAGGTTATGATGAGTAAGTCCTGCCATCTTTATTGATGCCAAACTGCCTGGTTGGCTTGCTATTAGCCCACTTCTACCAGTTCCTAAACTGGGAAGGGACTAAGGTATGGATTCAGAGAACTGAGTGTAAGACTGGCAGAAGTTGACCACATTACTTGAGCGCTGCATGGGAGAGAGAGTAATCCTCTCTGGGATGTAGAAAAGCTGCTTGTGGCAGCTTTCTGGCTGCCAGCCTTCTGGCATTTTTGTTACTTAGTCCCTCCTGGTATCTCCTTTGTAGCAGCAATGGCTTTCCTGCCCTCTCACTGTTGCTTCATGTTTCTGCTGTCTTCTAGCAGAACTGGAATGCAACAAAGAGCTAGGAAAGGGAAACTTGAGATGGCCTGAAGAAGATAAATACTATGAAAGTGTGTTTTAATTTCTGATATACCTGTAGACAGAGGGGGGAGGGGAGGGGGGGAAGTTGAGCTCTGTCAGCTCTCTGTGAGCCTGTTTCCACTTAATGGAAGAGGCTTCCAATTGATATACAAGTTCTCTATAGTTTTCATAGAGAATGGTTTCATCTAAGACTTGTACTACTAGCCTCTTTAAAGTAGCTTGATTAGTAGTAGATCTAGGTAGTCTTGCTGCTGATGGCTCTTAAACTGTTTGGGTTTTTTTTTTCTCTGAGCTGTAAGCATATTAATTAGTTTTTGTCAGTGGCACTGACTTATTTTTGTCATTCTGATGATGATTTTTATACTCATTATTACCTTAGTGGTTTGTTTAAATCTATTTTATGTACCCAAAAGTCTGCGATGGGTACTTCATAATTATGTTGGCTTTTTGCATTAACGTGTGATCTATAATGTTTTGGAGCCATCCCATACTGTTTATTTAATTAGGTTGCCTGGCATGTGTATTAAAAATCTTTCTGCATCTTGGAAAGTAATCTAATTTTCCAAATACCAGAAAGATAATCTTATTCTGTAAGAAATTTGACAGGATTTTTAATATTCTACTTGTCCATGCCACAGCCATTTTTCTTGTACAGTAGTGGTAAAAATCTCAGCACAGCTTAAAGAATTTTGGAAGAGCTGTCTTCAACAAGGAGCTGTTTTTCTTGAACTGTACAGCTTAAACACTCTTAATATTATACAGTACATGTTTCATGAAAACAGCATGTACTGAAGTGTATATCTGTGTAGTAATGCAACCCTAAATACATCAACACCATCACAGAACTCAAAAGAAGGATGCAGATTTCCTCTTGTTCTCGATGATTGGCAGCAGTAATGGGCTGGAAAAGTAGTGAGAAAAAGTAAATTGGCTGATCAGTAGTCCATATAGCAACATTTTTTTTTTATTTAGATGCCCATTTTGGGTATTACTATGCATCTCCTTTTTTTGTCAGAACTATTGCTTCTTATGATGGTATAAAGTGCTAATAAAATTTGAGATCAATTTTCATGAGACCTCAGGACACCTCCCTATGCATGCAAAACGGTTCAATTCTCAAACTTGTTCTTCCTGCAACGCCCCCCTCCCCCACCCCGTACATTTAAGTCACTCTATTTCCAAGAATATGTGATGGCCATATTTTCCAGGTTTTTTGTAAATGTGAAGAGAAGTGTTGTACTAAAAGTATTTGAAAGCATGCGAAAACTTGATTGCAAATATTAAGTGGGTGTCAAGATACAGGTACTGCAGTTGACTGTTACAAATGTCTGGAATATTACTGATGGTACATCTGTAGCTGTGAGAAATGCAAGCTTTGTGGAAACAATTTTCTTCTTAGTAGACAGACTTTAAATCGGGGGGGCGGGGAGGGAGGGACTGTCACAATTCTTAGCTTCTTACACTGTTTTTCATCTTGACTACCAAGAGCTAGCTTTTTGCAAATGAATTCTAGGCGATAGATTTATCTTTTCAGTGCTTATCTCTATTGAGCGTTTTCTGTACTTGCTTGTGAAATTACTTATACATCTCTGAACTATTTGCTGCTGGTTTTTCAGGTAATGCTTGACCTTTTAATCATTCCATTGTCTCTTTGCTTCTGCACTGATGCTGAACTGTCAGGCTTGGGGCCTTATACATTGCCTGCAGTTCAGCACATCATCCACATTTTTATAGAAACTGTTGAAATTGTATGATTCCTCTCGCTTCACTTATGTGCTTGGCAGCAGTTCCTTCATGAGTATAGCTGTTGTTTTTCCTCTCTACTGAATGTTCTAGCTCTTGCAGTGTCAGTTCCTTCACCAGCCATCTGTCTTGCTGGCTCACTCACTATCTTAACAGCTCTCCTCAGATTAGATGCAAGTCCTAGTGAGTACACCATCAGCTGTTAATTTTTTATTCAGCAGCTTTTAAAACAATTGTTGCTGCACACAAATATCCTATATTTCAATCCTTTCTATTCAGTCCTTGGCACTTACGGTTGCTTTCTTCAGCCTCCTCCTTTTTCCAGGTTCTTTCGCAACTCGTTTGTCTATCAATTCATTTCTTTTCCTGAAATTTTTAGAGTAATTTTCTTCAATTTGACAACCTAGCTTGTGCCTGAATTCTGTCTGGAAAGTGCATGTCTGAATGCAAGGAAAGTCTAATCCAGTTCTGTTTGTTGCTTCCCAGTAATGCTGTTCTTCAAAATCTCTGAAAGAGGCATCTAAATACTTTCAGATATTACATAAGTCAGGTAATAGCTCCTGAGAAATGTAAGATTGATCTCTATTGTCAAGAAGTTAGAGAACAACTTCTTTGTAGCAGTATCAGTCTTACAGATAGGATAGATTGTCGTGTAACTCAGGGGTGGGCATATTGCTAAACAATCTAGCAATCTTTTTGATGAGAAGTTCTATTTGCTTGTAAGCCAGTCAGGCCTGGATGCAAAATTGCTTTATGAAGCCCTGAGTGTATCGTATCCCTTATTGTAGTAGCAGCTTGTTTTATTTTTGTACACTATACCTCCTTTATAATCTGCCAATAGCTAAGGTTCATTTAGATAGTGTCTAGTGCGTTATAAACCACTACTTAGTGTTAGTGCGATTTTCAGGGGTAGAAATGAATCACACAGATAATTTCAATAAATATACAGGCATACCAGATTTTTTTTTAATGTATGTTGATAAGCCTTTCTCAGACCCTCTGCTCCTTTCCTGGACAAATTAAAATATTGTTTATTGCTAGTGCCAATTAGGCAGCCAAGCATCTGTAGCTGGCAGCTGTCCTCATGAAGAAGGCCCCAGGAGATTAAAACTCCTGGGACACTGATTTGTGTGTTAGATGTTACTGTTTGTCATCTTCTAAGGGTCTTTCATATCCATTGTTTCTTAATGATAAAGAAAACTGAGTGTGCTTACAGCGGTAACTAATAATTAGTAAGCTGGATTTTATTTCCCCACTGTACTTATGACCTCCGGGGTAAACTTAGACCTGTCATTTAATACCTCTAGTAAGGGTCTGTCTGTGCAAGGAAGGTTTGTTTCCAAACCATTGCAGCTGAAACAGGTCTGCTCCCATTGTGATAGTGTTACGCTGGTAAAGGTGTGTTCATAATAGATTAGTCTGTTCTGGGCTAGGAAGTTAAAGCTGTATTCCTATATCAGTAATAGAATTTATGCTAGTATAATCATTCCAGTGGTACAGAAAAGCTTGTAGTCTTACTAAAAGTTACACAGTGTCTTTCTGGCATTGCCCAGGCCCTTTTTATGCAGTCTTTGTGCACAGAAGGTTAACACAGTCAAGTAAGACAGCAACGTGGAAGAGAGTGAGAGAGTAAATTAAATTCTTTTCTGTCTTTCCCTCAGTCAACTTCCTGCCCCCGGGATGTGACTTCCAATAGGAACATGGCATAGTGCTAGTATTTGAGGCTGCAGAAGTTGTCTCCAAAACCCTTTTAAGTGAGGTTCTCAGGTGTGGTCATGACAAGCGTTATGATTAAGTATGACCACGAGGGGCAGATGAATTTGAAAATGTCCAGAAGTCTGCAACTGTAAACTGGTGACTAATAAACTTCCTCTCATTAAGTGAAGCTGCAGATATCTTATGCTAAAAAGAGCAAGTAGTCAAACCCAAGAAAGCTGCACACAGAAGCTGGGGAGCTACAACTTATCTTCCCTCCTTGTTACTAGGATGTACTCTCTAGCCTGGGTTCAAACTAAGCATTATCCCATTAATATTAAGGGAAGTCGTCATTCTTAGGTGAACACACCGCCTATGTTAATTTACTCTGCTGGAAATAACAAGTAAACTTGCTACAGAAGAATAAAACTATTCATCAGAATGCGATTGGAAGGGTATTTTAAGAGCAGACAAAATCCACTTACATGCTTGGCTAGAAGGAGCTAGCTGCTACTTAGCATCCTATTAACTAAAAGGAATCTCTCAATTAATTCCCTCTGGAAAAAAAAAAAAATTATTAGGCCTCACAAGATTTCAAAATTTTGTGCTTTAAATAATCTTGGTTACCAAAGAGAATTCCTGCTAACAAACCAGTCAAAATTTGAACCAATGTAGTTAAGGAAGTGTGAAGTGAATAAAAACTTAACTTTTGCATTAGGTTAATAAAATCTTTCCATCATGGAAAATACAGAGGCTTTAGCTTCATCATAGTTTTTACATTGTATTCTAATTAGAGATTACATTTTATTAAAACTGTCTGAATAAGTCACACTTCCAGTTGCCAAGACACACTCATCTGCAACATCCTAAAGCAATAGAAACATCACTGTGTAGATCTTACTAATCTCTCTCATACTTTCTAAAACAAGGCAGGCTGTTCCATTTACTTATAATGGGTTCAATAAGAAGTTAGATTAAGTAACTTTCCATATTCTGTAAAAATGAATGATATGATAAAACTTGTGTTGTGGCACAGACATAAGGACTGCGTATAGGTAAGTTCTGAATGGTGAAATCTGGAGCTGGGCCCTGCAACACTGTCAGAAGTAGCTCTTCAGAGTCAGATTTTGAAATTAGAGCTGTAATCTCTGTTTGACGTAGAGTTAATATGCAGCCTTTCCAGGGCTGAAGCTGTTTACTGGTTCTTCCATCTGTCAGGATTTTCCTAGCTTCTATGGGAAAGAAATACATACATTTGAAACTGAGATTGCATAGGGGAAAGCTTTCTTTGTGGCTATGTTATGGAACCTTTTCTAAGAATTGTAGGCAGCTACTGGCAGACCACCAGGTGAAGGAGTGAATGGGTGTAATGGAAGTAGTTATTTACAGTAACTAAACAAATTAAAAATCCTTTTTCCCCTCTTTGGTGTGACACTTGGACCTTGTTTGTGTGAGAGAAAATAGTGGGAAAAATAATAGTCAAAAGCAGTAAGACCTGAGGAGAATGATTGACCTGAATGGAAGCCTACATGGGGTTCTTTTTGTTTCTTTTAGGACTGGGCTTAGCTCTTTCTTTCTGAGAAAGTTTAGTGTGCAAAATCTGCAAGGTTAATGTATAAACTAAACTTGAAGGACCTTACCGTTATGAAATAATGAAATCAAGCATCACATCAGCTGGCAGAGATGAACCCTTCATATTTGTTTTAAGTTACTTGCACAGACTGTCTTGGAAAGTCAAAACAGTGAACATATGAAGGAATACTTACTTTGTGCTGACCTAGTGATCTGGTAAGGTAGTGTTCTGCACCTGTATATTGACTCTTGTGTTCCATAGCCTTTTCTTCCAGGAACAAAATGCAGATTAATGTAATTACATGTTAGATGTGTGCATCAGCAGCCTGTGTGCTGTGTATCGGAGAAACTTGCAGTAAAGGTTTCTGTGTACTTCTGTTCAATAAAGATTTAGCTGTGCCTGTACCTTTTCACCTTATGTACCTTGGATACGTTACTGTTTTGCTTTGGAAGACATAAAGAAGAGAGTATTGGGCTAAAGCTGGAGGTTCTGAGAAGTGGTCAGAAGGCTGGCTTTTAAAAAGTTGCAATTATCTATTTCTGACACTTGTGTTATTTGAAAATTAATAGTTTAACAGAAAGCTGAAATGAGAAATTCGGGGCCTTCTCTCAGTGAATAAAAATCATTTTATGCCCAAGATATGCCCATCCATTTACACCAGTATACAATTGGAATTAGGTCTGCCAGTCTATGGTAGCCAACTTCTCATGCTTCATTTCCATTGTACATTGTTCTTTCAAAGGAATGCTCATCATATAGTTGATACCCTGGCAGCAACTAGAGTAATCTACATAATTGCACCTTATCAGGGCAGGCTTTTTTCAGTAATTTTTCCACCTTTGGTGTGGGAGTAAGAAAAGTTTCCCCAGGACTAGAAACAATGAAGTGCTGGTTTTAGACTATGCAGTCATCTTTGCTTTTGCATTGTCTTGTCATGTTTGAAGGGTACATGCAGCTTCAAGTCAAAGCTCTATAGAGCTTTAAGTTTCATCATGAAAAAGGGATGGTATGTGCATCCCCTTTGACTAGGAAGAATCCTCATCGCCAGTGTGTGTCAGCAAAATATGCATCCTTATACTCAGGAGTGAATTACGGGTACTAATTGTCAGGGCCTCTTCATCCCTCTCTTTCTCTGTCAGAGAGACTAAGGGATTCCAACATGGAATTTATCCTTCTTTCTTCTCACTTATGGAGACAAGAGAATACAAACTTCTCTCTACCCTCTGAATAGATTTACTGACATAACCCAGGCCACAAAGAAATAGTAAATTAACGAGATTCTTATCTTTCTTCATTGGTCTCTGCCAGTTCTTTACCTTGGATAAGACACTCCTGTCTATGTTGTGTTTTCTAGACTCTCCCTGTCTTTTTCCTCTGCTGGTAGGGTCGTCAGTGGAGTTCAGCTTTGAGCTGGATGAAGCACTTCTATAGAAAAAGCTATGAAACTGATCTCTCATCTGTATGGCAGTACTGATTTCACAGAAGTAACTGTGCTGAGGAGTCAGGAACTGAATACTTTTTCTTCTAGTCTGTGATATTTGAAGTGTTTCAGGGCACACTCGCTATTTTAATGTATCTTCACTTCACTTGTCATTTCTTACCGAGACAGAATTTCTCATTGTTTTCAGTATTGGTGACAGTTCTGCTTAGCAATATGGGAAGAGTGGAGTAGCCTATATAGAAAGCTACAGCCCCTCAACTGATAGCTGCTAATTTTTTTTAAATAATATTATCACTTCCCAGGCAGAGTTAAACTCTGCCTTTTCTCCATACAGTAACTGCTTAGTAAAGAAAGAAAACAAAGTTGCACAACTTCCTGAGGCGAGTGATCACGAATCTTTCTGCTAGCTTCTTTGCAGTTACCCTAAAGAAGTCTATGGATTTTTAGCCCTTTTTCCAACATGGCTTTGTCAATGTTTGAGTAAGTGAAGGGAGTAAAGTGACTACTTAACTTCTCTTTTGGCAGAAAGGAGATTGAAGCAAGACATCCTGCTTAAAAGTGAACAGCTTCTACTGTACTTGAAGCACAATATAGGTGGGAAAGAACAAAAAAAACCCAAAGCCGATGTTGAAGCAAAACTGTTAATCAAATGTTAACTTGTTTAGAAATAGTCAAGAGGGACAGATGGAATCCTGTGATTCTCTTCTCCTTGAGTCAGTTTTTAAAATATATTATAAGCTTGTATACTTTTGAGTGGCAGCTATGGCTTGTGACTTTAGAAGTTATTTTTGCTATTGTTAGTACTGAAATAGATTGTGCTTGAGTTACAGTAGTTGACAGAACTCTTAAGTACTACAGAGAAAATACTTGCCTTGCATTTATTATCTCAGCTTTCAGATTTAAGGAGATGTATGTGGTTAAACTTTGAAATTACATAACAGTAATAGGATCCTGCTCAAGTTGATGCCTTTTAGCAAGCGGGGGGGGGGGGGGTTACAGTAAACAGATGTTAAACTTTTTCATTAAGTGTATTCTTTAAGACGGCATTCAGCTACTCTGAACAGTGCCTGGGACGCACTCTCTGCAGTTTGCACTGAACTCCTAGTGCATCTTGTAGCATTTTTCCCATGAGACAGTGGTATAAGTCTAAGCCTTGATGTACTTCGTATTTAAATCAGAACCTCTCAGCTTATGTTGTCTAATTGTAACCCATTCTCTGGTAACATATTTCTGGAGTAAACATCCTCTTGATTATCTGAAGAATATGCATTTTGAATAATCTCAGAACTGAACAGAGTTGTTAAATCTTGTTCTAATTCTGTAGTTGAGCTGTGTCATAGGTCAGATGCTAGTTTCCAAAGTGCAAGTTTTGACAGATGCTGTGGGAATGTTAACAAAGGGCACCTTTAAGAATTGTTTCCCATATTTTTAGGAAGTCAATTTAATGTTTATCCACTCTGTATTTGCAGTGCTGAAATTTTAATGTACTTCCAAAGCAAAGATACCAAACCATGACACCAGAGCTGCTCTCTACCTGCAAATTTAAGCAAGAATAGTCCCTATCTACAGGCATAAAGCTAAGTGGACAGGCAGAGGCTAAACTTCTTTTGAGTAGAATATTGGTTGTGCGTAGATGACTCTTCTGTTACAATGTCTGAGACCTCTTGGGTTCAAATCTAAAGAAGACTATATAACCATCTTAAACTGAAGGGAATGGAAATTCTAGCTGTTTCAGAAATTTTAGAATTTGGTCTTGTATGTTTCATATGGAATACCTAAGACAGCTATATTTGCAAATTTTGTCAAGTTGCATTTTTTGAGGACAAGTAGCAAGAGGGTTTTTTTAGAAAAAAAAAAAAACAACACAACTAACTTTTTGATAGCAGCCTCAGACAAGTCTCAAAAAAAGCAAAAAAGAAACCTGAAGAATGGCAGAATAAGTTATTTTGTGCAGTTCTCATGAACAGATGCTAGTCCAGGCACATCATCTATGCTATCTGTAGAATAGCAGGTGAGTGAAGAATACAAAGTAGCATTTAACCTGAAGCCTAGTAGGCCAGCAGCCAGCGGGAATAATCATCACACAGACGGAACAGCAGGCATGCTGCCCAGGCATCCACTCCCATTGAGGAGACCGGGGTCAGCTCACACACAGAGTGCTTTCTTTGTGTTCTGTAAATATACTTGTTAAACCTCAGACTTGTAGCACAAGTTTCAAGATTGGGAGATTTCTCAGTCTCCTTCACCTTCACTGAGATTTTCTATAATCGTGAAGTTGCTTGCTCCTGCTTGGACTTAAGAGGATGTTTGCTGGTCACTTCATTAAGGTATGGCAGCATTCTGCCTGCTTTTAGAGTAAAAGCTGAGTGATCCTGACAGTGTAGCCATCAAAGGGCAGTATTTGTGTGACTTAGTCAGGAATCACCAAAATCTGGTGACTTCCCAGTGGATAAATACCACCTTATATGCAGGGCTTGCCCTCTATCCCATCTTCTTCCTCTTCTTACCCCCATCCCAAGCACTAGAAACAAAGTTGGGTAGAACTTAGTCAAGAAGGCAAATCTTGTATTCATTGCAATTCTACATAGTTACTGTCCCCAAACTAAACGTTTCTCAAACTAGTTGTTCAAGACAAAATGAAATGGAAGTGAATATTTCTGCACAAATCTTTGTCAGCATTGTATTGTGGCTCAAATTATGGACTTCCTTTTTACAGCAATGGCACAATTCAACCGTAGTCTAACATTTTCCCAGATTTTACAGCGAGTTTGACCTGCAATACATAAAAGTACATGATTATAGCAATCATGCTTGGAGAGTGGCTACAATTTTCTTCTGTTTACTCCTGAGTGTTGTGGAGAACTTACTACAAATGCTTAAAATCTGTAGTTAAATATTCGCAAGTTAGGAGCTGTACCTTCAGAAATTACTGAGAATATTACTTGCTACTTGAAGCAAGTCACTGGGATTACTCCTTTTAAGTTAGCAGGCCTGCTCTTGTAAGAGGAAGCAGTTCAGTAACTGCTTATTGCATTGTGCATTTAAATATCTTCTTTGAAGGGTAGACTTGGGACTATCATACTAACAATTTAAAGACATTTATGGGGATAAGTAAAATCTAGTTATATTTAATGCCAAGCATTGCTAGAAGTCAAGCAGAAGATTGGCACTATACAACACATAAAATTATTTTTTCTCTCTTTAGATTTGTAGAAAATACATAGGCCATCTCAGCCACAATCCCGGGAACAGAACAGCATATTAAAAGATTTTTTTTTTTTTTTTTGGTAATACAGGGTGCTTTGGTTCTCTTTCATAAAGGTATGTGTCTTGTCACCCTCCCTCCTACAGCTAGCAGTAAAGAAGTACTAGCCTCTGCTTTTCAATAGCACATGTTGATTTTTAACTATAGCATTTTTGTACAGATTGTGCTTATAAGGATTTTTTTAATCTTAAAAAAAAAAAAAAACCCACACTTTACTGCGTTGCTGTATAGTGTGATCATAACAGTGGCTCTAATGTTAAAAATATTTCCAGGTCAGTGTTTTGTGCGCGTCTTTTTGAAAAATAGACTTTCACTTAAGTGTAATGCAAACATTTCCATTACTTCAGTCTACTATAGAAGTTAAAATAAATATTTCCACAAAGAGATCGCAACTTGAGATTTACTGTACTGTGCTGAATGCATAATAACTAGACAGGGAGAGTTGCAGTGGATCCTACATCAGAAAAATATTGATTTTTTTTTTATTGTCCAAGCTGACATGTAAGTAATTAGCATAAATGTGCTATTTGCAATAGCCTTTAGCGTAAACAATATCGGGGTAACAGAAGTGTCCTTTTTAAAATATTTTGGGAAGACCAGATCGTTGGCTCTCTTAAAAGCGTGCAGCACTAGCTTCATTAGCACAAAGCAGCTTTGTCTTTGTCCTAACTGACCAGGTGAAAACATGAATGTGGCAGCAAGCACAGAGTCTCGGTTTATGAATTATGGCAATGTAGGGGTGTGGTCAGAGCATGCTGCTTGGCTCTTCTGATATTTCAGTGGCTTCTCAAGGGCTGTTGCAGGCAGCAGCAACTGAAAATACACAACTGAAATGTCTACAGTGCCCTTCTGGTATTAAGCCTCTTTCATTCCTACTCAAAAATGAGAATCTATTTTAAGGTTTAACAGTGTCCTTTTAAATTAGAAGCAAACTGCCACAGTGAGATATTCAGACTGGGTTAGGCAGTGTATGCTATGGTTACCATCACTAAACAGAGCTAGATCTGTTAAGATCAAAATGGTTGACTTGTCACTCTATAGTAATTGTTCCCTGTGGAAAAAATTCAATAGCATAGCTTAAATCACACATAGCCGATCACATGCTCTGAGGCTTCTATGGTGCTGAGACTAAAAGGCAGAGGTAAGGAGGAGCTGTGTCAGGAAATCTTTTAATTCTGCTGGTGGTGGGGGGAAGCTTGCCTTGCATACAGTCATATGCACAAATTGATTTTTAATTTTACAGTAATGTGCTATTATTATTGTTAGCTCAGTTCCTAAATGGCTGCTTTTAAGGGCCTGATGTTATGTTCCTGCATGTCCAAGGTGCCCATTGGAAGGAGAGTTTTTGGATGTGCAATGACTGTGAGATGGTACCCAATCTGTTCAACTTCTTTTTTTATTACACTAAAGCACAAAAACAGTTAAACTGGAGCCTATATAAGACAAATTGAATGCATACTTTCCTGAAAATTCATTACGTACGTGAACCTTAAAATCATTAGTACAAAAAAAAAAGTCAAGTCATTGAAATATAAGAAGTAGTAAGTTTCTATCCGGACTGGAGAGTCTTTAATAACATGGGATGCAAGTCCCAACAACTTGCTTTTAAATGCCTGCCTTACTGATCCCAGCAATTGCCTTTCTGGCTCTTTTTGGTTTAATACACACATGGGGAGCAGGGGATGCCTTATACACAAATTCTTTCTTGATACAGGGCAGAAGTAAAGTGTTAAGAGGATACTAATTAGACTGCATTTGATTTTCTAAAGGAAGCAATTTTTTAATCTTAGGTTGGTTCTTCAGTTTCTTGTCAAAATCAGCATAAAAACTGTGCAAGTTCCTGGTCTGGCTGCATGCAGTCTCCTAGGTTAAACTTTTCTCACTATGTACACCTGAGAAAAGTGCTGAGTTTCCGTTTTGCCAGCCTCCCCCTTTCCATGCCACTCAGAAATTGTAAGTCAACCTGTATTACCAATACAAAAAAAAAGTACAGCTGCAGCCTACTCTATCTAGGATAAAACATACAGCCTTTTGATAGCTAAGGAATACTCACCAATCCTTTGACAACAGAAGCTACTACACATACAAGCAGTTAAGAACACTTGCTGCTTGATTATGCATGTTTAGTATGCTTGCTCAATTCCCTATTCATCACGCAGCACTGAGAGGAAGCCTGAAGCATCAGGCATAGCAGCACAATGCTTGGCTGTAAATGACTTCATGTAGGATGTAACTTGTCATTTGGCCTTAAATACAGTGGAATATTTTCCTCCCTTTTCTGACACCTATTCACAGAAACACTAAGTATGCTAGTCTGGCTCTAGCCTTCTGCTGCTTGTCCTAGCTCTTTGGAGGGGTTAGTAATCCACACAGAAATAACTAAGAAATTATTGCCGTGCAAAATCTATACAAGCACTACAGCTAAGGAGGGTACTCAAGGAAACCATTTTGCAGTCTTGACTATAGCACTACCTGTATGTCAAATACAGCCTTTATCTTTTCCACTGCTGAACCACGAGAATAGGAACATGATTCCAAGAGCAAATTGATATATTTAGGTGGTGTTTTTTTCTACATATAACTAAGCACAGATATTTTGCAGTTAACCAGTCATCCCTCTCTTCTCTTCCCTTCCCCACCCCCCGGAAATTAAAATAACGAAACTACTTAAAAAGCATATGCACTGCGCCGCTTTGTTCCCCGTGGTCCACCTCGCGGTGCTCGCTCCCTGACAGACAACTCGCGTCTCCATCAGCCTCCAGCTCTGGGGTCGGCAAAAGCCCCTCGAGCCGGGCCCCGCAGGCAGCTCAGAGCAGAGGGCGGGGGGGGATGCAATGCGGATGGGCGGGGAGGGAGAGGCTTTACCTGCCGCGTTCCCCCGCGGAGCCAGGGGCGCCTGGAGCTGCTGCATCCACGCCGGGGCGCGGCGGGCGGGCGGGCGCTCACAGTGCCTGGCGGAGGCGGCTGAGCGCCGGAGCCATCGCCGCGGTGGGGAGCGCCGCCGGAGCCTCCGTAAGCCGGGGGGAGACTCAGCACCTGGGCGCTGAACAGCTCCACGGAGCGCCACAGGCGGGGCCGGCGCCGCGCTCCCCGCCCCTGGGCGCGGGAGGGCCGCGCCGCCTCCCGCCTCTCTGCGCGGCGCTGCGGCCGCTCCGCCCCGCCCCGCCCCGCTCCCGCTGCAGGCGGGGACCTGGCCCGCGGGCGGTGGCCGAGCAGAAAGGGCGGGAGTGACCACACTTCCCAGCCGTCCCCGCGGCGGGAGGAGGTGGCTTTGCTCCTGGGGGCACCCGGGAGTTATAGTCCTGTCGCTCGTGGAGCGCCGAGAGCAGCGGCGTCAGGGGCTCGGTTGGGCGGTGCCTCCCGCCGGGCGCTGTGAGGGGGCTGACTCCCGGCCCGCCTGGCAGCCGGCGGCTTTGCGCCTCTCCCGTGGTGTGGGCCCGCGCGCGTGGGAGAGAGGCGCTCGCGCCTGCCGCTTCAGGGCGGGGCGCGCGGACGAACCAACGGTTTTCCGCTCCCTCAGAGCGGCAGAGCTCCTCCTGCCTGGCGTTTCGCGGTGCCGAGGCTGCCCCTCACTGGTATGTTTTCAGTGGGTCGCTGCGCCTTTTGTGGAGACTTCTCAAAATGCTTGCTTCTGATCTTTTTTGTTAGGTTTTTTGTTTGGGTTTTTTTGGTGGTGGTTTTTTTTTGTTTTAACAGAAGTCTAGGATACTACAGTTCTCCTGCGGTGTTAGGAGCTTTTGTAGGGGAGAAAAAAAATCTTAATAGTTCTTATGGTCTTTGAGAAAGTCCTGAAAGCTGTGTTCCCTCTCTCCCTCCAAGATTCAGAAGCTAGAAGATACATGTAAGCAGCTAAAAGGACAGCGTCAGGACTCTGCCTTGCTAATCAAAAGCAAAGCACTACAAAAAATGTAGCAAAAAATACTGTAACCCAATTGCAGCTGGCTTTCAGAAAGGCATCTCCAATACCAATGTTTATACAAGGCTCTTTAGATAATTATGAAGCATTTTATCAAGCAGATTGTGTTCTTAGTTAACTTACAGATTAACTGATACAGTATTTCCAAACACATTTTCTATTTACTTGCTTGTCAAAAGAAAAAGTCATTATTCAATGCAGTTTTAGTTACAAGTTAATTTACACTTTTGGTAATGACCACAATAGAAGAATCTTTCAAGAGTTGTTTAAAAAAAGAGTTAAGGTTAATGAGTTAATTTAGAAGTTTGAGCACTAGCCCATCTCTCACCCTGAATTACGTGGTATTGAAAGGTCCTGAAAGCTTGCGTATAGAATCCTGTATGTTAGGGTTGCATACATGCCCCTGCTATTTCTGCTTTGAAACCCTGATGTCCAACCATTGCCCTTATCTTAGGAGAAGGTTTTTAGCAACTGTACTGCAAGCTAGCAGGCAATATGACAGAAAGCTAGGACAACCAAATTAAACTAAGCAGTTACTACCTTAGCAAAACCTTCCTTTGGGTTGACTTTATCCCAGTGTGGTTTATTCTAAACTAGTGATGCAGAAGAAGTTAGGTTTACTGCTCCTTTTTTTCAATGGGTGGATGATATGATGATTTCGTAGCCCCTTTCAGATGCTTTCTTGGATAGTTCTTAAATGTAACAAGTTTCCTTGATAGCAACTGGATCACGCCGCCACACCCTACCGAGCAAGTTCACTTCTGTAGCTATCCTAAAAAGGTGAGAAGTTGACATTGACTCTGGTATTACATGTTGCGTAGTGATTCTTGGATTTAAAGTACTGTCAGACTTGTGTTGTAATGGATGCC
Organism: Phoenicopterus ruber ruber; assembly: GCA_009819775.1. Classification (NCBI taxonomy): domain Eukaryota; kingdom Metazoa; phylum Chordata; class Aves; order Phoenicopteriformes; family Phoenicopteridae; genus Phoenicopterus; species Phoenicopterus ruber. The sequence goes on from CM020227.1 coordinate 3,625,266, forward strand.
TGCTCTGATACTACTTTATATGTCACCAGCATACTAACTTGATCACAGTGTAAGTGAAGTCCATGGAATACATACGGCTGTTTGATAATTATTCTAATCTTTGCTACATGATGACTTCTAAATTACTTCCTGAAGTATGTTCCCCAGTGTTTTCACAAGACTCACTTAGATCAGAATTATGTATTCTCAGTTCCCTACCTGAACTTTTCAGCATTATACAGTTGTGGCAAAGTATAGTAGATAAGTTTAAAACAGTATTTACTTTACTACAACTTTTATTTGACTGAAGCAAATTGTAGGTGTAGAAAGTATTTATGGAACTGTAAGGCAAGTGCTTCACTTTGAGTAATGATTCTAGAGATTATTAAAAGTGAGTTCTTGGTGTAGTAAAGAACAAATCATGACAAACAATTTCTTCCTTTTGTCATTTCCTTCACATTCAAGTAACAATAGAATGTACTTCCTCAAAGCTGGGATTTGGGTGTGCTATTTGAGCTCCCTCCCTGGGAGGCATGTGCAATGTCCAAGACAGTAGGAAATCTGCAGTGATAGAATCATAGAACCATTTAGATTGGAAAAGACCTTTAAGATCATCGAGTCCAACTGTTAACCCAGCACTGCCAAGTCCACCACTAAACCACGTCCCTAAGTGCCACATACACCTCTTAAATCCTTCCAGAGATCGTGACTCAATCACTGCCCTGGGCAGCCTGTTCCAGGGCCCGACAACCCTTTTGGGGAAGAAATTTTTCCTAATATCCAATCTAAACCTCCCCTGGTGCAACTTGAGGCCATTTCCTCTTGTCCTGTTGCTAGTTACTTGGGAAAGAAACTGACACCCACCTCACTACAACCTCCTTTCAGGTAGTAGTAGAGATAAAGAGCCTAGCTGAGGTAAACAGTATAGTTGAGGAAAACCTTCAGTGGTATATGCAGCTGTAGGGCACTCCCAAATTACAAGAACACAAATAACCAAATTTCTTGGTGCTAATGTGGAGGAGGGCCATTACAACTCCCTGCTCATTACTCTCTGTTTCCCCACCCCACTAATCTTAATGAAGCCAAGTTTGTTCTTTTGTTAGCTGAAAGGGTCCTGCTAAAGCAGTAACTGTTTTCTGCTTTGCAAAGCAGAAAAATTGAAATAGAGACACATCCAAAATACAGTCAAAATAGTTGTGAATAGTCTAAATATATTAATTCAAACAGTAACACAGTTCAGATCATCTTTCAATTAAAGGACTTGGTGACTAAAGCAATTTTATACAAGCTGCAGGTAACTTAGTTAATCCAAATCTCACATCTTTCCTACTTTTCTCTTTCATACCCCCAGTTCTGAACTATAACTTTTTGGGCACCGAAATTGAAGAACAAACACCGCTTTGCTTCCATTCACATAGAAATTCCTGAGAACTACCTTTGAAACTGGAGTTAGGTCTGCCTAGGTTAAGTTTGCTACAGTTACACATGGTTCCAGGCAGAAGTAAAAGTGGAATATCTTTATCGAATCAAATTTGAAAAGTTCTTTAAGGTCTCACACAGGCAGTCATCAGCCATTCAAGTACAGCTGAATAACTGGATTCATGGCTCCTGGTTTCTGCTAACAGCAGCTGTAGTGTGCTGTTGTCAGCAGCAACCAGTCTGCTTACCCTGCAGAGAGTGACTCCCGTTTTCCTGCACAGATAAAACAGATTCAGGGAAACCCAGAGAGAAGATTAAATTTCTTCCCAATTTCAATGAAATTCCTGCATTTATCTGAGCAGCTCATCTATCTTATGAAGGAAAGCAAGAAAAGATTACTAATGTTATTTTCTACAGATACCTCAATGTGTTGCTTCTTTTCACTTTGTTGTACATCCAAATTCTTATTGATGGGCTTAGTAAACATTTAATTACACATACCGAGGGATAACTGATCATTCTGTTTAACGATTTCCCAATTATGCTTCCAAAGGTTTTCTCTTATTAAGTGAAAGAACAGCAGATGTCATGATTCATCCTCACTACCTCCATTTTCTCATTCTCGGTAAATTATAACCATACAGGGTCAACACTTTCTTTGCCTTGCAAAGAAATAAACTGACAAATTAAAATAGAGGAAGAAGAATTTCTGTCTAGTTGATAAGAGAATAGAAAAGCAGAGATTGTGCCAAATAGTGTAGCTAAAATAAATGGCGCAGCCATATACAGTAAGAGCCTCATATAATTGAAAGGATATATAAAAGAATAAATTCAAGGTATTTACTCAAAAATGCAGTAAGTGTTTTAAAACAAGTCCTTCTTAGAGACAACCTTGATCTGCCCCATAAGTAGTGACTATCTAAATATGTTTTTGAAATTGTTGAGACCTTCCAGCTCACATAGAGAGTACTGAAAACTGATTTGACATGTCTTGCATAACTCTTTCATGATTCTGCCATTTGAAGTTAAATGTTTTATCACTGACACACCACAGCACAGTACTCTATACATGTAGTTGTAATGATTTGTTTATCACTGTTCAAGCGTAGGTATCAAATACACAGAAAAAATAGGCTGACCTGAGAAAGTGGTTGATTTTAGAATTTCAGTTAACAAACCAGGAGCAAGAAAGTGTGAAATAGTTGTAGATGTGCAAGATTTCAGAGTTATGAAAGGGGAAATGTCAGACAATAATGCTAAAAGGCGTTAATTAGACAGTCCAGCCTTTTCTGGTAATTCTCAAAGATTTAGGGAATCCAAGAAGATGATCAAGTTGGCTCACAGAAGGTGACTACAGCTGTCACGTTAGCAGAAATGAAACAGAGCACAATGCAGTACCTCTAATTGTGCTATATTGTTGTAAAGTAGTCGGGTAAGGGAATTAAAGTAGAGAATGAAAGAAGCAGAGAAAGCAACGTATAGTGACGACTTAAGGCAATGGAGTAGGTATTGGAATTAATACCTGCAAGTTCTGTTCTGTCGCTGCTATGAAAAGATAATTTTTAGTTATAATATGATTTAATTGTATACTTTCATTTATTAGTACCCACAATGGGAAATTGATTTTTCCAGTCTTAACGTTATGCTGTGGCTTCTGACACCCTCGCTGTGGAGCCTACATGAAGAGTGAAAAACTTGAGTCAGGAATACTTTTTTATAAGAGAGAAAAACCTATGCCTTGTTCATCATAAGGCAGCTGTCCTTTGTGTAAAGAAAAGAGAATTGATTATACTAACTGTCCTGCTGTCAGCAAGAAAGGATAAGGGGTCTCATAATAACTAAACTATACCTGAAGCTATTAGGAGGTAAAAGTTGACCAAGAGAATAAAGTTGGGTTGATTTTCCATTGATAGTGTTGTACTGATAAAGAAAAACATTTTACTGGCAAGCTGTCTGAATAGCAAGTTTGCTTAATCTTTTGCTGCACCTTTAGCTTAATTTCTTAGTGGAGTGGCATTTCAAGTCTCAATTTGTGAAAGGCAGGCAAACATGGCATGCCCCTGTAATTAAGTTTAGTAAAAGGTATGTGCTAATTAAACACCAAATACTTAAAAGAATAGTATTATTTAATTCAGCTTCCTAAATACACAGTCAAAATAATGCCCATAAACCCTGGCTTTCAATGTTGCTTGGATTTGTATGACAAGAGAGTAGCAATTGCTTCTAAATTCAGCTTACCATCAAGAACTGAAGGCCTGTAGTGTACAAAACCACTATTGCAGCCTTATAAAATTGATTTTAAATCACTTATTGGACCCTACAACCGGAAGGCAAATGACCGTAGATTAAGACATGAAGACGTCTAGTACTTGACAGTTATTCTCATTTGGTATTTATGGTACATGAAGTTAGCTTGAGGCTGCCCATAATTTATGGAGGGAATTTTTTGTTAGTATGGATGAGAATTATCTTTCTTTAGAAGGGAAAAAAAAAATGCAGTACTTATAATCTAAGAACATTTTTGACCATGACAGCTTACTTCTATTGCAGTGTAAAGGGGAAAAAAAAACCCCAATAACAACCTTGTCAGTGTTGTTACTGGGTGCAGCCCAACAAAGCTTTCTTCAGGCCACCACCAGAAACTTCATTTTAATCACTTTTATGCTCTTAAATGCAAGCCTTTTTATCAAAAAGCAGTGTGTTGTTGAAACGTTTCATTAATATAAATTGCAGTCAAATCAACTAAATAGAGCAGATGGTATTTAGAAAATGTTGAGAGTTAAAAATAGCATCATTAAAGCAACTTTCTTTTACTTTTTTTCTCTCAATATTTCTCTCAATTCTCAGAGTTTATATTCAAGAAGACAATATCACACTTAATTTAGTTAGTTATTGTCAAATACCTAGTGCTAAAAATTTTACTAAGTTCAAAATCATAAGAGGTTTTGTTACCTCCTATGAGCTGACCAGGGTGGGTGATTTATCCAGCATCTGTACGATATCTTTAGGGAACAAGATGTTTTGGGGTTTGTGGGTAGGTTGGTTTTTACCTCATCAGCAGTGGAAAGCAGTCTGAAATCTTTTATTTTTCCTCTCTTATTTCTTTCTATCTTATTTCTCTTATTTGTTCATTAGAAATCTAAGCAATCTCATTTTAAAGCCCAACTGACAAATGTCTTGAGATCTTTCTAGATCTTAGTGGAAAAACAGGTAAAAGTGAAGGATTAAAATTAGATACTAACTACAGGAAAACAGATAACTTTAGGTTGAGGGCACACAACCCATTACTGTGTTCCCTGGTAGAGTGTACAAAAGACAGCGGAGCAGGAGTCAAATGTTTCTTTTCAGCTTCAGATCTCTTTGTTGCTCAGCAAACTGAACGATTATGGTTGGATCTGTCAATTTTTAAGCAGTGTGCTTATCCTGACTAGTAGACTATGTTTCAGATTTCTGAAAGAATGGGTATCCTTTTTCAAGTCCTATTGGCCAGGATAATTGTAGCATCCAAGTGAGCAACAGAAGAGGAAGATAGCTATTAGCCTTGTCCTAATAATCAGAAACAGCAGGGCATCTCATGCTTGTGTCCTGTGAAGAGTTTTAATGAAGTGTAATAGATACTACAAACCTGGTTTCACTGGATAAATAAAAATGGCTCTGATTTTTGATGCTCCTCTTCAGACCTGTACACTCATCTGTGTTCCTTCTTGTTCACTGTCCATCCTTGGGAATGCAGACAGAGTCTTTCATTATTGGATTTATATAACATATAAAGGTCCTCATTAAAGGAGGCCTTCCCCTTTATTTAAAAAAATAAAACAAAACAAACCACAATCGGCACATGCCCAGTGCATGAAATGCTCTTATAGCTTAGTTAATTGTCCTGGTTTAGGCCAGGACGGAGCTAGTTTTGTCTTCAGCAGCTCCTGTGTTTTGGATTTAGTGTGAGAAGAATGGTGATAGTACACTGATGTTGCTGGTTGCTGCTAAATGACCAAGGACATTATGCAGTTTCCCAGGTTTTGTTAATGTGCAGGTGCAAAAACTTGGGAGGGGTAGAGCCAGAATAATTGATCCAAACTGGCCAAAGAGAGTATTCCATACCATAGATGTCATGCCCGGTATAAGTGAGGGTCGGTCGGTGGGCCACTAGGCTTTTGAGACCCTTAACTTGCCTTAATCCTTAAACTTCCCTTCGGGTTGCTTTTTGTTTCCATATTTTTCCTTTTTGTTTTTCATTCGTTCAGCTGTTTGTTCCCTCGCCTGCTCTCTCTGGAACTTGCTGTTCTGGGATAGCTGGGGGGGAAATACCCCTGCTCCCTGCCTGCTGCTCGGGACGGGCTGTATCGGTCGTCAGGTGGTGAGAAATTGTGTATCGTTTGTTTTATATATTCTATTATCCTTATATGTATATTCATTATTATCATTATTAATATATTTTTATATTTTTCCTTTGCTGTCCTGGTGAACTGTTTTTATCTCAACCTGTGAGTTTTCCTTTCTCTTCGGTTCTCCTCACCACCCCAGTGGGGAGGGGGGGAGTGAGCGAGCAGCTGCGTGGTATTGGGTTACAATTTGGGGTTAAACCATGACATTAATACATTTAAGGATTTTTCTGATTAGTCCTTTGTACTTTAGAGTGATACTAATTTATGTTGGGTTTCTTAAATGCTTCTCCCTTCTTGATTTTTAGACTTGCCATTTAATCAGAATTGAAATTAGTATCAAGTAGTAGGTGTAATCTCCTAACTTGATTTTTGGCAGTTTTTTCCCCTCACAAGTATTGTCAAGTTTTGAGGATTATAGCTATTTCAAGATAATAGGCTACCTTCTTCTTAGGGCTCAAATTTTATTGATTATTTCCCTTCACTTTTAGTGTTTGAGTTTCCTTTGCAGAGAGACGGGGTATGTACAGCTTCTGTTTAAAGCTTGAGAAAATAATAATTGAAGCAATAATTTGTCAGCAATTTTAGGAATTTGTCCTTGCGTTTGGCTTTAAAGCTCTGCAAATCATGCTTAATATTTATTTTTCTGGATAGGACGGTAGTGGGGGATCTTACATGTGCCTATAGATCTATCACTCAACACTTAAATTTCCAAGTTATTAAAGTATACATCTTAAGTGACTGTAGAGAATGTGGAAAATTCAGGTATAAAACAAAGTTGTGATTTTTTTATTATTTTTTTGGTAATGAATGAAGTGTATTAACAGGTCAGATATTTTAATGTAAGGTAGGAGCTCTGGCTTTTTAAACCTGCTGAGAAATTGTTCTGATTTCTGTGAACATGATGGATTTGTGAGTTAGATTGTTACTTTCAGTATTTCGGAAAAGTTTATTTTTATAGATGTTAAAATAGGTATCAAGGAACACACTTCACTGCCAGCCATCAGTAAAAAGCTCCTTGTTTTGGAATACATTACCAGCTTCTGTCTGTGAGATGTTTAAAATACTCTTCTGGGTAATCACGTAAATGATGGGTTGCCACAGAAATAGTGAGTGTTCATTCTGAGATGATTTTCTTAAGTGGTTCAGCAAAATCTCCATTAAAAACCTTCATGAAAGGTTACTCACTTTCAAGAAGTTAGTGACAAGGCATGATTTAATTAAAAATTTCTTTTATGATGTTCTGAAGTCTGCCCAGATGTTTTACTTAAGATGACATTGTAGAGATAAAATATTTATAATGTCCCAAAGTTCAATATAATTGATGTCCTGTAACATGAGTAACTAGATGGGAAGCTTTTCAGTTATACTGCAAGAATGACCAATTTTATAAAGGGTTTTCGATAGTGCCAATATCCGAGAACAATGTGAAAGACATTTGGACTCCAAAAGATGTTAGGCTTTTGCTCAGCGAAATGAAAAATACTAAGATTTAGTTTGTGTGATACTTCCCTGTAAACTGAGATTATGAGATAACTTCTACCTCACTTCACGTCTTCCCAAAGTCTCTGTAGCACTTTGCTTTTTTAGGTTTTTTTGGAACTGTGTAGCAGATACTTTTGTGCAGCAGTACTACTTTCAAGAGGAAGAGAAGAAAAGGAGGGCAGACAGGCAGATAGGAAAGACAAACAGTTCTGCAGTTGATACACAGTGCTGTTCATGCTGGATAGACATAAGTTATGATTTGGAACACAGAGGAGGAAAAAACATTATTTAAACAACTTAGCATGAATTAGGCAAAATGGCCATGAATACAGAAATACTTCAAGGAGAAAAAATGGTTCCTGAATAAAACCTCAGCAATGATTGTATCACAAGAGATTTGTCTGTCAGAGACAAACACAATGTGAGCATGCTATGCAAATACTGTCTAAATATATCCAAAGAGAATACCCTAAGTTTTTGCAGGCAACTTTTAAATGTACCAAGGAGAAGTTTTAATCTGTTGCTGTCCTTTAGAAGGTCAAATATCTAATGCTGTTGAACTGAACTAATCCATAGGGAAGTAACTATCACTGAAATGTAATTTTTTCCATCAGATATCAACAGTGCTCTAATGCTAACAAAGGCCGAAAATTCAGTCCGAATACTTATTTTCTGATTTTGCATCTTTTCACCTCTGAAAACTGCTTTTATTTGAATGTCTAAAACAGATATATTAGTGTACCTAAAAATGGACCTAGAGTTATATTTCCAGTTGTAATTTCAGAATTTTGGATGCTTTCATTCTTGAGGGTGCCTGATGCAACCTTTTCATGGTGGATCATTCTGATTGTTCTCTAAAAACGTTATCTTTTTAAGGAGTCAGGCTGGATCACTTCTAGAAGAGTAGCTCTCTAGGCTTGACTTCAAGAACAGAAACTGGAAAATATTGGCTGGACTCTAATATTTCAGAGGTTTGGTTAAGTTGTTTTACATAGTTGGATGTTTGTCATGTTGTCAGAGAACAGCACTAGTTAAAATGTGCAGCGTCTTGTATATTTGAATCTTCTTGTTTCTGGTTCTTGCCATTCCTCGGAAGAATGTGTACCTTTTATTAGATGTGATCTTTTATTGGAATTCCACTTTCTAACGCAACCAGATAATTTCTTACCCCGCAGATAAAATGACTTGACCTTCTTCTGGGCCCAAAACATGTTTAATAGCAGTAAAGACTGATAAGCTGAACTTGCCCTCTGTGTTGTGACAGACACTTCACAGAAATCATAAACTCTGGGGAAAAAAAAAAAAAAAAATTTCTGGCTGACTGCTTTTGGCAATGTCTCCTGTATCTCACACTAAGCTTCTAGGAGGATTATTGATTGTGTATGGTAGCAGCTTCCCGTTTCTACATTAGCCCTAGGAGGAAATGAGATGATCTATAAGTAAATACTGTAAGTGTAAAAACTGTGCTGAAGCCTTTCATTATTCATTTGAATTGGATGTTTTGGTTTTTAGAAGACAACTTCATTGATGTTATGGGTGGTTTTACTGTTTGGTTTAATGTTTTATTTATGTTGGAGTATAAAGCCACTTATTATACTACTTTTTAAATACAAGAACATTAAAATATATTTCTTCTTTTTGTGAGCTATTTGGAAAATGAAAACCAAGTATTCGCCACTTTCATAACCCTTCAAAAATATTAAGTTTGTGCAAGATTTAATTAGTTAAGACTTATTAGGCAATAAAATAATTTTAGTTAGCATATTTGAAAAGCCAGACCATTAATTTAGGTACCTAAACATAGTTCAAGCTGCCTACGTTTGGGCATCCAAGTTGGGAAATTTCAGAATCCTTTGTAATTCAAATTAGTTTAATATTAAATAATTGCCATAAACAGTTTGCCTTATTAGGTTCTAGTAAAAAATTAACTTTGATTCTCAGATTATTTTTGAATAACAGATTATTCCAAGAAAATTTGATCTGATCATAGGTTATTAAGTAGTACAGGGAGTGGGGAAAGGATTAAGCTAGTTAAAACAGGATTGATTAAGTATTAGTCCATACTGAAGCCATATGCTGCCTATCTGGTGAAAAATTTGCTGTAATAAAAAGTTAGGAAAAAGTTTAACGAGATTCATGAAACAGACTTCAGTATCTGCTAAAACAGAAACCTCTGAGAAAATAATATTAGAGAGATGAGATGTAATTAACACATTGTGTAATGAAGCAAATCAAAAGATCAGACCAAAGTCTAGAACTGAGCAGCTTCTCTATTTCCTTTTAATTTTCTTGATGGAAAAAAATACATTTGAAGATATTTGTGGCTACCTGTTTTTTCTTCTGGGTGATCTTGCTACTTGGCTTTCTTGGTAGTTTTGTTTGTTTATAGAGGATGAAAAAAAGTTAAATTGTAAGTAACTACGAGCTGTCCTCTACCACCCAAATACTCTCTAGTATGTGATTCTTTCCTTTCTGTTTTTTGGAAGAAAGATTTCAGCATTGAAAGGTGTATGTTCTACAAGTTTTTGATTTAAGATGTTCCCACTAGGTGTTTAGTTTTAAAAACTTACTGATTATTTAAATCCTTAATTCCTCTAAGGACATAATTCAACAAGATAATCAGGAGGTATAATGAATGTGAATGTATGAATTTGGTAGAAATCTCAGTGACTTGCTGACTCGGAATTTGAGAGGTTAATTTTTTTCTGATATGACATGGTATTCTCTTCCAGTGAAACATTTTTAGTTTGTACTAGCAGAGAGAGATTTGTTTTTCACATGATAAACTGCTAAGTTCCTTGCTTTTATCTCCTGCAGACACTTGAGTGCCTTTTTTGAAACTGTTAGCTGTGGTAGGTGCAAAACTACCTCAAACTGTACAATAGGTGCAAGATTATCTCAGCTGCATAATATTGTTCAGGTTAAATGCTTACTGAAGACTAAAAACTTGTTCCAGTCTGGATTTCTGTGCTAAATACTTCCTTTCTCCAAGGTTGACTGAAAGACCATGACGTGATATTGAATGCCCTAATTTATTTTTCAGAGTTCTTTTTCTGTGTGACATCCTCTTTGAATTTCCAGTTTTAGTATTTTAGCAGTTTCACACCCTGTGACATAAAAAATGGATTACGTCGACAAAACAATGTAATTAGTTTCTTATGATTTTATTATACTTTCCAAAATATCTTCTGTTAACCAAAAAATAAATTGTATTTGAACAGCAGGCAAATTATTATTAAAAGGATTATGAACTTTTATCTATGCTGTGCATTTGCCACAAGCCATTTAGTTGTGAAATTGAGAACGAACAGAAATGTGTTTTCATTTAAAGCCATTTAGATAACTCCTCGTTTCTCCTTCTCAACTCTGTTTCCTTTTCTAAAATTGTATCTTCACTGAATTCTGAATCAAGAATTGGATTGGGAGGGGGGGTTATTACTCCAAGGAAAATTTTCCCCAGTCTATCACTAATGGATTTCATAAAGGCATCTGCTCTGGAAAAGTAGCAAGTCAGCAGTTCCAGGGAATCTGATGGTAGAACTGCCAGAAATTGCAAGCTATTTAATCACCATTACCATTGAAATATTTCCTGCTAAAAACAAGCATTCCAATACTCATGTTGTATATTTAAATCTAGAAGTTCTTATGATACATTTCTACAATTTGAGAAGTGTTTACTTACCCTCTGCTTTAACAGGCAGGTAAGCTTGTCAACTTCTTTGGGTTATGCAGGTGCAATATGAGCCCTTTAATAAGAATTCTAATAAAAAGTAATTCTTACTTTAGTAAGAAATTTGCCTATGTCAACCAAATATGTAGATGTGGTTTATCTGTATACACTTGAAGGAAGTGTTTTAATGGATGTTTTAAAAGTTTATGCTCTGCATTATTCTTTCAACTACATTTTAAGTAGGTTCCTATTTATTTGGGTGACTGTTTCCTAGGTATAACAGTAGTCTTGTAGCTGTACAGTTTTCTGGCATGAAGACCCCTGATTTTAATCCCCAAAGAATTGCTGTATTAAGTAGCTTATTTATAACCAGCTTTGTATATCCTACTTTTTTCCAACTTAAATTATGAAGGCTTGGTAGGTTAGCACCCTTTAGTCTGGAAAAGAGACAACTAGAGGGAGTAGGATGAAGGTCTAAAAAAATTAAATTAGTTTGGAGAGAGTGAGTAGTCTTATTGAGTACAAAGAAGGAGTGGTCACTCAGAAATAGCAAGAAGCATATTTAAGACAAAAAAAAAAAAAATTCTTTACCAAGATAAGCTATAGTGCATCTGAGAATCTGAGCTAATTTAAATACTGTGAACTGATTACTGTGTTTCAAGATTATGAAGAGAATAGAGTATATACAATCCTGCCCTAAGATTAGGTAATGTATTTTGGAGATGATTTCCAAGTCGTCCTAAGGCATCTGTCCATCACAAAAACAGTTCTGAAATTCAAAATCAGAGCAGATTTTAAGAGATGAGGAAGTAAAGGTTAGAAAAGCTGAGTAGCTCCTTATGGCCATGAGCAGTAGACTGGCTGCGTGACAATATTAGTATATAAATTAAATGATACCATTGCTGAACAAGTGCATCACAAGTCTCCCAAAGATTTAATACAGATTAGCACCTTTCTTGAAAGTACCAGCATAAAAAGGCCAAGGAATGAATGGTTGTAAGTATTTAACTATTTCTTTACACATGGCACCCCAAGTGTTGGGTTTCCTTGTGTGGATGCGGTATTAAGTACCTCTTATGCTAATTACGATATACTGTTTGGAGCTGAGCAGGTTTGTAAAAGGCATTTGTCAGTTTACTGGAACAGGCCTGCCTAATTTATGTTGTGCACCTCCCTAGATCATGGGTGTCAAAGGTTCTGTCACCTATTTGGGCAAATGGGTGAAATATCTTTCATTTTCAAATGCTTAGAATGCCCAAATAATCAAGGGAATTCTGCAACTTCTGCAGAAATAAAAGATACTCTTTTGGTGATCCTTATGCGTATTTGTTGAACACAGTATAAAGTTGATTTATGTGGATTTTTTTATAAAGGATAAGGAATGAGAACTGAAAAAAGCATTACCTCATCTAATAGAATTGTAAAACTTTTAGAGTTTGCTTTAAGGGTTTATTCTTAATGTGAGCAGGCTCAATATTAGCCAAAAGAGGTGGACTGACTCTTGGGGTTTTCATTATCTATTTTTGTGCGTTGTGTCCAGAAGATTTTTGTCAAGATATGTATTATTTCCTCATTAAGCTTGTTTACCACCTGGCAGTTCTGCTTTTATTAATGCTGTGTGCTTTGCATCATAAAAAACTTATTTCCCATAGCTTGCAAGCTCACTTTTTTCCAGGTCACTTCCTCAGGGTTGAACAAAGCATAGGTTCAGAGCAAGGAAGGCAGCACGAAACCTTTTCATTCTGCAAACATCCTTTTGTACAAATACCAGACACACTCACAGACTTTGCTCTAGAAGATCACCTCAGGTTAATGCACAGTACTTACTTACCCAGGAAGAGAAGAGCTTGGGCCCTTAAGAGCTCATCTAAAACAGTGGGGTAAATACTCAAGCTGGATTAAGTCATATCAGCTCTTACTGAAACAGTACATTTCAGTCTCCTCTGCATCCCAGGAAAGTTCAGCAAATAAAAGACATAATATTGTCTTACGTTTTAGAAGTTCACAGGTGGGTTTTAGAGCAGAAGTTGCTCATCTGTTCACTATGTAACTCCTGCAAGCGAGTGCTATCCAGTCTCATGGCAGAGATGGGGAGCTGTACTTTCTAATTATGGAAATCATAACTTAGAATTATCTAACTTTCATTTCACACCTGAACTAGCTTGACATGATGTTAATTCTGATTTGTATGTTTATTTCCTCATTTAACAAAAAAATTTTCTTTGTGTCTGATTCTGTCTTCTTTCTGATATGGAAGGTGCTCTTCTGAGGTAAGCTGCCATACAACAGAGTGACAGTGGGTCTCTTAAGTTGGCTGGGAAACTGAACATAGCATCTAAACCATTTCCCTATTTTCCGAATCCAGTGAGCTCAATTTTTTTTTTTAACTACACTTGATGATAGTTGCCGTTACAAACATTTGTGTGCTGTGGCACTGGTACACTGTTCACTTAGTTGGTTAGTGCTTGTTGGAATTATTTATGCATCATCCAGTTGTCACTTAATATTAAAACTTACCAAGACACATATTTACTTACATTTAATCTAACCCTGTACTATAGAAGAGGTGCAGAACTAATCATAGGTCATGAGCTGATATAAGATAACTGTTCTTTGTGTTGTTATTAAATCACAGGGTTTTTCTGCTTTCTTAACATCAGAATGTTGTCATTAGGTGTCATCTGCCAAGACCGATATCACAGGACCAAGAGAAATTAAATTTTCAGGCAGGAGACTAAAATAAAAAGTGTTGAAAACTACTTGTAGTCCTCTGGAAACATTTCTTGGACATAGATAGTGAACACCATTAAGTTTGGAGGGAGTTTTTTTCCTTTGACTGTATTTTAAGATAACTGCGTATGGAATGTATTTAAGAATGAGCTAGCAAGTACAAAGACTTGATATTCTGTACATTTTCTCAGACAGAAAATTTAAAAATCATGTTATGTTCTCATATGCCCTCTGCTTACTGGAAAGGAACCTTGTGCAGTTGTCAAGTCCTTTTATCTGTGTTTATTAAAAATGAGAATGTGAAGTGGACATAACTTCTGCGAATGAGAGAGACTTTCTGCCAAATATCCTTCTTTTCATTCCTTCTTACTCTGTGTGTCTTGACAACAGTGTATTTGGCATAGCTTCTGTGTGCAAAAGCCATAGTGGGACACAACACAATTCTTGTTATTTCTTGAAAATTACTGTCTGTGAGCCAAAAAGTAAGAGCCGCTCTCAACAGCACATTGAGAAATATAATTTCTTTCCGGAACTTTACCATTTTGCATTTGAGCTCTGAGCTCTAAATGATTTGCTTTCAGGGTGCAGCTCCTAGTATTTGTTGCTTTGTGAGTTATGTATCCATTAATGTATGAAATCTCATCAACAAGGAAGTACTGGAGCAAACATGCTGTCTGGTTGGCCAGTAGCTTGGATGTTAGGAGCTAGGTTTGAATTAACTAAACCAAAGATTTGCATCTGAATTCACCAGTGAATACCTTGGCTGCAAACCAGGTGTTTCTGGGGACAAGAGTTCCCTGTCCTTATACTTCCATGAACACCTGTGAAGTCTTGATTTCATTGTGACCTGCACTGGCTTTGTTTTTCATGTCAGAACACTGAAGAATAGGAAAAACATTACTCATCTGCCTTACTTTTAAGAGTAACTCCTCTTTTTCCACTGACTAATACAGAATGTTCCTACTTCCAATAGATTTTTGAGATTGTTTTAGACTTATGTATATGCTTCATTAAATAAGAGTTAATTTGGTATTTGAAATATGCTAGTTGTCTTGCTCATTCCAGAAATTCTGACTTGCAGGTTAAGTTTCTATTAAAAGGCATAGCATTGAAACTAATCTTCCAGTAAATTAATTAAATGGTCTAATGCCATGAGTACTGTTGAAGTTTTAATCAAATAAAAAAGTAATCTCTGTGCAAAATGTTCCCATCTCCTTTCACTAGGACAAGCTATGCCTGGTTTTGTTTACTTTTTTCCTTGTACTGTTTTGCATGACCTGTAGCAGGGATCTTCCTGGCTGCCACAAGAATTCTCAAGAAACACCTTATTTCAAATGTGCAAGTGTTTACATTATTATGTAGAACTAGCATCTTTTACAAATAATTAAGATGTTCACCTTTGTCATTTTTCCTTTACCTTCCTTTTGCTTGTATACACTCTAAATTCACTTGGTATATCAAAACAATACATTATTCCAATTCTGTGATCTTCTTTCTGTTTTATCAAGTTGAAAGACTGAGTTACAGAACGTGGTAAATATATACAAATATAGCATGCTACAATGTAACATGAAATCTAGTGTGGCCCTTACTATAACTAAAAGAGGAAAACTGAAATAAATTCGGTTGCTTCTGTTGTCTTAAAATGGGGTCATACCTTTGTAGGCAATTCATGTGTAGAAACTGGGAACTACCTACAAGCATCATGGAAAAGGAGGACTAAAGTCTTCACAGCACAATGGCTTTCACAGAAAGGAGCACTAAAAGCAGTTTTGAAAGAAGTTCATTATTTGAGCTCCTAGTGTTGACTTCATCAAGACAATAATGTAGATATCTTTCTTTTAAGCTGGGTCTGAGAACTTGTTAGTTTTGTGTTACCGTGGTTATAGCCTAAAGGTGGCTCAAAAATATGCACAGAAATTGACTGTGTTGTACAGCTCCACTTTTTAGTTTGGGAAGGACTGCCTTTTCTAATATATGTACTTCCTATCAGCAGTCTTCTCTGAAGCCTTTCTCAATTCTCTTGAGCTGTGACCTTTCTGTGTTCATTCTTGTCGACAGACTGGGTTCTGCAGGGCCTGTTAAGTCTGCTGTAGTGTTCTCTTCTACCACAAACACTATATACCATTTTGCCTTCTCTCTTCAGTAGACTCCCAGTCCATCTTCTGATCTGTAAAATATTGCTCCTAGTATCTAGAAGCAGAATTGGTAAATAGTTGAGAAGTAGACTTCAGGAGCCCTCTGGAAGACAGCCACTCCTAAGCTGACATAGGAGATGAATTTTTTAGGTTTTTCTGGTTTTAACTACAAAACCAAATTTTGCCTTTTAATGTATTTTGGTACGCTTTATACTACATTAATGTTGATTTTTTTTTTTTTTTTTTTTTTTTTTTTTAGGAATGTGTTGTACAACTTTCACCTATATAACAAATGAAAACTTGGAGCCTAACACAATAACACTCTGGTCTGTCTTCAAAATAGATTCAAAATTCCTACTCTTTTGCAATCAGTGTCTGATACTGGCCAGCATCGGAGGCAAGACTGAGGTAATCATAGGTATAATCAAGCTAATATAATAATTTTTGTCTTTCTAGCTTCTTGCTCGGTATAGTAAAAATATCAGAAAGGCCCGATTTTGAAGTTTTTGCTCAGGTAGATAACTTAATCCTCTGTGTATAAAATATCAATTGAACAGTATTTAAGTCCTAAGAAATGTAAAGTAAAAGTTGCTAAAACATCAGTCACCCTGAATAGATCAAGATAGCATAGAGAACAAGTCCAGTAGCCTTTGGAAAGCTACTGTGCATCATCCTCTTTCTCTTTGCAGTTCTGAAATCTATATGCAAATGTATTAGAAATAAGTGGTATGTTTTTGTATGAGATTGAAATCAGGTTTTTTGCATCACTTGGCCTAGTTCTGATCTCTGATTATATTACGGAAATGAGAAAACAACACAAAAGATAACAAGAACAATATAATTTCTTCAGTTTTACCAACGAGAGCTCAGAAATGTCTACATGTGAAAATGCAAAACTGTTGCAGTTCTTAAGCTTGATTAATTTATGGGTGGAAGGCAAATGTATATTCCATATAGTATCTGACACCAGGATGAAATACAGCAGTAAAGTTACAGACCTAAGCATGAAATCTTCCTTGACAAACAGCAAGAAAGCTTTGTTTGACAACAGGCTGAAAATAAGGCAGAAATGAAACTCTTACTTTCATCATTCACATGAACCTTTTTAATCTTTATATGCTGGCTTTTTTGAGAGGACCCTAAACAGTTCAGAATTGAGTTTTGGCTTTTGTTTGCTTTTTGTCAGCCAGAATAATTTCCAGAAGAGGTTTTGTAATGACTCAATAGTATGTGATTTCTTGGCCTGTAAGTATGTGTAGACAAGCAGCTGTACTAGCAAGAATTCCGATTGAATGAACTGCAGTAACATTTTTCTTGAGGTTAAAGGATTTTTGTAGACTGTTCTAAGCATTCACTAGCCAGAGAAATCTTAGTTAGGTTTCATAGTAACACTTTGCCTAATCTGTCCAGTACTTTCACATGTACTAAACATGACCTATTAAAATGATTTAGTGATCCTAACAGAGAATCTGTGGGATTCAATAATGCATTTTAAAACCACGGAGAGCACTACACAGAAATGGGTTTTGGTTTTACTGAAGTACAAGTGGACTATAAAATACACAAGCCAGTAAGAACTCAAGCTATACTTCCTAGGAAGCTGAAGGCAAAACCCAGCCGTCTGTGATCAGAAGTTTCCAACCTGCTGCTGCTCTGACGCTGATGCATATGCAGTACTGATTGTGCTTTTCAGAAAACTAGGCTTGTTTGGTGAAGATTTAGTTTTCCACTCCCAAATTAGTTAACTGTACATGTCTGTGCTGGTGGAAGGGGCCGAAATAAACATCTCTTACAAAAGAGAGATAGCAGGAATGCAGAAGCCCTTATTTACCCTCACTTTGAGGGTGCATTTCCATGTCACTTTAGGGATTATGCATTTGTGTTCTGTTTGACTTGGCATAAGCAGATGCTTTGCTTGGGTACAAGTGCTAGGTCTGTTCCAGCTGGCTTGGATACTGACAGCTGTTGAGCTGCATTAGCACAGCATTCTCCTTCGGCTAACACATCCCTAACTTCAAGTAACTGAGGTAGATGAGACATTTTGGTATAATACTGCATTGGTTTATTTAGATATAATGTTCTTTAAATCCTAGAGGATATCAGAAATAAATCAAGTGGCATGGATAACCTTGGTAGAGCTATACTTTCTTGCTGACCTGATCTGTTCAACTGGAATAGATTTCTTACTTTAGATCTTTTGCATGTGCAAAGTATTTCACTCAGCAAGAAGTTTATTATGTTCTTATTTGCTGTGACAGTATCACAGTGCCGGCTGCTACAGTTTGCCAACCGTTCTCATTCACAGGATTTTGCTAGCTGTTCTGGTAACATCTGTGATATGATGACATCTTTCTTCTTGTGACATGTGGTCCAATAACGATTAAAGTAGAAGGGCCAAAGTTCTGCAGAGGTTATGACATTGAGTAGTTCCAGCTTTTAAAAACATTTTTACAAAGAAATTAAATGGAGTTTAAGTACCAACTGCAGTGGCTGTGTTGCGCTCAAGGCATCAAAATCTAGCTTGAAACAAATTGACCTGCGATTAACTACGGCTGAGGAAAACATTTCTGTGCTACTTTGTAAAATTTTACTTTAGTATGCAAAAGTAGCTTTACTGCTCTGCTTTCCGGTGCTCGGGATAATTGTCACCATCTTTGCAATTATGTTGAATGTTGTCACATAGAAACAAGTTTAAAAGTTTTCCCAAGCCATGGAAATTAAAGGCTAGTGGCCATGATGTACTAGTTTAAGCCAGTCGTACTTTTTGGTTTGTGGCATACATGCAGCCAGCAGCTAGCAAGAGAGTGTTTTAAATCCTTAATTTCTTGCTGTTGCTTAAGCTTTATTTTTCTAATTCTTAATTTACTGCCTGTCTGTATAATAACAGCTAGCACTTCTCATAGTAAAACACTAGAATTACTGTGATCTTTTTAAAGCAAAAATGTTTGCTCTTAATTTATCAAGTTAGGGGAGTAATTTCAGAGATGAATGTGGTCCAAAACATCTTTGCTAACTAGTGTATTTTGATCTTCTAAGTTAAGCAATAAAGAGTGAAACTGAGACCACAGAGGAGTCTACCATTAGTTTAAGGAGAAGCAAGCCTTGCAATTCAAGCCTTTTGCTATAGATAGACCTGTCATTCAGATCAATTATGAGATCTTTAATTTGTGCTCTGCAGTGACTTTTATATAATTATGTTTTCTTTGAACTGCATTGATGTGGGTCACTAGCAAGCATTAAAAAACAAATCTGAAATCTGAGATGCTGTAGTTACAAAGAAAACATTGAGAGCTGCGGTCATGACAGTGTAATTTCTGTCTCCCTTGATCTCCTGGGAAATCATAACAAATGAAAGGAGAGCTTTTGGCTTCTGAAGCAAGAGGAAAGAAGAATCATCATCCTTCAGGGAGCAATGAGAAATGAGGAAACTCCACTTTGTTTTACACCATTAAGCTTTCAGTTAATATTCAGTCAACTTCTAGGTGTATGTGTTTTAGAAACAGTTACAGCAGAAGACTATCAATATTGAGACAAGCAGAAGAAAGCTTACAAATATGACTCTTGTTCTAATGTTGCAGAACCATCATGCTTCTCAGATTTATGAGCTGTGTGTTCTGTCTTTCCAATGGTATTCATTTATTGGTGAGCTTCCAATTGGTGTCTTTCTCAGAAGTAAGTCTCAAGAAGGTGCTTATTTATTGATAGTCATTCCAGTTATCTTTCCAGAAAATAGAACTGTTTAATGTACTCTTAACTCTCAGATCAGTTCCTTTGATGTGATAATTTCAGATCCGGTCCCAGGTGAATTAATTATTTCCTTTCTAGTTGAAACTGTTAGAAAGTTGTGTGAAGACACAAATATGATTGCGGTTAAGGTCCTATGCTTTGCTTTTGTAACAACCAAAAGATCCGTCATCAAAACTCAAGTCTTCCCCTGCTGAGGCTGCTTCACTGGTATAAGATAACGAAGGTAGTCTTAGTAGAACATAGGACAAGTCTCTTTGTGGAAAGCTATTTATTTATTTATTTACTTTTATACCATCAAAATGCCTGCCTTGTGTCTGTCTTCCAGAAGCAATACAAAAAGGCTGGCTGGGATCTGATGCTCTAACATTCCCTGGAAAAAATATGGCTTCTGTAGTTTTTCCTGTGGTCAGTGTCCACATTTGTGTCAGTAACTGGAAGGTCAGAAAGCACTCCTAGAAATTCCTTTTTCCTGCAGAAAAGGATATAGCTCATCTAGTCTTTGGTATTTGCACGTTTTGTCTCTATCCAGATGATACACAGGCAACTTACATGTTTTAGGGTTCTTCTGTTCTCTATGGCACACCTAGGCCAGCAGCAGGGAGATGTTCTTTCTGCAGGTACTGAAAAAAATGCAAATGAAGGAGTTCTTGTAACATTAACTCAGTAATTGGCTGAAGTAGACTCTAAAATATGGAATCATAGAATCATTTAGGTTGGAAAAGACCTTTAAGGTCATTGAATACAACCGTTAACCTGTCACTGCCAAGTCCACCACTAAACCATATCCCCAAGTGCCACATCTGCACATCTTTTAAATACCTCCAGGGATGGTGACTCCACCACCTCCCTGGGCAGCCTGTTTCAATGCTCGACAACCCTTTTGGGGAAGGAATTTTTCCTAATATCCAATCTAAACCTCCCCTGGCGCAACTTGAGGCCATTTCCTCTTGTCCTGTCACTTGTTACTTGGGAGAAGAGACCAACCCCCACCTTGCTATGACCTCCTTTCAGGGAGTTGTAGAGAGCGATGAGGTCTCCCCTCAGCCTCCTCCTTTTCTCCAGGCTAAACAGCCCCAGTTCCCTCAGCCGTTCCTCACAGAACTTGTGCTCTAGACCCTTCACCAGCTTCGTTGCCCTTCTCTGGACACGCTCCAGCACTTCAATGTCTTTCTTGGAGTGAAGGGCCCAAAACTGAACCCAACACTCAAGGTGTGGCCTCACGAGAGCCGAGTACAGGGGGATGATCCCTTCCCTAGTCCTGGTGGCCACACTGTAGCTGATACAAGCCAGGATGCTACTGGCGTTCTTGGCCACCTGGGCACACTGCTGGCTCATATTCAGCCGGCCGTCAACCAACACCCCCAGGTCCTTTTCCACCAGGCAGCTTTCCAGCCACTCCTCCCCAAGCCTGGGGTTGTTGTGACCCAAGTGCAGGACCTGGCAGTTGGCCTCGTTGACCCTCATACAATTGGCCTCAGCCCATCGATGCAGCCTGTCCAGATTCCTCTGTAGAGCCTTCCTACCCTCAAGCAGATCAATACTCCTGCCCAACTTGGTGTCATCTGCAAACTTACTGAGGGTGCACTCGATCCCCTCATCCAGATTGTTGATAAAGATATTAAACAGAACTGGCCCCAGTACTGAGCCCTGGGGAACACCACTTGTGACCAGCCACCAACTAGATTTAACTCCATTCACCACAACTCTTTGGGCTTGGCCACCCAGCCATTTTTTTACCTTGCACAGAGTACACCCATCCAAGCCATGAGTAGCCAGTTTCTCCAGGAGAATGCTGTGGGAAACGGTGTCAAAGGCTTTTCTAAAGTCTAGGTAGACAACATCCACAGCCTTTCCCCCATCCACTAAGCAGGTCACCTTGTCATAGAAGGAGATCAGGTTAGTCAAGCAGGACGAGCCTTTCATAAACCCATGCTGAGTGGGCCTGGTCACCCGGTTGTCCTGTATGTGCCGCATGATGGCACTCAAGATGATCTGCTCCATAACCTTCCCCAGCACTGAGGTCAGACTGACAGGCCTGTAGTTCCCCAGATCCTCCTTCCGGCCCTTCTTGTAGATGGGCGTCACATTTGCCAACTTCCAGTCAACTGGGACCTCCCCGGTGAGCCAGGACTGCTGATAAATGATGGAAAGTGGCTTGGTGAGCACTTCCACCAACTCCTTCAGTACCCTTGGGTGGATCCCATCCGGCCCCATAGACCTGTGTCTCAGTGGTGTAGCAGGTCACTGACCATTTCCCCTTGGATTATGGGGGCTTCATTCTGCTCCCCATCCCTGTCTCCCAGCTCGGGGGGCTGCATACCTGGAGAACAACTGGTCTTACTATTAAAGGCTGAGGCAAAGAAGGCATTTAGTGTCTCAGCCTTTTCCTCATCCTTTGTCACTATGTTTCCCCCCGCATCCAGTAAAGGAGGGAGAGTCTTCTTAGCGTTCTTTTTGTTGTTAATGTATTTATAGAAACATTTTTTATTGTCTTTTACAGCAGTAGCCAGATTAAGTTCTAGGTTGGGCTTTGGTCCTTCTAATTTTCTCCCTAGATAACCTCATCACATCTTTGTAGTCCTCCTGAGTGGCCTGCCCCTTCTTCCAAAGGTCATAAACTTTCCTTTTTTTATTCCCCCCTCCCCCCCCCCGCCCCCCGAGTTCCAGCCAAAGCTCTCTGTTCAGCCAGGCAGGTCTTCTTCCCTGCTGGCTCGTCTTTCAGCCCATGGGGACAGGCTGCTCTTGCGCCTTTAAGATTTCCTTCTTGAACAATGTCCAGCCTTCCTGGACTCCTTTGCCCTCAGGACTGCCTCCCAAGGGACTCTGCCAACCAGTCTCCTAAACAGGACAAAGCGTGCCCTTTGGAAGTCCAAGGTAGCAGTTCTGCTGACCCCCCTCCTTACTTCTCCAAGAATCGAAAACTCAATCATTTCATGGTCGCCATGCCCAAGATGGCCTCCAGCCATCACATCACCCACAAGTCCTTCTCTGTTCACAAACATCAGGTCCAGCAGGGTGCCTTCCCTACTTGGCTCCCTCACCAGCTGTGTCCGGAAGTTTTCTTCCACGCACTCCAGGAACCTCCTAGACTGTTTCCTCTCTGCTGTATTGTATTTCCAGCAGACATCTGGTAAGTTGAAGTCCCCCACGAGAACAAGGGCTAGCGATCGTGAGACTTTTCCCAGCTGCTTATAGAATATGTCATCTGCCTCTTTATCCTGGCTGGGTGGTCTATAACAGGCTCCCACCATGATATCTGCCTTGTTGGCCTTCCCCTGATTCTTACCCATAAATACCCAACCCTATCGTCACCATCACTAAGGTCTAGACAATCAAAACCCTCCCTAACATCCAGGACTACCCTGCCGCTGCTCCTTCCCTGTCTCTCCTTTCTGAAGAGTTGATAGCCATCCATTGCAGCACTCCAGTTGTGCAAGTCATCCTACCATGTTTCCGTGATGGCAACTGTATCATGGGTTTCCTGCTGCACAGTGGCTTCCAGCTCCTCCTGTTTGTTGCCCATGCTGCATGCATTGGTGTAGATAATATCTACATTCCTCAATATCTTAAGGAATTTAAGCCATCTCTAATTCTGAATAAAGTATCTGAGAGCATAGGTAACAGCAAAGGATTGTGCCCATTATTCTTTTCTTACAGTAAAGAATGGAAGAAATACAGATTATTTACCCACCACCACAAGTTAGCAAAAATCACTTAGAGTATACAAGAGACTGGAGTAGAGGTGGTCAATTCTAGAGGCATTGCATGCACAATTTTGCAAACATCTTTGTTTTAAACTGTTGTAAGGCATATGAGGATTAGTTCAGTAATTTGGTAAGTGTTGAGGAGATGAATCATTTGAGATGCAGAGATTGCTATGCAGTGGGAAGTCCCTTAATTGAGCAGAATGTGAAATTATCTTGGAGGTCTCTTCCAAACAAAACGATTCTATGATTATATGGTTTTCCAGTATGAAATGATAGCTTATATGAAGAAAAGTATTTTCTAATACTTATTGTTCTAAGGACAACATTTTTAGAACACTTAAACCTTTTTAGCTTCAATTCTTTTCTCACCTAGCTGAAAACATGGTCCTGATGGGCAAGGAACAGCTTATGTTGCTTTGTCAGGGTGCTTTTTTAGTGGTTGGCATCATATATATCAACATTATTTTTGGTATTATTACTGATCTCGAGGGTGAACTATTCCTTCCCACAGAAACTGGCTGACTCCCCTATCACAGGTCCTTTAACGGAAAACATTCAATTGTAGTCTGAAGGTAAGGTGCAGTGAGTCTCTCTTCAGATAAAAACGCCACTTTGCAAAAATGCTACAGGTTCTAGGGAGTACGCAAGTTACAGTGATGGTTTTCTTACTAAAAAAAAAAAAAAAATATTTTTTTCCTCTTCAGAAAAGTTTCTCGGAATTCCAGATGTTCAACTGCTAAAAGCTTGTGAGGGATTTTAAAGGTTTAAACATTTGCCTTGAAATACAACAGGATAATGGAGAAATTTTCTAGCTAATACTGGTCACAAGAACGTTATTTTCTACAGCAATTTTATGCATTATCAGCTTTTTAATTGGTCTGGAATTTCTGCTATCCTTTTAACGCCTTTTAAATTTCATTGGACTCTGGAAGACTGGTCAAGTACCCAAAGGAATGGAATGAGTAGCATATGTTATATTCATGGATTTAAGGACACCTTTTCTTTAAGATAATGTGTGCAATGATGGAATAAAGTTACAAAAAGGTGTGTTCAGACATTTCGGTCACCTAAATTGGAGCAAGTTGTAAATTCTGATTAGCTAAGGTGGAATGATCTTAGAGCTACATTTGGCTCACTCATAACAGCCTACTTCTAACCTAGGATGTAATTTTTATTTCTTCCTCTTACTTTCTATTTGCCTGATCCTCATTTTCTATGAATGGGTATTTGAGATAATACAAGATGTTACTGGGGATAAAATTTTTTCTACCTCCTTCCCCTTCCTGCCACTCCCAGCTTGTGAAGGCCTGAAGTTTTATGGTATATCTTAAATAGCACTTCAGCTGCTTTTTCTTCTTTATACTTCCATAAAGTATGAGTGGTTGCAATAGTAAATTCAGTATGAGAAGTACGACTGATGTAGACTCCTTTTCAAAATTTATAGTTGAGCTTTTTATGAACTTTGCACAAAGATTGCATGTGATATAAAACAACAGAAGTTGGGGGGGGGGAGGGGAGTGGTTAGGATAGGTTTGTTAAAATTGTTTAAATCCTAGATCATGTTTAGTTAGAATTCTGGGAAACAAATAATAAAATAATTATTCCAGTGTTCTGGAGCTTTGCTGTAGAATATCATACTTTCAAAAACAGACGACTAGACTATTAAGATTTCAATGTTCTGATGAAGTTTTGGAATGCAGCAGCAAAAGCATGTTTGTCTTTGTATTAGATTGCAACCTTTGTAAATGAAGTTGCTACCAAACCTTCAACTGAGATTCCAAAATACAGATTCAACACAATGACTTTTGTATACTATATTTATTTTTTTATTTTCTTTCGTTATTCGTTATGAGAAATACCACCTTAGTCCATGACTGGTCTCATTGCCTTGAGCAGAGCTACTCATAGTTACAAATGTTAGATTAATAATTTATACTTTTGAGGAAATATTTCAGTCTGCTCTATGAAAAAAATCACTGAGGACTATGACAGTGAATACCTATCAGTTGTAAAAAAAATACTTGAGAAAACCCACAAGGAAGTTGGCATGCCTAAAAAGAAGGGCAAAGCTGACTATGAGAAACAGAAGGCATCTTTCAGAAATCTGAACTGCCTCCAATTGAGGAAAAGATTATCTTTTCTCTTTACAACTCTGGTAGCTTCAATGTGCATTGCAAACCCTTTTTTGACTTCCCATATAAGTTTGCATGTGTACCATGCTCATAATATATTGTACAGTGAGGCCATTGCTTTGCTGGATTTTCCAGCAATCAGAATAAATTCATGCAGGGGACTTTTACTTCCATGTTAGATAGTCCCTGCTCTGATTTGTGCTATCGGAGGCATCGTGCTGTCAGAGTACAGCAACAGAACTCTTAAGAGCTGGCTCACAACTTCAGCAGTGCTGGCCAAGGGGCTCCACAACTTCTAAATCTTTGTACCTTGAATTTAAAACAAAACACACAAAGATCCCAACAAAAACAACCAACCTCTTCCTGCCCCCCCCCAAAAAACCCAAAACCTCAAAACACCACTTTTGTCAAGAGAAGAATAGAACTTCAGGTAGCTGTCGTTCTCCTGTAAAGGAAATAACTGCAGCAATGAGTCAAACACAGTAGAAAATAATCCATATTTCAGGGCTTTCCAGTTGACTTCAGGTTTCTTTGGCTTTGGACCCAATTCAGACCCAAATCAGTCTGACCCTATACTGTCTGTTCATTTTGGAACTTAAGCGATTCCACTCTTAGTAGAAAGGTGATCTATGCAGATATTCTTATTATGGCAGAAATACCAGTTTTGAAACAAAGAATGCTATTTTCTGCATTCTATTAAGTCTGTGTTGTTATAAAAATGATAGCTTTTTTTGAGCAAGCTCACGCTGCAGTGAGCACTCTTATCATTGGTGTTGCCATACTGTTTCCACTCTTTTTTCTACTTAGAGAGTCAGGTTACTATAGTGGGTTAGCCTCAGTAAGTCACACTAAGAAGTATATTCTAAATTTGAACAACATGTAGGAATTAAAGTTGTTGTTACTCCTTGCCTGTCAATTATGTAAGAGCATAAGAATTAGTATACAGGATTAGACCAATATTTCTCAGATGGCTTAGAAGAGAGGATCAAAGGTTGTTTAGTAATGTTATTCAGAGGAGATGCAAGAACTGCATTAAAATAGGTTTATTCATGCAGGTTACTACCTATACTACTTCTGTAAAGACTTTGTGTGCTCTTGTCCTCAGCTTTGTTGGCTGTAGAGTTACGATATTCTCAAAGCATTCTCAAACCAAGCCGAATACATGCTACTGAAGTGTACATAAAAATATTCATTTGCAGAAGATGTAAATATATATGCCCATGAAATTCTCTCACAGAAAATACTTAATGCTGTGCAAATGGAACATCCTCATTTGGACCAAATACTTTTTTGCACTCTGATCTGAAAGTAATTCTGTTATGTATTTGTTGTGAAAAGAGTTACTTAGCTAAAGGTGGGTGAAGAATAGGCCATTTTACTCAGTGGCTGTCTTGATTTCACTTTCAGTACATGGCATTTGAAGGCAGCAATGATCATGAAGATAGGAAATTAATTTTTTTGAAACTATGCTGAGTAACATGTGTCAGCTGATTAACAGTGCCTGTCTGGTACAAGACTTGCACTTGGCTTAAAAGCTTCAAGAATAGTTTCATTGAAAATACTCGGAGTATTCCCTTTTATTAGGTGGTTTAAAAGGATTAAGTCAGTTTGAGTTACGTACTTCTGTTCATTAGTAATCCTTCTGAAAAGACTGAATTTTTAAAATGATGCTCCTTTAGGAACTTTGTACAAATACCAGTTCACACAAGACCTATTCCTGCGAAAAAATGAAATTTTTGATTATGTTTTTGCCTTTTGATAGAGGTTCATTGGAAGATACTGCATAATACCGATTCCTTTTCAGTGAGATTGCACCAATGAGCATTTTGGTTTGACATAATATATTCACACAGTACATGCTGCTGCTGGCTTCCCCCATTTGCCAGGCTGTTTGAATCCCACCACCTTAGATGCTTATGTTTTGTAACTCCCTTGGGGCTTGTGTTTTCTCCGGGAATGTTTTCATTTGTCTGTGATAATGGAAATGGCACCTAGGAGCTCAGCAGAAGGAACCTTCCAGGGCTGATGATGTTCCCCAAAAGCTCAGAAGTTTTGCTGGAATATAAATTCCATAAGCATTCTTAGTTCACATTTGGCTTCTTTGTGGACAGGTAATAATTCGTATCGGACATATATGAATATATATTAAAAGTTCTTTGCAAAAAGTAAATCACTTTCCTACATCGAATAACACCCGTACCTACCCCACTCCGCATTGTAGGCAAAATAATACTTCATATATTTAACTGTGATATTTTCCTCCCTACTTTTGTACGTGGTCAAAATCTGTTAAAAATTATACGATTTCTTCTGCATCTACTTACGCTTTCAAAATTATCAGGTGTCTGTATATCACCTTTAGACAGATCTTTTCTTCCTCACCTGTTTTTTCTCTTTCTCCTTACTCCTCTGTCTCTTCTTTATCTTTCAAAATTGTCAATAGCTACTTTTAGTTACATATTTGCATTCAAAAAGTTCTTAGTTTGTGAAGTGAGACAGATAAATCTGTAAATATTTTGCATTAATAACACATTTTAAATGTGTTGACTTTTAAGAGAAGTATTTTGTATTTACAAAAATACTTATAAGTTATAAAATATTACAAAAATAAAACAAAAATTGTATTCCAAAGCCATTTAATTTTTTATTAAATATATATTTAATCTTTTCTAAATAAATTAATTTCTACTAGTTAAAAAACAGTAAATCTGTGTTTTCTTCAGATGTACAAACATGTACTTTAAATACTGTATACCTATGCTAAACTTGGAAAATATGCAGTAGAGAGCCTTGTAGCGTACTCCTGCTAAATACTGATACTCGGTGTTAGATACTGTACAGGATAGCATAACATCTCATATATCAGTGTTCTTGCCATAATTCAAAATTTCTGATCTCCTAGGCCCTTTTTAAATAGACTCAGTACTTTAGTAGTTCCTGATGATGTATGTGCATGTATCAGAAGTTATAGCATTCACATGTCGCCTGGTCTGCAAGCCAAAAATGGAATGATTTTATGTGGTTGGTTTTGCTTGTAGTTTTCATAGGATTGTTGATGTTAATGTAGCTGTCAATCTTGGAAATTTAGCCAGGCAAATAATGTTCCTGATCCAAGGTGCTTATGAATAACTCTTTGGGATTTGGTTAATGGAGAGTTTGGAAAACCTTGCTTTACTGCAGTGCATAGGTTTTAGAAACTGGTTCATTCTTGTGAGATTTGAGGGAGAAGGGGGGAGAATACTAAAAAAAAAAGAGAAAAATTCGGTAGTTACTCTAGAAACCCTGTACAAGTGGGTAATGGTAAACTTTCCTACAGTGCACTGATGAGCATATAGCATTGCTTCACTGTGTTAATTGTCCATCTTTTTAAATAATACTAAATTTATTGTTGGCATAAATGGCCACAGTAATCTAGTGAAGATTCTTTTTTAACAGATTTGATTTTTTTTTTTTTTTCCATATTTGCAGTCTGGTTATGGGTAAAGTAGATACGTAATCTCGGAAATACTCTGCTGCAGGTTCTGACAGCTGTGTTTGCTAGATTGAGAGGGGGGAGGCAAAAAATATCTAAAAGTGTTTAGAGACAGTATCTCTATATGCCTTCCGATGCATCGATTACTTGTATTTGGAATATTGAGAACATAAGATTATTAAAAGTCCTTATGTAAGTAACTGATCTCTATTGTACAAGTAATGGATCTTCTGTGTAGGAAAAAAAATAATTTAGTGCCTTAAATTTTTTTTAATCTTTCCGTATTCTACCCTAAAAAGTATGCCGTGAAGAGCTGTGAATTTAGCTTCAGTACTCAATTGATTCATTCTAACTGAAAACTGAGCTGGATGCTCAGAATTAATTTATGCTGGAATCTCTCTGCTTCCCAAGTAAAATTATTCAGAAGTGGAGATTTCATTACTTTACTGTTTTACTTCACAGACAGCTGCTGATTAACCAGAGCTTTAAGATTTTCTTTCTGTGTCTGATGAAGCTATTTTTGCTTCTTCAAAGTAAAACCTGCTGAGATGGAGTGGCAAAGGCACTGATGATATAAATGGCACACTGTGTCAGCTCTTACCTCAATCAGCTTTAAATAAACATTTGTTTCAAATGGTGAAACAATTAATGTAAACACAAAGTATCAAATTCAGCTCTGGAATGAGCCAGTGCCTGTCTACTGACTCCAGCTGGTTTATACCAGTGTTGAACGTGAACATGATTATGTGTCTCATAACTCGTAAGGTTTTCAAATGAACCTCCCTTCAGACAGACATTGATAGATGATGATCTAACAATAGGAGAAGAGATAAAATAACGGTATTTGGAAAACGAATCAAAAGCTCAGAGTTGGGCAGGGACCATTGGAAATGGAAATAATTTTACTATGCTGAGACCTGTTTCTTAGGAAGAGTGATGAAACAAGGAGAATTCTTCCAACATGCTGTTTTAGCTAATATGAAGTCTTAATAGAAGACATTTTGAGAGAGGAATTCTGCAAAGGGAGCTCAATATGAGAGGTGAAGGATAATGCTCTATATTCTATATACTGTAATGTATTGAAAGTTTCTACAAGTTTAAAGGGTGTTTTAGGAGAATGTATAACACTTGATCAAACACAGGCTAGTTTGACCCTCTGTATTCAAATAGGCTTTGTACTTAGCTTACTGTGCTCTTCTTGACTCCTTAGATCTTCACAATGTAGCCATCTCTCATATACATAGACGATTATTTAAAGACTGGCTTCAGTTTCCTCTTTCAGCTGTGAACAATTTCCAAATTTCAAACAGGGGAAAAAGAAGTATCCAGAAATAGAGTGTTTTAAACACTGTGGCACTAGTGACTTCATTAATAGATGCTTCAGTACTATTTAATGATTCTTAACTTTACAGGAATGAACATTACATTTTAATATGGAGTTTCAACCCTAATAGCCCCTTTTCATCAGCAGAAATATGTTGAACTCTAATGTTTTTCACTTCTATGCAATAGGCAAAGCTGGAATTCTGCATTATATTTTGGAGCAGAGCCCTTAAATTCAGTCACTGCTAAGCGGTAGTGTTTATTCTGTAGAACACTCTAGCCAGAGCTGTGTCCACTAAGAACTTTTGCAGTCTCCCAGTTGATCTGTGTTTCAGACGTCTGCCATGCCATTTTGGGAAAAGAGCTATTTCTGTAAAAAAACCCACAAAATAAGACTCTCTTGGAAAAAATCAAAGAACACTTTAAAAAAAAAAAAAGCAGTGTTTTTACCATCCCACTGGCTGTCTAGTTAGGCACCTTGTTATTACTGCTGTGTTGGAAGTAAAAGCTATAGTTTCTTTTTTTTTCCTGTAACAGATGACTGATTTATGTATACCAGATCAGAAAAATGTGTGCAAAGGGTGGGGAGTTGATTCTTTTTTTTTCTCCTTTGTCTCTGTCCTTGGGTTTTAATATATGTCATTAAGATATACCAAAAAAGGATTTAGGTTTATAAATGAAAGGAAGCTTCCAGATTAGCTCAGTAAATTTGGACTCTGGACTAGTCAAAGAAGCATTTTCACACAAAAGGCTTGCTACTTCTGTTGAAAGTGACATGAATGTTGTGAACCATTGTGTGGAACATTTTCATTTTCCTCAGTCCGTCCTATATGCAGTCTGCTCCTGACAGAAATGTTTGGCTATATGAATCTTGGAATAAATAGGATAAGTGGGGGTAATCTTTTAAAACATAGGATTTAATGTTTTTTCTCCCTGTCTACTGCTAAACTGTTCAGTGTGTAGTCAAACAATTTTCACAATAGTCCTTCCCAGCAATCACTTGTTCGCTGCAGCTGAACAGTTTCATCTCACTCATGACATATGACTAACCAACTACTTCGCAGTGAAGATTGAATTGTTTGCTTGATCTGTAGTTCTGTATTAAAGGGAAATGCACTTCTAGAAAATATAAATTTTATCCATAACAAAGGAATGTATCCTGAAGCCTCAATGCAAAGCCAAATAAACATATTTAAAATTGTAACTGGAAGACTCTAACTTGTTGACCGTGCCAGTACAGTGAAAACCTAATTGAAAGATGAACTTGTCATACTATTTGTAACAATAAGCTGTATTTTGAATCCTTCATCAAAATAGTTCTGTTTCATTTTGCAGGGCTAGCAAAGGGAACTTAAGTTTTGCATATTTAGTACAAATATCACTGATTTTTAAAAATTTTTTAAATGGAAAATTGTTACATATTCTCTATATCCCAAGACACAGCTATATAAATGGAGGTTGCAGGGCTTGAATCTCATTTTGTATAGAGGACTTTTACAAACAAGGCCCTGTAAATTCAAGGATGGTTCTGTCATGGAATTAGAGTAGGAATATATTTATAAACGATTAATATTAAATTACATGCACCAGAAATACTGTCTTCATTGTTCTGCTTCATATGATGAACATATGCATTAGCTTTCTCTATAATGTATTATCTACAGTACGTGATAAACCTTCATTGCCACACTTTCTTATTCAGTGACATTTTTCCCTTCTTTCATTCAGTTTTATCTCTAGTCATAAAAGGTAATCTATATTTAATATGGCTGTAACCAGCCAGGGGATTAAAAAACTAAAAATATTTTTACTCCAGCATGTGCCTGCAGGCTTGTATTTCATTGCATTCACTGTCAGAGCAGAGAAGGATGTGGTCAGGAGGAAATTGGCTAGGCTTTTGATCAGACAGAATATTACCTGAATTATTTTAAGAGCTGATGGGGAAAGGTTTCTTCCCAGACCAGATTTGCTTTGCTGAACAAGGCAGCCTACATTAAAATGTTGTTAATAAATAATATCCTGTCTCTCAACCCCCTCTCTAATAGCTGTACGTATATCCTAGGGGAGAGTGGCTTGGAAGTATTCCATATTAGTGTCTAAAAAGTTCTCTTAAGTGTACCGTGAGCTCTAGAAATTTACTTATAGAATAGAAACGAGTGAAGAATGTATAGACTATTTATCTCCCATCGAACTGTGTGTTGAGAAATTAATGATTACAAAGAGCCTATACTTGGCACTGGTGAGGCCATGCGTGGCATACTGTGTCCAGTTCTGGGCTGCCCAATACAAGAGAGAGTTTAAGCTACTGGAGAGAGTCCAACAAACAGCCACGAAGATGATTAAGGGACTGGAGCGTCTCTCCTGTGAGGATGTGAGGAAAGGCAGAGAGAGCTGGGACTGTTCAGCGTAGAAGAGAGAAGGCTCTGGGGGGACCTCATCAATGTGCATAAATCTCTAAGGGGAGGGTGTAAAGAAGACGGAACCAGGCACTTTTCCATGGTGCCCAGTGATGGGCAGGAGGCAGTGGGTGCAAACTGAAACACAGGAGGATGTGTCTGAACATAAACACACACTTTTTTTTTCTTCTTCTTTTTTTTTTTTTTTTTTTTTTTTAACTGTGCGGGTGATTGAGGACTGGAACAAGTTGGCCAGAGGTGGAGTCTCCATCCATGGAGATGCTCAAAAGCTGTCTGGACATACTCCTGGGCAACCAGCTGTAGGTGACCCTGCTTGAGCAGGAGGGTTGGACAAGATGACCTCCAGAGGTCCCTCCCAACCTCAACCATTCACTAATTCTGTGAGCAAAAGGTTTCTCTCTGCACTCTCCATTAGGATTGTTGCGAGTAATGTTGCGTGCTCAGTTAAGCTGATAGACTGTCAGCTTCAGTACATCAGGCATCCTCGTTTCATTATCAAGTGAGACTTCTGCATGTTGTCTGTACTAGTGGCAACATGTCTCACTGAGCTTTATGATGCACAGGGGACAGAAATTTGGGATAGGAACTGTACAAAAGTGCCTGATGCCAGAATACTGTAATCCTGATTAAGTACTTTGTGAATACTTGCAGTAAAAGTTTTATTGGTTTTTTTTTTTTTTTAGTTTTTTAAAAAATGTACTTGAGGCTGAAATTCTACATCTCCTGGAACAAATGTGTACTTGGTGTTTAACAGATTCTGCCTTTTCTGTCTTCTGCCTTTAGTGATTCCCAAGTTTTACTTTTCATACCACGTAGAGGATTTGTCAGTAGAAGTCTGAAAATATTGACTATACTTGAGGCAGCTGTGAACAAATAAAGTCATGTTTGACCTTGTGAACATGAGTTTAGAGATGTAAACAATCATTTTGGTGCAATTACATTTATGGTGTGGAAAGATGTCCATTTATATTTTGAAGTGTAGGCTGATTGTATAAACAGGTATACTTACCATCTTAATCAGTTTTTGCCATCTTAATGGAAAAAGATCCAAATACTCTGCTTTTATCTTTGTACTTGAATGTCTGTACGATTCCTTGTTATATTTTACTATGTTCAATAGTTTTTAATATTGATTCACTAAATGTATTAATGACTAAAATTGTAGAAGAAAGACTTGAATTGAGGAATAAATATTTTTGATGGATCTTGCTGAAAATGTGTCTGTATAGGTTGCTGTTTCTTAGACGTTCATTGTAGACAAAATACAAAGGGTACTGCTCTGAAGACTGGATTGATTTAAACAATATAAACTTGAAACAATCTGGTAATTCTGTGCATTAGCTTGCTTAATGAAATAAATGGTTAACTCCTTGTTCTTCATACACCCTCCCACCCCCCCAAAGAAAATCCTTAGATGTATTTGCAAAATGTTACATTTTTATTTATGCCATGGGCCCATGAAAATCAATCACACTATTCATGTAAGTGCAATTTTCTGGATCAGTTTCCAGTTATTGGCAGATTAATGCAGTAACTCTACTGAAAGTCACAGGCGATTGCTCCTGGTTGCTCTTGCATGCTTAGTGATAAAGCATAAATATGGTGGTCACCAAAGCTCATCTATTGCTAACATTGATAGGAGGATGAGTAAAGAAAGATAACAGCTTGAAAGAAGGTGTCAGAGATATAAGGGCAGGAGCAGTGCTGTTGTAGCAGATCCTAAATAAAAAAAGGATAGCAGTTTTCCGGGTGGCCAGATGAATTTGATAAATGTGAGGCTGTTTCTGTTTGTTATTGTGTTCCCTACTGTACCAAGTATAGGGAAATATAATGAAAGCACAAAAGCTGTCAAGAAAATCAACAGCTGCCTACAAAAGACACCTGTAAGAAAGCAGCCTGATTTTCTTATGTACGCAAAATCTGTCTGGATTTCACAAAGAACTGGATCTTTCCAAGTATTGTCTGCGTTGTTCTGTGAAGGTTTACTCTGGAGTCCCAAGAAGGTTCAAGAAAGATTCAAGCTGTCACTATTCATTAAGTAACTTATGTGTAAATACCATAAACTTGGTGAATAGTTGTTTGACTGAATAATGATGATTTTTTTTTTTTTTTTTTTTTTTTTCTTTCCCAGTCAGGACCTTAAATCATTACTCTGTGCTGGTATGAGCATAAAAGATAGTAGAGTGTAACAGAGTTCTCCCCCCCTTTCAGGCGTGTCCCATGTAGCAGGAGGGAACCAACAACATATGTCAGGATAACCTCTCTGAAGTTGCATTAACCATATGAAAGACAAAGATTCTCTCACCTACTTCCCCTGAAATTGATAAGAGACGCAGCCCTGTGTAAGTAGTTAAAAAAAATGAGCTATAGAAGTATTTTGCAGTGAATTTTTTCCAAGTGGTTTGTCTTTGAGTTCATTCAGCCTAGTATGATTTTATAGTTCATCTGAAAAAACCCTGTAATTACATAGATTACTTGTCTTGAAATGTTACAGGTGCTTTTTACATGCTTCAGTTTTGCTCCTCTTTAGAGGAAGGTCACTTTTCCTGCTGTTCTTATACTGATAGCTGTAAATTATATGTGCATGCCTTGTTACTGGTGTAGCTAGAGTTCTAGGGAAGCACAAGGTAGTGAACCTGCTACTTGATACTTGGAATGTGAAAAGAATGCCACTTTTGATGGACTACTGCTGTCCACATTCTAATTGTACTACTATGCTTTATATCACTGTATGTTATCTGCTCTTACCTAGTTTCCCTATGTCTTTTTGCTACACAGTGCGTTCTGATTAAGTTCAGCTTAGAAAAGAGTATGTTGTGATATACTGTAGAATTATTAAAGAAGGTGAAGTATTTAACATCTATCCATAACAAAGTATTATGGGAGTCAAGTTGACTGCTGAAATATGCCTAAATTACTCTTTTCCTATTACGGTCTCTTTATTTTAGCTATACTTGCTCAAAGCAGACATTTGTTTAAAAAAAAAAAAAAAAAAAAAAAGGCGCACCAACAGGCTTTCACTGATGATACTTTGTTTCTGTTCCAAGTCACAGCTCAATGCCTGGCCTGAGCAAGTGAGCCAGGTTGTGGGCAAATGTGCCAGGGCCTGAAGAACAGGAATCGTAGTCACAGTCATTTCCAACTTCATGCAGTAAGCCACATTTGCAGAGAACACTGTTGGTGTTCTTTCCACTGGGTTCTTTTCAAATGGGTGAGAATTAGAACCTTGTTTTTCCTCTTGCATAGTTTTATATATACTTGCTGGGAAGTGACTTATTACCAAATATAGCTTATAGGGCTGCAGCAGAATCTTTCCAGTCTGGCTGTCTGCCAAAAAAAGGTTCAGAAAATATAGGACTATCATATTTGCCTGAGATTTACTAGGAAGTTGTACGTGTATATGCACTATGGAGCACACATGCAGTAAGCCTAATGTTTCTCCAAAAGACTGTGCTTACTGTGTTGCTGATATATTGTTAAAAGTAAAATTGTGATTACTGTGTTTCTGAACAAATGTATATGCTCAGTGTAGTAAATCAAATACATTTTGGAATATACACGCATAACAAATGTGGAATTTTTGGACATATGGTGACCTGTTTGGTGCTGCTGTGTGTGCATAGCTGATGTGACCTAAATATGAAATAAGTAGGGTACGTATGTACATATGTATGAATAACAGAGTGAAGAATTCCATAGGAATTGGGAAAACCTCAGTAGTCAGAGGCATGCAGGGATATGCTACGTAAAACCTCATGACTAAGAATCTGTACGTTACAATTCTTCGGATATGTTGAGAAATGATTAATGAAAGAACTGTACGGGAGTTTTGTGGCCCGGTGATGATGTATTATCTGTCCAGCAACATCTCATGTCATTATTGGTATTCACAAATTATACCACCATCAACATTTTGTCTGTTATCGTTTGCTGTGTTCACAGATGGGACCTCTGAACAGACGTTTCCAAGTATAATTCTAGTCATAATTCAGTTTTCATAGTACTTTGCATAAATGTCTATTTTTGATGATACACTGCTCTAATTCATTACAGCATTTTTGTCAGTTCTAAATTGGGCAAATTGACAAGAAGAGCCAATTGCTTTTTATATAGTATTATTGGTTTCAGAACCAAATTCAGACATATGTCAGAGGGAAATGCGATCCTGTGTACAATTTATGTACTTCATTATATTGAGCAAGGAAAGCTAAGTACAGAAAATAGTGCTTTATAGTTAACCTTTCAACCTATTGATTTGAGCACCTTAATTTTAAGAAAAACAACTGTCTGCTTGGCTAATCTACATTAAGCATTGCAGTTATCCTTATAAAGAATAAGCTCATTAATATTTAAACTACACATTAGCTGCATCTTTTACAAGGAGATAATATTCCCCATAACTTGCATTAATTCTAACCAAATTAACATGAACTGAGAATAACTGATAGGAAATAAACCTTTCATGGTTCAAGCCAAATCTTAGTAAAAATGATAACAATACTTTAAGTAACAGTTATGATAGTTATTCCTTATTAACTGTACACTAAGAAAGAGCACTTCACTCTTTTCTCAGCTCAGTAAA
Source organism: Phoenicopterus ruber ruber (assembly GCA_009819775.1). Lineage (NCBI taxonomy): Eukaryota > Metazoa > Chordata > Aves > Phoenicopteriformes > Phoenicopteridae > Phoenicopterus > Phoenicopterus ruber. Next base: position 3,662,449 of record CM020227.1, read on the forward strand.
TTGTGGAACACATCTGAAGTAAAAGTAAATTAGTACAATGCCAACACCTGTGTAATATCCATTCACATGTGATTTCCTGTTCTTCGAATAATCCTGAAAAGAGCCAGTTTAGAGAATTAACAGAAAATTGTTATGGAAAACAACATTCTGTCATACTGTCAGAGACCACAGATTACAGTAGATTGTGTTTTGCTGTTGTTTCACATGATCCTTAGACCTTGTTTGGGCAAAACTTCAGTATCTTAGGTGAGACTTAGTATTCAAGTGTCCTCTGTTAGAAAAGTTAAACATACAAAGCTTTCTCAGGTTGGATTTGTTCTGGCAAATACTTACTAGATCAATCTGAAGTTGTGGTAGAGATGTCAAACCAAAGGTGTACCAACTGTCAGAGGATGGCTTAGGTTGGAAGGGACTGCTGGAGGTCATCTTGTCCAACCCTCTGTTCAAGCAGGATCACCTAGATCATATCCAGAAGACTTCTGATTGTCTCCATGAATGGAGATTCCACAACTTTTCTGGGCAACCTGTTCCAGTACTCGGTCACCTTCTCTCTAAAAAAATGTTCCTGTTCTACTGTTTTATCACCTTTGTGCTGAAAAAAATGCATTTTGATCTGGCTGAAACTTTGCATGTTCCAAGCTGGGTCTGTTGCCCCTTGTCCTCCAAGAAGAGTCTGGCTCCATTTTCTCTGTACCTCCCCCTGGGTAGTCAGTCTCCCCTGAGCCTTCTCTTCTTAATGATGGACAAATCCTATACTCTCAGCTCCTCCTTGTATGTCATGTGCTTCAGCCCCCTGATCATCCTGGTGGTCCCCACTGAGCTTCCTCCAGTCTGTCATGTCTTTCAATACTGAGTTGCCAAAAATAGGATACAGTGCTCCAGCAATGGTCTCAGAAGTGGTGAATAGAGGGAAGTAATCACTTTCCTCAACCTGCTGGCTGTGCTTTTTGCATAGCATGCAATTGTCATTCTTCACTGCAAGAACACACTGCAGATGTATGTTCAGCTTACCATCCTCCACGATCTTTGCTGCAAAGCTGCTTTCAGTCCAATCATTCCACAGTCTGTACTGTTGTATTTGCATTTGTTGAGCTTCATGAGGTTTTTGAAAGCCCGTTTCTTCATCCTGTTGAGGTATCTCTGAACTGTGGCTGTAACCTCCAGCCTATCAGCCATTCCCCCTGATTTTGTATTGTGCAAATTGCATTCTGTCCTATTATCTAGGTCTAATGGATAGGTCTAATAGGTCTAATAAAGACTTTGAGCAGTATTGGCTGTGATATTTGCCTCTGAAGGACACCACTAGTAACTGGCTACCAGTTGGAGTTTGTGCTGCTGATCACAACCTTTCAAGCCCAATGGTCCAGCCAATTTTCTGCTCTCCTCAGAGAGAAATTTACCAGTCCATATCTCACCACATTGGCTCTAAAGATACAATGGGAGATGATGTCAAAGGCCCTCAGCCAGTTTGCTGGTGATACCAAACTGCGAGGAGTGGCTGATACACCTAGAGGTTGTGCTGCCGTGCAGAACGACCTCAACAGGCTGGAGAAATGGGCTGACAGGAACCTCATGCAGTTTAGCAAAGGGCAATGCAAAGACCTGCACCTGGGGATGAACAACCCCAGGCACCAGTCCATACTGGGGGCTGACTGGCTGGAAAGCAGCTTTATGAGAAAAGGTCTGGGAGTACTGCTGGATGGCAAGTTGACAATGAGCTGGCAATGTGCCCTTGTGGCAAAGAGGGCTAATGGTATCCTGGGCTACATTAGGAGAAGTGTTGCCAGCAGGAGGAGGGAGGTGATCCTTCCTCTCTCTTCAGCGCTGGTGAGGCCACACCTGGAGTACTGTGTCCAGTTCTGGGCTGCCCACTGTAAGAGAGAGATGGAGCTACTGGAGAGACTCCAGCATAAGGGGCTGGAGCATGCCTACTGTGAGGAAAGGCAAAGCAAGCTGGGACTGTTTAGCCTAGAAGAGAGAAGGCTCAGGGGGCGCACCTCATCAATGTGCATAAATCTCTGAAGGGGGGGTGTAAAGAAGGTGGAACTAGGCTCTTTTCAGTGGTGTGCAGTGACAGGACAGGAGACTATGAGTGCAAACTGAAACATAAGAGGTTCTATCTGAACATAAGGAAACACTTCTTTTACTGTGCAGGTGACTGAGTGCTGGAATGGGTTGGTCAGATAACTCAGAAGACGTCTGGACATGGTCTGCTCTAGGTGACCCTGCTTGAGCAGGAGGGTTGGACAAGATGACCTCCAGAGGTCCCTTCTGACCCCAACCACTTCGTGATTCTGTGAAATAAATATCCAGAGGAACTGAAAGTGTGGTACACTTCCTAAATTGAGATGAAGCTCAAGTTTGGTATAATATATGAAAGAAAACTGTCAGTGCTAGCCAGTATGTGTGTTTGTGGGTTAGGAAAGAGGGCATCCAAAACCACCAATGATCCCTACCTGTCATAATGTTCTGTAGAGCCATTAACTGCTTATTTTAGAGTACATGAGTTTTAAAACTGATGCAACCTAATTTTGGGTAGGGATTGGATGACCCTGGAATTTGGATAGCAGTATTCTTATCCCATATTGCTTTCACTTATTATTTGATTTTATGTTACTATCCACCTGTATATTCTAAATGAGCCTAAATCTGAGCATTTGCAAAAGCTTGCGTTATGGATAGGATGTCAATTGAACCTTTTCTCAATACAATCCAAATTTTATAAGCTGCCATGTAGAAACCAGGTTTTCTGCAATGACCTGACTGGAAAATCCAAAGAAGCGCTCTGTGCTGTGCCATGTTTATTTGTTTTTCATATGAAAACGTAATTCCTGCAGGGAATCCTATTTCAGCCACAGAATGAAGGCCTGTGAACAGCTCTTCTTTCTGCCTGAATGTTCCCCTATGAATTGCTGATGGTTAGGAAAGCTCACAGTGACAGAACAGGAGACAGCAGCTTTGTGCTTAGATGACAATAGTCTGTGTCTGTGCTAACTGCAGCTGGCACCATTAACTACCTGTCCATAGACTGAAATAAAAACAATTATCACTGCATGCATTAGAATGATGAAATTTGCTCTGTTTCTATAGTAACATGAGTGACAATTTATATGATGACCTTAAGAAAGTAGAATGTGACTTTGTTTTTTCTTTTTTGCAGTTTTACAAGGAGCAGCAATTCACAGAGAAAATAATGTTTAAGATGATGCACATATTTGACAAAAATAAAGGTAAGATGTGCTTTACCAGTAGCAAAAAGTTGCACAACATACATTCAAGTTGGAATGTTGATTTTGACTTTTAAGTATTGTGTTACATAGAGACACACCCAATTTAGTGCTGTTTGAAGTAGATTCTGCTTTTTCTGTTTATTACAAATAATCTTTAAGTGGAAGCTTTAAAAAAAATCAAGAGTAAGAGAGGAAATAAAGTGAGGGCTTTAGCAAGTCAGAGTTTTTAAATTGTTTTGCCATCTGGTCTGACTTAAAATATCGTATGAAAAACAGTTTTACATTCTGAGCTTTTGTCTTCAGAAGCACATTGAGGTATCAAAACTCTGTAAGAAATTACTTTGTGGATATGTTTATTATATTGCAGCATTTTTAGGCCTATCCAAGCTAGCATTAATCTAGTTAGTTTGTATATTAGTAGCAGGAAAGCTGTGGAAAAATGTTGAACAATCCTAGCTAGGATTTGGAAAATGTATCTTTATTGATACTTATGAAGTAGAATATTACAGTATAGTCCTATCAAGAGAGTTCCTGAGTTCTTTAGACTGATTTCAGCATTCTATTAGAATATTCCTTTTTTTCAAAATCACCTCCCTTTACAAAGGATATAGCATGTTTAACTGTGCAGTCATTTAGTAACAGATATAATTCTTAGTGTTTAATAATTTACAACTTTCCCTCTCCCTACATACTTGTCTCGCCCAAAACCTCTTTCCTCATTATGTGCTAAATGTATGGAGTGCTTCTATGAGGAACTCTGGAGCTAGGATCATCTCTGCTGTGAGTGAAGGATTATGGAATATCTCTTCAAGTTAGCTAAAGCTTCAGGAGCGTGACAGTAATCCACTGCCTGTGGGTCTTTCCTTGCATGTAGCAGAGGTGATCAGATAAAGAAAGAACAACTTAATTCTGACTCTGTTCAGTCACTTGGTATTCTTTCTTTAGATGTAGTAATTAATTATTATCTTGAATTTATAGGATTTTTTTTAATTAAGGTTAATGATTATAATTGATTGTAATTTCAAGGGTGTCTATAACCATGTGTTTTAGAGAAGTTTTTAACCTCCAGCTCATTTTTAAAATTCATTTTACTGTGGTAGAGCATAAAATACGACATCATACTGTACCTTAACATCCCTTTCTAAGCCCAGGCTTAGATAGCTGATTTAACTGCATTTTTTTAAGTGTATGGATGTTTTAATGTTTTTTGTATTATGCATGGCAAACTTAGGTCTTTTCTGTACCTCCAGTTGTAGTAATAAACACAGACATGATTCTTTAAAAACTGCAAATAATTTAATTTTAGATACTAAGCAAGTATTTTGTTCACAGTCTGAAATATTCAAGTAATATTATCTCCATTTCTAAGAGGATTCAACTGAGCTTATCAGAAAAGTTAAGTAAGAGTAAAAATGCTGAATATTTCTAGCATCTAGATTTACGCATTAAATATATAGTCAGTTATATCAAAATAAATCTTGTAGTTTATGAGCCAGATCAGACATTCACATATGAATTAGGTGATTATGTGACTGTCACCAGAGCAAGAAAGGAAACTACTTAAATGGAACAGGAAGAATGGAGAAGACTGCTTTTGTTCATGTAAAAAGAGCAATACTTTTAATCCACCTAGCACAGTTCCTCTTCTGAAGCACAGCTGGGATAAAGAACTCTGTTTAAGGCACATAATGACCCTTCGGTTTCTAACTTGGTGAGATCAAGTGTGGTCTGAAAAATGGAGAAGTCTGGTTACTCTAACTGTACATTCTTCATTCTGATTTTGATGATTCTTATGTATGTGTGTTCCCTACCGCTGTGACAGTTCATGTCTAGATGGAAATATCATGGAAGATTAGCAAGAGAATTTGTGTGGAATGGAGAAAAAAAGGAATGTAGGTTGCTTATGCTGTTCTTGGAATTCCAATGATAGGATTATATTTTCATATTTCACTTATTTTAGCTTACTTGTTTGTAGAAAATGTGTAGAAATGTTCATTTGTACTTCCCTGGGTTTTTGTAATTACAAAAGCTGGTATGTCCTGCTCAAACCATGTAGTATTTCCCAATTACTTTGGTGTTTAACTTCTTGAGTTGACTGCCTAAAAGAGGTATGTGGGGCCAAAAGGAGAATTTTGTGAATGAAGAGTTAAGGTTACAATTGGCATGCAAATACTATATAAATCTTCCACATTCCAATTAAATTTAGAATTTAGCAAATCGAAGTCCAGCTAATAATAAGATCCATAGAAGAATGTATGAGATTAAATAGTTAAGTGAAAAAAATTAAGCTACACTTCTCTTCATGAAAACACCTCAAGGAAGTCTTCTAGTTTTGGAAAATCATAGAAAGGATCAGGGAACAGGATCCTTTTCAGACTAGGTGTCCATTTGGAAACTAAAATGAAAAAAATAGAAGTGAATGAATCACAGCTCATTTTATTCTGCTGGATATGATCATCTAGGACTAACATACATAATATTTGCAGTTCATTCTTTTTTGCCATCTTGTTTGCCTAAAGAATTCTACTCAAGATCCCGAATGTTAACACACGCCTTTAATTCTTATTTGTATCCCTATTTAACCTCTGCTGCTACAAAGCTTCCTAAATAGTTCTGCCTTTTGGCATGGAACTATGCAGAGAGAGAGTCTATAATGACAGCCTTCAGTGATGAGCAAGTACAGAGAAAGTTCAGTAAATAAAGTGCAAGATTGTGGTTCCAGTTTCCAAAAGTATAGGAGGGAAAGGCTACATGCAAGACAGCTGCGCCAGCTTCTAAAAGGTACATGGAAGAGCAGAGATCTACAGCCTCCTTTGAGTCCCAATAGCCATTGGATAGCATGGCTTTCAATATAACTGGAAGTTTCCATTCTGTGGTTTGAAACATATGAATTTCAGATGAAGTCTAGGGTGGCTTTGATCTGGCAGAATTTTATTAAATGGAATCTATTTCTAAGTCTTCCTGATACCTTTGCTTATCTGTAGTCTTGCCTTCTGTTCTTTATAAGAATTATTCTTAAATTATACAGACCTATAAAAGAGGAAAATATTTTTAAATTTAAGTAATGAGAATGCCAAAGGCTAATCTAATTAATAGTCTGATTAATAAACTGATTTTTACCTTTGTTCCACCATTTCTTCAACGTCCTTTAAAATATTAATTTGATACAAAACCAACATGTCACACTACTTGCATATGCATATGAATGCAAGTCATGTCTTCATGGCATATGGTATTCAGTTAAGCCTGGTATAGTTGACATATGTCTAAGTGAAGTCTCTTTCTGGTATTAGATATTTAAATTTATTCATTTGCATTTTGCTGTGGATAAGATGACACTGGGCATTTATGGCACTTACAGAGATATCATGTTTCTTGAACAAATGGTTCCTGTTTATTTAAACCTTTCAAGAGTGACTGGAAATTTTTTGCTATGCAGAATGAAAGTCCCAGATCTCTACTGTTGGTAATAAATTCAATTTGCAATAAACTGGAGTCCAGTATGACTTACTCTGCTGATTTTCACTGGCCTTTTAGTTTTGTAGGTACTGGTCCATAAATTTACAACATCTCAAAGAATGGCAGACTTTACAATGTCTCCCTCTTCTGCTGTCATTGCATGCGGTTCTATACTGAGGGAGTTCCCTGACATGTTTTTCGAAAAGATATTGGTAGTCTGCTCATTGTAGTCTTAAATGCTTTACCTTTGAGTTCTAGTTTGTTTTTAGGCCAGTATTAAATGTGTGAACATCTGCAGTGTCCAGCAGAGTGCCTTGCACAGTTCTTTTAATCCCTTAATCTTGACTGTAATAAGCATCACTGGGTCCCAGAACTGAACTGCTAGCTTGTCATACTGCAAAAAGTCTGGATAATGAAGCTTTCCAAAAATTGGACTCACTTCTCTAACGTTGCCATAGCAATATCATTCTGCAAATTCCTAAGTGAAAGTTTTTAACTTAATGTGAATAACTTAATTAGGGAAAGAGCACTTAAAAGTTCTAGATCTACGTGTTCTACTTTCCTAGACATCCATAATAACAGTGTACTTTAACTTGAATTTATGTTAGGGAAAGGAATGAGAACAAATAATTCTTTAGTGAGAGAGTATAATGTGTTTTAAATACGTAGTCTGCAATGAGTGCAAAAAATGGAGAACACCGTTTGTAAAGTTAAATTGAAACACGCTAAAAGAAAGTACTCCGTAATTTCGTAGCTGCATGAACTACACTCTTGAGTGATAGTAATCTTCTGCTCTTAGCTGTATTTCCTCAGAAGAGTAAGATAAATTCAGATAGGGTAGAGGAGATCTGTTCAAATTAAAACTGCGTTGTTCAGCATACGATTACTAGGAAGCTTGAACTAATACCATGCATTTGAGATGTTTTGATCTAGACAAAATCTCTGGGGCCTCAGCATCCCTAGAACGTGCTACAGGCTTTTCAGGAACTCATTTTGGGAAACTTCAGATTGTACTTCAAGTTGGGAGTACAGGCCCGTATCTGACTCATTTTTATTCTCTGGTAAGTCCAATTATTTTGGGGTTAATTTGTTTGCAGTATACATAGTGCTTTATAACTGAGTAGGGGAAAGATTGTTTTCCTCTAAAAGGTAAAAAATTTATACTATTTATCCAAATACCGATTGTTCATCTGATGGTCACGCATATACCTGCTGAAAATATATTCACCTAAGATCTGCTTTTTGGTTCCATAGCATTTTGAAATGAAGGTTTATTTGAGTTTGTTGTGCAAAGAATGGATGATGCATAAGTGTCAAGTTTAAGTATTTGGGGTTTATTCATTGAAAAGTATTCTATCTACTACTGTGAACAGATTCCAAATCCAAGCATGTACATTGTCTTCTTTTCTTTCCTCATTAATCAGCTTTGCACTGTGATCAACATTCCAGCTTTTGCTTTTTGCTGATTTATACACTTGGAATGTTAAAAAGAAATACACCCTTTACAATGAAAGACAGAAATCAGTATTGTCAGGATAAATCCACCAGATCTTTAGCTACCTAGTGTTTATTAAGGATGTGAAGCTAATGAGTGCACCTAATTGGCATGCCACAAAGCTCTACTTTTATGTTGGCAAATCTGTAGGGCTTTTGTTGCTGCAAATAAGGTAGTACTGCAGTACAGTCATTGCCGTACTGTGGTTGCAGTAAGAGACTAGATGACAACTAGATGCTCGGAGTGGTTCTAGTTTTTTACAACTATGTTTTAAATGAAAGTGTTTTTCAAATAGCTATTCTCCCCATTGCATCAAGGATGATATTTCACAAGAGTTTAATTCATATTTAGACCCTGAAATTAAACAGTGATATTTTAAAAATACATAAACTGATTGGAACTTGCTGGTTGATCAGCATTTTAGGAAACTTAGCTACTTCCTCTTCTATCTTAAATGGAAACTGCTGACTTCTTTGAAAAATCCCTCCCTATAATTGTATACTTTGATTGCTAACAGAAGGCTGAAAATCTGGGCTTGAAATGGTAAAGTACAAAGCACGCAGTTTCAGTGATTTTTGAAAGAGTGGCTTTTTAATCTGGTTATTGGGTTTCATGTTCTTTGTTCTTCGCTATTTAAAGTTTGCACATATGGTTGTGCTACTGTGTGATAGTACAGTGACCTTAGAATAGTTAGCGGTAGTTATCCTCAAAGCCTAGACTGCTGTCCTTATAGTACAGGAGTATGTCATTAGTCCAGGGCTATGTTATTATCTCTGAATCTTTTTGCATCCTTAGATTTTCTGCTTATAAATTTAACACAATCACTAACTAGAATAACACAAGTAAAATGAAGTCTTCCCAAACTGAATGATAATTGTCAGCTTATGTAGCCATATGTATCTGGAAGCTGACTCAGATTAGAGATAGATCTCCCTAATACTTATTATTTGTATTTATTTGTCCAATCCTAGGACATAATGCTACAATTAAAACATAATTTCTATATAAACCATGTTAAAAGTACCCTAATACTGTGACAACACAACAGCGAACATGGCTCTTTCATTAACAATCTGTTAGCATCAGTTGCTCATGAATAAGCTGCCAGTCTTCCAACTTCCCTTTTGCCCCTTAGGTTAAGGGGAAAAAATGGCATACACTAAACTATCTGAATAAGAGTGTAATTTTGTTAGAAAATGAACCCCATTGATGGGTAGTACAAGCCAGCATCTTTCTTTAAAAATAATGGAATTCAAGGGATTATGCTAGTTATAGCCACAGAAGTATGACAGGAGAGAGGTTATCTTTAGATGACATTATCCCAGCTGCTATTTTGTCATTTCAGAGTCCCAACACATTTTACTAAGGGATTGTTTTATTTTAAAGACAGAGGAAACTTCCTTCTACCAAAAGGACAACATAAATCAGCATGTGTGTATCAGGAAGAAAAAAAAGCCTGTATTTTTGGTTTGCCACAAAGTTGTTTGCAATGCAAAACTGCCTGTAATTTCAACATACAAATACAAGCCCGATTACTGTGTTTGAGGGAAAGCTATTTCTGACAGTTTGACCTCCTTGAGTGATACAGTTTTAACCACATTATCTTTGTGGAGCCCACATCTTTGTAAGGTGCTGTTGCTACCAAAATAGCTATGGTTAGTATGTTGGTTGCCTAACTGTACTTAGAACACCATGGGCTTTTTTTCCTATGTTAGTGGAGAGAATCATGTTATACAGCTAGAGAGTCTTATTCTAGGCTGGGTATCTACCCAGAGAGAAGAAAAATCATGCTAAGAAAATCAATAAGGCTGCAACTGTTTAACCACAGTTATTTTTGCATAGCAAAGGAACTAGATGTTAAGTACTCTTTTCCAGTGTTGTTTTCAACATGTAAAATGTTGAAATGTTGAACAGTGAGATTTATTATACCAAGGTTGTCTGGCCTTACCAGTTTAAGAGATTAAGCAGTGGAGTAGACTTCTGAACAAAAATGAGTGATATGGCAGTAACGGAGATTAATTCAGAGTTAGTTCAGAGTTAAGATTAAATATAAAGAAAGGAAAGCGCATCAAGGCATTTGAAGGCAGCCATGGCAACCATATAACTTCTCTGTCTTGCAATTACATTGTCATTTAAAACATTTTAGGTTTTGGTCTCAGTTTAGATGAAATTGAGTTCTAAAAAATATTTCTCTTTTCCAGAAAAAAAATTACATTTTGTCCTATGTCCTCTCATTTCCTTGCCTTTATATGAAGGCAACTATAAGCATTGTTTTCCACTGACTGAATTATTTCCCTACAAGATCTTGCTTTACCTCCCATTTTGAAAGGAGAGGCTCTCTTTATTATTCTTAGGAGCAGAGTTTAAAAGAAGTGCATGCCAATTCTTATTCAAAGATTATTTTGCGCTTTATTACAGAATTCGTGCATCAGACATCAGTGTAGCTTAAAAATACTCTGCCTGCTAGATTCCTACTTAAATGTTTTCAAGCTGTTGCGAGGCATGTGAAATACAGGTCTAATTTAAAGGGTTTTGTGCAACCATGCATCACAAATATAATACTTAGGTGAATCATAGATATTTATTTACAGATCTAAAAATACACTTAATAGTTGCCTTGTGAATAAAATATACTGGTTGCCTAGAAAGCTCCAAACCTTGAGCAGTAAAGCTTTCACCATAGGATCCATTGTGATTAGAAAAGGTTACTGTTAAAAATTACGCTTGCAGTGCACAGCCACGACATGGGGAGTAGAACTGCACAAATAAATTTGCATTTTTGGGACTGGAATCTTGGCTTTTTAACAGAGAAAGAAGGTAAAAGAGAGAAAAGACCAATCAGTTAAGGAGTTTCCATCACTTGATAACTGGGTGGGAGGAATCACTGTGTGTTTATTATGATCCATGTCTGGTGCATTTAATTGATATGTCTGATCATAACATTTATGCAGATAAATGCTTAAATATCAAATTGTGTTTTGCACTGCAGATTTGAAGTACAGCGTACAGAAGTATGAACTGTGTGAAGGATAAAATGCAGTAAACTATCTTAGTGTTTGACATTAGTGGATTTGTAGTCCATGAATTCTGAGCTTTCAAAGGATATTTGGATCAATGTCTCAGTTCTATATCATGCTAGTTCAGTGGCACCCTTGTCTCTCTTCCTTACCTGCATTGTTCAGCACGGTAGTCTTGCCTGGAGAACAAGACAAGCTTGAAAATGAGTAAGGACTGCTCATGCAAAAGTAAAAATAGTTATTAACATAGCCTTAAACCAAAGTCTATTATTATCTTTATAGTCATTTTTTGCCATATTCATGAAATCCAACTGTGCTGCCAAGGGCTGTGGGGAAGCTAGTAAATGAAGGCTGTGTGATAGGGCAAAGGCTTGTTTTTATTTTTGTGTAAATTCTTCCTTTGATAACTGGTTATCTCACTCAAAAATATGTAGGAATTCTACCAACAGTTGCATTTTAAAGACAAAAGTTCTTGTAGAATCCTAAAGTTAAGACCAAGACATGTAAGACATGGTGTAAATAGCTCCAGTGTAGTAAAATCCCTCTTAAATAAGTAACATCTTCAGAAATAATTGTATTTCTGTAAGAAGCAAGAAAAAATTTATTACAGGTTCATTAAATACAAATAGTTTCTGATATGTTTTCCATTCAATAAAGTGAAAAACTTAGTTTGTGTGAAAACTTAATGAGTTTATAATGTGTGTAATATTTTACTTAGTCGATAATTCTTTTTGTTTGCATGCCTTTATCTATAGTATGTGTATGAAAATTTATGGTATGTTAATTGAGGCATCAGTTGAAAATAACGCTTGGTTAGCTTCTGAGCTTTGTGGTTTGTTTTTGTCTGTAAGCGACCCGACATTACTTATGAAAAAATGAGGTCTAGAGAACTACAGCTCAACTTTATAGTCTTACTAATTTTTAATATGAAAAAATCACTGTGTTGCTATCAGTTGCAAGTTCCAAATCTGGTAATTACATTCAATGCTAAAAATTGTGAATTAAAATAATGTTTTGTACAGGGATGCATCGGTAGTGAAACTAAAACGCAGTGGTATTATTTTGCGAAAAGTTGTGAAAGCAAGGCATAACTTAATAGCTATGACTTTCCTGTGGATACTGAACTATATTTTAGCATCAGCTAATGCAATAGATGTTTAATATATAATAAAACTTGATAGGATTAATTTAGTAGTAAATTGAAGAGAAACATCTGTATGAATACTGTATGAAATTTATTCTTCAAGGGCCTTTTTCAGAAGCTGACCTAGCGTATTTAATACTGTTGTATCACCTTTGTATCCTTCAGCCACCCATGAAAATCGGAATTGAAGCATACCTTATAAAAATAAGAGAAGGAGCTGGTATGGAAGTGTTACTTCATTGATTTAAGGAGCTTCTTAAATGACTAGTCTGGTCTAGTGCAAGCAATGTTTGCTTACACTTTATTACACATTTCATGGTGTGATATGCCATCTAGTGTTAAAATTCCCCAAAAGGAGCAAAACGCTGCAAAATCCTGATACTAGCTTCATCAGCAGTACACTTGGAGAGTTGGTGGATTTTCTGAAATGTTAGGTGTTCAGGAATATACTGTGTATATACAGTAGAGTGAAGAGACAATATTCTGTTTCTACTGACTATTTATTTTAATATTTGAAGTCTAATACTCTGTCCAGTAACCCTTGTTGTCTGTGGATACGTATCTATTGAAAAACTGTCTTCCCAGCTACAACCCTGCAGTTTGATGTTTATGCCTCAGGTAGCGGTCATACCTGCAGTGTCCTTTCTAAGAGGGCACGCTTTATGTTATATTTACAGAGAAGTTAAATTACAGAGAGAAACAGTTTTCTAAGGGCTTCTAAATGCGTGTAGCTAGGTAAGGAAGAAATTAAATAACCCCAGAGATTTTGTAAGGAATACTCACAGAATACATTTTGTAATGCCGTGGAATATCCTTGTAAGAAGCTGAATATGACAACATTGGCTTACTCTGCTTCGATCATACAAACAGAGGTGGGATTCATGCATTCAAGTAGAATGTTGCTTAAAAAGTGTGCTTTTCTGAGGAAAAAAAGGCTTCTGTATTTGGGGGAGGGGAGAGAGGGATCAAAAATTTGGAAAACAAAGTGCCACAGTGAGCCATTTTCTTTCCTTTCCTTAGTTGAAATACAAAAATACTATATTCAAAATATTATCGCAACATTTGGAATTAAACGTTCAAAACTCAGGAGCAAATTGGGGGAGTTAATTTTCTCTGAATAAGGCAACAAAAACTAGGGGACATAGTTCTATTCCCTAGTTGAGATTTAAGCAAAAGTAAAATTAAAAAAATATTTCCTAAGTCCTATTTCAGTAAAGGTTTTAAACATGTTTATTTGCTTTGCTGAATCAGAGCCATAAAGTGTCTTTTTCAGTGGATGCTATGCTATATTTCCTCAAAGTGTTCAGTAAATAGCCGTAACTTACAGATTTCATGACCAATCCACATCATGGATTTAACTAAAAAATTGTAATTTGGTGAACATTCATTTCATACTATGTATGAAATTCAATTCTAACAAACAAGGATAATGGGTTGAAGAGATTACATGTTGATGTATTCAAGAGAGATGGATTGTAATACACCCCCATAGTGATGTTCTGCAGTAGTCTTAACATTCTCATTAAGGCTGGAAAGGACCTCATAATACCTCCCCACTTAACATCCATCTTAAAATCATTCTTGCTTTGAAAAGAACTCAACCTTCCTTCTAAAAGTCAACATCCTTGTCCTAAGGGCAGCGCCAGTGTGTAAGTAATGTTGAACTAGAACTTCTGGGTTGAAAACTTCTTAATTCATATGAGCTTCTGAAATAATACTGTTAAAATGCATAAATTAAGAAGTTTTCAAAAATTGTTATTTTAAGAAAATGAAACAGAGCCTTGATATTTTAAAAGGAATGTTTTATTGCTTAGTAAGCCTGATCTTCAAAACAACAACAAAAAAATTACTTTTAGAACTTCTCAAAGGATCTGAATTCATTACAGGAATGGACATTCCTTATTTTGATACATAGTTGGGTATGTCAGGCTGTTGTTGGCATCTTAGAACATACTTAGAAGCTATTTTGGTGTTTAAGTCCTTTTACAAAGTTGATTTTATTAATACTTGGTACTTTTTTTTTCCCTCCTCACACGATAGCTCATATAAGGATATGTCATTCTTTTTGATCAAAACAAGCAGGGAGAGATGAAGAAACTCACTATATCCAAGCTCTTTGCATTTCTGATATTTATCTTCTGTATTGTGTCAATTTTCTAAATTAGCCTTGTTTTTTAACAGTTTCAGGCGAAGTAGTGTAGAAGCAGCTTGTTTTGTGGTCTGGCAGCCATCTAATCTGAAATAGGAACTATTTAAAGTACTTGTCAGACAAATATAACTTTCTCTTGATTCTAGTTGAGAAGTGAAATGGCTTTTATAGTGAGTAATCTTACTATGATGGCAAACTTTAGAATCACTGTATTTATGAGTTAGCAGCAGTTAAGTAATAGAGTATATATGGAAAAGATTAAATGGTATCTCTTACAAAAACTCAATACACTTCTATTTGAAAGTTCATGTCAGTTGAAATACAGTAGAAAACTGCAGATCCTGCTTATTAATTAGTTGCATGCATTAAGTGTAAACAGAGTAACGCAGAAATCTCTTCTATTTGTATATGTATAAGTCAATTGTAACACCAGTCTTGTTGCATGTTCAATTTTGTTAAAACTTGAGTTGAGTCTTTTGGGTTTCTGTAAACTATACTATACCCATTAGTAGACCTTTGTCCACAGCTGGATGTGAATCTGTGCATATCAGTTTTCATTGAGCCAGTTTAGGTCTTTCATAGTTATAGGCTAAAGGTAGCCTTGACCAACCTCATTGGAAGTCATAAACTTTACCTCCTTATGACTCTTCCTTTAAGAGGAAGACAGTGTTTCACTTGTACAGCACACCAGCTCAGATAGGGGCCGAGAACTGATCAATGCATTAAAGTGTCTATAAGTCATAGAAAAGTGAATTTTGCTATCATATAAATTGCAGGGACAATTGTCCAGAAGCTATTATTTGCTTCTTAGAGCAAAGCCAAAAAGTGAATTGTATGATTCACTATCACTCAACCAAATTGGTGTTACACACCTGTTCAGTGGATATTCATATGGACATGCCACTCATACTCACAGTTTTTAAATATTTATTAAGTATGCACATGAATTTAGGGTTATCTGACTTAATATTCCAATTCACTGAGATTTAAAAATGTTATCTTACAAAATTAGTTTTTATGGGAATTATAATTAGAGTAATAGTACGAGTGTGAAAGAGCAAATTGTTCTGTTCTGCCTGTAGATCATTAGAAAATCTGTCTGCAGAATTCTAATTTCACAATATTTATTGGTAGTGGTGGTATAAGTATTGTGTGTAGCAGAAGGAGCTCAGCTTGACTGTTCAGATCCCAGATGGAACTTGAGCTGCTGGCAGTTTAAAAATTCTGTATTTGACTTACAAATTCCTGCAAATGTTGATGCAGAGAAATAATCATAGAACAAGAAGAAATCAGAAAACTGGAAAAATAGAACTGAGCTGAATATATTACCTTCCACTTCAGATAACATTTTCTTGACACTGCCAATGTCTGACTAACAGTTTGAAATGTCAAATAGAGTACAATATGGCTTCTATACCTGAGGACAGGATGCTATTCATGCAAGTTATTAGTTTATAGAGTTTTTCAGTGCATATTAAGTCTTATTAAGACATGAAATACCATTTTTTATGTCAAGATCTACAAAAATCTTTAATAAAATTTTCATGGATATATAAAAAGAAGGAATTGGCGAAACGGATTTCTGAAATACTGCTACACTGGTACTGTCTTTAGCTATTCTTAACCTCCTAGCTGCCTGCGTACCTTTTAGTTTCAAAGCTTTGGGGGATGTAAGCTTTTGAAACAGTGTACTAGGATGTAAAGGTTATATCATAGCAGTTTACAGAAAACGCCGTATCTGCTACTATACACAGTAGGAAAAAAAACCTGCAGAATGGATGGATTGAGGGATTTTGAAAGAGCAAATGAAAATGTACCTCATTTTGCTGTAGTTCATTTACTGCATAAAACAAAAAGCAGTGATGGTATCTAATTAGAAAAATAATATAGAGTGTTGAATATAGCTTTGTAACATGATTCTAAGAAAGCTGAAGCCATGTCTACAGTCTTCAGTAGATGCATGTTTAAGAGTTTGGGATAATATCCAGGGCAAATTTCTACATTGGTTTTCACTTGACATGCAGATTAAACTGACAGAACTAGCTTACAAGTGATATAAATGTGTCCCAAACCGAACTTGGATTAGGTTATCATCTTCGAATACTTAGTTTCACTTTCGCTGTATATCACCTCAAATGATTTCCATATAATTCTACGTGCCATCTGCTATTATTGATAAAGTACTGACTGAAGTAATTTGGTCTCCTGGGCAGTCACCTCCCCTCTGCCAGCCATGCTGTGCTAAGGATCTGAAACTGAACCAGGGAGAGCAGAATTAACTCTTACGGGTGCATTTTGCCTGAGGATTCCCAGAGGCCTCTTTTCATGAGAGAAGTGACTCCTACCTCTTATGTTGCCTTTTGAGGAAATGGGAGGAAGAAATACACATTCCATTTTGTTGAATGAAAAAATAGAACTCCAAGTATTACTACTGTGGCTCTATGCGTATGCAGGCCTCCCTGTTGGAGGAAATGTGTATAGTGCTGTGTGTTTTGTCAGGGGATAACACTATGAGAGAAGGTAGACTGCAAAATACACAACAGAGGGTTGAAAAGTCCTGAAAAAAATTTACACAGTAAGAAAGAGAGAGAAAGAAAGAAAGAGAAAGAGGTATACAAGGGACAAGAAGAATGAATGAGCAAATAAGCATTATGAATACATTTAGGGGAAAACAAAACGAAAGGGGAGGACCTGATAACAAGATAGGAAATTACAAATGAAAGGTGAAGAATGTAAAGATGAGGGAAGAGAGTTCTTACACACCTGGAAGGCTGTACCTGGAAGCAAGTAGTGCTTTGTAGAATCCTTAAAAAAAGAAGTGCAATACAAAATTATCAATGGGACCTCATTATAGGTCAGAGCATATAAGACTTCAAGTTAGCCTTATGCTTTGACATGTTTGATATCCACCCTGCCGTGACATGTAAAAAAACCATCCAAAAATGTGCTGCCTGTCATGTGTGATCGCCTACTTTTGTTGAGAACTTGTTCCCATAGCAACATTGCTATTGCATTATAGCCTAGGTACGTAAGTATAGCAAATTAAATTTGCATTTGTATGTGTGCGCATACTTTTTTTTCCTGAATAAACACACACACATATTGTGTGGGTATTCGGATGGCATATTGTATGTATCTTTTGGAGCCCAAGACACTTGGTTGGGATCTTTTCTCATCCAGAAATAAATGTGTACTATAACTTCATGAAGAAACACATTTAAATAATACCTCAGACCCTGAGGCTAGAAGACCTACAACTATAGATTAATTTCATGATTAGCTGTATATTTTGAAAGGTTTCAAAACATATTTTTGAAGAGAAGAACTATTATGTGGATGTAGATTATGTATTGCAAACCTGAAATTCTGTCTGTTTGAAAGATTTGCATTTAACTTGCGTACATATGTTACATCTTGAGTTACAAAAGTTGTGATAACCCAGGTTGAGCTTTGTACAGTTCTACATATTGCATTGCTTTAATGGAGAACTGCTCTGTTCTGTGGTCATGCCTTGTAAACATTGTAATTGTGCTTTTTTCTAAATAATCTAATCAGCGTTCCCTCTATGGTAGGTATAGAAACCATTGTCATTTTACTTAGCTGAGAGAAATAAATTGGGTATTTTAAAAGGTAATTACAGTGACTGGGTTATGGAGCTAGAATTCTAATGAGAGGTTTTGGTGTTACTGAGAATGCAAAGTGTGTTTAACAATTCCTGGTCCAAATACTCAGCAAGTGAGAAAGTAATAAAATAAAATACACAGTAAACTTAGAGGGCAAAAATAAATTTTATACCAGCTCTTTTCCTTCATGTATTAGGGGGAAATATAATGGTAGTATGCAGTAGTAGAAAATGTAGTATTCTGCAGCCATCTCGTACTTGAATTCACTTGAATACAGTGCAGCTGTAGTTCCACATCTTTTTCCAGCTCTTTCAAAAAGCTACTCAGTGTTTTCATGCAAGTATAGCAGCTGCCCAGGAACAGCTTGTCTCTACTAAGTCTCAGTTTTACCATGTGAAACAGACAGTTGTTCTTCAGCAGCTGCAGCAAAGAGAGCGCATTATTTTCTCACAGGTGAATTTAGTGGAGTAATTAACTAATCGTTAATGTGCCTTTTATGTGATCTTACATAACAGTTTTGGATGCTTTAAATGTTCCATACTTCATACAGTACTTTGAAGTATACTGTGTATTATATTTGTAGAAGGATAGGATAAAATTACAAAATCACAGTATGTATGAATTTATTAAGGCTTTCTGCATCTAATCAGTGCTGAGTGTTATGATTGATAGCAGTCATGCTAATACATATTCAGCAGATTAAGTAGCTCCCTGACTAGTACTCTTCTTACTCTTTTTCCCCACCATCAGTATCGTTTAAGGAACTGCACTGTCACAAAGAAAACTAGCAAGAATAGGAAACTATTGTCCTTTGTTTCAAGCTTTAGATGATGTGCTAACAATCTTTTGGTATGTACAAGGCAATAGTGATAGATGGTTTTTATATATCTGCTGAAGAGAAGACAACTTCTGTGTACTTTTTTAGCAGTTACAGTATCAGTTGGGTGTCAGGCTTTTTTTTTCTTTGTAACTAAACATTATAACAGACTATTAAAAGAACTGGAACCTCTGTTGATAGAGACTTGTAAAAACCAAGTTACATAAATAGCTGCTGCAGATAGTTTAGGTGTATGTGATGTACCTTTGTTGCTGGGGGAGCGTAGATGAGTATTTCCTGTCGCTTTCCTGGTTTTCTGTTATTCTGACGTGTTTCCTGAAATGCAATTTTAGACTGTATCCAAACACCACGTTTTAGTGCCAGCCATACTAGCTGCTGATGTAATATTACTCTGTAATTAAGTGCTTTTCTTTGAAGGTAGGGAGATAATGACTTTTTAATGAATTTCCTTTTTGTAGAAAGAATTATTACTTGATCCAAGAGAACTATGTGGTGGTGGTGAGGTTTTTTAACTGTATATATAAATTCATTTTTTTTTTAGCCATTGACAAAGAAAGAGAAAACATGAGATGGAATATATCAGAAATGTGAATAAGGGAAGAGGAACTGATTGATGTGTTGCAAAACCTTTTCAAGGTAATTTATCAACATTTCTAAAAAATATGTAATTGTCAACTATGGTATGAGATGACTCCTTTAACAGCTTATTTCCAAGGTGAAGGAATACAATGAACTTACTTTGAGATTCATAAATCCAACAGATTTTTAGTTACTGCAGTTGGGTCACAAATTGAAATATTTGAGGAACTACTGTTCTAAATATTAGCCTATATTTTTAAAAAGTTAATTTAGATTAAAAAGCATGGTTAGTTTGAAGTCTGCTTCTGTCTAATGCCTTAATTAAAAGAAAAAAGATATGGCTGGCAGATTTTATTGAAGTGTGATACAGAAAACAGTGGATGTGGGGAATTACGCTCATCTTACTAGAATCTTTTTTGATATAACATTGCCCTGAGCGACTAATACTTAGGAGACTCTGTAAACCACCTGTTATGAATAAACATTAGCAATTTTTTTATGTCATTCTAAGTTCAAGCATATCATGAGCCTTATAATAATGATTAAAATACATGTAAAGCAAGTTGTGGTACTTAACGTAAAGTTAAAAGAACCTACCAGACACTGTGAGTTACTAAGTTACCTGCCGTTTGCCATTCTCTGTGCAGCGTGTCTTAGAGTGTAAGTGTCTCTTAACAAATCTGTACTAGTGGCTCAGAAAAAAATGCTGCAGGAGGTGGGGTTTTTTAACCTACCAAAGAAGTCTGAACTCTCTTTCTAACTGCATGAAGCAAAAGTATATTCTTTTATTACATAAATTATTAGAAATAAATTACCCAGTCCTTCGAATAATTTGTTCTACCAATACAGAATAAACAAGTATATGTAAGTTGATTCTAGTAATTCTTCAAGATATAGTTGTATGTCTTAGGCAACATTTCCATAGAAGTCTCTTTATTTGCCCTGCACTAAGGGAGTCCATCCAACTTTGGTAGAAAAAAGTAAAGCCAAAAAGCATGAATAATGCAGTATTGATTATAACTTGAGGTTACACTTCAGTGTTTTCCAGTCCTCGGTTTCTAGGGACATAACATTTCAATCTGCATACATTTTTGAATGTAGCAACACTTGATTGATTAAAAATATACCAAGGTTCTAAACCACAGCATATCGCAGTGGAAACCAGGCCTAGTAGTCTGTGTGATGAATTCCTGGAACCACGTAAAGTCTGCAGCGTTAACTGAGAGATTTTTTTGTATTGCTTTTTTTTCTTTTAATCAAGTAATGATGAAAATGTGAAATGAGAATAATGTAGTAATAACTGATGCAAAGCTGCAAAACAGTATTTCTCTTGCCAACCTTTTATGTAAACTTGCACAAATCACTTAACTCTGCACCCCTCCCTCACTTAATCCAGTTGTGTATGATGATAATGCTACTTGAGTGTCTTATGACTGACTGTAGGTCAAAACTGAACAAACTTTTTTGTCTGATGAAAAAAAGGGTGGAGGGATCTCTGTTGACTCCAAAGGGAACAGGATGATATCCAGTGGGTTTGCACTATTATATAAATGCTAAATAGACATCCAAATCTGATTATGTTCATTTACAATTTCCTATATGAAAAACTTGTAGCCTGCATCATCTACTTCTGTGTCTAGCTGCATTAAATACCTCAGAAATTTGGTTTAGTAAAGAGCAAGTTGCACAGATTCAGATCAGATAGGTTATCTTGAGATATGTACCTTGTATTGTATAACAATATTACCTTTCAAAAAGAAACTACATGAAAATCCTACTGAATTCTAGAGATGCATATTGAAGGGTTAGCAGATTGTTTCTGCAGGGAGGTGCCTGCATCAAATCAGTCTTGATCTGACAAGCATGTGTTGCTATGGCAATGGAGACTATTGAATGTTAACACGCTGCTTCAGCTATGTGACAAATATGAAGTCTAAGATCTGCGATACACATTTTCATTTTTTTAAAGCACGTGTCTACTATACTTTTCCCTTAAAAATTTGATAGCAATGAACCATTTTTTTTTTCTTCTAATATTTTCATTGGTTGCAAGTTCACTTTGGCAAGCTTCAGACTTGCCTACAGTGCAAATAAAACTACTGAATAAAAAAAGCTCTGTGTTTTACAGGTTGCAGGTTTATTGCTGCTCCTATTAAACACTGGAGCCCTATATACTATTTCATGAACAGTTTTAATACAATTCTTTGTATAACTGATGTTAAAAAGCAGCAAAGTTGGCTTTACAGTAATGATGTTCAGTGTTAAAGTAAAAAAAAATCATGTATGTAAGCTGTGTTAACTGTCTGTATTGCAAGTCTATATGCAGTGAACTGTCTATTTCAAGTTAGCTTATTTGTCTTTCAACTTTTGTATGTCTTGATAAATAATTCTCTGCTAAATGACAAAATATGACTTGAATGTAGAGGAAAAAATGAAAATTACCATCATGTAAATGAGACATATACTTCAGGCATTTTTCACCCTGCCAGTGTTGCTGGACATGTCTAGAAAGGCAGGAAGTTTTGGGCACTAGTCCTAAACAATATCTGTTACCTGAAAATTGATGTAAATGCTCTTTGAGCATTTGAGTGTATTCTTTCTTAAACACTGTCCTTGAAGGTCTATTTTAAGGGAAAAAATGGATGGCTTTTGGTGTCTGAATATCACAATCCCTTTTACATCCAATAGTCTACTGCAAATAAATTGGATTTCGGTGGACAATTTTGCTTCGTAGGCATTTTTGCAAGATAGACTTGCTTGATTCTGGGCAAAGAAGCTTGGCTCTTTGCAGTCTCAGAAATACACGCTCAGTTGTTTGCTTTGATAATGAGATTAAATGCTTGTTATTTTTTCCCTTTCCTTGCTATATCCTTTTTGATTTTGTGACTACTCCTTTCCCAAATGGTATAGAATTCTTTCATTGTATATGCATGAACCCCACCACACACCTGCTTCGCCCATGGGATTGTTGTACAATGAGCACCCACAAATAAAATGTCTGCTTCTACAACTACTATGCACGCCCCAGTAAGAGGATGTGCCTCAAAAGGCCCAAGAGGGTCTAGGCAGATTTTCAGTTCTCACCAGAGCTGTATTTGTATTAACCACACTTCGTGTCATAAATCTTTGACAGGTGGGTTAAAGATCAATTTTCCACATGCGTTTTCAGGGATTGCTTTGTAAACCATCAAGTGCAAAGGCCATAATGATACTAGTTACCATGAGCTCAGCTCTGACAGCAATCTAGGACAACTGACATTTGTAAACAGGGTTTTTTTGTTCAAAGAGAACGTTAATGAAGAAAGACTGTGCTTAAATGTGGAACTTAGTGGAAATTGCCACTGGTTTTACATTGCTGGAGTGTAAAGCATATGGTATACAGTGATTTCCTTATCTAACAAAACAATTTTTGATCTTGGCTTACACCTAATATACACAATGACTACAGAGCATTATCCTCCCCCACAGATGAACTATACTGCACAATTACTATAGAAACTAATGAGTTTCTAGATTTCCTTGAGAGCGTACTTCTAACAGTTTTTACTGCGAAAATAATATATTCCTATATCTCAAAGGGCTTTACCACAGTGCACTCATAATGACGAAAAATGTTGTGATGTCTCTCAGTGACAGTTAGAAATTTACTTTCATACTAAATATAATTTAATTGAAGAATTTTTAAAAATTTACATTTTCTGCTTTCAATGTGTAAACTACTACTGATTTGGAAATTTCTGTGGCTTTGTAAATGAAAGAAAATTTTCCTCCTTCCTATTTAAAATTTTCATAAATATTTTTTGTCTCAGAATTTTCCAGTGTTTTAAGCAGGCATTCCAAAAAGTATTTGCTTAATAGACAGTTAACTGCATGGTACGGAGAACTGACATCTCCCAGATGCAAAACTTTTTGCAGGAACCTACTTCAAGTGATTAAAAATTAAATTTCTTCACTTACCCAGTATTTGTATAGTAATGCTATTACTTAGGAATACAAATTTTCTGAAGGTGAGCCTAGCCTGTATCTGACTGAAGTCTGTTTTATGGGATCTTTTGAATTTGGGTCTAAGTTGAGAGAGAGATCCAGCTGTTTTTGCCCAGGTCACTCTCAGATGGTTTACTAGTCATTTTTATCTTTTGGGGCTTTGCTAGGGGTGGGCAGGGGGAGCAGTTTTTAAATTTTTTCAGAACAAATTACTTTTTAATCTTAAAGTGAAGAGAGGAATTTGATCATCAGTCAGCCTTAGGAGTCCTATGTTAACTTCCAGAGTAAATTAGAACATTATTAAGAATTTTATAACTTTGCTTTCTACTCTGCAGCAAAAGCAGTAAGCTTGTGTGCTTGATGAACGTTTGCTGTAACAGAAAAAAATATATAGCTTTCCTGTTTTAGTTTCCAAATGCAGAAGATAATAATAGCACTTAAATATGGAAAATAATTTGTAAAGCAAAGTATCAAACATCGTTCTTTGTAAATACATTCTTGTCTGTATATTCAACCTGTCTTAATCAATGCATTAGCTATGCCAGATCATCATCTAGCTGGCAGTTACATGAGGAAAAAATAGTAAGTCTGAAAAGGAATACCTTAGTTTCCATGGAGCTACTCCAGTCTTTATGGACGTGTTTGTAGGTTAGAACTGTACTGTAGGTAGAAAAAGCAGCACTGAAATACATGGGGAGCAGAAAGGCTGTGTAAAATGATTTTGAAGAAGAAAGAAATTAAACAGTAAAGAATACTTAGCATTAGGCACTTCACAAGAATCGAGTTATCCTCAGATCACCTTGTCAGGTAGATAAATATTGCTCTCTTCTTAATCTCTCTGGATTTGATTTGTGAAGAATCAGAGACATTGCATATTGTCAGCAACACAGAAATAAAACACAAGGAATTCCTCAGGCATTCTTTTTTATTATGTGGGTTTGTGTTTAGTTGGTGCTATATTGTGCCCCATTATTTCTCAGCTAGCAATCAGGTGTAGGGTGAGAAAGTTTCCATCAGCCTCATCAGGCTCATATACCTGGTTCTAACAATTCTGAATGAAAGAACAGGAGTAGGAAGAACTTCATCTAGTCTCCTCCTTGGGCTAAGCATCTCAGCGAGTGGTTTTCCTAGTAAAGACACCACCTTCCCCCCAAAATCCCAACTAACCAAAAATACTGTTGAGCTCAGCAGCAACACAATTGAGGGACAGTTTGATGATGGGTTTTTTAAAAAAAAAAACTAAAAAAAGAAAAAAAAAAAATCTTTCCTCTAGCAGAGAATCACCATTTTTATAGTGCAATATGAAAAGTAGCAGTATTCTCATTAGCTTTGCAGATTTCAAGATGCCAGTTCTTAGTGGTCAATGATCTTTGTCAAAAGGCAGTTGAGTCTGACTGGACATTCAAATCAATTGACTGCTTCAGCCAGCGTACATGCACCCAACTGTATTTGAACTAATTGAGTCTCCCCTGTAAATCTAATTATAAATATAAACAATGTAATCAAGGGCTCATTAAGAGGGTAATTACTAGTTTTGGAAACATCTATAATGAAACCCTGCCATTCTAGAACTGCAGTTCAAAGCCACAAGCTGATTTTAAAGCATCACCTAATAGTCTCTGGAATAAATGTAGTTTTTTCAGGCAGAAGTTTTGTAGATTACCAGAAATAGAGAATTTAGTAACAAGTTATAAGACCTGCTTTCTTCTATACTTGGCCTATTATTTCAGCGCAAATCCAACTCAGCGAACAGAATTGACAGTAAAGCTAATGAGACTTTTAAATGTAGTAAGCTCAGGTTTGAATTTTGTGTAAAAGGAGAAGAGCATAAACACACAAATTTGGAATCAATTGTGACTGCTTAAAAATGCAGTCATTGGTCAAGGGTATAAATACAGTCTGTTCAGACAGCTAGCCTAACACCTGTATTAACTACAAAGAAAAGTTGCATTTCTTGCCTCGTCCACTGAAAGCTTATATTACAATATGTACTATATATGTGACATATAAATTACATTATAAATTCATATGAATAGCAATTAGCTGGAACAAGTAGGCAAAAGCAGCTGTAATAATGCTGCTTGTATGAAGCAATCTTTTTCATACATTAGTGAAGATGAAAATTTGTTTCTGCTTTTCTAAGAGAAAGGTGTGATTTTTAAAGCTCTACACTGTGTTCCTGCCCTTATACATAGGAAGAACTCCCTGATAAACTCTAAGTCATTGTTACCACCTCAAGACTCACCCTTGCTATAGTGCTGGTTTAAACCCTCTTCATCAGAACTAGAGATTTGCCAACTCCAGTTGTTACAATTGGTTTTAACACAAAAAAGCCATGTCCATTTTTCCACCTTTAATTACATTTTCTGCATTGGCCCTTACCTTCTCATTTTTGCTTGTCTTTCAAATATGTAAGTCCATCATGCTCTTGATTATCTCTCCTTTTTTATGTGATCTGTAGCACAACAGTACTTGTTGGTCTACCATAAAATATGAATGTCTTTAAATTCAACTGTAGCAGAATTGGCCATCTTTGTGAATCCTGGATGGTAACTGACAAATGCAAGCTAGGTTTGGAACTTGCTTTGGGAGTTGGTTCATCATCTTTCGGTAAAATTTTGCTTGTTAAATTTAAAGAGAAGAGGAAGTGGGAGTAAAGACAGGTTTGCATCAAGAATGTAGCACTTCTATTCAGCCTTGAAATAACCCTACGAAGTAAGAGTGCTTAGGAGTTAAAAACTGGAACAAGTAATTGAATACATAAATAAAGAGCAAGGAGAATTTTTCAAGTGATTCAGTACCTTCCTCTGTTCTGAAGTTTGCCCACCCACTCCTACATACCACCTCCTGTGGTGCAGGACATTTTAATGCAATGTGGGAGGTTAGCATACAAATTCCTACTGACTGCATTTGTGCATAGCTTCCCACACACCTTTTGAAATAGGGTCCCTTATTTAGAAAAGTTAATAAGTATTATAGCTATGTCCCAAACTACAAATGCAGTGGGTTGAAAATTACCTATTACATCCATTTGGAATTACTTGGCATTTCATAATTTTTAACTTTGTTACTGAGACAAGTTTGTGCACCAGCTATGAGCAGTCAGTAACACGGAGAAAGGTGATATCATGCTGAGGGCTGGAAAGCTAGATGCTGCATCTTGAAACAAGTACATTGCAAAGGATGCTGTCCAGTGAAGTTAAGCGTGCTCCAATGTTGATTCACTGCTTGCATTGATGACACACACAGATCTTAGGAGAAAACAGTGATTTCTCTGCAACTGCTTCATAACAGTAATATAGTAAAGATGACATAAGTCATACAAAGAAGTAATTAACAGCTTACCAGTAAAACTTGGTGACAAGTCTCATCAGCTTTCAATGACATGCATGCTTTAGCCTGCTTCAGTCAGTTTTCTGTCTTATGGGATGCTAACGTACTCTACTCCTATTTACTGAAGGCAGCCAGGGCTTTCCGGTCTGTTTTGGTGTAATAGGCTCCTGGTTCATAACTGGAGCTCAGAGCTCTTATAGTAAACCAGATGGAATGGAAGGTCAGGTCTAAACTCTGCAGCTCTTATTATTTATCACAACTTGACTAATTTCAGCAGATAAAATACGGCATTTCCTGTTTTCAACCTGCCACTTCTCTGAAAAAAAAAAATTGGGGGGGTCATGTGTTTGTACATTTCTGAGAAGTCAATCTGAGCTGGCCTATACCTTCTACTGATTAGTGAAAACAGACAAATCAGTTTAATTTCTTAATTTACTAATTGGAGTACAGGAAATAGAAACAAACAACAAATGATAACAAATTAAATTGTTTCCTCTATTGATCTGAAACAGTCAGAAAAAAAATACTGACCGAGCATACACTTAGCATTTACAAAAATCTTTCTGAAAGGAATAAGTGCATAGTATCTTACTCTACTCCATTAATGTATCTTGCTTCTTAAGGGCCTGATGCTAAATACTTATTCCCAAGAACAACCCCACGTAAATCTAAGACAACATTTTCAAGTAGATCAAGGCTTTGATCCCAAATTCTGGCTGCTTCATTGTACAGGAATACAATTATGTTAAACCTTAAATATTACAAAAACTGTATCTAGCTGAAAAACTAAATACATTTGTAATTGACCTAACAAGGACTGGGGGTGGAGAATCATAGCAGCAGTATTTCTTCTTGTGTACCTCACTATTTTGTGCTTTTGAAAAAAACCAAACATGTTGCTACTACTTTGTCATGTTTGGACATGCATCTGACAGGTGTCATTATAACCTTTAAAAAACAGAATCATTTTATGAATTAACAGAATTTGGGATTTTTTTTAGAAATAGATTAGGTAAAACTACCTCTAACTTTTGCTACAGATCAAACTGTTTTCTCACCTAAACTCTATGGGATTTAATCCCAAAAGAAATAAATTTTACTATACAAATTGAATCCTTCTAGACTGATAATAAACGTACCAAGTACAGGTGATTGAACTTGTCTTTTATTCTACTGTTAAGCTGCAACAGAGACAACTTTTTATTTCAATTAGGAGATGTTCCTTCTTCAGAGATGTGTACTACTGTCATGTATGTTTATGTCCTTGTCCCAGATGTATTCCGTGGTAATAAATCAGTGATCATCCTCAGAAAGTTAATAAGAAAGACAGCTGAATGAGGAATAATGTGATGACCTTGAATTTATCACACAGGCTGATCTGAACTGGGAGATCACATAAACAGTGGTCTGTGCTCTTAAAATGGAAGACATGAAAAAATTGGCAAAATACCCTGAGGCATGTGGCCCTTAGGTGAGTCTCAACTCCTTAGCTAGGAATCTGAGACATCTTCAGAGCTGAAGCCTGGAGACTAGAGCTAGGCAAGTTAGCCACCGTGAATACTAGAGGTCTCTGAAATGTGGAAGTCACACACAGTTCAGGGCCTTCTATTAAAATTACTTTTAGGTAGGTGGTGACAGCAAACATTATGTCTCATTAAGGTCCTCTATCTCCACATGTAAATCCAGATTCTTTGCTGCTTCTCACTTAAGACACATGATCTATACAAGTATCTTGTGCAAATATTTGATAACTTAAGGATTTCCAGACAGCAGCAGTCTTTACTGTTCAGCAATCCAACATCAGTCTCTGCTGGCCAGGGCTCTCTAGTTGAGAGCCTAGGGAGCTTTAAATTACCACTTGCTAAGCAGGTTTTGATGTAGGATAGTCAAATCCCAGTAACTGCAGTCCAGCTAGCTACTTGTTTTTTCCTCATCTCCCCCAGAGTCAGAATTTTCCTTCTACTTTGATGAAGTAGATTTTAAAAGCAAATACAAATACATCATAGCTTGACAGACATCACTCTACCAGCCCAGCCTCCCACTTCCTCCTGCTGCCTTTCTGACATTTCAGTTCGTTCTTTTCTGGTTTCCTGACACCCTTAAGCTCTGAGCTAAATTCTATCTTTGCATAGGCATCCCTGCTAAGAAAACATGGGTTTCTTAAACTTCATTTGCCATTATTGAAGCATTTGGTCTCTCTCCAAAAGAAACTGTGCATAACATTTGATTGTTATCAATTTGCTTCTGTCTGTATGGAACATTTTCATGCAGTGTTTGGCTTTGGAAGGTTTATTTGAGCTTAAGGTGCTGAAATTTTGCTAACCATTTTTAAGCAGAGGAAAAAAGCTTGGGCTCAGTGACAAGAACCAGGTTGGAAAGGCTTGAATTGAAGGCAGGGAGGGGACAGTGTTTGAGTCACTGGATTAGGAGCCAAAATTAGACTGAGGGATTTTTAATTGAATGGTTTTTGTTTATCTTTTATGTGCTATATTATATCATATTTTAGTTATGTTTTTCTTCATTGTATCATAGTCTGGCATAGAAATACAAGTGGACATAATAGACATATGGAAAATGTGAAGTGACATATACTGTAATACTTACCAGTAGATGCAAAATCAATCTCATGTGAAGATAACGCATCCTTAACTGCTTTGGAACCTAGAGTTAGTTCAGCAAGATGAAATTACTAACAAGGAATGTGTTATGCAGAAAATGCATTCATTCACACACTAGATTTTTCTCAAGTGTTCCTTCCTCTATCAAAGAGTAGCATGCCAGCTTTGCCCTTACTCTCTAGAAAATGATTTGTTCTGTAGACTGAAGATGGTTTAATGACAAGAGCACTAACTTTGGAGTTAAAGATACACAATTAGATTCTGCCTAAAGGAATTTGAACAAGTTACCTGTGTCTTTGTGTCAAATAGAGACAACAGTACTTCCCTTCATCTAGAAATATCACAAGAGCTCAAGACTGAAGCAGGTACAACAGAAGTGAGGATTTCACCCACGTACGACAGATTATTACATTCTTTGTTTTATCATTTTACTCTCACTAAAACCTCTTTAACACTTCACTACACAATTTCACCTTCCAAAGATCCCGCCAAACACCTGAACTGTGTAAAGCAGGGGTGACTAGTCCATGTTTTGGGACCTACAGGTACATATTTTGGCTTCGTTCATGAAAGTATGCCCTTGCTGTGTGGATAGGCAGGGATCCCTTATTACTGCCCCTTGCCATCTGTGTCTCCTAGATCTGTGTTCAGATTCCACTGTCAACTCTAATCTGCTCTGGTCATGACAGTTTAAGTATTTAGTGAGATTTCCTGTATTCTATCTTGCCGTTTTTTATACAGGTACAAAGAATCTGCTAGCACAGCTTAGATAACACAGTGTTTCTGGCTCATCTTAAACTGCTTAGACCTGTACTAGAATCCTTCTTTGACTACCTCAAACACAGCACAGTTTCAAAAATAATAATAGTGATGAAAATACTTAGCTTGTAGGCACAGTATTTTCATGCAGCTGAATTTACCATCTGGCTTGATGACTCTGTGGATACTTACACTTTACTCACATAAGGTGACATTTTTAGTTATACATGCAATTGCAGCTTGGTCAATTATTCTGCCTTCCCAGAAATGTTAGTAGGTATGAGTCAGTGGTTACATGCAAAGTGAAAAGTTTGAGGTACAGGATTTGTCCATCGTTCAGCAGTGCAGTAAGAAAACAGGTCCAGCAGCATTTGCAGCACTTCTTTAAAATACATGATCTGTTTTGTACATCATAGTACTGTACACTGAGTATATTTACACATCCCCTCCATGTGGCTGTTAGAGAAGAACATGTCTGAATGACAGGTTATAGACCTGTAAAATTCGACAACGTAGATGTATGCTCCATTGTTCGTGCGCAGCCACTACACTTAATGCTCAGGCTTCTGACAGCAACGTCCAATTTGTGCTTTGATCTGAGCATGTAGAGGGGAGTGGATATATAATTCATGCCTCAGATTCTTTTACTCAGAGTTTGAATCAAGCTGAAGTTTCTTGCTTTTTATGTCAGATAGAACAATCTTTGCCTTACTGTTTATAGTTCCTCCAAAAGCAGAATCGGCATGTGGACAATTGCTTCAGGACAGGAAACATTTTGTGGATATCAAACTTAGGTCTTCATTTCCCAGTAATCCTGGGCTTCTCAGGTGAAATTAACACAGATGGCATTTAACATTACCCTCTGTAACTTAGATACTACTGCCCTCTACTGCATTTTTAATACAGATCATATAAGTATGCATTATGTCACACTCAGAAATTTACCAAGCTTTCATGGACAAAAATGTAAATCAGAGTCACTATTCATGCAGAAGAACTGCACAATTTGAACTTCTCCACATTTGTTTTTGCCCCTGGATCTGCCAAAATGTCACCCAAAACCAAATAAAATAAACTCAAACCATACAAGTCACAGTTCTTGCCAGGTTTACGAGGATCATCCGTGTCATCATTCAACCAGCCCAGCTATACAGCAAAGCTATAAAACAAAAAGTATTCAAAGTTTTGGGGAAGAAAATCACAATGTGTCTGAACCAGGAGAACCAAAAAACCCAAGTATTTGTATAGTTGTATTCATTAAGTCTCCTAACTACATAAGAAAAGTACAGCATCACAGTCACTATAGAATTAAAAGCACCCTCCAGTCAGTTCTACCCACTCAAATACAAGTTGAAAAAAACCCCAAACCCATAGGAGGTGTGAAACACATAACTAATATTAAAGCCTTTGGATTATCTGAGGTTCAAAAATGTCTAATGCTACTGACTGCTGAAGATGTCTACCAGTACAAAAGACATAAATCTACATAAACATATTTCTTTCCCAAGAACTGAGGTTTTTGTATTACTGAACATGGCTCACATCCAGGATACATCTTGGAATAAGTGGCATCAGAACAAACTAGGTGTTAATCCTCTTTTAATTCCGTTCCCCAGGAACTGATGTTTTGTTTGAGTATAGGAAAGAGATTTCTGCAGGACATGAGGCACTTCATACTTTACTTAGTTCCTCCAATATTTACAAAGCGTTCTGCATACTCCTACATCACTCCTTTCTCATGGAGAATGGGCAGATTGAAGTAGAAAGACAGTACCACGTATTTGTCATTAAAATATGTTGGATTAAGATTAAATAACTTTCCTTGATGCCATGGTGCTAAGGCATGTTCCGCCCCCCCCCCCCCCCCCCCCCCCCCGCCATGACCAAGCCTCGCCAGGACACCACACCCGAGCATTTGTTGAGATACTCCTCCCTCTAGTGGATACTTTGTTAGTTGTACTGCGAAGCCAGAGCCAAAGTTTGCATGAAACAGAGTTCCAGTCATCTTTACAAAAACGTGCTTACAATCGTATGGCTATTTCCCTGAACTGAAATAAATACTGATTTTGATGGCAAAAAGAGTCCCTGGCACACAGAATTTTAACCCAAGCAGCAGCGTATTCCCAGAGGGAAGTATGATTTTAGATACTGTTGTCAATGTTAGAATTCCAAACTTGCCAGGTATTTCTAGACAAAGTAAATGTATGCTTTCCAAAAATTTCCATGAGAAATCGATGAAGCAGTTACAGCGTCAAGATCATGATGTCACCGAGTCTTCAGTAATTCCTCCCCATTAAAAATCCATTACCTTTCTAAGCCCTCATGTTTAAAACAGAAGATTTTAAATGAACACACACAAAAAGCTCAAAAGCCATTGACCACTAAGAACATCCCATTTTCTTTTGTTACAAATTCAGAATTTGTAAGCAAGCTTTACAATTACATGAAGTTGGGGGAAGAAAGGCAGAGTGGTTTGATTTTTCAGTGTTTAAGAGTGAGTATATACTAGCATATTCCAAAGCATTGTACAAACATTGACTAAATTTAATGAAGCCCTGGAATTAACAGAAAGCAGGAAAAAGTAAAACTGATGGTCAAGTTCTGCTCAAGGCAATGCAGCAAGTTACCAGAAAGACAGGATTACAACTATTATGAAAATTGCTAGAAGCAACATCTTACGCTGTCTCCCCGCAGGCTCTGATTACAGGCAAAAATCAAGGATTACTTAGATTTGGCTTTACTGCTCAAAATAGTTCTTTTTTATTTTATCTTGGATAGCTATCAGATCCATACCCTCAGGTACATATGAACCCAGAGGGTACAGCTGACCTTTCATATTTACCACTTTTGAGAGGGTGGATAAAACCTGTTTGTCTTGAAAGTTTGTGTCTTTGTACATCCACTGCATTAGTCACATATTCATGTTTGACAAAGAGTAGCTTACTGTCAAGGTATTAGTCAAGGCAGAATGAGAAATGGAAGTAGCTGAGCATAAAGAAAAGATCTCTTAGGCGCAGTCACACAGGCCCAACTATCTTAGTTGCATTGCAGGAGTGGGCAGTTCAACAGTGGTTGTGAAGCCGGGGTAAGAAACAGTGACTGGCTTTAACAGTCTTTCTACTGAGGCAGCTAGTCTTTGGTGCATATGATAGGAATGCTGTTGAAATGTAACAGATGATAGGAAAATTATAACTCATTTTTGGTACTCTTATGAACACATATCAAAAGACATTCAAGATGTGGTCAGATATTGTTGAAGGATTTAAATTTAACATTTAAGGTAATTTAAAATTACCTGCTCCTTTCCAGATTTTCAGCAGTAGCTCTTTAACAGCTCTAGTAACGTGCTATGCAGTCTTTGATTAAAACCTAAGTTTAAGAATTTGCTCCAGTACACAGAGATCATTCTAGAAATAACAGATTATTTTTCTATTATTGTTATCTGAGAGTGACACTGATCCACATCAAGCACCTTTAAGTGCTGAGAAAGTGCAAACAGTGTTGTAAGTGGTAAGATGTGTTTTAACTGGTAACAAACTGAACAGAATCTGCAAAAATGCTAGAAGTGCTAGTATAATACCACTGTTGCTTCCAAATCTGCTGGGGTGGGGAGAATAACTTCAACTATTTGAGAACTAATCTCTAAAACCTGAAATGAAGGTACCTCGCTGAACTATTTCACACAAAATTAGTGATTACCTGTTACATGAGAAGGAAAGAGTTCAGGATTGGGATATTCTGCTCAGATGCTGCATGGTTTAGAATAAGAAGTTAGCAGGCAATATCAATATAGACAAACCATTAAGACAAACTTAACACCAGTATTTTGAGTAAAACATTGCATATGAATTTATTTGATTTCCTGGGCTCATATTACATTCTGCTTTTGCCTGAAGAATGCTGATTTGGGAACTAAACATTCCACTTAACTCTCATTGGTTGATCTGAATGACCACAAAGTAAATTAGTCTTAAAACAAAGGAAACTATTAAGCTAGAACTTTGGAGGAAAACTGTAATTCAAGAAAAGAGAAAGCCAACATAGTTTCTCAAAAGTGTAATCCCGTCATTAAGGTAAACATTTAAGACAGCACAGCAAAATAGCATCAGGCATATGCAACTATAACTTTGTTATTTAAAAGATACACAACCCAAGCTAGCACCAAGTGTTATGTCAATATTCTAGCGTTACACAAGACACCAGTCTTTCACATGGCTTGGCATCACTTTAGCCAGGCCCCATTATCATTCTGTCCCCACTTCCCTGTGCTTTTAGCCTTCCCAGCTTCTTCCAAGAATTGGCACAGTGCTTTAGTGCAGGACTTTCCCCATTTTAATAGGGAGCTGGAGGAAGGCCACATTCTGCTTTCTCCTGCAATCATACAGGGTCAATGAACCTCAAGGAGAGCATGAACAAGAATTGTACTGGGACAAAGTGTCTGATTAATAGGAATCTAGGGCACAGAGAGGAGCAGCAGTCACTAACACTCACAGAATTATAGAATCATTTACGTTGGAAAAGACCTTTAAGATCATTAAGTCCAACCATTAACCTAGCACTGCCAAGACCACCACTAAACCATGTCCCTAAGTGCCACATCTACACATCTTTTAAATACCTCCAGGGATGGTGACTCAACCACTGCCCTGGGCAGCCTGTTTCAATGCTTGACAACCCTTTTGGGGAAGGAATTTTTCCTAATATCCAATCTAAACCTCCCCTGGCACAAATTGAGGCCATTTCTTCTTGTCCTGTCACTTGTTACTTGGGAGAAGAGACCAACGCCCACCTCACTACAACCTCCTTTCAGGGAGTTGTAGAGAGCTATGAGGTCTCCCCTCAGCCTCCTCCTTTTCTCCAGGCTAAACAACCCCCGTTCCCTCAGCCGCCCCTCACAGAACTTGTGCTTTAGACCCTTCACCAGCTTTGTTGCCCATCTCTGGACACGCTCCAGCACCTCAATGTCTTTCCTGGAGTGAGGGGCCCAAAACTGAACACAGCACTTGAGGTGCGGCCTCACCAGTGTTGAGTACAGCCGGACAATCCCTTCCCTACTCCTGCTGGCCACACTATTTCTGATACAGGCCAGGATGCCATTGGCCTTCTTGGCCACCTGGGCACACTGCTGGCTCATATTCAGCCAGCCATCAACCAACACCCCCCAGGCCCTTTTCCACCAGGCAGCTTTCCAGCTACTCTTCCCCAAGCCTGTAGCGTTGCCTGGGGTTGTTGTGACCCAAGTGCAGGACCCGGCACTTGGCCTTGTTGAACCTCATACAATTGGCCTCAGCCCATTGATGCAGCCTTTCCAGATCCCCTGCCCTCAAGCAGATGAACTCTCCCACCCAACTTGGTGTCATCTGCAAACTTACTGAGGGTGCACTCAATCCCATTGTCCAGATCATTGATAAAGATATTAAACAGAATAGGCCCTTCCTGCATGCCCTTCCATGCAAACAGGCCTGCAAACTGCCACAGCACACCCTGGTCGCTGGCACTCCCTAAGGACTTTTTATACATGGGAAGGACTGCCAGCAGCACAAGCTGCCAGGAGCACTCTCTCAGCCTCCCCTGAGGTTCCTCCAGTTCAGGAAAGCCCCCTGTGCACCACACTGGAGCGCTCCACTGTGCATCGTGCCAGCACCGGAGCTACTTGCCTCAGCAACTCATCTTGTATTACAGTCTTTATGTTAAAAAAAAAAAAAAAAAGCAGCCCCCATAAGGCAAGTTTCAGCCTCATCATTTTTTCTTCTTTCTCAAGAGTTATAAGCAGTCACTTGTACTATAGGTTAGTGAAGCACCCAGGCCAGCCACCAGAGGACTTCTGCTTACCCAACAGGCTTTTAGATAATTTCCAGGGGTTTTTCTCCTACAGAATCAATTGTCTACTGCTCAAGTTTCTTCAGAGCCACAGTGCACTATTTTTAATTGCAAAATGATTGTTTCATACAACCACGAAACTGTATGGCCAACATGGGTTTGTGGATCAGTTTGGAAAACAGCAGTATAAAGGCAACTGCAAGCATTTAGGACACTTCAGGACTGAGGGACTAATTTAAAATAATTACCTGAATAGAAGCATGAGGCATCCCAATAACTTTTTTTTATATGAGATAAGCAAGAAAAGCAAACAAAAGAAATCAAGTAATCTCAGTCCCACAGCTCCATAAATTCAATAACAATTAACAGAGAACTCCAAATGTACCACAAGACAGTAGGTGCATTTGGAAGATAAACCAAGCAGCAATCACTGTGAGAAAATGAGACACCAAGAATCCGTGTGGAAGAAAACAGCAACAAGTTGACATTCCATCTGAGCAGTGAGACAACACATTATTCACAACAGGAGACAAGCTGTATTAGATCAACTTTATTATGTTATCAAAGTTTGACAATAAAATATTCAAAATCTATTGAACACATTCATACACAAAAAGAGCATATAAAATGCTAGGTCTCAGAATATGTTCCGTACAAAATACTGTTAAGTGTAGAGCAGCAAAGTCATTGCCAAACATTCCCTGAATTTAAGAGGGCCTTGAACACACTGTGCTCCAAAAACTACCTTAATGCCAAACATTCCTTCCTCTGGTCTGCAAGTCCTTTGCAATTATTGCTAGTTATTGAAGCCTTCTGTTTTTAAACAGAATCACACAGTGACTCTGAACCTCTTCAGAAGTATTACAGTGACAGCTGAAAGCTTCTTCAGCATTTTCTATACATTGTCAAAAATAAGAAACACATTTGGTCCTCAAGACTATTTTTGGTTTCTGAAAATATCCTGGAAGAATAAAACCAAGTAAAAATTATGGAAAGAGAGACAATTGATACATGTTAGGTATAACAAGGATTATAAATCCGTCAGTAAATTCAAACATTTCAACTGTGCATTGTGGCAAAGCACCTGAGTTACTCCTCTTAAGGAAGTGCCACATTCTCCTCTCCTTAAAGATTTATTTCTTCAGACGTCTCTCCCCACAAGAATCTAGAATGCTCAAGTGCACATGGCTCTAGCCGGCCTGTAACAATAATGCTAAACACTCTCGCTTTGTAGAGGAACATGCCGTATTGAGTAAGCACTTCTCAACACGCTGAGTGAAATGGTTCAGTTTCAATGACTGGAATAATGTCGTTTACTTGCTGCATTCACTTTTCAATGAGAACTCCATCCTAATATGCAAGAAATTGAAAATGAAAGAGCTGAAGATGATTTGGTAGAAAAATCACAAGTTCTGGACATAAAACAGAACTATAGTCTGCAGAACCCATCATATCCAACCAAAATCTCACCAGAAACTGTGCTTGCTCTAACACAGTACTTAGAACTCAGGTACGCACATTCTTGCACAACAGTGACAAACAACATAAAACCAAAAAAAAAAAAAGCCCTGAAAAACTTTCAGCTTCATTTTACCAGGTTAACTAATGCAAGTTTATTTAAAGAGACACACTCTAGGGCTTGTCTACCAATGGAAAGCTGATTTGCAAATCTTTAGGTTAAAAGATACAGTCAACTGATCTCAGAAACACAGTACTAGGTTGCCAAAATTAGAAAAGAATCAGATTTTTTTTCTTCTTCTTCTTTTGGGGCACAAAAAGTAGTATTAAAAAAGTAGTAAAGGAAAAAAAGAATAGAAAGAGAAAGAGCATCTTTTGGAATCACATATTTTGGAACTTCAAATCACAAAAAACCCTGAAGCTAAAACTCTTGGTATGAGACTGAAAATGCCACCGATTAATGGGTAAGGATCTAAATGAAGCTTAGAAACATTCTCCGGATCAGGTTAAGAACTGTTTACCTATGTTCTTTTCTCATTTTTTCAGCCCTTGATGCCCATGCTTGTAGCCTGCAATACAGCCTCCAGCTCCACTCAATTCCAGTGCTTAACAGGCATTCTACTTCAGCAAGAAATACAGATTGTGAAAAGCCATTTTCTATAATTTCTTTCTGTTGTAAACCAGTAACATAGCAGTTTATTCAAAAATTGAATCAGACCACAGGAAGAGCTTTATCTTTGAGCAGTCTTGGAACACAAGCCTGAAGCTTACCCACCTGACAGCCATGCATAAAACAGAACACTTGGCTAAAGGAGGGGGGGTGGGGGGTGTTGGGGGTTTTTTTTCATTTCAACAGTTACCAACTACAAATGGCTTGGGCCAACTCAGTACTTACTCTGCAAAAGTCTAGGCAATATTGCTGCTGAACTGTAGGTTCCTGGGCAACTGATGACAAGATAAATGTTCCATTTTAAAAATCAGGAATATGTGTGCTCTCCCTCAACAAAAGTAATAGGGAAAATGCAGGGGGAAGATGAAGCTACGTAAGGAAGTTAAAACCTAGGAAGATATTTAGCTTATCCATAACCCTAGTTCAAGTTGTTCTGGATTTACAAGTCATTTCTGAATTAAAACTTACAGCCTTAAACTTACCTCCTGTGCCAAGATGTTTGCATTCTACAGTAACAAGAGTTCA
Organism: Phoenicopterus ruber ruber; assembly: GCA_009819775.1. Taxonomy (NCBI): domain Eukaryota; kingdom Metazoa; phylum Chordata; class Aves; order Phoenicopteriformes; family Phoenicopteridae; genus Phoenicopterus; species Phoenicopterus ruber. The sequence continues at coordinate 3,701,150 of CM020227.1, forward strand.
AGCCTGTCATTTAAACAAATCTTATTGATATGTTTAATGGCAGCAAACATTTTATGCATACTACCAAAATACTCAAAAACTTTACCCTTTAAACAACTTCAGTTTCTTAAGTAATGAATCCTTAATACTTCTGATGAGTTTCTGAAACTCTTAAAACATTTTTCTTGGAGGACCTAGCATTTTGAAAGCATTCAAAATTGTTTTCAGAAAGCTAAGTGCAGTCTAACTGGGTGACTGGTTTTAAAGCAAGCAAAAGAGAATCAAGTGAAACGATTTCTCCAACAGCACTTCTGTAATCAAGGTTGTAAATACGATGGCCTTTAGGCTATCACTTCTATGGCATTCAGAGTTGAATTTTTTTTTTTTTTTAGACATTGACTAAAACAATACTGTAGGAAATTAAGAGTTGCATATTCAGCAACTTATATAAGCATTTAAGGAACAGTGTATTCTAACTTCTTGAAACAGCAATAATGAAACTTGTAATCTATGGGAAGTGAATTTTAGTCTTAAAATGTGAAGTTTCTTTTCAGCTGAATGCAATGTTGATCCAATCACTACTTGGTCAATAACTGGATCAGAGCCTAAGTATTTGACTGAGAACAAGGTTTATACTTCATACTGTATTATGCTGGCTTCCATTCCCCACCCCATTTCAGGAAGTTCACTTTTCTTTTTGAATTAATGCCCACCATCCATTATCATTTCCACTACAGGAGATAATTTTTCACCCAGAAATGCAATTCTGCACTGTATGGATTGTTTGCCAGTATTCAATTCAATTAGCTTTATGTGCTACTCCACACAGTACAGTTACTGCAAGCACCAACCACTGTTCAGCTTCTTTCCCTCATTGATAAATAAAGCACAAGGCAAGAATTCCTCAGACTCCAGATTGTAAGTAATCAGGTTCTAGAAGTTGATGAGCAAACAATTTCTTCCTTTTTTAAAAAATATAAAAAGGTACCTAATAAGCTTCAAGTAATTCACACATCTATCTCTTTCCCCAAAAGCTGTAACAAAAGAAAGGTAGTACAGTACCAGGCAGACATCTTCCCTATTTTACCTAGTAGAAATGCACATTTATGAACTAAGGTACTGGGAACTGTGGATCAGAATATGCGCTTTAAAGAGTTTACTGTGCTTCCCAAATATCATTCCCTTGTTTTATGGGTATCTGAAATTGCAATCCTTCCTAGCCCTCCCACACGAAACCCTGCAAAGACCACACAAAGGGACTCAGGTATCTATGATTCTGTGTAGTATGTGCAAGGGACTGCACAATATCCAAATGAAAGTCTGTATGAATATTGGACACAACACCAGAGGCACCAAAATGCATATTTGACCAAATTTGCAGAATGAAAATACCATGAAGCATCATAAACACAAATCAGAGACAAACGATCATGTAGGACACCAAACAACTTCTTGAACATAGCCTTAAAAAACAAACAAACAAACACAAAATAAATAATTCGAATATCTAAATATCAAGGGATTAAAAGGCATTTTCCCATATTTAAGGGAAGGCATCATAGGTGAGGAAAGGAACTGTCAACACAAGGTATCACAAATCAAAAAGCAGCTTTTTCACATAAGAGATAGTAGTATCATTGGATAGCATTTGAATATGCTCATTTCCCGAAAGCTCAAATACCACCACTTCCTGTTTTTGCATGTCCACCCACTTTTGACATTGCAAGGCACTCTGTAAGTTTACTGTACCATCCCCATCGCTGTAAAGAATCTTGGGTTCTTTGTCAGGAAAACTGTCATAATGGAAGGAATCAGGTGTTTCCACGCCAGTACCATAAAGACAATGTATGCGCACACCGGGCGGCGTCATCTGGTAGACCAGGGGCTCAGTGTCTTGTCTCATGAGCCAGCCATCTTCAAAATTGATGTCCCTGTAGAATTTTCGGTAATCCCGAAGCGTGTAGTTAGCTGTAGGTGTGCTTACAAAGACCTTATCTGGAGGCCACGTGTAGTTGTAGGGGAGCATCCAATTTGTAGAAACCGCTGATCTCTGCTGGTCTCTAATCTTGAGTGAGCTGATAACAGGTATTCTATTGTTGTCACCTTAGAAAAAAAGTGGAATTTCATTATACACAAAGCAATGTATCAATCTCACCTAGCAGCAATTACTACCACTCTCAGTGATAACATGAATAAAAAGATTATTCTCTTTGCTTACAGTGACAATTTGAGAAGATTTTCCTCATTTATGATTGTCTTGATAATTAACTTCTGCAAACTAACTTCTGATAACTTACAAATTTAGATACAAGTTGATGAATGAATGACTGACAAACCTAGAACACTGCTGCCTTTCCAACATGCTCCTTCTTAAAGGAAAAAATATTTGCTATATTAGCCAAATAAGAAATCAGGTTTTATTAGGCATTATTTATACTATTTGCAAGTTTTGTCTTAAATGCTCTTCTGGAAGTGTGTTTTACAGTGATTCTGGTACCTAGATCATGTTTTCGCTGAAAGAACAGATAAATACTACTATCCACACACATGTAAGACTATAAAGTCTCTTCACGAGTTCTTAACAATATGTTTAAAGTTTTGCACATGCAAAATAAGCAGAGTAGCAGTATTTCATTCAGGATAACTATAAAAATTACTATGTGGTTTATTTACCATTTGGCATAGTCTTGTACCAGTTTATGCACTCCCTTTGTAAGGAAACCTACTAGAACATGCCTACAATTGAAAGAAAATGGCAGACTCTTAATAGTTACCTAAAAAGATAACTTGTCATAAAAGGAAACAGAAGCAAAGCAAGTATTACTGTCTCTGCTTATGCCATCAAGTAAGAAAGCTGCACTCAGACTGACCAATTCAGTCTCTATGTGTAGTACTTTGAAAGAAGAGTTAGATCTCGTTTGCTTCTGGTAGGAGCCATAGAAAATTGCCAATATCAGCCTCTTCCCTTCCAGTCAGCATTTCAAGACTGCTAAAATGCTTGTGTTACTCAGAACACAGGTTTTCTCTAATGTAGCACCAATATTTTCTAGCAACTCTGGTAACCTAAACTACATCTTTGCCAGAGCGGGACAGACAAAACCAACAATTCTTGAAGGACCAGTTGATAACTACTATACTTGGGAAATGTTTTCAGCTGGCCAAGCTTTTCCAGGGCATTATATTTTCTTAATATAAGTCTAGAGGGCTAAAGCTTATTATCAATAAAGGTCTTAAATTATCCAATACCCAATAAACCACAAAATTGTTACATTTTACCGAATTTAGACTTACTCTTATTACAGAACTAGTGTTTGACCAAAACATTTCAAGATTTTTTTTGTAGACATCAAGTCCATTGTCTTCTTAGCAGTTTGTTCCAAAGATGGCTCAAACTAACACGCCTAAGCTGTAATTTATATGCATCTTTCTTCATATTTTAACCATTGTTCTTGCATCTTCACAAAATTAAAAGCTGCTTGATAAATGGCAGATATAATCATTACTAGAAACGATTTTAAAAAAACCCACAAAAAAACCTGAGACAGATCTGAGTTTATTTCCATGGTGACTATCTGATCAGACCTATTTTCCATTATCACAATGGCTGGCACACTTCAGTTCTTTTGTCAGCTGAACCTTGAATCAGATTTTCCATTATTAGGTCCAGGTGGTTACAGCACATAGTGATGCAGGTCAAGCACACCATAAAAATTGAAACACTGAAACCGAAACCGCTATTCCTGACATAGCACCAAAGTGTATTTTTCAATTCCATAAGGTGGCACTATTGCTTCAGCAAGGAGACCTCTAAAGCACAGTCTTTAATGCCATCTTTAAGAGGAGTATATGGAGACTGTATGCTAGTATAACTCTGAAACAGATAAAAAGGAAACTCAAAAGAGCACCAGAAGATTCAAAGGTCCTGAAAAATGTGTTCCTTATTACTGTGTGGTATAGATACTTAACTGTGCACGCTCACTACTAAGCTACTGAATACTACTTGGCAGTTTTCAAAGCAAGCCCAAGTTCTGAATTGAACAATGAAAGGAATGTGTACAAAGTTTATTTCCAGTAGAATAAACAAACACAGAACCTAACTATTCCAGCTTTCTCTTACAAAACTGTTACAAAATGCTTATCAAATCCTTTACTTTTCTCTGGAGTGCAGAAGTACTGTATGGCCAAGACCATGCTTAAGTCAGCAGGCACACCACTCATTGACATTATAGTGAACAAAGTATTAGGGCCAAGGAAGACACTGCTAGCATCTCAAGCTGACAAAAAACCAAACCAACCAACCACAGGGAACTTCGTGTCTTTGCTCGCTGTAGTGGGAAGAATATCCTCACTTTATTGGCACTGGAATTGTAATGATACAAGTATTGATCCTGCAAAGCACATGAATAAGTAGCAGAAAGTATCACAGAAGATCTACAGAAAATATAATTCCACCTGTGTACCAATTACCACTTTGATAACACAACTGTTGATTTGACATGAAGTTCCTAGCTATTACCGTATTAGAAATGGGAATGTGAGCAGAAAGAATACATTCATAGCTTGCCTCGTCTTTCCTGCAGCAATGCCGTATTTGTCTTTAAAGCAACAGTTCTTCTGCGTACTAACACCCTGATGATGTCAATTTTAGAAACTCTGATAGATTAATGTAATCCAAGTGCTAATGCCTGATGGTGGTGATTTACTACACATATTTGAGACACAACTAGCCTAAAAACATGCATTCTGATATTATGTTCTGCCTATTTAATTTTCCTACACGGTTCTTAAATTTCGGCTCTAAAACATGGAGTTTAGTACAGATTAAAAGGTGACTACATTTTAGTAGAAATTTAGCTATTCGTTATGCATTTGTATAGCTAGCCACTTTGGATGAGATGCATTACAAAGGATAAACAAGATATGAAGCATAAAAGTTTAATCCAACAGAAATCTGGGACTGTGGAGTTTTATATAAGCATGTGGAATTTTATGAAGGTGATAGTAACATTGCTCACTCCCTGCCATTTCTGTAGCATGCAAACTTGTCAGATGAAGCCTGTGGGAAAAGGAAAATCAATTTTTACAGTGCCAATGCAATAGCTTTAACAATGTATAACTCAATACAAACATCCAATTTAAGTTTTCTAATTAGTAACTGAGCTGTGCACTACTATTCAGAGTCAAATGCCTTTGCTAAGCAAAGTATTCTTTGATCTGTCCATGCATGACTGGCACTTGCTGTGTGTTCTGCATTTTGATGAAGTACAGTTTCTGATGTCAGCTTTGTTTAGGAGGAATGTAGTGATATCCAAAGCTAACAAGTCAGAAACAAGCTAAAAACAAGCCAGAAACATCATGAACTAAATGCTAAAGCACATGAAATAATTATGGTATCACATGATGGGGTAAATGAACTTTTTCCATTAGTCATTTGCAGTTACTTAGTGAAATATGTTATGCTTCTTTATTCTTTTTTTTTTTTTTTTTTGTCTTGGGCATATCCAGTATGCTAAACCCAAGATCTCAAAGATTCACTTTCCTTATCTGTAGAGTTATAACTTTCAACAGGCATTTGTGCTGTGGGCACCACTTCACCATGTCTACAAGTTTCCCTTAATGTTAACCTCAAGCAGCTGTGTGATCTTTAATCAAAGGGAACTACTGAGTGCTCTGGAGTCCTTGTTAGCTCTGCAATACTGAACAGGGAGCAATCAGGCTGGAGGCAGAAGTGACAGAAATAGAAGACACCAGGCCAAACAGCAGATGACACAACAATCTGCTGGGAAGAGGTTAGGAGAGGTCAAGAGGGGACACAGCTCCTGGTTAAGGGATATAAAAAACCCTTAGTCCGCTCCCATGAACATAAAGAATGACAGTCTGGTCACAAGGCTTGAAACATCAAGTTGCCATCACTTGTGAAAAAAATATTTTTAACTTCATGGTACCTTAACTGGAAGACTGGATGATGAGACTTTAACAGTCTAGTTAGTATCTTGCACTACTAACAAAATACATTGCAAACCTTCAAATTACCTACCTGAAGCCAGCACACGGAGAGTTTTAGCCACTCCTCCCCATGGAGCGCCTAATGACACATAATCCTTTATGTACTTGTCTTTCCAATCCTGAGTCTGATGGTTGAGGAAGTAGAGGGTGTACATATTACCCATACTGTGGGCAATTAAGACAACAGGACTTCCATACTGCTCATACATTAACTCTATCATCTTGCGAAGGGCCACAAAATAGTCTTCATTCTCATCTAAAGTAAACATACACAGGTTACACAGTTATAATTATGAATTGTGAATGCTGAACTTCAACACAATTCTTGAAGAGTTTTGAAACTGTCTGTGGAATAAATAATGCAGAGCTTAGAAATTCCAGTATTAAGCAGGAGAGGTGGGTGTTCTTGTGGGGACATGTTTTGGTGGTGTGGGGTTTTTGTTGTTTTGTTTTTAAGCAAGTCTTAAGTAGCAAGCTGTTTAAAGCAAAAAAAGAAACCACACCACAGAGCTTTCATCTGGGTCCAGGGGTACCCAGGCCCCAAGAACTAGTCAAAATTAAGGTCTGAAGTATAAATGTACAGGTGGGATAGGAGAAGAGACCCAAAACATTATTTGCTGACTGGGACAGTCAAAATTTTGTTCAAATAACAATATATTATTTACTTGGTGCCTTTCGCCAGTCATAAGGTGCTCCTCTTACATCTTCATCACGTTTGTAGCCCCAATCTACTAAACTCTGCACCAGCATATAAAAGTAACTACCTGTAGACATCAGATAAGAGAGAAACAGAACGGTGAAAAGATTAGCATTAGAAGCAGCCGTCAGACACTATCACGAAACAAACTAGGTTCTGAAGGCGTTCTCTCTGATACTATATATAGAGATGTTAAAACTGCAGTCTTAGTCTTTGACAATCTAGAAAGCTGCATATTAAACAAAATTAGTTATGCTCGCTGTCCCCCGAAAATGAGAGAATACCATTGTTAAAACTTCTTACTGGTTGGCTCATCTATCAAACAAGTGTGGCAGCAAAACTTGGCATACACAGAACAGATAAGTTTTCCTCAGCAAAAATGCATCTTACCCTTGAACTGTAAAGGACACACCTCAGAATTACTACATTAGAGTCCTAGCTTTTGTTGATTGCAAATGAAACTTTGGGTAGGGTATAGAATACATTCATAAAGGTTGGCCTGGACTTCACTAACATTTATTCGTGGAAAAAAAATGCTTACAGTGTACCCCAGGGCAAAATTCTGGAAACTACCCCAAAACTGGTTTTCTATCAGGTAGTGGGGACTAAGACTTAAGTGACTGAACATAATGCTTTAATAGCAAAGAAGGGAAACATTTGCAGACTGGCTATATACTGAAAGATGTTACATATTACAAGCTTTGACACGTGGGATGTAAGTATTACCACAATTAGATGCATCTAGTAACAGTTTGAAAAATTAAGTGTCAAAACATCCTATTGAATGTCACAGTCATAGTTAAGTTTTGAGCAGAACCTCACTCATTAGTCTTGAATGCTTATCATATGGTCCCTGAAGCAAACACAGGCAATTTTAAATATGGTCCTGCTCTAGTTACAAGAGTCATCTAGTGAAGATCATTAAACACATTACTGCCCTTTTGGGGATTGCTCCCTGCAGAAAAGAAATCCATTCTATGAAGCATGTGAAGCTCAGTGTGTTACTGACTATTAAATTACTTAAGTCTTCAGCCACAGCTGACAACTCCTCACAAAAGCTTATCAGATTCAGTGTTTTCTGAAAGATGACTGCTACAAAACCAGTAAACAAAACACCGCAGAGACATTAATGCAGAAATCCTTTGCAGCCCAAATGTTGTTATATTATTCTGACACTGACAAAAGACACGGAACTACAGATGGTAATACCGTATCTCCCAAGCCCATTAACTCATTCTTAAGGCCAAAGAACATCTTACTCAGAACTAAGCTGAAGTGAAGTAGGTTTATTTTGTTTTTGCTTTTCAAGCTTCAGTCACAGAATTTTCTACTCCACCCATCTCATTTTCCAAGACTGTCTGTCTTCAAAGTGCCTACTCAAGTTTCATCCAGAGAACTTAAATTTGGCACAAGACTAAATAACATGGAATCTTCTCGTCTCAATCTATCAGGCCAAACAATAGACTAAACAATAAAACAATACAATGCAGTGAAAACACTTAAAAGCAAAGTGAGCCATGTGCTACCCTACTACAAAAAAAAAAATCCGTTTTTCTATTTCTAAACAGAACTGTAATTTGAAATCACATTTCAGTAGCTTGTTGTATAAAGACACACTACAAAAATCCCACAAGTGACAAAGCACTTCAGACACAGCTTGTACATACCAACGCTCCTTTTACTTGGGTCAAGGAATTCCAAGGAAAACGTCTGCCCAAAACCTGGGACTCTAATGTCCACTCCATCTGGTGGTTCTGTAGTCTTACTTGTTCGATTATATACCAGCCTGGGGGGAAAGTTAAAAAAAAAAAAGAGAAAAAACAGGAAACGTGTTGTATTACCACATGACAACTCTCAGCTACATTGGGTCTTACATTCTGAGTGCAGGAACAAGTACTTTTAAGTGCTATTACCCAGAAGAATGAAAAAAAACTAACACCAAACAGGCAGACACCATGAGAGTACTCTAATGGCTAAGAGGTTACACAATGCAAACAATTAGTTTAATGCTTTATATGCAGAATCTGAGACTTATCTTCTCTATAAAACCAAGTATACAGAGTTGTGGCTGAACTTCAACTTTAAAATATAAGCTACTTTATATAGTTCTATACCATTTCACTTTGCATCAAGCCACGTAATGGAGAAAACTTGTCAAGAACATAGGAATGTGGCAGTAGAAGATAAAATACCTGTAAAATCAGATATCAGAAAAATTCTCCTAGATAAAAATAATTCATTTCTGTTTAACTAGAATACCCATACCAGCATAAGGGAGTACTTGATATTTCTTGACTAATAACAATTGGTACCTCAAGAAACACAGAGGTATTGAGTGTTTTGTAGATACTTTTCAGATCAATTTGAGATATGAAGAATCTGGAGCACTGGGTCAGATTTTTATTATTATTATTGTTGTTGTTGGGGTTTTGTTTGTTTGTTTTTAATACCATATCAATATAATTGCCATTTCTGAATGCAAGTTTTTACCCCTAGATAGAGTCTTAGAATCTGAATTGATACTCAAATCTTCACACACCAAAAAATCTCTCCAACCTGTAAGGCATATAGCAAGACTTAAAGCAGAGGCACAACCACACAACAGCTTGGTATATTCACATAGAAGAGCAACATGCCAATACAATATCTTTAAACTGCACAAGCTAAATATTTCTTGTTTTCAGAGATATTTATATGATTTTTACAGGAACATTAATGATGCAGCCTGAATGATGAAATAGTCTGGAAGCTTTAAATTAAGCAATGTTTTAAACCAGAATAATTCTGGAAAGAGACTTCCCAGACTATCCTTGAAGGACCCCATGTGTCTCAGCTGCCCAGGAGACTGCTCTCTAATGACACGCTGCCAGCAAAAGTGCAGGCTCACATTCCTCCTGCCTGTCCCCTCTGCTGCCCACTGTACCTCCTTCCCCTTGTCTCATCAAAACTTAAGTAACTCATCAAAAAAGCAGAAAATGTTTGCTTTAGATAAGCCTACAGAAGCATCTGTTAAGTGCCCAAACCAACACTGGGTAACTAGGAGAGAACGTAGAAGAAACTAAGAGAACCTCTGCTTTTCATCAGTGATGAACAGCTACCTCAGATGCAACAGAGCCACATCTTCTGATTCATTCCGTTACTCTACCTAGCAGAACTCCATTTCTCTTGCTGGTCTTGAATCAGAAAAAGTTTAAGGCGGCCATTCTGTACAAAGCATGTCAGTGAAAGGAGGTAACTGCAAAGAGCAACGTTTCTGGTCTTACCTGATATTATCAATCCAGCAGTCAATGATGACAGGCAGAAGCAATTCTAAATTCAGCCAGAGTGTAAAATAACTGTCTGTCTTCTTAGAGCAGAGATAGTGCACTACCGATGGCTTATCTAACTTTGCTTCCAGCTGATTACCTAAGTCCCCCGGAACTGAAAGATACAAAAAGGAGACACTTAAAATTAAAATGTATAAGATTTTACATTATAATGTACACATCTTAATACTGTAGCCCTCTATGTACTATCACTGCATCCAGAGATACCATCAAGTTTTGTAATTGGGTAAAAAAATACTACATAAGAGTCCTGCATGCACATTTTCCACTGAAGATATTTGGATTTTCAGAAGTCATTAGCTAGGGAACCACCATGTAGAATAATTCTAGATCAACAGTTCATAACTTCAAAGAGCAGACTATATGGGAACAGGTCATGTTAGGCCATGAGTATGAAACACAGATGGTCTCAGACGTTAAAGCTATCTGTGTTTTAAAGTGCAAACTGAACCTTTCTGAAATAATTTTTTCTTCAGAGTATTACGACTGCACATGCAAGTCTTTCTGTTCTCTTTAAACAGTTGCCTGCAAACTATCAATTTGACATTTAAAATGTGAAAAGTGAAAGCAGCTCTGTTTATGGTTTTGCTACACAAGATTTAGTTGGCTAGCATAATAACCCAAATACAGTTTCCTGTCTTTTTACATTCAGGTTTGGATGCAACAGTTTTGATCTTAACCTTTTTTTTTTTTTTGATACATTACATCAGTAAAACTTGAAGGCAAGGGTCTTGTATTTGCACCCTACTCTGAAGGGCACTGTTCTTAAGGCATATACTAAATGCCAGTACTCCTTTGATGGAGTTTTATTTTCCTTTATTTCTTTTAAATATTAGATGGAGACAGGAATATTATTTCTAAATTAGAACTAAGCTTAAAAAATGCTCTTACAATTTTCAGCAGCAAGTTTCCAGAGAAACTTCTTACATTGTTATGTTTAATCGTTTTTTCCTCAAGAATCAGAAAGCCAAAGATACTGAAGTAATTGAAAAGTTTCTCTGTATTAGAAAAAATTAAGCATTAGGCACTTCTTAAGGGTTCCCCCCACCCCTTTCAGCTCCACACACCTCCACCTTTTTGGGGTGTGCAGAACTGTATGCTATTTACTCGTCAATGTTTAATTTTGAAGTGTTTTATACAGGCCTACCCATACAGCTGGTTTTTTTCTCACCACTTCAATAAATCATTTAATCAAAACAGTTTGAGTTCTGTAGAACACTGATACTTAGCAATAAAGAAAGAGATATCTTTTAGTGGAACACCTAATTTAACTGGTAAGCCAGATATGCTTTCAGAGAAACACTTACTGCAGAACTGAAAAAGGACAGAAGTTCAGACTAAATATAGACCTGGACAGCCACAGTCTTACAACCTTCAACCACTGCAGGTTATGCCCCACCACAAAAGATATACCTCAGGATTTCTTTATTAACGACCCTTACTTTCTCATTAGGTTTTTAGTGTTTTTATTTCTGTAGTCTTAAGTGAAACGTTAAAAGACCCAGTAGCTAACCACAGTTTATTTTAGGTCGTATTTCAAGGACTCTGATATACTGGAAAGCATAGTAAGGGAGATTTAGTATTGCATCACACCCTAGAAAGAGTTTACTGAAGTTCAGTCTTCTAACCTGACAAAATGCCATTTAGTTACTGCTTACAGAACTATAAGTCAACAGCTTGTTCCACAGTCTCGTGCCTGTGCTGTATCAGTGCTCTTAATTAGAAAAGGAACAGAATGTAATTCTATTTATATCAATATTCATGGATGGCCAGTTTCAGCAGCAGACCTGCCAAGGACAGAACAGGTTGATTTTGTCTTCAGTTTCAACGCAAAACAAAGTATAAGAGTGACATTCTGTTCTACCCTGGAATCTCATTTCCTTGGGTAAAAATCAAGTTCTTCCGGCAAAGATACCTTTCAAAAAACATAGACAAACATCTGGAGTAGCACAGTTTTAAGAACTTGCTGAGGTTTCCAAACAGCACTCAAATAATTGTAAGCACTCCGGCTCAAAGTAGGAAGACTCACAACTGAAGTTTAAGATTATAATCAAGATACATTTATCAAGAGTACTGAAAGCAGGAAACTGTACAAAGTCTCACTTAGACTTAATGGAGTGAGCTTAGATTAAGTGCAAGTTTAATTTGGTTAAGATATTTTATCCTCAAGCTGCTTGTGGATAGAGGCTGTGCTCCTGTGTCAAATTCAGAGCAGAAGATGAAAAACATTACATACTATTTTTCACTCAAGGGATCACAAGGAACAAGTTGAAAAGGGCTGATTTTATATAATACTAAACAAAAGATAAGGGGCAAGAAGTTCCACCTGTGCCAAGATACAATACTGCAGTTAAAAAAAATAAAGTCTCATGTACAGGTGTCACGCCTGTTTGTTTATAAAGCAGGGATTAACAAAAAAAAAAGGATTTTTCAGGTTTATATTTCCATATTAACAGTGAAACTGCTAGTCACTGTAATTCAAAACTCTTGTTTTATTTTCTAAAGTATATTCTGCAAGCTGAAGAGCATTCATGATGAAGCTCTAGGGAACAAAATGCAAATTTTGATTTTTTCAGATTATGGAAAGAAACATGTAAGATCTTCAGTCCTCACCCCACATAGTTTAACAGTGTTAATGATTTACATTTTGGCTAGAGAACTACTTAGTGGCTTTTTGATAAGTAACAGGTTAAAAAAGATCACATTGAAGATTAATTCTGTAGGATAAGGACATACCTTTTGGAATGTTCTGTGATGGAATTTGAAAGCAATAGAAAAACACATTTCCCTTTGCTTTCAGACCATACACAGAAAGCATCTGTGGACAGAGTAATCTGTAAGTAATTTTCTTCCTCATCCTCTCATCTACCAATATCTGTAGTTTCTAAGCGTTTTTGCTGGAAACATTATAGAAAGTTCCTCCTTTTTAAAGCCTGCAGACTGGCCCCATAAATGTACAAAATAACTGGCAAGTGAAGTTCTGCAAAATACATCAGCGCTGGTTAAAACTGGATATCCAAGAAAGTCTCTCAAACATTGCCCTTGCTTCCCTAATTTGCAGTTCTGTAATACATGTATTGCCTTCTGAACTGCAACATTTGGAAATATGAGATCTCATCGTATTCAGCAGAAAAAAGTGCTTCCACCAGATTTGATGGTCTATCAGTTCTAGCATATTCTCATTTTTCATGACAGTAATCCCAGTAGAACTCATTCTAAGACATCGATGAGCCCAATTCAGTTCCAATATTATAGTATCCTTTGCTGGTTTTTTGGTCTCAACTGCCCTTACAAAACTCGTAGATCTCCTTCTGGGATGTGTTCTTGTTTGATTAAACTTTATGGAAAGCACATTTACAAATCTAATTTGAGAGTTTAAAAGAGGTGAGACTTTTCCAAGTGTGGAAACTACAATAACTAGCTTTAGGATACACTGATATTCCTGCCTATCGCTATCTGTAAGTTTTAATGAGTGATTCACAGTTCCCAGCAGAAGACAATAAGCAAATTGCACTCTGGAAAGTGACTTGCATTAATACCACTCAGGAAACAAAGAAAAGAACATTGAACAGAAGCCATGAATAGGGGGATTTTAAATTTCATTTGGGGGGGGATAGTACCTCTATAATAACTGGGGCGGTGAGGAGAAGTGCTATTGTTTGTGTGGCAAAGAGGCAAATGCCTTTAGATATATATCGACTATCGTAACTTCTTAACTGATATAATTTCCTCAAATAACTCATCTTTTTGGTTCTACAAATTAGCCTTCCTTCAAAATGAACCAAGTTTTCCAGAAAATTAATTTTAAACTCTGACCACAGTTCTCTAAGGAGAGTGTCTCAAAGTAGCTCATTGAGTCTATGATAGACCACAGAAAAGGCTTGTGTTTAAAATTAGGAACAAGAAAGCAAACAACATCTCACATGATACTCCTAGATACCTCAGATCACATGAGGCATAAACATTTAAATCACTCCTGACATCTAAGCCAGCTGACCATACAAACACACACACCTCAATTAGCAGTCAGCAGGAATTCACAGACAAACCTCTTTTGCATGTAAATCAATTATTAACAAACTTCATTTAGGTGTCTTTCTAGAAAACTTTAGCCAAGTACCTAACAAATTGTTTGCAGAAGGTATCAGAACATTGATATAGTAATTGTGTTGAGTCAGCTCTAAAAGGTAAAGAGTTTAGTGAATCCACCACTGATCTTATAAGGACAGGTTATCAGCTCCCAAAATTGATAAGACATGAGATAGTAGGCAGTGATTATCGATGGACTATATGAGAAAATGGAGGAGGAAGAACAGCCACAAAATAAAGGAACTTCTTATTGCAAGCAAATAATTCCTTATTGCAAGCAAAACCAAGTGTGTTGCATATATAACCAAACTGATAAGTGCAAAAATATTATAATTGCATGTAAACATGAAGCAGATATCCAGAAGTACTTGCACAGTGTGTTATATATATACACACACACATTTAGTGGATATTGTCAGTAAAGCAGAGGTATTCAGTAAGTTATCCTGGTTCTTAAAAGGAGATTTTCCTGTATATCATCCTGGCTGAATAGGAAACTCTTAAAAAAGGCATGAAAGCAAGTCGGTATCTTCAGTCCCTTTTCCCCCCAAAACACTTGAGAGGGGAACTCCAAGACAATCACCTTACATTTTAATGAGCAGTGTCTTTGGTACCAAGCCTTCAGGCAGGACTCTGGAAGTAAGGGTTTGACTTTTACCTCATGTTTCTTCTTCTCTAGTACCACTGTTATATGAATACCCTTTGATGTTTTGTTATTTGAATGTCAGGGAAAACTGAGCAATTGCATTGCAGTATTTTGCTGTCAATTACTACCCATGTCAGTTTGGTCCCTGGTCTTGCTCCCTTGGTATGTACAAACGTGATCTGCAGGCATAGTAGCTCATACTACTAAGGCACCACTTGATGATGCCCAGATCAGCTTAAAAAATAACCTAATCCAAATGGAGTGGTGCTGCTCTCCACATTCCTTGTGCCAGCTCCTCCATTAAGGCAATTCAACTACAAAATTAATCACTTCTTGCTCAACAGGTTAATTTTCTCATGCTTTAGCAAGACAAACAATTCCACAAAGTGGCCAATAAGCAGGCACGGGGAAAGCTGGGGGAGCACTAATGGGCTATCAGATTGGCTTAGCTGTTTCACAGAACCACTCTTCACCTGAGCCAGTCAGGGGGCTCTTGAAATCCAAGATCTGTTGCCACCACAACTACAGCCAATAGCTACAAGGTTGTATTCAAGCAGCTCCTCTGTTTTCAGATCTGAGATTCCTAGAAGCAGTATTTTTGTTAGTACCTGGGGAGCAGAACAAAGCTACCCATATATAAGCAACATCCCATATTTGCAAACTACTGCTCTACTTCCTCCCCCGTTACTTGGGTAAGCACAAGTTGCAACTGCAAGTGGGGTCATTACATGAAAAATTTGAAAGCAAGTTACAGAGTCTTATGACCATCACTGGTCTAAGACTTTTATGAAGTGATCATTATGTTGACAACATTCCTTTAAACAGCATTCCTTCTTTCTTTATTCTTTAAGGTCAGATGGCCAACTTACCATGCACAGAATAAGACCAAACTTGTTAACTCCCCTTTCTACTTAAGAGTTTTAACTTCCAAACAGACCAAGAGTGAATGCTTACATCATGAGACCACATTTACTACAAGATAAAAACAGATTTAGAAACTGAACACATATGAGGAATTAAGGGTCTAGATGCCAGCCTGATAAATCAGGAGGATCAACTCTGTATCCCCCTCTTGTATGGGCTCCAATACCATCTCAGGCTTGTATAGGCCTGTGTAATGCAGCCTTGCGTACACCCCTCAATCTCCTTTTGCATTTGTGACTCCAGTGCAATGTGTGTTTTTCTCTCCTCTCCCAAACACCTGTGTTAAGCCAGCACTTGGAATGCCTCCCTAAATGATTCTCCTAAACCCTTCCACCATCCTCATCACAGCAATTCCTAAAAAGCTTATCTTAACATGTCACATACACAAGAAGGGTGAAGAAAAGGTCATGAAAAGTTAACTAGAATCAAGATGAGAACATTTCATGCAGAACCAGTGAGTGACCGAGAGTCACTCCTTCCTCTGTTTGTTTGACCTTCACTGCCCATGTCATGTCTAATTGAAGCTAAGCCCTTAGTGCAGGTGTTTTTACGACAGTCATTTCTATACATAAAAACCCCATGGTATTTTACAATAGTAAGTTACAGCAAATCACTCCCTAAGAGCACCTACTTTCTCAAACATACAGACAACCCAGAAGAATTATTTATGTTAAAACCCATTGAATGTTCACGTTCTGGACAGGTCAGGACTGGGCAGCAGAAAACAGCAAGGTTTAAGATGCAGACACTGACTAGAATAGTAAGAGATGCAAGTTCTGTAGTGTTCGATGAACATGCACTCTAACAGCAAGAAAATCTGTTTTTTAAACCACTCGGTGATGAATGTGTGCTCAGCCACGCAGTATTTACCAGAATGCCTCTCAGGAAAACAAAATGTAGGTCAGCCATGGTTTTTAAAAGCATCCTTAGGGAACATACATACTTACAGTAGATCCATCAGTAGTAACTCCATGCTTCTACAATCAGTATCCCTTTATCCCAATTGCTTTTAAATCTTCTTTGATTCCTTCATAACTAGAGTTGAATATTGGATCAGCAACTAAAACACTATCACCTTTGTCATCAAGCAGCTTGCACTGGAATAAGTGCCAAAGCTTATTGCTAAAACCCAGCATTACAGAGCGGAGCAGTGGGATAAAAGATTGCTTCTAACCTTCACAGACAGAACTCAAAGAACTTTCAGTCACGTTTTAATTCCAGCCTCTTAGGATAGCTTTTTGTGGTTTCTTCTTCCAAATCTGCATCCTCTCAGTTAGTCCAGCCATCTATTAAGACCTGAATTCACACATGATGATCCTGAGATAGACAGCATCTTTTAAAAAGTTCTTGTTTAGCGTTTACCCTTTTACATCAGAAGTTTGTAACAGTAGTAATAAAGTCAACAGCAGAGCCTAAATTACTATAAATGGAGCTTAAACTGAACAACATGCCACCAATTATCTCTTTCCCAGTATTTTTCCCATTTTTTTACTTTTTCTTCTCCCTTCATCATCAAGGTTAATTGCATAATAAGAACACACAGCATACTGAATACCTTCACAGGACTGACTGCTTACATTAGTATCACCAGCTACACTTAATGTATTGGAATGCTTAAGAATTACAATTTCAGTAGACAAGTTATTAAAATATTTAAAATTTATTTACAATTCTTCTTATCAACGGATACAACAAGCATCTAACAAATATTACTCAGTAACTATTATATTACTACTTTCTACATATTTGTTGCAAACTATTTTGTGTTAACAGGTGAAACCACAGGCCAGTAATCAGTACCAATTTTCTATGTTGTGTGATGAAATAAGCCTATTATTTTTTAAGTACTTGTAGTTTGACTGCTGTAACACCCAGTCACTCCTCTTTTCCACGTCTCATTCCGACCTCCTTTACGAGAGGTTCATATAGAGTAAAAACTTGAGAAGCAGGGTCTGGTTTTAATTAATGAGCTAAAAATGCATTGAAGCGAGCCTTGTCCTTCCCCCACCCGCTGACAGGCCAAGGCAACCTGCTGCTTCCCGCACGGCTGTGCCCGTGATGCGGGGTGCCCGGCCCCCCCTACCTGGGCCTGTATTTTTTGCTCTTGCGGCCGGGCCAGGGACGGGCTGCCAGGGACGAGGCAGAGTTACAGAGAAGACGCTCCGTGCCCAGCGCCGGCGCCCCCCGGTACCCACAACAACTGGGGCACTCATCGAAACACCCCGAAGACCCCAGGCAGCGGCGGCGGCCGGGCAGGGCAGGGCGCGCACCCCACGGCTGTGCCCGCCGCGCTGCGCCCCAGGCCTCCCACCGCCTCCCTACCGGGGGACAGCAGAGACAGCGGGCTTGACCGGGTTCCACGGCGCCAGACGCACGCACCGCCACCCCCCCGGCTCTTACCCAGCACTACGGGCGGCCCCGCGGGCCGGCGGCGCGGCAGGCACCCACCACCGGGGCAGAGCAGCAGCAGGAGAAGGAGGCTGAGGAGGGGGCTCCCTCCCGGGCGCGGGAGAAGCCTAGCGCCAGCCGGCGGGACCATCACCCCAGCGCATAACCCCGGGGCTGGGAGCCACCCCGCACCGGACGCGTCACTCCACCGGGGCTGCTGCGGCCGCCGCCGGAGTGCGGCCCCACCGCCCGGCCCGGCCAGAAAAGGGCCCGCCCTGCCCCGCCGGCAGCCGGCCCCGCCCCCGCAGACGTCACCAGCCGATTGCGGAGCGCCTGAGCCGCCGCGCGGCCTCGCTTCGCGCAGCAGCCCCGGCGCGCGGGCCGAGCCGCCTCTCCTCAGGGTCCGCCGGCGGGAGCCCGCGCTCCCGTCAGCAGCCCGCCCGCTGCCCCCCAGCCGCAACGGCCCTGCTCGGTGCACAGCCCCGCAGAAACCTCTGTAAATGCGGCGGCCCCGGCCCGCAGCCGCGGCCCCGGCCCAGCCCGTGTGAGGCGGAGCCGGCAGGTAGGGCACCGCGCAGATCCGGGCTGAGGCCTCTGGTCCCGGCTGGCAGTACGCATTGAGGGAGGGTGACGTGCTGCGGGAGGAGTACGTTTGTCTCGCAGTACTACGCCTACAGTTGTGTGATCGTGAAGATACCTAAAAGTGAAGTAAGGGGCGTTTGCTGCAAAACTTTTGCATAAAAATAGGTAGTGCATAAGGGGGGTGATCAGAATGGTTTAAAGAAAACCAAAAATACTTAGCAGAGCTGGGAGTTCTAGTATTACACAGTCAAGGGACTAGGCGTCGGATATAAAAGCTTATGGGCATAGCTGTACTTCAGGTAATGCCTGACTAATGTGACAGCTAATTGGTACAGAGTATTATTGAGGTCTGGCATTTGGCAATACTCAAAAAAAACATTAGACCTTTATACACGTAACAAGAACAGGTAGACTTGTAATTACAGTAATTTAAAGCCAGAAGTGATATAAGCCTTTGTGCTTTGGCAATACTAGTTAGTAGGAGTTACGTGCTCAGTTTGAAGTAAATGTTGTTTGGTGGGTGCCTGTTTGTGGAGGGGGAGGAAGAAGGGTATCCACAGAAGCAGAAACTAAAAGGGAAAAAAATGGTACTTGGAACCAGTGTGATCACGTTTCATGATCAGTTGGGATCATGCTGACGGGCATGACGAGGTTTCCTTGGTTCAGTCATATATCCATTCCTGCTGTGGATGCATGCATTCTGAGCCAGCTGTTATCAATTCATGTTCAGGGTAAAGCTATTTCTGATAGGGTAACTTTGCAACAAGGGCACTACAGTGTCTCCTTCACAGCTTCCTACATCCCTCAGCGTGTCTACTAATTTTCAGAAATATTCCTACTTTGAATGGTTAATACCCTAGCATGAACAATATCACAAATGAAGATATGGGAATGAGAGACAAGTAGAAGTAGAAAACTACTTCTCATTGACTCGGTAACTCCTACCAGCTATAAGCACTGTAAGGTATAAAATTGAAGCTGTTCTCGCCTCACTGAATTCAGTATTGAACAACATTTGTAATTCCTGCAGAAAGATACGTCAAAAAGATCCGTGGGTGAAGGCAGAATCTGGTCAAACAGATACATAGCAGGAGTTTAGAAAAGCGATGGAGGTGGCTTGGCATTGACGTGGAAGGAGGAGGACACATCTTCCTCCTCCTGAAATAAGACAGAGGAAGAAAATGCAACAAATCACTCAAGGAAGCTAAGGCTAAGTCTAAATCTAGACTTGCCTTTTTCAAGGCAGCTGCCACACCTTGTATATTTACAACGAGTAGTAAGGTGTCAACATCCAACAAACCCAAAGGCCTGTCCCAAAGACAGGTGCTTAGTCACCATGCAAGTGTTGACTTGAAATGACCTCCTACTAAAACAAACTACAAGGTGTGCAAGTATGACTGACTGTAAAACTGATTGCAACATTGATCCTGGTGTAGGAATTAAATGTTACAAAATGCAACTAAAGACCTTATGGAAAGGTAAAACAACATTTAAAGAAAACTGATTTCAGTCCCTCACCATCTTTGTCTCATACCCGTGTACTCAAAAGCCCCAAAATGCACATGTCCAAATAGTCAGGCCAGGATCACTTGTGCTATGACATGAGGTCCAAGGAATGCCAGCTGTCAAGTCCTCACTACATCTCGTGGAATCCCTTGGGTAGCAGCAAAGCAGTTTTTGTACAGAATTTCTCTACCTTTTAGGAGTGAGTTATTAAGAAATGATTTTTTTGTCTCAGTCTTATTTCGCCCTGTGTAAATTTTGAGCAAGCTCACTACCCGTTGTCTTTGTTCCCTCCTTTTGAAGTATCTGTCTGTCTTCCTGCTGAGCTAACAGGAAGAGGAATGGCCTGTATGACTTACTGTAAACTTGTTGCCATCTGCCTGTTACAGGCAGTCTTCTGCTGATAAGGCATTTCTGCTGTAGGCCTCTCAGAGCACAGGCCTTTTGGTCTTGATGCAAACACTGCATTTATCAGCGTTTACTAGTTCGTGTGCTTGATTATCACGTGTCATTTTTGTAACCCTTGCCTTATTGATTCTGCTCATGATATCACACACAAACATTTCCATACTCAATTCAAACCAATCTTAATATTTCTTTGACAAATCTCTGTGCTGTTCTGGCAGCTGGGAATATCTTGCACACTTCACTAAAAACTTTCCACCTTACTCTTCTCCAGGGAAAGCCTGCTAAGCACATAATTGCTATTCCTCGGCTCTGCAAGCCCAGGCTCTTTAGATAACGGTCTTTCAGCAATGAATCAAGTAGTCAATGTTAGTTACTTCTTTTGTTGTCTCCTTTTGGGAGATCAAGACCATTCACATTAAAAACCAAAGTAAATTAAGCTCTTCGCCTTTGTAAGGTTGTTTAAACATGCACAGCAAATTTCTGTTTTCACATTGAGTGCCTGGTCCTATTGTCACTTGCACCAACAAATACGAGGAACCATGACACTCTAGAGTCCCTTAGCATTGCTTTACAGTTGATGATACCCTGCTATTAATCGAGTCAGCGTAACTATTTCTAAGTGCTGTTTTGTTAGAAGGGCAATCCAGCTCTTCCTCCACAAAGAATGACTTGACAGCAGGGCATTTGTAGATTAACAGCAATTTGGGAACATGACCATGTGTAGCCACACGACAGAATTCTACTAGTCATCATCCAAGGCAAATTCAAGAAATAACAGAACCAACTATAAGTCTGAACTGCCAGTAAAATGCCAGCAAGCTTATTATTATACAAAGTACATGCTGTATACTGCTTCCTTCACATGTTTTGTATCCAAAGCCGGCTACAAATGAAAAAGGAAGTTGTTGCAGTTGAAACTACTGATAAAAGCAGTACTGCATCTTTTTCGCTTATATACAAGGTGAAAAAAATCATTATCCATACTCCAGAAGCCAGTTTGTTACCACTGTAGAGAATTTCTTTAATGTGCATAATCAGTCTTCTAAGAAAATATTCTTTACTTCTTTCACAAAAACCCACCAGAAATAAACTATATTAAACACCAGAAACTACAATATCAGTAGCATTATCTTTGTTTAAGACTCCTTGAGGGCTTGCACTGGCAACTTGACAAAAACCGTGACTCGGATATAAGTTTGCACAATGGTTATTTAAAAGAAATAGTCCTTTCCAGAAATCTAGTATTTGCTTAAACATCTTTTATTTGATTGAACAGAATTCTCTGTTTGCTTCTGATCCTTGACACTTAAGTAGTGTTTGTATTGGCTCAAATATCCCCAAACACGATTGTGCTGAGCTGGACACGCTAGTAGAAAAACAGCAAGTTTCCAAGAAAGATGTGAAGACAACCGAAGTGTTGGTACAGATCTACGCTGTAGGCAGAAGCCCATGTCAGCACTTTCCCCATTGTTAATGTGTTTCATTTAGGAATTTACCAAGTTCAGAATATGTTAACACAATCATCATCAGTCATATCTTTCAGAAGCGTGCTATCTTAACTTTACCACCTCACAAGATTTTACCAGCCATCCTAATTTTGCATTTGAATTTGCACCAATACAAATTATCCTTGAGACCCAGAATCCAACCTTCATGAAAATGAGAATAGTGAAATGTGGACACTTGCAGAAGCCTCTTAGACAAGAAAGAAGGTAAAAGATTTTAGAAGATGCTTATTATCATGTATAGAAAAAATAATGTTTGGGTCAATTTGCAGTGATTTGCTTTAATCATCTTCCTTGTTACTGAGTGTATAGACATCATGTGCTGCCCATTTCATTTTTTCCTGCAGACATCAGTATGACATCTCTTCTTGAATTCCCAAAAATTCTGTTTGTCTTTGGAAAATATTATAATACAGATCTGTGACATTTCTTCCCTTCCAACACCCAAACATCACAGACCAGCCCAAGTATTCAGCTTTAAGTAAGGTGTGTTCATATGCACAATTTTGAACTCATGCCCAAGGCCAGGAAGGAATCAACTAGTGAGAAGAAGTCAGGCCTACGCAGAAACCTCCACAAGCCTATGCATTGATAAAAACTAACATATACAGATGTATAAGGAACTTAGGAAGACTAGAGTGATACATTTTGTTTTTAAGTTTGCCACAAGTAGTCAGATTCCATGAAGTTCACATTCAGAACAGCACACTTGTTCAGTTTTAAGCTTCATTAGAGAATACAGATTTTTTTAAAGAAGCTGGGATTTCCCCACCAATAATTCTTTTATCTGTACCACAAAGATTTCCAGTGCTCCTTGGCACAGCAGATTTACCCTTCTAAGTTTTCCTACATCAGTAGGAATCCTGACCATTGTTTAAACATGACTTTATTTTGAAAAAGCAGCACTACAATAAAATCATACGACACCAATACGATCTTTCTTCACTGACTACAGATCAAGATAAATGTTTGGGGTTTTTTGTTGGTTTTTTTTAAACAAATATCAGCCCTTAAAACTCAACTCAGAAGGCAATAAGCAAGTTTAATCCCTTCCTTCTCAAGAATGGTTTGAGGCCCAGCTGAAGTCAGTCATACCTGCACTGTGTATTTTGGTTTTAGTACAGTTGTGACTGACCTGTAATAACACTTACATGTTGCAGCTGACCTGAAAGGTGGACAGTCATAGACATGTGCTTATCTTGAGAGCTGAGTGTACATTTGAAGGAGGCCTTTTTTTTTCTTTTTTTAAATAGCAACACTGGGTTATGTAATAAAATTTCTTCAGAGTAAAACTTTAAATATAGAAGATTCCATAAATATGCCAGACATTCAGTTCAATTTATAGCCCAGTTTTGTTAAATTAGGCAGAGGAGGGTTCCACTTCTCGACTGCCTGAAGAGGGTATTGATTTTTTTACCTTTAGCAAAGATTTTTTTTTTTTTAAATCCACTGTTGGACAGGTTAGCAGACTTTTTAGTGTTTGTTAAACAACACTTGTTAAACTCAAGCTGTACTTGCATATAAGCGCAGCAGCACAGTCCCTGAGCACAATCTGACATACATTTGAACCAGGGCTGCAAAGATACTTTCTCTTCATTTCCCTTCTCCCGGCTTCCTCAGCACTTCACATTCACTTCCATATTGTTCCCCATGCTGCTGCTCACTAACATTAGGACAGTAAACAAAACTTGAAATAGGTCCCTCAGTGTCTTTCAGGCTAAATTTGGTTACAGTGCAGAGCAGGGCCAGAAAGAAGGGAAGAGGGCAATTGGATAGTGGGAGTACAGAAATGCAGGCTTACGTGAATATCAACGGAGAACATCAGAGCCTAGCCATTCACCAGGGTAGGATATCCACAATTAATAGATCCTGTCACTGTCATGTCTCCTGTCTTCAAACCTTTAACCTGTACAATAGAGGTCATAGTACTCTTTTGGCTCACGTTTTGCTAAAGAAAATCAATTTGTGCTTGTAAACCATCCAAGTAATAGAGCTTCATAGCAAATTGTGAGAATCTAACAACTAACAAGCTGAATTGTGCAATTCCTGCTCAGTCAAAGAAAACTTTTTTAGAATCTGGGAGTGAGAAATTCTTAGCAAGAATGCTAGGACTTAAGGTACTGGGAGTTTTACTCAAGATTTACTCAGAGTTGGTGTTCTGGGTTGGACCACTGAAGAATTTTGAAACTGAAGCTAGGCAAAATACGGAATTAAAAAAAAATAATAAAAGGTGGCACAGGAAGATGGAAAGGGGGAAATACAATTTTGTGTAGGATGCATATGTGAGGAAAAGAGTTGAAAATATAATCTATGTTGTGTTGAAAACTGAGTAGGTTGAACCCTCAGGGACAGCTTATGTCTTGCACAAGTACCCATAAATTACAACAACTTCCCAGCACGTTGCGTGAGTGGTAGAACCTGACATTTTTTGCTGTGCAGAGAAACTGTTTGCACCCTCTGAAAGCTAACAAGGTGGTTTTGGTCTGCAGGCAAGATACTTTTCAGGTGAAGAGAAGATCTGGAGAAAAAGCAGAATTCAGCGTGCTGTTATTGTAAGGCTAACATGTCTTACAAGACTGTAAGAGTGGCTAGGGCACAGTGACATACTTGTCAAAGAAAGCAAAATAAATCTTGTTTGTCATGTGGCATGAGTCAAACAGCAGCATTTCAGGATTGTAGCCCACATATAATGAAAAGGCAAGGAGACCACTATTCTTCTGTTTAATAAGCAATTTCATCCAGTGTCACACCTTGTTTGGTATCCCAGTTGGGCAGGGTGACAGGGAAGTTGCTGAGAAATACAGGGCTTAAGAAATTTGCTGGCTCAAAGTTACTTCTGAAAAGATGCAACACTGCTGCTACTAGATCCAACTGATTACTGACAGAAGTGAATCCATTTCTGGAAACACAAGTGTGTCCAGAAGAACTGAAACTGGGGTCAGTCATTTAGTAATTCATTGAGGGGAATGTTGGTCTTTATCTAGTCTCATTAAGGTTTCACTCACTCATTTTCAGTGATAAATTGTTCAAACACTGGAGGATGGAAAAACATCTGACTCTGATCAAGTTTAAGGGTTATGTAAAGATATTTTTTTGTCTTCATGTTGTAGTTATGGCTCTTTGGATCTGAAATGTGTATGCAATCCCACTAAAAGATGCATCTGTAAAGCAAATGGTCTTCTTAGATGTGGAGATGTAATGTACATAGACCACCCATTTATTTCCTACCCTTTAAATCCAGATTATCACATTAAAAACTAGATATGAGTAGGAAAACTGACTACAGTTAAGAACCAAATAAGAAAGACCCAAATTTTACTGAAGTTTCTTAATTAACATTAAAAACCAAGCAAAATTGACACGATTAAGAAAATGAATTGTTCAGATCTGAGTTTCAGCTGTCAGTGCATGTAAAAATAAATACCTGGTCTGCTGTTTGGCTGATATCACTTTCCAAAGAAAGAAGGAGATAGCCTACAAATGCATCTAAATTGTGCACAGACGCTTACTATCCCATCCCTTGGGCACATAAGTTAAAAAGTATTGCTTGATGATTCCTATAAGGACATAGTTCCCTTCTAGGCTGAGGGACACAGGCAGCTGGGAATGGTTAATCATGGGAAAATGGTTTAATCAGCAACATCGTGAGTAGCATTGCGTCAGGCTGTGTCAAACATGTCAGTGCAAAAATATAATTGTAGGAAAATTAAGGGTGAAAGGGACTTTTGAAGGTCATTATTCTAATCCTGTTGTTCAAAGGATCAAACTTAGATCAGGACAGTTATTCTGATAGTTCTATTGGGCAAATAATACAAGGAGAATATAAAACGACAATTCTAATAAAATTCTACCATTTTATTTAACCAATTTCTGGGATTAACACTGAGTGAAGGGCATTTTGAACAGGGGGCAGAGAATTAACCTGTCGTGTTTTAAACTGCAAAATGATATTTTAGAGACATTTGTGGACATGTTAGAAAGGGGAGGCTTGTCCAAGACTGTCTGGACATAGTACTTTGAGAAAATGAATTTAGTGGAACAACTTTTTTTTTAATTAATATGCTATCAACAGCTTGAGATGCTTTAAATAGTGCTACCATGCTACATTGCCAATATGTTACTAGAATAACACTCTTAAGAGTTTCTTCATGGTACGGTGAAAGTAATTTGGCTATCAGTGTTTGGCAGGTGGAAGTGAAGCTGCTCAGATTACAAGCCGAAAAAGTGGTAGAAAATGGGTACTGCTATCATGTGACATAAAAACAAATGCTGAAAGGAAGAAATATATGAGCTTTCATGAGGCAGATAAATTGGTCTCATGATTTCCTGTTAAAGGATATACCATTATGAGGCAATTTCAACTCTTCTACTTGCACCTCATCTTAACATAACTTGTGAAAACAGTTTTGCTATGTTTGTGGGCTGCAAAGATGCCTTGGTTAGCTGGAGAAAACAATTCTCTCAGAGCTTCTATCTTACTCTATTTTATTGCATATTTCCTCATTTTGGCAAGCTGCTAGAGAGTACTGATTGTTTTCTGTTGTGCTTACAGAAGATGACTGTTCTCAGATAACATAGAAAGGCTAACAATTTTCAAAATTTAAGTTCTGTTTAAATGTCTGTTTAAATTCTGAGTTTATATGCTTTAGAGCTGTCTTCTTGATATCTGTATAACATTGTATAGCAGATAGTATTACATGATGATAAACAATAACCTAGCAAACCTCCTAAATTATAAATTGAGCCTAACATCGATCAAAACCTGAATCAGAGAACTAGAACTTGGATAAAGTTTGTGACTGGATCTGTGATTTTTCATAGGGGGGGACCCCTAATAATTTGATCAACTGATACTCAGCAGCAGTGTCTGGCCACGTTTTCCTTACTGTGTAGTCCATTTTTCACTCAGTAACAGACCTTAAAATGTGCCAAAACCCAGCACTCTGTATCAAGATA
Source organism: Phoenicopterus ruber ruber (assembly GCA_009819775.1). NCBI lineage: Eukaryota > Metazoa > Chordata > Aves > Phoenicopteriformes > Phoenicopteridae > Phoenicopterus > Phoenicopterus ruber. The sequence goes on from CM020227.1 coordinate 3,728,159, forward strand.
TATTGCACATAACAAACATTTTGCTACACCAGCATGAAGTGCATCCAGGTAATACAGAGGGGAACCAAGGCAGCAGAGCCGTAGCAATAGTTTCGGTGGTCAGATACCACACAACGTGGTTAATACACAGCAACTCAAAAGACAGAAAAGCAGCAATCAGGAAAAAAGTAGCCACATTTGCTGTGTAGGGAAAGAACGGATATTAAAGAGATGCCATTCAATACCATTGAGGACTAAATGCTTCCGACACAGATAGGCATAACAAGACAGAAAGCTACCAAGAAAAAAATAACACAGCAATTAAAACAGCCTTTAATACAATACCAAAAAATGGCGTGTTTAAATGATACTTGAGTTTTAATGGTTTAAGCACAGAATAGGACACACAGCAAACAGATTCGAAGCTCTGCCAGACAGAGGACAACCTATGGTTTAAGGATTACAAGGTAATTGCATCACATGAGGATTTCTATGATTGTGGAGCATCTGGAGTAAATGAAGGAAGAATGACAGAGTGATCTTTGGAACAAAGTCTTCTAAATGCTAGAGCACAGACTGGCATTCAGGAAAAAAAAAAAAAAAAAGCTAATTTTGTGGTTTGAATGTAAACTAAACTAATCCTCAATTTTCAAAAAAATGACATTTTTTACAGTAGTTTAAGTATAGACAGCCAAGGTATCCTCTTTTTTACGCTGTAGCAGGGTGAAACAAACAGACTTGAGCTGAGGGATCTTGGACCTCTGTGTAACTTGGTTTCTTTCATTCTCCCTCTGCAGCACACTGCAGTTTAATTGAACTCTTGAACTTCAGAACTAGTCTGTTCTCTGTCTCAAAAAGAATATAAAAGAACTGAATGAAGAGAGAAGGCAACAGGGATGATAAAAAGTGTGGAATGGTTTCTATATAGGGACTGATCATGTATGCAAGAACTCTTCAGTCTGGAAATAAGAAATGACTGACAGATGTAGAGTTTAATCAAATAAGGTCTGTGGAAAGGATGAACAGGGATCAACTATTCACCATTTCTTCCAACATCTGAACTATGGGGAGCCAGATGAAGCTAACAGGAGACCAGCAAACAAACAAAAGGAGGTGATTCTTCACATAGCATGTATCAAAACTACAGAGCTAGAAGTTTACTTGAGTTCAAGGATGGACTTAGGAAGTCTACAGAGTAAATGTCCACAAAGCTTTATTAAGCACACAGAAACCATACCTGGCTCAGGAAACTCCTCAGGTGTAATTGGCTAAATGCCAGAGAATACGTAGGGCAAGTATAGTCACATGTGGCTTGTTCTTATATTCTTCCCTAGGCACCTGCTTTTGGCTGCCGTCAGAGACAAGATTCGGGGCTAAAAGGACTTTTTGGTCTGACTCAACACTAGAACATAAGAAATCAGAATGCCTAAACCCAGGTCATGTTGTTAGGCTCAAGAGTCAAATGTAAGAATAATATGAGATCGGATGACTTTAGAGTCTATTAGCCTTACATTCTATTAAAATCCATAAATAAATAGATTTTTAACTAAGAAAATGGTGCTAGCACTTTCTGCCAGTGAAAACACGTAACTTCTCCATTAAACGAAGCGCCATTATTCACTGCCATTTATAGTATTAAATAAAAATTCTACAGAAGCGATAGATCACCTTACAGAATGTTAGAAAATTAACTGTGCCTAAAGATTGCATATCTTACACTTTTTCCATACAATATATTATACGTGTGTTTAGTAAATAGCTGTTATTGTAGCTGTGTCTGGCATCTCAGAATCGATCCTGACTACTTTTTATTTCAGATTAGGAATGCTTGGGCAAGATGATTCTGAAGAGCAGCATGATACAACGTGCTAGCTTCTCTAGCTATGCAGAACAACATACAAAGTATGCCAGTTACTAAGTGACTGAGGGCGTAAGCATTCCTCTACAAGTTTCTTTAGCTAACACATATATGGTGGCTGCTACAGAGCAGGAGAAAATCCTTGTATTCCTCATACAATTAGTACAATCTTTCTACTTTCAGCACAGTTAACCAGTCTCCTGATGTAAGGCCACAAAACCAAGACTTCATGTCACACTAGGGGCCAAGTTAGTGGCTCAATGCTTGCATATTAAAGGAATTAAATAAGACTCGGAAGCCACTCAATCCGCTGAGCAGGGTTGTTTCACAACATGAGAGATTGCAATTTGATCTGCTTTTCAAAGAGACTACAGGAACACACTAATGGAAACTACACCGAAGGAACAATTGTTAATATCATTGCCAAACTTTCCAAACTTTGTTACTTCAGAGGCATAGAAAATTAAATCAGATTCCAAGTTATTTTTGTTGCGGAGGGAGCTGCCCTTATTTTATTAGTTACAGCAGAATATAACATTGAAAATGGACATACATCAAAACAGAACTAAGAGAGCTAGAAATATGAGTATTTAGAAAATAACATGATCTGCAAGACAGAAAAGACATTGTGATTTTTTTCTATAAAGTTATCAATAAATTAGAAACAATATTGAAATTTAAGTCACAGTCATCTAACCTTCTTATGCAAAAGAATCAGGTGTATGGGTCTCAGCCGTGAACGCCATGCACCACGAGCAGAGAAAGGCTGCACCTCCATGGCCTGCAGTCTTACCCAAAAAAAACAATAGATGGTTCCCCAGCGCCGCCCTGTGTTGAAAATACATAACTACATGGACGGATCCTTTTACGTAAGAGTATGCTATAGGAAATAGCACATACCTGGTTTACGTGCAGAGCAACAGCTACCATCTGTTGCTGCAGCACATGCACAGCAAAGTATGGGTTTGGGTTTTTTTAATCGCAGGTCCTTCACTAAGAGATGCACTGCTAAAGACTTTCCTTGATTACACTGCTGAATAACAGAAAGAGACGTTGATCCTATAGCAATATAATATTTACATGCAATCCCAGCAAGTGAGGTAGGAATGGCAGTAGGTTTAGCTAAAGAATAAAGAAAAATCAAGTAACTTTTGGCAGCAAATCATCCAAGTATTTATCATCAGTAATTTATTACTCAAAAGGGAGAGTATGTAAACAATGTATTTGATTTACCCAGTAGCAATTGTGATGCCAGATACGCTTGTGTAGATAAGGATTTTGGCTAGCAATAGTTTGTGTACATAGAAATAGCAACCTTAGTGATAGCTGATTTAGAACAGGCCAAAGTTTCACCTTAAATTGTAACAAATCTATACATTTACTGTCTGAAAGCTTGTAGTGTGCATAACAGGAAATTAAAACTATATACATTCATAGTAATGTTGCGAAAAAAAATTTTTAAGTTCTCCTATAATCTCTGCATAATCGTTACTCATATTCCTGCTTATAGTCAGAATTATAAATATAGTTCTCCGCTATCTTAATTAGCACCTTTACTCTCATGAACCTGGTATGTCTGGTTGTACAAGAAAAATATTTCACCATATACTTGAATAGTTTCACAGCTGCTGGAAATGTGTTCTGATTGTCTGTGATCATTCTGTTAGGGTAAGGAAGGTACCAATATGTAAGCATGTATTGATGCACATACAACAGTTTCCTTGTAAGCACTCCTCGTATCGCAAGTTCTAAAGCAGTTTTCCCTGAACATAACAAACAGGAAATCTTTTCTCTGGCCAGTCATATAAAACTATTGTTATTTGCTACTGAGCTGGGTAAGGGATATCATTTTGTAATATTATTAGAGGACTGATTAAAAACAATGCCCATGGCACAGAATATTTCAAACTTTATAGTGCAAGGTACACATCTTTTATTACATTCTGGAACTGATCCCAGGGTAGCCCTTCACTAAGTTATTTTCTCTGGTGATAAAGAAGCACTGAGAGTGTTCTCTTTTGTACTTGCTACCTCATGGGCTGCTGTCGCAGTGTTTGCAAGAGCTTAGGAATGTCTGGTACGTGTCTTTTTCTACACTGCACTTTCCTTTGCAGTAGTTGCAGAGCAGAGACATGATTAGCTGCTGCACACCACCGTGAGATCCCATTTATATAGGAGACCCTCCTGTAATCAAGCAAGCAACATCTAGATCAGCTATGAACTAGCCCATAATTCTCTGATCAAGGCCAAGTGTGCCATTTTCGCACTGTCGTTAATAGCACCATTGAATTTAATTTGTTGTAAGACAGCTATACCAATCCTGCAAATACTGTCTTGTTTCGAGGCTGAAGAACTAAGGGGTTTAGACTGGTAACTTCCTCCCTTCAGCATTAGCAGGCAAACAAGGACACTAACATCAGTTTCCAGCATCTCAGCAGATAGATGATACTTGGTGATCGTTATTCTACAGTCACTTACTGGACAAACATCCAGGGGATCCTTCTGAAGACAAGAATTAGAGAGGATTGTGAAAGTCTTTTTGGAACAGCTATTCATACAAGTTACGTGGTACAGATTTCCTTCCCATGCATCAGCTACTCTGAAAATTGCAACAGGCATGCTCTTACTGCGTGGAGGGGTAGAGGCACTTTGAGCAGAGGCTGTTAGCCCAAAGACACTCAGCAACTTGTAGTGAAATTCTGATTCTCAGAATAAACATGCAAAAGCTGGAAATATCAATTATAATTTACATTTAGTGGTCCAAACACAGCTGTCTGAAAATGCTCAGTGGTAGTGTAAATTACAGACCATCCACCAGAGGGAAGCTCATGGATGCATACAAAGAAAAATAAATAATTTGAAGGATGAATGAAACATCCCCTAACATTTAAGCCAAAGCAAATTCTATTCAAAATGTTTCTTAGCAGTAGCACAGAATTCTTGAGCTTGGAAAGTTTTCAGAAGTTATTTGCCAATCTAAAGGTAACAGACTTAACAGAAATTTTCCTGTGTTAATGACTGAATTGTTGCACTACATATAATATCTGTGCACACACACACACAAAAAGATCTATGAAGTTTTTAACACAGAAATGCAGCCTAATTCCACTGCTGTTAATGAAATTAGACCAGAACTTATGAGGTCAGAAGTCCAACTGCATGTTCATCCATTAAAAGCCCCACCCACATTTGGTCACTAGAATGAGTAAGATACTGAGTTATTTGGCCGCTCTTGTGTTTAGCATGTCATTGAATGTACTACACTGCTCCCCGTGTTAATGGAAATATTTATTAAATTTCCCATAAAGTTTGTGTACTACTAGTGTAAATTTGACAAATAACAATCAGACACTTTTAGAGAATATTAAAGACAGCTTACAAACAATTTGAAGTTTTCATAGTAATCCAATAGTCACATAGAGCTCTTCAGAAACATGCCCTCTAGCTAATGTTAACTCTAAAATCTGTGATATTAAGTCTAATATCCTGTCTTCACAGTCTTACTCAAGGAAGTCTTAGCATTTCAACACCTGTCTGGGATCTTTTTTGAAACAGAAATCCCAGGCTGTTGCTGCAATTCTGAGATTCATTTGTTTTCTCATTTAAATGAAAGATACAGCCAGAGGCAGAGGCCATCTGGCAACCAAACTTCAATTGGAGAAACATGTTTCTGAAAAATGTAAGGACAGATGCTTCAGAAGTTCAACCAGATCCATACACCACTGGATTAGAACTATTCTAAAACTGATACCAATCAATAGTTGTACAGACAACTGCTCTTTGCCACCAAAAGTAAAGTTTTAAGGAGGAAAATCTTACAGAGACATCACCCAATGCTACAGGGACATGCAGGTTCTTTTAGGGATCCTTGGTAGAATGAGGACTGACCACAAAGCTGTAGTTACAATTAGAGCTTTATTACAACATAAAAATTTTAATTATCAGCATAGCTTGTTGTTGTCTACAGTTTCTAGCAGTTAGCATAGCTTATTGTTACGCAGAATTTTTAGCAATTATCATAGCTTTCAGTTAAGCGGATTTTCTAGTAATCAGTATAAGCTTTCTTACTATCTAGAGTCTTTAGTTACCTAGGCTTTTAGTCACCTGGGCCCCCTGCAGATCAGGTCAAATTCTCAATAATCAGTGTGTGATACAATAATCATAATCTAGATTCAGACTTTACCTAAAAGAACCTGCCTGTCCCTGTAGCATCAGGTGACAAGAGGTACTGGGCATTTTTTGTTTTTCAGTAAATAAAAATCTGCAACTTAGTTCAATCTAGATATGCCACTGGCAATAAATAAAGCCCTTCCAAAGTTACTGCTGGAGAAACAATGATGTGTATAAAGGTGATTTCATTAGAAGAAGAGACATTGCCCAGCACTTCCTTTCATTAGTGGATTTTTAGAAGTGGTTTTCAGAATTTCCCTTTAGAATACAAACAACTGGTTTCGGTTTTCCCCCTACCCAATCTGTATTAAATGTAGTTAAAAATAAAAGGAACTGGAATCATGTATCTGATTAGATCCAAATTAAAATCTTTATTACACAAATAGTATTTTGAAGATATAATACTTGACTTCAGTGGAGTTATTCTGGATTTGCTTTTGCCCTCATTATACTCTTATGAGATCAAAACCGACTAAGCCGATTTGGGGGTGGTGGTGTTGCAATCCTTTTTCCATGGTGGAAGATACTTTTCAGCTTAATATTATGTACTACATATGCCAAGTTTGTAAAATTCTATCTCAACATTTAGGGAAATAATCTGTATCACAGTCTTAAATTTGAGAGTGAGCTATGCATAACTCCTTTTTTCTGTGCATCTTTTTTTATGGAAAATACCCTTCCAGTTTCACTTCTGTGACTCGAACATTTTCGTTGATGCTGCTGTTTTAGTTCCTCCTCTAACTTTTTAGAAATGGACTTTAAAAGAAGATGTTTTGACATCAGGATAACAAAATATTTTCATATTCTTTGGCCAGACACTGAAGAATTTAGGATTCACACAGGATTTGAATACTGCATTGACTACCAAGTTTCCTAGGAGATAAAGTCATAGCCCATTGCTTGCACAGCAGGAGGACAACATAATAATGTATGTTCTCTCTGACACGGAGCATTTGCTCCTATAACCCTATGTCCAGGCTATTCTGATAGTTACTGTTTGGCCAAAGGACTGCGATTTCCCAGAGCATTAGAGATACAACTCTCACCCACTTTATTGTACCAGTACAGTCTCACTGTAGGACAAATGTTGATTTCCTTTATACCAGTATATTTCTAAAGCATGATCAACTGTTTTCTGCTGAATTAAAAGAGATTACATTAAGACAGTAAGCACAATAATTTTTTATGCTTTGGAATGGAATTTCGTGTCAAACACAATGTACATTCGTGGTTTATCTGCCACCCCTCTTTTTTGGCTTTTAGAAAAAATGTTGAGTTATTCATACAAACAAGAGTAGAAGAGCATGAAGGAGGTTTCTTTCTCCTCGTAGCTGTTGATTAGATCGGTAACTTTTAACAAAGTGGCAGGCTTCTTTAAATAGGGACACTTTTGAAAGACCACCGCCATGCTTTAAAATCTACTGAAGTATGATGGATGTATAACTAAAAGCAAAGTCAGGTGCTACAGTGTATTTTTATTTTTGCTTTGTATGCAAAAATGCACGCTGTCTTCCTAAACAACAGGAACTGCCATATATGGTCAGAGGTTTGTAAGAGTGAGCATTAGGATGTGAGCTCATATGCCGCATTGCTCTACAGAATATCAGTTAGAGAACTGTCCCTTGAGTACTTCACTAACACCTTCAGAATAAAAATCAGAGTGCAAAGCACCGAGGATACTGGCAACTGAGAAGAACTGAAGAATTTCCAGAATGAGTCAAGCTGAGGAAAGCAGTATCCACTCAACGTGGAATGTTGTGAGGTCAGTAGTCTGCATAATACTGAGCTTGTCATTTATTATTGGGACCCCTGGAAATTGCATCGTCATCTGGACTGTTTGTACAAAAATGAAGCAAGTATCTCCTTCAGTCCTGCTGATCTTGAACCTGGCCATTGCAGATGTCCTCGTACTGATTACTTTACCAATTTGGATTTACTCCTTTGCTGACTCATGGGTTTTTGGAGTAATCTTCTGCAAAATACTGGTTTTCATTATTTACTGCAGCATGTATGCTAGTATATTTCTAATTACAGCACTGAGCTTGGAGCGGTTAATGGCCGTATTTTACCCCTTCACAATTCAAAGATACAAAACAAAAGAAAAGATGTCTTTATTCATGTTCCTCATTTGGTTCCTGTCTATTGCTTTCGGCATTTCTGTCATTCCATTTCAAGAGACAGAAAAAATGAACGGTGGAGTACTATGCACATGTCGCAACTACTCTTCTAGTAGACAGAAGGTGTCATATCTTTTGCTGGAGACTCTTGCAGGTTTTGTAATCCCTTTTTTAATTATTTGCACTTGTTACATGTGTGTTGCAAGAAGAATAAGCAGAATGACTTACCAATCTAAGCGGCGATCAGAACGGCTCATTGCCAGCATTGTGGTGGCATTCATTTTATGCTGGTTCCCTCATCATCTCTTTAACATCCTAGATATTATTTCAGTTCAGACAGAACTCTCTAATGAGGAAATGTCTTTGGTACTGGATGAAATCGTAGGCAAAGGAGTGTACATCTCTGGAGCACTTGTATTCATCAGTAGCTGTATTAACCCTCTACTTTATGCTTTTGCTGCACGAAGATTTCAGAATCACCTGAGATTTGCGAAGATATCAAAGCTGTTTGAACAGATGAGTCAGACTGCAACAGAGGAAGACAAGAAGAAAAGTTTGGTTGTAACAAAACAAGAAGATACTTTAGTAAGCACAGAAAATCTCTAACAAGGAACATAGACTTAGTGAATAATGTGATTCTGTGTCACTCCTTCAGTAGTTCTTTCTCCTCATACTCTCTTTCATTTACTAAGCAGTCCAGGTAAAAGTTAGTAGGATTTGTTTTGTGTTACAAAAGAATTGACATTGGCAACCTAGTTCAGTTCCTAAGTTAGTATCCACATCACAAAATTAGCACTATTTCACTGGTGCTGAGACCCTCAGCAAGGTGGCTAGAAGCTGAAAGCGTAAGGAATTTTTTTTCCATTAAAACTATTTGTGATTTCTAGGAATTTTGTGTGCAGAAAACAGAAAAGGACTGTATGTGGAAAACAGAAGCTTTGAAAGTTTAGAACTAAGTTTTCCTTCAGAAAAAATTGTTAGGTGCTCAAAAATCCTTATCTAATCTAAAGTTTTGAGAGCATACTTAAATTCTGATTGGTTTTAAAGTATATTAATGACATAAAACTCTGAGTGGATGGAAAATATAAAGCTATTTTTATTCATCACTTTATCTAGGTTTGAAAGTAATAAGGATTGTTTACAGTCAAGTTCATTTACTGAATTACCTTGTGTTAATAGGTTTTAACAAGTAAAATGTGAAGTGTGACGTGTCTCTAGAAAAAAACACGAGGTACGAGAATTGTGTTGTATGGCAAACAGTTACAGACTTCATGCTATATTTGATGTCAAATACATTGCATACTTCAGTGGCAATTAAACTATTGATATATTAAATATACATACTATGAGTATCCTCAAAAACTTTGATTCAGCTAAGCTTCCAAGATGTCTATTAAATTGTGGAGGAATGGGATCACGCTCTGGTGGGAGGGAAGGAGAGATCCTTGATACTATTTTTTATGTGTAAGAAAATTATGGTAGCAGTACAAAGTGTCTAATATCATAAGAACTTCACCTTGCAAATAAAAGCATTATTTTTTCTTCTCTTGTAGAATAGAGTGGACTTTGCCATAAGAAACCAATATATTTAGTACTTGCAAGGACCTTAGTTTTGTGAATGTGTGCAAACTTCACTGTGGAAAAACTGAATGGCATCAAGTGTTTGCTTTTGAAGTTTTTATTTCAATTGTGCCTAACATTTTTGTGCTTACTCTTGCTTATTTTTAAGTCAATGGTTTGTAATACGATCAAGATAACGATCAAGATAACTATTGATTACTAAGAAATACACTGTAATTTCCTGTATGTTGCTCTGGACAGCTGCTAAATAGGCATGTTAGTCATCTTTACAAAGAAATTACAAATACTAACAGCAACTTAAATTTCAAAATCTGATTATATAACCACCAAGGATATTTGAGTTGTATTAATTTAGCTAGTAAATGGAAATAAACACGGGGAAGTAAAATCCTTAACTGTTAATGGAAGAATATTTCTCTAAACTTTGCATATGTATTTGTTATTCCTGCTTGTTATGAAAAAGTCATTTTTTCTTCTCAATGGGAGAAAAGTCCACCCCACAGAGGGCTTTCCATCAATAGGACTCCTTCACTGAAATGAAAGTAAATAAAACTTTAGCAAAACCTTGTTTGCAGCAAAGAGTAAGAAGCAGATGAAATCCCTTAGACTTTACCCCATCCACCTACCACTTTTTTCACCCCACTAACAGCTCTTTAATTGCTATTGATATATTCAATATAGCAATGTGACATTATCTCACAATCAAAGCAGCAACTTTAGTTATCTACTGCATAAAAAAAGTGAAGCTGTATTTCCCAATACGTTCTTGAGACAGGAGTCACTCACTATTCTACAACAACACAGAACAGATGAAGAGATAATAAGCACATGAGCCACAAGGAGTCAAGCATTTCACAACTTACAGGTTGGGAAAAGACCCAGACAAACTTTAGTACAAGCTACTTGATGGGAATTTTCCTTTCTATCAGTCTGTGCCCTATACCTAGTTATAATCAACCTTATTAGGAATCGGGTTAAACCCCTAACCATCTGTGTGTATCATCTCTCTCATGAATGAAGCAATCTTTTTTCATGCCATTTGCTATTCAACAAGCCTTTTGGGAGCGTTAACTGCATGTTAAGTGCCTTATGCTCAGCTATGCCTAACCCAGGACAGACTATAATGGGATCAGTGTCCAGATATATAGTCTGTGCAATACTGCCTACTGCAGTGCTGTTTGGGTTTTGTTGGTTGGTTTTTTAAATCAATGCATAAGGAATAGTGAGTCAGACCCTTTTTCTTTTCTTTTTATCCTGTCACTCAGAGACAAGTGAATTTTGCTGCTCAGGCTGCATCCTGCCCAGCATCCAGGAATCTTAAAAAGGGAACTAGTAACATTCACACATCAGTAAATACATTGTAGGGAATAATCAAATGATTAGTTAAGGCAGTTTTGAATTGAAAGCCATTACTCTGAGGGTTAAGAATCATTTACTACCAGATGCTGCTCTTCCACTGAAGTTACAGTACTTAGTATAGAGAGCTAAACTAAGTTAACTAAACAATGAGAATGTTTCTTATGGTCAACAGACAAAACCCAGCATATTGGCTATATTCTACTTCTGTGCTTTGACAGCAGGTAGCATGAATTTTCCACCTCAATATCCAGTTCTCACATTTTTTCCACAGCTTTTTACTCACAGCTGCAGTACTGAAGTACTTGTAAAACATGCAGTCCATCAAGGAGCTGGAACTGTCCTCTTCTGTTCATATTTATGGCCTTGGACAGCCACCTCCAGTAGTCAGTCATCTTTAGGAACTATGTTTCTTTTGAAGGCTGCTTGAGGAGTAGTAAAAGGTGCTAAAACAGCAACCTTAACTAATTTCACCTTTCTACAGAGCAAATAGAGTTAATTGTTGCAAACACTGGTATGCACGGATAAAACCCCACTGATTTAATTAATTTTTTTGGCAGCACAGCTGTGATGTAACTGGGCCCATAAGAGTCAATATAGAAGTATAAGCTGATGAAATGGTTGACTGCTTCTTCCTTTAACAAGTATACCTCAGGCCTATCAATGTGGCAAGATTTACCACTTCACCTATGCTAACGCGCTCTATCACAAAACTGCAGGGATTCCAACAGGCCCGTTCAGCCAATGGACAGTGGATATTCTCATCTCCTAAAGTACTGAATCCCAGCCAAACCTAAGACCTAGCACAGATTTGGTTCAAAATGCTGCATCTTATGATAGTGATACTTCATGCTTCTTGTTAACTACATTACATATCCATCTTATAGATTATATTGGAAGACTGATCAAAAGCAAAGACTTTCCTTGATTGTTCAAGCTAGTTCAAAGCAGTGACTTGGAGGTGAGAGCGGTCTTACTAGTAACTCTTGAGACACTCATACCCTTCTGAGAAAAAGGGAGAACTCTCATTTGAGTTCCTCTTATTTTTCTTACTTCCTAACTCTTCTGTCCTTGTTTATGAAGTCTGCTTCTGTGGTTTCGGTGTTCAGCTATTTCTCATGACACAGCAAGGAAGAAGACTGAGCTAAGAGAGGGCTGCTTCAGTCACCTGAGTCAAATCACCTCAGATTACACTGAAGTACAGGGAACATTATGTGGAATCAATGCAACACTGCTTAGAACACCAAGTACTGGGAGGTGACCAGATGGTTTGAATTTCTCATTTGTTTGTAAAAATTAATAATCTAACATTAAAGTCTTACCCAGCCTGAAACTTGCTGTGAACCTTCCGTGGCTATACATGAGAAATTTATCACATTTACTGTAGTAGGATCATGCTGCATAAAGTGAATTCATGCTGTATTAACAGGATCAAAGGAGAGCCTACAATATTTTAAATTCATGCATAGCCAATATACAAGAAGGATAAAAAAGAACACAAAGTATGGGCCTTACGCGTTTTGTTGCCTGCTGACATCAAAAGTTTTCTGTAAGCATCATGGTAAAATAGTTATTATAGAGGTCTGGATGAAACCAGTGGAGCTTTGTGGATATTTAGAGGCAATTTGTAATTTAAGAAGTAACACAAGGGAAGTCACAGGTTGCAGGCAGAAAGGGCAACTGCATTATACTAAAGAAATTTTTTTTTCTTTAACAAAATCAGGAGAACATTGTCTAGGAAGAAGTAAAGGAAAAGTTAAGAGACATTTTAAAGACAATTGAGACTGCAGTTATGGATCTCTTAGGATTACTATTAACAGGACTAAAAGAAATATTTGCATGCAGGACTTGAGTGAAAGGGGTAAAAGAACCTGGAAGCTAACAGATGGCATGGAGACTACATAGGCATGCAAATTCTTTCACATTCAAGCAAGAGTCTGATCCATAATAAATATTTTAGAAGATGCAAAATTAGAGAATATTAACAATGGTGAAGTTTTTCCTCTGGTTTTATATCCTACAACTCTTGTATTACTCCCTTTTCTGCATGGGCAGGGAAAAGGCAAGAGTAAGGAAAAGTTTATATTTGATTGGAGTGGAAAAGCAAGTGAGAAATAAGTCAGTTAAGATTATTAAGAAGAATATGGCCTTAGAAAGAAATTGAGAAGTTCAGCTATGAAAGCTGAGTACACAAAGAGAACAGAGAGGGAAGCAAGAACTATTCTGTTGCAAGGCAGTTTCAGGTAAGTGCTTTTTATCAGTTAATCACTAAAACAGTTGTTTATTAGAACACTCCTCAGCTTGATCTCCAGTTGTTGTTAATAGGCCAAAGAAAAAAAAAATCCAATAAAACAGTTTAGAGAGACATAACCCTGTCCTCTGAGAGGGTGAGTAGCTTCTGCTGCTCCTGTTAGCATTAAGAGTTGGGTGTGACCAGGGCTATGATGATGGCCACTAGGACTTCAGAAAGTTTGCAGCACTGTTTACAGTACTAAGACAATTCTTGCACTGATACATATGGAGATAATAGAATTGTATGCTATTTGATTCCTTCACGTCTTCTTTCCCCTTAAATCAATTATTTTAAAAGTCATGCTCATGGTTCCTAGTAAGGATTCAACATTTTAAACTAGAGTCGTTTAAGTTGGAAAAAGGTCCAGATTAGAAGAAAATTATTTTTACGGAATGCGTGAAGTCAGTATTTTAGGTGATGGAATTAATGGAAAGGATGCTATGAAGTCTTCCAGTACAGGTTAAACAGTCACAACTCTTAAGTTAGGAAGATTATACATCTGCTACAACTGCAAAATCCACTTAATTTAATAGAAATCAGCTACCTGAACTGCATTGCGATTGCAAAGGTAACTGATTATGCTCCAGTTTTGGCTGCAATTGTGTAAGTACTAACAACGTGTACAACTAAGTGCATCACTGTTTGCATTGGCTATTAACTACAAAAGGGTGTTAACTGTACTGAGACATCTAGAAACATGTATTGTAATTATGGATGTCCATGAAGTGAAGTCTATGTCCAGATGATCTTAAATCAGAGGATTAGTAGTTTGGACTGCTCTTAATAGGTCTTAAAGTGAAAAATCTGACTTTTTTTGTGTAGCAGACCTGTTGTTGATGTAGCACATTGATGAAGGGCTAAATACTTCATTTTCAGAGCATTGTGAATTTGAAGCACCATTCACGGCCTGTCGTTAACTTGGTAGTGTCACCATAAAAGTGACAATAGGAAAATAGCTACGTGAAGATCACTTCTAGTCATTGACACCTCATGCTATGGTAAGGTGTGGCAGTGTAGACAATCTAAAAACACGTTGCGGATTCCATATCCTAACTGTACTACGTAACTTCAACAGTTATTGTAATATTAACATTCACTGAATAATTCCATATTGAACTTGAGTAGTATTATAAACTTAGAAGTCAGAGACTTTTTTAAACATTGTCATGAATTAATTATGTTCTTGCCTATTAGATTTAAAAATATAACCACAAACCTTCAGCTATGCTGAAGCATTTAGCATAGCCGTCTTTTTACATGCCTTGTTCTCTCCTGCCACCATGTGGCTCTTCCGTTTAAAACGTTAGGCCTTATTGTAATACTCAAAGTCACTGAAACAGCTGCAGAGGTACTTTGTTCATTGTTTCAGTTGTGAACCGTATTCTAAGGTTCAAGTCATTGAGACAGAAAGGTTCACAACAGCACATTAAGCATCCAAGTCCTATTCGTTTCCGAGTGATCTAGTTGGTTCTTTTCATGCTCTTCAGGAACCCAAGCCCATATTTCAAACATTGCATAAATTAGGCAGGCTGAGAATTTTTGACAGAATATAATTACCTCATGCAAGTTTGTGAAAAGCCTGTGCTGAAAATGATTTTTTTTTTTTTTCCAACAAAACCATCAGTAAACATGCTGAGCTAGACCCTAACTCTTGAACTTGAGTAGCTCACAGCTCATCCCAGGTGATAGTATTGATTTCTAGGCTCTTGGTAATTTTGAAGTGCTCTCAGAAAGTTTCAAAAGGTCTTGAATTCATTGTGATAAAATCAGGAATAGTTTTTGCAGTCTTAAAAATGTCCATGATAGAAAAATCACAAGAGCTTTGCCTTTAAGAAAAAAAAAGAGATGTGTTAACAGTAAAGCAGACAACAGAATCAAAGAGATTTGATTCCAAATTTCCTTTTTCTCTATTGCAATGTTTAATTTCTGTATGTAATGCTTTTAGAGTCTGTCTGTGAACAAGGCTTGGCTTAATTCTCTTACATTTGTCACATTGAATAGCATTACTCTGATTGATTAATCTGACTTTTTAAAAGTTCAGAATCAGAAGAAACTGGTTTTGCTGAAGAACTTCCTGTAAGCACTTCTAGGAAGAAGAGCTCATAAACTGAAGGGTTCTACCCATGTCTTTCCTTAAATATCCATTCTACCCCAAGACTTGCATTGTATATTACACTAAAAACACAGCTAATCTACATAACGTATCTTACTTTGCTCTGTGATGACTACAGTAACATGAAAATTGAAGATTTTCTTTCTCTGTGGGTCCACTCAGGGCTCCTGTTGCTTGTTGTTGTGCAGATAGGGCTGGTCCAAGGGTCAAGCCAGGAGATCAATCTGTATGCCAGGATAGGGTCCATTGAGAGCAACCAGCATCAGATACAGCCCAGTGATCACCAAGCAGGACCACAGTGGCTAGTCAGGGCTGAGGCCAAGCCAGGAAGTCAGTCCGCAAGTCAAGGCCTGTATTAACAAGGTACATGGCCAAGCACAGGCATGGCTGTGGCAGAACTCAAAACAGGCTCCAACAGCACTGCTGGGGTAGGGGCTGAACAGCCAGGCCTGAGTTTATATGGACTCCAGGACCTATAGGCAGGGTCTGTGGTGTGGAGACCTCAGGTGGAGCTAATCAGGGTCATTAAGGGTTATTAGTGCACTCAGGGAGCTGATAGATTCTCAGTAGCAATGGAAACACCAAGGAACAAGAACGGGATAATGCAAATTATTCGTGGAATAACGCCCACAAGCCTCAATTGCCATTTTATGTAATGGCTTAAGCTGGGCAACTTTGTATAAAGAGGGGGAGCCTCAAAGAAAAAATGATGTTGTTTTTGCTTTTTAACATTTAAAGGTTCCCACTTGTTCACTGATAGTTACATTCCTTGTAAATTTAGTATTACATCTGAAGAAGAATTTTAATATAAGAACTTCAGAGTCGTCTTCTTACATCTAACCTTTTTTCTTTCCTTAAGTCTTCAAGTCTTATCACAGTTTCTCTGTGTTTGAAACACAGGGAGGTATTTTGCTTCCTCTGAGATACAGAAAATTAAGTCTTAACTTTTCACCATTGGAAATACATGGAAATTCTCTGAGAGAAGGAGCTAGGAAAGCATACACTGTTCTGATCACAAAGATGTTATCACAAACTGCACTGAGAATTCCACCTGCTTTGGATCACTGAACTTTGACTGGAGTTAACCAGACGATTAAATGGCCCAGTGTAACTGTCCGATTTGCCATGTGATATGATCTTTCATTTTATTTATATGAATGCCATTGGTTGAATAAAGTTAAATATTTAGCGTCCTGAGCACAATAGCAAAAAAGAAAAAATGCTTGGTATGTGTTTAAAAACATAATGTTGCATTTCCCAAGCATCAAAATCATATTGCATTAGCTATAAAGTAGTTGTTTCCTTGTTGCTATATAATTTTACACATATAAATAGTTTTAGGCACACTGATAGTTTCACAGAGAGGCAGTGATGTTATTTTAATGTTTGGAATTACTGGTGTTATCCACTAGTATCGAGCTATATCAAAGGGAACGAAACTGTTTCAGAACCCACGGAGCATTTTCCTGCCTTTTCTACCAATAGGTGAGGGAGCTGCAGGAGGTGAGCAGGCCTCTAGCCTGAGTTGACCCGACAGCATGGTCTGTTTTACACATTCCTCACACACACCTTCCTCCTTACATTAGTGGAGATAACACCCCTTTCTGTGCTTCAGCTGCTATTATAGTTGCTTAGTTCCTAAATGTTTACGACAGCTTGGAAACACCATTTCTGAAGGACCTGGGACCCTGCCACCCCAGGCCAGGGAGCTGCCTGTGTGGCTTCACCCTGTGCCAGACCTCCCAGCTCTGCAGCGCTGAGTTGGACTTCAGGTGTACTCATTTCTAGCTCTTTTTCAATGCGTTGGAGTGGCATAGTGACACAGTGGCAAATGGATACATACCCAGATGTCCCACTTTGCCATTATGTTTTGTATGCCAAGGAAATCCTTTCTCGTTTTCTACATTTACAGGCAAAATTAAACACACAGAGTGTGGCACTGATAAACTTGGGAAGTGAAGTTCTATACTTTCAGGCTAAGTGTAAACATAGGCTTACTTTTCACCTTAGCTGCTTTAGCCAGAACCACTTTCTTTTCTTTCTACTTCCCCTTTCCACGCAAAGTAGCTCATCATCATTTCTGTTTAAGGAGAAGTACGATGGTGGCTCTGATCCCTGGTGTAGGCTGTAAAGATAAAGACTAGCCTCTTAAGCTAGCAACTTCCCATATTTTGATTAGTATTATAGTTCAATTCTTCAAAGAGCTCTATTAAAGGGATAGTAATTACTAAAAAATCCAATGGCAGGAAAACCTAAGGATTTATCTCTTTTTCTATAACAACATGAACTGCTTTGAACAGTTATCTATCTCTAAAATCTGTTGTTTAAACACTAACTCTGGATGTGTAATTAATGATTACATGATAGCAAGTAAACCAATACAGCGTAAAAATTTTTTTTCTTCAAGGAAGAAGGATTTTAACCTGTACAAAAAGAGGCTCAGAAAATGGAAAATTGCCTCTGTGCAGTGGTTAACAGAATTGAGGACACTCCATGCAATCAACAAGAAAATAGGGAGATGCCATAGTAAGGAAGGCAGTGAAAGTAAAGAAATATTTCTCTACTAAATTTATAACTGGTCTATGGAAACCAGGGCTGCGAGTGTTCATGCAAATAAGTAGTGTTGCAGGAATTTTAAAACACTTTAATTTTATGACCAGTTATACAAGCTAAGGCAATGATACAAAGTAACCCGATCTACTGCCTTAGGATATAAGCGGGGGGTCAGGAGGGCACTCCTTTCAATGCCCCGACATTACATGTATCTCAGAAGAAGATTTTTGTTTGTGTTTTTTCTGAGTAGAATTCACATTCCTAGAAACTTCAGATGGTTGATGATTCTGGACAAAGAGTTCAGTTTTGTATTTAATATAAAACATTTCTGTAGAAATTCCATCATGCCTCAAAATGCAAGCCAAAGGTAAGAATGGATTACAGATGCTGCCTTGATGACCTGCATGCAAGCAAAAACCCTCTGCACAACTGACAGAGGCTGTGCTATTTGGGATACTAGTCTGTGCTATTTTACTCCCAGTTTACAGATAGGGAAATGGAAGGTGAAGGGAGGTACCCAAGGCTACACAACAAGTGTCAGGGTAAGAGTTAGAAAAGTGTAATAATATATTACCATAGTTAAGTGTAGGTCTAACAAAATTATCAACATACAGCACAGGTAGGCAAGATACTTCGAAAATTTTATTATTAAAAGACTTTGCTGGCTTTTTATAGAATTGGTATTTCAGGAAGGTAGACTTCTTAAACTAGTACGGAATTAAACTTAGTAGGGTTTTGCAAGTGGCTTCCTGGATTGAGAATAAGGGAGAAATAATAACAGAGAAAGTTACATTAAAATAATACATTAAAATTTAAAAATTAACATTTTCTCAGAGTATAGTTAGAATGAACAGAGAGTTTTATATATATATATAAAGTATATATTAAGTATATAAATAACTGCCTTTACAGACAAAGCTTCCCACATCTTTCTTAAAGCAGCAGTTTTAGCTTTTGATTGCAAAAGTCTCTAAAGAAGTTTTAAACAAAAGCAAGGAATATATAATCACAAAGCAATCTCAAACAGCATTTTTATCTGGAAAAATCGCTTTGCAGAAACTAAAAAATAACAGTCTTCAGAGTTAACACCTACTCTTTAGGTATTTGATTTCAACATGTCTCAGAGGTCAGACTGGAATCCCAGGTTATTACTTCTTACATTTGCAGAGAAGATCACACATAAATGGTTGTTTATGTCCATCACATATAATCCCTCCTTTTCGAAATGAGCCCAGAGGCTACCTTAAGATGCCTTAGGAGCCCGCAGAACAAAAGAAGTGGGTTTTGTTCTACTTTCAGAAGCAAAAAACCAGTATAGACTCAGACTTGTAACAAATTAGAAACGCACTCTGAAGCCTAGCATTTTTATTGTTCATACAAGCTTTAATTTTTAAAATTATTAATATATCAAAGACCTCTGTTGTATCATCCCTGATTTTTACTTTCTGAAAGTATATTTTCTGGTATGCTGTGTCATGATTTGTTGTTTTAACATCAGACATCTAAAATTATGTTTCACACTGGTTGTATATTTTCCATTTAGATGTAATGAGCACAATAGTACATGACAGATTTTTTGTGGATGAGTTTTTTTGGCAACTTATACTTCAGAGAAGCCAAAGAAAGTGAAAGCTACATCTCTTATACATCCATCTAAAATGGATTTCCTTCTCAGTCTACAAGGTATTTATCATCTCAGGTATTACCTTAGTTTCAGGTGTTTATCATGGACAGCTTTCTTCAGGAGTTTAAACATTGTCTCCAAGTCAGACTGCCCATTATGAATCACTGCATTTAGGAAAAACAATCCAATAGGGAGCTAGTTTTGCTGGCGTATTATTCATGCCTTTGCAGCTCTCCATTTTTCACCCTGTTGCTCAGTATGTTGAACTGGGCGGATGCTGCAGATGACACACAGCTCTTTCACTTAGCTTTCAGTTTTAGGTAACTTGCCTATCTCATTGCCTCTGGCATTTATTTCTTTTATAACCGACAATATTCACATATTCAGTAGAATACAGGGAAGATAATACATATTTAGAAAAGATTTAATGAGCTAATGAATCGTCATTTTACCTTTTGCTCAATCAACACAAGGAACCCATCAGTGTACAATAACAGCTTGTGTTTGTGTGCACACATCTGTATACATGCACATACACTGTTGTATATAGGGAGAGATTGCGTATATAGAGAGTGTCATGTTTTTTCACAGGATAAATAAGTTGTTTTTACTAAAGTTGTAAGTCAAACAAATATGTAAGCTATAAAAGCAAGTAAGATACCTAATTGTGCAGGGAGTTTGTTCCTGCATAACTGTTGTGTGCATTATTTACTCTCACTGACTTTAATATGACCACTCCCAAGCTTAAAATTAAGTATGTGCTGAATGTTTAGATTTTCAGAGGAACCAGAGTATAAAAATCTTCCCAAACAGAAAGCTAGTTCCAAGGACTTTTTTTCTTCTGTAAGAATTTCCGAAGATGATATATCTGATATCTACAACAGTTTCTTCACATGTAGTCTATTGCCATGTGCATATGTGTTTGAAATATGAGATGCATCTACTATCTAAAGATATTTAAAAGTTGTAACTCCCAGAAGGAAATAATTTCGTATATTAAGAAAGAAGGGCCCAGCATGGTCACCTAGCCTGAATATGTATATACTGTACACAAGTTCCTGTTGGCTAACACAGTATCATAAAGTCCGCTTTTGTGTAGTAATAGCACATAATAAACTAGAGAAAGAACAGGTTGCAGACAGCTTCTGCAGAGCATGTGATGTGCTGCATGTTCACACCCTAGCATGCCCTGTAGTGGCTTGTTTGTACATCTGTACCTATCGGCAGTAGAATCCCTATTTCACCTTTTGCTCAAACTTCATTTAATAGGTGCAAGCAGCCAGGATAGTACAAATAGAAAAAAAAATTAGTATTAAATTGGCTAAATTTTGTCTGAATACCATACAAAGCCTTCCTGACTAAGGTATATCAAAGTATATATAAGGTATATTAAAGAAGCAGGGATATTTTTAGAATATAACCAAAGTCTATATAAACAAGAAAACAGTGAACACCCCTGAGAAATGAAAATTTGAAAATGCAGATTCTGATCTATTTGCATAATGTAAGGTTTTGAGACTAAAAATAAAATCCAACAGGTATAATGAGATTTGCAATAAAAAATACAAGTGCGCAAATCTAATGGTAGCTTCCTCTTGAAAGCACGTAATACTTCAAGCACTATAATAAAAAAGCAGTGCTGTGGAGCAAAATAGGAAAGGAGAGTTTGGGAGTTGACGACATTACTGATTTTACTTTCCTCAAGCTTTTGGGGGCATGATTTGGTTAACATGAATAGAACAGACATGAGAATCAGAAGATATAAGTTTGAAAAGTGCTTAAGAATACTAATAGCCCCTCTTCTATATACATAAATGATGGCGGCAGCACAGTTCTCAGCATCAAACTTAAGGTGTTTAACTAAGGTGTTTAAGTTACAAAACTGGCTCCCTATGACTTCAGGAGATGTCTTAAATTAAAAGCTCGATGCTGCCAAAAAGGACTTCTTTCTTCCCTCCGCCCTTCTTCTGTAACCCTCTCTGCTCTTGGCTACGTGATCCCACTGCTTACCTTGAGCCACCTCTGGAACTCATCTGACTGCAGGTTGTTCAACCTGATAAAGCAGCAAAAAATTATCCTTGCCCACCTTCCAAAGGTGTACATTTTTGCCAGGTTAGTGAGTTTAGTTGCCTGACCTTGAGATCAATCAGATGAACTCCAGAGGCAACCCAAGAAAGATGTGGGAGAAAAGAAAAAGAAACTGGAAAGGGGGGACAAGACTGGATGCCCTCCATCCAAGAACTGTTAATTTGGCTCGGCCACTTGTCACCCTCTGGACTCCCTATTTAACCTGTAGAAAGAAGTAAGTAGCTCCTGAAGGAATTTAGAGGAAGATCTTATTCGTCTATCAACTATATAAAAAAATAAGGAGATTACTTTTCCAATATATCATAGAATCATAGAATGGTTTGGGTTGGAAGGGACCTTTAAAGGCCATCTAGTCCAATCCCCCTGCAATAAGCAACGACTTTTTTGTGGCGTTACGGATCTAGCCAAATATTTGGTTCAGAAGATGCTTCCATCAACCTAGGGATTTGAATTTCTCCAGTTCTGTAGCATCTTACATCTGTAGCTCCATAAACAGGAGAGCCCCTCAAATGAACAGAGGCATGTCCTCATGCCATAGATCACATAGCTCAGGTGCCTCGACTCAGATGTTGTGGGAAGGTGCTGGGGCTGTAGGCTGGAGGGTTTCAGGTTGGGACTGTGACTGAGAGGTGTCTGTCTTCCAGTGAGACGAGGGAAGAAAAGCGAAGCTGCAGCACTGCACAGCAAATATATGGAGGGCTGGCTGTGTGAGAACACATGTTTGGAAGCAACTGTGTAAATCTCATTTTCAGTGCATGAAACTTAATAGGTCTGAATATTACTTACAGATTTTTATATTCCCATGTTGCCTAACGGATAAACATTCTTTCTGATTTTGCAGGCAGAAAATATAGTAGATTAAGTAACCTCTTTAGGATTTTTTAGAACCATAGTAGGTAATTTGGAAATAGAATCAAGAGTTTCTGATTCTATGGCAGCTCTTTTCCCGTTGGATTGTCTTTCTCATGTACATCATGCTACTTGGCTGATACTATTAGTGTACTTGTTCTTTGTATCCACATGTTCTCATTATATATATTTCCTGATAGTTATAACATACATAATGATTTTTAAACTTTTCTTTTCTGCTATATCCATCCTCTTGTTTCCTCTCTCTCTTGCTTCCTTAGCCACATCTTTCAGTCACTCAAGTCCCCTCTATGAGACGTTTTATGTCACCTTTGCCATATTGGAGCTAAAAGAAGCAAGCTCACAATATAAAATACTGGAAGAGGGATAGAAAAGATTGGTTTGAGCTATTGTGTCAGTGAGGCATTAATAAAAGTCCTGCTAAGCCTGTGTCTTGTAAAACTATCCCATAAATTTTCCTTCTGTCGTAACTTGAACTTGCAAATGAAAGCAGATTCACAAAGTATTTGAAAACAGAGGCTATACTATGACACAGAGCTGATTAATTCTGCTCAGTGTTTTGCATGCCTATTTTCTTGCCTTTCATCCTCATAAATGCATGACATCACGCACAAATTGAATAGTCTTTCTAACTACAAAATTAATCTGCTTAGTGACTGTCTATGAATCAGCCTTTAACACTCTGAGCTACTAGTGCAATAATAAAGTTTGTTATCTGTAAACTGTTTCTTAACCTATTGCTGAGTAGACCACAACGTAAGTGCTTTGAGAAAAGTTATGGTAGTTTTCATGTCTATTGACCCTGTACATCCCTGGCATACTAAGACAGGAGTTCCAAAGAATCTCCTAACAAGCTATTTATCAAGGTATTTTTCACATAACAAGCTGTAAAGAGTTACCTTCTCTTCTGGGCCAGTGTTTTCTGGGCCAATGTACACAGGTAATACTTCCATTGTTAATCATTAACATAGTAGTGCAAAAAGAACTGTTTTGATCTATTAACATTCAGAAGAGTTTTAATTTGCTAACATGCAAATCTATAGATTCCCCTGAAAATATGCAAAAATGGCATGCATTCACAGGATGAGGAGCAGCCCTTTTCCAGTGTGTGTGTGTGTGTATGCACAGAAAATATATTAGAAACCAGGATAAAACTGAGTTTCTGCTTATAAAATCCAGGGATTGGTGATTTTCTTTCTTGTACAGTATAATATAGAATCAGATTAGTTTGTTATGGTGAAGCTTAGTTGATCTGATGGAGTTTGGTCTATTACATTTCCTTTCCTGTTTTACAGATGACTGAATTTTTCCCTTGGGATATGGAGTGAGGATTGAAGTAAGAGCTGGCTTTGGTCCTTCAGCTCCTTTCCCAAAGTAAGGCAGTTAAAAGTAAAATTTACTATATCTCAGTAACAGCTTTAAAGAAAGAACAACTTTGCTTCTAAATTTAGTTAAAATCAGTATGGATCTTAAAAAAAAAAAAAAGTTGAATTGTGCACAGCACTACTATGAGTATAAATGTAAATTAGGCAGCTTTGCTCCTGGCACACAAGTATTACTTAATGCAAGCACAGTATCAAACAGAAGACATACAGCAATAGCCAGCTTTCTGTCTCGTGTTCTTAATTCAATGCACGGAGACTTACTTCATTTAGTATATTGCAATAGCTGAAGCAAACTAATTTAACGGAAGAACTAAGAAACAACGCAGAGCGACAAGTCTAGTTATTTGCATACTTAGTAGACTTCCTGAAGCTGGAAGTAAACAGTGTTTATGGTATCAAAATTCCCGGCATGCAGTCTTCCTCTCAACTGTTAACTGGCAGTTTACTGTAAGCATCAAAGTAAAAGCATGTCTTGAGGGTGGATTTGAAGTTGAATACTAATTAGTATGATCAGGGTTTTCTAGGTTTAAGGGATAGTGTGAAAGGCAGGTTTTGGCATAAAGAAATAAACAAGCAGCAAAAACTGGTGTCTAGCTGGAAATACTGGGATGACAGGTGAAAACCACTGGGGAGGACCAACCTGATTGAGGCCTGTAAATGTAAGGATGAGGTGGGGACAAAAAAGAAAGATGTTAGCAGAACCTCTGACTGATTTTAACAGCATTTTTGAAAGATTTAATTTAAAACATAATATGTGTATGACTAGTGTGTAAATTTGTTTTGCACGCATTCTGATAAGTTTTGGTAGTGTTCTGGTTATTGCCAGAGCAAGAGCTGATTGTGCATAGTCTTAAGCAGAAATGCTTAAGAAATCAGGAATTTGGACTGTGGATGCACAGTTTTTTCTCTCAGTGACAAAGACAGTTTACAAAGTTTGCTCACCTTGTACCTCTGTCCTCGTGCATGGTCCTTGGTGGTGGTAGTACAACTGTTTGTTGAGCCTACATGGTTAAGCAGATCAGCGAAATGATCTGTGTTAAAAATAGCCCTTTTTCTTAGGATTATCTTAACCTTTAATATCCTAAGAAAAAGGGTTATTTTTAACACAGATCAGTTACTTGATATGTTTCATCATGCAGCCTCACAAGCAGTTGTATGAACCATTGTACCAAACCCCAGAATGGGGCAGGGAACTCTTTAAACAGACTTTGCTACAGAAAACACAGACTATCAAGACAGTCCCGTCCTTCAAGCATTTGAAAGGGAAATTTTTGTTTTCACATTTTTTCTGTGTAGAACTATGCCTTATTTTTTCTATGGAAGCCACTAGAGAGCGTCAAGATGATCAGTCAGGTAATTATAGTAAAAGAAGCAGAACTGGGACACTACTTGCCTGATTTTCTTACAGATACATTCTGTTCGTTTTCTTGGTATAATTGCAAATAGACAGTACACATTTTCAGGTGTAGTTTTACAGGTTATTTCTTTTCAGTGACCTTCAAAATTATATCTGCTCCATTCACAAGTTTAAGCAAGTGCTTAATCGTCATCACAGATAACAGTTCACCAGTTTGAAAGGCAGGAGGTGTGAGAATAAATCATCGCTAGTGAGAAAGTTTCTTTAATTGGAAATTTGTCAGTCAGTCTTCAAATAGGAACTAGATTACAATCTGGTTTGTGTCGCTAAAAATTTTTTATAGATATTGCTTATCCTTAAGTGTTCTTACTGAAAAAAAAAAATCTGTCTGGACTGGCCCTTTGATTTTCAGCATCAGCAGAGAGATGGAGCTTAAAGGATGTGGAAGTTAAATCTAGCCTGGACTATTACAGATTATGTTTTATTTCCTCCGTAGACAGATTCAGCCTTTAAGAATGTAATTTTACGCCTTTTAAAATAACTTTCTTATTTAGGTCTCCAGGGCAGGTTCAAAAATATGTATGATAAAGCTAAGTTACGTTATATTCTTTTGATAACGAGGGCTACATGTATACACTAACCAAGCTTTGCCATAGCTGGGAGGCAGGATTACTATATTATAGTAAGAACAACTCTAATGGTTGCAATCACAGCATGCATTATTTTACCCCACTGCTGTACCCCCTCATCTTTATTGGGGAAGAAAGGGAGAAGGATGGAGATGACATGCAGTTTTATGGTGGGTAAATGGCAAATAAGAAAAAGAAATTTAAAAGGGAAATTTAACATTGCTAAATAAAAAAAAGGACACAAGCTCATTTGTTTGCTATTCCAGATCACACAGTTCTGGTGGGTAAACTCTTGTATTGCCCAAATTGGAAGGAGGCAAAACCTTGGTAACGCCACTCTGTAGAAAAGACTATTGAACAGTTTTCTGTTCCATGATCCCATTTGCATACCACAATTTCCCGAGAGTCCAGATATTTAATCATTTCGTTTCCCAGATCTTGTGTGACAGGCTTGCCTAGCACTTCCTACCCTGTGAGACTATCACAGCCTACCAGCCTGGGACATCAAGAAACAGGAAAAACAAAGCAATGACAACGGAAATATTCTTTAACTTAGCACAAATAATACTTCTGAAATTATTTAATGATTCTGGATTTATGAGAGATTATTTCAGAACATTATGAAATGATCTAAAAACATGAAGCTTGTGTCACCCGGAAGCAATTTTGCATTTTGGATGAGAGGGAGTTAACAGCCTGAGGCTGCAATGGGGTTTCAGAAGCTCAAAAAAGATGGGGGTTTTTTAGGAGTTCCCTGTATCTTATGTAGAAGTGTAATATGTTGCAAATTTCATTTTCCAGTTTTAGAGTATCTCTTTGGTCTACTGTTTTGTTCTCTTGAAAAATTATCTCAAAGTAATAAGAAACCTTCATCTTTTTGTTAGTGAGATCACAAGCTTTCCAGTGAATGTGACTGAACATACCAAACATATTTGCATGCTGACAGGTGGGGTAGCTATTCTCCCCTTAGGGCAGGGTTGGTGGATCTTAGGTTGTAAGTAAAAACATGTCTGTTGCAGTGAGTAATTGCTGCTGGGAAGAGCTTGCTTCAACAGTAGTTTTAACCAGGCTAGCAGTGAAGCTGGCTCCTCCCTTTGTGTCAATTTAGGAAGAATCAACTGAAAAATCTTTTGTCAGAGTCCTAACCAAACTGAACAAAATGGTTGGAGCTTTTGAGAGTTTGAAGTTTCAGGTCACCAGAGGAGTTATTAAGTAGATACTTTAAATACAACTTTCCTTTTTCACTGTCACGATCACTAGTTTTTACATGTGAACTAGTGCATAAGGGCACAAAATGAGAAGAAAATAACTTGATTCTGTTCTTAGCTTTGCCTCAGGACTTGGTTTAATCATCTGGCGCAGCCTAGCTTCAGCTGGCTCACGAGATCTCTAGACCTGTGTATCTGCTACTGTCTTGTCTCAGAGGAAGACTGACAGCTCGGATTCACCAGCAGGGACACTTTGCTTTTGATGACTGCAGTTGTTCACACCCATACTCTCCACCTTGCTGCTCTTCAGGGATGCTGCAGTCATTCACGCAACGGTTGCTGAATTTTTTGCAGATTTTTGGACATATTTTTCTATATTTTACAGCTTGCCATCTTAAAGAACACCAAAATCTGTGATACTTATCTTCAGTGTGTTGGATTGTAAATTGCAGCAGTACAGGTAACTGCTTCACAAGCTTCACAGCTGCTTCACAAGCAACTGTGCTGAACCTCTACAAAGAACATAGAGGCAGGATGCGTGTTAAGCTTAGCTTCTTTGTTAGTGAGAACTGCAAAGCCACTCTCAGATTGCCTCCTAGATTGCATTTTGTAGCAGGGTATTCTGAAACTATGGTAGGTCGGGGGCTGATCCATAGGCAGCAGAACCGCTATGCACCAGAAATGAGGCGTATACCTAGGAACGGTATTTTCATCAGCATCCTAAGCTCGTGCATCCCTCTGGTTATTTAGTTGCCTTCTGGTAATTCAGTTAACTTCAGGTGTCTCCTCTGTGACATGGGCACAGGAAAGAAACACGCCTTAAGTATTTTGATTAGAAAATAACACCAGTTCTGCATACTCACATTAAAAAGTATGTGGGTCCCAATAAATTTAATAGCAGGTATAAAGATAATAACATAAAGACATTTGAGTGGTCAGAGCTTATAAGTGATACCATTTTTATCTCAATTTAGAAGAGAAGACTAGGCAGATAATCTTGATTCTGTGATGGTGCTGAGTTTCATTCTCTCATTGTCACACTAATGTAGTATTGGAATAACACCAATATTAGTGGGATGTTCAAAGCAAAGAAAATTCCCAAATAAAAATGCTCTGTACTTTACATAACTGATATTTTTTGCTAAACAAATAATGGCATTTTACATATGGCACTGAAAGACAAGATCCTTATTCTTTCAGCAATACATGGGGATCCATACATCCCTGAGCAACACAGAACAGAATGTAAAGCCCGTCCTTGAGCCCAAAGCCCTGCTGCCCAAGACTCTTGTTTTCTTGATCTTTAGTGGAAAAAAATGATGCTAAAAGTTGAGTTATATTAATTTATATCAGTCTATCATCACAAAATAATTAGACATGGCTTTGTAAGTTTCAGAACCCCAAATTTCTGTGTAACCCTTTATGTAAGTCCTTTATATAAAATTTCCAAGTTAATGTAACGAACAGAGGGACAAGTTTACGTATGTAAACATAAACAGTGGCAACAATTAAAATGCCCTTATAATTAATTTATAATTGTATTTTTACATGATTAATATATATTCAGTCTTTCGTATGTTGGATATCTTTTGTATGTTATTAACTGTGCTGTATAAAGTGTATGACTTAGTTTTTTATAAGACACTAATTGAGATCCCTGTCTTCCTGAGGTGATTATTTACCCTGGGTCAGGGTCCAGGTCTCTCAGGTAGCCTGGGCTATCCTGGGTCAGGGTCCAGTTCCACAGCAATTCAAGATGACCAGGTTGATCTCTGTCAGCATAGTGGTAGCTCCATCCCTCCCACCCCCTGCCATACACATCCTCTTCCCATCAGCCACAACCTTTCTCTGCCTGATTTGGGGGTTGTATTTTCTCTTATCTGACCCTGTCAGAGTCAACTGAGTCAGATTTTCCCACATTTTTGTCATTGACTTGGCCATTCTTGCTGTAAATATCCAAGTCATCTTTTTATATAACAGTAGTTTTCTGGAAAAAAAAGTTTCAGTGAATGGTATTAAAGCAGTTTTCAGTCATGAAGCAATCTGCTAAGTGGAAAGGGAACTTTCGGGAGCTGTCCAGATGTTGTAGGAAGGGACGCTCGGGGACCAGTCAGTGGCTCTTTTCTGGTGACATACAAAAATATATAAATTTCTTCAAGAGTTGACCTCTGTTAAAGCCCATCAATTCTTACAAGCTTTTTAAAAGGATCTTAGTGAAAATTAATTTTTTACTAAAACATTTTTATAGAAAGAACTGTTCTAAACTACTTTCTGTAAAAGCAAAGTAAAAAATAAATAATAGAAGGCTTCTGAATTTTTGAATGATGGCTTTGATAGAACTACATAGACCTATTTTTCCAATTTGTATTTTAATGAAAAAACCTAAATTGTTTTGGTTTTCTATTTGAATGTAAATTTTAGTTTGGAGAAAAAAGCCTTTCTGACAATATTGCATCAGTCTTCTGATGAAAGTGGCAGCTTTTTGGAAAAAGGCAAACCCATGATTTTTCTTGCCTGCAGTCATCAAAAACCCCTGATTCCCTATGAAAGAAGAATGTCAATCCAGGTGTCATTGCCAAATTCCAGTATGATAATTACATTTCCTATCTAAATTCTCCCCTCTAATTTCCCTTAGACAAGGTTTTCTCCACTTTCTATGTTAAGATGTCTGTGTTGCTGGTTCCCTCCCTTCAGGCAGCTGACTTACACTTCAAGGGTGACTGCATCTCAGTGTGGCATAGGCAGATCCTGTAAAGAGTGCATGCCGTGTAATTGCTTTGTAAAACTTCCTCTGTGTCTGGACTGTAGAAAGGAAAAGCAATGGAAAGGTGAGATCATGCTGTTATGAACAGACAGGAGCATGAGAGTAGAGGCTAGTAAGACATCATTTCACATAATATTCAGTATTCAGTAGTATGATAGTATTCAGTATTCCAAATATGACAAGGTAACAGAAATACATGGAAAGGCCGCAAAATTCTAGTAAGGAGTGGCTAATATGCAGACACCTTAACTTACAGGAGACTGACCATCAAAACCTAAAAGTCAATTCCAACAAGTTTTGACTAGTGAACTGTCTGGCTAGCCAAGGAGGAGATAATAAATAAAATCTAGACAGCTCAATCTTCTCTGTCCCTACTCGAGGGCTTGCCTGCTGATGGGGAATGTCAGTTGTGTTACAAAGCTATTACAATTCACAGTCCTTGGACAGAACAAAGATCATGGAATGTACTAGGTAAAATCAAAGGAGTTTTGCCACAGATCCCTTTGATCCACTCTGATGATAAGTGTTTGCTGTCATATGAGGGTCTAATCCAGGTTCAGGCTTTGCCTCTGGACCTTTGTTGAGCTGCTCTCTCCTTATCCAACAAACTATGTAGCTGCTTCCCTGTGATATGATGTTCATGAGGAAAGCTGCAGTCCTAGGTGAAGGAATAGAAAAGTATTATTTTCAGCGTCCCTGAATTCTAGCATTGTGTGTCAAGAATAGCACAGCATTTTCAAGGTGTTTTATGTCCTTCCTGTTTTCACTTCCTTCATATTCTTGCAGTCACTAGGAGAAAGCTGTTAATGTCCAAGTGAGTTGGATCTGAGCATTTTCTGATCAGTACATTCCTGACAAGCTTGTCATGTTTGATGCTGTGTCCATAACTCCTATGACACTGTCAGCATACCCTTAGCCAGTCATCTCACACAGCAGATTTGCAGCAGATACCAGTTATTTGTGCACAGAAAGAGAATATTATACTTGCCTTTACTGGCTGAACCAAATCTGTGGAGAGTTGTAGGCTAGCTCACATTGCTGCTGCCCAATGAGTAATATGAATAAAAAAGATCTTGTTATCCTAAGAAGGAATCTTTCAGTAATAGGAAGTTTTATTTCAATTGTTGGTTTCTAATAAAGATTTTTCATTGCTAGAAGAATTTCTCTGTTAAACTGGGGACGGCTAAAGAAGGGCTCTCCATTTTTTTCAGTATTCTAGGCAAGATGCCAATTTCAGAGCATTTCTCTCAGCTACTATTCCCTTAAGCCGTGTGATGACAAACTTCTTCTTGTGTGAGGTCTAGGTAGCATGGCATGCACTGCATTCTAGATGTTCAGCATATATGTACGCTTCTCAGTGCAACTAAAAACTGTCTGAGTCTTGATAGACTTATTTCACAGGGCAGATTTGGCCTTCAGTCCACCAGCTATTTTGGCATAGGGGTCAGAGTTTCCAGGGTTTTCTCCCTGCTTGCTGACGAGCTCACCACCCTTTCCTGCAGAGATAGTCTTGTGCACTAGTGTCTCTGCAGTTCCAATATCACTTGCTAGCACAAAGTGAGAGTTTGTTTCTCAAAAATATTAGTGGAGCTGTAGCTGCTAAAGATAGTACTTCTTGCACTCCCAATGCTCATACTACTTCTTTGCCATTCCCCAATTACAATCCCACTATATATACCCACAAATCTGCCTTTCTGGCAACAGCCTTTCTGTGATACTTTGTCCATTCTTTTCTGAGTAATCCCAGTCACTTCATGCTTACAAAACTGGTCCTAGTGAAAGAAAACAAAATCTGTTTTTCAGATGGAGAAGACTGAGGCACAGATGTTTACTGCTCTACACAAGGTTCCGTGTAAGAATTACATGGCAGAGGAAATGAAACTGAGATTTCTTGACAGCTCTTAAATTTTAATGGTTAAAGGATTTTTTCCTGTTATATCTTCCTGCTAGTTTATGGGTGATTCTTAAGGGAACATGACCAATAACAGAGGTTGAATCTCAGTTGTGTTATCAGCTTTCCAGAATGTATTGCAGCAGCTGGCCTTTTTAGTGAGTTTGCAAAACTCACCAAACCAAAGGGAGGCAGCTGAGGAAAGACCTCAGAGTTGAGAGAACACTCTCTGTGTTCCAGGTTTCCAGCCTTACCATATGTTTAAATATAAAACTCATTATGTGCAGCATAAGGTTTTAGGGAGAAAATCAATTATATAAGAACTTGGGGAGAGTTCCAATGGTGGGAAAAGAAGAGTCCCTTTTTCATTTTTATTGTTTTCTACAAGTAATGAATTTTCAGCTTTCAATTTTCTGACACTAATAGAATCATAGAATCATTTAGATTGGAAGAGACCTTTAAGATCATCGAGTCCAACCGTTAACCCAGCACTGTCAAGTCACTAAACCATGTCCCTAAGCGCCGCATCTACACGTCTTTTCAGAAGCAAAATTTGGAGGACAACATTTTTTGGGTGTGATGAACCATTAGTTGAGAGATTAACCAGGAAAAAAAGGCAAAATGTAAGATACGCTGAGATAGTAGAGTATGGTTTCCAACTTTGTTGAAGTGTGGACGAACATACAGACTGGGTTATGGGGAATTTTGAAAAGCAATCTATATTACACTCAGTTATACTGGATAATATTCTGAGAAGAAATAGTTTCTTTCTTTTTACATCACAGACTTAATATGGAAGAATCTCGAAAGAAGATCAGGACCAAATAAATAAATGTAATTCCAATTAACATAACAGAAGGCCTATCTATGTGTACACACAGCTGCTCTATCAGGGTTCAGGGTTCTAAACCATCAACAGGAAGGCCACAAGGGTAATTACAAAGTAATTCAGTTCTTACCCATAACAAAGGACCGAATATCACACTTGATTACACTAATCTTATTATACTCAAAAAGATACATAGATGAGTACTTCAGGTTGTGAATCGCCCTGTTCTTCTGTACTTACCAGTGTTGCCCGGAGAATCTGAAATCACCTGGAAGCTTTTTTTCCTATACAGCTCAATTAAAACCTAGAGATTAGCTGAGATGGATCACTGTCAAGCTTGGAGATTGCTGTAATCAATGCAGTGAGCAGCAGTGCCTTCCTGTTGAATGGCCTTGTCTCTGATTACTGCACCATCACCTGTCTGGATACCCAGAGGGCTTATTCCCCTACCACCAGTACAGGAAATAGCTCTGTCCTTAGGCCGGTGAAGGAAAACGTAAAGGTCTTACTGTCCTTTGTAAGAAAAGAGGGGAGTAAGACAGGAAGAAAAGTAAAAGTAAGTAGTTAGGATGCAGTTCTGGTTTAGGAAGCTCAAAGGCAAACGGAGTGATCCCTGTACTGGTACTTGGGGTATATGCAGATTGTCTTGTTTGTTTCCTTTCCTAGTCAGATAAGGGGAGTTTGTATTAATCCCTTCTGTAATTTCACTGAGGTTCAAGGAAACTTTGGGTGAAGACTCTCACATAAAATATATTCCCCCCTATAGCTTGCTCAGAATTGCACCGTGTAAATACGATACAGTAGCATGTTTATAGTAGCAGGTTTTTTAAAGTAGCAAGAGGTTTAGAGAATCTGAGGATTGTTTTCTATGACATAGAGTACTGGTGGCTCATGACATGTTTGACGTACAGAAACAAAGTAAGAATTTTGCTGGCCTCATCATGAGAACTAACTTTGGGTCTGAAGCAGCTGATATATTTAGTGACGTCCCCCTCTTTACCTTCCCCGTCCAAAAACCTGGGGTTTTTTCTTTTGTTTGTACATTCCGAACATGTAAACAAAAGCCAAGCTTTATAATAAGCTCCCCGAAGTAGAAGAGTTACTGACTTTGTGCTTCCGAGGTTGGCCTCAACTACAAGCAAGGTCAGTGACTGCTTTTGATTTCCTGTATCTTGACACTTCAGTGATGTCTCTAGAAGTGGAAGCCTAAAGTTTAGGAAGCTAAAAGATACATTACTCTCATTGAAAGCTCATCCCTATGAATCCCTCATTTTAATTTTTTTTATGACTTACTATTTATTTCAGTGTCTTATATCCAGTTCCTGAGTGCCTGTGACAGAAGTTCTCCAAGAGTTATCCTGAAATCTACCTGGCTCCCTCAACAGAAGAAAAGACAAAAAAATAATCAGATGTTTTCACCACAAAATGCAGAACTTCAACTTTTCCTCAATAAATTTTATTCTCATATGACAACATGATCAAGTCATTTGAGCCTCCTGGAAATACTCAGATTGATTGTTACTCTTGACCTCTGAGAGCTCCTAAAAATTGTCCTGAGCAGTGCTACATATGAACTAAAATGAGAAATACTGGGTAAACCAGTTATACTGGTACAACTGGAGCCAGATGATGAATTCTGGTAATCTCCAACCTCACGAGAGAACAGCACCAATTGTACATCTGAAGATTTTTTTTTCCTGCACCTTGTAAGTACAAGTTTCAGTTTCATTCCTAATCCAGAGGATTATATTTATAAATTACAGTTCTGTTATATTTTGGAAGAAAAAAATGTTTCAGGAAAATAGATATGCATGTTAATTTCTCTTTGAATTACATGTTAGTTGAGTGGCACTCCAGAGATTATTGCAGATAATCATTCTTATGGATTTTACTAATAGAAAAGTTATGGAATAGTATAGGTTGGGAGGGACCTCTGGAGGTCTGTGGTACAATCGAATTACACAGGGCTTGTCCAATAACGATATGAATATCTCCAACATAGAGATTTCACAACCTCTCTTGGTCCATGTTTGGACATTTGACCTCCTTATGGTGAAAAAAATCTCCTAATATGTCATCAGAATGTCCTTTTCTGCAGCCTGTGCCTCTGTCCTTTCACTCATCCTCCAAGAAGAGTCTGATTCGGTCTTCTCTGTACTTTTTACCCTTTGCAGTTTAATTTATTTACAAAAAATCAACATCCTCAGAGCTTGAGATAAGGAGTATCTCAGACAACTTTCATTCAAATGGTGAGTGTATATTTCTGATAATCTGATTTTACCTGTAACCATTAAGATTAATGCACATTGTAAATATTTTCTATTTTCAACAATAAGAAGTCAGTGGTAATGTCTAACATAAGATGATCATTTCTTCCTTTCCAAAACTGAAGAACTTGATAATTTTAATATTTATTTTTAAAGAAGAGCATTGCCCCTAGGGTGTAACTGCAAATCAGTTAATTTTTTTTAAATTTTATTTTAAAATACAGTGTTTAGTGTTACCAGGGAAGATACCAACTGTGCAGAATGAAGATAAGTTATACATGGAACGTATCTCACTGGCTGCACTGATAGGCCTTTATTGCTCTGACCAGCGTCACCTGGGGCCTCCACCCACACTCCTTGCCAATTGGTCCAGGAGCCCTATTTCACCTCAGGCCTGGGAAGCTGCTCTTGGCCTGAGCTCCCTATCATGGAGCAGTAAGAGTGGGGCTGCTCTGTGTGTTTGGAGGGGGTAGCAACCCTGTTGCACAGGCTGCCCCTTTGCTGGGCAAGGGGTAGTCCTGCAATACCTGGCTTGGGTGTGCAGATGTCATGGTCCTACAGGAGTTCCAGATGAAGCAAGTTAACAACAAGCTGAGGTCCATTCTGGGAGTCCCAGTCTGCAGCAGGAGGAGATGGGGCCAGGGATCACACTGGAGAGAGACAAGCTGCCTGTGACATAGGTACATGTACAGCATGGCTAAGGAAAGGATGCAGGGACCCAGGGCTGAGCTGAAATGGGCTCTTGGGCCTGTAGGTACATTATGGGGTAGAAGCCCCAGCTGACCTGAGTCAGGTCACCTAAGGCCTGCTAGTGTACTTGGGGCACTGATGGTGAATATAGTATAGGCAGGAAGTTAAAAAGCCTTTCTGAAGTACCTTGCCACAGTTAAATCTCCTGGATGGGTAAAACGATAGATAAATCAAACTGTTCTAACAGAAGTGGAGTCTAGATGGTAAGAACCAGATTGGGATTGTTATCCGTGTATGTGGTTTTGATCTTCTTTCTGGTACGATGTTCTCTATGGGCAATCTATTAAATGAGGAAGGATTACTGTGTGAATAGCTCACAGTGCTGCGGGTTTTGCACTAAGAAGCAGGAATAAATGTTCTGATCTGAAGCATAAGATTTCTTTCACCAGCTGCTTTCCTACGTGCTGCCTCATTGTGCTCACATATGCAATATTCTTCCTTCAGGGAAGCATCAGCCATTCCAGTGCAGATGAATATGTAAAAGAATAGCAACAGGACTAATTTACTACCCAGTCTCTGAATGTAGATAGCTGAGAGATCAGTTACTACCCTTGCAATTTTATTCCCTACAGGATGTTGTTCAACACTGTTGCCCACCCTATATGCGTCAGATACTGTTTCACTATTTCTGACACATACCACAAATTAAATCCCAATAGAGTCCAATTAGAAGGTAAGCAACTGGGGCTTATTCCCAGCAGTAAGCTCAATTTTGATCTTCAAGGCATACCTTAAGCCTTCATCTTTTCCCCTAATGCCTCCTAAAGATTTCAGAAGGTAGTCTGGCTAGTCTTGTGACTCTGGCATCTCCAATACCTAGCTCTTCTGACTAAAATGAAAGAACAGCTAAAAAGACTTGCGTAGTGCACTTGTTTTCCTGTGAGCAATTGCTATATTTGCTGAAGTGTTGTTGTACATTTACAAATTGTAGGTTTTTGAAGTTGTGAATGGAATAGGAATTCCTAGAAGACTTTCATGTTAGAATATGAGATATCTTGGAAATCTTGCATCTATTTAGTACGGGAAATTTGTTGCATCTTTGAAGAATGAATACGTAATGTCCAAGATAAAGATCACTGTCAGAATTTTTTTTTCTTCACCTCACATACTGCACTTGGGATAAATCAAATACCCTGTGTCTATTTCTTCATTCTTTGCATTGGTTTTATGCATTTCCTGTAAGCCGTTAGCAGAATGTAAATGTTTCAGGATCAAATCAACTTTTATGGCACAGAGATCAACGTTACTGGCTTATTGTCTTTCTACTGTCTGTCTTCATCCTTGTTCATAGGCCAGCATGTGGTCAAGAGCATCCTGGACAGCACTTTGCAAGGTATGAGCAGGTACATGCTGCAACTGCAGCATGTGAAGTTACAGCCTAGGGTAGCTCCTATGGTGAACCACTAGAGGCTGCTCGATAAACGCAGCCCACAGCCTCACCCCTTGAGGATAGTGGATGAGATCATGTGTATGTGATGTGACTGAAGAAAAACATTACTGGAGCAGTTGCCTAAAAGACAACACGTTCTTCCTGGTTGGGATAGTGAGGAGTTACCAGAATAGAAGTGAAAAAAAAAGTGGAGATTTCCTTTTCTGATTTCTGGATCATTTTATTTGCTGGTTATAAGCATTAAGTTGAAGACAAGATCTTACTGACTGACACTATTTCTGTTACACATAGGCCATTTTGCTCGATGAAACTGAGGGGAAAACAACAACAACAGCATGTATGTGCAGGAACAAGTTAGAAATCCAGCAAAAACATCAAGGGATTTCATGCTTGGCCATCCTTCTCAATAACTGCTTGGGGAAAAAAGTATGTGTACTTATATAATATACATTTTAAATATACATGTGTGTGTATATGTAAATATATATGCATGTTGTTGAGGAAAGGGTTCCTAACAAATCCGTTGGTCCTTCTGTCATCTTGTTTCCATCATCCACTGGAGTTTCTTGTTAAGCTCAGCTGAGAAAGAGGAATTGTCTTCTGTTCACTGGAACTGCTGTCTCTTCAGTGGCTCTACCAACAGAATACTTTATTTTGGTGTTTAATAAGGTCATACAGGGAATCACTGTAGGTATTGTACGAAGCCCTGAATCCCTAAGCTTCAAAAACATCATCTAGGACCTTTCCAGCTAAGAACAAAAACTATATAGATGTCACTAGTTCTGATAACCAGAATGAACTACATCATAGAAACTAATTGCATTTACCAGAATCTAGAGACAAATTCAAAAGAAGAGGTAAGAAAGTATCAGAGGCAAATATGGGCTCTAGAATGACCTCCCAAAATGGAGGTCATCTGAGTCCTGACACTTTCATGAGTAAATTTGTGGAGCTGAAGGGACAGTAGAGTCAGAAGCTTACTGGTAGCTCAGTGCTGATTCATCTGGGATGTTAAATATTGCATTAGTTAAGCAACAGCAATTGAGAAAGAAGCCGTTTCCTGGAGATTAACAGGTGATGGGGACGGCTCAATGGCCTGAGGCTGCTTTTGTTATTAAAAGGTGGGATGGGGAGGAAAAAAGCTGGCTGCATGGTATTTATTCATGAGCAAAGCTGGTTAACAAATAGGGGCAGGATGTTTCTAAAATGACTATCCCAGCCATCAGATTGGAGTCCCTTCTTGAAAACCTGAATCACTCATAGCAGACTAAAATTATACTTAAAGCAACTGTTCAAAAGGGTATGTCTGTGCATACTGCTATGGATGTGTGTTCAGAACTACCTAAAGGGAACACTCAAAATATATGTGCTCATGCATCTGATATGTAGAAAAGATCTGTCCTTCATAGCATCAGATTTTTATGATGTTCTGGGAAACAAACACTGACATTCTTGTCCAAGATCAGTTTCTGTCGCATACATCAGTAGTATAAAAAGTTTAGGGATAGTCTGTACTATTCTTTTTCCTCAGCTGTTACATCTCTAAAAAGATTTGAAAATATAAAATTCCAGAAGTAATTTGAAACACCCAGAAGCTGAAATAGCTGCTGTGGATATTTTAAAATACTGCTAAGTATCTATGAGTAAATAACTTGTATCTTTAGATCAATATGGTCTGTACTAAACTGAGTAGGATATATGCCATAACATTTTAGTTATGACACCTTAAGGAAGTCTGTTCTTACTTCACCTCTCATACTAACATTATATTTGTTTGAAGGACCCTGTAAGGGCATAATATCACGCTGATTCTTCTTGGCAGTACTTGCTAGAGCAGTTTATAGTGAAAACAGCATTTCCAGACCCAACCACCCCCCAAGAAGAAAAAGGTTATGAAACTGTAACTTAATTTAGTTAAAGGATAGTTAGGGAGTCAAGGCTTCTGAAAATTCCCTGAAAATTTTACTTGCCAAAACAAGTTTTAAATTCCTGGTTACAAACACAATATCGGCTTTTCACTGTGTGTAAGTAATGAGAGGGATGTTGCATCATGGCTTTGGCCAGTCTTACAGTTTGCTGAAAGAGAGAGACTCTTTACTCTTACTCCTGACTATATGCCTCTCTATTTATGTAGGCTCTGGTCTGTGTGGAACAAAGTCAGCCTGGTGACAAAAAGGTGTTTTACCGATGAATTAACAAGTTGCATTGGCTCAGCTAGAGTCTGACCACAACCACAGCAGGTACAAAGAGATGGGATACATGAAGCTGGGAAAGAGAAGAGTGGGGAAACAAGAAGGACCTCCCCCTTCTGGCAGTAGCAAGCTGTCAAACCAGCTTAGCTGTAGTATTTAACTTCAAAAATGGCGTTCAGAAGTTTTGCTTGAAAAGGCAAGTGTCAAATTAAAGATTTTTCTGAACAGAGTTTAAGTTCAGAATTCAATTCAAATTTGCAGGTGGTCATGTGAGCCTGTTGTCCAATAACTATTCAAACCATTAAAGTTTTAGATTTAGGTATCACCTCTATATTAAAGTTTTTTAAATTTCCCTTGGTAATACCATGCAATGAAACAAAACATAGAGATTTAAATACCCTCATCCAGTTTTGCAGTAATCTTAACATGCCCACTAAGATGAAAAGTGGCAGAGCGATGTATTATTTTACTATGATTTTAGCAGTTTCTTAAACTCTAGTCCAGCATTCTCTTAGCAATGCTGTGGAGACTCTGGAATATGCTGTCACCCATAACCTGGTTTTCTGTTCCTGTCATCTGGAGCAGCAGAACTACTGAGCAGTTCTGGCAGCAGAAAGGATTGTATGAATGCTCCCTGGTACTCTATGGGTGAAGTCATCCCAAATGTCAAAATGTCTTTGTTGGCTGTTTAAACTGAAGCAGGTGACTTTGAAGGAAGTTAGATAGCATGTACCTGCCTTTTCTGACAGTAGACCCAAGAATGCTATGCTTTCTGCTGTAGAAGCTCTGACAAGTAAATGGGATGTATTATTGTTTTCAGTTGACAAAACTGTTCACAAATTAAACTTTATCTATGCCAGGTCTGGAAACATTTTTCTTGCTCTGGGGCTGACTACATCTTTGAAATGCTTTTTGCAGGCCAACTATTAGTACATATTTCTGTGTTAACTAGTTACAATTCACACAAAATGTGAAAAATGATTGGCTGTAGGCCACATGAGAGCTCAATTAAGTTGTGAATTGTGTTTGCTTTCTGGATTGTAGCTTGACTACCCTGATCTACATAGTAGAAAATGTTCAAGCGGAGGATGCCATGTTGTTCAGCTGTAAGGGTTAACGTAATAATGATAGAAGCTAAACTGAGCAAATAAATGGACATTTAACATACATGATGTAGTGTTTCTGTTAACAAACACTGCTACTACTGAATGTTCCTATGGACTGTAAATTTTCATCTCGTTTTTTCAGAGCCACAATTCAAGACAAAAGACTCAGTTTGGTTTTTTTTTTTTTTTTCCCCTAACAAGTTGAAATACTCCATTTCTCCTCCTGCCTCATTGAGACAAACTGTACGGCAGTGCAACTGCAACTGCGCTATGTCTGTCCTCTTGCCTTGGGTGCATTGCACATTCCCTGCCTAAGAACACTTTCAAAGGTGACCTAGTTCTGGGTGGGCTATAAACAAAAATGCCTGTTTAAAAAGGGAAAGGGAAAGAATATCCATGGACTCTTCAAGGCTTCTGTCTATCACCTCTGTATTATGAAAGTCTCGTATCTGATTCCCACATGTCATTATTATATATACATAAACATACATATTTTATATTTAAAATTGGATGTGTCTATTATCCTGTGGTTTTCTTTGTAGTGCATATGAAGTGTGAGACTTACTACTGTTTGAACATGCCTCCTATATTTTTTAGATACATCTACTTGTTTTGATACTCTTCTTCAGGGTAAAAAATTCAAATAGGTCCAGAGAATACACAAACCTGGGGGAAAAGTCTAATCATTGAGTAGAATTTGACTGTCATCTTCCCAAGACATTAAGGAGAATTATTAGAATTAAGTTCAAGGAAGCAAAGAAAGCAAAAGATGTTGTGCAACTTTTGAGCACAGATTTCTTCTGTAGCGCTTTGTGAAACAAAAGCAAGAATCTCTTCATGTGAAGTTAGTCATTTAAGACTGACTTTGCAAATCTGAACAGTGTTTGATCAGCACAGTGGTCCAACGACAGAAGTGGTCTAAGTACACCTTAATGTTACATCCTTCTACTATTTCCTGAACAACATACAACTTAGTATGGATTATTATTTGAATGAGTCCATAGGAGAAAATCCACGATGAGGTGTTGATTCAGTTGATAGCACTTACCATTTGATTTGAAGGTAAGACAGGAACTGCAGAGCACTGGTATGGGATACTGTGCCACTACCATCTTCCAGAGCAGTTCTTATAAGAGGTTCATAGTTCCGTGGCCAAACACAAATGCATCATGATATTATGTCTTAAAGGCCTCACACACTAATTTTGGCTTTTTGGAGCATTCTTCACTGTGTGCTTAAGCCAGTGTGTGGTCTTGCAGAGATTAAATGACAGTTATGTTCCTTTAATACAATTCTACCCTTTAGCCACGGGCAAAGGACACAGTTTTGGAATTTTCAAAATGAAAATGAAGGCAAGTATTATAAATAACCTTAAAACCTGCATTTACTGCATACCTTACCGTGGTGGAATAAAACACATCCAAATAGTGCAAAGGAGTAGGGTACATCAAGCATGACACTAGCAATGCATTTTTTTTATTCAGAATGGATCCAGAGTCCAGGAAGTATAATATTTATACAATAATTTACAATAAAAATTTATATAAAAATAATGGCAATAGACCTTTTTCTTTCCTGCTTTAACTTTCAACAGGGATGCACCCATGTACTATTCAGGACCAGTAAATGGATTTTTACAAGGCCCGCTGGAGTTTTTTGTCTGCTGACTTCTATTGAGTCTGCTTAGCAGGAAGCAATAGTGGAACTTCAATGCAACAAGCTAGCTCTGTGCTGAATGCTGCCTTCACAACTGACATCTGTCGTGTCACA
Organism: Phoenicopterus ruber ruber; assembly: GCA_009819775.1. NCBI lineage: Eukaryota > Metazoa > Chordata > Aves > Phoenicopteriformes > Phoenicopteridae > Phoenicopterus > Phoenicopterus ruber. Next base: position 3,770,299 of record CM020227.1, read on the forward strand.
ATGAAACTTGTTTAGAAACTGTGCAAAAGGTAAGAAATACAAGATCTGTTGCAGGAACGTGGTTTACATCACATTTGGGATCTTTGCATGGCCTGGGAAAAATTCAGTCATGATCCAGCTTTGGACTAAAGCCTGCCATTGGAGTTGATATACACAGAGTTCTCTTCTACATTCTTAATCAATGGAAGCATATCCTCGTCCTCTTCCACAGGCCCTGTCAATTAGATGTCTTTTGAATTGTGGCTAAAATATGATTTCACACTATTTCCAAGTAGGAGCAGATATCCTGAGTTTCTGAATCCTCACGGAGAATTCTGCCAGTCGTGCCTTTTGTTATATCAAGGATATAAAATTGAGGCACGTGAACTGTAACTGTGGCCATGTGTTGGCATGTATGTACACAGAGGAAGGAGTAATGAGAGAAAAAGATAAGAGATTATACACCCATTCTATGTAGTACTTGCAGTTCATAACCAACACTTAAAAAAAAAATTGCTGTGAGTCAAGCAGTTCAGAAATAGTCCTTACTGTACTAGCAGGGACTTCATTTTATTAGTTTTTTAAGGTGCAGCATTATGCAGAGTACATGATAACAGTCTAATACAGATGGAAAGCAATTATTAAGGGCTACACGAGGAGCAACTGTTGCATAGATAGAGTAACTTCAGAGTGAAGCTGCTTAAACATTAAGGCATTGCTGTGAGGGGTGGAGGAAAGGTATCATAATAAGTATTTATGTGGAAGGAGCATTTCTCTCCTAGGCAGTCCTTCTAAAGAAGGATCCTGTGTACTGCTGGTAGAAAAGTGAGAGTCATGTTCAACTCAAAAATATTAAGTGTATAATAGCATTATAGCAGGTGTGAATTTCACCCTATTAAGGCAGCTTTTGCTTGAAGTGTCACTTCCTTTCATTGGGGGAAGGGGGAGACAGTAATGACTATGTCCTGAATGATGTGTTAAATAATATGTATTCAATTTATACTTGTGATACTATAGTGGGAAACTTGTGATCTCTACAGACTTTTGATCATTCTGTGTTGCTGTATACTCAGCTAATATTCTGCATTTTCAGATACTTGAGAGAAAGTCTAGAAAAATAGAAACTAAAGGAAGATTGTAGGAAGACAGAAATGCTAAAAGGGAACAGAGCAAGTGTCTGCCTTTGGCCCAAACTTGAAAACTCTGAGGGAGCACAAAGGTGAGGAATAAAAATGAATATATAATAAAGGATCTATGTATATGTGCATGTAGATATACATACATATTAATCTATAATATGGCATCATGTATTTTGATGGGCTTGCTATCAAAACATGAATGTTACCTTGGTTGAAATAAGATGCATTTTGATCTAGGAAATAGATTAGGAAACTGAACTGTTATATTCTGATTCTTTGAAATTTAATGTTGAAGTCATTGAAGTCATAACTTCGTAGATGTCATTATTCTCTACAAGGCTAAAGAAATGAAACAAATAGATGCCTGAGCTCTGATTTTCCTTCGTGTATAAACAATGCTCTTGAAATTACTGGGGTTTGTCTCACTCAAAGACAGTGGATCAAATAAACTCCTTAATGTTTCACCCCCATACTAATATTTCTTGATACTTGCTGAAGCTTTTGTTTCACGTTAAACTGAAGGCAGCAACTGAGTGAGGCTTTGTAAGTTTGCAAGCATTTCAATACGCATCCTTTGCCTCAGTATTCCTCAACCATTGCGCAAACCATCATGCCCAATGCCAAGTTAAGTTCCCTGTTGAAATCTGACAAATGTTTTTTGTCATCTAGCCTTGATTGTTCTGTGGAAAGACAAACGAAGACTGAAGAACAAATTTTATATTAAATAGCAGGACTTGGCAATGAATATTTGTTGCCCAAGAACCAGGAACTATGGGCCCGACTTGCAGAACTGTTGGCTTAATTATCCCTTTTCCTGAAACAGACTTAACAGTTTTTGTCAGTGATCATATGCTTTTTTTTTTTCAGCTGAGACTGTATAATCCTGCCTGCTTAACCCACGTATTACCAGTCCCTTAGGATTCTTCTAAGAAAGGGATGTTTTCTTTCCTACATGAGAGAAAAAATGTCTATCTTATGCAGCATATTGTCCATACAACAATGAAGAAGTTACTCTGACTCTGAGTGTGTGTATATAGTGGTTTGATAAATCCCTTTGAGCCTAGTCTTGAGAAAGGCAACTAATCCCAGTAAAAGGGTATTGCTTCATGTGAAATCTTTGCAGAGCTGTAGAATCCATTTCTCCACCCCAGTTGCCGAGGCTGTTTGCATACTGGGGCTTTGGTTGCTACTATAGATAAACTGCGCAAATAAATGAAACTGGCTGTTATTTTACACCCATTAGTTTTGTTTCATTATGTATATGCTCGCAACCTCCTTCTACCCCCATCCTGCCCCCAGTAGTATATTGTGACTATTATGTAGACTGCTGTTCCTTTGAAGCAATGAAGATGCATCCTCAAACGCATTGTCTGTCTCCTCTGTTGCTTTTAGGCCTGTGCAACCAAGTTGTAATTCTTAAAGTATGAATCCTTTCCCATTGCATTTGAGCCTACATCAACCTAATGTGTACTGCAACTTTCATCCTTGGAAGAGCAAAAGTAACGAAGTAACTGATTCCCAGTTTTTAATTTTCTGTAGTTGTCTGCCTGTAAATATTTTCCTCTTTAAAGAAATCCTGAAGGAAACTTGCATTAAAATGTTGTTGATTCTCTGTCCTTTCTTTTAATTGCTGTGATTACAAAATACTTTCATGCCCATGAGCTGGAGGATTCTGATTAAGTTCCCACAGAATACAATTACTCACACCTACTCCACCTTACTGCTGTGCTAGTAACTGTATCTTATTAATCATCGTTACTTTCCACCCAAGCCTTAGAAGCTACTATAATTTGTAACATGTCACAAAAACTGTAAGAAATACTTAGTGGTAACCTGAAGTCCCATTCTTTTATATTACATTAAATTTGCTGTTGCACAAACTCTACTACTAGCCCATTTGCAGTATGCAGTGGCAATAAAACAAAAGATGGTTTTATATCCTGAATCGGAGGGAAGGGTAAAGGGGGAAATCTGTGAAACTACACGAATGATTCATCAGTAAGAAGGTTTCTAATATGAATGTTCAGTGTGTTTTCAGCATGTTGAAGCAGCTTAAGTTTCAGCGGTGAGTTCTGTGCTTTGATTTTTTTTTTATAGTACTGAATGTCTGTGGTTAACATAATATACTTAAAGAAACAATTTTTAAAAAAAAACAAACAACAACTTCCTGAAATTCATATAAATACTGGGCAGTGACAGGACTGACAAATATTTTTATATAATGATTTAAATTACAGATGAACCAGAAAAAGGAGGATGCAAGCGATCTAGCAATTATATCATGATGCTGCCTCAGAGCACTGAGAGGGTTGTTTACATTTAATGAACCTGCTGGAACTGACAGTCAGCCTACCATTACTCTAATACAGCATATAGATCAGCCCAGAGGGGTTTGAGAGGAACCCACCAATTCATTTTCTTCTAGTCACAAAGCAGCCACCCATGGAAGAGCTGGATTCAAACCGAGGAAAGGGTAGGAAACATATTATCAGTATCCTAAGCATCAAATACTTTTGAAAAATACATTTCATGGTAAACGCTTCCCCAGAACCTCGTGTGAACTATTTAACAAGAGCACAAAGACAGGTGACGTGCACTGGCTTTGCCAGCCAGCCAAGATCTTAAGATCTAGCTGTTTATGCTTTTTTACCTCCAATTATCTCTCTGGAGTATAGGAGACTGCTCTTAAGGCTGCGCTGTGCAGGAAGTGCTAAGTATGTTCATAAAGGTGTGGCTTAGCTCCCTAGCAATTCCATGGTAACAGGGGCGTAGTAAACTAGCCTTAAGTAAAACAAACAGGCTTTGTGGAAATCAAAAGTTGAGAATGCAAGCTGTTCACATCTCTGATGAAAGCAGTTAATCTTTGATTGAAGGTGGTGGGCTCCACCTTGTTCCCCTACACCCAACAGGTTCACAAGAGTTGGATAGGTTGTCTTGTGCTTTCAATACCAGTGCAAAGGAATGTTTTTTAAAGTAATTTTTGCAAGATGTGTTGTGAGAAAAAGGGATTAAATTTACATTATTTTATCACAGACATAATGTTAATTAAGAGGAAAAGCCCTGTATCATTTATTAAAAATTTCATCACCCAGTACAGAATGGCTTACCTTACACTGAGAGGTACAGAGCAGAACCCATAATACTGAAAAAAATCTCCACCCTTTGTTATTGAGTCCTTTTGCCTTGTCTTCCCCAAGGGAAATTATGTGCTCTTACCAGGAGTTGACCAGCACAAGTTCAGCTCTTACACAAAGCAAAGCAGATTGCTAGTACTTTCATTTGGCTAGCAAGAATTTAATTTATAGACAGTATTCTCTTCTCCAGGAATCTACACAGCGAATGCACACTTTTTTTCTTACTGTAGATACACCCTCAGACAGGGATTCCTGCATAGATAGAAAGTAATCCAGAGATGTGAACATACAAGAAGATCTGATCTTCACAGTCTTACAACTTGTATCTATACAAAGTAGGTGTAAAATGCTACCTAACATGACTCATCTGTAACAGTGATAGCCAGCCTGGCTGCCTTTAGTGACAGCCGCAGGTGTCACGAAATGTGTAACTGGCCATAGAAAAGCTTGATGTGCCCTAAAGCCATGCATGATGGTACTATAAGGCAGGAGTACCCCTCTTGTTTTCCCATTCCCGTGAGTCACTGACTTGTTTGTGCCAGGATAACTGTTTGTGGGACCAACCTTTGAACCAAATGAGGGAATGGATCCATCTTAAGGAATACTCTACCAAAATGAGGTGGCATGGTGTTCTGTTTAATTTTAACTGAATCAGATCCAGCTTTCTGAAACTGGATCAGTATTTCAAAGCTGATTCACAGTGTAGCCCCAGAAATAGTAGTGCTGAAGAATCAGAGGGGAGAATGAACCAGGGGTGGGATGAGAATGAATAGCTGAGGCTCAATGAACAAGGTATGCCTGAAATTTACATTTATGTCAAACATTTTATGATGAAACCTACAGCTTAAGAGCACAGTTTGTCATATGTGGCAGGCCCAACCAACTCCGAACTATTCCCATTTCTTCAATGGGGGTATGTTTGTTTATAGTGCATACTAGGATTTAATCTATCTGAAAAATAATGAAGGAGTAGATTGGACTCCTCTGCCTCCCTGGTCACACAAAGCAAAGCAGTAGAGAATGGAAAGGAGTGGTTGAAAGATGGTAAATTAAAGTTATGTCCTAGACATCTACTTTACCCAGAGCGTTATCAGTATATTCACTCTACTCACTGTGTAGCCACTCCCAGGATGTGCCAGGCGGCTTTCTGGTGTGTATGCCCCAGGGCTCTTTTCCTTTTCCTCACCTCAGTGTAGAAAAGGCAAAATCTTAACGTATGTTAACTGTGTCACGCTATGATTGAAATAGTTACTTGGGAAAACCAAGGAATGGCTGAACACAAGGTGACATTTCCTGTCAAACAAGGGTGTGCCACATTAGCAGAGGGTTATGGAAAGGAGGTGTGGTGGTACTGGCACTTATAAAACAGCTCTGTCATGGTACGTTATCACAACTCCAACTTATTGGGAAGGGAAAGGGCAGAACTCATTGCACCTGCTTGCCATGTGCTTAGTTATTATCTGTGTTTATAAAGCAATTCTGTGGCTATTCAGTGATAAAATGCACTGAATTGCATCATATGGCATCTTAAATTTAAAATTTCTGGAGTATGCCAAAGGCAAGGATCTAGGTAGAGCTGTCTTCCCCCCCCTCTTCCCCCCCCCCCCCCTTTTTTTTTTACTTGAATACATTTACTGTCTGTGCAATATATTTCTTTGAGAATTTTTCTTCTCAGGAATTCTTGTCACTCTCTAGTATCAGCCAGATGTATCAGTAAGGACACTGCTTCTATCTTACTTCCGCTGTATATTCCACAGCGTATAAAATCCATCATCAGGCCAAAGGAAGAAGGATATTTGCTCAACTGTGCTCAGAGGTTAAAGTGAAGAGAAGATTTGTTGAATAGAAACAATGACATTTATTTGAGTGAGAATCTGATGACTCTACTGACATAACTGTAACTATATAATACAGTTCAGTGTAAACTAGAGTCTTCCATGCAAGCAATTGCATCTAGAGGTGCTGTGGAAAAAATGAGATCTCTTTGCAAAAACTGTAGTTGTCTTATCAAGTTGCAAATGGTAGAGTAGAAAATAAACTCATCTAATCTTCCTAGAAATTGGCGTATTAGTTCTGCTAGAGTCTGGCAGTAACGAGTCAGACAAGACTTAACTTTTTAAACACCATGTACTTTCAAGACAGAGACGGTAAAAACAAAAATACAAAAGTTGTATCAGAGGCCTGATTCTTTGGGGAAATTGTTCCATCCTTGTAATTGGATAGAACAGGACATAGAGCATGTTGGAAGTCCCATGGTGAGATCCTAAGTATGTAACAATTGGTGGTGGAAGTGAAGTGGAGCAAAATAAACATAATCAAGATGAAAGAAAAAGAAACCATTGAATGATAGGTCTCCTGTCATGTCTGTTTTGGATGCACATAATTGCATTCATCAGTTTATTACACAAAATAGTTCAATGAAATGTTTTAAAACTTAAGTACTTCAACCGGTTGTTAAGTTTTGCTTAAGTTTTGCATTTATATTTTACTTCTATTTATACTGTGGTGAGAAAAAGATGTGTATTAGCATATCTGTATGTGGCATAAGTTTAATTAAATTATAATGAAGAAACAGGTTAAATATCAGAGCAGCTAAATTAAATGGGAATGAAATATTATAGGGACACACCCTCATTTTTTATCAGGGTTTTTAAGTCAGCTGAGAGCTTGTGGTACAATCTGAATAACAAGCCAGAGCTTAGTAATCTCTGCCAAGATACTCTCATGAGGCCAGTATCAGCCCATTGTCAGTAAAGCTTGAGAAAATGTAACTTGCATAAATTCATCATTAATTGTGTAATTGGTACAGTTGTTTTTCATTGAGGAATTTGGACTTCCAGTATACGGTCTTTTGTATTCACTTGATGGTCAATTCTCTCATCACTGCTATGTTGCAGAATTGATTATCAACTCTCAGTAAGTGAGAGTAGTGTATAGCACGTGGATCTTTTGATGTAGATAGTGACATTTACATTTCTTACATTGTCTAATTGTTTTTTATGTGTGCATGCAAGGTGGCTGGAGTTGGATACCCAAAGTTCCAGATGGCTTTGGCTGTCTCACTTTGAAACACCAGTGATTTTGTGTTTCAGTGAACTTGTGAGAACTTTCTAGATCTGTGGTGTGAATGCATTTATGTGTGGGAATGTGGTGGGCTGAATACCATCAGTTCATTGAAGGAGTGAATGCAAAAATTCTTTTGTACAAAGTTAAAGGACTACTGGATTTCCCGTCTTGCTTTTCCTATGACTGGAAGTCTCTGAGTCGATCTGTTAAATATAAAGTCTAAAATGGCCCAGACTAAATGCTTCATGTAGACATCAGGTCATTCTCATTTCCTGTTGTGAGGAGTTAACCACTTGGTCTTTTCACAAGAGGATATAAAGTTTATCCTGTTGAACTTTAAACATGAGAAGTAATTTTGAATTTTATTGTTTATAAAGTTAATAAGATGATTCTGTTTAATTGAATTTAAATGATAGTAAATGAAAGCCAGCATTTTGGCTTTTAGCTATTGCAGTGAATTGTGTTATCGATTTATCTGTTTACTCTCTTTGCCGAAGTGTGGTAGTGGTGGTAGCAAGGATGGTGGTAGTGGGGTTTTTCCCTTTATAGCTGGCGTAACAAACAACTCATTATATTAAACCTCATCATTAAAAAGCAAATTTTTTACTGTTGGATATGCAGTCACACTGACAGACTTGTAAACTGCTGTATCTTTTCAATGGACAGAGAGAGGATGGGTTAGTAATAGAATTGTTTTAATCTAAGGCTGAACATCAATTTGCTTAAAAACTTGCCACAGAAATAGTATTTTCCATTGAATTTTCATTTTCATATTATACCTGAGACTAGTAAAAAATTGACCAATTGCAATGAAAATTTATTTAGGCAGATTCTAGTGACAATAAAGCTTCACACAAAGTGTATTTTCAATCACAGGTAAGGTAGATTGAAAGGTTCAGGAAGTACTTGCATATTCATCTCATTAGGTAACAGAAATCCTATCACATGGCTTGTCTAATTTACCACAGCTTAAAGATCCTGTCTCAACTAGTTGCAGTGAGTTATTTAAAAATTTAGCAGTGAGATCAGATTGGTCACTAGGAGAAAGTTTCTCATCAGCAATGTAGTGCAGCATTGGAACAGGTCATCCATGGAGGTCTGGAATCTCTGCCCTTGGAGGTTTTCAAGACCCAGCTAGACAAAGCATTGGCTGGTGCATTCTAGGGTTGGCAGTAGTCCAGCTGTGGGCACAATGTCGGACAAGAGGACTTCCAGAGGTCCCCACCAGCTAACATTTCGATGATTCTAATAACAGAAAACTGTTTAGTAAATTATTTGAAGGAAAGCATTATTTCCGATGAGCGAAAAATCTAAATTCACTGTGTATTTGTTGTAACTCTTAACTTTGATGTAAATCTATAATAATATTAATGAAAGACACTACTATGCAGGCATGTTTGATCTGCCCATAAATTTATAGAAAAGTAAATGCTTAGATCTTCAAAAGCCTGATACCTGTAATCTGGAGAAATTTGGCTAAACATCATACCCCTATACTCCAACGGGAGTTGAGCATGTATAGAACCTTTGTAGGATTAATGCAGTGGATTGATTGTCATCCCATAAAGGACAGAAGCTATGTAAAATAATAGGGAAAGAAATTGCATTTTTATTTATCTTGCTTAGTCACCAATTTTATCTTTTAATTTACCTTTAAGTCAATAGAAATTAAATTCCAACTGATACAGGATTCTAAGTGAATGCTTTCAGTATGGCTTGATGGGGCTAATATCTGCAGGGCAACAATACGTTGGAAACCACCTTTCTGAAGCACTTTTGCATATTGCCGAGCTTTTGTGAATATCCCAATGGAAATGATTTCAAGGCTTCTACACTGCATTGTAATCATGACAGACCTACCTGGCAGACCAAAAAATCAGATCTCTCCAAACGTCTGGACAGCAATCAAAGAACATTGTTAAGCAGTTGTTCCCATGCCCTTTCCCACTCATTTGCTGTTAAAGAAAGGATGCCAGAAAATTCTTTACATATGGGTTTATGTTTCAGGAGTTACAGTAAGCTCCTCCTTCAGAAAATATTGCTACAGTTGCTTATAATCCCATCCAGGAGCCAAGGACTGAATGGGTATGAAATCTAAATGTCTTTTCACATTTACTTACAGATCACTTACAGATCTTTTACTTTCTGTGCCAGTTCAGTTTGGAGATGCTGAGGAATTTACTACTATCCCTATTGTGCAGATAAACACCAAGGCTCCATACTTATTTTAGCTTCTCTGTTTCTCAGAACCACAGAATCATTTCCGCTAGAAGAGACTTCTGGAGGTCACTTGGTGCAACCTCCCTGCTCCACCAGCATGGCCAATTTTGAAGTTAGACCCAACTTCAGAGTTAGTTCACTTTTCTCAGGGCGTTTCAAACCATTTTACAAGGTTAAACATCATCATCATTGTCTTCCTTTTAACTGATGAGTAAAATATTCATAAGGAAGGCAAATAACTTCTCAATATCATACAAGTTTGGAACAGAAGATTGACTTTTAGCTTCCCTGAAAGGTAATTGAAGTATTGCTGTGGGTCTGAATGTGGCCAGGATATTACTCCAGAGCTCATGTCTCCAAGTTTCATACTCCTGTTATTAGGCTATAACAAAAGGACTTCAGTGATCAGGACATTCAGTCCACAGGGGTTTTTAATAACAATGTAGTAAAGGTAAAAGGGGAGGTGGTGTTTTTCTTTTCTATTTTTTTTGTCTTTGTTTGTCTTGATTCATGAAACTGTATAGTGTGTATAATAAGAATGAAATTATCACTACAGATTTGTCCATTGCAAGCACAATGCATTTAATGAGCTTCTTCAGTGTTCTCATGTGATCTAACTGTAAAATCATTCTATTTTCCAGTTTTGTTTGTTTGATTAAAAAGAAACAAATAAAATAACCACAATACTGAACTTGCATAACAATGAATGTCCATCTTTAAAACATTTATTCTCCACCCAGTTACATTTATGAGACATTGTCCTTGTATGGAGCCTACAAACAAGAACCTCTATAAATATGCTTGCAGGATTAAAGCTAAAGGTGAGCAATAACTCTTTATTTCAGCAAGATCTTGGTTACAAATTAACTTTGCTAATGCTCAGTGTACAAGGGCTTGTCCCACATGTTGTTTCAGGAAGTGGATCCTGTTGCTGTTCTGTGGAGACATGCGACGTCATTCCTTTACATTTTTTAGATCAATAACATTGCAGAGACTGGTATAATTAAGGATTGCATGCAGAAAGATGGAGGGTTGTGGATAGAAGGTGAATGGGAAACCAGTTGCATAATCTGATACTTGAAAATGTATCCTGAAATCCCAGGAAGGCCAACATTTATTTGAAGTTTTCTTTTAAACATTTTAGAATATGTTTGAAGTCCATTTAGCTAGAATAGTTGTGGTAAGTGAGTAACAGTAGAGTTAAAAGAGTCAAGACAGTCTAAGAGTAGAAACCAGATGGGTTTTCTAGGAAGAGATACTAGATTTTATTAGATGAGCTAATATAATTGTGAAAAGCATACAAGCTTTTGGGCTCAATAGCATTTGATACCATGTGTAGATTTCAAATAAGTTTTCAAGGATCTTTGGCACTGATATGAGCAGGACTTTTTTAATTTGATGTGTTACTATAAGTGAACTATGATACTTTTTTTCTTTCACATTAGATCCTAAAAGACAATTACATAGGTATTGGCATTCTCTGTGCCAATTCACTGAAGCCTGTGAGCAAGAATATATCATGTGTATCTTCTATAGAAATCTGCTAATTATAATCCCATTTTGTATGAAGTAGTTACATATTAGGCCTATGAAATAGCACCCTCATGAAGGCAGCTACATTGTAGCAGACTGGTACTGTTTTTCTGTGAATGTAGCTAGAGGTAAAATCTGTGTTTGCATTTATGTGTACAGACACTGTCTCCCCTCGAACACCCCTGTGATATACGTGTATTTGGGAGGAGAGGAATAGGCTGGGATAAGAGGAACAGTTCTCACACTTGAAGTCATTGTATTTTTATGGTTCTTATTACGGACTTAAGGGATAAGAATCATCCCATACACAATGAACAGGCTGTTACGCTGCTTCATTACCACTATATCCAAAGGATATAACTAACCAAAAGGAATATAAATGTGTTTGTATTCTACCAAGGACTTCTAGTCATATATTGACAGAGGAAAATACAGCTGTTATGTAAATTCAGCGATGCCAGAAAATATACTGCTGAAAACATTTTGAATATGTAAATATATATATGTTACAGATTAAAGTTTTCATCTCAGAGTGTTTGGGAATTTGCCCTTTCTGTAACAATGATCTATCTTCAGGACTGCTTTTCAGGCAGCTGCACATGTGAGCAGCAGAGACAACAGCTGAGAGGCATTTAACAACTATCTTGTAATGTTCAGTGGGATGCACCTGTGCACTGCGAAGTTCTCTGCATGGCCTCTGCCAGGTAAATACTTGCAGCACATGAATTCTAAGATAATGCACATGAGACAGCATCCTTGAACTGCAGTTTGCTTTCATTGAAATAAATGGAAATAGTCTTGGTCATGGCATTAGCATGTGAATCAACGTTTGCCGAAGGAGGTCCATTACAACTGCTGTAATTAATCATGTAATTTTCATTCGGTGAAAACTATATTTCAACACAACACTAATATTGGAAGTGCAAACTGAAGATTTAGTTAAGCAAAAGAAAAATTATGACTAGTCTAACTTGCAGCATTTGGCCTTTAAAAATCATTAGTAACTCATCAGTGGTGGCAATGGGAAAAATAATAACATGGTCAAAACAGTTTAGAGGCTTTTTGATTTTCATTTCTGCTTTAAAATAAAATTGAGTTTGACAATGTCTCCAAAAATTATCTCAGCCTCCAATGTGACAAATATTACTGCTGCTCCCATTGAGCAGAAATGCTTAGAGGAGTATTTTTATAGTAGCTAAACTAGGCAGTGATGTCCTATTGTAGAGTCTCACCTGTGAAACAGAAGAGAAAAGAGGTATAGAGAAAACCTGCCGATCTTGGGCTGCAGTTAATGCTTGGGAGATAGTTCTTTATTGAGCAGTTATAGGGTAGAAAATACAGGGCTTTATATTTCTATTTTGCAAAACATCCTAGATAGACCCTTTCTCAAAAACAAAAATTACTTTATCAGGACCCACCTTTGCAAACCATATGCAGAATAGGGCCTAAAACGCGAAGTACTTTCTGTGTGTAATATCCCTTAAAAATTCCTGTATAATACTACGCTTTTATTACACACGAACGTTGGCGTCGGTAGCTCAGCGCACACACAGCAGCGTGCGCGGAAGGCAGGGCGTTAGAAGCAGGTGAAGACTCTTGTTTTGTGCATTTCAAAGCTAAGCCATAGATGGTGTTTTAGTAACCGTACGAGTATATTCTTCAGATTTCGAAAAAAAGGGGGGACCCGGTCTGAGTGCCCAGCGCCCCATCTCCCCCCGTACGCCGGGCGGGTGCGCGTCTCCGCGGGCGCGTAGCCGGAGCGCGCAGTGCCCGCGCCCAGCGCCGGACGGGATCCCGCAAAACTGAAAGCAGGTAGGGGCACTTCCTGCAGGCAGAATTAAAGAGAGAGAAAGGGAGTTTTCCTCTGATCTCCCTCAAAAACCAATCAGGCCGGATCAGCCAGGCGTTGATTCTCCCTCCGTCCCTCCTACACCTTTTCCAAAGGCCCAATGGCCTTGTCCCTCTGGGAGATTGACTAGAGTCACATGAGCTGCACCAAGGGCAGGTAACTCAGGAGAGGGGAAGGGGAAGGGGGAAGGAAAAAAAAAAAAGAGAGAGATGAAAAAAAAAAAAGCCCAAGCCCAGGCTGGGCTTCTGCCATGATGTCAGAGGGAAAGAAACCTACAGCTTGCTAATTTCACCTCCCCATCAGCCCCGGGAAGAAGGAGATCACCGGGAACAGGTAGAGATGCAAGTTTTCTCCATTTTTTTTTTGTCTCAAACACCCTACCTCCTAAATAGCTCTTTCTCTCCTCTTGATATTGCGACTCCTCGTTCGCTCCTTTCCCCTTTGATCACTTGGAGGTAGGGGGTGAGCCTTGTGGGATTTTTTTGTTCTTTTTTTGTTTGTTTGTGTGTCTGTCTTTTTTTTTTTTTCTTTTTTTTTCTCTCTTTTTTTTTTGACCTCTGCTTTTGATTGTAGTTGTTTCCCCCTGTGGTCATGACGGCTTCGCACAGTGACTCTTTGGTGGTGTTGTTTGGGGCAACAGCTGGTGCATATGGGGCTAAACTGGGTTCGGATGAGAGGGAACTAATTCTCTTGGTGTGGCAAGTTGTGGATCTACACAGCAAGAAGGTATGGCTTCGACACCCGGTCCGAGGGCGCGTTCCCCGGGCGCAGGGCGAGCAGGCTCGCCCGGCCGCTCGCCGCCTCCCCGGAGCCGTTTGTTCATTTCACAAATGCACCGAGGGGAGGGGAGGGAGCGGGGCCCCGTGCCCGGGGGTCATTCACTCCTCGGGTTAGTCACTCCACAAGGTCCTTTTTGTTCCGTTTTAAGGGAAGAAGTAACTTTTAAAGAAAGCTTGGCCGCTTCCACCCCCCTGCCCCGTCCCCCTTAAAACATCTGTAGCTTCAAATTCGAAGATGTCTACGGACTTTTGAAGCTTTAAAACAAAAAGCTGCCCTCAGTAGGCTCCAAACGTGCACGCTTTCGGGGGAGCTGTCTCAGGGTAACCGTTGGACCCTTTGCGGCCTTGCTGCCGGAGACTTTTTTTTTTTTTTTTTTTTTTTTAAACCAATGTTTGGATAACCTGTAAGAGAATATTGAATTCATTTAAGTTTTAGGCCAATTGAAAATATGCTCTCTTTTTTTTTTTTTTTTCAAAAGCCTTATCATAAACAAGAACCCCCTAGAGATGAAGGGCTTTGATAAAACAAAAATGATTATCAATTTCCTGAATAGATTCAGAAAACTGCCGTAACATTATGTGATCTTCCCTTTGCAATTAACAACTCTGGCAAAAATCGGTGCTAACCGCAAAAGGCGTCCCATGAAAATGGGCTCCGATTTCCCGAAGCAGGGAGCGTGGCTCTCCTGGGTGGGAGGGAAAGAAACCGGGGCAAAAGGTTTCGATTTGTGAAATCGACAAATGCTTTTTCTCATTGCGATTGTTTTCGGGAACGTGATACTGCACCTCTCTGATTTTTCTGCAGACTGAACACGTTAAAAAGAGCTAATTCGATTGTTGCTCACTTTTGCCCATCGTTTCTTAAATGTTTTTAGGTAGGGACACTACACAAATCCCTGGTGAAAGCAGACAATTTGGACTTAAGTGACCAGTGTCGCGAAGTGAGTGGCTTAACACCAGAGGGACTGGGCAAGGCTGAGCCACTGGACCGGGTTCTTCAACAGGTGAGGTGCTGCTCTTGGGAGCAGGGGCTATTCAGGGTGAAGCCTGGGGACAAGATTCAATTGATTTGATAAAAGAAATAAGCTTTAATTTTGCCTTTCACTTTGAAATCCCTAGCAAGTTTTTGTGCTTATTTTAAAGCTAACCCAAAAGAGACCTGAACCATTTGAAATGGGAACCCTGTAATTCTGAAACAGTTATGTACAATATGGGAGTATTTGAGCTGATGCTCTTAGTCCTTGGAAGATCTGGCTTCTGATTATTTTGATGGGTCTACTTTTATTCCAAATGTCTCTTACTCAAGCCTTAAAAGAGTAGGCCAATAGGAGCACTACTTAATTTAGCAGTGCACTATTTAATTTAGCAGTGCTAATCAAACTTTCAAAATGTAGGTGGTATGTTTTAATCTAGAGGTTCACTGCTATAATGTGTATTAAAAACCTTGACGTTTTCTCACTTGTTATTCTTAAAGTTAGTTGAAATCTTCAAAACTATACTTTTATATAACATCGGCTGTGCTTGTTCTGTATCACCCTTTTCCAGATGAGCTTAATTAGTTTAGTGGATCATAAAGTGATGAGTTTTTTTTCTGCAATTTCTGTATTTTCTTCTTTGGCTCACTTAATATCACACTAAGACAGTAAATCTGTAAATCTGTATGATCCTTGCAGTTCAAGAGGCCCTAAGTTACATAAAAAATGTTAATGCAAGTAGTCTATACATACGCAGTTCCTGAAAGTTTGCTTGCTTTCACTGTCTTTTCTATATACGAAATGTGCTTGAATGGAAAAATACAATAGTGCATTTTTGTGCAGCATATAAAACTGGCTTTCCACACCTTGTCTGAATCATTCGTAGGTGTGTTTCAGCAAGAAACTTGCTTAGGCAGTAGAACAGGTTCATGTTGCTGTAACTTCTGGTGACACAGATAATTTGGCAGACTAGGTCCTAACCCTCTTTGATACCGAATGGTTAACACTTCACTCCGGAGTGAGTATCTTTGAAAGCAGAAATGTGTAACTTATGTGTCTTAAGATCTGTCAACATTAGCTACAGATGGCATTTATTCTGCTTGCACTAGTTTTGCCAGAGTCCAAGACCAAGAGGTGATTTTTTTTTTTTTTTTTTTTTTTTTTAAAAGCTTCAAAATAACCCCTGAGAAAATGTGCAGCTGCAGGTTTGATCTTGTCCCAGATCTTGCACTAAAGACATCTGGAACAGCTTAGCCTAGTACACTCTGTTTACCTTTATAACAGACACACTTTAATTATACTCAATACTTTATGAGAGATTGTATCTTATTGCCGTAAATTGCACTGTAGGTGGGTCTGCTTTAGCAAATAAAAGGAAATACTAACTTTGTGTGTAGGTGGGTAGAAACTCTTGAAAAACAACAATTTTTTTCCTTTTTGTTTGGCATATCTAAGCAACTAAATAATGATTTTGCTGTTAACTGTTGGATGCCAGTTGTGATGTGGCATAGGTCTTCTGGAACACACTTTACCTAAGCTCGTCTCCCTTCCCCTCCCCTCTGTGTGTCCTGGCCCCGTGCGAGTTAGGAGAGAATTATTTCATCCTCCCACTTGCGATGGTGGCAAAAAGCAAAATTCCATATTCTTTAATAGTAGATCCTTTTCTGCATTTTTGAAGATAAGTCCAGTAAATATTTTAATTGCATCATGTATTTTAAGGATGAGTCAGCTATTTGTCAACACATACAGATTTTTTTTTTTTTCTCTCAGCTAAGTGTTTTGATTAGCAAAAGCACAGGTGGGTGAAGTGGTTATTTGAAAAGGAGGAAGAAAGGGAAGTAGACTTGTACCTTGATTTGAGATAATGTTACAGAGTATGTGAAATTAGCTTTCCACACCCTGCTTGGATTGTGGTAGAAAATTTGATGATGCAGCTGAAAATTGCTCACTTTAGCACACATCTCAATCATGTAAATGAAAGTTTCAGTGCCTGCTTCTGGCATTTGCCTTGGGTTCGCAGTCTCTACATGTAGAGGGAAGTGAGAATCTCTAAGCACAAATCCATTGTAACTTTTATCTGTGCTTCAGAGGTCTCTCCCAACCTCAACCATTCTGTGATTCGTAACTGGTAAACAGCAGATCAGCTACTGTGGGTCTGGAGTTCTTCCACTGACCACAGAAGACCTCTTTCTATTACTATTTAGTTCACTTTCCAGCAATGATGGGGTCTACCAAAAGCCTGTAGTCTGTGGTTAAGTCTTTACTCTGCTTGTAACAAAGCACTTCAACAAATGATGCATCATTTCAATTTTACTTCATATTCTTACAGTGTTACATTTCACACGACTTACTACTTTATAGTCTAAAATAGGGTTCCCCCGATACATTTTTGCTGTGTAATTTTACAAAGTGAGGTTCTGAAGCACAGTGCCCCAGAGTAACAGTGCTGTTTGCTGCAGTGTGTTCTATACATTTTGCTACAAGTTTTTAAATACTGCACTTGGACAAGATAACAAGCATTTGATTCTGCAGATGCTAGTGCATTTATGGGATCCAGCTATATTTTCTGATAGGTGATGTGCAATGTTTGATGGCTATGTTTTGAGTGGGGAAGGGAGATCCTGGTAATATACAAATATTAGGGAAGTAGTTACCTGAAGTCATAAAAAGTGTGCCCTTTGGAAGCAGTCTGCTTGATGTATGTAGTTCAAAATGGCGGTAATAACTTGTTGGACCAATAACGGTGAACTTATTGCTGCTGACTGAGATGTGGTGGTGTAGTTGCAGAATGCTACCGAGTAGAAAAATGTGAGGATTTTTTTTAAGAAAGTAAATAGGAGATCTCTAGTTCAAGCGTGTGTTTGGAATTGTCGTGAGCCTGTGATGTAAGCCTCTAAACATGCATTACCTACACTACTTACTAAAGGGAATAGCGTCCTACGTTTCTTCCTGCATTACTAGGACATTCTTGCTAGGTTTCATTGTTCAGATCCTCAAATCACAGGACTGGCTTACTTAGCATGTTATTTATATTTTTCTAAATAACTGCTGGAGCTTTATGGTTTCCCAGTTTCCAAGCTTTTAAGGGAGAAAATTGTTTTCAGGTTGCTCTCTGAAACCTTGCAAGAATGGAAGCTTGCTTTTAAAGAGCAAAACCAAAATGAATTTTGCCTTTCTCTTAGCCCCACTACTCTGACATAAAAAAGCTGACATCTTCATGTGCTTCTCTAATTCTAGCCATGGGGGTTCTAAGCTAAAGATCGAATGTTAAGTTGAAAGTGGTGTGGATTTCTTAATCCTTCCCATACAGAAAACCTGGCTGAATCAGCATGACTTGCCTTAAGACATGTTACTTTCCTTTTGCAAGGCAATATTTGCATGTCTCCCTGACAAAGGGTAAGTCTAAGAAGAGCTAATAATTTTGGAGAGCTGTCTGCAGTGTTTAGCTGTAATTACCATGTTACTTTGAACGATACACATAAAAAGGGAGAGGTTCTCATGAGACCTGAGTCTGCTTTTGAACCTATTGAAAGCATCCAAATTTCATCTATGGATTGACATTTAAGTATTAAAAAATTGTTTGAAAGACTGTCCTAGTCTTGCTGATCTTTCATCACATTGTACATTGAATCCAATACATCAACAATAGATTTGATTCATATTCTTAAACATAGAAAGACAAAGCTGGGCCCAACCCCCCAAACTATGCACAAATTGAAAATACAGAGTGGTTGCCACTTCATCAGGTGAGAGCAGATTACCAGTTCTCTAAAGCATGTTTGGATGCCTATTGATGATCCAGCTGAGCTGCAGGTGCAATTTATTTTCTTACATATCAACAAATTCAGCAAGAAACAAGCTGGTTAGATGAGCATTTGGAAACAAATGGGATGGGGGGAGAGGCGGAAGAACCAGTGAATTCCTCTAACCTGATAAACCGGTTACAACTTTTTTTTTTTTTTTTTAAGAGAAACTTGTTCTGCAGCCTCCTCTTCACAAAGTGCTAGCAGAAAGCTTTCTTGGCTTGCTCTCCAGCTGTCACACCTTCATTTTGGATAAATGATTTTTTGAATATTTTTTAAATACACCTCTGAACCTTCACACTGCAGAAAAAAGCCTGAAAGTGCAGAGTGATTTTTTTTTTTTTTTTTTTTTTTTAATTCCCATGTTTAGTCTTCCAACTTCAGATTTATTGAGGTGATGCAGTCACCAAATAAAGTCTTAACAGAGTCTCTATTTTGGAGTATTTTCTGGGTCTGAGTTCTGACGTTTTGGAGCAGGTGTTTGGCAAACCTTTGGCAAGTGTTACTGAGCAGGCTGTTCTCTCCACAACAAATACTTAGGGTGTAGTTTCACAAGACTTGGCTTCAGCAGTGAAGCCAGCTTCTTTCTTGCCCCTGCACCATACTTTGCCATCTTTTTGTTGTGTCAGTAAAACTCTTTGTGGAGCTGTGCTGTAAACAGGATCACTGAAATGATCAGGTAGGGCGGGAACTTCTAAGCTGCTTTGCTGTCCAAGCTCACGTCCCATGAAACTACACCCTTTGGTTGTATTTTCATGATCCAACATGTTTGATGGCGATACCAGCTTAAGGTATTTCTGCCCCCGCATCATGTTCTTGAGCTGCAGTTGTATGAAAACTTCTTAGTGGCACCTTTCACTTAGGTAGGTGCTGCTGCATGGACCTCCTCCGCCTGCATTCTGCCATTACAGAAGTTTTGGGGCTGCATGTTGAACTGGAGCAGGGCACTGTTCTGAGTTAAAAACAGTTCTGGTTTGGAGCGGTTCTGTCTGACGTACAGTGCAGCAGGTTAGGTAGTTTTTTCTGAGGGCAGCCGTAGCACCGAGGTGTGGGCAAGCAGTGTGGGTGAAAGGAGAAAAACGTTTTAAGACAGGTTGGCCGCTAAGCCGATTGTATTGTGAAACTGTGGCCTTGGTTTGGTATCAGCAGTGAGTGATGAGGATTTCCTAACAGACACAAGGTGGCCTTCAGGTTGTAAGGGCAGGTAAGCAATAAACTCCTGCTTTTACAGGAGGGCTGAGTGTACTGTGTGCATGTAGCCTTATGCGGGGTTCTTGCTATATATTAGCATCTAATAGCTCCCTGTTTGCATTGATAAACTTAGACGAGCATTGGTTAAATCATGTTTGATACCTAATACTGGAATATTGTCAGTCTTTATTGTGGGGAAGTAAGGACATGCTAATGCTTCCTGTAGCTGCAGGCTGTTACAGTGTGGATTTTTTTTTTCTTTAGCAATGAGAACAGATGGCTAACTCTTGTTTCAGAACTCTAGTTGTAATTCTGTTGTTGATGGTACAGGTAAACTATTATTCCCTTTACAAATCCTCTGTGCTACCCAGCTCCCACTATGTTATGATTGAAACACACAAATCTGTTCTCTCAAGAACAGAGAAGAGTTAATACCAGAAACAGTTCCTCTGTTACATACATAATTTATATAAGTATACATGAATATTCATATGTAGATCATGTGAATGCTTTTATTATTGGCAGCATTTATGTTCTGTTAGGTTTTGTGGAAAAGCAATAACCTTAGCTTCTCTGAAGGCTGCAGTACTTTCATCTGAATTCCTTGAGTATTCCCTTCAACTCTGCTTTGTTCCTATGTTCAGGTGCATTTCACTTCAGAATGAGCAGAGAATTAAAGGAATTTGTCTAAAGTTGCATATTCTTTTCTTTGCAAGCATAAAAATGTGGCAGTCTTGGCTAGCTGGGCTGTCATCTTCTCTTAAAATTAGAAGTGCCAATATTCATTAGAAGTTAATAATTTGGCCCAGTGGTTTGAGGATGAGCCTGAGTAGACTTTTTATGACGGCGGATGCTGCTGCTTGTTCTGGTGAAGTTAAACAGTAACATTAAATCTCTTACCAAGTCTGGGTTGATTAGCATATAGAGAAAAATAAACTTCACCATGACCTGTTCAGAATAGCTTGAAACGCTTGTCTTCACACGGTGTGATGTTGTGCAGTGTTTGAAAACTGTGTCACTAGCACATTTGGATGTTCTCGCAGCTACAATATTCTATCTGAATACTCGAATTTCCATTGAAATTGTATTTGCAGATTTTTAAAAGTCACTGGAAGACAGTAAAACAGAGGGTAGAAGCCTTTTAACACAAAGATTGCTGGATTATGTGATCCTCAAAGACTTTGAACTTCTTTCCTCTCACTTGCTATAAGTAGTTACTGAAAAAGTCACTGGAACTGTGTTAATGAACTATTGTCAGGGTTTTCAAAAGTAGCTGAGGAATAATAAATGAGGAGTAAAGGATTTGTATTCTACCATTTTGACAATAAGTATACATGGAGTCCTTCTACCAGCTTTTACATGTTACCATGGAAGCAGCTTAGAAAACTTAGTGTGGATGCTCTGGGTTGTCTGCAAACCTCCACTGCTTCCCTCTTCCTCTGGTAGCATTTTGTCTGGCTCTTGTCACAGCTTTAGAAAGGATTGCACAGTTCTTGTCTCTGTGTTTACTTGGAATTTTTTTTCCTTTTTAGTAAAAAACATCTTTAAGTTATATGCAGATGGTCTTGGGTAGCTATGCACTGCCAAATGAGGGCAACATCTCTGTCAACGTGTTGCAGCACTTCTTTGCTGAACAGTTAGGTTTAAGAGTGACGCATAGGTGCTGGAATTGATACTGCTAGCAAAGCAATGTTGTAGCCAAAACTAAAATGCTGATTGGAGATTCTTTTTTTTTTTTTTTTGGCAACTACTTACATAATGTCAGCCCTGTTTTATTTTATAAATTCTGTTGTTAAAATTGGAACTTTTATGTCTCTTAATTAGGAACATAAACAGTAATTCTCCCTCTTCCTCACATTCATGTCTTTGCCATCTCCTGTCTGCTCTGGAAGAGCTTTTTTTTCTTTGTAATAGTTGCTGCTTTGCATAAAAACTGCAGAGATATGTTGTTGTTTTCCTTCATAATCAATTTCTGTTAGCTACAATGTTATTTCAAGAAAGGAGGAAAATATTGATACTCTGAAAGGCAACTTCATGTGTGTATCCTAAGAAGGTAGTGAATCAGAAGTCATATTTGCTCTACAAACCGTTTTCTAGTGCTTTGCTCTGGTAAACCTGTGTTGATGTTCTTTAAACTGTTCACAACTTACTCCAGTATGTGTCTACACAATGGCCTCTGTTCTTGCTAGTAAACAGCTGCTTTACTAATCTGTCCCTCATTTATTAATTTCCTGTGCTGTGAAGGCAGATGTGAGTTGTAAGATAAATATTACGCAAAAGGTATTGGGAATTGAAATTTACATGCCCACCACTTGTAATGAGCGACAAAACAAGACAAATAACCCTGCCACTTCTCCAAAACTTCCATTTAAAAATATTTTAGTTTTTCTTTTCCTCTGCTACCTTTCTTTGTAGAGCTGCAGTGGGAAGAA
Organism: Phoenicopterus ruber ruber; assembly: GCA_009819775.1. Taxonomy (NCBI): domain Eukaryota; kingdom Metazoa; phylum Chordata; class Aves; order Phoenicopteriformes; family Phoenicopteridae; genus Phoenicopterus; species Phoenicopterus ruber. The sequence continues at coordinate 3,792,398 of CM020227.1, forward strand.
AGGCGCAGAATGTGTTGAGAAATGGACATTGTGTTAGCACTAAAATATTGGAAAGAAACTTCATTTTAAGATTAAGAAACAGCTGTATTCTCTTTTGCAAAAACTTGGCTCCTGTGATGAGTTTGGACACCTGTTAGCCTAAAAGAAAAGTTTCTATTACTAGAGCTCTAGGGCAGTCTCTGAACTGTGTTATCATTCTTACTGAATTGAAATCAAAACTAATTAGTGGTATTTCCATTCTCTGGCTCTAATTCTAGAGAAATTTAAGCATGTGCTTTAACATTTTAATGAATTGTGTAGACATTTGCAGTGTGTGAAATTAAACGCCTTTACAGAAATTATGGCGCTAAGAGTTGCACTAAGAGTAAAGCAGAGCTACAGTATGCAACTTGGAAAATAGAAATGCAAAAACCACTGTGGAGGTTTTCCTTTGTAAGTAGATCTTACTGTAGCTGTGTGCCTGAAAGTTGATTTAGGAGTCCTTTGCAGCTGAAGAGAGACCCAAAACAGTGTATGACACATCAAACCTTTTGAATCAAGTAACTATTGGGTTGGAGGGGGATGTATGAGATCGAGAACTGGAAAATACATAGCAGTCACAAGAACATGACTATGACAGAGTTCTGGGGTTTGTTTGATTGATTACTCAAGTGTATCAGCCAATGTTATTTCTTACAGCAGAATTAAACTGTTACAGGATGAACTTTTGCTTATTGTAAAGCATGTGAAATGGCACCATGTAAATATGAAGTGCAGGAGAAGAAAACTGCTGCTGTTGTGGTATGCTTAAAGAAACAAAAGAAAATATGAATCAACCCCCTCTTCCTATAAACTTCAGACACTGAGAACTGATCACAAGAAGCTGTGTCCCTTGCTTCATATTCCAGAGAACTCATATCAAGTCTTTTCAGTCATAATGAACTCACTTTGGAAACAAGAAGCTACCCAAAAGAGAGGATGTAGTTCTATAAGAGGAAGCAACATCTAAATAATATCACCATTATAATGTCACCATTAATGGTCTTGCTCTGTATCAGGCAGGTCTGAATCCCTTGGAAGGCCAAGCGTAAATTCTGATGTTACTCGGTTACGAACTGCTAAAACCTTAGAGATGATAATTTCTTACTCACATTTTTCCTTTTCTCAGACATAATCAATTCCTGATGCAGAGGGTTGCTGCCCTAATCTGTGACTTTAAAATTTAAGAGATTAAAGGCAAACTGACTTAGGGATCTACTTCCACTTCTCCATTATGTTCTTGTGAAAACGTGTTGAACAAGAAAGGGAAAACTCCCCATTTCTGAAGCAGACTAGAGCCAGCTTATAAAAGTTTGACTTTTTTTGCTGATATTTGTAAGGGTTTGAGCAAGGATCACTTGGATTCTTATATAAGCAAAGATACTTCATGGGTCTCAAGGCTGTTATTCAGGATAGTCCATGCCTATGATAGTCTTACAGTATAAGTTTAAAGGAGAGGCAGGAGTATGAGAGAATCTTGAATGCAACTGAATTGTGGATAATAGGTACGTCTTCTTTCTTTTTATGTCTCCTCTTCTGTTTACTTTCCTGGGATATTGTGACAAAAACAACCTGAAAAACAACTCAATAGAAAAAAAAAAGCTTTAATTTTGCAGGTATTGGCTATTCTCCTACAACTGGTTAAGCGTGCACTACAAACAATGAAGTAGTGTTGAGTAAATAGAGCAGTACCATGCATTACAGTCAATAGAGCCAGTGCTAAAGATCACATTGCTAATGAAAGTTTGTCCTTGAGACAGAGGTAAGAGGGAGTGGGGGAGGTATAGAGCACTGTGAGAGAGAGCTTGTGCTTAAATCAAGACTTTAGGAAATATTGCAGTCACAGCATATTAATTAAAACCTAGAGTTTGGAAAGTATGTTCAACCTTGTCTTTTAGGCTGTAACGACTTGCTCTGTGCGTTGAGCTGATAGCAAGCAGCCTATGAAGAGTGTGAGGCACCATTGTAATCCTGCTGAAATGTAGGTAAAAGGTTGACAGAGTATGGATTTTTTGCATTACTAATATTCAGAGTTTCCTGAAAGAGTTATCTTTTGCTTAAAGACAGGCTCATGACGCTACACTAACAAATGCTAAGGTGTTCTGCAAGATATGGATATTTTTGCATTATTTTGTTGGTTTTGATAGCTAGTGGCCTCCTTCATACATGTGAATTTAAAGGTGAAAACTTATTTTATCTCAGTAAGTGTTTCCTTATTTAGCAGTTTCCTGACATGTAATATAGTAGTAAAGTAAGTCCAGAAACTGAAATTCTTATGTTGTGGGACGGGGGTACTTTATCTTACAAAAGGCTAACTTCAAGTAGTTTATTTGTGGAGTACTCTGCATATTTCAACACTCTCTCATTAAAACAGATTGTGCTTTTGAAGAGAAAAGCTGTGACCTGATTGCTGTGACATTTAGATGGCCTGAACCATGGTCTTGCCTTTTATGCTTAATGCATTACCTGAATTAGATGCTGTAGATACCATAGCTGGAAAGCATGCAAATAATCTGGTGTTGCAAACTTGAATCTAAGAAATAATTAATCAAAAATGGTCATAAAATGCTCAAATGGCATGGCTTGGACAGATCTTTGTCTTGGCAGAAAGGTAGATTTTTGCATTCTTTCCTAGGAAGAATTAAAACTTTTAGTTAGCTGTTGTTTACTTTGTAGCACAAAGACCCAGACCCAGAGTCAAAGAAAGAAATAATGTGGAAGTTTCACGCTTAAGACAGTTTGTCACAGTCCTGAGTCGCAATGTTCTGTTTTCTATGCTCTACAAACTGTCACTGGACAAAGCATGACAACTGTTGCTCCATTTCCTGATTTCATATTCTACCTGTTGCTGAACCATGCTAAACAAACCTATTTTTGTGCAGAAAATTAACTGTAGGCTAGCCTCATCTAAGCTTAAAGTTTCCAGCCCCTCTATGTAATTCTGAAGGAGTATGATGAATTTTAAAGTACTTTTCTGTGTTTTGTTGAATGGAAGGATGTGATAAATTGGAAGAGTACCTTCCATTTTTCTCCCTTGAACTCTTACAGTCATTATAAGAGGTATACGTAGGCTGTGTGCCTTCCTGGCTTGGGAAGTCTGTGGTGACCTGTGTGATGACGAGGAGGACAGGGGTGGTGTTGCTTCCTGAAACTTCAGCTTCCCAACAAAGTAAAAGATAAAAGTGGATACCTTGAAATAGGTTTAAAAATATATTCTGTATTTTTTAACTACTAGTTCTTTTGAAGATTTGTGATGTTTGGGGTTTTATGGCAGAATCCCAAGCATAGGATAGTTGAGGCCTTAACCCTATTACTTTTGTTAGCTCGTGCATGGGTGGAAAATAATTACTTTCTTTCTATGAGAAAGGCAACAATACAGGTTTCTGTCTATACAGATACCCAGTGTAGATGAAACTGGTTTGGAAGAGCAGCAGAAGTAGGAGGATATGTGGTACCTGGTTTGCTGTTGTTGGACCTCTATTCAGGAAAGAATACAAAATGACAACACGATTAGTAGGTAGTAAGAAGCAACACAATATACTTGAGGAGAAGACAGTCTACAGTGCTCGAAGCTCATTGCCACATCCTGCATCTCCTTGAGACTGAGGAGAGCAAACCTGCTCTTAACAGTTGCAAATTCCGAAGTTAGATGGAAACTCTGACTGCTTTTGGGTAATTTGTAAATCTCTCTCTTGAGTACGTTTATGGTGGCCACTGTGATTGATTACTCATTCAGTTATTTAATACAGTTTATAGTACCTCAAGAGGCATAAGGTGATAGGTAACTTGACTGGTTGTATTGAGCACAGTTATATTGTCTGTGGCATGCTGGAAATAAAAACCCTGCTTTCATCCAGGCTAGTCTTCAGTCGCTAAATAATCTCAGGCGTTAGTGTTCAGGAGAGCAAAAAATTGCTTTCCTCTTAATAGGAGAAATCAAACTGGCAATATTAGTTTTGAACATTTCTAGTGAGTAGACTGGGCTGCCTCTGTCATCTTCTGCAAGTTTCCCCTGCAAAGAAATAAAACCAAGGGACAATTTCTTTTTCATGTTTGTGTCTGAATAGTATCTAAATACAGTCATTTTTCCTATGTTGCTAGAAGGGGAAAAAAAAAGTTAGCTGCAGGTTGTGGCTGCACTGTGGCTTACACTTTTTTTTTTCCTCATACAGCAATTTCAGTACAAGGTCACCATGTATCCATTATCAGCCATGTGGAATAGCAGTTAACAGATGAACAAAGGCAAGGGCTTACTATAGGATTCTCTGTTTAAAAAGTTACCTAGCACAATAAAGGGTTATCATACTTGTAAATACTGGTGAAATGCAGTCTGTGCACCTCCCAGTAGTATTGACATGCTTTAAATTCCTCCATTGCATGGATAAGGCTGACATTATCACCTGGGTTTGAAGAGTGAAGGAGCAGAAAACTGCCCATGGAGAATATTGTAAATAAATGTGAAACCCTCATGAGTGTAGGGTCTGAGGCACAAAGTCCAAGTGAAAATATTTCCCAAAGTTGACATGTCATGGTATGTTGTGTGTGTTCAAGCTTTGTGTACCAATCCCATGGCTTGTTACTCTTGAGATTTCTCATGCTGTGTTAGAGCCTTTAAGTCTTAAGGGAGACTTCAGAGTTCCTGGATGTTTGTTTTTCAGTGGTGCTCCAATCTTGCTTATGTTTTGGTGGCAGAAAAGTTCCGTTCATCAAATTTGGCTGCATCTCACCTCTTGATTTCCTCCCGTACCTCCCCACCCCCCAACAACATGTCCTTCCCCAAACACACACCCACTCCACGTGTATACGCTATGGTGGCATTGATGTTATGATCTTTAGTGTAGCTGCGGAGTAGGTAAAACAGAGAGCGTCTAAAGAGATCAGAGAATCACACAATAGCTGAGGTTGAAAGGGACCTATAGATGTCGTATAGTCCAAACCCTGAAAACAAGGCCAGCTAGAGCAGGCTGCCAAGGACCGTGTCCAGTTGGGTCTTGAACACCTCCAAGGATGGAGACTCTGCAACTTCTGTGGGCAGCCTGTTTCAGTGTTCAACCACTGGACATCTCCTTTTAGGAACCGCACCTGCAACTATATAATTGGTTTTGGGTGTTCTCTGGCAATAACTTGTAGAGGACTTTCCGCAAAATCAGGCTTTGAGGCAAGAACTGCAATATCTTTGCCTGTTGAAGCAGAACTTGTAGTAGAGAATCTTCAGAGACACCTATTTGGGGATTGTCATTTGTTTTCCATGCTTCTCTTACCTGAAAGAAGACAGATCGTTGTTATATGCTCTATGCTACAAGCAAAGAATGACCCACACCAAAGGCCTAAAAGACAGCCTAAAGCTCTAATGTAGTGACTTACAGTAATGTCCAATAAGTAATGATGATTTTTTTAACATGAGTAAGACTGGATATTATACATGGCTATAAACAGTATGGCTTTAGTCAAAGCATATGTGATGTTCGTTTCAAAGTGGTGGTATATAATGTTAATATGTGAAGTATGTGGTCTCGTTGCTAGGAGAGCTGCAATTAGAAAAGTTTAACATCTCTCAGTTGACAATTCACATATGGCAAAGTGTGAGAGTGTGCATGAGAGTGAACTCTGATATTTCTGGACTGAAAAAGAAATGCTTTATGTGTTTGCTACTTAAGTTATTGTCACAAAACAACACTATATGTGTGCGAGTCTGTATAGATCTTATAGTATTATTGGCTCGTTTTGGTAAATTCTATTTGATAATCTGTCAGACTACAAGCTGTAGTTCTCAAACTTCGTTATGCTAATAAAATGTAACAGATTTCGGGACTTAAAGAAAACGTTGAGAAATATAGTGAATTGAAATTTAGAAATAATTTTATAAATTTAGAAAGTCTGAATTGTTAGATGTGCAAACATGGAAGTTCAGCTGATCTGATGATTTTTTTTTTTATGTTATAGTTTGTGTCACTATATATAATTGTATACATTAACACGTGCATGTGTATGTAGAGATACATATATCTGTATATTAGAGCTGCCTGCCTGTAATAGTTTCTATGCTGCCCTCCACTTTTTTCCTAATTATTCATTACTGGAGGAAGTCTCCTATGTAGATAAAATAATTTGCAAAACAGATCTAAAATAGATCTCTAGGTTCTGCTTTGCATGGAGATGTGTGCTGGTCGGAGTGGAAATTTATTCTTGATTTCTTACGATGAATATGGAAAAAAAACCCATATGTAACTAATTTAACAGGCTTGAGCAAAAGAGACATAAGTAGTTCACATTTATGTGCCTCAGATAAAATTCTTTTTGTCGCAGTGTATTTTACAGATCTGTAGAGTCTATTTTCACTTTCTCTAGGACAGTTACATATTAGTAATACGAGTTCTTTAAGCTCAAAGGAACATATTGGAGTATGTGAGCCGAAATAACTTTTATTCTAAGTTATTCCTGAAAGTTTTCCTTTTAATAATGACCAAAAGATGTCACTCCTGAATAAGTTGTTTTGCAAAAGACTGATCTAGAATGCTAAGCCTGTTCAGTTTTTTTTTGACAGGCTTTATCCCAAATCAAGTATCATCTGTCTGTCTTGCAGTCTTAATTTTTGGTGTGATTTGTCCTCCCACCTAAGTCTAAAGATGGCATAGAACTCAAAATGAGCACTTTTCGATACGCTAATTTGGCAGAAACTTGATCGTATATTCATGTGTGATCACCAAATTGTTATCTCTGGGCAATTTAGTAATATGCCTGTCAATACCACGGATTTGAAACCAGGTCCCCATGCCATGAGGACCATCCTTTGTGCAAAGTATGTTGATAAATCTAATAACTCATCTTTCTGCTTGGGAATAGATGCATGTCTAGCTTAAGTGTGGACTACAAGCTAAGCTTTTTTTCTGGATTTTTATGTTATGCTTTAGCATAACATTCCAGACCTGGTTAAATTGCAAGGATGCCTTTAATTCTGAAGCTTTGTGAATAATTTTGTGTCTTGCCTGGTGCCGTTAGCTGTGATGGCTCAGTCGGGCTCAAAGAAGCAAAAGAGAGAAACTTTGTGCATTGCTAAAGGAAAGGATCTCTTCTGAAGAAGCACTAGGATCTGCTGGAGATCTGATGAGTAAGAAACCGCCAAATTTTCTGTTATTTCTCAGAGGTGAATTAAAGAGAGAATCCCCCAGAGTATCTTGGTGTTTTAGAAATGGTTCAGTTGACAGCATGGATGTGTTCTGCAGCTGAATTATCTCAGTATTTCATTACCATGCTAGGCACAGATACAGCGCAGATGCAGTGGCCTTTCTCAAGGATGAGAGCTATTTTTAGTTAGGGAAATGGGAATATCCAAATAGCCAGAGGTTTATTTTAGTGCTTTGTGCATCATAACTATAGAAAGAGCTTAATGAGGAATCTTCTTGTTTCTCTAAGATCCACAGCTTTGTTCAGTTATAGTTAAGGCAACGCGAAGGGGGCTGTGTCATTTCAGCCACTTGAGATTCATTTGCAGAAAACACAGCAGCTTGTGCTGGCTTTCATCCAGCTTTGCTGCTGGCGAAACATGTCTCTTCGCTCTCTTTGTACTCTCGGCTACATGACCAAAATCCTGTTTAGCCAGTTTTTCAAACTGGTGCTCAAACTCTGTCCTTCCCTCTCATCACCTTTTCTCTAAGAACTGTTTCAGGTTTCGTGGAGGTAAATGTACAGAGCAGCTTGTTTGATTCTTCCTTTTCTCTCTGTTCAGTTTTAAATCTCAGGTTTGAATTATTGAGCATGTTCCTTTAAATATGGAATGATTCATCAGAGCTCTACTAGAGAGACTGATCTGGTGGAATAAGCAATAAAGGGTGGAGGGTGATGCCAATACACTGTGGTTCTTGCCGTTGAAATGAGGGCTGGTTGCAAGATGCAAACAGTGGTAATTAACACTCTGTGTAACTCTGTTGCTATGAAATGAGTAGATTAACGGGGAGACACAGGGTGTGTGAGCTTGGTGGAGGAAGTCTTAAGGTGGGGCAGCTTTGCATGCTAAAGTGGGCGAGTGCTATGGAGGGCAGCATGAAGATGGGTGACAGGAGGTAAATAGCTGAGAGAGTTTTTATTAGTGGAGTGAAGGAGATGTGGATGGAATTTACGAAATGACAGAGTTGTGGACAGGTTGTTCAACATGTGAGACAGAAAAATGTAATGTACATCTGGCACTGGTCTTAACTTGTCCTTAGCTTGCTACATTTGGGTGTATGCCGGTTCGAGGTTGTTGTTTGAGATGCTGCCTGAAATTCGTAGTGCGAAAAAGGAGGTTGAAGATGGCTTTTCTGCAGGACCTCTGAATTGCTTAACTTATATTTCAGTGTGGCTTTATAAACGCATCTGCACTGGTTGCTTTAACTCCTTCTGATACATGGGATAGGCTGTATCTGCTGCCTGAAAGACTTAAGGGTCAACAGCTGGTCCACAGCTATGCTTCTCATACTTAACCTTTCCAGAATTTGGACACATCTCATGTAGATGAAAGAAGCCAGTTCAGGCTAATCTCAAATATCTGTCATTCCTCTGTGGCAGTGTTATGCTTGCTATTTTGCCCCATGCTCTTCTCCTGGGTGAATCTTCCCATTCACACGCTGCTACCCCGTTCCTCTCCTCAGTTAACCCATGCGGTAGCTAAACTGTTCCGGAAAGGAAGGATTGCTTATGTCTCCTGACTATTCTTCCCACACTCCTTTTGCCCTCTTCTGGAGCAGGACACCCCAAAGTTTGAAAAAGGCTGTTTTTAAAATAGAAGTTTCTAAATAAGCACTCAGCAAAGCCTGCCAACCTTGTGACATTTTATCTAAGGCACTTTAAGCTGCTAGGCTCTAATAAGAAAAGTAGAGAATTGTTTTGACATGTCAGTTGTCCCATTGGAAAGGAGTTTGCGATGTTGAATGTTATCACTGACATTTGATAAATATGTAGTGCAAATACTTAGGCTCAGTTAAAAATAAAAACAAATGCTGCCTCTCATGCCTGCTTTAAAGCTTAGTACACTTGGAGTATTGGGCTTATCGGTGTTCTTATGCAATATTTCACTCTTCTTGATGTCTTCTCACCAGGGGCTTCTGAAAGTAGCCGTGTTGTGTATCTGTCTTTTCAGCTGTATGTTGTGTGGGAAACACCATCTGAAAAAATGTGCATATTTCAGTGCAACAGTCTTGATTTTTACCAACTTGACTTACACCATTTGGCCTGAGCATTTCCTCCCTTGTCCAAACACTTTTCTCCTTTTGTTTTCTAACTTGGTGAAGATTTTTTTGAACTACAGTTCTTATGTTTTATTTGTAAAGCAGAAGACTGCATACATTTGCTGCTTCCCTCAAATTGTGTGTGTTGGATTTTTTCTTGTATCTGATCAAAATAGCTCCCTAATTGCACTTTTTATATGGGCTCTTGTGCATCTTCAAAAGCACAGGGTACAAAGTTGAAGGTTTGAGGAGTGTTTTATTACTGTTCATCAGTAAGGCTCTGCTTCCTTTTGGCAAGAATCCCTGTACACCTTCTGGAGGCTAATTCCTATCACCATTTCCAGTCCCTTTTTACAAATATTTGCTCTTTATTGTACCTAGAAGTTAAAACAGAAAGTAATAAGGTGCTGCATTTAGTAAGAAGGCAATTCTCCTCATGTGTGTCATAGCGGTGAGGATATTTGTTGCTGGCCGTGACTGGCAGTCCCCAGAACTGCATTTCTGAAGTGGTTCCTTTTGAGTCCTCTAGAATTTTCTTCTTTTTCTGGTGTTTACACATCAGCTGAGGTATTTGGAGCACTCTCAGATCTCAATTTTCTGACTTTAAATCATCCTTAAACAATGACTTGCTTTATAGCCTCAGGTTCTTCAAGACTTCAACTTGTGGTAGGAACACAATCTGAACTAGTGATCAGGAGGAAACTGGCTTTCTGAATCTGCAAGTTTGGGTTGTTTCTTTGATTTTTTCTTTTTTTCTGGAGGGGGTGTTTGTAGTTGTGTTTGTGTGTTTTGGTAGTGTGCAAAGAATTGCATAGTAAAGGGGTTGGGGGGGGATGTTTCACTCTTAAAGTTTCAAATATCTTCTGTTTGATATTAAATAATTTCATTTTATAGATATATTTATATATGTCTGCAAATTAAACAACTTACACAAGATGCTGATGTAAGTGCCTCTCCTTACCCAGCTCTGCCCCTCAGTTCTCTGTCTTGATATGTAGTAGCCACTACTACAGCATTTCTGAACTCAAAATGGCAGTGGAATGCTGGTTAGCTGTCCAAGCCTAGAAAAGGGCCAGAATTGGATTTGAGCAGTTATTTTGAAATAAAGTCTGCATAGTCATGTCTCTGCTCCTGCTGAATGGTGTTCAATACACGATTTCTCCCTTGTGGAGCCTTACCTTTGGGATGCTGCAACATTTGTTCACGCAGTGAATACTGTGTAGCTCTGGGATCAGATCAGTAGGGCATCGTCTTTCATGAGCAGGGACTGTAACTATGTAAGATGTCACATGTGTTGATGGTAAAACAAACTAACCCCCCCCCCCCATACGCAAGTTAAAAGACAGCATAAAGATATTGTCTGAGTTTCAAGTCAACTTGTAATTTGCTTTTGGGGGTGGTTGTTTTGGAGTTGTAAGGTATTGCTGAGAGCAGTGGGTGGCTACTGCATCATGATGTTAATTATTGCTTTGTTTGTGGTGTGATGCTTTCCTGGGAGGGAGTAGCATCAAGAGGGAAGCTTAGAATAATTATATTTGTCCCCTTGGAAGTTAGCTAACAAGCTACTATTTACTGATTTGATACATGTAGGTACTGTAATGCATTAGTTGACTATTATGAGCAAGGAATTTAACATTGGTATGGAATAATAAAAGGCTAGAAACTGTTGTATAAGGTTGGAAAATAACATTGAACAAGACAGATGGGGCCCTTTCCTCTTGAGAATTAACCTATTGGGGGTTATCCATCCTACAGGTAGGGAATAATTTTGTTTTATCTAGTGTTTGTAACACTGTATCTCTACCGAGAACTTTCATTGGCTTGGATCCAACTTGATTATAATTTTACTTTTGAAGGTATTAGACCATATTTTGTTGACTTTTCTTAGCGTGTAACTTTGAAACATTAGTAAATCCTGATGGGTAGCTTTTTTCTTTTTGAAGTTCAAATTAAAAAAAAAAAAGTAAGGACATAACTGAAATCAAAGGTGCCATAGGGGAAGAAAGGCTGTTGCAAAATCGGTACTGTGATTGATCTTGAAAGGCTTTTTCTTTCAAATATTTCATAGCTTTTATTATACTAGTTCAGATTTTGAACATTACCATTATAATACCATAACCTTTCATATGAATTCATAATTCTGCCATATTGTCCTAATTTTTCTTCTTGCCATACTGCTGGTGTTCTTATTTTCTCTTCCGCAAATGTGTATAGTTTCTTTGCCTACCTTTATCTGAAGCCCATGTCTGTTCTCCATGTTATTTCAAAAGCTATTACAAATTGCTGAATTATTTTATCTTCTTTAAAAAAAAAAAAAAAGCAGCAGCATTATAATAATGGTAACTGCTCATTTTATGGAATTATCTATATCAGTCAGTACAATGAAATTTATCACTTTATTTTTCAGTTTAGTCAGCTGGTATCCAGTGATTTGAAAGTACTTGGAAGGAGCTCGTACACACTCTGCAGTGATGGCCAGTTACTCATTCGACAAGTCCTCCACCCAGAAACATCTAAGAAGGTATGAGATCAGAACTGATGCAGAAGGGCAGTACTGCGTTTTAAGGACATCAAAGAAAATAGCTTATGTGAGTTTAAGATGAGCAACACAATTCAACCTTGGGAACTATAGTGTTCCAAGAATATTTAAGATGATCGCCTCCCTGTCTCAACCCTGAGTAGCAGAGAAGTAGTTCTTGGCACTTGCTCTTGGAAGTCAGCTGCAGTACTTGAGGACTCCCAGATGAGTGTAATGAAGAGGAAAATGAGGAAAGGCAGGATAGAGACAGGAACAATACAAGTACTTTTGAATTCTGTGCCTTAGAAATGGAAGCAAAGGTACAGGTCTAACCTCAGCAGAGGTGATGGAGAACTATTGCTTTGTTTAGGCTTGAGTTAAACCGCAGCTTCTGTGCGGAGCCATGAGTTTCTACCAAGATCTGAAATTGTTAGGAGCCATGTGTCAGTGTCCTATAGAAAGTAAACACACAGGCAGTGACTTGCCCTGGAGAATGGCAGTGGTTCCCCATCCACATTTATTTAGTGGGAAGTAGTGCTACAGCTTTTTTGCTACTCCCACATGAAGCAGCAGTTTCCACTCCAAGTTCTTGCAAGGGCTTAGAGTAGGCTGTGTTGCACAGGGAGAAGAATCTTGCTTTTGTGCAGGGTGGTGGCTCTTGAGTTAGCCTGCTTGGCAGGGTCTGCAGGAACCCCACAGGAATGGGAGCTGCTGACATGGAACGAGGTGACTGATCAGTTGTATTTGTTTTCTCTATATAAGGGTATTGGCTCATGCTGAGTTTCTACAAATACTTGTTTGGCATTTGTGTTATATTAAAACATAACACTGTGACTTTTCATGAAAAGCCATGTTTATGTAGGGCTGAAGCAAGTAAGGAAACAGGAATGATATTTAACATTCAAACATGATAGTACTTTTTTTTTTTTTTTTTTAAACTTCATGCCATCCTGCAATATGGATTGTGGGTAATTCTTTGTACTTCCCTCTTGAAACAAATGGACTAAAACAAAACAAACACTGTAATGTTGTGGAAGAAATAATTGTCCATACCAGATCAAGGAATGGATCTGATCAAATGTTGTGTCTCCTAACACTGCATTTCTCTCTCTTCTTTTTTTTTTTTTCTTCCTTCAATACATTTTAATTTGCGAAAGTTTATTTCTCCCTGCACATTAAACGTTAGTAAGCCTCAGACCTTAGCTCTTACTATTCCTACCGTTCTAAGAAGCCTTACCTTGTGACTTTTCTTAGCTCTTTATTTACAAGAGTGGGTGCTGTTTTGATAGGCCAAAGTCAAACTTTTATATAGTAAAACAGTTGGAGAGTGAGAGAGAGAAAATGGTGAATTAGACCAGAATTATTTGTTTTATTCCTTGAAAAAAAAATAAGCTAATGTCTGAGTGAAGGGCTGCTTGAACATTTGTTTAATAGTGTTATATAAATGAAGTTCTTATCCAGTACAGAACAGAAATGAATAAATGTCTTTAAGTTGCTGGAAAAGATATTTTTACACTGTAACAATATTTATTTAAACTTTGTTGTTATGTTTTGGTACAATTTTGCTTTTCAGTGTAGCCACAAAAGAGAAAATACAGTATCCTAAATGGGAGTATTTATAAAACAAGAAAACCTAGATATCCCCCCCCCCAGTTGTTTTCTCTAGCTGTTTTGCATTTCAGAAGCTATTTGGGTTTGCTCATCTAGAGATCTAATTCTGTAAGGCTATGGAATTTGAACTGTCTTACAAAGGAACTAAACTGGTCTATCATAGGCAAGCTGATGACATGCAACTATGTGATTTTTGAGATTGCCTCACTGAGTCCAAAAATATTAATCAGAATTTAAAGGAATGGTGTGTCCAAAACAAACTTTTTGCCTTCCTTGTAGAACTTCCTGCTGTCAGACTGCTTCTATTCCTTTTATGATCTGCGCAAAGAATTTCACACTTGCTACCCTAGTTCAGCCGCCGTGAAAGATCAGACTATCAAGACCATGGCAGAATGTATCCTTTTGCTGCAGCTTTTACACCAGGATCGTTTATGCTTCTTTAGGTTTTATCTCTGTGATTGTTACAGGTTTTATTCTTCTAAACTAAAATGTGGGGTTTAAAAACTCACAGGTAAAATGGAAGGAATGCTTGCTTAAGTGTGTGTTGAGGGGTGGCTCTGCTTGTGGTTTGTTTTTGGTTTTGTTTTTTTTTTTTCAATTTGAGCCTAACAATGAGTTCGAAACCATATTTAGTAAATCCGCTAAAGAAAAACACTTGCATTGATACTTGATCTTAAAGGAAAGGCTTAGCTATCCGTGAGTCTTTTCAGCACCAGGTGGCCTGCAAGCTTCTACTGTTTGCAGATAGTAATAGTTCTCTTGTATGATCCTGACTGAACTGAGTTTAAAACAAGAACTAATTAAAAAAACAAAACAAAACAACCCCCCAAAAAACCCAACCAAAAAAACCCCGACACCCTACATCTACGTTTTACGAGGATTTTTGTGGCCCAGCTGAATGTGGTTAAAGTTCAGTTATGTTTGAAGTGATAGGAACTTATGCTGCTTTTTTTTTTTAACTGTTAACACTGAAATGATGTAAGCTATCAATAGTTCTCAGACTGTTGACCGTTAAAGTGAATATTAACCAGTTTGAGCTGACTAACATATCTCTGATGGTCATGTGTCCCAGCTAAGACCAGTAAATTTGATTACCAGTTCTATGTTAATATCAGGAAAACATTATGACTTGTTTACAAATGATTGCGCAAGTCTGTTATTTTCTATAATCACCTGTTTAGATCTAGGCTTAGGGACAGATGAAACAGAGGAGGACTTTGGCGTGTGGCAAGTGAAAACCATGGTGGCTATCATTTTCAGCATGCTCTCTGAAAGTTGTAGTAAGTGACCTATTTATGCAGAATGCTGAAATCTTTCCTTTTCTGTAAGAATTGGCAGTGGTACTGTCATTCTTAAGTAATCTCTGACCCTGGTTATATTTAAACTTCCTGTTTTGTTGCAGATCACATATTTACTGAGCCTGAAACTGTGAAATACAAGTACGAAACAGGTCCTTGGTAAGTGCCTTTGCCACGATTGTTTACAACCAAAGATGAGTCTTGTCTACAGCAAGGAAAGCTTGTGAATATTGCCCCATGGTTTCTGTGAAAGTAGATTGGTTCCTGAGAACATTAACGGTGTATTCAGTAGTCTAGTGTAGACAGACTATAGCTGGTATGTTGAATGCTGTACTTTAGTCCGTCTCTTTAAAGTCACTGCAAGTTAAACGCTCTTTGTTCTTTAGCTTCTGTTCTGCATGGCAGCGAGGCTGACTTATCTTACCCAGTGGTGAAGAAATATTTGTGAACTTTCCCTAAGTCAACAGGGGTAATGGCTGGTGCACCCTGTATGCGGCTGAACTACACGGTGCTGCTGGAGAGCGGTCCAATATGCTGTATTGCATATTGGGTTTAGGGAGGGAAGAAACAGAATCATAGAATTGAATGGTTCTTTGTTTTCAAATACATTGCAGTAACTGGAGCATGAAATATCTTAAGCATAAGTAATATGTATTCATATTTAGGACTGCCTTGTAACCATCTATGTTGGATTGGTAGATCTTTCAAATAAAAGTCATCCAGTTCCTTATTACTTCACTTTGAGACAGTCTTCCTATTTTATTTTTTTTTAAGGAACTGCAATGTGGTGACAACATAGTGCATCTTAGGTGTTGTATATATAAAAGGATTATCCCAGTTATCTTTCCTTTTTTATTGAGATGAGTAACGGAAATAGAGTCTCAACAGCAAATATACAAGTTAAGATTTACAAGTTAAATTAGTTGCAAACTGAAATTTGGTAAGGTAATGGAAAACATAGATTAAAGCTTACTTTGGCTGATTTTTTTTCTTCTTTCTGTGCAGTAGTAAATCTGAAACGGTGGACAGTGAGACAGTAATACGTGCCAGAGGTTTGCCATGGCAGTCTTCAGACCAAGATATCGCTCGATTTTTCAAAGGGCTCAACATTGCCAAGTAAGACAATAAGAATTTCTTGCTTTCACTTTGTCTTTAATAGCAAGTTCTTTTAGTATTTGTTTAACACACATCCCCCCCACACCCTCCTAGAGTCCTCACTTCTACTGTCTTTCCCCACCCTCGCCCCTTCCCACCCCATGGTCATGATAACTGAACAGGTTTACCAGCCTTAGGCATGCAAGAAAGAATTTTGAAGTGTGTGAAGAAGAAAAGAGACTTTTCAATTGAAAGCCAACGTATGTTCATTTATTGCTAGTACCTAAAGGAAGAAGCTCCTACTGCATTAGTCAAGGCAGAGTCCAGGATATAACAGAAGCTTTAATTTTGTGCTAACTCTTCAGTATTCTGCTATACCTCCTAAATAGGCCAGATTCAGAAACCTCCAAGTGCTGTTTGGAAGAAACTTTCACATGACTGATGTGTGTACACCTCTGTGTGTATATATAGAGAGAGTGAATTTAATTTAGCATACTTGTCACTTAATATATATTCCAGATTCTCAACACTGAGAAAAATATATTGTTTTTACTTAGAGGTATGAGGATTCATATCTGCATCTCTGACGTGATAGGAAGGGCTTGCAAATTTACATCTGCACGGAAGTTGAGAAAGTGGCGAACGGCATGAGATCCAAGATCTTGCTGAAGCGGGTTCTGCAGTATAATTGTGTTACATTAAAAATGAAATTAAATTGTGGATAGCAGCAATTTCTTTTTCAGTCTGTAAACTCTGTGTTAAAGTCTGATTTCTCTACTATTCTTACACAATTTTTTATTAAATGTATTAAAGATTCAGACTAAGTTTATTCTTGTTGGTTTTACCTTCCAGAGGTGGTGTGGCTCTTTGTCTGAATGCTCAAGGAAGAAGAAATGGGGAGGCGTTAGTTCGGTTTGTCGATTCTGAACAGAGAGATCTTGCACTGGAAAGACATAAGCATCACATGGGTAGCAGATACATTGAGGTAAAAAGTAGTGACTTGAAACAAATCTTTGGAGAGCAACCTGAATATTTTAAACTACAGTTTTAAACGAGAACGAACTGCACTTCAGTTTTGTTCAAAGTACCAAAATACAATTCTCTCACATGTGGAAGAGCGCATGTGTTTGAGTTGAATGTTGTAATTTTCATGTGTGTTTTTGTTTTTTTTTTTTTCTTTTTCTCTAAGGTTTACAAAGCAACTGGGGAAGAATTCTTAAAAATTGCAGGAGGTAAGTGATGCTGGAGTTCATTGTAATTACTTAAGTTCATAGGAGTGGTGTTTTTTTGGTTGGTTTTTTTTTTTGGCTGAGGACACAAATGGATAATGAAGTAGCTTTTCCTGTTTTGCCTTCCAAGAATACTTGACCCTGTCAAGTTCTGGTTTCACATGGTTGAATTTGAGCTGTGAGCATTTGGGCTGTGGTGTTCACAAACAGGTCTTGCCTTTTGGGAGGAAGTGAGCCTTTGCAGTGGAAGCACCCATGTACCTTCTATACGTTCACACTAATCTCACCTTTGTTCCAATTTCATTAAAATATAAAACACTTCCAGGGTAAGGTTTCACTTCAAAATAGATTACTGGGAGTTAGTAGTGTCTCAGGTCTTCTGTGGGCTTGTTGCTAGCTACTTGCCTCCTATATTGCTCCTTAATGCTTTGTTGCTTCTGCATCTTATGGAACTGACTGACCAGCATGACCATATGTTGTTGGCTGACCACGTGTTGTTATCTTTCTACCAGGCACCTCCAATGAAGTGGCCCAGTTCTTATCTAAGGAGAATCAAGTTATCATCCGGATGAGAGGCCTTCCATTCACTGCTACTCAGGAGGATGTCTTGGGGTTCCTGGGGCCAGAGTGCCCAGTCACAGGAGGGAAAGAGGGACTTCTCTTTGTCAAGTACCCAGATGGCAGGCCCACAGGAGATGCATTTGTGTTATTTTCCTGTGAAGAATATGCACAGAATGCACTTAAAAAGCACAAAGAAATACTTGGAAAACGTTACATTGAACTCTTCAGGAGCACAGCGGCAGAAGTCCAACAGGTTGTAACTATTGGCTGTGGGACTTGAAACTTAATAATTAAAAAATTTCTTCTAACACTTGCACGCAAATATGTTGTAGACAACCATAAAAGTCTATTCTATGAAAGATGTCAAATTCCAGAAAGGGCAATACAGGCTTCCTGATTGGCATGGAAAATTGCACAGCTTTTTTTTTGTTTCTAACTGCCACTGTTTGGTTGGATTTTTTTTAAACATCCCTCAGATTGTAAAGTAAAAATCATTGCATAATTTTCTTTTACTTCTTAAAGATTGACTGAAATCACAAAAATAATTCTAAAAATATACTAGATTGATAGTATTGTAGTAACACTTCTTGAAAATCTGCAGTATTGTCTTTAAATTTTGGTCTCCATATACAGAATTTCTAACATTAAATCCAAGTCTGGATGCATTAAAACAGCTTTTCCTACAACTGCTTTTTTGGAAGCTAAGAATTACCAGAATGTGTCTGATTTTTGGTGAAAGGAAATGAAATATTTTTTTCTGAGATAATATATTTTACTTTTTTCCCTGTCCTTCACCAGTTCCTTTCATCACCTTCTTAAACTGGTAAAACCATTTTACTTCGTCACTAGTGACTTGAGCCTGTGAAAAACATCACATATTTCATTTTTCTGCCTGACTCAGAATATTTCTACACTGATAATAGCAAAGGGGAACCATTATGAGATTTGATCTAGTCTTTGCATAACCACTGGTTATAAAAACTTAATTCAGTTACTGTTCAACCTATGTGACATGAGAAGCCTTTTCCATAGAAGGGATGGGGCAAGGGAAAGAATACCCACACTTGTAGACCTGCCATTTACCCTTAGTACTGTGTTATAGGGATTAGAACAGCCAAGAATCTGATACGTGTATTGTGAAGACTAAGTGAAATGGCATGGTGAGAATTACTTTTTTTTTTCCCCCTCTCCCCCGAGGGAATGAGGCTAAATCCTCTAAGGAACAAAAACACTCTGTCACAGTGACCAAGTCTTTGCTCTCACTTTTGCTAGGGAGACCTGGATAAAATTTGTATTCTACTAATATGTCATTACTTTTTCCTCTATGACAGCTGTCTAGGGTGACACCCTAATTTTTTTGCTGCTTGAGCAAGAGATTATTTTTTAGGGAATTACAGGCTGCTTGTTTGAGTAATTACAAGATGTAAAGCCGGCTCTCTTCTACTTAGTGTTAATACAAAGCAATTGCAGTGTTCTATGCACAACTGAGGGAGAAGATTTCTGGCCTGAAATGTGCTACAAGTAGATTCTTGAAAAAAGGCTTCTGTTGAGACAAACTCCCTAGGCTGAATCATTATTGACAAAACTAAAGCTTTGTAACTTCTTTTTTTTGTACCTTTTTCAGTGGAATGGGTTTCTTTATTTCTGATAATCACCCCTAAATAAGGTTTTCAGCAGAAGGCCCCAACAGCAAGTTATGTTCCCTTTGTCATTTGGGAATGAGTCAAGAGAAAATAAAATGTTGAGATCAAGGTCTACTATAGTTCTTAACCTTTTTCAAATTTATTTTTTATTTTTCGTTGGTTTTTTTTTCCTCCCAGAAATTTGGAGATGAGCACTTGGGTTAAAAACCAAGCACCCTCACTTAACTGATCAGGTTTTATGAATGAATTAGAGCTAGTGTTTTTACTTACTAGTTATTTCAGGTATCAGTTCTTTTAAAACTACTGGTTTTAATTTACCCTAATTTAAGTAAGAACTGTATGTGACAGTACTGGTTTATTAGCACAAATGTAGTTTTCAGATGTTCCTTTTTGGGATGTTCTAAAATGAACTGTAATCTGCTTTTAACTTTTTTTATAATGAGATTAGAAAGGTCTGTTATTAGGGTCTAGCAAATGACATTTGTTAGACTTCCCCTCTCGCCTTCTGAGTTTGAAACTTTCAAATGCCCAACAGGTGTGTGTTTTTCTCTGATGTTGGAAGTGGATTTATTTAAATGTCTAAAATAGTATTGTGAGAGTTGATTTGTGCTCAGCCAGATGATGTGTAAATCTCTATCAATGTGCTTTTTTTGCCGACAGGTACTTAATCGATATACATCAGCACCTCTTATTCCCACCCTCCCGACTCCCATCATTCCTGTCATACCCCCACCGTACACCATTGCCACGGGTAGCATACGTGACTGCGTCCGGCTCAGAGGCCTTCCTTACACTGCTGGCATTGATGACATCCTGGAGTTTATGGGAGACGCCACAGCTGATATCAAGCCCCATGGAGTTCACATGGTCCTTAATCAACAGGTAACAGCATTTTGCATGGGAGGGCTAACTTCTAGTTATTGAACAGGGTTAGAAGTCAGGGTAGCTTACCTGTTCTTGGCTGTGCTTTAAGCCTTCTATAACCTTGAGAAAATACTATCTTCTGTTTGTCTGTCCTTTCCTTCCTTCCTTCCTTCCTTCTCCTCACTTCTCCTCCGCTTTTACATACACACTTGCTTTTCTTCCTCTGTATATATGCATAAGACTGGGGAGGATGAAACTTGTTCTTTTAATGATAGCTTTATCCTGGAAGCTGTCTTAAAGTGTTTCGGTCAAGTGCTGGAAATGCACAAGACAGAAATGTCTCATGTTAGATGGCATAGCTGCTCTGTCAGCTTCAGGGTTTCTGCTCAATGGTAGCTGTGTTGTTTGAGTGCTATTTGTGGAAAAAATAGGTTTTCCTAACTTCTAACTTGATTAGAGACTTCTCAGGCTTTAAAGGAAGTTGATAATTAAAAACGGTGTTTTGGATATATCTTAATGGCGTAATCATAGGGATATTTCTTCCTTGTGGTCTTGTATTAAAAATAAACTCTATTAGCCACAGAAATATTGAGGTATTAAAGAAACGAATGAGAGATCTACTATATTCTGCTTTTTTGTTAAGAAAGTTTTTAATATTTTATACATACAGCAATGTCCGTCAGGTTGCAGAAAATCAGACCTGAAAATCGATTTCTAATGTAGCTATGGACTTTACTAAAGCATGTCTGGAGCTTTATACTGTTGTACTATTACCTAAAAAGTAGTTACAGGGAAGGCAAAGCCAGACTCTTCCTAGAGCTTCACAACAAAAGAGTAAGAGACAATGTTAATAAACTGCATCAATAAAAATTCCAATTGGGTGAAAAGGACAGAAAAAAAAAAAAATCACAATGAGAAATTAGTTAAGCACTCAAACGGGTTCACAGAGAGGCTGTGGAATGTCCACCCCTGGAGATGCTTGGAGTTCAAGTGGAGAAGGCCACAAGTGGCCCGATGTAACTTGAAAGTTAGCCCTGCTTTGAACAGGGTTTGGATTAGAGGCCTCCAAACTTTGTTTCCATGCTAAATTGTTCTCTGTTTCTTTCTGCAGAAGATGGAAGTAGTGTTGTGTTAACTGGGCGCTGGTTACATAAGTCTTGCCTTTCTGCTCCTAAAAATAATTGTTGGGTTATTAGTCATTGGTGCCAGATGAGGAAGAACAATACAGACTTTCAGGAAACATTTGATCATAGTACTTTTTGCATTTCTTGTGCTCTGGGTGTTTTAGTAACAGATTGACTTATGATTATTTTCCCCCCTCTCCCAGGGACGACCGTCAGGTGATGCTTTTATCCAAATGAAATCTGCTGACAAAGCCTTTATGGTGGCTCAAAAATGTCACAAAAAAATGATGAAGGACCGTTATGTGGAAGTATTCCAGTGTTCAGGAGAGGAGATGAACTTTGTTTTAATGGGTGGCACTTTAAATCGTAGTGGCTTATCCCCACCGCCATGTAAGTTACCATGTAAGTCTGCAATTCTTCTGCTCTCTGCTGCTAAAGGCTGATATGTGGTAGGTGCTGAAGCTTTGTGGCCTTTCACCTTTTGACTTGGGTTTTGCCATGATCAATAATCATCCGTCTGTATACATGCCGAGATTGGAATTGTTCACTTTGGGCAATAATGGGACTGATCAGAGGCATTTTTATTGGTGGTGAGTAGAGGGCAGCAAGGCCTGGCCAGTGAAATTGTTGCACACTTTGCTTTTTATGGGTGTACTGTTCTTCTGAGCTCTGCGGTAGACTTGCCTGTAGTGAAACCTACTTGGAATTAGAGGGATTTTTAAAAGGGGTAGAAATTCTATATTCTAGCTGCCGATGAGTGCTCTTGCTATCTTGCCTTAGAGCATTGAGAAGGTACTCTTTGGGCTTATTTTTGAAGGAAAACACCCACTGGGATGATATGCTAACAGACCATAGAGTGGTGAAGTTAGATGGATTTTTATATTTTTATTTTATTTAAGATTACAGTGAACCTTATTGTGGAACTATAACAGAACTTTACTGTACCATTCTAATCAGTCTCGCTATCAAATCACTAAACAGATACTGATGTGTATTTGCAAAAGAGTAAAAAGCTGCCAAATACAGTATTTAAAAACAATTCGACTGCACACCAAGCCAAGCTTTATGTTCCTGTACAAATCGGATATTTGTTCATCAAAATGCATCAGACTAGTGATCTAGTGAGGTTTTCTTTTTTCCATTTGCTAAATCCTAAAAATACTTATTGAAGTTACAGGAGGCTTACACATGAAGACTCATGGTCAGCAGTTGTGGATGCCCATGTGTAGCTAATATTATGGTACTTTTGTCCCACAGAGTACAACTTCTGTTAGAAAGAACAGAGGGTGTGTTGGTGTGCACGCCTGCTTTCTCTATGCACATGGCTTTATGCTTTCTTTGAATAACTCTGAAGTTCCCTACTTTCCATTTACATATGGACAAGGCTGCTCAGCTCTAGGAGTTGTGAACTCTTAGGAATTGCTCACTTCAAATGCCTCACTTGTCATTCATGGTGATGTAGCAGGGGTCTCCAGGGGAGAGGCTAGAGCGCGGTCTTTGCACAAGTGTTCATTAATCATGCCCAGATGGTATTAATCACATTGGGATCAATTATTCTTTCCCTATAGCAGAGATCTCCATTCTGATTGTGTTTTGTTGTTGTGTCCTGGTTTGGTTTTAGGTCTTTCTCCACCAGCTTATGCTGCTTTCCAAACAGCAGCTGTGATCCCAGCAGAGGCAGCGCTTTACCAGCCACAAGCCCTCCTGCCGACCACCAGGACTCCCCAGGCCTCCGCGGCTGCTCCTCCAACTGTTACCTACTACCCAGCTCAGGCTGCTCAGCTTTATATGAATTACACAGCTTACTACCCCAGGTAACCGCTAGACTTAGCTGCTTCTCTTGACATTTCACCTCAGTGGAGCAGGCAACGGTGTGGTCACCTGTGAACAGCTCTTAAATTTGTGCTTCTGGTGTAGATAATCCTGGAAACTTGATGTTCATCAGCGGAGGCAGTAGCCATTTTAACTGATTCTCTGTGGCTTTGTAATGAAGTTCAGCTTTTCTGTAGGTTCTGTTTGAATATCATGATAAAGTCGGTCTAATATTTAACAGTGGTTTTGGCACTGGGGCAATGTCATCAAGGCGGTTCTATTCTTTGGCCAGATGAGAAGCTGTGTCAATACGTGCCTCTACCCTCATCCCTTTGTTGTTGTACTTACGATACTGTTTCCATACTGAAAGACTCATCATAGGTGTGTACTAGGTTTGATTTCTTATATCAGTGAGACCAAAGAACGCTTTACATGTGTAAGCAAAGTAGAAGCACCTTTTCCCTTCCCACAGATGGTATCAACATGGCTCACTGAAGTCTGGTACTTGGGTCCATGGGGACATAGCTTGTTCATTGATACTTCCTAGGCTTGTGACAATAACTAGCCTGAGTATCTGGTAAATTGCTAGCCAGGCCCTGACCAGAGATGCTACTTTACTCACTGTTTTGTGGCTTGGAAGTACCAGATTTGGGCCCTTGCCTGCTTTTTGTGCTATGATTTCCCCTCCCACACCTCTTTTTTTCTTTATGGTTTTATTAACAATCTGAGAACAAGTCATCTGCAGCTTCTATTTTTCTCTTCCCTTGTGAAATAACAAATGCTACTCTTTGTCTTCAACTACAAATGTTTAGCTGTTTTCCTCTCCCTCTCGGATGCTGAAGAGAAATGAGGAAAGTCCACAAAGCAGTCCATATCAGGGCTTCTTATTTTTCTGTGTTTTTTGGGCTTATTCTCAAATTTAAATTTTCAGTTTTATCTTTGCCTGTTCTAGGTACTAAAACCAGTTACTAGTTTTCATAACAATTTTGTCCCCCTTTCTCTTTCAGTCCTCCAGTGTCCCCTACCACGGTGGGGTATATTGCAGCTCCTCCAGGAGCTGTAGCCGCTGCTGCCACCGCCACCCACACTCCAATTCTGCCCCAGCCTGGAGCATTAGTCCGTATGCAGGGCTTGCCATATAACACAGGAATGAAGGAGATACTCAGTTTCTTCCAGGGCTACCAGGTTAGTATGCAGTCCCTCTCCTTGATACTGTATTTGGACCTCCGAGTAATGATCAGTGGGGATCAAACTGAGCAAGTGAGTGCTTTTGGAAACTGCTGAACAAGCGTGCAAGCTCAATGTGGTGTATTTAACTGGCAGACCGAAGTGTAATATACAATTTGCCTTATTTCTTATATAATAAATGTATCATAATTTGAAAGCAGTGATCTAGTGTCTAGAGTTACGGTTTGAATTTGGAGAGGGAGAAAGCACAAAGCCCCACTGTGAGTGGGGCTGCAAAGGCGCTGCCAGAGGAAGGTGAAAGCTGCCAAAAGCTTTCATTCCTGGCCACTTTTTGGTGGGAGCCCTATGTAGGGTCAGTGTTTGACCTTCCAGGCTTACGTGTTTGTCTGCTGAGAGCAAATTTCTAGTACAAAAGGCTGTGACCTAGGTGTGGTGACTTGCTTGCAAAAGGAGAGACACAGACACCTCTGTCAGACACTCTTTCAAGGACTAATTATTTTGGCTACAGACAGGAACACTTTCCATTAAAACTGCATTACATTGCAACCTAAAGGAGAACTGTTTTCTCCAAACCACTTTGTACTGATAGCAAGTATTCTACATGCTATAGGTAACTTCAGTCAGTATGTACTGATTCAATGCTGTATCAGTGGGCAAACACATATAAACTTATCTCCTTGAGGGACATTTAAAAAAAAAAAAAAGCAGCACCATGTGCAAACATTTTTTTTCCAGCAGCACTTATTTGAATTCATGGAATGGATCTTTCCATGTCTTCTACCTTTCATCTCAGAGGATTTTGTATCTATATCCATGTTTTGTCATCATGTGTTTGCTAAAAGGAAAGATAATTGAATATGGTATATTCTGGTGAGTATTTAACTTCTGTGGATAACAGCACTGACACAAATACCAAATCTGTCCTTATGGTACTACTCAGAAACACTGACTTAAAATCCTCTTGGTCATCTCAAACCACTGTTCGAGTGATATGTGTGAAAAGAAGATGAGTTTTGCAGGTCTGTCCTTCAAAATTCTGTAAGTTGGATAACAGTGGAATTGTTAAAGGGTAAGATGCAGATGGGTTCTTTTTAATGCATAGCAGCAGTTAATATGAAACATGCCGGCATGGTATGTTTTCTTTTTTTTTTTTTTCTTTAATATTGTTAAAGGACAATGGGCTTTAATTTGTAGAGCCAGATGTCTGCTATGTAAATGAATGTAGACTGAGAACAGATGCTTAAATATATATGTTTCAAGTTTTGAGTATTTGGAAGATACAGTGCTCTACCTGTTGTGGCTTCTTTTCAAATGTTACATTTATGTTTGAAAGTAGTCATACATATTTGGTTTTTCAGTGGAAAAATTTGAAGGTCAACTTGAAGTGTGACGAATTTTGACAAACATTAAAAAGAAACTAAATGTCATTGTATGTTAGGGCTTTTTCTTCAACACATATTTCCAGAGTTCAAACCAAGTTCAATTATTTGTGGCTTTCATGATTTCTAGACAAGCAGTAGTAATCATTCATCTTTTGCTTAGCCATTGATATTTAACCTTTGTTTTTCAACTGACTGGTGTTTTTGGTGGATGGATGGTGGGTGTATTAAAATCTTAAGTGGGGAAGCCTATTTTCTAAATTGAAATTTAGCTAGAAGTGTAAGTGCACCACTGAAAAATGTGGCCTGAGCCTATCTGAACATGGAGCAGGTCAGTGACGATGTCTAGTAGCTCTGTCTTCCACTAAATCTTCAGTTTAGTGAATCTGGACTTTGGTGCTGAATTTGCCCTTTTCCTTGCTTCTGCATTTGGAGAGTAGTTCGTAGTGTTTGTATTGTACAATTAAATGTTTCAAATGAATAGAAATTTTGCCACAAGGTGAAAACTATTTATATTCTTCTGCTGCAACCTCCTGTCATCGTCAGTTACTGTTATTAAATTGGTCACCTCTTTGATTTCTTTAGAAGATGTTGTCCAAATGAGATCGGGTTCAATATCTTATAAAGGAGCCAAGGAATTATTTTGAATTGTTCTTGGAATCCCACATGTGGTAATGCTAGTTTTATACTCGCTCATTCCTTTAGGGGAAAAAAGAGGTGGTGACTTACTGTACTGGGACAATATTATGTCTCTGGAGGAATAACTAATCTTTTTTTCCTCCCCTTTCCTCTCTCCTCACACTATTTTTTTCACTTTCTCTTGCTGCCCAAGGATTTATTGCACGATGCTTCTGCTCGTTTGTAAAGTGAGCCCCTAATAATCGTCAGTGGTTTGGGCATGGTTTAAATCTCTGTATAACTAATTGATGTTGGCATTCAATGGGCTTCAATGTTGGTATTCTGGGAACCAGATCGGAGATGCTGAGATTGACGGGTGATTTTTATCTTTGTATGTCCTTGTCTGAAAGGAACAGGTTTTACGTTTTAGTTCTTGCTTTATTCTCTTCCGTTTCCTTCCTTCAGTCTTCATGGGCTCCGTATATTGCATGTATGCACATGTTGCTACTTAAGTGAAAGTGTCTTTCATACCAGACCTGCCTCTTAAGAGATAGACTTTGCTTATCATGGGCTTCAACAAGCTGGTCTCAACATCAGTACATGCTTCTAATAATAAATAATGTAAAAATCTGCAGATCAGCATTTTAATTTTCATTTAATTTTATCAGCACTAGCCTCGTTTAGTGATTCAGCAGCTTGATTTCTTCTTATAGTTCTGCTTTCTTGTTTTTATTGTTGAAAATTCCTTCCAGCTTGCATGTGTTTAATGTATCGTGCAGTAAACAATCTTGAAAAACCTGTGAAGAATTTTAATAGTAAATCTTGGAGATGGTAATTTTCCCCATCACCTTCCTGTATAATATTGTAGTGCACTGTAATCTTCAAAAGAGCTAATATTAGTACTCTGTGATTCAGTAAGGAATTCATGTTAAAATGCGTTTTAGTTGTACTGTAATGCAACAGGGCAATTGATTTGACTCCAGTCATATACTGGATACATAGCTAAAGGATACTTAATAAAAAAAACCCAAAACAAACAAAAAAACCCCAAATGACCAAAACCGCAACAACAAAAAACCCCACCATGCAGTTCAGACAGGACAATGGGATGACATTGCTCTGTCAGTTGCTCTGGCAGGTGCTAAAACACCAGCTGCTCAGCAGATGCTGGTCTTGGGTCATTATGTTGAAGTAAGGGATCTGTGGATGTTTACAGGGAAATTCCCTTATAATTTGAAAAACACGTGATTGTGAAGAGACCCTTCTAGAATTAAGAAAAATAATTCGTTTTTCAGATCCTATGGGGAAAAGTTTGAGGAAGAAGTAGTGCAAAAATAGTAATTACATGCAACACTTCTCAGTGTTACTTTAGGCCGTCACTCTCTGTACAGTTGTAGAAGCAGTGAGAGGAATCAAGTAAATAAGGAGCAGGTATAGTAGTGGAGTGAGGGATTTACATGAAGTTGTTTGTGCATATCAGAACAAAATTTTTCATGAAAAAGTATTTTTCTTTATTTACTGGCTAAATCCTGTATGGGTTTTACTCTTTAGCCACTAAATGAATCAATGAGAAATATTTCTAGTCTCCAAATAATTACTTTTTTCTTCTTCTTATGAGAATGCAGGTTTATTGCTAACATTGGCAGAGTTGGTATTCTGACAAGAACTGCTAGGTTTATGTACAAGTGGATGCAATTTAACTGTGCCTATGGTCTTAGCTGACCAAAAGCTAGTTCACAAGTGTCACCTTAGCTAGGATTCAGCATGCGGTTAGTAGTAGCTGCCCAGTTTATTGGAGGTTGGTATGAATGTAAAGTGAACTTGTGTCTGCCTGAAAAAGGCCATGTGGATTAGTTCTTAGAAAGCAGACTTGCTGTTTAGGCAAGTTGTATGTAAGTATAGTAGTATGTTTCATTCAGAATTAGTAAAAAAATAAATTGGGAGAAGAATGAGATTTAGGGGCCACAGTCATCACGGCTTTATTTAAAGCCTCCTGACTTTGCTGAAAAAGGCTAGGATGGAAATGTAGGGACTTCTTTGTGTACACGTTTTTAGTTAAGAGAAGCTTAAAATAAATACTATTCTTTAAACCTGTACTGGGCTTAGGTGCCTTTTATCTGCACCTAAAAAGAGCTTTTGCATTATATTAATCCTCCAAGTCTTCAGAGACCCAGAATTCAAGGCTCATTGTTGGGGGGGAGGAGGGTAGCTTGTGCTTAAAACAGTAATAAGGAAGTGGAGGGAAGTGGATGGATGGCTAAATTCCAAGGGCATTAACAACATTTCTCTCTTGTATCAGGACAGTGGACTTCATTGTTACTGACTTTTTAGGGATTAGGTTTTTTTTTTCTCTGAAATGCATGCTTAAACAAAGTATTCTCTATTTCCTGTGGGTTCCTTTTGAAATCTGATGCTTCGTAGTCTAAGAGGGATACCCCATCATCTGTGTGCCAATTCTAGGCATAGCACCTTCTGACTAGGGACGGGAAGGGAAAGAGGATGTGGTAGTGGAAGAATCCCCACTTACTGGTATTTGAAGTCATCTGGTAATATAGACATCATCATATGCCCACCCCCATGCTCTTGGAATAGAGTATGCTGTTTGTTTTGCTTTATTCCTAAATTTATCTTCCACCTGGAACTGTTGCCTGTGTGGAGAAAGCATCTGTGAGACTGGGACTAGTAAATTAGTGGTCACTGTTTCTGTCCGTTGCCTCCCATGCTTGAAGCAAGACACTAAAGTGGTGCCATCTTCAAGCTGTATTTCTGGGAACAGGCATTACATATTTCACTCTCTGTTCCACAGAGCATTCAGGTGGTTGCTGGTGCTTGTGGCGGCACTCTTAAGGTACAATTGATAACACTTTAGTGGCAAAGCCAGTTTAGGGTATTTCTCCTGACTCTGGTGCCAAAGGTTGCAGTTACTTAGTCATCAAATCTGATTCTACGTTCCAGACTTACTGTATCTAGACATTTTTCCAAAGTCTGAAAGCTGGATTTCTTCCCTTTGGGAACTGTTCTGTGATAGAGTTTATCGGTAGTTTAGGCTAGAATTGCAGCTGCAGTCCTGAAGTGGCCATTTTGCCTATGATGTTTTCCTTTTCTTTCATTTCCCCTTGTTTTTTTCCCAGTTGGGGCATGTCTAAATATACTTCCAAATTTTAATTTTGTTTCTAGCAATGGATTTTTTTTTCCCCTAGATTGCTTTGCATATGCTGTTTTTAGACTGATCTTTGAATGTCCACTGTAGGAACTGCAAAAATGAAACAGAAATCAATGTCTCGCTGGTTAGTGACCTGGTTAAATTTGTGCACAGTCTGTGAGGGGACAAGAACAGTCCCATATTCCCCTCAACGTAGCAGGTATTTCTGAAAGAAATAAAATAGCTTGAAGAAAAAAAAAAGATACATGTACAAGGAGAGAGTGTAGTATACTACCTCTTTATTAACCAGTCTGTCTCGGATTCCTATCATCTTAAAAAGCTTTGCACTGCAGTAAGCATAGCACACTGTCTGTCTGGGAGATGCTACCATACTGGAGGTAGCTGTTGGTCAGAAATGGTCATCTGCTTTAGGAGAGAGGAGTTAGTGTTATTTAATATGCATCTGTCATTATTATATAGTCTATTGTAATATGTTATTTAATATCATTATAAGTGTTATTTAATATACATGAGTTGAAATATCTCTGCCATTTCAAATGTTAATGCTTAGAAAGGTATTTACCTTATGCTTGTAAGGTAAACTGCTGATTCTGTAAAGAAGCAACACGTCCTTCAGGTAACATCATTTTCCATTATTAACAGACATGTCTTAAGCTATAAAAGTCCCCACTGTCACAGGGAAGTTAACAACAAGAAGGATGTAAGGAACAGGAAACAGCATTCTTCACTATTCAACGTAATCTCTGTTCCAGTCAGCTGTGGGCTTTTTCCCAGTGTATATGTGTGTTCTTCCTGCCGCAGAGCTCATCGCTGTTACCCCAGAATCTTATTTAGTGTAACCACTTGCAAAGGTTCTGTTTTGTTTCCTTCTCCTAGGTTAGGTTCTAAATGCAAACCTTATGCCATACCTAGTTTCCATATGTAGTTTCTATCTTTCTTGATCCTAGCTCCCATCTCTGATCACTGGAAGAAGTCAATATAGCACCAGAGCATATGCTGAGAACCATATCTTGATGTCCTTAACATCTGAGGCTGGCTTTTCTAATGGAGCTCTTAGTTTAACTACAGTATTCTGTGCAATCTTCCTTACTAGACTAAGCTAGACGTCTTGATGGCTGCTTCAAGGGAAAAAGAGAAACTGCTTTATTGTCTGAATTTATTTCTGTATTCTCCTTCAGTCATTCTAGGAAATAGGTCTCCCCTGTTTGTCCTCTATGAGCATGTGAGAGTATCCAATTTAACAGGATGAGATGAAGGAAAACTGGTGATAGAGATTGTATTTCATAGACTAAGTAATGGCTTAAAAAGCAAGATTTGCTACTGTGTCATTCTAGTAGACCATTATATTTTAATGCTACTGTTGACATACTGAGAGTAAGTGGAAGCCCCTGGGTGAGAAAGAATTACAGAATCTTTTAGGTTGGAAGGGAAGTCCAATGCCCCAACCAACACCCCAAGAGTTGTGAGCTCAAAGGGAGGAGGGAACAAGGCAGCAGCTCTGAGGAAAAAGGTGGTGTTTCAGTTCAGAGAAGCAAGGAGGGTGGGAATGAGATGACAGTGGGATAAGAGGAAGGTAGTGGAGGCAGTAACAGTGAGGTCTGCTTTTAATTTTATTTCATTTAAATTTAAGGGGAACTATTGCAGTATTTGGTAACTTTTTACCAGTTACTTGTGTGTTAAGGGTAGGTATTTGAAAATGTAACACGAGGTTTCATATTATCTCAGTATTGTCATACTGTGTCAGGTCTCAATAACATTTGTACAAGAAACAAACTGCTAGAACCTAGCTCAGTGAACTTGCAACTGGTTATTCTGGGGGGTTAAATCACTAGGTGGACTTTTTCAAATCTAAATGGAAGCAGAATTTGGCCTACTGCATTGCAGGTGAAGCTAGCAAAACTGTACTTCCATTTTGAGCAATGAGTTCATAGGTTTACCCTTGGCTTTATACTGTTTGTCCTGTGTGGTTGGGTGTGTTTGTTTTCTTCTTATGGGTTTCTGAAATGTAGACAGAATCAGAAGTATTTGTGATCACGTACTTCCTCAGGCAAGTTAGGGTAGCTTCCATTTCATTCACAGGGAATAAGAATTCCCCCCCTTTATTTCCTAGCTTGGTTTGCAGTACTACTTTTTGAAATCTGTAAGTTTGAAGAATTTACTGTTCCACAACTTCTGTTTTAATTAACTGCAGTCTCTTACCTATCTTGTGATTAGAAGTTGCTTCTGTTGCTAGGGTGGGGTTTTTTTTTTCTTTCTTTCTTTCTCTCTCTCTCTCTTTCTTTAGGCCTAGGCCTAAACTCTGACATTTCTGTGCAGGGTAGTTTTCCCACTTTCATGTTTTCCACATTGTTTATGCATTTCAAGTGTAACCTTTTAAACACTGTCCCTCACAAGAGACTATACATCTTTACCTACTGTACATCTACTGATAATCTAAAGTATGTACTATCTTGAGACATTCCTTCCAAAGAGTAAACTTACATTTTGTAGATTTGTTTCAAGGGCAGGTCTGGGAACTGATAAATCTAATATTTGCACGGTCTGGTTGCCCTGGCAGAGACTATCTAGAAAATACTTCTTATATTTGTCTTTTACTTAATGGCATGGGTCTAGATGTGAAGGTGGCTAGAATTCAGTAGTAAAAGTTCTGAGAGGTTCTTTTCTTTTATGTTCTCTGGGCTCTTGGTTATTGTTCTCTGTGGAAGGTGTATACTGTGATGGTTGGGTTTTTTTTCTTTTCAACTTCACTTTGGATGGATACAATGTGTCCTGTATGCCCAAACATAATGCCTTTTTCTCCCTAAGCTGGCAGGAGACTTTTTTATTGTAGAAATATCAAAGGAAAGCAGTATAGTATGTTTACATTGTGTGCATTTGGCAATCCTCTAAAATGTTAGTGCAAAACAGCCATTTTGGGGGAGACAGGAAACTCTTCTTGCCACTGAAGGGATATAATATAACTTGGGTTATGCTAAACATTTTGTCTTCTGGGTTACAGGAGTTACTCCAGTAGTCTTTGTAGCATGTGCAAGAATGCTCAGTCTCTTTCCAGGATATGTAATTTGGAAAGATTATGAGATAGATACAAAACAATGTTTCATATTCCCCAAGATCTGTTTTCTGACTATAGATGTCCTATTTGTATGAGGCCCTCCAATAGTATGCATGATTATTGTTCAGATTCAGGATCTCAAATATTTCTTAGATCTGATCCACATGTGGGGTTTTTTGTTTTAATTTATTGGTGTGACTGTACTGTACAGTCGCTATTTTAGTATTCTTCCGCTACAAAACTATCATGATGCAGTTATACTGTGTAGTTTATTTCTTTTTCCTATACGGAAATATACTATACCAGTATAAATGCTATTTTATCTTTTAAGTGCATTCATGCCAGGACATTGATTTTCCTTTAACTACACTGGTGTAGTCTATGTAATGCAAGTATTACATGCAGCTAAAGTGTTTATCGCTCTACCCTAGAGAAGCTGCAGTTTATTTCCATGACTGCATAAAAGATCTGAATGAGATCCGTATGCTGCTTCTAATCCCCCGCTTCAGTATGCACTCTGGAAGATGCTCATCTGTTCCAGTGAGAGTCATTACTGGAAGCATGATTATGCAAACTTAAGAGGTTTGTTACTGATGCTGCCATCTCATGAGTTGTAGGAAAAAAGGAGCACTTCGTGGTCTGAACTATTTCCCTTCCTTCATAAGGAACAGTTCAAATACACAGTTTAGAATATTCCCCACATGCATTTACTTTAAATCTATTTCTACATCCAGTAATTCAGCTGATGTATTTTTTTTTTATCGTGCATAAAAATAGTATCTGTCAAATTCACTGTCTCCTGCCAGTTGTTATAGCTGATGCTCTTAATTATGGTTGCAAATGATCGTCTGTGTGGCTTGCTGTACCAGAACTGTTCCTTCTCTTGCTGATTATCATATATCACACTTGTACTGTAGTATGCACCTGATGACTACAATGGCCTTATTCAGCTGAGCGATCAAGCAAGGAGTGTGTTACAAGCACCGAAAGAGTGGGTCTGTTTGTAACTCTTTGTAACTTCTGAAGAAGGTAAGACGTGACTGGCAGAAACTGGGTCTCCAGTGGTGAATGGGAAGGGAAAGAAGGGCTTGGTGATACAGAGGTTTTTGCTTATTGCTTTTTCCCCTTCTTAGCTTGCATTGGGATCCTTGCTTTAATCTTTCTGCTTTTGTCCTATTAAAAAATCAACTAACCCAAGGAAACAGGCCAATTGTGATCTGTAGTTGATGCGATAGCGGTGGTGGAGGTAGTGTGATTGCCTGGTTCTGCTCAGGTGGTGTGTTAAACTTCCAGAAGGGTTTATTAGTGCTTGTTTCTCATGTGACGCTTTCAGTCCGAGATTTTATTTTTAGCATAGCAGAAGATGATTTCTTCTTGATATGGCTACAAAGCACACACAAATGTGTGTGCAAAAAACCCCAAACCTCTGGCTTTCTCTTTCCTGTGTCATATAGCTGTCAAGAGATTAATTTCTCTGTTTCGTGATCTCCCTAATGCAATATGAACTATTAATATTTTTTTAGGAGAGGTTTCTTTTGGTATAGTGGCTTTCTAATGCAACTAACTAAACTTGCTAATGGTAAACTTCCCTGCATTTTTGGCACTAACACATAATTCTTAAAGAAATTCTGTTGTGACCTGTGTGGAGTTTGTGACATCCCAATACTATTGTATTCCATTCAAAATGCTACTGATTAGTTACTATGTTGTTTTCTCCCTAAAAAAAACACACAAAACTTTCAGTACAAAAAATGGCAATCACATACTGTGACTTGATAGAATTCTCTTCATAGCTAAAGCTACCTTCACATAATCACCATCAACTCAGTTGTTTTCAAATTAGTTGGTTTCTCATGATACTGTTAGATCTGCTAGGGAGAAGATGGACTAGAGGCTGCATGGTCTGGTGGTGTACAGAAGAACACCCATTATTACTCCGAGTATTTCCATATTTATGTGACCTTGGACAATCCATTTGGCTCTCTTGTTTTACCCAGCTTAACTGGAAAACCAGATCAGCAATAGGGTTCTACAGTGTATGAGATGGCAACAGTCTTTGACTAGAAAATAATTCATGGAGTAGCTCATCCTGAATTCTAAGCAGTCCAAAGTAGTATCATACAAATACCACTCTTTTTAGAGCAAAACATCCAGAAAAAAAGATTTGTATGGATTTGAATCTATATTTTTAAAAATATATGTACATAAAGAAAATTATTTCTATCTATAAATCTATAGAAATAAGAACCTAAAACTAGTGTGTCTTGAAACTGAGGGGGTTTAACTCTCTTGATTATGTTGCTTGCAGAATGTGTAGACTTCTCTGCTAACTTTCTATGCAACTCTTATAACATGAATTTCCAGATCCTTGCATTGGTATTACACCAATATTGCTATTTGAACTGCTTTTTAAAGCTCTCCTCTGTGCTCAGAGGTCTAACTGCGCTCCATGTGTGTTTTCAGCTGACTCTGAACTGCAGTATTAAACTTGCATTCAGGACTGATGGTAAATTACTTGATCCCATATGGATTAAT
Organism: Phoenicopterus ruber ruber; assembly: GCA_009819775.1. Lineage (NCBI taxonomy): Eukaryota > Metazoa > Chordata > Aves > Phoenicopteriformes > Phoenicopteridae > Phoenicopterus > Phoenicopterus ruber. The sequence continues at coordinate 3,827,309 of CM020227.1, forward strand.
GGCAAAGAGCTGGTTTAGAGCAGACCATCTTTTAGCTCAGATTTGCGGCTCAACACAAACTGTGTACAACTTTCTCTTCAAGCACAGTGTTATTCTGAAATAAACCAAGATTACTTCCAAACCTGAACTGGGCTTCAGATGTGATGGTTCTTATTTGTTTTTGAATTTCTTTCTGCATGCTTTCTTGACTAACTTGAGTTCTGTGAGAAGAAATGATGCGAAGTCTGTACTAACTGTCTTATACATGCTTTTAGTTTCTAAAGTGTACTGTTGCTTATATCTTAAGAATACTTTTAAGGCCTGCTAAGTGTTTGGGTGAGTGGAGCTCTGGCATGTACTTGCTTTATTTTCATGTTTGTATGTAAAGCTGATCATAAACTGCTGGTAATAACTGAGAAGTCTGATATTTCTTGCAGTATATCAGGCACACATAAATTCTGTGAAAAGTGAAATCCTTAAATGTTATAACCTTTTATAAACTCATGAGGACATACCTCACATGAACTTAACTTGAATTTGGTTAATACTCATAAAACTGGTTGGTTTTCCAGCATAGACCGTATGTTTTGTCTGGAACTGACTTCTCCAACAAACTAACCTTGTACACTTTTGATCCTTCAACCTTTGGTTTTGAAACTTTACCAAGATCCATTTCTATCCAACAAATAGGGCTTCCAAACTTGGTTTGGAAGGACTTCCAGCATGTTATGAGAAATGGCTGGGGGACCATAGGCAGACAGAGACGTCTGCTTTAAACTCAGCATTTTGGAACTGCCTTTTAAGAATTCACGAGGGCAAATGCACTCCAAAGTAAATCAAGTCCAATGACTACATAATCTCATTTGCTATCTTGCTTTTTCTTAGCCTTGTTAAAATTACAATAAAGATTTCTGTAATTCAGTTGAACTGCACCAAATTTTACTTGGTTTTAGAGAACAATCTTTCTTGCACTGTATACCTGTGTTAAGTTCAGCTCATCCTCCCAATACAGAACTCTCATACAGCTCTATCTTTTTTTTTTAAACTTTGCGTGTGAGTATTCACATGCCTTATAGTCTTTGTCACTTGGCCAGTAGTCCACATAGTACAAGAACTATTCACTGAATGCCTGGACTTTCTTGCTCCATTTACCCTTTATTAACATCTAAGTCTTTCTTTTCTTATCAACCTTTAATCTGAATTACTTCTCTAGCAAAATCTTTGCATGGAATTATGTCTACATCATTTTGTTCAGCACACCAGCAGAATAAAAGCTGCTGCTGTTTGCCAAGCTAAAAGCTGAATTCTTTTAACCTTCGATCCCTTCTCCTCCTTCCCGTTTTCGCATCCAGAAACCTTTTTGCCACAGACACAGGAGTGGAGTGAACCAGATGCACAGCATTAAAAACTGCATTTCCAGATGTGGTCTCTGGTCTTAATAGGTTTTTTTCTTTTGTCTTCTTGTGCTATTGCAGCTCCACGCAGATTCCATCCTCGTGCTTTACAACTTTAGTGGCCAGCCCAGTGGAGAGGCATTGGTGACTTTTCCAAGCCTGGATCTAGCTAAGAAAGCAGTGGCTGAGAAAAATGGACAGCTCCTGGGAAGCCGCTATGTAGAACTGTACCTGGTCTAACTAAACACTCTTTGGGGGATGGGGAAAGAATGTCGCACTCAACACCGTGCCTTTTGCAAACTAGGAAGTCTTCCCTTGCCACCCAGGCAGCAGCAAATGTGCCTTTTCAGCATCGTATGTTGGAATGTAGAGTGGTACATGTCCTGTATTTAATTTGAAAAATGGCATATCCTATGCCAAAGACAAAAGTGAAACCAAAAATTATGCCGTTAATTTACTTAATTTCTAATGTACTTGTTTAAAAATAAGCAAACCCGCTCCTGGCATCTAGTTAATTCTGAAGACGATCTAATAGCACTTCAGCTATCGCAGCCGTGGGAGGAACCTGTTCAGTAGCATTTGAAGTGGAAAGCGAAGCTTGAGTCATTCGGATTATTCTGTGTTTAGTTTTTAAGAGTTTACACTTGACAAAGTGTCTGGTTTTTGTAGAGTTTAAATGTCTCTAGAAAGGTCTTTTGGAATGCATAGCTTTCCCAGTTCAAAGCGTAGATCATATTGATTTTTTTGTTTTGTTTTGTTCTTGACTGGAAAATACCAGGATACTGGACCCCAAATGCAATTGTGCTTTCTCATGTTTTCATTATACATTGTTTTGCAAAAGCCATATTTGTCTTTCTTACCAATGTACTGCTGCCAATGTGTAAAGCAAAAAAATAAAACAGCAAAACCAGAAAAAACCTCCCTGCCTGCCCATAACTCCCTGCCCCCAGCCCCAAACTTTTAATCTCTACAGGACAAAAATGGCACATAAACCTGAGTACTAATAAGTTATATTTTTTTATTTAAGCATAATAGCTTTCAGATACTGTATTAAAGATTTTGCTCTAGTTTATGTGCATGCAATTTGTTTACATCTTTAAACTACTTTATTTGTATATTATGAAACAAGATATGTTGAAATCTAAATCCTCTAGTGCATGCTTTTTTCTTTTTCCCTGTGTGTGTATATACATAAGCTAGAAGAAGTACTTTTACGTCATGTAGCATGTGTTTAAAAGAAGACATCTGCTGTAGAAGCACTAAATTACTTTGTTTTTACTGTGCCTTACTTCAAAACCATTCCAAGTGCAATACCAGCAGAGCAAAATGTAATGAATCCTGTTGTGACATGTTCATGGATGTCTGAATTGATTTTTTTTGTTAGTGTACAATTTGAGTTGTACTTAAAAGAACTGAATGATGTATGCTTCTTTATATTACAACAAATAAAAGAGATGCTTACGATGTGCATTGGCTTTTGAAAGTAACTTATGCTTTGGTTTAATGTGTATTCATGGGGCATCGTTCTCTGATAAATATTCTTTTACTCATTTTTCTCTTTCTCCTAGATTTAGGTAAGAATATGTACCTTGCAAAAGTGGTGTGATTCTTCCTTTTTTTTCTTTGTGCATGTGCTGGTAAGCCAGAAATATGCATGATACATATTTCTCTTGTAGTGGAACACTTTTTAGGCAATGTGATGTATCTGTTTACATGCTTAGTTCTCTTGTTCTGGTGCCAGTATTGAACTTGAAATTGTGTTCATATTTGGATTTAATTGACCTAATGGGTCACTCGCTTTTCTGTGCAATGCAAAATGCTACCTTTATGTCATGATGGAGCCAGACAACCTTTCTGTAGTAAAAAGGGAGGGGGGGGGGGGGTCATATTAAGATAATAAGGTTTGTTTCTCTCTAGTCAGAAGCATCCCATGCCAGATGCCATTTCGTCATTAAAACCTCCCAACTGAAGGTGGGACTGGAGGGAAAGCTTTTTCATTATTTTAAAGTGGGACTGTTCGCATTAATCTGTTTCCAAGATTTCTCTTGAGGTCTACCAAAAATCTTACTTTTCAAGTAATTTGAATACTCGAGAGGACTGCACCATTATAATAAACATTCTCGTTGTGCCTTTGAGGAGAATACTTCTCCCTTTAGGAGAAATTAGGATATTTACGAGAAATTTTAGGAGTCTCTATCCTGAGCAATACAGTACCTATGCCACGTAGCTACCCGTCCCTTTATTACACTGTGATGTTCTGCTGTGGTCCAGTTGGTCACCTCTTGGTTATGGCTTTGCAATCAGTTGAAACATCTTATTTTTCTCTTAATAGCCTGCATGGAACTTGTGGTTTTCTGTTAGCTAAAATGATGCTTAATCTACTAAAAGCATCTAGTCTTTTTGCAGCTCCTTCTGTTGTTGTTTATATGTGCTCTGCTCCTCCCTTGGCAGGGCTGGAAGGGAGCACCTCAAGTAACACATCAGCTGTGTTTTAGATGTACACATTCCCCTTACTCTTTTAACACCTTTATGGCTTAGTCAACAGTGATCGCAGTTTAACTTTTAAGTGCAGTCCCATGGTAACATGAACTTAAGTTGTTAACAGACTCTGCCATGTGTGAAGCCTGTATCTAACTATCTATTAAAAAAGAGGCTTAGCTTTCGCCAACTGCTGTTTTAATCCCTGTTTAGCATGAGATGGTGGAAACTAGTTACAGAACTTGACCTTGGATGTTTCGGGCGGTGTGTTTGTGTGTGTATAAAACCTCACAGGTGGGGCTCGTGAGCAGCACACGTTTTTTAGAAGCTACCTGTGCAAAACGACTGCACTGCTCTGACAACAGGCCAGCCCTGGGGGCCCTCTTGCTCTGAACTTCCTTGCTTGTATTGAAAACCCCTTGGTCTTGCCTAAGAGAAGCATGAAAGAAAATAATAGTAAAAGAATAAACAGTGGAATAGCTCACTTAAGTATTAAAAAAAATAATAAAAAGTGGTAGCAGTAACAACAAAGGAGGAGTAGCCCCCCCCCCCCCTCGGCCGCGCTGCCCGCGCGCCCCCTGCTGGCGGGGTGGGCCGGCGCCTCGCGCTGCCGGGCCCGCCCCGCGGCCGTTGCTCCCCTCAGCCGGGCCGGGATCGCGGTGACCGGCCCCTCCCGGCGGCCGCGGCTTGCCCAGGCACCCGGCGCCAACGCGGGGTTAAAAGCGAGGGAGGCCCGCGTCTGCCGCCTGGTGTTTTACCCTTTTCCGCGGTACAAACGCGACGGGCCCGTGCCAGAGTGGCTTCCCTGGGGGGTCGGCTCCAGGGCTGGGGCGGGCAGAGCAGCCCGAGGGAGGCCCCGCAGGTGGCCGTGGCCCTGGGGGGCCGTGTCCCCGCCATGTCAGAGGGCATGTCCGCCTCCCTCCGCCACGTCCCAGGACCCGACATCTGACTGCAGACAGTTTATTCCCCAGCCGTCTGCACAACCTGCTGGGTGTGCAGCTGGCGTTTGAAGTTCTGTTGCAGCGGGCTGAGGAGCAAGTCCCCCGTGATTAATCCCTCCTCCCTGGCCTGGGGGACGTGACCCAGCAGGCCGGCTGCCCCGGAGGGTTCATATGGCTCAGCTGTGAGGGGGGGAGTCCGCTCTGAGGCCAGGAGGAGGGGCTGTGTTGAGGCAGACATATTTTGAACGTTGGAGAGCTCAGGTATGGCAGGTAACTTGTAGAAGTTAAGGTGTGCTTACGTTTATATCTTAGCTGCACTTCTGGAAGCAGCGTGCACCAGAAGTAATGTCAGTTTGGAGCTGCTTACCTGCAATTTGGCAGTAGAGGCTTTATAGCTGATGAGCTGGCTTTCAAATCCAAGAGGTCTCCTTTACAAATGGAACATAAACAGTTGCGTCACACGCCTTTGAATAATGGCTTACGTCACTGGAGAAGGCTGGGAACTTGGGGTAAGGCCTAAATATTTTTTATTCTCTTTGATGTGTGCATTTATTCCTTGTGATTGAATTTTTAGACCGTGCTGCGTTGTGGAAGCCTTATCAAAGGGATTGCTGTCTTTATATGCATGTGGTTTAATGGAATAAGAAAAATAAATATAGAAAGTGTTACACTTTAACTGTTTCACCAAAGAGGAAGTGAAGTTTGGGAAAGAATTGTGATTTGACTGTTACTGTTGTTAAAGAAAGGGTCCTCACACTCTGTCATCAGCCACGAAACTTGTTTCTCAAAAAGAAGCTTATTCTCTGCTGACAAGAAGTAAAATGCTTTACCTGCACTTGTATTGCCGTATTATATAATTGAAGAACAGAATTCATGTTGTTTGTATTTTGTCTTAGTTTCATGCTTCTGATTGTGGTAGTTTGGAGATTATACCTTTACTCATTTATTTCTGTTCCTATTCTCTTGATACCGATAGTTTTACCTAGAAATTATTTATATGTTGGCCCATCCCATGGGGTGTTCCCCCCCAGTTTAGAGGGAAGATAGCTTAATCTTATTACGTTTGTTTGAGATGAGGTGAGACTGAAGAGTTTGAAATGGCCATTTTCTATTTTAATAGTTGCAGCTGTGCTTCCAGATCAGGTGTTTTGTGTTGGAATTTCTTCTTCTGCAGAGCAGACTCACACTAGACAGGTGTATAAGGTTTGCTTGTTTATGTGAACTAAGATATTTTCAACGAACTCTTATTAGTGAAACTCAATTCTTGTTTTTTTAAAAAAGAAAAAAAGCCTTTCAACACCTTCATTTTTGAAAAAGTATTTGTTTCGTTTCAGTCAGTTAAAATGAATCTTGCTGTTTAACCAGTTGCATCCTGTTTTGTATAGATCTGTACTTGACAAAGTCCGTGGTAATCAATTTTGAGTCTGACGCTTACAGTATCTTCTAAAAGCTGATTGCATCTAAAGATAACCTGAAATATTCTAAAGCAGAAAACTCTCCTGATATGTGCCAAGGTTTGCCTGTAGCCAATTTAAAATTTTGCCTTTTTAGATCTACTTGTTGTATGGATTTTTAAAAAGCAAACCCAAAATAAAGCAGAGGCCTGATTTTTTTTTTTTTCCTTTTTTTTTCTTTTTATATAATCAGGTGAGGGCCACTATATTATTTAGCTGGATATGCAGTTGGAAATGTAAATATTCAAATAAAGATGATGGCATGTTAATCTAGACTTGTCAATTGCTGTTTCTTATATTGGTGTGTTGTTATATTCCTTTTTCATTTTACTTAGATACTTGATGATTTTTTTTTTTAAATGTCTAGCTATTTGATGTTGCTCTCTGTGCGCTTACTAATAATAAAAAAGTAGAGTTTAAATAAAATGCCTTCCCTTCTGTAAACATTACTAAAGTACTGTTAGAATTCTCTTTTAATGTTAGCTGTGTCTTTGAGAGAATATCTTTTGCTGTGGGTTTTTTTTTCGTGGTTTTTTTAGTGATCTGTATTTAGTGGCAGGAGTAGGAGTTTTTAGATTTGTCAGGAGCAGCAGTGGATTTTTAATTTGGTATTGTAATTGTGTTGAACTGTTGGTTTGGCGTTCCCCGCCTACGTTAATCCTTACTACCAGTAGATGTCCCCTTTCGACCAGGATTTGCATTAGCGTGACTGAACTACAAATGCTTGGGGGCCTCCGAGTTCCGTTGTTAGCAACTGCAGTAGGAGCTGCTGCACGCAAACGTCAGTAAATAGTCTGGTGTCCCTTAGTCTTAAAATCGGAGCTCATTATGTTTTCCATAAAACAGCTGATTTAATTTTTAAATTTTTGTTCTTGGTTTTTCTATTTTAACTGTTTTCCATGTAGAGTGGTGCGTTCATTGATATTTGATAGGGTTGGTTTGAAATATACAAATTTATTCCAAATTGTGAAAATTACAGTAGTATCTGACTCTCTTTAGTTGGGAAAATAAACTTTTAAAAATTGCTCTACAAAAAGAAATCATTAAAATATCTAACAGAAATCCAGTGGAAATGGTTGGACAAAGGGAGTGCTTTAAGTGTGACCCAAATGTGACCATACTATGTTAGAACATAAGAAACTGGGGGACCAAGAAATGAAAGCAAAATGACTCTCTGGTTTTCTAGCTTTAAGAAACAAAAATTTACAGCAATAGCATAAAGTTAAGGGTTTACAACCAATTAAATTCAGTAGTAAAAAACATGACCGCAGCCTAAGTTGGACGTGCGTTTCATTGCGATGGCTCTCTGCTCCCAACTGGTAGATCCGAGTGTGGTGTTTATGCTTTGCTGATTGATTTACTTGCGCTTGGCCTTGTGGCTTGTTGTTGGTTTCCTTGTGTGGTATAATGGCCTCAATATTGGCAGGGTTTCTCTCAAAGAGGTGGTGACTTTCTCAAGCTGCTTGTTCAGCTCGTCGTTGCTGGGGTTTGTAAACTACTGTTGGCAGAGAGCAAATCTGCTGTTCTTGCTGTTTTGAGTCCTGTTTCCAGCCTACTCCAGATCCACAGTTGCCAGATACCCTGGCACAGTGACCAGATATACAGGGATGCTGGTTCTTGCCCTCCTCCTGATGATGCCTTTGCAGAGCAGGCTGTGCGTTTGGCTCAGAGGAAGCTGGAGCTCAGCATGAGAAGAACCAGACTTGACGTTTACTTTGCCCCTCCATCTAAGGCCCATGTCTGATGTTCTGAATCACCCTCTGCGTGTTAATTTCCCCTTGTAAAGAAAAAGACAAATTGATGGCGTAGGCTTGTTTTCATTTTCAGCCTTTCCCCCATCTCTCAGGTCATTTCCTTTGGTTGTGTTGAGCACCATGAACTGACAGTCTTCAGAAATTCTCTTTGTAGAGGATCTCACACACGTTAATGGCTTCCGACTGTAGTGTGTACATAGTATAGAAAGAGGTATCATAAAAATGGGGAAGAGTTTTTAATGTTTAGTATTCATTCTTCTTGAGTTGCTCTAGCACTTCCCACATTTTGAGACTGCCTCGTTTGTTCAAGAGAGAACTCTGTGAAATTAGGAATGATTGGGGGAGGGAAGCTGTATACCAATAGTTCTACTGTTTAAAAAACTAAACAAACACACGCTCTCCCCCACAACCCTTAACCTTCAAACACGTGAGTTGTCTGTAGATTTTTGTTGTTTTGAAGCATTCCCTGTATTGAGTGTCATGATGTTTCCCACACAGTTCAAGAATAAGTGAGGTATTTTTAACTCGTTTGAAATGTGAATGTAGCAATAGAACGATAAGGAAAAAAATAATTAGCTCTTGAAATGAGTAGTTTATAAAAGAAACTTCTGTTTCAATTAAAAAAAATACAACAAGCTCATTTGCAGGTTATGTTTTTAAGTGAAAGCATATGAACTCCTAATTTTTGACATTAGAAATTCTAGTTTTAAAATGCTGGGTTTTTTTAATTTTCTTTTTTACTTTTCCTTCTTCCTGTAAGTATAATGAGTATTTATTTTACTCAGACTTCTTACCCTGCACTAAGAATGTTGAGGTGGCAGAAAGTACAAAGGAATTGTTCGAAACAAGGGAGAGTTTAGGGAAAAGTTAGCAAGGTTGAGCCAATACCAAGAGAATGAAAAATTTAGACTCATGAGAATGCAACCCACCTTGTGTCAAAAGCCTGGGAACGGCCAATGCTTTTTACTGCCTGTAGACCTTCAAGGACATTCTTCCCTTGTTGAGCAATAAGTAAAAATCTGAACAACATGTTGCATTGCTTTTATTTGGGGAGAGCAGCTTTTACAATAGACCTGATTGCAATTGTTCTGGTTTATATCAATTTCTTGTCCTGGTCCCTACCTTCTGGCTTGGCTGTTACAGCATTGTAACTTTTGAAAGTTGTTTTTCTTGTTTGTTTGTTTTTAATCATCACCTGTCATCAGCACTTAATTTTCTGCTTGCTAGAGGTGGGGGAAAAGCTAATGTGCTACTGCCCTGGGTTACTTGTATGTGTATATTCCCTTTTAAAATAACTTATGATGCTCAAAATGTGTGCAAACGTAGCTTTTAAAATACGTATTTATGTGCAAAAAGCTTCAAAATCTTTACTCTGGGTGCTTTTAAAAGAATAATATTGAAAAGTATGCAAGAGCAAAATGAAGGAAACTTGTTATATTGCTTCTTGCCACCATCCGCAAGAACAGGACTAGAGGTGGAAGGAAACAACATCAGAATAACTGAGGAGAGGAAGAGTGAAATGTTACAATGGTATTTTGGGGAGGGGGAAACTTACAGGAATTTTCTTCCTGAAGCTCTGAAAAACTGTTGATTGGTTTGTTGGAAAAATCTCTCTGAAGTGTGCAATGGAGCAGCAGTAGAATTTAGCTTTCTTTGCTGCACTGGAAGCTAGCACTCGTGGGCTTGTCAGGAGGAGTAAGATTTTTTCCTTATGTCTTCTGTATTCTTTCGCTGTTGGGGATCTGTCTTCCTAGGTCCAGGTGTGGGCTGCCTTCATTGTGGACAGCAGATACACAAGGACCTGCTGTGGGAGAAAAGTAAAGGAGTGGTGTAACTGAACAGCAGAAAGGCAGGCAAGGAGTAGGTGCTGCCTCATCTAGTCAGGGCATGAGAGGTTAAGTGAGGGAAGGAGGGTTTCAGTCTCCTCTCAAGTGTAACATTTGTTGCTACAACTTAATCCAATGAATTCTTATTTAAGCATGCTCTGAAAGTGTGGGTCCCGTTCCCATTGGATTAGGTGTGTCTTTCTTTTGTTTGATGCAACGCAGTCCTTGTGCAATTGTGAATTTTACTGTGAAAATCCCCACAAACTACATTGAATATTAGTTGTAGTAATAGCATTAATTTAAAATGTCCTTGAAAAGGTCAGGACTACCTTTTTTGAAAAGCAATGCAGAAACTTAAAAATACATTGATTTTGCTTAATTTTTACTGACAGTGAAGTAATCTATGCTTGATGAATATAAGTTGTAAGATCGCCTACAATGTTGTATGTTTTGTGTGTGGTATTTACCCCTTAAATCCTTCTAAAATGACTTATCAGAAGTCAAGCACATCGTATTCCTGATGGGATCTGGAGCGCAGGTTAGATGACGATCTGCAGGCCATGAGCAGAGATATCCTAAACAAGCAGTAAAAAATTGGAATTACACCTATTAGTGCTCGTGTGAATAACAGACCATTTCTCTTGCTTGTGAGGAGGAAAAGGCTTATAAAGATGGCAGCTTCCATGTTTTCAATGAAATGTGACTTCTGCTTGTCACTAAATTTAATCTCTTTGCTCAGCTAAAAGATATTGGTGACTGAGAGATAACAGCATGTCAGTGCTTTTATTAGAGTAACCTGATCTTACTTTGTAAGAAGTAAGCCCCCAGAAAATAAAGGATTCTGAATTTTCAGGTTGTGGGGACAGTTTTGGAGGTGGTTTGGAAAAGAAAGTAAGTTATAATGCCATGGGCCTAGACACTGATGATGGCATCACAGAGAGTCAGTGTGCTAACAACAGGGGAAATTGTGAATGCAGTGAAGGCAATGTTGAGGGTGGGGTTCCCCCTCCTCCCCCTCCTTGTTCTGGTCACTGGCGCCAGAAGATCATCCAATTGTTCTTTTTTAACTATAGCCACTCTGAGGAAATAGCACAGTGGTGTTGTAGTGTAGTAGCTTGCAACTGAAGTGGGCCTGAAGACCTTCCAACTACAGGGCAAGTTCAATTTTGGATATTGTGGCTTTCAGAGTTTGTAATGACTAGACTATTTTGGCTAGTGGCATAGAGATTAACATCGCTATTCTAAGGATTTAGAAGGTGGTATGATTTTCTGGCCTGTTTTGAACAGGAAAAGCAGGTTGGAAAAACACTGAGGCGGCAGTCTGCAGTATTAGCCAATACTGTGGGTAGGATGGGATGAGCTGGAGGCAAAGCACATTACTGCTGGCAGATTGAATTGGGGTAATTCTGGATAAGCCAGAAACGGAGCAGCGAAGGTGAGGAGAAAAATCAGTCAAAGCACTCTGTAGATGTAACTAAACCAGCTTCGAGCTGAGTAGCTCTGGAACTGCCAGCGACGCAGGCTCCGCAGCACTGAGTGTGGTTATGTCAACAAGCTGGACAAGTAGGGATGCAGTTAACAGCACGGAGGTCATTCTGCTCATGTTGCTAGTCTTGTGAGCTGCAGTCACAACGGATTATAAAATGATGGACTCTAGATTTTTTTGATACAATTAAGATAAATCTAAGCGGGGGAAAGCTTGCTGGGTACAATTGCAGTTTGTTTGTTGCATGTCTGTCATTGAGCATAAACGAAGGTTTAGCCTGTAGATATAGAATAGGAAATTGGATTTGAAATCAGAAGGAAGAGCCAAGGAACAGCTTTTCTTATGCCAGCACCTCAGTTTTCATCCCTGTAAAACAAGGCTTATATAGCAAGAGGGAACACGTAATATTTGTATTGATGTCACTGTAAAAAGCACATAACTTTGTTTGAGGTATAATTAGGGAGCTGTTAATGAAGCAGGCGCCCTTGGATCTTAGAACCCTTGAATTTGTAACTCTGACATTTGAGTCAGAAATTCTTCATAAAAGCTATTACTGAATTAATGAGTAACTTTTGGATTCTATTTAGCAAGCACAGCATGTCTCTTCAGAAATTCTTCTCATTCCTATGTATTGTTACCAATTTCAGAAATATTCAGTTTCATATTAGCTATAGGTACAAAATTTGTGAGGTATAGGGGAAAAATACGGTTGCTTTTTAACAGACCATGCCACTAAAAATTGAACTCTACAAACTCTTTGTGTAAGAGGACTTGCATTTTTTCCTGAATGCTCAAAACCACGTCCCTCCCTGCCCCCACTTGAGTGTTTTTCTCTATTGTTCAATGTACCCAGGAAAAATAAGACTCTGTGGTTTATCATTCATTTTTATTTTTTACCCACATAAACCATAGGGTGTTTTTTGAATTTTCTTATTAAAAACACTCCATCCTCAGTCCCCCAAATCAACAGTGGAACATTGATACTTAAGAGATTAGTTTTTCAGTACATTTCTTGATGCAAGTAACACACAGTGCTTTGCAGATCCATGTTGTTTAGACAGTATCGTGAGTGAGTAGCCGTGCTGTGCAGAATGGTGACTACTGTGACAACCTGCTTCACTGGGAGGTGCAATGTTAGAGAGAACACCAGTTATCCCCTCTTCTCTCTGGAAAGGGTTCTGCTGATGTGCTTTATATAAACTTTCATGCTTGCTGCCCTTCAGTCACTCCAAATTTGATAGATTAACAACAAGATGTTTTTCATGAATGACAAATAAAATCTAAGATCTGAAACTCAGCCTCGCTGCTTCTTCACCAATGGCAAGGTTTGCAAATAGATGACAGTGAATAATATGGAAAATAATCCAAAATACTCCTTGTCACTGTGGTGGCTTTGCAGTGCTAAAAGGGGTAAAGCATGGTAGGTTTGTTTGGGTTTTTTAATATGAAAATGGAAGTGGCAGTTTATATCAAGGATGATATAATAAAATTAGTGCGAAAGGAAAGCTTTTGTCCTACCTTTTGATGCTCATGAGTAGCTCCTCAAATTGTGTTTCCAGAGCACCTTTGTGGCACAGCCTAGACTGTTTCAGATCTAAGGGTCTTGCATTTCTCTGGCCTGTTCTTTGTACATTCCCTCTTCAGAATATACCCCACTTCTGCATGGTGGGCACTCTGTAACCTCTGCATAGTGAGCATTTTATATCGAGTTCTCTGTTGTGTGATTTTTCTTGGACCTTTCTCTGAGTGGGTTGCACAAGCAGTCTAAGCCAGCAATCTGCCCAAAGCAACAGCCTTCGCTGCCCAGGCTTCCTCTGATATTCCCTAAATCTAGACTTCGTTTGTGAAAGAAGCTCATCTCGTTTTGGCTACATTTGGGTGTATTTGAAGCATGATGTTAACATTTAGTTTAGAATTATCTTGGTTACATTCTCTATTTTCACATAGTAACTCAACACTGAATAAGATTGGTAACTTGTGTTTTTTGGGTTTTGTGTGTGTGTTTGGTTTTTTTTTAATCCCCTCCTTCCCCCAATTGTTCAGATTTTCATTTAGAAGCACAAAGAAATAACTTTAAAAAAAATTTTATTTTTCTAGGTGAATACAGTAAATGCAGTCCATTTCAGACCAATAGTCAAACCACACGTATAGCCTTTTGACTCAAATGTATTAAAGTATTGAAGATAATGTTCTCTTGATAATGCTTCATGATGGGAAAGCATTCCTCCCTTTCAAAAAGTGCCTTTGCATTTATCTTACTGCAGTGTTCCCTAAAAGATTGCTAATGTGGAGCTTTATAAATAATCCTTTCTGCACTGCTGTAAGAGTAATTTAATGGACATTTCTGGGAGGACATGCTGATGGGAAGATATTTATAGGAAGTATCAAGGGATGTCTGACAAACTGAGGTGCATGGTTTGGCTTTTAAGTCGGAGCTCAGAGCAGAGAGGAGGGTGGTGGTGCTGGTGAATATAGAGTTTGCTGCTGTGCAGCGTGAGCACACTTTGTGCCTACTGTTCCCAGCCCACCCACCATGTTCTGAGAAGAGCTCAGCTCTTCAGCTGTTGTAAACATTGCTCCAGCTGTGTGAAGCCAGTGGAGTGGCTACAGTAGTTGCTGGAAGGCCAACCAAGGCCAGCCTTAATTATGCAGGCTTTTTAGAGAAAATAACTTAAATGTTCCCAACATTGAGCAAACAAAGATTTCCTCTTAACTCTACTATAGCAGGAAGCCCCTTTCCTGAAGGACAAGGTTTTTGCTTTCAGAATGGCTTCTCCTCCTGAAAGCCCTGACTGAATCGTCAGTCCTACCTGGCCGTGTCTCTGAATCCAGCCCCTTTTGCCAAGTATCTTCTTTCTTACAAAGGGAGATTTCTCCATGCAAAATTCCGCACTACTTTTTAGACAAATTAGGCTGTAGAGGGTTTGTGTTTTTTTTTTCTCCCCTCACTTTATTTTTTGGAGACATGCATTGTGGTAGATTTTGGGACACCAGCAATCTGTTCCGTAAGATTTAACGCTGCCTTTCATAAATATACCTTCATGTGTCCTTTTCTTTAGTTGTGCGTTTGTTTTGTGGAAACAACCAGTTGTGTAATACTGTCTTTCAGGTGGGACCTTTTGTGGCAGGGGGAGACTGAAGACTTTCTGAGCAGTTGTTTAGCATGGCTGGTGTTTGAGGCAATTGTTTCATGTGGTTTGGATGGTTCTGTACTGTTGTAGGAACAAGAGAAGGACATTGAATTAATTGTTTCTATATAAATTATTGATTACTTTTAAATTAATGAAACTGAGCAGAGAAGCATGTGTTAAAAATTTCTAGGGTTCATCAACCACCATCTGTTACTTAAGTGGATTTGATGTTGGGGCATAAATAAGGCATTAGGTGAACCTGAGTATCTTTCAGTAACAGCAGAATTTTGGAGCTGAAAAAGAGGACTGTAAATACAAAATAATAGCAACAGAATGGAGTGAGATAACACTCTCTAACCAAAGAGCTGACAGGAGGCATTACTGCCATTGCAGCTGTGTGTTGCAGATAGTATAAGCACTTGCATAGCCCTGTCCTGCCCCCCTCCCCACACGTCTGCTGCTGAGCAGCGTGCTTCCTTCCTGAGTGCAGCGAGAGCTGGGGACCTGTTGCGAGTGCATCATCTGAACCTGCTGATCCTGGCTTTTGAATTAGGGTTCCTAACTGGGAGGATCTGTATCACTGATCCTTCTCCTCCCACGTGGAATCTGATATGGATTCACTAAGTGGCATGGAGGGGGAAAGAAACGATTATCCTTCCATTAGCACCTTAAATTTCCTTTGGTTTGGGACTGACTTTACACGGTGAATCTATCTGGGGGTAGGGAGGGAAATCATTGATAAAGCTGTGAATGGTTGAAAATTTGAGTTACGGGAAAGATCGGTGATGGAACAACTCATGATCAATATGTGGTATGTTGACAAATACTAAACTAAAAGGTGCACATCATAACCGGTAAGACTCTAAAATGCTTTATATACATGACCTGAAATGCCAACCAAAACATGCATTGAGTTCTGGGAACTAGACATCACAGTACTTAACAGAGATTTTATGTTATCTCTGTGGGACATAGTGGAAAATAACTTGATGGAATTCAAATGATGATTGCTTAAGAAAACATTTACCTTAGCGGCCTGCACAAACTCAGATAATTATGTAATACCTACTTGAAACTCATCTGTATTTCAGCTAGCTATACTTCTTAATTTCTTGACTTCCTATGCTTAATATTAAACACTTGCTGCATTCCAGCTGAGTGGAGGTTGTCTTCTTGGTGACTACCATGAATTTTCTGCATTTATTTGCAATATCTCATAATGGAAAGTGAGTTAAAACCAAAATTATAGCACAAATTGGCTATGACACAGTGATACTGAAAAACTGGTACATCCTAAGACATCTTTGTCCATTTTACCAAAGCTTATTCGATGCTGTGATGTTTTGCCCCCTGTGAGCCTTGGGGTTCAAGTATGTACCCAATAACTGATGGCCCTCCAGTATGGCCAACAGTTACCAGAAGTTATTTTCACCTCTCTGGCACGTGTGCTGTCAGCTCGTGCTGTCAGCTCTTCCCTGAGCCGTGCCTTTTGAACTGGGAACCCACTCTGTTACTATTTCAATTGAGTGGATGAAGTACTGGGTAGCTGGGTCACTTGCTAAAGTGTCCTGAAGTCTCAGTTTATAGACTCACTGCCTGTTAGGGTAAGGAATGCCTTGCTGTTACCCAGATGACTTTAACTAGCATGAGTTAAGTGCGATTTAGATTGTGAATACTGTGTTTGATCATAATGCTCAGAGCAAGCAGGGTGGTGGTTGTTGTTTGGTTTTGTTTTGTTTGTTTCTTTTTAATAAAAGACACAGGAGTAGAAATAAATAAACAACCAACCCCATGTTTAGTCTAGTTGCATTTATACTATGTGAGAAAGCTCTCTTTTTATGCAGTAAACAGCTTTGCTCTTTCCCCTTCTGATAAGAGCTACTTAAGGGTTTAGCCTTTGTGTCTTCCACCCTTTTTGGTGGGGCATCTTTAGCTTTTACAGCCATTATTCCCTTTCAAGTCTTCTAGAGGATTTATACCAGTTTAATCTCTCCTGCTCCCCCCCTTCCAAATCCTGTCCTTCTCTTGAGTAGGAGGCAGCTGGGCCTGTAAATGTTTCCACATATTAAGCATCAATCCTTTTACTAAACTGCTTCAGTTTTGCCTCAATGAGGTGTTAAAATTCTCTCCTTTCCCGTTGATGGATACTGCCCCTTGCTGCAGAACACAGTTTTGCTGAGGCCCTGTATTCTGTATTGGTCTGTACACAGAAGGCAGCATGCTGTAGCTTATTACTGGCTCTTGATAGAGACCAGACGCTTCCCACCACTCAGAGGTAGCGGATTTCCAGCCTTTTCCTCTTGGTAGGCTTCCTAGCATTTTCTCATTTTAAAAGCAAGTCTCCACTGAACTCTTCTGCTTTGTTCTCCTCAGCCCTGTGATTAAGTATATGTGGCTGCCGTATTAGCAGTGGCACCAGAAATTCGGACTTTGCTTTCAGTTGGAGACGTTGTATCTTGGTTAGCTGTCATTCCATTAGCGTCTTCTGGGAAAGGCTATTTTCTATCACTGTTTATGGTCAGAAAAAGGTATAAGATAGTCCAGTCCTTAGTTAATGAGAAGGAGAAGCAGCAGCGGCTTCACTGGAGCTTGGTACAGAGCGACACTGTAGAAATTGGAACCTGCTGATTAGCTCTGTGTGGTTCAGGGCAGGCGAGCCAGAGTTGTTTTCCTTGGTGACCTTTCTGCATGTGAGATTTCATCTCCTATTCCTGCTTGCTTATGTTTGTTTTGCAGGAGTCATACTGAGAATAAAGTGACTCAGAATATACAAATGGGGAGAAATAATTCAAGCTGCATGTGATCCTAAACCTCCCTCTCAGTTGCAAATTTAAAGCTAAAGCTTGTGTGTCATTAACTTCTCATTTTATGCTCAATGTCTGTGCCTTTGGGAAGCTCACAAAGTACAAGCTGGACTCAGATATGTGTTTCATGAGCACTTGCGCCCCATTTGCTAGTCGAAAGAGACTCCAGAGAAGTGTCCTGAAAACTCGGTGAAAGATGTTGTGTCTAATTGTTTGTGAACTTTCTTCTTACCCCTGACTTTTGGCGAGAACTAGAACAGCAGGCATAAAGCTGGGATCTCTACATGGATTAAATGTTGTAGCAACCCCAACCCCACCCCCCAAGCTGCAGTTTGCCTTCTAAAAAAAAAAAAAAAAAAAAAAAGTAATCCTAAAAAAGTCAGTATGCTGTTGAGAGTAGAAAACTTGATTGTATCTCTCTCGGTATAGTGCCAGCAATACCAAATGAAGATTTGAAGGTGTCTGCTTGTTTTAAACAAATTTGAGAGCTTGAGAAACACTTTCAGAACAGCTGAACAAGCGAGCTCCACGTATCTCAATAACGTGATTTCCTTTATTTAACATCACTGCTGAGCATTTTTTATGTTGTGTGATATCCAGTTCTGATTCTGCTTGCTTGGGCCCATCCGCAGCAGATCTCTACCGTCTGCAAAGTGGCCTTCAGTGATGCATAAGCTGCCTGAGAGTATTTTGCATGAAAGAAACACAATGTAGCTTAAAAACTATTTTATGAGCTGAGTGTAAGCTACTTTGTTTATGAGAGACTTAGTCACTGTTTAAATATTCTGTATTGTCCTGTATTTAGGCTGTGTCCTTCCAACCAAATGGGATTTTTTTGTTACAATTGATAGAATGACATTTTACTCAGCTAGTCCTAATGTTGTTTGAACTGCTAAGAGTTTATGTACTGTTGGAAAAAATCTTGAGCATAGTGTAATATGTGTGCAAGTGATACAAAGCAACGAAGGCACAGTCCCTGTAGGGGGCATCCAGGAGGGAGGGCAAAAACAGCACAGAAAAATTGAACAATAATCACTAGAACATGCCCTGCTTAGCCAGTGATATGTTTAACTCTTGCTTATCTAAAGTGTTTTATACAGCTTAACTGCTATCCAAAAAGTATTGCTAAGAACTCTGTGAGAGATTTTTCTGCTGTCTGCTGTGAAGTAGGAGTTAAGGTTAAGCTTTTGTAGTAGTGGAAGGCTGCAATTGGGGACAGACCTGCTCAGGAACCAAAATATTAGTTTCTTCTTCTTCTTCTTTTTTTTTTTTTTTTTTCTTTTGTGTGTTTCGTATTCCTCTTTCTAGCTAAGGAAACCTTATTGGTCTCCAGTGTCATTTTAGCAGCTGGATTATTTCCAAAGGGTTTAGGCTCAGACAATCAGCATTTTAGACTCTCAGTGAAACTCTGCTGACAGCCACAAAATGTATGTCTCTCTCTGTCTCTCCAAACCACGATGTCATTCAGCCCAGTATTTGGCCAGTGTTGGATTGCTTGTTTCCTTCATTGTTTGTGCAACTTTTCCATTATAACTTCTGTCAGTGGTGAGGTCAGATGGCAATGATGACATTCTTGGCATAGCTTCTTTTTTTCATATCCTTAGAAAAAATAATCCCATAGTAGCACTTAATTCAGTTTCAGTATTGCCTTATTTGTCCTATTGGCTTGATGACTTGTACTCCTCATCCAGCTACTGTGACTACAGCCCGGCAAATGTCACAGGGCGGTATTTGCTGTTACTTGACTAAAGTTATCCTTGACCTCTCATATTTGCTTTCTGTTGAAGATTTTATAAGCAAATTTTTATTCCTGGTAAGGGAAGAAGTGGTGGGAACATGGAATTGCACAAATGCATGTATCGGCAAAACAGTAAGTGTGCCATTTAGTGCAGCTAGAGACAGAAACAATTACTACAAGAACTTAAGACAATCACACAGCACAGACCTGAACAGGAACTGTTGTAAGTAACAGGCAGTTGTAAGGATTAATGTCTTATGAGCAACAGGTACGGATGGAGACACTGCGTAAAAACTGGAAATCTGCACATCTGCTGTGAACTGAAACTGTTTCTGATTTGTAAATGGTTGCACCTTTATTATGATGCTTTTCTTACAATGTTAGACCTTAAAACTAAAACATAATTCATTAAATCATAGAAAACCAGTGCTTTGGAGCAGGCTGTGCAGCAGCTTTGAAGGCACTTCTTCAAATGACAGAAGACTGAAAAAATCTGTTCTTACATCATACTCACAGAATTTCCTACTTGAAAACAGTGACATGCTGACTTCTAAAAGTTTGTCTTGTCCTTTTCCATTGTAAGAAAGACTTGGCTGGTGCATACACTAGGGAGTTAATGGAATATTTACAAACAGATCCTTTTATTGCAGTGAGGAAAAACTTATGATGCATGTATGAAAACTGGGAGAAGGCTCAGCTATTCTGTGTTGTGTATGTTTCTTGCAGTGGTGTTGCCACCTTGGCAGAGAGAATCCATCACGCCTTTTGTCCCATGCTATATTAAACTTAGGAAGGCAACCCTGATGTTTCCTGCCTTGTCCTAAAAATGCTCAATACCACATTAAATCCTGAAAGCTGATGTTCGCGTTAAAGCCAGTGCTATGCTAGCTTTACTCTCGTTACTCGCAGAAGATCTAGTATGTTAAGAAGTTTGGCTTGGGAACTTAGATGTTTGGTACTAGATGCTACAGTTGTTAAGGTGTAGAGGTGCTTATTGTTTTTTAAAACTGCTTATTTTTGAGAAACATTTGCTTTCCCAACTGTCAGGATTTTCAACAGTCTGCTTCCTTGTCTTCTCGTCTTCTCTGCTTTTTATTAAAAGAAGGACCTTGCCAAGTCATCAGTCATTTCTCTTTCCACTGAGACAAGAACTTGTAAGAGTAGTTGCTCCCTTTTCCCTCCAACTTATTTCATGTGATACCACTGACTATCCAGCACTGCATTCCCAAGTGATATCTTTATGAATGTCTGAGTCCTCTTTAGGTACATCACTTTTCTTTGAAAATTATGACATGATCAAAGATTACAGAAAAGAACAGACTGACAGTAGCTTTTCTCATAAATATACTAGAGGTCGGGTGGATAGGAAAGAGTATGAGTGCCTGGGAGGATGGAGCTGCATTGATACTAGCAACAAAAGTGGTCTGATTGTTAAGACTGGTGGAAAACAAACCCAAAAAGCAAATGCCCAACAAACAGCATCTGGGGTTCAAATACTCACTGTGAATTATTTGCAGTATGAACTATCAGAGAGTTATCTGTTGGCGTTGGACTTCTTGATGCAAGGGACAGGACCTCTCCGATCAGAACTGCTCTTTATTATTTTCAGACTGTCTTGCCTATACCATTTTCAGGCCCTTTAGCCCATGCTCCCCACCCTCTTACCTAGAGAATCGGTCTGTCCAGCCTTCAGGAATTTTCCGTGCTGTACATCTTTTTGATTTCTTCCAGACCCAACTTTTTATACTTTAATTGGTTCCCTTTTATCTTTATGGGTAACAGCTCCTCCATGCAGAAGTGTTTATCATCAATACATTTGTCTTGTTTATTTGCTTTGTCACAGTGAATCTTTCTGTAAGAAAAGTTGAATGGCAACGTTGTCTTTTGAAATAAATCTGCAAGGGCTGAGGCGCTCTGGCATCAAATTGCTGATTTGAGGGAGATCTATATGTGTGTTTTCTAGATGTCACAAAAACTACTACTTTAACGAGATTGGGTTGGTTGGTTAATGATCTTGCACCAAAACGGGGCCTTGCTGAAAAGACAAATAGTGACTCTCTAAGATTCTTTTTTTTTTGTGTGTGTGTTCTTTTTTTATCTTTTTTTGGTTTTTTTTGTTCTTTGCTTATTTGCCCACCCAGTTTTATTATTCTTCTCTTAAATGCTTGTGTTTCATTATCACCACATATATGTGACTGGGTTTCCGAGAGCTGTTCCAAGTGTTTCTTTGTGGAAGCTTTAACTCTTTCTGCAGTGTGTTAAGAGGCCCAGACGTTATTATTGAATGTGCACAGAAGTGAAAGTAGCTTGCTAACAGGCTAAGCTATGCACAGGCAGCTTGATGCGACTTCTGTTTGGCTTGTTTAGGCGGGAGCTATTGAAGTTTTCCTGTATCTACGACTCTATGCGTTTCTGTGATATACATCAATTGCACCAACACTTACCTAGGTGTTTTTATGAATAAAGGTGGCAAATGAGAAATGTCACAGAATGGCTTTGGTTTTGGAGGGGGAGTCCTTGTAATGGGAGCACAGACTACAAACACTCTTCCAGCTCCTACCAGCAGATGTCACAACAATGACAGTGAGGAAGAGATAAGTACTTTTTTTTTTTTTTTCAGTTTCCAGATAATATTTAAAGATAATAAATAATAGTTAATAATAATAAACCAACAGAAACTTCACTCTAAATTTGCAGAAGCCGCTCGGAGAACTTGTATAGCCTGACTTCTTTAGCAGATCAATCTTTTCTAAAATGAAATTCATGGTACATACAAGCCTTTGCAAAGCAGTATCCTATTTTTATTGCTGCTTTATCTTAAAGTCTGGTTAGTTTTTTTTCTTTCTGTTCTCTTTTACATGTAGCAGATGTTACGGGTAACAAACAGTAGGTTATTGTAAAATAATTTGTTTCTTAGAGAATCTCAGCAAATGACAATGCTTTTTGTGTATAAGAATGACTGATAAATGTTATCCTTTTTAGTAGGCAGAATAAAGTTCAGTATCAACTTCCATTACCAGAGAAGTCTGTATGCAAAACTATGCATGAATTTAAATATATTAGACATGCTTTTTCTTTTCCATGTTGAACTGAGTACGGTCTTAATGGCCTTCCACATACCTTAATACTTTGATCACTATAGCAGTGGCTAGTTCCTGAATATTATTCTTGTAAATTAATTATAGCCAAGGGGAAAAAGAAAGGGGGGACACACCATGTGGAGAAGATCTCAATCCTCTTGGACTCAAAGCATACAGTGGTATTTGAGTCAGGCTGGGAGAGATGGCAGGGAGAGGGATAGAAGTCTGGAAACAAGCAGAGGGAAGCAGATAGCACAATTAATGCTGTGGAATACTGTAAGGAAATACTAGCTATAATAAGAGAATTAAAAGGCCTTGATTTCTGCCAGCACTTCATTTGGGTTTGGGTCCTAAATGAACAGAAACTTCTGATTACTCTTCTAAAGGAACTGGCTTTAACAAGACATTACTCCTCTCCGCTTACCTTAAATTACAAACCAGCATTCTGCAAGGTAGCAGTGGTGTTTTCACAACGCCTGGAATAGTGTCTCCTCTCCGCAGTACAACAGACATGGGCGTCAGTGTGAGTGCTCGGGGTTAGCCGTGCTCAGCTTTAATGCCCTGGCGTGACTGCATATCCTCTCATCTCTCCTATCCTATCGCTCTTGGTGAATCAGCCTTTAGGCTATTTGCATCTGAAAGACGACTTGAACTGACAGTAAAGTATATGCAGTGAGTCCATAGATTATTACTGGTGTGGTATATGCTAATTATATACTGGCTAATCATACTAGAAAACATGTGGAACAGCTTTCAAACTGCTTGGACTATTTTTAGTAAAACTCAGATATAATTACTTTGCATTCAGTCACTGGCACTGTAGCTACCCCTTTCTGTTATATTTATAGATAAAAAACATTGGCGAAGGGAATTGGTCAGGACGTGCACTCTAAATAAAGAGGCTAATCCTAAACTGGCCCATGTTCTCACCGTGCAATGTGCGCAGGAGATGGCTGCTCCTTTTCTCCCTCGGGCAGGTGTGCATTGCTAACCAAAGGCCTGAGCTTTTGCTTCAACACTGAATTTGGAACATTTGCATACCTTAACACACCTAGGGATTCCACAGCTAAGTAAAACACCCCGTAACAAAACTGCAAGGGAGATAAAAATCTTTCCAGTAGCGCTAACATCACTGAGATGAGACGTAGATTTTAAGGCCTGAATCTACTGTACCATCCCCGGAGACATTTCCCTCAGTACTGCTTGATCAGCCAATATTTGGCAAATAATTCAGACTTTGTAGGAATTTTACATCTATTTCTGAAACAGTTTAACTGCCTCTTGCCTATGATAATATCCTTTCAGGAATGGAAATTCCTGTTTATGATGCACTCCCCGAATAATTATTTCTGGAATAATTTCTCAAAATAATCTTGTGATCGTCTACTTGAGACAACGACACTTGCAAACAGGAAGTCCCTAGTTACTGCGCAAACTGATGATACTCTGTCCGCACTGCTGGTCCGTCAGTACGGATGTACGGGCTCACTGGTGCTGGCTCTAAGTTGAGCCCCAAACTCTTGTCATATTGCTTCAAAATCGCCGCTCTTCTAGGGGGAATATTAAATGTCCCCCATTTCCTATGTCACAACTGAGCATAGCTGTTTTCCACCGCATCGCAAATAGGGAGTTTCTTCCCACTCCGCATTTGGGTCTGCCTTTTAAATAAATGACAACGCATTTGCATTCTTTTTATTTATTTGAACACTATGATTTAAGAGCCTAAATGCAAGTTTTTCCCTTTATTTCTGCAAGTAGCACTGCAATCATAACTTACAAAAATGTTTAAAATACAAAATGTACATGAAATTACAATACAAGGCTCTGTAAACATCTAGAACTTAATCTTTATTGTCCCACATTTTTAAATATAAAACTTCAATTTGAACGATTTCCGAACCTCAAGGAATGACATCCATTATGAGTATCAAAAATAGAGTTTCAAAGCTTTGTTTGTATCAGAACAAAACCGTCATGTTATTTTCATTCTTTGGTTTAAAAAGGATGGCAGTTCCCCTGGTAACATGAAAGTTTTACTACAGAAATTCAGATTGCTAGTTTATGGTAATTTCAGAAATCACCCCCTCCTCCCCCTGGATTAATATAGTACCCTTTAATTTTTTAACATTGATCTTTGACCCTCCTTATAGAAAAGCTACCTCATCATTAAGGCTTTCCTTCAGGATAATCTAAATTATTAAAAAGTTTTGGAAAAGTACTCGGGGAGAAGAAAGGGCTAAGGGCAAGGAAGTGGATGCCAACAAAATATCAACAGTTGCCGGGTTCTGTTTAATTAAATTTGCATAGTCCAATAGAGATTGTGTGCTTTTTATATCACTAAAATTATACAAGATTAACAGTCTTTACCTACGTTATCACACAAGCTAAAATAAAATTAAGACCCTTGTATTGAAGCTTTTACAAGGCAAATACAAAACTGCTTTAGTATCCAAAGCTATATTTTTTTATTTCATTTTTAAATAGGAAAGCGTCTCTATGTCTACAGGCATCAAGGTATTTAAAGGCATCAGAAAATTTAGTGCATAGCAACTCCGGATTGTTTGGGCTCCTATATTTTAGGTACAGTGTGAATTCCAGCTACTTGGAGAACTTGCAAGGAGAGTCTGTACCAGTAGGATAAAGGAGCATAAATCCCGTACAGTATGAAAAGCTTTTAAGTTAGAATTCTCCTACAAACAAGGGTTAATGCAAAAGACCCAGTACATGAATGGAAACTGGAACATGCCTTGACACCACCACACAGTCTGAAGACAATTACATAGTTTACAGTGTTGTGTGTGTGTTTGCTTGGTGGTGGTTTTTTTTGTCTGTTTGGGTTTTTTTTAAGGTGTTAAAAACGTAACTAGATGTATTTCTGAGCATGTGAATCCTTTTCTAAGATCTTTAACGTAAATGAGTAGAGGACAGAGTAAAGCACCATCGCTGAGGGACAATTACAGTATCACCCTTCTCAGGTTACAGCCCTGCCAATTTCTTTCTGCAAATTTAAAGATTTGCACCATTGAACAATACATTCACAAAAAGGATGCTTAAGATTCCCAGCACGCACATAATGGCCTTGCATTAAATTGTTTTGAAATAACTATGAAACATCAAGATAGTAGCCTTAGGCTGCACTCCTAAAAGGAAGTACATGATAAAGAGTTATACTTTCACCCCCTTAATGTATGGTCTTTTTAAAAGTTCCTGATTCGGCTATTACAAAGATGCGATTATAGCTACTTTCATGGTACTGCTTGGGCACTGACTTGAATTTTAGGTGTAATGTTTTGCCTGCAAAAGGCTCAATGGAAAGTTTTCCCCCTTGACTGTCTGCCAAAATGCAACATCAGTTGAATCTGTGTTTACTCTTACAGGTATTATAATTCAGTAATGGTATCCACTTTAGGACCACTTTACTGTAATTTTAAGAGTCTATAGTGATTTTCTACAGAAAGACGCATGTGTTCCACATGTGTTAAACCTCTAAAATGTCCACAATTGTCTGAACTAGTGTCAACGCAAATACCCTTTCTATATTTCAACATTTTTGAGTGTATTAGCTCTTAATTTTCATTAGAACATCGTGGCTCCCCCAAATGAGGAACTAAAACTAACATCTCAAATGTTTTGAGGTTCAGTGTATTTCTGATCTTACTTTGCTGCGATTGTTGTACCCTGTATGTTCCATACCAGAAAGCTTTGTAAACGACAGTGTCTTCTGGGTAGGGAAATGTTTGTGGCCTAAGCAGGCAGTTTCAGATCCTCTCCTAGGTTTCTAATCATAGAGGCCTGAGATTTTTAATAACCATGTAAACAGACTGTTCCAAGTGTATCAGATTATGTGGGTGAGGGAAACGCATCCTTTGAGCACAGCACAAAGTTTACTGCTGCTATGGATCTTGTGTATTTCTTTGGTAGCTTCTGCTTCACACATTTACAACACGGGCAAATTCTACTACCTAACCGCTAATTCACAGGAAATTACTTTTTAGCAAACTGATGTTTATAAACAGCTTAAATTTAAGGAACTGTAATTGTCATCTCCTTAGGACTTCCAAGTGGCATGGTCAGGCATACAGCACGTAACAGATACAGATGTGATCAAATGATTTATTGCATGGAAAACTTGAATGCCACTGAACTGGTGATTTCAAAACCGTATTCTGTAGGGATAACGGGAACACTTAGATCCTAGGCAAATATGAAAATTTCTCCTGTATCTAACATGGCTTTGATGTTGCTGTTCTTTAATCTAAAATCCTACTGCTCAAATTTGATTACAAATGTAACTTTCTAAGAAAAAGCTATTTCAAGAAGGAGCCTGTGCTAATAAAGAACAGGAAGATTATCCACAAAGTTATAAAAGTTAAATTTTGGAATGTCATTTCTATCCCAACACTTTCATGATGGAATGGTCTTTTTGCAGCCTATCAAGTAACATTTTCAGTTTATAAACAAGTGCAGATCTACATTTGGCTTTGCTTCCTATGAATCTAAGAAAGAAACTACTACAGTATTGGTATACACAATGGCTTCCATGGCATTGGCTTCAGATGACAGGTATGATTTGCCACTGGAAGATCGTATTAAAAAAAAAAAAATTAAACAATAGAAGCTTTAAAGGCCTTCCAAAATGACCAAAAGGTGTTACAAATCATCAGTTACAAACTACACTACCTCTAAGGGAAAGCAGCACACTGAAGATGTGTATTAAATCTTTTTCCACATTCAGTACTGTGAATATTATAAGAGCAAACTAACATCTCCACACATCTGAAGCACTTACAATATAAAAGTATTCTATTTAAATGCAAAAAGCAAAGCTTGTTTGTAACTTTAAAACAGTTAAAATATCTGGTGTAGGTTCTGTGTGTCCATTTTAAGAAGTCTCTTTACAGCATCTGAGGAACTATAATTAAAATGCTCTGTCTCTACATCAAAAATGTAACCCACTAAAAGGGCTTTGCAAGGATCCACTGTTCCAGTTCATAAAGGCCACAGAGTTGGAAGCACAGTAAGTCTAAAGAGGAAGAGGACGAAGAAATATTCAGAGAAACTGTTAAGTTTTCATGGACGTTTAGTTGCAAGCTTATCCGTTACTGGATTCCATCAGATATTCTTGTCTCCAAAGACCCAGGACACGTACGTGCAGACTGGCTGGCCACTGTTGTTCCATGTGACACTGAGATCTGTGACATATCTCTTCCTATGATCTCATTCACTACAAAAAAAAAAAAAAAAAAAAAAATTAAAAAGTGACTGTTTTGATGTTTTCCAAAAGGCAGAACTCATCAGTGTATCCCTTTTAAAAAGAAATATTTCAGTGCTAAGCCTTGATGCAGTTAAGTAACAGAGGATGAATGAGGAACCTAACTTCAGTAACAGCTGAGCAAGGGGAGGGTGGTGGGGTGGTCCTACTTTCTCTTGGTATTGCACTTTGTACTTACCATAATCCATGTTGGAGAATCCCTAAAACACTTGAAGAAAATAAGCACATACATATTGATGACAACCAGGTAACTGAAAGGCACAGCGTTGGTCAGTTTAGTACAGGTTCCCCACAGAACTCTTTCTGTTCGAGTGTTACAGGCACAAAACAACTCTAATAGCTCTTGGCTCTTTCAAGCTACTTACAGAACTTCCTCAGAACTTGGATTTGGGTTAATAGAATATTCTTTTTAATACTAGATACCTATTTAATCGGCCAGTTTTCTGAACAACTGCATTTTTGAAACTGCAGTAACAAAATCTTCCTTAGTTATCAGTCAGCTTTTCTATAGTGAAGAGTTAAGATCGACTAATATGCAGGTCACATCAGTTTGTGTGTCTGTGCGTGTGTCAAATTCAGCACAGACTAGTCAACTATTACTATTTACAAGTGAGGGCACCACTGTGAATATAACAAAGTAGCACTTAAGTTATCAACAAATGACAATTTTGGAGTGTTACTCTAAAGCCTAGATAATTGATTGCAGTACAGTTGAGTTTGGAAGATGACAAAAATAATTATTTTAATGGATAAGTGTAAATGTAGGGATATAAATGTCTATTTTACAAAATGGGCAATAGTAAGTTTAACTAAGGAAACTGAATAATATTCTAAGTGGAGATGAAAAAATACCACGTTGAATAGTAACGACAAATTTTAGAGAAATATTAGATGCTAACTAAAATATAAATTATTATTTAATAATTAGAAGAGGCAATCGTGTTGTTTTCCATGACTGAGTGGCAGCAGGTATACAGTATCTCTTATTCCACAAGACTCTGAATATGCTGAAATATAGTAATAAAAGAAAAGCCTCCGACGTGAGTTTGTTTGGACCTTGTACGAACAGGCATTTAATGGGATCCTTTTGTTGAGTAAGGACCATTCCTAGTAAAAATAAGAACTTTTTGTTTTGCCAGTAAGCTGCTTTTACTGAAAATCTGAACACATTTGGCACCTAGGCTTTTGCTCCTTTGGTCTCCATTGGGTAACTTCACAGAGCAATATTGATATACTTCACCACCCTTCTTAATGCTTCCCACTAACCATTCCTGTCTGGTAGAAGTGTAACAAAATCAGTCTACAGGTAGTGTAAATTGCTCTTTGTGTTTATAGAGTGTTCAACAGCCTGAGCATTGCCTTCTGCTGCAGCAGTAGCATAAGTGGGTCTGAAAGAAAATGTAGTAATATTGTGAACGCTCTGAAGTATGCATAACGTATATAAAATCCAACTCTCGCAAGTTTTGTCTACATTCTTTTAGTTTACTTAGGAAAACTTGAAAATCACCTTATATCATATACCCGTATGTAACCATGGGGGAGGTATTTGTTATCTAAAAGTCAATCAACGGCAATGGTATTCTCTTGCATGAATGCAAGGACAGCTTGTTAAAAATACACATTATTGCAGCCCAAAGGTTAAAACAGTTCAGGTGAGCTATGTAATAACCAATTCCCTCGAGCATTACAAGACTTGCAATTTATTGGGCTTCAAAAAAATCTTTAATTCGATGAACTTAACTGGCACTGTGACACTGAAAATTGTGCGGCTGCAGGTAGGATACCTTTTCAAGTACTTTTATTATACCAACACAATGCATAAATAAACAGCTGTTAAAAAACAAGATTTTTTTTTTTTTTAATGAAATTTAGTTGTTCACTTCTAAGAACTATGCTCCATCAGCTTATGTCAGGGCACTCATCAGCTTGCTCTAACTACAGGACCTCTAACAGCTATTATCTCCTGTACATGCTGAACAGTTGCTTTGTGCAAATCAAATATGGCAGCTGTTCAGTACTACTAAAACTTTGATGAGCGATACAATAAAAAGCAACATAGCTAAATACCTTTTATATTTTGAAATTATTAGTTACTTCCTTTAAGTTTTGGTAGATGATATGTATCCGTACTGGTAATGTCAGAACAAACTGGTCTATACTATCGCAACGTTTTGTAGTTCCCACAGGCAAAGGTGTTTAACTGAACAGCATGTAGCCATGTGGCATTAAATTTTCCTTAAATCACATTACACTGTGAATACAATAGCTGGTCATGCGGTGTTTTATTTGCCAAAGTTCTGCATAATTTATTATGTAGAGTATTAAATTGAAGCTACAGGTTAGTTTGTGGTGGTTTGTGTTTTGCTGCTTTGTTTACAAGAAGCTGTTTTATAGCTCAGTGAGGTAGCTCTGTCATACCTTTCATTTTGCTCTTGGAGAACTTCTTTTGGGAACAGTTTTAGCATGTGGCCAATGCAGTACCTTGTCTTCTTCCCCACAGAAAATTCCAGTGGAGTAGTTTTACTTGCCCCAGTGATTTTGTTAGGATTGCTAACTTTTAAACCCAACCGGTATTCAAGTGTGTTGCCCTTTTTTTTTTTTTTTTTTTTTTTTTTTTTTTAATTTTAAAAAAAAAAGAAAACGTAGTAGTATCTAAATTAGTGTTTTGTCAGAGCTCCAGGCAGGCCTAAATAAAAGGCCAGAGTCCTTTTTCTGCTGTGTCTGGCAAAGGTGTGTTTTCACTTTTTCACAGACCACAGCCTCCTGACTAACACATCTTCCTATTTTGTACTTTCCAAGAGTGCCTATTTCGGCTGTCTGGAAATCTGTAAGCAACAAATGGAGGGGGAAGCTTGCAGACTCCAGAAGACTATACGTTGATTTAGATTATGTGCAGATGATGGCAAAAATGCTTCAAAGAAAGCAGAGCCTGCAGAAGCCAGCGGCTGAGATCAAAGCGCTCCAACCTTGTGCGGTGCAAGAGTCTGGCTGGCAGGTTGGAGGCAGCTGGGCAGGGCGGTGTTGGGAGGGATGTGGTAACGGGCTCAGTGAGGCGGGGGCCTGCTGCCCACTGGCCGTGCCCAGCGCGCCTGTGAGGGTGCCAGGATGGGGACGGGGGAGCACCGACCTAGCATGCAGGCTAGCAGACGGGGGAATGGGCATTTGAACCAGGAAAGCAGCTTTTCTGGAGAAGGCTGGTCTTCTAAAGCCTGGAAAAAACACTGTCAAGAAGCCATATTGAGTATTTATCAAAATTAGGCAGCCTGGAAGTCCTTTGGAAGAGCTCACTGAAGAGATGTACAACTCAGCTTTAAGGCAGCAAATAATGAGATGCCTGCATGTATCTAAATTGGGAAGCATTTGGCTTTATATGAAGGACATCCTGTGTTTACCAGCATTATCGTAATTAACTTGTCTTTCTGACAGTGGAGTGTTATAAATTAAAGTTGTTAAAAATGTAAATCATGTAGACAGTAAGAAGAGTTAATCCTGCATAGAAATGTACAAGACTGAAAGTGAAATCATATGGTGTTTTCCTTTTTGTATTAATTTGTGATGGAGAAAATCGTATTAGTTTAAAGACTAAAATAGAAATCTAAAGGTTAATATTTGAATGCATGACACATTACCTTCCTCCACACAGGGTCACTCACAGAACATGTAGTGGTCTGTGACTGAAACTTAATTAATGAGCATAAACACAGGTTTTCTATAATGTTGTCTAGCAAAATCCAAGTTCTTAGGTGACAAATTGGGAAAGGAAGTCAATTGCAACAGTCCTGAGAAGGGACAGAGCTCAGGCTACACTGATGATGCTTTACAAACAAAAGAAAACTTCTTTTCTACACTTCCAGAAGAACACTTTATCGCACCTTTCCTGTTTTCGACTATGGGGTGCATGGGCTACGCTGTCCTAGAGATACAGCTAGAAAGATTTCATATGCCCTTTTGCTTAACCTTAAAAGCCATCCAGTTAGCAACTACATTCTGGGAAACCAAGATGCATGGATTTTTTTTATACATGCACTTGTTTTTTATACAATTTCCTTTCTCTCTTCAGCAAGTTTCTAGGGGAAGGCTGCAGAGCTTGTTCAGGATTCAGTAATACAGATCTCGAGTATGTTGTTAAGGTTCTCTGTGGTCTGTCTGCCAGGTTCATTTGTTGTGTAGTTTATACTTCTGTTGCCTCTTTGAAGAGAGCCAATCTCATGAGACTTAAGACGGAGGTGAACAGTTATGTGAGTAGAACCTTGACTCTTCCACTCTACTACCTTGTCCCCCCCCCATTAAATCGCTGCCGGTTTGGTAAGTTTGGTGCCAGGTGTTCTGACTGCTAATCCCACACCCTGGACCTCTCCTGTCAAGAGATGAGGAACCAGAAATATTTTACATACTAAATTATTACAGAGGTCTAGCTAATATTTAGTACTCAGTACCTACCGATCACCTAAAATTGTTTTGGATTATCAGTGTCAATTAAGTGGGTAATATCAAAAGTGCTATCAATGTTTTATGTACTAACAATCCAGGTTGCTAATCTTTGAAATAATGATTGGATCAGATCAAAACAGAGAGGGGTGGCACATGCTACACTGTATAGAAATGTGGCACATTCCTCCACTACAAAAGTGATAACTACATTTTGAAAATGTTTGGTTTGTGGTTTGTTTTTGTTTTTGTTTTGTTTTTTTTTTTAAATCGGGCTGTGAAATGGAAATGATTTTAACAACTTTCCTATGTCTATCTAATTGACCTCTTTGGCAGTCATCCCAGATTTCAGAATTTCAGCTGTTACTTTATTTGCAATAGTTTCACCTTTTTTCTTCCCTAGTATTTATACATAGTGTAAACTGGCTGGTAAATTTATACTGATAGTTAAAAATAGATTGTGCAGAAGAGAATTTAACATGGTAGGGAGAAAACCTTTTGCTACAGACAGACTAGATTGGACTTGTCAATACTGGTGATACTGTAGTATCGTATTGCAAAGTTTTTTGTGTTGTTTTGTTTTTGCTCTTCCCCCTCCGTGTTGCATTGACAAAGCATGAACATGCTGCATTGAAAAAGCACTGAAAGTCATCTGGAGGCTCAAGCCCCTATAACCTTTCAAAAAAATTAAGCAGCACACTAACATCAATACCAGCAGAACGGAGTAGAAGACAGCTAGCTCTGACTTTTGGATCTGCTGTCAAGCTTGTAAAGCAAGAGCAACCACATACTCTGTTTTACTGGGTTGTTCCCACTGTTTTGATTTCACATCGTGTTCTGTTTGCTTTTTTAATTCCCTACTGACTGCACACGTGAGCGACAGCCGAGCCCCGGAGACTGACAGAAAACTGGGCCACAGCTCCTTGGAGGCCTCTCCCCCCTCCCCCTGCCCTTCTCCTTTAGGCCGAGGGCTTTGCCTCTTGGTCACTGAAGGCCTGGACTGGGACAGCTGATAAAGTTATTGCTCCAGCTGTTTGCTGCATGAACAGCCAGACTGTTCATGAAGATCTCTTAAAACTGTTGCAATTTGCAATCCAGAGTTTAAAGATAAACTAAAATTAGGTTGAACAGCTCAGCCATTTGTGCAGTGAGTGACACATACAGCTAGGGGTAGTAATCTTATCAGCTGTTCCGAGAGATGCGTCCCGGGAGCAGTACTGACCAGCCCCTCCGGAGAAATTCTCACCTACAAAAAGTTATCTGTGTTAGCTGATTTGAACACAACAAAGCTCTTGTGTTATGAAGCATGACAACATCATGAAAGCTGGTGCTTTTAATAATAATTTGATGAGTGTTTTGGATAAATTAAAAACAAATTTAGAGTAACAAGCTCTTAAAAGAGGAACTAGTGCTTTGATGTGTTTGTAAGATCTATGCTTTTTTCCCCACTGGTTTGTTTAATCAAGTCTACAATATCACCTTAATTTATTCTCTCAGTGTGAGACCAATCCAGAATTTGTCAGTCCACTTGTATACCTGTACCACTTTACTAGGTATTTTCTATTAGAATAAAACCACATGATCTCCAAGATAGCTGTTTGCAGTTCTAGCATCAGAAGTAAAGGCATTATCTTTTTAAATCAAATGCCAACCACATACTAGCATGCTTCTAAATTGCTCTGTACTTAATTCCCCCTATCTCTGTGAATGCTAAGAGACAAATATTTTGTACTAGAGCACAAAAGAAAATACAAGCAATTCCTGAACCTAAAAGCCTTTCTGGGAGTAGTGCAAGTGACCTCTTTTTCCTTGCAGGAAGCTGGTAATCTGTAATCAGCATCTATACTTTCTCCAGGACAAGAGACTCTCTCTAACAGGCAGTTGCCAAGCATTTTAGGTTTTTGTAGGTCAAAAATACTGCCTGAAAACCTCCAGGGAGAACTACAAGCAAACCAGTTGAGATTACAGACCATTAGATATGTAATGGGCAATGGTAGAGACCCAGGGGAAACATATCATGGTGCTTCCCCAGGATGTTCCACCAGCCTCCAAAGGTTTGTCCTAGGGAATTCCTGAGCCAGACAGTATCTTTGGTGCTGAATGGTCCCGTTTGGATTTTTCTCCCTGGGGTCTTTTAGGTCTTATGCAAAATTCTATCATCCACAGCATTCTGAGACAGTAAGTTCCAAAGCTTAACTATGTATAGCTGTAGCAACACTTTTTATATGTGTTGAACTTGCTGCACGATCACTTGGTGGGCACTTTATTATTTTCTCTCACAAGAAGTATTTTCCATTACCTTTTCCGTGCCACCCATTCATTTTATTATCCTTAGCATATTCTCCTCGTTCGTTTTTCTGGCTGGAGAGTCCTAGCTGATTCAACGTAACTTCTGTTCCACATCTTTGGTCATGCTAGCTGTCCTTAACCAAAACACCCCACAAAACAACAACATGTATACATCTGAGTCTTTTGTGACATCAGGGAGGGGAGAAAGGGACTATAATCAAGATGTGGGCACATAACAGGTCTATATAGCAGCATCTGTTCATTCTCTGCTGGTTTCTTATTTATTCCTAGCATTTGTTCACCCTTTTAAGACTACTTTTAACACTACTGAGCAAGTTTTCATAAAACTGTCCATTTTAAATTCAAGATGGCATTAAATGAGAATAGTTCAGAGCTTGTCACTGTATGTATGGAATTAAGGCAGGTTTTTTTTTCCCCTTCCCTTACCCTAATTTCCACTTCTTTAACTAACTGATTTTCTTTAATCACAAGGTCTTCCTGTAGAGGTTTCTACACAGTTTTTGGTTTTTGCTACTCTGAATAGCTGAGCAGCAGCAGTGTCACATTTACCAACTTCCAGTCCCCTGGCTCCAAATCAGATTTAAACAAGAGGTTATACTTTACAGTTAATAGTTGAACTGTGGCTTACTCTTTCAGAGCTGTTTTCTGGCATGTCATCTAGTTGAGGTGAACTGTCACTGTCTGTTTATCTGTTTGTTCTGAAACCTTTTTACGGACACTTTAACTTGAGACAGGTCCTGCAATGTGTCCCTTTTTCAAAGGACTTCAGCATGAGAATCTCTAGTTCCTCAACTGTGAACATCAACACAAAAAAACTTTCGAAGTTCATTTATCTAATTTTACCCGAATGCCTGATTTGTCATCTGTTGGCCAGGTTTCACAGTTAACCTAATGATTTTCATGTTATTTTCCATTTTCTGCATTTAGAAGCAGCTTGTAGTCTCTCTCCTACTGCAGAGCCATCATACGCTTAAATCTGAACCTTCATAAATAGTTCGCACGCTGCTTGCAACTATTTTACCCTTCCGACCACCTCTTTTTTTTCTTAAGTAAGTTTTATTGTTTTCCTATAGTTCCCCTTTTCAAGTTTGTCACAGCCTGTAATGCTGAAACTGCTACAGAACAGAGAAAGAATTTTTTATTTTTATATTTTGAAGCAGTTTCTGTACGCTTCTTTGGGCCAAATAAAGAGATGTTTCCCCTTGTGGGTTCTTCTCATGACTTGGTGCTCCATGAAGCAGTCATCGCACTTACCCGTTCTATAAAGGATGACTCAAGTATTCCATTAGTGTATTTCCTGCCTTTGCAGATTGTCTGATCTCCTGCAGCACGCTATAGTTACGGTTCCTCTCCTGTTCAGTGGTATAATTTAGACACTAACCTCTTCCTAATTTAAGCCTGGAAGTTAAATCTGTAAGTGTTCTGTACTACTAGTTGATACAGTTAGCTTGTCTGATTTGACACTAAGCATTCTTCAAGGTACAGAACCATTCTACTAACGTTCCTGTGTAAACGTATCTCTTGCATTCATACCACACTGACTAGCTTTCTTACACCAAATACCTAAAACACTCGTGATTTTAATTAAAAAAAATGCCGTGTTTCTCAATTGTATTTCTGAGATGCTAGCACTTGTGCGTAAGCATGTTCTCTGGGTCTGGTTCTCTGTTTGTGTGCCCCTTTTAAAAGGCACCTGCTGGTGTACATTTCATAGTTCTAAGTTTGGGGGTTGCCAACCTGTCTGTCACTCTTTAGTTGCTGATACTGGTATCTGGGGGTTATTTTATTGTTAAATTGAGTTTTCATTTTTCAAGAACTCCTGTTCTTCA
Source organism: Phoenicopterus ruber ruber (assembly GCA_009819775.1). Lineage (NCBI taxonomy): Eukaryota > Metazoa > Chordata > Aves > Phoenicopteriformes > Phoenicopteridae > Phoenicopterus > Phoenicopterus ruber. The sequence goes on from CM020227.1 coordinate 3,863,213, forward strand.
ACAATTATTCTGTACCTACCAGATTCTGAATTGCACAGGATATAGTCTAGAATGCAGAAATAATCTAAGCCACAACTGGTATTTTACTAGTCGGTTTGCTCTTTCAAGATACAGAAATGTCAACTTAGTGTAGAGAGTCCTTTCCCTAGTTCTGCCATTCTGAATAGTAGCTACTTACCTTACTAATAACATTTTGTTATGTAAGGAGAGCACAACTAAGTCAGTTTTTTGAAAGATGGTAGACGACCAACATCATGATTTATTTTAGCTTCGTGGGCAAACTTAAGAGCAGTCTACACACTAATTGTGTGAGAGCTGTTAACAACCCCAAATCTACTGGACACTCACTGGTATTCCCCTTTAAAAATCTATGGGGAAAGTGAAATGTGTTATATGTGTTTTTATGTGTGTGTGTGTGTGTGTATATATAGAAAAAAAAGGATAGTATAGTTCTTTGGCATTTTAGGCATGTTTGTAATAAAGTAAAAAACACTTGAGAGGAATGAGCATAAACACAAAGACGACCAATATACTATGCATCAATTTCTAATATCATTACTATCTAAAAGAGTCATAATGCATAATTATCTTGTTTATATGTGAAATAAAGAAGCTGAAAGCATCTTAAAATAAATGCAGATGATCTTTCCCAATTATAGTGCACATTCAACTAGAAATCTGTTTATGAAATCTGTATTCCTAATGCTTAGATTGGTAGTGCACGCCACTGTATTCCATCTATTTAAATTGACATTGCTTTATCTTTCTTAAAAAAGGAGAAATATTCTAAGTTTCTCATAGTTAACTGATCTGGCCAGTCTACAACCTTGCCCGTATTTGGCTTAAGATTTTCATATCCTTTTCTGTTGTTTTACTAGATCCTACAGCACTCAGGAAGTTCTGTGGCAGCTATATATACTTTAAGTGGAGGTTTTTACTGAATGCGTGTACACCTGGTTCACAACTTCTGAATTTCCAACTATTTCAGAATACACAGGTGTCCAATTATAGCAATACTTAAGTATTACATAGCGCTTTTCACTTGTAGACGTTAAGACTATGAAAACACTTTCCCCTTTCCTTCGTGCTCCAATTTCAAACATTGAAGCATTTCAGTAAGCAGACTCACCCTCTAGATTTTCCACATAGGAGTTGGACATGAGTGCTGAATGTTGAGTCCATTTCTCTGTTGAACCTGATGGCTGGTATTCCAGGTCAGAGATAAAACTGTCTGTGTCAGAGAAGAAGACAGACATAACTACTGACTGGACTAAACCAAGAAGTTACAGTTCACTCAACCAGGAAGTGACTTTCCGTTTTCTTTTAATAGCACTAACTTTAAATACCCAGTTTCATTCACAACTACTACATATGTTGACATAAGTAACTATTTATAAATTATCAGAGTGCCTACTAAAAACATTATCACTTATCTTGTATATTTAGTTACTTTTCAGTTAGCATCCAGAGCCATAAAGGTAATGGTTAATATTTTTGGATGTCTATCTAGTTGTATCATCATGAATTTTATACTACATAAATTTCATTTTGAGTATTTGTGTTAGTTTAGAACATTCCTCCTGCAATTTTCTCAATCTGCTTTACTTACTGTGGTCAAATTAAAAGTGCTTATGCCCCTTGACAGCACCTCCACTGAACAAGGTAGGCAAAAGAGTACTCGTAAATAAAACCTTTATTTTTATTTTTTCCTAGCCTTTGAACAAAGGAAACTGTTGCTGTAAACAGCTGTTAGCTTCCCCTTTACTTGTCAGACTACCTGAACATTTTGCCCAAGGTACTGATCTGCAGTCAGGCCACACGCAGTTTGAAGTGCTGGAAAGCTAAGTGCTATCTTGGTCTAGGTGGCTCTATCGGACCAAGGCAAGGTGAGAAACCAAGGAGGAAGCGGAGAACTGTATTCCCTTAACTGTTCCCTGGAGGAAAAATGAATGTAGAATAGCGTACTACCTTAACTGACAAGTGCGTGTTTATTCAGTTGTGATTAGTGACTATGCAGAACTTACAACAGGATACAGGGTTGGGTTTGGGTTGTTTGTTTTTCTTCCTGCACAAGACAGAGCTGCAGGTTTAGTAAATTAAGCTTTAATACAATTAACAAAATTACTCTGGAAACTGGCTAATTTGTGCCTTCTGGATAGAGCCACACATTTGCCTTGCCAGCATGATTTCTAAGCCCTGCTTAGGGATGACTCCTGGGAGAATAAAGGAGTCTATTCTTACTCCCTCTGAAATTCAAGCAGTTCAAGTTACTCTTTGTATGACTACTTCTGCTTAATTGTTTAAAGTGTAAAGTTACGTGTAGTTAAACAGGAAGTGGAAAGCATTATCTGGGTTTCAATGAAAATGTCCACTGCCATTTTGAAGGAAAGGAGTAGATGAAGGACAAATTCTTGTCAAATAATAGGAGATTAAGAAAGGAACATTTTTCCCACCAACTGTGGTAGAACCAGCAAGAAAGTGACATTTAAATAAAGATCTAATGAACCCAGGGAGATGGGCAGAAAACTACCTTGGGATGAAACAAATTAACTTTTATGGCCAATCCTCTTTAAAGCTCAGGTTTTCAAAGGAGCAGACAACAAACACACTGACAAAAAGCCTCCAGAGAGAACAGTGGAGTTAATTACCTCTTTCAAGCAACGGTCTCTGCACCATAAAGCCTGCATGGCTTATACAGTAAGGATAAACTGTCACTTTAGCAAAGAAATAGGATTCTGAGCAATTTTTCTTATTAATTTCATATATAGAGGAATTCTGAGGTTCTTGCATGTCCTGGCAAAGCTGCTGACAGTATTGAGTTTTCACTTTTACAAATTCCTGACAAAACGTGTCATGCGTAGCACATGTAACATGTCTCCTGCCAGCACCTTCTGGAATGAAGCATGCACTCGCCTCGGGCACACAGTATTTGTTGTTTGTGAAATGTGGTAAATAAAGCAACAGCCTTTTACAGTGTGTAATAAAGCATAAAGATTTTGTTCAATGCACACTGAAGTTAGATAGAACTTAAGGTACCAGATAAACATATGTTAAAAATATCTTTCTACCTCGTAATTTCATAAACATTTGAGAAAGGTTTTTACTTCCTTAAGCCATACTAGAATGTGTTTTGTACCCAACGAATATAATACTAAAATGAAAACTATTACATTGAAATAGAAATCAAGAAAACTGACATCCTGTAGATCTAACTGATCAAAAATTCATACTTTTATGAATGACCTCTTTGTCTTGGCTCCTCCCTTAAGTAAAGAAAGGTTAAGAAAAACTTTAAAACCTCAATTATCTGCACCAGATTTGGGTCAAAGCAGCAAGTCGACTTAAAATTGGAGTTCTATTATGGATACAGGCAGACCAAAAAGCTATTGGAGTTATACCATTTGGTTTTCAGGATCTCTTCCTACAGGATACAAGCGACTTCACTTTTTGTAGCACTATCTGATTAAAAGTTCAGCCTGTGTATCCTTTACTACTACTGAACTGAAGTAGGATGTGCGGGCAATGGGACTTGAAGATGTACTGGTTTTAGAAAAGTAGATCCCCAAAAATATTCTAGAATGCATGATTGTTTGCAGTGTCACTGGAGTAAGTAGCACAGAGTGGGGTGTTTTAATATTGTTTTTGCAAAAAGAAGTTTGATATAACTGTATGGCAGATCGTGTCAAGTGTCTAGGTTTGGTAGCATGGCTGCATCCACCTAGGAATTCATGTGTTTGAGAGGACAGGGCAGTGAACTGCTGGATTTACAGATGTAATGAGGATCAGTAAACCTCAAAGAACATTATGGATAGACTGCAGCACACGCTTCTTCAGATATAGGCCTTGTTTTGTCAACTCTATAGAACTCTATCAGCTGCATTTATGGTAAGAATCCCTGCAGCTACGTCACATTGGTTAGTGCAGTATATTTAGCCTGGTTTTGACTCCACATGACCAGCAAGTAGTACAGTGTCAACTTTCCCCCCCTAAAAAAAAAAGCTGCCAGGCTATAATTAACCCTCAGTCTTATCTGCTGCGGAGCAGCCAGCTGATTCTGTTGGTTTGAGACCAAAACCAGTCGTATGCCAGGCCGCGTCTGCAATGGCAAACTATCAAGGACATGGTGGGTTGCCTTGCAAGTTACCACTTCAAGCCATAAGACAGGCTTACTTTTAGTAATTTCAGGTTCAATGCCAACTTTACTAAGTAGTACTTTTTTTTTTTTTTTTAATTAACTGATTAAAGAAGGCTGTATGAAGTGTTCGGAGGAGTATAGTTTTCCTGTGCACCTTATGTTTATAGCTATACAGACAGACTGAATGTGCCTGCAGAGTCTGCAGTTATTTGGTACAGTAACAAACATCCCTGTTCATGTCATGGTTATGATGTCACACTCTGCATTTATATATCACAGTGAAACCAACTCATTTAAGTCATATGTTTACCCCTTTCTCTCACACAAGAAGATGGAGGAATCTAACGTAGTAAGTATTAAGCGTGCACCTTGGAGCTAGAGGACACATGCTGCGCAGTGGAAAGCAGTGCAAAAGCGTCTGAGCATATTTCTGCCAGTGTCACAAAGGCACGCCCAACTCCTTCCAGTCCCGCTACTATTGCGAGCGTCTGCACCATGATGTTGACATGCCACTTGCATTTACAGAATAGTAAGTTTCTAACCTCTTCTAATTCTTAAATGGGAGTCTATTTGTGGAGGTGCAACTAGTTGAGCTTACTTCAAATTAGTTACAAGGTGTTCTGTGGCTCTCGGAGGCAAAGAGGAAGTTTCATACGTGAGCTGGTCATAGATACCTGAGGATTTATCTGAAGTTCTTTACACATCAGCAGTCTATAACTGGTCTTGCCAAGAGATGCCTTGCTGGCACAGATTTTATGAACACAGTGAGTGAATGCACTAGAAGATATGGTCACAGCATCCTTGAACTGTTGCCAACCCCAGACGGATAACATCCTCTTCCCCTTTCCTCACTGTTCCAACCTTTTCCTTTCAATCTACTGCTCAGTGTCTGGATCTTTCTCTGTTTCATTCATAACACCCATTTCTAAAAGTAGATTCCCATTCTCTTCCAATACATTTCAGGTTCTGCCTTATCACCTTACCCAATCTCAACATCTCACTGCAGGAGCCCATAAACTTATGAGAAGAATTAGAACTGTAAACTGCTTTTTACTGCTATATCCATACTGCTTGACAATATATATTTAATATACAGAATACTAAGAAAGGAGGAGTTTGAACACCACCTCACTAAACAGTTTATACTAGTATAATTTTTGGAATGCCTTTTATCAACAGGAATATTCTGAATTCTGTGTACGATGTAGGCTAGAGTTCTTGTCACACAAATCCATGTTGGGCATGCTGCAAGATGCAACGTTTTGTTCCAAGCTTAGGAGACAGTAAAAAACCCTTGAGTTTGAGATGTACATCTCAAGAACATCTCAAGGTTGAGTTGCACTGGCAAGAAGACAGGTTTGGAGCCACTCGCCTCCGTACTAAGCTAGACTCTAGCATTCAGTATTTTTTTTGTGTTTCTGTAGACCTTCAATGCTCTGTTTGGCAGAACGCTGCCTTAATTAAGAATGACCTGTTAATGCATAAGCATTAAATATATAGAGAAACACAAAGTGCAGTCATTCTCCTATGCTTTCTTATTAGTTACTGCTGTGACTCTCCAGAAGTTAAGATGAAGCTACAGTAAAAAGCTACCTGTAAAGACATACAAAGTTTCTAGAATAATCTCTGAGCTTCCCAGCAAGAGAATTTATCAACTAGAGAATTATCGCAGAACTATTAAAATGAATGAATGCAAAGGGCTTGGAATTCTACATGGAATGTGTCTGACAAAGCAGACTTACTGCTTTATGTACACAAAACCATTAGAGGATTTCTAGTTATGATTTATAGTAAATCCACACATTGGATTTTCTAATCTCCAGCTTTATGTAATGGAGATGCAATGAGTAACAAAATGTAAGAGGATTAGTAGAAGGTCATCGTGATTTGCTGAATATAGCCTAACATAATACCTTAAAAATGGTTGAATACAGTTGTACACGTTAGAAATTTCATCGCTGTAGAAAGCCATGAAACCTAAGGTAAACTCACTCCTAAACTGCAAAACACAAGAGATTAAATTTTACATCAACAGTATTAGAATAGATTTAAATATACAACTGGACAGTGGGATAGGTGAACCACCACACTAGGAGCATTTTTTAAAAACAGAGTGGGGGGAAAAAATTAACAAGGCCTTATTATATAACTAGATTGAGTCTAACTTTGACTAGCTTTTTCTTGTGGGGAGAAAGTGGGACCTTTATTAGATGAGTATACAATAGAGCACGGTACGGGTGATGGATATGGGAGAGGACAGAAATGACCAACTGCCTGTTTCCTGTCCTTTCAGCTGCCTTGTTTACACCTAAATATTCTGCTATGCAGGGAAGTGTTAGCCTGGGGAGCTGGGCAGAGGGCGGACTTGCTGAAGGATGTTAAGGGAAAAAAGGTCCACCATACGGGGGCGGGGTGGTGGTGGTGTGTGTAGGAAAAGCAGAGGGGGCAAATAAGCAGCAAGAAGCTGCTTTTACATAGTTCCAGTCCAAAAGTTTACCAGCTTGTGCAGATTGACTACTGCAAAGACCTAAGCAGAGAAAAGTACTGTTTTTCAGAACACCTTTTAAGTAGTAGCATACAGTACAAATTACTTTGAAATTGTGTTACGTTTCAAATGTTTTCTGTAATATCATTTGAATTTCATATCTAGGTGTCCTCATGCATTTTGATCCCTTGTTTCTTCAAGTGAATTAGAAAGTGTTCCCTGTAGGAAGCAAGGATGGGAAGAGGCGAAGCCGAACAAAAGAGCAAATTCAAGGTGGAGATTAGAAAAGCCTAAAGACATCAATCAGATCCTGTTGAAAAACAAGAAAACGAAGAGCGACACAAAGTTCAACAGGAAAAAAATAAAGGGGAAAAAGTACTTTATGCAGATACCCAGGTAGGGGATCTGCATTTACGTTACGTAATCCTTTTTCACTCACAGTCTGAACAGAGCCCAGCTTGCTCTAACTGGTAAAGGGCAAAGCAATACAACAAAATTTAAAAAGATACTCTGTTCTGCTGGTTGGCAAGCACATTTGACTTTGCAGAGAAGCTATAAATGGTGAATCCAGATGTGTTACACCTTCCGGGAGATGCTGGATCAAGACTAATCCAGATGCTCTTGGCTTGAGCACTGATGAAGCTGCTTTGGAGTTCTGTATTAAGTAGTGGATTTGGGGTTTTTTTTGGTGTGCTTTGAAGCAGCAGCCTGAATGCTGGCTGAAGAGGCAGCAAGACTCACTTTTAGGAGCCTTGCTTAAAGGAAGTTATGTAACTACTCTGCAGACTGCCACTTCTGTAGGTGGGGTGGGGTGGGGTTTGTTTTGTTTGGGTTTTGTTGGGTTTTGTTTTGTTTTTAAAAAGGAATTTTAAATCATACTCTGTCAAGCTAAACAACTTAGTAATTCCAGGACTAATTTTGTCATGAGGTAGCACTTCCATACTACACTCAAATTTTGTTACAATTTCTTAAAACATTTTATTTTCTTGGCAAAGAAAATATCTACTTACTAATTTTGAAATAGTGCACGTTACTTAAAAGAAAGAAGATTATTTATGCTGTCAGGGTTTTCTGAGTGTTTTGTTTACTTTTTTTAAGACTACTGACTTTAATATTTAAGGTTCGTAATCCAGACATGATTTATAAAATTTTCAATTGGCTTTGCCTTAGTGTTTTATTTTGAGAGATTTATTCGCCTTAATTGGTAACCCTTAAAAAACTATTTTCCAACTAAATACAGCTTTCAGGTTTGATTTAGTTGCTGGGAGAACATACTATATCAACATGCATTTATGTATGCAATTATGTTTGGATTTTCTTCCTTAATTGTTATAACATTAATGTAGAATAACTGATTTGCTATTTGTGTCTAGCTCTATTTGTACGGAAACTAAAATTTAGTTATACACAAAAGAAAAATTTTGAAATTATTTTTTAAACCACAGTAATATGTTAGATATATTATTAAAAAAGTATTCCTGTCTAAACATGTTTTTTTTATTTAAAGCTGGTTAAGCAGAGGAAGTATTTACTCGTGTTGAGAGAATTGAGCAGCTTGTTTCTCGTCACTATGCCTTTCAAGATTTTTGGAACAGCAGGTTTCAGGCTAGACATCTGATTTGTATTTGGAGATTGGAAATGAAAAAAAAACCCAACCCAAACCCGACCCCCCAAGCAATCATCAGAACGGCAGCAATATTAAACTGAAATGAAGATAATCTCTATGCTTGCAAACATATTGTTGCTGTTGACTGAAGTTTAGCATTTAAAACCATGTTCTATTTTTCGTATAGGAAGTGTACGGTTTAATCATCAGTTAATCAGATCTTCTTTAAACTTCTCTAGCAAGCATTATTTAAAAAAAGAAATTAATAAAGCTGTGGCCACGTGACTCGTATGCGTATTGATTATACTTCTCTAAACTATTAGCAAGTGGCCACACTTTAAGTGTGGCTCTTGCAGCTTTTCCTGTCATTCGATGTCTTATCAGCACAGAAACAACTCAGTAGTTTCATTGTGTTAAGCAATGGAAATAGTTTCTAAAAGCAACTAGTATTTGTGATATAAGGGAGGGAAAAAAAAAGGCTTTCTTTTTACTGAGCATTCATTTGAATTTCCAAACAAGTAAAAACAAACTGCCAAGATGCTCATAAATGCTAGATGCTGCTCCTTATATTGTGAAAAGTTTAACTACAGTATGTAATTGTATTGTATTTATTTCTACATCATTTTTGTGAGTGTGGAGGGAAGAAGGACGAGAAAAAGGTAGGTTCTAACATGACACTTCTTGAAACATTAGGTTTCTTTCTCACTCCTCTAGTATAGAAGTAGAAAATGCTATTTTTGTTGTTGCGTTCTGTTTCATAAAGCCTTGCTCTTTTCCCCTCAGCAAGTCCTTGATAGAATCAGTCTCTTCCTTCCTTTCTAAATTAAAGTTGATTGATAAACAGGGTTTCTAAAACGGGAGCTTTGTTTAACTAGGATGACCATTTAACTGAAAGCCCAACTGTATTACCAGTTTCTCTCATTTTCTTCCTAGTATGCTGTGTCTTTAAAAGCATTTCTTACTAAATTTTCTTACTACTGACTAGAGGTAACAATAGCAACGCTCCATTTATGCAAGGAACTGGGACTGACATGGATATTTAACAGATGGCCTACACTTAAGTATTTACGCTACTGCTGATGCAAGTAATTACTATGGATGGTTTAAAAAAACCCACAACGACACAAGAGTTAAGGCTATTGTAGAAAAGAGATACTAGTAAGATTCCCATCATCAATACCAAACACCTTTTACACACGTTTTAAGGCCAAGCCTTCTCTTCTTCCAGTTTTATTAACATGACGTGTTCTTTAAATTACTTTGCATCTATGCCTCGAACAGTCTGACATTTAGGATCTGATATCTCTTTTCTTTTCACTAGGTTGGACAAGTTTTGTAAATTAACACTGTCCAAGCATTTAAAGTAGAGAACTTTATAGCCTGGCCTGTAGCACTAGAATGTCCTTGTTCTGTTTATGTTAAACAAGTGAATTTCTCAAAAAGGTAGCCAGTGGTAAGGAGAAAGCAAACAGCTACTGCGAGCAGAGGTGCTGAATGATGACGGCCTATCTACAGGATGGCTGTGAAGAGACTAAGACAGTGCCAAAATGCATGTGATCTATTTTCAAAAAATTAGCCTGCCCTTCAAAACTGGGACACCTCCAAGAAACAAGACTCCAGACTACATTTATGCAACTTGGATCTATTATTACGACTTTCACTGAAACGTACCGACAAGACAATCAGAAAAGGCTTCAAATTAATTCCTTGTATACAAGGTGTCAATATGTAGGAGTTAATCCTCAAGCACTGTTTTAGGACAAAAACAAAGTCTATGGGCAAATTGGACTAATGTACTTGAACTGTGTAACTACGGATTTACAGCTGATGTCGTTACTTTTAAATAAGTCGTTGCTTTGGACACAAAAATACGACTCCATTTTGATGATACAAATTTACTTCTGTGAGAGGAGTGTGTTCTAAACAAAACAAAGCAGCCCTCCCACACCCACTTTGTAGTTTAATGTAGATTATATCCCGATATTAAGATATTATATCCACTTACCATCATCTAGTGTGATGTCTTGTAGTCCTATTGTTTGAAAATTCAATTCTCGATCCTCAGGTTCTGGTTTAATGTTAATAGCTGCCCCATCTGGTGAAAATGGAGATGAATCGCATACGGTATGGTGTACGAGGGATGACGCCGCGTTAAGACCTCCCAACGCTGGACTGTGTGCTTGAGGGGAGTGCTGTCCCGAGTGACTTACAGTGGTTGGCGGGGGAGATGAGGCAGGTCCTGAGCTAGGAGATTGGTAAGGCATAGGCTGTAGCTGGGGTGAAGAAGGTCCAGACAGGGGTGAATGGACCAAAGGGTGGGAAGCTGTCGGGGATGGGGATGAAGCGGATGCTGGATTTGTAGAATGGTATGGGACTTGCTGCAGCTGGGGAGAAGACTGCCCAAGGGACCGACTCATTGGAGAAGGGATGGAGCCCTGCCTGGCGCTTGGGCAGTGGTATCCCATCGACGGTAGGTGAGAAGATGACTGTCCTGAATGAGCTGGGTGTGCAAGCGGGTGCCCTGCTGTACTTGATGTTGACACAGAACCTGGATTTGACGAATGAAACTGCATTGGTGGTAGAGCTTGGCAGCTAAGATTTATCAAATGAGGTACAGCTGTGTCTTGCTGAAATGAAATAGCATCAAATCCTTGGCTGGAGGCAGAGTTCATAGGAAGACCAGACTGTCCATTGTATACATTGTTAGACTGCATAGGCTGGTAAGAAGGCCTCACAGGAGGTGCTGATGTTACCTGAAAAGACTGAACCACAGCAGGAGGCAGAACATGACACTCTTCACTTGGACTAAGGTTTCTACCTTGCATATGGGGCAGGTGGGATACTGCTGAGGTCGCCATTGCTGTGTATGGTGGCTGAACTGGACACACAAGGCTCCTGGGTGACGTAGACAGTAAGTTGTCATGTGGATGCCCTTGCTCTGGTGAAGGCAATTGAGTTCGGATAGAATGCAGGCCCTGGACGTTGCTTGTGTGAGGCAGGGCCAAAGATGGAACAGCCGACAAATCCACCTCATCTCTGTGCTCTTGCTTCATTATAACTAGAAAAAATAAAACACCGTATTACAATTCCAACACATTTGTATCCTGTGATAAATACACACTAATTGCTGTTTAACAGCCACAATAGTATTGTTAATGTCCTTGCTCTAATTTCCCTTCTTTGGCTCTGCTTTCATTTTTGTGACTTTATGCCTGCTATAGATTAACCCTTAAAAGGCAGAAGAACTCTCCTAGCATTTATTCAGAGGCAGTTATCTTCCCTTCTAAAATACCCTCCTATGCAATCTATGTTTTTAAAGACATTTGCAACCCAGCCAGAGAAAGTCCAGTAGATCTAAAGGAAACAGCCCATCAGAGGTGTGTGCGTGGGGGGCTGCTGCTGGGCTCCACTGACAAAAGGCAGACAAGGGCTCAGTACCGGGCACTAGGAAAAGGTGAATGAAGTTTTTAGGAGGCTTCAGACTTCCTTTAGCCTCTGACCAAGATGACAGCTGAACTTTGGGAAGACAGTTAAACTAGTTTGAGTAGTGCGCGTTTAATTACAGCAGCTCTTTCAGCATATCCCCCAATTTCAGTGATGGCAACAATTGTTCTTATAACACAGAGAGTTACAAATTGACACACTTTCAGTTACAGGGTTTCCCCCCCCGCAGATACTGGTAGGTTCGTGAAAAGATACTGATTTTAAGTACAAATAGTAGAAAAATGCTAATGCTTTTAACTGCTCAATTACTACTTTATACAATACACTGTTAAAGAAACTGTTATATGTATTTATAGAGAAAATCGATTTTAAAATGTTAAATGTTATGTGCAATAACAGCTGCAGTTGTAACTAAACTTGCTTCTTATTTAAGCAGTAAGTGTCATTACTTTATTCCACCATTTAAATAATTTAAATACGGATTTCTCAAACAAAAATGTAGTTTAAGACGTCTTGTAACTATCTTAGGAGCTGATATTCTTAAGAATGGTTAAAAATACCACATAAATCTGATAACACAATTGATGCATACTTTACTTAGTGTACCAGATACCTAGGTAACATTGCTTAAATTATGCATGAAGTAGGTGATTTTAAAGCACAAGTGAGCAAAACTTGTTTTAAATAGCTCAAACTCATGGAAGTTGGCTTTGTCAGCATACACGTTAGCTGTAAGAAGTTTGTATTAATACCCATGTCAGACTTTAGACTCCTTCAGCTACCTGACTTCAAGTCCTCCAAACAGTGCCAAAGGGTCTAGTGCCATCGCTGGTACCTTGTGAAGTCGGACCACTCTAAGCGGGTATGAATTTCTTCCAAGAAAGTAAGTGGCAGACAAAGGAGCAGGCATTGTGTATCTAGTAGCAACCACCTCCTCACACCAAATGGAAGGGATTAAGATGTTCTCACTACACGTACAGTTAGCACGTACAGTTTCTTAGCTTCTGGCTAAGTTACAAACTATTTTCTCTCAACATACTGCAATGTGTCCGGGGGGAGGGGGGGGGGAAATATTTTTTTTATTTTCCTTCTACCTAAACCTGACGGGTTTTTGACATTTGAGGAGGAAAAAAAATACGTAAAACCTGTTCTTCTATGATCTCACTATCCTCCATGTCATCACTACGGTTATTTAGAAGAGCGGCTTCACCATCATTCTCAAAGAAAAGTCGAATGCAAATTATTCTGTAAAAAGTGTAATGAAGAAATACCTGGCTGTAATCATAGCACTCTAACTTATTACTCCAAATTTCAGCTTAAGTAGGTGGTTTTACAAACAACTCAAAGCTAGTTTTATCTACCTTTCAAAGGTACAAGACTCTCTGAATTACTTTCAAATGTCTACTTTAAAAAAGAAAATAAAATGCAACTTTATAATTTTTTATTTAATACCTGGTGTATAAGTAAAACGTTGGGACTGGCTTTTTTTCCTCTTGCCATTGCAGAGATAAAACTGCACCTGAACTGCAGCTGTAATGGTTTTGTTATGGTATGGAGGGACTTCAAGGATGATGTTTGCCTATATGAAAGTCAAAACAAAAAAGTTTTACATATCAAATGCAAATGAAAGTGCTATTAATTACAGAAAAACTAAAACACTTATTGCAAACCTAAAGCAAACTAATTTTGAAATTGATAAACTTCAAGTTTATGAATATTACATAGTAAAACAGTACTATAAGCAAACTTTTATTTGGAGACTTTTTTGTTTTTTTAAATACAAGTGTTCTGAAGGTAATGCTTTTAATTAAATAGACACATCATCTAAAGGATGCTTTGTTTATCTGCCAGAGCATAAAAAACCTCTAGCAAAGAATTGCATTTTGGACCATTAAGCTTTTAAGAAAAACTTTAATGCACTGGAAATTATTTGTCATCTTAGCAAAATCATCTTCAGTTTTCTTTTTCAATTTTCAATTTCTTTTTTCATTGCTTTCAGAACAAGCATACTATTTCCAGTTCCTTCAAAGCATCATCTTAATGGCTACTTTATAGCATTAAGCCAATTTAGAAGTCTCCAGTTGTCTGTCTGAATCAGCCAACGATCTACTTACTTTACTAAATGAAGCTTAAATTTCAGAACAACAATGAAGATGCCTAGTTTCTCATTTTAAAACAGAGAGCATTCTAAAGTAAGAAAAATTGTTTCTCACCCCTTGACATTTTTCCCTAATTATTTTCCCTTCTACCTCCCACTGAGGTCGTCCATCTGTTGAGAGAAATTTACAAATAATTCAAGCAAAAAGCATTTTCTAAAACACCTAAATACTTAATATAAAACTGCATTTATTTTCAGTCATAAAGAGGCCACTCAACTGACAGAGATATGTTGTAAACCAAGTGTAAAGTACAGAGATGCTTTAGGAGTTTCAACGCTACAGACATAGTCTGTAAGTCTACTGTTGTGCAGGACTCGCCATTTTAACAGAACCTGCTGACTACACACAGTTAGATTTCATTCCAAAGGAGGCAGTGTGTGCTGTAAGTGTACAGAGGGATTTTTTCCCCATTTTTCTAAAACCATTTTTGAAAGGTAGTTAAAATACTACTAACGCTTGTGACTACTCAAATAAACATGCTGATGACTTATAGGCTAAGTCACCATGCGAGAGATAACATATGCTATATCTTCATGCACATACCCACAGGTTATACATTTAAAACAAACACCCTCCCCTGAACCGAAAGATGCTGTGGTTCAAATACTGGGCAAGTTGTCTGTGTTGTGAGGGAAGTAAATCGCCTTGGTGAACCTCTCTCTGCTCTGACCTAGCTTAACCCATTACCCTTAGTCTAACGCTCGGTTCTCTCTGTTACTGCGTTTTGTACAGGTTATCGGGGAACCTATTGTCTAGCAGCAGTACTTCTTTAAAAGGTGGTGTGTGTCTCAAAATACGTTGTTATGTTAAACCCCCATTTCTGTTACATTTGCTAATGAAAAAATGTAGATGTAGAAGAATTGGACTTGGTTGCAAACTTATTTTTAATGATTTACTTTTGCTATGATAATTTAAGTTGTTCAAATTTTATGCTCTCTATGTTAAAGGGACAATCAGGGAAGAAAGGGAACTCTATGTATTAAGGCAGCTAGTCTTAAATTTTCAACTATTTTTCATGCATTTTAGTCTAAGTAAGAAACATTAAGATCAACATGTATATCCAGAAGAGCTACAGAGCCAGGAAGGAATGCTGAGTAATGGAACATCTTTGCGTGATATGTATGTACGTGCGTGTGTATGTGCACACGCACCTGTCTATACCACAAAACAAAAACAAAGAAAACTTGCCAAACATTAATTATATCCGGCCGTAGTAAACTAAAAATAAAAAGTATTTCATAGGGTGTTTTTGGTGTTAAATTCTCTAGTTTACGGAGTTGCATCATTATGGAAGTGATAGAAGAGAGTTAGAACATGGGTTTAAAAAAAAAAAAGAAAAAGCTTTCCAAACTGTACTTACATTTAAAGAAAGATGTTTTAGAAACGATCATCCAAAATCTGCAAATTTCTTGCTTACTTTGAGATTCTATTTACTATATATTAGACTGAAAAATTTAATCTACTGCCCTCCCAAAGAATAATGGTTTTCATTTCATGAGATCAGTAGGAAGCCGTTAAGTTTTCCTACACATTTCCCTGCATGAAGGAAACACTATGTCTTTAGCATACCTTAACTGAAATGTATGCCTGCAATATAATATTTTACTTTACTTTAGTAATACAGGAGCGTAAGCCTGCTGCAGTTCTCACCCATGACTAAGTGCTACCTAGAACGCTGAATTTGCATTCTAGAGAATGAAAATCATGTAATACCACCGACTATAACATTTCCAATTTCTTGGCAATTAAATACTTGACTGGCTTGTCAAGCACACAAATGTTTAATACCTGTACAAAAGGTCGCTGCTGTTCGTACCGCTGCTTTCTGCCGGTATTTTACCTACACGCACGCTTGCTTGCCTGTTTACAGATGCAAATGAGGCACAGACACAGCTGAAGCATACACTGCACACCTAATCTGAGCCAGACCTTGAGACTTTTTTTAAAAATGCATCCCTTAAGAGTAACTTCTGGAGAAACTCTTATGCAAATATACTGGAAAAAAAAAAAATCAGTAGTGTTTTCTAACTAAAATTTATTTCATTAGCTTAGGAGTAAGTCTGTTCTTATGCAATGACTAAATCAGATATAACATGACATCAGTGACAAACAGTGCATTTTTCATTAGTTCCCATTTTCATTTGTTCATTTTTTTATAAGGAGAAAAATACATGGTATGATCTGTAGACAGCATCTTTCAACTATGCACAATTCACAGTTAGTTAGCCTGTAATTGTCTTCCTGGATCACAAGTACTATTTCATTAATAATTGCCAACCAGCACATAGATCAGTGCCCAAACTGAAGTTTCAGATCACTACTTGGGACTTAACCACCCTCCCCCCCAGCTTTTTTTTTAAAAAAAAAAACATCCTTACTTCCCAAAATCAAGCTCGGGTAGTGTTTTTGGTTTTGTTTTCAAGAAGGAAGGAAAAAAAAAAAAAGGTAAGATAGTATTTACCTTGTCCTTTTTCAAAAAATATAATTTTGGATTCTGGAAGAAAATTGGATCCTGTCACCACCATTTCATGGCCTCCGTTTACTGAGCAACTATTGATGCTGTACTTCTCAATCTGAGGAAGTTCTTGAGCAGATCGTTGAGCTTTAAAAAAAAAAGAAGGGAAAAATTATTATTCACAATTTTAATTGTAGTGGCATTTCTTTTATGATCCTAACTTGAAGACTCAGGGTGAAACTAAAACCACCATCTATTAACATATATAGAATCATATTTGTGTATGATTTATCTTTGTTTTTAAAATTATGTTGAAATTATATAATCATAGAAAAGAAACACCAAGAAGCCCTGAATCCCAACAGTATCTACTGTTACAGGAAATTAAATTTTTAGTTTAGGAATATTGGTTTAAAAATTACTTTAGTATTTTACAGACAAAATGAATTCTATGAGAAATTCAGATTGTTTAAGGTCATGTTTTGATTCCTTAGTGCCAGTATTTAACAAATGAACTCTCTAGAAGTTCAGCTGTTCGTTAGATAATACTGTATAAAGACAAGTAACGGTACAGACTCTTGCAAATGAAACGGTGTTAGTTCTTCCTGAAATGAATATTCATTGTCACCGAGATGTATCCGCTGCCTCTGCTCAGAAGCAGGAACTACTGAAGCTGCTAGCTGTGTGACTGCGGTATTTAGGTTTAAAACCTAAAACATTTTTTCCTCCAAACCCTTCAGGCTGCCATTTGGCAAGTACCATCTTTAAAGAAAGATATATTAATTTTTGGTAATTTAGCTCTTTACACACAATGCTTTTTACCCACACTTGTTATATATAATTCTAACAATAAAGATTGTCAGAGTGACAATACTATGGACACATGCAGAAAACATGAGTATAAATTACGTATAGTTAAAGCAATCTTACAGCATTCAACAGGTATGGAAGCAGTCTGCAGAGATAAGACTTTTCCACTAGGTTGTGGGATGTGAACACGAAACACAAGTCGCACTCTGGTATTCTTTCTTCCAATATCTGTCTCTCCTTTACGGAGCTCTATATCTGAATTGCGAAGTTTCAAAATACCAGCGCAATCGATACTGGAGATAGATGAGGATGGATGGATTAGAAGAAAAATGGAAGAAAATGAATCAAACTATTGCCAAAGTATACTCTGTAAGCCTTTCTTTTGTTTAAAGAATGAAGAGCATTCTATATTTTTCCCATGTTATGCTATTTTAGATGTCTGCGATTAAAAGATCTGTCAGTGTCAAAAATGGCAGCAAGTACTCTGTTGAAACATGCTGTCTCATAAACATCTAGCTGCTGCTTTTTTGAACCTTTAAAAGATTACGTGTTATTGCACATTGTTTAACCTTCAAAGTAAGTTATTTAACATGGTAAACATCATTTACGAGGTGTGAGAGACCTATATTTAGTTCTGCCTTTAGGAAGGACTAGAGAATGACAAAAGTGTAGCCATCAAATCCCAGCTACCATTCCACATAGTTATTGATTATTCATATAAGACACACATACTTTAGTCAAGTAATGTATATACATAAACTGGGGAGGAGCATTATCATCTTGCACATCATTGTGGGTTCATAGTTCCACCATAGAACTAGCAGGAAGTCTGTAACTAGGAAAATCTAAGCTGATTTCAGTAGTCTACATAAGAAATAAATGTGCTACATCATAAACAAATAATTGTGGTTTACTCTGTTCCCCGACCCTCCAGCTAGAACAGAGCAGTTTAATTGTTGCTGTAACTAACCATTAAATTATTATTTAGCACGTTCTATCTGCCAAGACCTGAAAAGTCAGAATAACACAACTGCTAAAAATTAAAAAAAAAAACCACAAAACAAGGACAAGGCCTACCAAGATACCAGAAATTAAATCACCTCATTCAATCAAGCAACAAGCAACTAAACTGTATGACTGTATTTTCATAGAAAAAAGTCGTATGTCTTTGTAAAATCAAACAAAAACTCTACCAGTCAATAACCCACATGCAATTCTACAAATGTGTAGTCATATATATGTATGGATTGCAGGGGGAAGTATAACCCCAGAAGCACTCATCCGTCTCCCCGTCAATCTTCCCTGTGTCTCTACTCCTTTACTTCCGACTACCTAAACACTTATTTTTTAATATTGTCATGTTTAAAGAGATGTCTATCTCAATCATGAGCCACATTTGTGGAAAATATGCTATTCTACAAGATTTTTCTTTGTACAAATAATAATTAAAAAAAGACATAGCAACTAAGCAGCTAATTTATGCTGCGATGTACCTGGCTGACATATTATTTTCAGGAAGAAGTGGTATTTCCAAAACTTTTGTGCTGGCAATTATTATCTCTTGACTAGCTGTTGCAACTGTTTTTCCAGTGATTCGGTGCACCTGGTAGAACGCATGAGGTCTTAAGTAGCGATCATCTGCTGTTCCGATGAACATTTGTAGGTTTACTGGCTTTTCGCTGTAGCCCAGGAGCTGATGAAAAAGTAAATGTAATATTAAAATATTAGTTGACTTTTACTGCATTTTTGCATGCATAATATAAATACACAACTAGTACAAAGACTTAAGAGTCTAAGAGTAGTATTTAATGAAAATCTTCTTCAGTCTCTTCAGAAATCAGAAAATGGAGTACAGATATCTGTCCCCCAATACAAATAGCAGCAACAACATTTACCAGAACAAATGAATATTAAAATACCTTTACTACTTTTGAATCTTTCAAAGATAAAAGAATCATTTGATCTACAGAATGTCTATGTCAAAGCTATGCTACATTATAGGTGCGTTTCTGATACTGTTTTTAATCAAAGCTGAATTACCAATTTTACTAAGATCTATCCAGTTTCTACAAATACTAGAAATGTTTTAAAAACTTTAGCTTTTCTACTATGGAATGCAACAGTGAGTTTACTAAACTTAAGAGGTTTTGTGAATGCAAGTGTATTATGTTAGGACAAAGAAACTTTAATTCATAGCTAGAAAATCAAATATGGTTTATTTTTGGCAAAGAAAATGTTTTAAAAAACAAAATTTGATAAATGTTAAAGTTAATGCATGCATCTTTCCTTTTCTTAAATATAAGACTAACCACCAGTGCACTCTGTCATAAAACCACCTGTTGCTTGAGCTAACAGTAGTAATTCTAGGCACAAAACACGTGGAAACATCAGAAAAAAAGAAATTTAAATAAAGAAACTCTAAAAGAACAAGCTAGTGTGATGACAGTGCATTGGTAACATATTATCCAGAAGATTTAAGGAAACAAATTTAATCAACAGTAACATGCAATTTCCTTTAGTCACTGCAATTTTAAATCCAAAGCCGATAAAATAAGTCTTATAAATCCATGAAGTTTACTTCACCTTCCTGCAAGTGGCAGATTGATGCACATTGCAAGTTACATAATTTCTAAAAAGCAATGCAGCAAATTTACGTTTCATCCACTTCGACATCAACTTATGTTCAAACTGGAGGGAGGGCCAGACAGTCATTCTTTAAATGTGGTTTTGTCATGTCAATATTTTTGTCTCTAGGGAGGGTTATTTGGTCACACAACAATATTATCCAAGCTCTTTACAGAACTAACACTTAAAAACCAAACCAAACCATGTCAATTTAACCTACTTACAAGAGTAATTTAAGGCCAGTAGTCAGCAGTACAAAAAACCCAGGCACACCCACAGCTAGGAATCAGAAGCACCACTGTAGGTTCCTTGTACCTTGATGCACTACTATGGGCAGTAAGTTTTACGTACACCAAATGAACGCCTGTTTTCTACACTCGAGTTACAGCTAAGGCAGCACGTACCGGTCCCGTCACTTCTGTTCAAGCTTTCTCAGTCAAGAACAGAAATTGGGTTTCTGACAGAAGCCTGGAACTTTACAGAGCCATTCTCAAAGCTTCCAGCCTTATGTGAATGCTTCTGTCCAAGAGGTAATATTCATTAATTAATGCATCTAGATACAACAGCATGGTCATATTTCCTTTCCATTCATTTTAGTTTGTGTTCTTCCCATTTGCCCAATGAGTCTAAACGTGATCGAGAAGCAGAACAGCCAAAGTCTAGACCACCTAAGACAAATGAAACTGGGCTTACTCAAATAAACCCAACACAACAACCGAGGCTTGTTCTTCACCTCTTCATATCCAGCACACACACAGACACACAATCTAAAATAATTCCTGAAAGAGACATACTGCAGATAAAAATGCTACAGCCAAGCTACAGCATATAACTGTTATTGACCAACAACATACATGTCTTGAGCAGCTGACACAAAAGGTTGATAGATCAAATACATTATTTGTTACAATCACAGCATTATGACATCGCTCTCTGAGAAAATGCCCATTCCTACTTGTTTCTTCTTTCTTTTTTTTAAGTGAATGGAGAGGAAAGAAAGGAAACTGTTCAGAATTACTGCTTCTATTGCTCTTCTGGGCTGGGAGATCTCTAGACAATTACTGCACTAAGGAGACTCTGCTGCTTTTCATAGTTGTAGATAAAGAATTCTGAACTCTGTTGTCCTCAAATCTCCTCATACCTTTCTTGGGAGATGTACAACACCTCCCAGCTGTCATGCCTTTAAGAGGCCAGTCCAGTTCAACTTTTACCATAAAGCGTAGACTACATTTGCACTACCTTGTACATAGACTACAAATGAGGTTGCGCTAAAGCAGGCTGGTTTCTATCCTTAAACTCAATGAATTCTCATCTGTCTCCCTACAGGATTCCAGCTACCATCGAGAATTCATGCATGCACAGCCAAGCAGAACAAACCGACTTACTGAATGTTAAATTAAAAAGTCACATCTCCTCATAGGTTTACACAATCGTTACCCCTTCAGACCCTCGTTATAATGAAGGAAAAATACCTGCCACAAAAAGCCAAGCAATCTTTAAAAGTCATGGCAGCTTTTATCAAATACAATCTCCTGTCTTATAACATACTTCCAACTAATTTCTACCCTGATCTCATTTATTTGCATTTATATATGTATGTCTATTCGCAGGCTTTTGTTCTGTCAAATATGTAAAATCTTTTTGTTCTCCCTGGAGTTCTCAGTACAAACCAGAGCTAAACCCAGCACAACCCCCCCAACAAACCAAACCAAACCAACCCCTCAGCCATTGAGTGGAGACAGTCTAGATTACCAAGAGTTGCTTCCCATGTAAATAAATGTGATATTCAAGCATTTACAAATATTACAGTGGAAACAAAGAACCTCCTGTGACCATCAGTGTACCGACAGGTTTCTCTGCCTTCACCTGTCGAAGTCGCCTGTAAACTACAGGAACACAACTGGACCACAACAAACTTACTTCATTCTTAGTTATTGTCGTGTTGATAGTGGAGCACAGGGACTCTTAAATCAATTCAATACATAAATGCCTAAGTTCCTTTTTACACTTGATGCAGGACTCCAACGTCTTTCCAAAAGATGGTGGTTTTTTTTTTAAATACCAAATGAGTATTTTCATATTTTCTATAAGTCAGTCTGAATTATTTTAGGAGCTTAAAGAAGATTTAAGGACACATATTAGCTTAGCATTTACAGCAGCCATCTTGTCCCAAGTTCTCAACACTGTGACTCCACCATCCATTTTCCTCAGAGTTAAAATTAAATCTTAAAACAATGGAATACAGCCTAAATGTGACGTTCGTTAGATGTGTTCACTCTAATACTGGGAATTACATAAATTACAAGCCAGACCTATTCAAAAATTTGAATAACTTCCAAATGGGGTCACTGTGACAAAGCTAATTTCCAATTAAAGCTATCTTCCCCTTCCTTAACAATGGACATGCACACAACAGTTCTAGAGATATTAGTGATATGAGAGAGAAGGGGGGGTGGGGGAGAGGATACTCGTAAAACTAAGCTGTCTGTCTACAGTCGGTGGAGAAACTGTTGTCTACAGAAGCCTACACAGAGCAGGAGCTTAATTTAATGAAGCAAAATAGACCCCATGCCAGCAGTTGCAATGGTATTGCCTATGAGGCTCTACGGCCATATACTACCGTTGAACGGCTCAAAGCCGTGTCTAACACTAGTTTTGCTTCCATTATTCTTGAGCAAAATTCACCCTCTATGCTCGCCCAGATATGCTATTATGGAAGGCATATAAGGCCTGGTTTCTGCAAAGCATGTTGTGGGAGGGGAAAGCAGTGGGAAAGCCTGGCAAAAAATGCCCACCCCACCAACACATTAGTTGTTATATCTCCATAGGTTATATCGTGTGTGTTTTCTGTATGACACTCTGGTGATACAAGCTGTATGCTTCTTGACTGTCTCACGTCACTGCAATACATATTAGCTACACCAAAGGAGAAATTTGAAACTATGTTATTACAGCTTCAGAAGAATTAATAAAAACCCCACAACAAGACCTGCCACAATAGTACCACCTTTAGTCACCTTCCTTCTGGTTTATATATTAAATTAAATGAAAATAAACAAGAAATCCAAAGCCCCAAGGAAACTACAAGGAAAAATATTATAATGCAACAGAATGCACTTTTATAGTAACGTAGAAGAAACCTATGCATGTTATAATACAGACAGATATAAATAAGGCATCTCATAATTAAAAATGGTCTGTAATAACATCAGGACAAAACTCTGAAAATTTCATATGTACTTAAAAGCCATGCTAGTGTAAACTAGTCTCAAATCAAACAAGCCAACAAGGTCCCTCCCCGAACTGTATCCATCAGATGCTTACACTATAGCTTTGTCTCAACTGAACTGCTCTAAAGGATCTGCAATGAAGTCCTGCTAAAGGTAGTGAAATATATATATAAGGTTAGGCAGAGTAATAACATATTGGCAAGGTAGCAGAGACTTCATAAATGTATACTTTGCATTACAGATGATTTATTGCATTTATTAAAGATTTAAAAAGAAAAGAGAACAGCATAAAAGAAAAGCAATATAAAGCCATAAATATAACCAATGCGTGCAAGTAAGTGTGGAAATTCAGTAAGCTGGGGCATGGGGAAGAAAAGAATAACCTCGTCTCCCACATTATAGAGCGCAGTTCAGGGCCTAATCACAGTAACGGGTGCACGTGAAAATGAAACATATCACAGTCTTAAGCAAGCAATGAGCAGGTCGCACGGTGTTCTCGTGTTTCCAACAGCTGTATTTATAGCAAAAACCACAGTAAGCTTCACAGGCTATGGATGCTAATGAGACAGCCTTACGCGCTAGCTAAAACTTTGAGGCAGCTGGAGAGATTGTCAAAAACAACATGTTGATAAAAATACCCCACAACACTGAGAAAAAAACCCCAACCTTTATTACGCAAATTTGTGCTTTAGAATTAACATTTTCCTCTTAAATCTTGTCTTATAAGTGAGCTGACAACTCTAGGCATGACATGGATTCTGCAAGAGTAAAATCAAAAATTTAGAGAGGGTCTGTAATCAAGGAGAAGAGTCTGTGGGGGCCAGTGAGCCAAGGGGTAGGCAGAGAATGATCCGATAGCTTGTGGAGAGGATGCCTGCACATCCCATGTAATTTCTATTACATAATCATTCAAAGCCCTCAGTGAAACCAACACGCTGAGCCTAGCACCACACAATTAAAGGCAGCCCGTGTCACACCATTCCTGAGAACGGAGGACGATGCTGGATTACTTTGTTACTTCACCTGAAAGTATGCCTACCTTATTTAACTGCAGGTGCATTCAGCAGTTTGCTGAAGAGTATGAAAGTGTTAAGTCCATTATATGAATAATCCTGGTGACAGTAAGCCTTGGATGTCTCTCCCTACACAAAACCTTTACATAGTAAGCAAAGCAGAACTTTCTGCCCACCACACTTGGTCCCCACTGGAGACTGAATTATCACAGAATCTGAACTACCTTTCGTCTCCTAGGAATGGTGTCATCTCTCCTCCAAAAGAAAGATGATATTTGGAGCCTGAATTGCCATTATTGATGCAATACCCGTCTTGTGAATAATGAAGGAGACTTACTACCCCAAATCAACTTCAAATCAGGAA
The DNA here is from genome assembly GCA_009819775.1 of Phoenicopterus ruber ruber. Taxonomy (NCBI): domain Eukaryota; kingdom Metazoa; phylum Chordata; class Aves; order Phoenicopteriformes; family Phoenicopteridae; genus Phoenicopterus; species Phoenicopterus ruber. The sequence goes on from CM020227.1 coordinate 3,887,539, forward strand.
CAAGGACATATTTTGGAATTTAAAATGCATTCCTTCTAAATACAGTTTTGTTCTCATTCAAAAAAATGTTGATTGTTCTTAGTTTCACTGACAGCGGGGTGACACTTTTGTATTACTTCATCTGCTTTATGCACAATTCTGTATGTTGAACAGCCCAAACATTTAAGTCAGTATAAAAAAATTGCTAATTGTTCCTCAATGAAAATAGTTAGATTAACAAACAGAACGTAGAACTTGAAGGAACAGAAACTACGTTCTGTTCAAATACCTACTGAAGCCATGATATCTGTACCTTTAGTTCACCTTAGTAAAGAATTCACAATATATACAAATAAGAACATAGTGTCTCTAGACAGACCATAGGTATAACAAAGCATTTTACAACCTACTGGTAAGTGCTGCAGAATCACCGCGATGAAGATGCATCACAATAAATTGCTACAGTATCAGCCTGCCCAAGATTCAGTCATGGGTCACTTCTTACAGAAAGGCAGTAACTTAAACTGCTGGTTGAGCACTAGGTATATTTTCAAGTATACCTTCCAGCATTTGCTCTACTAACATGCAATCCTAGAGCTGCACGCTACCAAAAAAAAAAAACCAAAAAAAAAACCCCCAAAAAAACACTTAAAAAAAAAGATATACCACTTTCCCAGGAGTAGCAAACAGTCTGCTGTAGACAACTAGTAAGTTACTGCACACTGTCACTACTGACCTCTAGAAACCCTCCTCTGTAATAGAATACTGATACACCACCCACGGCTTTGCAGAGGAAACTCAGCCAAGTTGTTTTTGTGTTTCTATATCGTTTCCATAGCAAAGGTCAGTGCATGCGTAAGTTAAACTAAAGCTGGAAGGCTAAAGACTGAAGGTCACTACAGGATAAGCCAGAAGAGCTTCACGCCAAAGCAGTTCCAGCCGCATTACTATACTGCATGCAGTAAAGTCATGCATGCATGTCAATACTTTCAGTTTACAATTTTTACTAAGTAACTACAAAGACAGTAAGTTACTGAGAGAATTTTTAGATCATCAGGAAGTTGTAATTTATATTACAAAAACATTCATATGTTCTTAATGCACATACAGAAAATCCTTAAAAAAAAGTGTAACATCAGAGACTATATAGATTAATTTGATCACTGAAGACAGCAGCATTTAAATTTGGAATTTTGTGGTAGTAGTGAGAACCTTTTCCTTGCTGAGGAAAGCAAATAGGTCATATTAAGTAAGAGGCTTCAATCTGGATAAAATGTTAGTATTTTTCCAGATTACATGCAGATTATATTGGGGCCATATCTGGCGCACATATCGTCAACTCCATGCTCTGATCTAAAGGAAATCTTGCAACACTCGACAAACTTGTGAGAAGACTTTTTTTAGTCTCTACTATTTAGAAGTTTTACCTCCCCTCCCCGCCTTTTTTTAAATTAAGAAGGTTCTGTCTATGTTTTCCATTTATTGATCCAGCCCAAGTATTACCAATCTCTACTCAAATGTAAATGTTATTTATCCACAAGATGTGATTTCTTAAGACCTGTAACAAGACTTGAGAAAAATATCCAACAGAAAATACATACTTCACAGCAAACAGGTACTTACCAGACAATACTAGGATACTTTGCAATAGTCTTTGTGAACCAAACTCCCCTTTGTTTATTTACAAAAAACCCAATACCTAATCCAGAAGCCATGTCAGGGTTTCACATGCCTACTCTTTCAGACTAAAGACCAAGGAAAAAATGGAACTAAAACTTGGGAGGGGAAGTTAGAAAAATCATTTCATTAGCCAAGTTTTATGCTCAGCAATCAAGCAATACTACAATCCTAATGACATTCAGACAGTGCCAAAACCCATTTGATTGTATTTTTAAAGCAATTTTCCTGCAAAACTTTCCAGTATTTATTAGGCAATTGCTATGTTTAACCAAACTTTCGCTAGGGTTTAATACTCATGCTTTATCTTTTATGTGCCTTTTCTTCGTGTGCTAATTGAAGATGATTCTATTAACACTTTAGTGCTCCTTCGCCTTTGCACAATTAATTCACTGCTTACGGCATTACTGGATTGGTAAAGTAGGCTAATTAGAAAGAAAGCTTTTACATCAAATAGGCCTCCCTAAAAATAGGGCATAGTTTTGAAATACAAGACATTTCAAGGGAAAAGTATGGAATAAATTCAGTGAACAAAAGACTTGATTTACCACTCTATCTTCACCAAATGCACCAGTATCCATATAAAAGTCCTCAGTTCAAACAGGAAGAATGGGGAAGGAAACACACAAGTGTGTAACAAACTATAAGCACTTACTAAGCATTTACTTCAGATGAGAGATTTCCTAGGCTTTGCAATGCCTTGATATGAAAAGCATGTTGTAACTAGTTATTTCCTCGTTGATCGTCTCATGGCAGCTAGATGCAATTCAGTGACTTGTGTGTTCCTTAGAACATCCCCCAAAGTTACAAGGTGAGGAACGCAAAAGAGGAGAATGGAGGCCCCATTATATGGAGGTGAAAGGAAAGATAAAGCTGTTGTCTTGAATTAGGTATTTTTACTTTTACTTTGGAAGACTGTATGAGTAAAGGTATGGTATAATTCACCATGAAACCTAAACAATCCTGAAAGAAAAGAATTCTCACTGCTTAAAGTTTAGTCCACTTCGAAAGTAATTTTTTTTTTTTTTTTTTTTTTTAATTTATTTAAAGGAAAAAACAGGCAAGCCATGCCTTTGAAATGTTTTGCCCTCTGAGACAACAGAGGTGTGATCCACAAGCTTGGAACCTTTTGGACAGCAATATCGAAGAGGCACGGGTGCACGGCTTTTAAGGATCAAACTTTTTTCTTCAGACATTTCAGACAAGAATTTCACTTCTGAGTTACGTGCAGCAACTTTCCTAAAGAACTGTGACCACTGCTGGTTTAAAAGCTGAAGGACTACTCTGCCAAGCCGCACAGCACGCCTATTAACAATGACCTAGGAATAAATGCAAGGGATGACAAAGATCCAAAGGCATGAAGATGAACATAATTTGAAACAAAAGACACACAATGACTAACACCAGTGGTACAATTTATCATAAATTTATCAACAGTTGCATTTTGAAAAGCTTGAAACAAACCATACATATGAAAGCAAGAATTAGAGTTCAGGGAAGTTACCGAAAGTCAGACTAGCCACAGCCATCCCTCGTGGCCTGGCAGAGGTGCAATGAGTGCTGACCTATAATCTTCAATGGACTGTTTAAAACAAACGGGAGAATTTCATGGAAAAAAACTCCATTCAGATCTATTAGGCAATACCCCAACCACTGGCTCAGAAAGTGTTAACAGTACAGGGGTATTTTTTTATTATTTCATTCTGATTATGCAAAGGTTATAATTTTACATAAAGTTAAATCTCTCATTTTCAAATTAAGTATGTTAAACCAAAACAACATCTACTTCCCCTTCCTGAAGGGCAGTACTATTTTCTATCACTTGATTATTTAATGTACCTTTCCATCAACTGAGAAGGAAAAGCATACACATCAAAAAAGCATCCTCCTTCCTCATCTGCTAAATAAACTTACTGAGTAGACTGACTTGAAGACTTTAAAATAGTACAGACCTTTGCAATTCTGAAAGAAATAGTGAGACATAAAAGGAACAACCTTTAATAAACTATTAGGTAGTGGCACAAGTCCAATTTTAAAAGATTTTAAAGGTCATCACAAAGACAAACAGGTCCTGCAAAGGACTAAAGTAAACAAGTAATTGCAAATATCAGTGCATTGTTAGTCACAATACCATATGTTTACACAACGTACAGAACATCCTTCAAGGTTTAAAAACTAGGATTTCTATTTCTGAAATCTCACACTTTTAGACACTCACTCACTGCTTGCAGACAGGATTGAAGGTGTTTTAAATATTAATTTCAGGCATATTTTGAAAAGTGTTTTAGCTCCTGTCCCATTCTACGCTACCCAAAAAAGGGGATCAATTCATAGCCAAAATAGTGTTAGACTAATAGTACAACTTCACACAGTGCAGAATTGCCAGTCACATCTAACAAGCCATCGCATTACACCATCCAGCTGCAGTTTGCTCTACAATCTTGAAAAAAATGTGCTATTCCTGAAATACCAACTCCCAATGCTAAATTATGCTATGGACAGTTTTTGGACAAGCATTTCCGGGATAGAAATAGGTTAGTCCCACATAACCTATAGAAAAAAACGCATACATTAGTTTTACTTTGGAAAAAAATTACTACTTTTCTATATTTTAGTAAACATGATACAAAAAGCAGGTGACTGTGTCATCCAGTGTTCCATTTTTAATGTTTTTCATATTAATTACTACATTTTCTAGATTGAGTATTCAAACATATAGTAGACGCATCAATATGGCTTTTACTATTTATTTTGGGGATTCTGGTTCCTGAAAGATACGTATTTTTAGAATCTCATCCAAAGATCAATGTTTTTCCCAATACAGCTCACTGTACGGTTCACACACAGGCTGAGACTTACCTTCTGCCTTCTAGATTTATTTGCGGGTTGTTGTCACCAAACAACAGTAGGCAATTAGAGCTGGGACACAGCCTGCCTTCTGGTGATGTACGAAATAGGGAAGAATTCAAGACAAAAATAAAAATTGAAAAGTGAAAGGCAGGAAGAATGGGAAGGGTCATGAAACACAGAAAAAGCGTGCTGTTTATTGGGCTTAGAGAACAGGGAGAACTCTGGTATTATACCTGTTATTCAAGTAGTTACGTGAGTTGGCCCCACAGAACACCTGGGAAAAGGAGACAGCCACAGAATTACAGGCCAGGAAACATACACTCATTTAGACAATCCTTTGTTAATTTATTTTTATCGGATCATCCCTGACACTGCTCAGTTAGGTCCTCTCTTGCAGGTTATAGTTTCTTCCACCAGAACTCGGGCCTAGTTTGAGAGGCTTTTTGAGAACACATTCCTGTTTCAGAATTTTCAAAGCAGTTCAAAATTAGTTTACTTTAGCTCAATTAGTTTACTTTTTCTTCCATTGCAGCTCTTCAGTCATGACTTCAAGCTCTGCAACCACTTTAAACAGAGCTGATATTCAGTCTCTCTTTCACAGGTCTCCATTAAACCTCACACAGGAGGTTACTGTTTGCTTGTCAGTGACTAGAAGTGTATAACCATTTAAATAAACTAGTTTTTATTTAACATTTCTTTAATTTTTGATCTTTCTTATACCTTTCTTCAGCTGTAATACTGCTGAGTTGTCCATCTGGATTACACGAGGCTCCCCCTCCTCTGTTACTGCAGAATCAACTACAGTACGAATTTTGCTTACGGCAGAGGAATTGATGAATGATTCTATCCTTAAACCCTTTGTAGTATGGCAAAAAGGCACTTCTGGTACAGGCAAATTCTTAATAGCTACCACCGCCCCAAATTTGTCTTGCAAGCATGAGGCACAAGTGGCTTTTATACAGCGTCTGTTGCAGATGCATCACCAATTTTAGAATAAATTGCCCTTATCATAGTTCACATCTAGAACCGATTCCCACGTGGTAAATGGCCACAGGACAGATAGTCCTTCTTGCATACAGAATGGCACTAACAAGTAGCCGTTAGCTCAACAGTCCCTCAGTACGTCACATTGTACGGTTATCAAGAGTATTGTGTAGATCACCTTCTTCACTAGTAACAGGACAAAAGATAAAAAGGAAATACTTCTTGTTGTGCACAACACAGCTTATGGAATCTACTAACTAAAGATATCACTAAATTTAAAATAGTTAAGAAAACTCAGAAAATTGCAGAAGTCGACATGAATAGCAGGAACACAGTAGACAAAACAAGTTTGTTTGTTTGAAAAAGGTCATTTTCGATCAGAAAGCTAAAATACAAAAGTAAAAAAAGAAACAAACCCTATCCTTGAGAGATCCTTAATCGTGTGCCAACCTGCTCTAAAATGCTTATATGTTTTTGATCATAAGCATTACCCAAGTGAAGTCAAATGAAGAACTCTAACCATTTTAGATAAGAGTAAGAACTCATTCTAGCAAATTATAAGTGTAAACGGTATTTTATTACATACAATTTGACCTATGGGAAGGGTGGGAAATTCAAGCAATGATGATCATTCATTTAGAGTCAGATGAAATCTGGCAGCTGTTTGTTTAAAAGACTTTGTAAATGGGTAAAGTAAGTAAGTACTCTAACCTACTGAATTAACATGGTACGGGTAGGCAGTGCTCAGAGGCTTTCTATGTCTCCTGACAATGCAATACAAACTTTCCACATAATTTGGATGACAAAAGTTCAACGTGCCACCTTTCTCCTTGCTAGCCATTCTGCCAAGTTATTTATTCCTTCCCTGTGAAAATTGTCAGCGTTATCTTACAGATTCTCTACCAAGGTAAAATAAATTGTTCCAGATGACATGGCTTAGCTGGAACATACTCCCAAAAAAGCAGAGATTAAAATAACAGGTATCTGCTATTTAGAACATTTTGCATTAAAAAAGCTGAAAACAAGAGAATTTCATTACAGAATTTGCTTCCTTAAAGTCAATGGACTTTTACAAAGCAAAGCATGATGCTCCACTCATTTCATTTCCTCACATTTGGAAATAAGCTGATTAAATGTACTCACAACAGATGATGCCAAATTTGTCAGAAGCTTAGTCTCCTAGCAACAGGTATGGTACAGTATTAGTAATAGATTAATGACATGCACTAATACATTAATGGCTTGAAGCTATGTACTATCTTAAAATCTTTATTTTAAATAATACATCAACTGCACATGCACAACTACAGAGGTTTCACACTTTGGAAATTAAATACTCTAGCTTTCTATAAAATAATATTCAAGAGCAAAACAAATTGTGGAGGAAGCAAAAGCACACAGGCCTTCAGGCACCCAAAGATGTGGCAGTTGGATTTGATGATCGTTGTACGTCCCTTCCAACTGAAATATTCTATTCTATTCTATTCTATTCACCCAACATTCTTTCTCATCTCTGACACTGTTTAACATACAGTTATTTCACACAAGAAAATGCTGAGTACTTTATTGCAATGATCACACATGGAAGTGACTGGTATAAAGCTAAGGGCACCAAAAAGAAAAGTTAAGTCGGAAACAAACCATAATGCATATCGTGAACTGGATTTGCGCAATCCAGAAGTGCTGGAAAAGATTTCACTTTCATATTTAAATAAAGTAATTTTCATCTGCTCACAGCTATTTAATATTTACCTTTCACCAAACTTGGCCCTTAGCATACTGTTTTTCCTAGCAGTGAGCAAAAAGTTAATACAAATCAATGTTTTGTTTCATAACAACTTCCTCTCTCCCATCAAGCACAACAATTAATTTCTAATCCAGGAAGAGATCAAATTGCAAAATAGAATATTGATTTGCATTTGTATTCATTTTAATTTAGAGAGGCATAGTACAATCCATGTGTTTAAGCATGAGACCGTCAGACACATAAATACTATCCCCGTTTTTAAAACAGCATTCATGTCATAGCAAGGTATTTCACAATTCTAATGCAAATAAATAGCTTTTAAGATCATTGGTGTAAGTCACACAGGTTACAGATCTGTTTTTTCTAACTTGCATCTAGTACTGCCACTTGGAAGCATCTAGCTCTGTAAGCACAAGAAAGCCTACATATATTTGTCAAGTCTTATAAACATCAGCACAAGTTCCCTTAATGCAAATAGTGCAAGACACAAGCACCCGGGGGGGGTAAAGGAAAAAAAAATGAATGCAGTTCACAGAAGCTCAGCAGAGACTTATTTTGTCAGCTAAAAATCTCTCAAGTTTCTGTCCTTATTAATAATGTGTTAAATTCCAGTGCCAGCATTTTGGCATGTGAAAGTTGTGTCTACTTGTTCTCCACCGACTAAAGCAACACAATGCTCCACGTGAAGAAACGTGCCCGGCCAACTTTGATTCCAGCCCAGTCCAGGCATCCTCAATTTTCTTTAGTTTGCAGCATAGACTTCCCTGATAAGCACTTGACCCTTACCTCTGCTGCGCTAAGAAATCTAGTAGGTCTGACAACAGGAGAAAGTTGGAGCTGGTTAGGCCATGGTATTGTGACGAGAAGGAAAACAGGAAGCAACTTTGTAGGGAACATGAAAGTTGGATGAAGAGCTCAGATTAAGAATGGAAATGGAAGGATAAGGAGAGACATTCAAGAAAGACGATGGGATACAGATAACCAGCCCTTTTTTGGAGGGAGAGACAGGAAAGATACAAAGTCTTAAGAGGAAAAAAGGAGGAACGAAAAAGTTCAAGGTAAACTCATTACTATTTGAGATTCTGACAGCTACTTCCAACTACTGGAATAGGATAAATATATCAAGTACATTTTTAATGCATAGACTGCTATAGTGAAAGATTAAGGACTGAAACCCTGACTGCTATTTTGCTGGAAAAGAACAGGAAATATCCTGGATTTGGGGGAAAAGACAAACCCTGCTGTAACCTTAATGTCATCAGATTAATTTTTTTTTTTTCCCATTTGTCTTATAAAGACTTTATAAGTGTTGTCTGATTTGACTTACAAATGACCAGTTAAATTTTATCTTAACCTGTTTTAGGATTAAGACAAAGACCATTAAGCAAGATTGAGGTGAATAAGTAAAGAGACATTGCTTTCACCCAAGGATGTGGCAAACTGATAAATCAAGGCATCTTAAGAAGTCCCACAGTTCCTCAGCACAACCTCCCCCATGTCCAGTGAAGGAGAGGGTAGGTTCCCTTTCAAGCTGCATGAGCCAGCTGGCACCGTAGATATTAAAGGAGACATCAGTGACTACCCCTAACTAATCCAGAATTCTTCCCAGCATAGAATAAGGTATTTGTGTACATGCCTGAACTCTGAAGGTCAGAGAGGAGCACATCACAGCTTATGCACAGTTATACCCACAATACCAAACCCACACGCCTTTCCCTTCAAAGAGAATATGATGGCAAAGCTTTCTTATGAAAGCCAAGCCTAATTTACCAGGACCTTACATCGAATTCTGAGCTCAACAACTGGATGGTGTTTGCAAAGTATTTAAATAATACGCTTTAGATGCCATTAGCATTTGGAATGCTTAGCATTAGCTAGAGAACCCAGCCAAAGCAACTGATAACGGCATGTACCAGTTATCAAAACAGCCAATATATCACCACCCTCTGTTAGCCAGGTGAGGACTGTTGCCTGCACTACTGCATTTTCTTGAAACAGATCGAAACTCTTCTAAGAGACAATAAAGCTTGCATGATTCTGTTAAGACAATGGAAATGATGTCAAAAAAAGAAAGCAAGAAACAAGACTTACTTGCCCTTACAGATAGTTGAAGATGTCCCTGCCCATGGCAGGGGGGCTGGACTAGATGACCTTTAAAGGTCCCTTCCAACCCAAACCATTCCATGTTTCTAGGATTCTATAACCAGTCCAAATCTAATGAAACCAGGTGATGCCTTACTTTTTCAGGAGATAGCTACCATTAACTGTGAGTAACAACCTTTGGTTCATGCTGAAGAAAGAAGAGTCAAGTTTAATTTACTCCAAACATTTAAGTGAAAGTTAACAGAGTTTATGGGTACCATTTCATAGAAATAACCTAATAAAAACACAAACAAGAGGCATTTATAGTGTTCAGATGCTGTCTCAACACCAAAAGAAAGATGATTTCTGATTCAAATGAAGCTATATCATATTTCAGTATAGCTCAAACTAATCTATTATCATGACTTTTCTTACCTGCCCCCATGCACACTCCTTCCTCCTTAAAGTTCACGTTGAATACGTTAAGTAATACACTATTGCACTGTGAATCCATTCATAAGCGTAAAACTGCATACAGCATAAAATTGTGACATGCGTTATAACTGCAGCAAAACGTAATTTTTAAACATCTAAAACTAGATGTTTAAAAACATCTAAAACATTTTGTATTGAACAAGTTACATTTAAGGGAGAAAATCTTACCCAGGAAGGACTGTAAGGTTCACACAAGGTAACAATTCACAGCATTGTAAATACCAATAATTGTAGTTAAAAAATGATCTTCTATTCAAGAAAGTCAGACTTCCTACCTTCACTACAGGGTGTCCTCCAGTAGATGCTTTTACTGCTCCTCTGCTGCCTTCTGTTTCATAGTGAGCTCTGTGATGAGTTTTAGGCTGGACTTCTATTTTCAGTTCACACTGCCCGTAATGACTTGGTAAAGGCCAGTCAAGAGGTGGCAATGAAGATGTGCTGCAATCAAGATGAGCACGCTATGGTTAAACGAACTATGCCATTTGGCCGCAGTACAAAGTAACTTCACTGTAAAATACAGACAACAATGTCGCTTTCCCAACAAATGATGGCCAAATAAGAACAGGTATTAGCCTAGAACTGTTACTTGAAAATTCCAAAGTTTTGCTGGTGCATTAAAATCTTCAATTAAGTATTTCTTTTGGGGTTGTTGGAGTGGAATTTCTTCCTTCCAATACCTGATTAAAAGAAAGGTACTGTATGACCCCCCTGCCCCACATTACCAGTGCTATTCTAGAATGCCTTTATATTATTTTTTTATCCTCAAGTATATCAGCAAGCAAGTTCAAATGTTGTTTAGAGGGAACAGTCTAAATTCAATTCGTAAATCATTAAGTTTTAACTCTCTACATTATTATCTTCCAGCTTGTTGTTTTGTTTTGCTAGGATTGGTAAGCACTGCACTTTGTTAACTATTATTAAAATGAACACTATGTGATGATCCAAAATTTTAAAGCCAGTAGTCCTATCTAAGCATAAAGACTTACTGCAACAGACAACAAAGACACCTAAAGTACATGCTTGGCTTATCCACAGATTATATATACCCTTACACACAGTAGCAAAGTCACTCCAGGGAAGAAGGAGAACAAAATGCAGTAATAGAAGTAATATGGAAGAACCTCAAAGGGAAATAAGCCACGTGATGTCACCAACGCTTTCATACCTACCCTTTTACCTGCATAGATTTATAGACTTATGATTCTAATAAGATGAACAGTCACATTCAAGTCAGTAATTACCTGGTAGAGCAAATTAATTTATGAACATTTAGAAGTGAACATTTATAGCATTGTGTACCAAACAAAACCACTTACAATAAAAATAAGCTTCTGTTAAAATAGTTTTGTACTACCTTACTCTGACCAACAGGGAAAGCAAATTAGGTTTTAAAGAGATGGACAAATACTGGTTTTTACTGTCATCTCAGAAAGCTCAATTCCATTTCTTTCTGCTTTACAGGAAGTCAGGAAAAACCCCACCACCGATCCAAAGCCATGCAAATTTCCACAAACATGCATAGCCACAGGTCCAAGAAAGATAAATTATACCTTCTGGAGAATTTACCTAAGATCTATAAAATACATCCACAGTTGAGAAAGAAGATAATGTTTGGAGTGAACAAAAAAGAGAAAAAACCTCTGTCTTTAGCAAGTATCTGGATGGACTTGGGCTCAGCCTGCAGCTCCATACATCTACCTTTTACTACAAAAATCACTGTCCCTAAGCATGGAAAAGAGGGAGAAGAAACGGCACCACTTGCTGGCCTCCTACAGGCGAACAACCTACAAGCCTGTTGACCTTCTGCTTCATGGAGTACCTCTACTGTGCACTTCAGGAGAGAGCCAATGTTACAACGTAAGCCTTATCTCCTGAAGCACCTTTCCGAGAGCAATGGGAGGAACAAGAGTATTTCCCTTTCTTCTTACTGAAAGGAAGAAATGTGAGCAATAAATCATCTCTGCAAGCATTCAGTGTACAGCAAAGACTCTTCTTCCCCCAGTGAGGAGGTCTGATGACTGCTCCTTCCACCGCAGTAGTATTTACTGGGGAGGAGAGGACTGGCGATGTCAGCAATAAGAGAGGAAACTGACAGGAATGCAGTGTAAGCCCAATCCTTCCAGATACTTACCACAGGCCAAGACGTACTGCCTAAATGCTACTATTGGCTATCAACTAGACCTTGCCATTCACTTTTATAGCTACTGAAGGAGAAGAGGACTCAAGTCTTCAGTCTGAAAAAGGAAAGAAAACGTCAGGATTAGAAGATACTAAAAAGAGTTTAAAAAGAAATGTAGCATGCGAGAAATTTTCTTTAGTATTTCTGGAAGCCTTTTTCCCCCCATATAACCAAATATTCTATGTCAAAATAGTTTGCATACACAGTGAACAGATACAGTCCCTAAGAGAACTTGGTATAACACACACACCACAGACTATATACCAATTACTGGGAGGTATTACTGAAAGTTTAATAATAAACTCAGTCAAGAAAAAAGTATTTGTTGCTTGTGATCACTCTGCATACAGCCTCTCAGACAGGTTTACTCCTTCTGCAATTAACTAATAAAAACGTGGCACAAGCTGTATCAGACTCCCATTATCTCCTGAAAAAATATTTGGAATACTAGAACAAACATGGATACAGGAAAAGCCAAGTCTCAAGATTTTGTCATTCTTTGAAAACAAATAGAAAATATCAGCATGAGAGCAAGCAAGCACACAACGCATGTGCAGATGCCTAAAACATCAAAAAATTGGAAAGCTTTCAAAACACAGTTCTCCAAATAAATTATATAGCCTTTGAGGCTGTGCTGCATCAAACTGAAGTTTTCTAGAAGTAGCAGGCTAGAGAGTTACAGCTGCTTCTCTTCGGAGTTCAATGTCGGATACCCAAACTGTCGGTTCTCTCTGAATATTTTTCTTGCTGTCTCTATCACCCTCAACTTCTTAGCAGCAGTGAAATCTTAAAAAGTTTTAGGGTACAAGGTCACACACCTTTCTGCCCTGTGAGAATATCAGTTTGACGTATTTCTGCTTCCACATCACCCTTTCACTTTTTAGAGACAAATGCTGTCAATACACATTGAACTGGATCAGTGATCTAACTTTATTTAATTTTGAAAGGCAAATTTTTGAATCCTATTCATTTACCAGAGCCCCAGCTTCTTCAAACAGAACTAGCGGGAAGGAGGCAGAGTGGGAACTTCCTAGCCAGCACTCTCACCTTCTGAAAGTCACATGAACCCACAAGCTTGGACACTAAATAAATTTAAAAAAATATCAGAACAGAGTCTACAAACTCTTGGGTATTTTTTTTATACTATGTAGAAATCAGTATCAAATAAGAAGAATCATGTCAGCATTTGTGGGGCAAGAGGTAACAAGTTTGCATATATTTTGAACATTTTTCAATATGAAGCAACACTATTTTTATACCAGATGCTGGATATGGGAAACTAAGTCTGAAGCTGCTAGCTCTACTGCATTTAAGGATCTGTTATCAAGAAAATATTGTTCAGTCTACACTATTAGGTGAGGATCAGCAGTAAAACTGCTAGACTTTTAACTCACCACAGTTATTTTATCAAGTTTTGCTTTGAACTGCATTGAACTTCAATGATCTCTGATAGTTTGGAACTTACATAAGTTCAAAATTTAGTGCTGCATTACTCTTAAAATACCTGGAACATGTTTAAGAATAAGAAGGTCAGCTGCTTCAGAAATAAGCAAAAATTTGGTGTTACAAAAAGATTTCTGTCTCCCTCAGCTTACACACAGCACGGGAGCATTTGCATTATCAATAATGCCCTCTAACTTTGCATTCAGAACCCAGAATCCAGATCAGCTGCTGACTGTGGGGTTTTCTTTCAAGTTATTTTAGATCAAAAGGTTAAAAGAAATGAAAACGTTTGTTACTTAAAACCCTTCACTTTTCAGACTTGATGAGGGAGGAACACATTTGTAGACACTTCCACATATTTCATTACAAAATTCTACCCAGCTCATTGCCAAATTACTGTTACAATAGCTTATGACTTAGTCTTTTACAGAAGTTTCTCTAATTTTTTGTTTTCTTTAAATGAGTAAAAACTGTATTAACAATGCAGTAACCTACTAGTAAAGCACCGAATCACATGTCAGGAAACAGAAATAATGAGTGACAGTCATTCTAAAACTTTAATTAAATCAAATCGTAGCATGTTGTTGAAACAGCACCAATCTGTAAGCCTACAAATGTTCTTCCAGTAATACCAAGAGAGTTTTATAATCTGATTAATGGAATCCTCCAAAAACTCATACTCCTATCACATCAAGATTAAAGGCTTCAGAGAACAGCAGCTATTAAAGCAAACTCAGAAGTAAGAAGGAACCCTCCAATACATCCTCAGCAGAAGCCAATGCATTTAAAATTAGCACTTCAGTGATAATTTTATCAATATTAATTTAAAAGGTACCTTCTTCCTCTGCAACCATTATCTCTAAACCAGAACCGATTCAGGCTATACAAATTGATGAGGAAACACCTAATGTTCGGCATAAGGACAGCCGAATGTGTCCATACGGACTTCAGTATTCAGACCTGCAGAAGTCAGGGCCCAGCACATGGGCTGACTATGCCTCTCTTGCACAGAAAGAAACACCAGAAACAAGATTGCTTGTTTGCATTTGACTGCTGTCCCACGTGTACTGCTATGGGGCCAAAGGAAGAACAAAGCCTATGAAAGCCATTAAAAATAATCCAGTTAAAAACTTAAAACAGTTACCTTCCATTTGTAGCTCTCTGCCCAGGTAACGCATGGCACAAATAGCTGGGGCTCTGCGCAGACACACTGCTAACACTGGTACCTCAGCTGAAGCACATGTGCGATTAGCTCAGTTTTAGTCTGATGCTCACCTGGACTCCTTGCTCAGAGAGTTTTTGAACACAGGTGGAACTGATATAAGAGCTCATTTTAGCCACTCTGCAGGAACTTGTTCCTGCCTCTTTGTAGTCACTAATTCTAGTAATAACCTTTCAAAGATACCCACTAGGATCTCAAGGTGCTTGTGAAAGTTCGTATTTCCTTCATTGGTTGAGATTCACAGATCTCCTAGAGTGATTCTTTTATTGTTTCTTAGTTGCAGCAAAAATAACATTTTCCACTTACAGCTCCTCCCAACCCATCAAAAGGGTAAAAGCTCACTGACCGTACAATGGATATTCCACATCTTTTCCTCATCCCAAGTTTTTGCAGAGATTATCCAACAGTGTATCCTGTGAAAAATCAATGTTGCCACACAGCAAACCCCTGAAAATCTCAAATCATAACTATGATCCAATACTACAGTCCTTTTCAAGAATGTTTGTAGAGCCAAAATACTGCTGTGGCTGCTCTTCACTAACTAGAACAAAGCAACACTTTCCCTGGTGGAGTAATTTTGGAGTCAAGAATTTTGGGGCCATTCCAGTTGCCACAGTGGCTTATCAATAGACTTTAAAAATGCTGTTTACATTCAAAATATCACTGTTCTACTACTAGCAGACTCACAGTTAACTATGCTTTCAGAGTATTGATACAGTATACTGCCAAGTAAAACCTATATTCTATCATTTCAGAACAAAGTAGAGAGCCAAATCACATGTACAGCACAAAGGTCCCCTATTAAACACTACCTGAATTTCTCTGGATTCGTTAATGGTGTGTAAGCATTACAGCAATAGCCTAGCTTATTAAAAATCCAAGGGCCTCAAAGTTCTCTTGCTTGAATCATTTAAGTGGGTCCTTATCTTCAAAGTCAGCGATTTGCAAATATTTTCACTTTAAAGTTTTGCTAATGTAGCATAGCTGGTGTTATTTCTATTTATCAAAATAAGATGAGAAGTACTTAGCAGACTAAGTTTGCCTATAGTCCACTCAGATTGAAAGATTTATTATTCTTAAAATTAAGACCGAAGTCCCAATAGTTATGACAAAAATAGAACATAATTCCGTTCCTCTCTACTCCCCAGACTTCCAAGAGAAGGATTCAGCAAGAGAAGCAACTTTTCCAAGTATTTGACCATCTACCACTATATTTAAACTATTTTTTTTCCTGAGAGAGTAAGCAACATTGTCAGCAATCCTAGTTTCCAGCAGTAACTGCCAGATAATTGCAGGTAAAATACTCTCAAGTTGCCATTAAGTATCCATCACTACAGAGATTCCTGAGCTGTAAGTACATCTGTCAAAGCCTGTTTGTTCTTCACCACTGGAACAAAGAAACTACTTGATATCCCGTCACTTCTCAGTGCTCTAGATTAAATTTGTGACACAGCAGTCTGAAAACAAACATCAGTTTACATAGTAGTTTTTAAAATCTATGTTTAAGTCTCTAAGAATTACGTAAGGGAAGACACAGTAAAAGAAACTAGGTTTTACTTCAAGATTTTTGACCATTAATGAATATTGCCTGGTTATCTACCAGACACAAAAGCACCATTTGTTCCCATCGAATACTTCAGGATTTAAAGAAAGAAAGAAAAAATGAATAACTAAAGTTTACTACCCTGCAAAGTGCCTATTTGCTTGAGACACAAATTAGATTCTCAAGATCTACTTTACAGAACCTAAAACTTACTGTTCCACTAGCCATTCATGTTAAAAGTCATAAGTTTAAAGCAAAAGAAAACAACAAACCTAAAATCAAAAATAAAAGGACTCCCGTCATTTTCAATTGCATCATCAGTGACCGTAAATATCGCTGATCTCTTATGAATTGTACTTTCAGCAACAAGTCCTTACCAAAGGTATTATATTATATTATATTACATTTGATTGCTCAGTAGAAGTTTCTGGGTCATTCTTACAGTGTTTTTATTCCCCTTGATCAAGTTTAAAAAAAAATATTGTAAAACAGACTTTATCTTTTTTTTTTTTTTTTTTTTTTTTTCCACTGCCTGGAAATCTTACAACTGTGAACCTGTTTCAGGGGAGATGCATTTGACACAGAAGAGCTATATATATTTTAACTGAGAACATTAATTTCTGTAAAACGAGTATACAGATCACTTCAAAATATTATTTGCTATTTGTCTTCCTAATACAACAGCTTTGTACTCGAGGAGGCTGACTGGAATCTAAACAAGAAAATTTTAATAAAAGGGATCAGCCTTGAAAAGCTTCCCAATATTACATTGTTTCATAAATATTTACTAAATACCTACTAAACAGAAATTTCACCAAGTTTCAAAGACTTAGGGATACACTTAAGATAATTCACATAGGCATACTACCCCTTTCAGATGGTGCCTCAGTGTGAGCAAGCGGATTAAATGTAGATATTTGAATGTGAATAGACTCTAGGAAGAAACACTTTCTCTGGTATTGTTCTAGACTATTTATAACCTATACTGACATAGGCTATCTAAATAAGAAAGTGAACTTGAAGCATCTATGTTTCCCTTCCAACAGCCAATACAGAATTTGGGGAAGGAGTGAAAGAAAAAGAATCCAATTAATAAAAGAATCTGAAATAACAGTATGCAAAAGCCTAGAAATAGGCCTTTTAAAGAGATTTAGTGAAAAAAAAAACCACTTGAGTTTTTTCTGTAAAACTGAAGCTCTAACAGAAGATGTGAAAGAAAAAGTCATAAAATCAGCATCTTCATGAAATATTGAGGTAATAAGCAAAAGGGGAGGTCAAATCTACCATCACTACACTGTACTACTACATCCAGATCCCCCAAAGAAAGGGATTTTTCAAGTGGAGGGGAGGAAAACATGAGACATACGGATAAAGCCACTTCTTATTCATCATTCTGGGAAGAGGACGAAAGAGGTATCTTAAATAACAGTAACAAGAGTAACAACGTAATAAATAAAATTATCAAGTAACTTCATTGCTGAATATTCTGTAAAATGACCAATTCAATCGGCCATCAGAAGAGTGCTCATCTGCCAAGGTGCTTGGTTAATGACATCATCAACAGATACCTTCACTATTCCTAGATACAGAAGACACTACCTAGTTCCTTTTTACCTATTGGAAAGGATTTGTTGCACTGGTTCTGTCCGTTGTCACTTCTCTAGACTTATCTTTGACAATGAAGCAGAAATGTGACTCAGGGCACATATCACACATATATTTTTCATATGCTACACACTGGCAGACTATAGGTCTCTGTGACCAAATAACAGGCTGTCATCTAACAAAATTGTTTGGGTGGCATCTGAAATATGACTAAAACGCTCAAAAGCATGTTACACATTTTTAAATTTTATTAAGTATCGCGCACTTACTGAACATAGAAGAAAGAAGGAAAACACGGTCAGGACTTGATAGATAAACTAGATTACAGATTTACAATACTTTAGATAGCATTCAGAGAGGAAGGTGCTATCTGCACATTTCACACCATGTCACATGTGATGCAAATTATCCCCACTTCTACCAGGGGTCAGTTTATTGCAGCACTTCATATGCTTGGAATCAATAATCTAGTTTACTTCTTCCACTACTTTCTACTTGACAATACAATCAAGACATTTAAAAATCGTGTTAGTTGTAATATATATTGTAATTTATATTACAATTACTATATTACTGTGTATAATATGTAATAAAGATATAAATTGCAATTAATATCTAACTATGACAACTGAGGTGCCCACTTTTGGTCACTGTCATAAACTATTTAAGAAACAGTGGATCTTCTTGCATTTCATTTTTATTCATAAAACGTAAGAGTAAACTTAGCTCCCCTATTTTATAAGCAGCAAAATTATAAAACATTATATGACAGAATGAAATGTTTTAACACACTAAAGATGCATACTCTCATAGCACCTGTGGAACAGGCTACAACTGCTAAGTACTTTAACATTTCACTGAGGATACAGCTGCCAGTGCAGCCATTTCCACTAATTCAATAGTCAGACTACATTTTTGGCAGCAAATGTATACAGCTTAATAGTTTTATTTAGTTTACTTGTGAATAGGTGTAGTCTTTATTGTCTTCTGCATGTTTGCCCATTTTATATTTAGAGATGTTCTTCAGTGTCAGCTTC
Source organism: Phoenicopterus ruber ruber (assembly GCA_009819775.1). Taxonomy (NCBI): domain Eukaryota; kingdom Metazoa; phylum Chordata; class Aves; order Phoenicopteriformes; family Phoenicopteridae; genus Phoenicopterus; species Phoenicopterus ruber. The sequence goes on from CM020227.1 coordinate 3,906,382, forward strand.
TAAATAAATTCTGACATTTAAAAAAATATTTTTACAGTAAAACTAATTTGTATTCCGTTCTGCTCAGTTCTCCCCACTACAAGAGGAAGCAGGTTTAACTGACTATCTATTTTTGTAACTATTTTGGTCATCCCACAAAAGAACCATAGATCCACACCCCATCTTGCCACATGCCTGTACGTTTAAGTGCTTTTTCCTTTCAGTAGTGCTCACCTTTTATGAACTACAATAGCCTGTGAGCTAACAAAAATGCCAAGTTAGGACTGCTGAGTATCCTACATAAATATAATACAATTCCAAAATACACAATTAAGGAAAAATAGTTATTGTTGTTTTAGAATGAAAAGATCCTAATACCAGACTGAACACCTTTTATTAACAGATGAGCAGACTGCAACAGAATTTAAAAAAAAAAAACAAAACACCTTCAAGACAGTTAATGTATCTGTCAATGCAATAGTTTCAGATCTGGTAAAACAGAATTTTCCAGCTAGCAGCTTTGCGTCTTTACTGTTAAACTTCACGTTCATAAGCAGTTATGTGGAAGGACATTAAAGAAGCAAAAAAAAAAAAAAAAAAAAAAAAGAAAAAATCACTTCTACTCACTAAAATCAATACCTTTCTGAGGAGAGTAGAAATTAAAATCTGTGGTTATACAATTTTACAAAAATGACAAAATGGCTGAATGAGTTGACAACTTCTAAAGAATTTATACAAAACTTAGTTTTAAAATTAACAGAAGTTTTGTATTAATAAGAATGAGCCTTCTTTGTGACACTGATCTATCAATACATAGAAATATGTTCAGCAGTGAAACTGAAAAGTTCATTGTTAGAACTCAGATGAACACTGAAATCTGTGTGATAGTACCCAGTAGAAGTTACCCTTCGGGAAGATCTTAAAGCTATGATTCACTTATCTTCCATTTGTTTTAAGGATGTTTCACTGTACCCTGAAAGTATTCGTTTATATTTCACCCATTTGTGTGTGTAACTTCCTTCTTAGGTACTCAATAGTAAAAGTTACAGCTGAATTTTCTCCATTAGTACTCTGCCTAAAATGTGCGTGGAAAGGGTCAGCTATAGCAATCTTTAAAAGACGACGGAGTGCTTCTATATTTCCTAAGATGGACACCCCTGAGAATATTCATGTACCCAACAGAGAATGAGAACAGGTATTCTAAAACATTTTTTCAACAGGCTTGTTCATCTGACAAGTCATCAGGAAATAATACATCAAGACATTAAAATGAGGCAAGAATGATATCTGAGATTGGAAAAAGCCACTAGAAAGGGGAATTACATAAAAACTAGCATGTTGCCATGAAATCCAGCATCCACTTATCAGCAAGTTGTGCTTTTGAGGGAGGTCCCCAAAAAGAATCCCTCTTCAGTACGCTTGGCTTACTGGGGAATAGTTAATTCTAGTTTTCTGCTAAGAATTTAAAATTCTGGGATCCAGGAAAAAAAAACCCAACTCCTATAGGGCATCTCTGAAGCTTGGTCAGAAACAGTTCTTTCTTTAATTTGCTTTACTTACTTTGGGGGAGGAGGTGGTAGGAGGGAGGAAAATGTTAAAACCGTGAATATTTTCTAAGCCGTTCTTTCTAAAATTAAAAACACAGAGTGTGAAAACAAGTGCTTTGCAAAGATGACTTTGCAATGAGAAGAACACTATATTTTGTCATTAACTTTTAGGATTTAAGCTTTGCCTTTTTCAAAATACAGCATATATGTGGAGAACCCTACCCTATCTTTCCCTGCTCCCCACTCTAAGAAACAGCAATCGCTTCATCCACGACATCCTTGAAGAGCAAATCTTAAGCATTGCTTGTGGACAGAATGATACTATTTTAATCAAAGTTATTTTAAAATCAATACAGACTAGCATGGAAGCACTGACACTTAAACCTGTAATATGGCTTTTATATGGATAACTGTGCTTTGCAGATATTAATCTAATGCACCTTTCTTACAAAATGTCCACACAAAAAACGTCCGCAGCTTCTTCCTCCCAGTGCCTCCCTACCGCTTATTTTTAAAACCTAGTAGAGTAAGAAAAAGGTTCAGGAATCAAGTGGATAACTGAAGCCGAGTCATCACAGTATCTGTCCATCCAGCAGCAATGCTGCTTAAGGAGTTCTCATTTCTACCCCACCCACTGCATTGTACTGGCAAAGTGATTCCAGAAGCTATATGGCTGGAAAGATCACAGAACTGCTCCATCTAAAAAGTGACAGAATGGGAAGGAGGGCGAATTTTTCCCTCAGCCGAACTAGTTCCCTCTTCTGAGCCTCCACAAATCATCCTGCTAGCACATGACAGGACTACAAAAAGAAAAGAGCTAGTTAACTCAGCCCAACAATGGTGGAAATACCCTTGGAACTACAGCCCAGAAATCAATTCTTTCTGGATGATTTTCAGTACGACATGCAAATTTTTTTCTCTATTCTATTTCTAGAATTCTATCAGCCCAAAGAAGCAAGTAAAAACAAAAGCAAGCAGACTCCTCACCTCTTTTGTGGTCTCACAGTTTTATAAAATCGTGTAAGTCAGGTTTCTTTAGCTACATTAAAATGTTAACTGCTCAGATTAGATGGAACTGCAAAGTGTGCACAAAATCTCCAGACATTTGATTCCACTGGGCTCTGTGCATGTATGCAAACTAACGTTATTTAAATAAAACTAATCCTATGTTGCAATGCATCTACTGTATTTTTAGAAGAAGAAAAAGATGGGTATTTGGTGCCTCAACTTGTTTTTTCCCAATTATATCATCTACCTGCCTACAAGAAGTTTTCTTCAAGAAGTCTTAATTCATGACTGAAATATAAACACATTTGTATGTCTATTTAAGATGCATAGGAGGGAAAAAACGGGAGGGAAGTCTTCTGAAGGACTTTCTAATCACTTACCGAAATATAGGAGTATGACCAGGCTTTGGTTTGTTCCAAGTAAAGTGCGAAGGAACAGAAAGAAATTGGTCTCCAGGCAAATCTTTTTTCAAGGTGTGCTGAGATCCAGAGCAGTCATCTACTGCAGTTTCAAGGGATGACGATAAGTTACCCTGTTCTTCAGGACAGATATCTATCTTTCCAGATAAAGTGGCAGTCTGATCCTCTGAGGTCTTTCTTGTTTTTAGAGGAATATCAGTCTCTGTACAACACTGAAATGGTGAAAGGCCAGAATTAAGGCCTTGTACATTATGGATGGAAGTGTTTAGCCACGTGTCTTCTGTTATGCTTCCTCTGGGAGAATGGCCGGGTGATGGAGTTGGAGAATGGTGAGGAGAGAGAGAACCAGCATAGCAAATCTCAGCACTGGAGTGTCGTCGTTTCCCACAGGGGGATGTAGGTCTTGATGAGGGCCTTGATGTTGGTCTAGGGCTTAGCCAATTTTCATCTGTAATACTAGTTCTAGGAGAATGACAGGGAGACTGCCTAGGTGACAAGGCATGCCCAAATCCATAAGGCTGCTGCCAAGATTCATCACTGGGACCTCTCGGAGAACCACCAGGAGATGCCAAAGGAGAGCCAAGGGTAAATCGAGCAGCTGCTTCGTTTAGCTCTGAGTCCACATCATCATAAACATGGGAAATGGATTCACAAGAGGAAGCATCTGAAAACCAACTTCTGGACGAAATGCTGCTGGCAGGGCTTGGACTAAGGGATGATTCCCTATATGATGGCTCAAGAGGAAGATAGAGATGGTCCCGTGAAGGCCTTTCCATATACTCATTTTCTGTGCCATTTGTGTGCAATTCATCTTCATTGGCTTCAATCCCTTGATGACAGTTAGGTGAAATAGATGTAATTTGAATACTAGGGCACTCAAAGGGTTTGGGTCCACCTAGTGGACTGTATTTGGATTCTGGTACCTCACAAGTTCCTTCATAGTTCTTATGACTCTGAAGTCTTGCAGGTGGCGACAGAGGAGAGGAGTGAGACTGCAATCCATGGCGAGGAATACAAATTGGCTGATTTACAGAGGATGATGGTTGGTCTACATTAAAGATGTATATGGATGCACAGTCATCTGACTCAAGATCTGAAAACAAAATTAAAGAAAAAAAAGAGGAACAGAGTCAGAATGCAATACTTGGAAAATGCCACAAACAAAATCCTTTATTTCCTGGGTACGACCTGTTTTCAACATCCTAGACATTTTCCATTACACTAGCCACACAAAATAAAGCTCATTCTTCATTTTAAATTTTCCCCAGCCATATTTACAGCTAAATATGACTACAGCATAGTTTTCTGTTATAAATCTTGTTTTTAACCAGATTCCACAGTTTATACACATCTACAGTGGCTGAAAATATAACACACACAGAAAACGGGTTGAAAATCTTGAAAGGATCTGAGCTGGAACACTCAATTCAAACTTTATCTTTCATAACTACATTTCATTCATAATTAAGCATTTTTCATCATAATCCATTAAAATTTAATCTTTTTGACATGAATAGGACTATGATACTTTCTGCAAGCCCACTAGTCAATACTTACAAGCACCAGAATATCGTATACATAATATTTATCTCCTTTAACACTACAAGGCATCTTGCAGTGACTCGAACTTCAATGAAAATTATAAACAACTAAAAACATGCGATCAAAAGAGGCCTAACAAAGAATACTATTAAAGACATTATGAAGAATCTTATTCCAAAGATCTTTTTTGGTTGCTTAGAAAACTCTCAAGTGCCCATCCCACAGAATAGCGTTTTTCAAGTGGAATCTCACGAAGTCTGAGCACAAGTTGTTCAGCATAAAAAAGGCAAACCAAAATATTCTCAGATCTCACTAACTTATCCAAAACACAGGAAATATTCCAAAGAAAAACAAGCAATTGAGAGGGAGTGCAAGTCCCGTTAATAAAATCCGCAGCTTTGTCTCACAGAACTGAAGTAGATTTTCTTGCCCTGCTTCTCAATATTGAATTAACTGCCAGCATGAGACATTTGTCTGAAACAAGAGTAGAAAACACAGCTTTTTTCTTATTTTGTAACCACTGTGCTTCCACTCGTTTCTTTCCCCTTGTAAAAGAGATCCTTCCCTCTATAAGCTATTGAACGTAAGTATGCAGGAGACCTCAGGTAGTTCCCTAGTCTATCATCTCCTAGCAGATGAAATTAAATGTACTTGGACCATCCCCACTAGACACTGAAACTAGTCTCAAAATCTGTTAACAATATTGTCTCTACAACCTGAGTGTTTTTTTTTTTTAATGCGGAATCACTTTGATCGCTTTTGACTCATCACTCATATTTAACATAATCATTAAAATTATACAGTTTCTAGTGCTTTGTGTGTTGGGTTTTTTTTTAAAGTATTTTTTTCAGTAGTAGGGGAATATTATGCAGAAGAATAAACATTTCTGCAAACTAAAATGCTCCTGTGTCAAATGTGACGATGAGACATCATGTTCATACAATTATTTTCCATAAATCCAGACTGGGTGACATTAATTGCATCTCTGGGTATTACCTTTCTTTTTTTTTTTAATATGATTTTTGTCCTGAGTATTAGTAGAATATTAATACTTGTTCTAAAATAAATCTATTCTGTCTCACAGTCAGACAAAATATCCAGACAGGAAGTCATGTATTTTAGGCCTGTCCATGATGAAAAAAATTAGTATGTTAATGAAGTCATTCTATTATCAGTTTCACTAGTAGCAATCAGCTTAAAATTAACTAAAACAGAAACAAACCAAAACAACATCTCCTCAGAGACAACAAGGAAGCATTTTCAAATGGAGAGAAAGCATACTGTTACCAAGGAACGGACTATGCTCCTCAGACTTTAAAAAAAAAAAAAAATGGCTGAAGGTTCAAGGGCAGGGAGCAGCAGCTCCATTAGTAGTCTGTCTATTAAAGAAGGCACAAAATTTCATTTAAGACTAGTACTAAGTAGTTTTATAAGCATTGTGATTTTATATATATTACGTATAGTTATAGATAACAATTATCCATATTAAATAATAATACCATTAACTACTATTATACATGCCAAGAGCACAAAAAATTGGTATAGGTTGATTTCTAAATATGCATACACTAAAAGGATCAGGATACTCAGGAAGGACTATTTTGTACATCATACAAATAATTAACACAAGCTCACTACATTGAACACTGTTAAAACTGCATTTCCCTATCCTTTCAATAGGATGACGAATGTTTTGTAAAACTTTAATTGAAGTCTTTCTTTTTGCTGTTTCCCATCACAAAACATGAAATGCAGGCAGTAGTTAGTTACAGGTTTTCCACATCTATCGGTATATCCACGTGCAAGATCACAGATGTCCTTGTTTCCTAGCTCAATATTAGTATTAGAAGCGTAGGTCAAGGGAGGAAAAAGGCAATCCTAATAAAAGCAATTATCTGCTACTCAAAACTGGTAGATAAAACAGTTGCAGGTACAGAAATTTTGAAATAATAATAAAAACGTTATACAAAAACAACAGTTGGAAGTCTTCAAGTCCTGTGTGTAACCATTTACTGTCATTAAGGGCTTTAGGAACAGTAGCAGCACAATGCAATGGCAAGAGTTTTAGCACAAACAAAGAGCCTTATTTCTCTTGCAGCAATAATCAAGAAATCTTAAAATATTTAAGACAATTTGTCCACTTTCAATGCCACTGGGATTTACAAAAAGCAGATGTACATTCAAAATTTAAGTTTCATAGAGCTGAGGTGGAGAGATCAGACTAGCACAGAATTATCAACACCAGCTGGGAAGAACTGGGAAAGAGATGGAGAAGGCAGTAGAGCCCTCTTCTGACTCAGGCTTCTTTGGTCCCTCTCCGCGACAAACAACTTCTAATGAGTTTGGCACCGGGCTCTCCCATTACCCCTCCCCAGCAGCATACACGCACACACTCAAAAAACAGGAAGCTAGAAACCTAGAGTAAGAACTATGCATCTAATAAACACCAAATCCCCAAAGCATGCTTAAGACTGTGGAAACAATGTATTTTGAAGTCTAAATCACCCAAACCATTTTCAGACACAATCAATAAACAGCTAGATTTATTTTAGTTTGCACACACAAACCCTCGCCCTTATAGTCATGTGTTAAAATAACCTGTTAGTTGCTCATACAGAGGACAACGCTAACTACTAGACCTTTACAAATAGTGTCAGTAATTCTACTAGACTGTTTACCAATAATTATTTTTGTCCTATTAAAGACTGTAGAGAGAATCCAATCTGGAAGAGCCCTCTAACCAATTTGAAGGAACTAGTAAACATACAAAGATGAATATAACTTGGGTGAAAGAAATGGAAAAAGAAAGAAAGAAAAAAAAAACCAAACCAGCTGACAAACCTTAAGATGGAAAGGAGAGAGAATAGCCCAAAAGAATCCAACACAGGGCTTCAAGAAAGCAGAGTAAAACTCAGGGAAGTCTCACAATAGGCAAGTGCAAGGCAAAAAAGAGTTACGGAGAAGCCCAAGGCAAAAAATGGAGTTATGGAAATCTGATTACTTAATAGGAGAGTTATTACATCCAAACAATCCTATTGGGGGAGGAAAGAGAGTAAAGAAGGGAAGTTGGCCAAGTCATGAGGCCTTCACTGACCATAAAATATAAGAAAGCAGCATTCAAGAAACAGAAACTAGGTCAGATTACTAAGGTAGAGCACAAAAACTACCACAAGCACATGGGGGCAAGATGCTAGATAGGATAGACACAACAAAATACAGAGACCAAGAGAAGCAGTGCCATTCACATCAAAAGCCTGCCACGACCCTGAAAAGGCAGGTGTGCTAAATGCTTTTTCTTTAGTAAAGTCAACTGAGTAAATGTCTAACAAAGTTAATAGCAATGCAGAGTAAAGAAAAGTGGACTAAATAAAAGGTTAAAAAGTACTGAAGAATTATGGGCCAATAAGTTTAACTTCAGTTTTAGAAGTAGTATTAATAGTTTATTTGTTCCAGTAAGCATTTAAAAGGAGACAGGGAAAGAATACAAGAAGTCAATGTTTGCTAAGAACAAAACCGCGTCAAACAAATTTTGTTTTATGATCAAAGAAGGAGGTCTTCTGGATAGCTAGCACAGAAAAAAATGCAGCTTTGTTTTAACTTATTAAGGCTTTTAACACTACCATGCATAGAGAAGCCACTGACTCTTTAGAAATTTAGTGAAACCTTCTTCCCCACTCTGCTGAGATCAGGTTTACTACTGAGGGATCACAAAAGTTAACAGATGCCCTATATTCACCTAGTGTGTATAAGCTATATAAAGCTGCAGACTTTCATTGCAATCTTGTGTCTGTGTCATCCTTTATCAATGAGAAGCAGATCTGTCGTTTTGAATGTACATTTGCTACTGTCTGGAAACAGACTAGTTTACAGATGCTCCTGTTCAGTATTAAAACAAGGCTGGCTCATCCCTTACTAAGCTGCTAACTACGCTTCAACATAAGCTGTCTAACTGGAGAACGTAATTAAATAATATCCAGAACAACTGCTCCTAAAGTACATTTTGCTCGCTATTTGCTGTATCAGACTGCACATTCAGGACTAGTAATGCTTGCCCACCAGTTGTTCGCTCCTCAGCGATGTACTGGCACATGCATATGTGCAGCTGTGCAGCGAGCCAGATTTCTCCACAGAAGGAAGGTCAATTACTATCAAATGCCTGAACACAAGCCCTGTGCCAAAATTATCCAAACCGCTTTATTATTCCAGGTTTGTAAGCCCATAAACAAACAGGTTCAGACAATAGGAGTTGTTATAAGGTACTAAGAAAATGCAACATGACCTAGGTCTTACAAAAATACTACTGCGAAAACAGGATCAGTAATCAAGTCCTTTAAATAGCATGAGGAAAGACTTGAGCATTGCCACAGACATCATGTGTGTTCTCAGGCAAGTCATATAATCTGTCTCCACTCCCAAACTTTAAAAAGAATGACAGCCTCTTCTGTTTTTCAGTTCTGTCACAACAGTTACCATTCCCTCTTTCTGAACGTGACAGTATTACAAAGAATGTCACAGAAATACCTGTAAGTGAGAACAAAAAGCATATGCAGCTCATTTTTTTTTTTTAAATTTCATTATCCTGCTTATTTGCACCAGTTCATATACTTCCTGGGATGAAAGAGGAGTCTTAATCATCACAAAGAATCCAAAAATACCCAATAGTCATAGTTTTCCTTTTGTGCACCTAAAAAGACAATCAGAGTTCTTGTTGGCGCACTACCACACTTAAAGCTCTATAACTGGATATTTAACTCCGGTTTTCCATTGCAAGCTATAAGTTCTCCAGAGACACTGCCTACAAGCTTAAATGTCAGTCGTAGCAGGCAACTTAAAAAACACAGCCCAAAAAAACCCTAAAAAACACAGCAGTGTGTTAGTTTATAAGGAGTATAATAACTGAGTAGCAAGCCACCAAATACGGTACTAAAAACGTATAAATTGTGAAAACAGTTAAGGTGGAGCTGTGGGAAGACACACTCTTATAGACCAAGTTTAGCAACACACAAAACAGTAGTGCAAGTTTAAGCTTTCAGAAAAGGATGATTTACATCAACTGTCATTTTATGAAGGAGTTCTCCCTGTTCAATGATTTTGTGCTCTGCTTCATGGTCATATGAGATTACTCAAAAAAGATAAAAATAAATTTTACTTCCATCAGTCATGTACACTAGAGGCAGCCCTGTCATGCCCATCAGAATTTCACTCATTTTCTTGTGTTAAGCAAGAATACTGGAAATGTGCAAGAAAAAAAATCTTCTCAACAGTGGGAGCTCGTCGATGGGTCTTTTCCAAATTCTAGTCTGGATGAGAATTAATTATCCTCAGTAGAAATGCAGACAAATAATGAAGCTGCACTAGTTTAAGCAATTCAAGCAAGAAAATAATAGAGCATATCAAATGTTTACAACTGACATTGAATAAAATAAGAATATACTGGCTCTCAGGGCGTAACTACATGTTACGTGTTTTTCAGCAGCAACTACCCTCCCACACACACTCACACACAAAGGGGGAAGGGAAACGAGAAGAGAGGTATTTTTAACCCAGATGATTTTGGCAATCAGATTTGCAGTGCACTAATGTAAACACCTGTATATATACAACTGACAGGATGGCAAGCGTTAGGACATGGGGAGAAACCAGCAACCAGGACAGGAACTGCAGGTGTTTTCACTACCAAATAGAAATGCAACATGTAACTAAACCCTTAGGCCATAGCCTGGTATGCGTTTACACTAGAATGGCTGTCTTAGTGTACATCGACCTTCACCCTGAACTAACGGAATTAAGTTCGAAATAGGGAAATAACAGTCATGAAATTTTATTTGGTGTGTAAGAAAAACAGACTAAATAAATGTGAAAATCAAATGCATCTGCTTAAGCCATGAGCATGTTTCAGAAAACCATGTACTTCTGTTGCAGCAAATGGAGTTAATCTCAGTTGAGGAGGTTTTTTCCTTTTTTTAAAAAACTAAGTTCTCATCATCTTTCATAGCAGAGTGCTTGCTTTGAGATACGTTGATAAAAAGTGATGTACAAAGCAGGTAGAGAATCCAGCTTGTAACTGTAAGGTTCACCAAGAATTAGTCATTCTAAGTTCAGTTACAAGAACCGAAAATAGCAACCGGAAGCGCTAGGCAGTGTTTATACCTGTGCCTTCTCCAGCTCTCCTGGTATTTCTGGTCGATTATGAAGCATCTCTTTAAATGAAAACTTTATACAGCTTGGAGTCTGGTATTTAAGGATTATTCATGAATACTCATAACAGGTTAAAAAAAGACAACTATTTACTTTTTGCTTTAAAAAAAAAAAAAAAAAATTCTAAGTTCTACGGGCTCCTCTCTGCTTCCTTTTTTTCTCTGTGGTACATCATTCAAGAGCATTTTACTGCATAATACCCTTGTGGACAAAACGGAAGCTGTTGCCCTCCAGTTTGATGAAGTCTCATTTGTCATTCAGCGTTAGATAGAAAGTCAGCTTAACTCGACCCAGTAGTTCAGAGATATTAAGAAATACACTATGGCCTTTCGGGAGATTCTTAAAACAACACAATACACCCATGCAGCAGTTACTAACACATAGCATTAACAGCCTATTTGTCACTGCTATTCTGAAGATGAAGTACATTATTCTATATGATCAGTTGTAAGAATTTGTGAAAGGACTGCAGCCCTGCAATCCCAGAGCATCTGGTATGTGTAGACATGGGAACTGAGAAGATTGAGCACTCCAAAACTGGCGTGTTGTGCCTGACCCACAGGAAGAAGACTGATCACAAAGATAAGTGAGGACATTAGGCAAATACCGATTGAAGAGAATAAGGGAATTACATGCTGTAGTTGCCAGCTGAAGGTTTGTCTAGATTCTTGGTATTGCAGGCCAATTTATCATCCACAACCTAACTCTTCCTTTGTGGGGGCAAAACTAACGGACTGCATAAAAGGCTGTCCCGTTATTCAAAGTTCTGGTTTATGCTGTACCTATAAACTGAAATCCTCACCTAACTACCTACATGGATGCCTTTACCGCTGATCAACTTCTGATAACATTGCTGATAGCAATCTGCTGCTCTATACAGAAACACCTCCAGGTTTAGAGTCCACTCCAGTCCTGAACCAAGCACTGAGCAGAATCCAAGTTTCCAAGATCAGAACGTGCAAGTGGGGCCATAGCAAACAAAACAAGACAAGAGTGTGCAAGAAAATGGGTATTTTAGTTTATAGGAAAGTATGGTGACATAGGCTGGGGTCTTTGTGAAAACTGGTAGAAAAGGAATGTAGTAAGCCAAGGCAAGAAGTTTGAGTGGGGAGAGGTTATCCAGTAAAAGAAGGGGAGACTGAAATGGGGGCATGCCTCTTTCTGTTTATCAAACAGAGCATGACACAGAGGCTGAGCACTGGTGTTGATAGTATCTGAACAAACTAGTTTGGGAACTCTTCACACCTCAGCAAAATTACACTGTACTTCTGCAGCTGTCCTACGACATGACAGAGGACAAACCATTCCACAGCAGGCAATCCTACCATATAGTTAATTCAGTATTTCAAATCATTAATATTAGCTTTTCACCAATATATTTTATAATACAGCTTTAATGTAGGCTTCAGGTGCATGAAACTCAAAGGCTATGTACATCAAAGGACTGAAATGAGCCAGAATGATAATCTGAAACTTTCCTGTTTTCCCAGCTGCTCACATGAATGTAGAATCAGAAACACCTTGAATTCACTGTGCTAAGATTGACACAGTAAGCGTAACAGGCAGAAACAGGAATCAAACAGCCAAATAAGAAAGGGGAGGCCGAAGCTGAGCATGAATGCCATTTTTTCAGCAACTTTCAGAATGATCCCCCCAAATACAAGGGAGACCATGTTAGCATGCCTCACGACTGCGCCACATGCAAGCCCTGAAACTTTGCATCTCTTTATAGAGTCCTAAATAGCTTGGGTTTATTCCAGCAGGAGTGGAGGTTTCACCACATACTGTACCTAATCAGCCTAACCTCCTGCCCCCACCAAAAAAAGCTAGGCAATTTGAAAGACAGTAGCATTTGCTCTCAAAAGCCTAAATTTGACAAATTACACTGATGAAATACAGAGACTCTGACCTAATTTAAAGAAGCTATGCAAAATACAAAATGTTGACAGACTTTCTTAGTGGTTCTTTGGATTAAACCACACATTCTCTTGTGGCCTTGTCACTTGAGTACAGTTATCCCAAATGACACCGTTAAAGCCTTTTTTAATCATACTGTTACTCCATCTCCTCATCTCCTTTGAATTGATGTACGGAACAACTATTAGAAAGCACCTAAGATACACACGAGTAGCTATAAATCATTGTAGACATTATTACAGCCCATTATGCATCCATCAAAAGCAGTGAATCATTGTCACTAACGGTTAATAAATGCACCCTGACCGTGTTACCTGCTTGTCATTCTGTTTCTAGAGCATGTTTTCGTTTTGGGTATGAGGATACAAAGGGTTACTCTGTAAAACAAGTTTAGTTAGAAGGTAACAGTTTGTGCCCTGTCCCAACTACAATCAGTCATAATCCCATTCCGTCTCTGGCACAGTACAAATGCTGCTTATCACTGAATTTATGTTTAAGTGGTCTTCCCATTTTTTCTATTTACCAAAACCATTCAAAAAAATTAAAATCTGGAATTAAAAAAACAATTATCACAGCATTTGTTGCTGAAAATCAAAGTTAGCAGCCACTAAAACATGAAGACTGTCATTAAGGAGTGAATTCAAAGGTATTTGCCTCCTGCAATCTTCAATAACCGCATACATAAGAAAATGGAAAGATCTTGGTTTGAAAGGAGATAAGAGTGAGTCCTAAGAGGAATATTTACCAGATTTCAAAAATAACCCTCTCCACCAACCTGTTAAAAAACAAACAGAAAAATCCAACTCCATCCAGCAATATTTTGCTATATTAAAAATATTTCTCATTTTTAGAAGTGATGACTAATCTTCAAAACTGAGTCTGAGCAGCCATTTTTTAAACATGGAATTGCTATTAATCTAAATATTAATATGAATAATATGATTCTACATTTCTGGGAGTAATAAACTAGTTCTAAGTACCTGCTCATATTTCTACCTACAAATGTCTTTTATGTAGCCTCAAATGAAGTTTTTGTTTCTGCTTTAAAAAAAAACCAAACCCACACAACCCAAAACTTCAACGCAACACAAACCCAGAGTTCCATTTTCATGAATTTATTGCTGAAAGATCATGGGTTTCTAGTCAGATCCCCAGAAAGTCGATTCTTCTCTCCTTCCCCCAGGGACACAAAACCAGGACTGGGCCTCCCAAAGAAAACTGACGAAAGTATCTTCTATCACACCTATCATCCCTTCTCTGAAAAGTAACCATAAGCATTCAATACCTCTGGGACATTTAATCAGAAGAGCCACGTAAATGATCAAGTTCAGCTGTTCAGTTAACTCAAGAGATGTGCAGGCCACAACACGGCCCAACAGCCTGCTTATCAACCTGTTCTGCAGTTCTTCAGATTTAAACCGATCTTCCCTGAACAACTTTGAAGAGTTCCAGCATTTTTTTTAATGTTCTATTCACCAGTATTTCACAAGAATACTCACAGATGGGTGTACTAAAGGTAGAAGAGAATGTTGGCTTGTTAATAAGCTCTCTCCTGCCTTGCAATTTTACTTAGCCTTACTGATCACTTCACTCATCTTGAATTCCACTGTCATTCGAACCCCACATGGCACGCCTGGACAAATGCAAGGACTTGGATGTTGTTTTACAGGCTGGGCTCACTGCCAAGCCTGCTCCACGTACTTCCCTGGCCCACTAGGGCAGCTTTAGGCAGCAACTCCCGTATTTACGTTATTGCTGTGAACAGCCAAACTGCTGCTTACTACTGACCCGGGCCCAATTTACTCTCATTTCTCACTCATTCACAGCAACATTACTTATTTGGCTAATCTTCAGGTGGGATATGATAAACTGCTTGCAGTTGTACAGCACAAACAAAAGCAAAAAGACCGTCGTGTTTTAAGCAGAGGGCTACTTTTTACTTTGAAGAACGAAAGAGCAGATTTCTCATTTTCAGAAATATGTAAGATAAAAGCATTAGCACAAATGCTTTTGTACTCTGCCCATCTCCCACATCCCAGCTTGCAGGATTTGTTTTCATTTGCACTATGCCCATAATTCAGATGGGAGGGAAGGAGACAGAGGGTGAGGTGCAATGAATTCACACACAAAATAAGTGACATTTTGTCCAACTAGGGATCTTTTTCAAATCCCTGCACTACTTAGTGACTCACTACATAGTGATTCTTGATGCACTATGTAGTGGTCCAAGAACATATGCCAAGCCATAAAAGTTATGAAGTTAGGTCAGGTGCAACTACAACTGCCTCACAACAGCACACAAGAGAGTTTGGTGATTTTCCAAATGGTCTCGTCCTGGTCAAGCTTTATCCAAAAAGGCAAGACTTCATTTAGCCAGCATACTTTGAAAAAACACAACATACTCAAACACATCAGCTTCCCAAGATTACCTACCATCTTAATCTGTTACTCTTAATGGCCAGGCAACTCTGACTCCATTGATACCAGATTTGACTTTAATAGACATTTTCCTTTGGTTCTTCCTCACTATCTCTCTAAGTTCTCTTGAAGTCACAAGGTGGTTGTGACAGACCCTCTATTTTTGGTCAGATGCAGCTGTTTGGTTTTCCCTCCTCCCCTCCACCAGCAGATTATATAACCACAGCCTATGACTGATTTGCATTGTGTCCTTGCGTGTCAATCTTTTTACATGCACAGATACCAGCATCCACTAGCTTGTAAAATAAAATGATAGTAACTGAAGTTCCCTCAAGTGGTGGTTCCTATCACAATACATTTAATGCTCAATATCTAATAAATAAACAGTTCTGTTTAAAAGTATCATTTATGTCTAGGGGAGAAAAAAAGAAACTGACTCAAGCAACTTGTCCATTCATTCCTTTCTTAAAGTTGCACCAGTTGATCCTAGTCTTAATCCACACGAGCACTCTTTTGTTTAGCAAGTGTTTACAGACCAGCACAGACAGCTGTATTTATATGGATGGCTCAAATTATACATATTAACCACAGAGTTACCATCTTGTGCAAAGACTTTCTCTCCTACCCATTTATATAGGCAACCAAATCCAAACAGAATAAAAAGACTTTAAAAAGGAATAAAACTTCAGATGAACCATACAGGTGTGCAAGATGGTCTCGAAGATCATGTCTCACGAGCTTCTCGTACTTAGCTAAGGAAAGCAAACTTTGCAGCCATTCTGGATCAGAAGTATGTGATCAGAAAAATGAATTTCACCCAGAGCAACCCTCAGCCAGCTCACACCTCGAGTTCATAACTATTGCCAGCACCCAGCCCTTAATTTTCCACTCAGTCCAATTATGACACTACTCTCTTTCCTACCACAACTTTACTTTCTTAGTATTGCTTACCTTAATCACCGTCTTAGGGAAAAGAACAAAAAGTTCAAGCACACCGCAAACTTCTGTAAACAGCTTAAGCTGTCTTCTACTCTCTACCAACAATCCCTGACAGCAACACCTGTCATGAATACACATTTAAGAAGTGAAGAAGAGTGCTTCACATATTAATGACCATGGCAAAGCTATAAAGACTAGTATCGTCATGGTTTTTCAGTACAAATCATTGGTTTTAAGACTTTTACTACATATCTAAATTAAATGACACATATATAGTGCCAGTTTTTGCTACCGAGAACTCTGCCTAGCTACTGAGGAAAAATTCAGCGCCCGTCATCGCTTCAGAGTGCTGAACACATGGGCAGGAGGTAACTGCTGAGCAGCGCAAGCAGCTCACAGATGCTCACAGAGAAAGAAGGCCAGACACTGAAACCTTCAAAAGAAAAGATCCGGTATTACTTTGACAGTCACAATGGCAAAATGTGTATTTCAATCTTGGTATTCAGTAACAGCCTCAAACCAATAAGCTAATAACTCTAAGCCAGAGGAAAAAAATTCAAAGGAGAACAAGAGTACAGAAGTTTTCAAATAAACTAAAGATCTAAATCCAGATATACTGTCCTTATTCTGAGCGAGGCTCCAGCTCGCAAAGATGTTTTGAATTGTCACTAAATTCATCACAGAACTGGGATATTTTTCATACTTTTCATACCACACTTTTCAGGAGAAAAGTAAGAGAGATTGTGAGATTCATCTGTAACAAGATTACTAAATAGTATTACTTAATCAAATATTAAGTCACAGGAAATATGGAGAACCTCTTTTCAGCTTGTTTCATAGTTTCCAAAAAAGTAAAACAGATATTATGAACCAAAAAACCAAGGAGGGTACTTTTATCAGTACTTTTAAAGCATTCATATTTTTGGAAAACAAAGAAACAAAATCAACCAAGGATGATTACTTATATTGAAAGATAATATGAATTTCTCCTCCTCTACTTCATAATCCAAGAACAAAAGGTGGGTGTTAGGTTGAAATTCCACATATTACTCTGTGGCAACAAAACCTTAGCCCATCTTTTGTTCTTAGAAGATTTCATCAGAAAGAACATTTTAGACAGGATTCTAAACAGTAGTATCAATAACTCATCTCTCAGAATTTCCTAAGTAATCAAATAATTCCTTTTCTGGATATTGAACAGTTTGCAGCTTCTAATTTTAAGTCAGTCCCCATTTCACATACCAACAAGAAATAATTTTGGATGTTACAGAACCTTACAAGATCCTGAATTCCCAGCTTAGTACTACATACCCCAAGCTCTGTAAAGGCCCTTACCTTGTAAAAACTCATTCTTTAAAATAGAAGATGAATCCTTAAAATAAAAATTCAGCTAAAGAAACAATCATAGACACTTGTATTTTCTCCTCTTTTGCACAGTCTGGCATTTAAACAGTATACCACATCCTCAGCAGAGTTTTTAACAGTAGTGAGAAGACCTTAATGCAGTTTATTTGCTTAATGCTTAATAAATTCTAGGCAAACTTCCCAAAATTACACTGAATAGTATTGCAAAACTGAGGGGTGAAGGGGATGGGGGCATCATTAGAAAAGTATTCAAGTTAAATTCAATTATTCAAGCATCTTATATTACATCTCAAAAATCTATTCATTAAAAAGACCAAACATGGTGGCACGTCAAATACATTAATTGACAAAGTTAGGTACACGACAATCTATTTTAGTAGGCTGTACAGGACCTGAACAATACTGTAACTCAAATGCCTACTTAGGCATTTCAAATGCAACTGATACAAGGTGGCAAGATGCAATCAGACACTACTGCAACTAGCCAAACAGTTGCGCAAGAAAGAATACACCAAAGAGATTTGTTTCACTTCAGAGTGCTCTATAGCATCATCTTTGGGCACCGGAGGCCTGAATTATTTTGTCAGAAAAAGAGGAAGCTCTTTAGTCTCTAGAACTGTACCACCTGTTTTGAGTGCTGAACACTACAAAATCAAAGTGGTCATTTCTTTCTTCTTTGGGACAAGGACACTAAACTTCCAGAGAAAGAGAGCGCAAGATTTTGCAGAAGGTGCTTAGTACCTAACTTCCACTTAAAAGTATCTGAAGAGCTTTTGACAATCTCTTATTTAGCAACCACCTGAGCACATTTTTACTTCAGTTCACAAGCTATATGGAATGGGCTATCCCTTCAATTTCAAGTGAAGTATACTGCAAAGATCGCAGCATTAGGCTACAGACTCAAGCATCTTTAAACCATCTTTCACGCATTCCCCTCTGCATCAGGAACTACAATTTTCAGATCAAGCACATAAGCACTACTGCAGAACATTAGTCTCCATTCCTGCCACTTAGCACAAAACTAAGTATGCTAGTTCTGCTATTCCGCAAACCACTGAAATTGTTCTGTATAATAGCTCTGAATCCCAGATGGTTTAATTTCTCTTATTGTCCTTTTAATGTCATAAAAAAGGTAACCTACTGCCTGGGACTAGCATTTTCTCAGTAGTTCAGAAATCAAAAGTATATTAAATGAAATTAAAGAATAGCTCGCATTTTCTTACTTTTGATTAAAAATACAGTTAAAAATAAAATAAGTATATATACTTATATATGTACATATCTAAAGTAATAAAATCCTCACAACACTACCATAGTCTCAGCATAAAAGAAAGCATTAATGTAGGTTTCCATGTTATTTACACAAGAACTGAGTACTAGACACTTCTTTCACAAGTATGCCAATCCCAGACTTTTAGAGAGATACAGCATGAAGCACAAGAACGTGTTTTCAAGCGTTCTCCATGATCATGGAAGACTTAGTAACTTTAATATTATTTATTTCAAATTAAGCAACTTTCCCTGTGATCTACATGCTTTATTATTATCATACGTTAGGAAAAAAAAATGCCCTTATGCTTACTTTGCTGCACAACGGACATCATCTTTGAAGCAAGTGATATGGGATTACGAAATATATGCTTTAAGGAGATCTAACGACTTTTGTTCACCTAACTAATATACTTGGAAGAGGGGGAAGGGAAAAACAGAAGATTTCCAATATGGGTCCTCTCTTATACGAAATCTAGTTCTTACATGTGGAAAATATATGGGCAGAATTAAGGGCTAAACTCTTGCAATCCTTTTAATAGAATACTTGAAGGCAGAGACCTGTTCTAACCCTTTCGCCTGAAGACCACATCTGTGCACAGCAGGCGAGATCATCTCCAGTATTCCACAAAACAGTGAAATTACCGAGTTACAGATGCAGATGCAGGATTTCTTACTGAAAGCTACAGCAAACAAATCGGTTCATGGTCTGAGTATCACATCTTCAGATTTGCCTTACAAATAGTTTTAACTTATCAAGCATGGAAAATTCTCTATATTCAGAGTAATAGCTGAACGGCTTGTTAAGGAATGCTAGCAAAATACAAATATTATAAAAGCGAATTGAGTACCACTAATATTTCCAGTTTTCTGAGCAACTTGTTTTCTCATTCTCATCTATCATTGACAGAGAAGCATAGTTTAGACTACTGGTTTTATGTGAAAAGAATAGAAATAGGGGTGTCAGAATTATTTTTGTTGTAATTTGTTAACATTCTCCATTGTTTTCATATGGTACCATAACACATTTATTTGGCTAGCAGAACTCAGGCCCCCTTCCCAAAAGCACCATCTGCTATGTCACTAAGTTGGAAAATAAGCAAAGAAAATCTCCCCTTATCTGAAGGAATCTGTAAACTAAATCTTAGCATCAAGAAAGTGAAGAGATTTTGTAAGAAATTAATCCTGAGTGTTCACACTGGATTATATACAGACGCTATCTAACAATTTTTTTCCTAACCAACTTATGCAGACAACCGAGTCAGAGAACAAAACAACATGGCTGCATCATTTAGCCTGGATACAATCATGTTTCAGAGCTATCTTATCATCTAACCAGTTAGACTTAAGACTGCATTACCAATTAATACTTGTTTCAAGTAGGTCAGAAAAAAAGCATGCAGCTATCGAACTCTGGTACAGCTACACACTGCACAGCTGGCTCTTATTGATTCCCCACATCAGAATTTACAGGGAATACTTTATTTTCTGTGGTTTAAAGAAATATGAGGGTTTTTTAAACGGGATTTTCAGGATCCAATACTACAAAACAGAATAAAAAGGAAGCAGTCCGAAATGTGTGTATGTATCTGTACATGTGGACCCAAACAGCCATCACATCTCAACACGCAGTGTTTTGTCCATCCGCACGCATATGCACGCACGTACACAAAGTTTATAAGAATGCACTGGGGTAACTATGATGCTTTATATACGGGGAACAGTTAGGTTGAAACTTTCCATCGCCAGAGCCCCAAACACGCCTCTAGTCCGGCCCCATCCACGTCTTGCTGCCCACTGCCCCGTGCCCGATTTAACGGCACGCTGCGCCTCACCGGCACCCCCCGCTGACCGCCCTCCCCCGAGCCCTGCGCCGCGACCCAAGCTCGGCGCCGGCAGCGAAGGGGATCGCAGGCGGGTGCCCCCATCGCCACCTGCGCCAGAGGCGGCGGCGGGACGCGGGGCCGTCCGGTCCGGGGACGGGGGGCAAGGCCCCCAGATCCAAACCGCCCTCGCCTCCGCGAGCGCCGGGGCCTCTCCCCGCAACGCCATCGCGCCCCGGGGGAGGCTCCTCCCGCACGACGCGAGTTCTTGGGTTTCTTTTCCCAAAGAAAGTTGTAACAGCGGCGAGAGGCCCGGAGAGCCCCGGCCCGGCCTCACTGGCGGCATCGCCCCCCTCGGCCCCCGGGGCGCCTCCGCGGCCCGCGCGTCCCGCGAGCGAGGGGAGGGGAGCGGCGCCGTGAAGCGGCCGCAGGCTGAGGGAGGAGGGATGGCGCCGCTCCCCTCGCCCCGGTCTCCCGCCTCCCGCGGCGGCGGGGCAGGCGGCAGCCCCCCCACCCCCCGCGCCTTACTCGGAGGAAAACAGGAAGCCGACACCCCCCCCCCCGGCCCGGCGGGAGGGGAACGGCCGCGACCCGGCTGCGGAGGAGCGCACCTGCAGGCCCCAGCGGCGGCCCGGGGCCGGGCTGCCCGTCCTCCCCGAAGATCAGCCTGAAGTCGAACTCGTCGGTGGCGCCGCAGTTTGCCGTAGTCATGGGTTTGGCCGGCGAGGCGAAGCGAGACCCCGTCGCCCTGCCGGGCCGCGCCGGGCTCCTGCCGGGCTGCGCTCCCCGCCGCCGCCCCTCAGGGCCGCCTCATAACACCGGATGGCGCCGCGGCCGGAGGAGAGGGGGCGGGCGGGGGAGGGGAGCGCGCGGGGAGGCGGCGGCGCGAGCAGCGGCGCGAGCGGCGGCTCCAGCCCCAGCGCGAGCTCCCGTGCCCGGGCGCCTTCTGTCACTCAGGGGGGGAGGGCGCCTACTACGGGCCGCGGCTGGCGCCGCCCTCGCGCCGCGCCGCACCGCACCGCCCCGGACCCTCGCGCCCGCCGGCCCCGCCTCCGCGCCGTGCCCCCGGGCAGCCCCCCCCCCCCGTTGCCCCGCCCCTCACCGGCGTTTCCCACAGTTGGTCTCTCTCACGCGGTGACGTCGGCGTCACCGACGGCGCCTCGTGACCCGCAGCGATGCCGCTGAGGGAGGAGGGACGCCTCGCGGCCGGTCACGTGGCGCGAAGAGCCGGCCTCACACCGCCCCCCCCTCCCCCGCCGCGAGGTCTGCCGGGGGTTGTAGTTGGTTGGCCGGCCTGGAGCGGGCGCCCAATCCGGTGGAGCCAGCTGAGCACAAAGGGGCGGGGCAGCCCCGCGGGGTGGGGGTGCCACGTGTCGCCCCGCCGCCGCGCAGCGGCCGCCGTGCCCCGGGCTCCGCCAGGCCCGTTCCCGGCGAGGCGGCTGCCGCGGGCGGCCGGGAGCGCCCGCCAGAGCCGGGACGCGACTGCGTCGGGAGTCCGTGAACCCTCCTGCAAGGCGCGGACTGCCGCACGTGAGAGCAAAGAGCAAAATCCTTCGGGGGATGCGCATTTCATGTTAGAGCCTTCTAAAACATCGCGTGTAAATAGGTGGTGTTCTTGGCGCTAATTAGCGACTCGGGTAATTAAGCAGGTTGGCGTAAGCTGAGGAATGTAGCTTGGATAACAAATGCTGGCTGAAGGACTCTAAGCTGTTAGCCACTTACCTTCCAGGCTCCTTGGAAACAGTGGAGATGAAGCAACTGTAAGGAGACTAATTAAAATACTTTTTAGCCATGTATGCCATCAGTAACGGGAGCCAAGAAGTCATTAGGAAGAGCACAGAAATTTCAGAACACTCTGTCTGCACAATAACATACTGTCACCCATTGTTTTGCCTTGCATTAAGGTTGAAAGACAAATAAAAGGGCAAAAGAAAATGTAGAATTTAAGTTGTTGTTATAGCAGGAGCATCTGTTCCCAGCAGCGGACGGCAGTGCAGAAACCATAATTGGCCTGATGTGTTTGGAATTTGCAGTCTAAGAAATCCTAGAGCAACTTAAAGAAACCGTCACTGGGTGCTGTGGAATTAGTACAAGATTAATCCTCAATAGCTGCGATCTAGGAAGGTTTTAGGTTTGTGCTGAAACTCGGGCATTGATGGGAATTAAACTCCTACTCACAGCCAGTCGCGTTTGCTTATAGTTATGTGATATTTACAGTTTTGTTTATGTTACGGACTGTGAAATTCGTATTAACCAGAAATATCTTTGCTGTGTCTTTTAAGCATTAAAGGACTAGGTTTTATTACTTAGTTGAAAAATTAACTGAGCTAGAGTTAATGTGTCATGATTCTATGGCCATGTGGAAATTACAGGTTTATCTGTTAATACCTTATTAATCATATTGTTTGATTCATAAATAACTAATTAAAATTGTTTCTACGCACAGGGTCTTTTTGTGTTTGTTGCTGTTGAGACAGATCCAAACAGGCATATCGTAATCCCATGCGTGCATCTGTAGCTAGATGTTCTCGTTATGGACTGTGAAAGAAAGTGAGAAAAGGAGGCTCATGTGAAGAGAGAAATTGGCTACAGTGCAAAATTCTCAGTCCAGCAGGCTTTTAAAAGAGGTCAGTTAATTCCATCTATCTGTGCACTCGTAAGGAAGATCAGTAATCTATGCTGAAGAAAGCAAGCCTAAATGAAAAGCTACTTTGTGACCTTGCAATTCTAGGGGAAACAGAAAGCATCATATTAAAAAAATACCATGTAGGACTTAGGACAGGAGGAGTTTCCCCAGGTGAAAATGGGAAGCTGCTTCTAGTGCCCAGAATACAAAGCAGCCACATATTTATCTTTTACTTAATCTTCTAATGCACCGTCCTTTTTATTGTCACTTCCCACATACCACTAGCTATTTCTTTACCTAAAACACATGAGCAACTACAGCTACTGTTCCTACAATGCTTAAGCCAAAGGTTGATGCTCTTGTTAGGGTAGCAAACTCCCTCTCCTGAAGGAAGCCCGAACCTTTATAAGAAGCTCACACCCAGTTGGCCTGTAGCCTCTTTTTACCTCTAAATCCAAGGTCATGTAGCAAGGCAAGCTAGAAAAGAATGTGTAATTGGATTAACCGTGGTTAAGAAAAACCCTCGTGCATTCTTGAATGAAAACAGGTCTACGATGAACTTTTCAGTAAAATATACTATGTGTCAAATGGCTCTTAGCAGCTAATTTTTGTCTAAAAACTTTTGCGCAACCTTTCACATTTTCAAAGCAGATATATTAGAATTTGTCTTATTGTTAAATAATTGTTGTGTCAGATTACAGCACATGGAGTAACCATAGCAGTCTCCTGTTCTGCTATACCAGTAGATTATTCATTATGCATGTCCCCGGAGAAAAATACAACCAAACTTGTTCCCTCCACAAGGGGAACTTTGAACACAATCAAGTATTTCAACCGTGTTCTTTGATAAGATGCTCAGAGTATATTTCTAATGAGTATGCTAAATTAAAAATGTGTATTATTGTCTTGTTCCTTTCCCTTAACTATAAAACAAATCTTTTCTCCCCTGTTTGAAACAGTATTCATTCAGAAAACTATGATACATGCAGGTCATTAGGCAGTGCTTTTAGTCCTACCTACAGCTGTCAATTAAAAAGAAAAAGGACTCTATACCCTAAAATAAGAGAGTAATGGGTTATGTCATGACCATCTAGCTAACAAGATAAGAATTTATGAAGGTAAGGTGGCATTGTAAGCAATTAATGGTTCTTTACAGTAATCTTTATAAAGCTTTTTACATCAAAATCAGATATATCTGTCTTTGAGTTCAGAACTTCCATTTCTTGCCAGGAATATCCTTTTTTTTTGTCTTGTCTTCACCATATTTTTCATTTTGCTGTCTCTGTCCTACTGCACCAAAATGTGCATCCTTTCTGCACTTGAATTTGTAAAAAGAAAAACACCTTCAGACCCTTTGTATACAGCTAAAGAGCAATTGGGGCGTGACTGAGAGTGAGCTGGCAGAAGCCCTAAAACGACTGACGTGGGCTTACATCAATTTCCAGGGACTTATGTCAACCCCTGTGCTCGAGGTCCGTGGCATGGATAGCTGATTTGGCTTTCGCTTGCTATTGAGAGATGAAACGGTGGCAGTAACGAGGGCAACTTTATTTCACTTGTGGTTTTGTAAGAAGAGAGTACTCTTATTTATTAATTTATTTAATATGCATAGGTGGTTTCTGTCCTTGCTGCTTTTCGGCTGCATTATTGCATCCAGATGGGGATACACCTTGATCTGGTCAGAAGCTGGAGTTACTGCATGTGCCTTCAGAAGGAAGGAACGTGCTTCCTGTGGTATTTGAATCCTTTCCAAACTGGGGCTATTTTCTAGGCGTGTTGTGACTTTCGGCTCCAAAAACCTGAGGGCTACATTGTGCTGTGTTTTATTTTCCACACATCATCCTATGCTGGATAGCTAGGAATTCTGGATCGGCAGCCACATCCCAGATCTGTATTTGTCTTGGAGTAATAGGGATTCCTCCCCCCTTCCTATGGGCAGCAAATCAAACCCAGCTGCGCAATTGGAGCCAGAATAGGCTTTGGAAGAAGCGTGGTCAGGCATTCGTTCTGCATGATTCAATAAACCAAACAGCCTCGAATTAAGAATATAACGCATGAGGTTGTATTTCATGTGCTTGATCTCGTTCCCGTTTGTGGTTGAATCTGGACCTGTTTAGAAGTCATACACACCAGCGTGGCATAGAAAGGGCAGATGAGAAAGCACAGAAGAGAGACTCCTGGAATCAGCAGATAGTGTTCCTTGGCTGCATCTATGGTTATGCCTTTTATGCCTTTTACAGCTGCTATTGAAAAAAGCACGAGTAGAACAAGGGAAATTTTTTTGACCAGTGTGAACGTGTACTTACACACTTAAACTCATTTGCAAATGGCATACAAACAGAATTACCACAGCCTTTATGTCTCTTACAGCTATCAAGGCACATACATCTTTTAAGCATGCAGAATGGTGTTACGTAGGAGAAAGATACTATTTCAGTATAGAGGCTATGTTCAAGAAAGTTAAATTCAGCAGTCATATAGGAAAGGGGCTTGCATTCTGCACACAAGGTCATAGGTTATTTATATTTAATATGTGACATCTGGCATTTTAAATAATTTCCTTGGCTAATTACCAGTGCCTGCATGAAATGTGAAACTTCTGCCATTGGGGAATTAAAAGGAAAACAAAAACAAAAGTAGATTGCATAGCATTGGAAAGTTTTGTAGGAAAATTAGGAGTTGTCCTAATTCAGGCATTAGAATACATGGTAACAGAAGATAGAGTAAAAGGCAGTAATTTGACCGAACTTGGATAAATTTTAAGTTTTCAGTGAAAATCTGCAGTCATCCTTTTAAGACTCCCTATGCTATGGCTGTTAATTACAACACTCCTATCTAGATCTTGTGCTCAGCATTTGATCAATGGGGCATTTGTAATAGCAAGATTACAAAGGTTAAAAAAAAAATTGCCTACAAGGTGTGTGTTGACAAAAACATACCTACATAAAACCTTAATGAGGTCACAGTCTCATTTAACCATTTTACAGTTTTCCCCAAGAAGTTTCATCGCTCCCCTAAACTTACTGCAGTCAGATTAGTACACTTTATTATATTTTTCTTCAATATATTTTTACATTAAACAATCATTGCTTTGCTTTATTGTTTGTTTAACATTCTGCCATGTAAGGCAGACATTACTTCATAAAGTTTGCTGCTGCTTTATATTTCTATAGTTTTACGGAGCAGGTTGGAATCCTCTCATTTGGAGATTACCACCATAGATGTTAAAAAGACTAGAGGGTCTAGAAGTCTGGCACTTAACTGCACAGCTCTCTTCACAGACTTTATAGTCATAGTACTTTGCTCTCAGATCATCAAGTGAAAGCAAAGTACTGCATTATTACTGATAGTAATACACAAGGACACTCCAGGCACGACTGTTTGCTTCTGAAATGACTGCTGTTACAGATACCTTAGTCTTATTACAAAGCCTAAAGTGGTTTGTGAGTGAAATCAGATGACAACTGAGATTGCTACCGGAGTAAGAACAAACTCCTTTAATGCACAGTGATGTTTGCATAAGATAAATATTTGTGGAAATTCAAATGAGGTTTCATAAAAGCTCTTGGGCTTGATACAAAGACCAAGGTGGCATTTTACTTACTTTTCCATGTTTTAACTTTCATTTTTGACTGTTCATTAGCCGGCAGACAGTCCTCTTGTACAGGACTGGGACATAGAAAATACAGGTTCTGTTCCAAGCTTCCAATTTCTTGTAACCTAACTTTCAGGCTTTCTCCAAGTGGCACAAGTAGTTTGCTATTTATTTAGACACTTAAAGCACTACCTTAGTTTCCCTCTCAGGTGAGGATAATACAGCATCTGTTGTCCCTCTTTTTACTTAGATTGCAAATGGGTAAGGACTCAAGTCTGGAATACTTCTTATACACTGTGTTTGAACAGTCAGGCAGCCTGGCTAGATGATTTGGGCTAATATTTCTCTTTGTACTGGAAAGGGAGAAGCATCACGCAACTGCTACAGCAAAATGGAACCCCAGCCTCAGAGCCTTTAGCTATTCTATTCTAGGTTCTATACATACTATGATACTCCTATGATACGGTTCTGTTTTGTTCAAGTGTAATGCATGTGCAGTTTAAGGTGCACTGTTTTTTCTGTATTCCATATATACATTTGATGTCTTTTGATTAGCTTAGCTATAACCACAATCTCATGTGCTTAAGTCATTCCTCCTTATATATGGTAATTTAATAAATGATACATAGCCTTTGCTTACCAGTAAATTAAGGTTCCTTTATCATTATATTAATTTTCTTCAGGGGTAGCAAAAGAATATTTTCCCTCCTTACAGCTTTTCACCCTACTTCATAATAAGCAACCAGAATAAATGTATTACTAATCTTTTCTTGATATGCATATTCCCTGGTTTCTGTATGAAGCCTGATGGGCTCACTCTTCAGTGAGAAGGACTCAGCCTTGTGCAAATCACTCTTTTGTCCTTGACTCAGGTCAGACTAAGCCAACATAAAACAATAGGTTGTAATGCTATGGAAAACTTCAAAGGCTCCCTGGTAGTTTGGATCTTGGACTTCCACCTTTTCTCTGTGGAACTGGATCCGCTTTGCAGTCATCAGATCACATATGCTCACACCACTTGCTTAGTCTGTGCCTAATGAGCTTTCTGACCCAGCATCTTAATTTGGATACAACAGGTTTCAGCTGAGAGGCAACAGGTGTTGAACACAATTGCCATATCCCAGCTGTGGCAGGTGCTTGTGTATCTTTTTTGCTGCAATCCATGCCAGCATAAAGTCAAACAGGCCAGCCAGGTGCTTTACATTTATTTTTTCCTTTGCATTGGAACAGAGGCAGTAGTTTTCATGAGCAGCTCTTGCCTCTCAGTTTTTCAGTTGATGGAGTTTCTGCCTAGCTTGCTGACCAGATTGCATGTAAGAGGGTTGACTCTTCTTCCAGCAAGGGCTGGGAGGTTTAACTATTCGATTCAGTCAATCCTCACTACAGTCAGTCATCTGATATTATACTGCTGGTCCCGGTCCTTATCTTTCTACCCTAACCTCTTCCCAGGAATAGGCTTAGCTGCATCCTCTGGCTCCTTATGTGTCAGACTGGATTGGGATAAAGGTACTGCTGTATATTAAAAACTTACGGAAAGTAGAAAAGACAAAACACAGAAAGGAGTAACTGATTAAATACTATCTCAGTATTCTTCCATGCTGGAGAATGAGCTATTCAATTAACGAAGTGATCCCAGTCAGCTCTGGAAGAGTATTCCTCAGTAAAGGTTCACCCATTTAAAATTAATTTATTTTTGCTGTAGTTGCAGATCCTATATATTAATTCATCAGATATGTATAAAGAATGGTTTAGCTGTTGATTTATATTGAACAACAGAGTTTCAATGAATGCTCACATAAAATGGATTTTTAACATGTATTCAAACTAGAAATCTTATCCCAAGGATTCACATCATCTAGTCAGCGAGCAAAAAACAAATCATATGATTGGTCCTTTTGCTTTCATTAGCAAAAAGGCCACAGATGTCTGAATATGCACAAGTCATCTGTACAAATGCAAAATAAAATGTTTGACCTGCTGCTTACTCCTCTGGAGACCAGGGCCTGGTGCTCCCATATGTTAAGAAGAAATAATACTAATAAGCCACAAGGAGGTAACTAATGATAAGGTACAGAACAAATATTTTCAGATTAAGAAAACCAGTAAGAAAAAAGGCTAAACTTGTTAAATTCAACATTATGACATTATGTGATCAGTAAGTAATTCTATCAGGTCCTTACCAAACTTAAATAGATTATCTTCCCATCAAAAAAAAAAAAATTGTCTGAAACAACTGTATAAACCATGACATTAACAGTGATTCATGTTAAAATAAAGAATACATCCATTCTAAAGCATGATACAGACTTTTGAGTGGTCAAAATCTTTTTTCTCATGTCCTTCATTGCATAATGTCCTTTTGAGGCATTAAAATTGCTTAGTTTTGACAGACTAAAGATATGATTGTGTGTACAATATGTTATGTGCCTTTATCACTTAAAATGTTATCTAGTTTACACTTAAAAGTGTTCAAGACTGCACTGGTTACTGGTAAAAAATTTAACTATTCATTTTCATTCTTATTCAGTGTGATTTTTTTATAAAGTATTTGCTGATACCAAGGTTCACAATCTGTTGATTGATCAGAAAGCAGCCAGCAAATGCAAAATCTATCATTAGAAAATTGCTCAGCATGCAGGCTACTCTCTAATGCTGTCAATTACATCTAGTTTCTGTCATTGTTAGGCAAAAATGTCATAGTAGTTACATCCAGAATGGTAGTAACAATTGGGAGGCAAAGAATATAAGGTAAGGGAAACTGGTCACCTCCATGATATAGGTAAGTGATTGGTAACAAGTAGTTTAATATGCCTAAATGAAAGGCACTATATTGAAGTTAAAAGCTATTTAGGGAGAAAGTAGAGTGGAAGACAAAAAATGTATTAGAAAACCTCTATATACTGTATGTGTAACATCCATGAGGGAGCAGAAACACAGGAAAATGATGTTTTGTCCTTGAAAAATTAAGTTCCTTAAACAAGACCAAGAGGGAGACAAGGTTTGTAAAAGATGCTGGGTCGACACCACCAAAGAAAAGTAATTAGCACAAACCCCACAGTTTAGGCAGCAAGTCACAAACCTGTGCCTTGCACTGTGAACTCCAGTTAGTACACTCCAGCGACCTTCACTCCGTAGTAGGAAGACTGACATTTGCAATGTCAGAGATGGAGGTGTCTTTATTATATTGACACCTGCAGACTAACACTGCTGAACTATCGGTTGGAAACAGATTCTGGTCAGAACGGATTTGGTATGGCTTTGACCAATATCCTGAAGTTATGCCATGTGTTTCTGCAAACCATCTTCAAGGCCTTTTCCACAGATAGAAGACTAAAACAAACCAGAGTTTTAGCAATCACTGCTATGAAACAAGTATCTGGATGAAAAAAGAATGCAAACCCCTGGAAGATCTGAAAAAAGTCAGAACTATTGCATGGCACAAAGTAAAGTGTTCTTTCATAGGGACATAATGACATTTTAAAGATATGTTTTTGATAAAGATAATACAAGGGGGGGAAATTCACAAAAAGGGAGAGTTTGATGACCATTTGAGAAAAAAACAAAACAAGAAAACAGCAAGAAAGATATTCCAACTGGGAATTCATCTAATTACAAGTGAAAAAACCTTGAAGACTTGTTTTGCCTATTCTGGCTCCCTTTACTCTTTCTATTTTTATAGACTAAAAGCCAAGCAAAACATTATCAAAAAGATGGATAATTTTTCCAGGTAAAATATCTACTGCTGATACAGCATCTGACTCTTATCCTATTATAAACAAAGAAAATAGGCAGACAGTAGACATAAGGGTTTTAATGTAAACATCTACAAGAAGATGATGTTATAAGAAGAGAGTAATGTAAAGAGATGAGTAAATACACTTGCGTGTAGGCACTACTGGCAGTGCCCTCCACAGAACCAGGGCAAATAAACTAATGGAAATAGGTGCCATATATACAGACTCTTACCTGGCCAGCCATTGACACAGCAGAAATAGAGGGTACCAGACTGAAATCCAAGGTGGGGCAACAAAAGACACATTTGCAAAAGATATTACTGTAATATGACTGCAACACTGCAACTGTTAATAGATGTTTATGGCACACTAGCTGGTGATAATAGGTATCAGGATGATATTAGCCTATTTCCTGTTTAAATAAAGCCAAACATGCCTCCTTTCCAGGTCTTGTTCAGTCTGCAACTGAACAGTCCAAAATGTTTTCTGAAACATGTCAAAGAAAAAGATTTTAATCAAGAGGAGGATCCTGAGGAAAAACATGTTTTAGCAATAGTGTGCATAGTAGTAATATGCATTTGGTTAAGTTCCTCTTAGAGGAGGAGGCTAGGGGTTGAAGCAGTTAAAGTGAAAATACTTCATAAATACAGTTGGAAAAATGAATGAATTAACCCATAAACCCACCAAAATGACAGATTTCTAAACAGAAGGATGGAACTAAGTTATTTAAAAAAAAAAAAAAATTAATATTTATAAACTAACATAAAATTATAAAATACAGGGAGCTGCTACTACTTTCATGAAAGTTTCTTAACTTAATAAACCCTTTTGCTGAACTAAATGTACTCACAGACAAGAAAAGGCGAAGTCTCTGGATTCTGCTACTTAGTTTCCATTTGAATTAAAACATATACATCTTCTCCAGTTTTGCTCAATTAAAAAAGAACAAACAATCAATCAGCCATGAAGTGGTTTCTGCTGGGCAAGGATTCAGCAGGAAGTAGTCAGCAGGACTGTATGTACCCACAGTCACTATAATGCATGACTTTTTTAGCATGTAGTAGCATTAAGCTGTCCTGAAGGCTTTGACATGCTTTTGCTCAGCAAAAAAATGCTGAAGAGAACAGCAGCTGCCCTTCTTGGTGCTCTCCTGCAGGCAGACACTAATCCTTTGGGTTTATACAGTTGTTCAAGAAACATTAAAAGGACAAGCCTTCTAAAGCACCAGAGGCACCAAATGGGAAACTGCTTGCTCAAAGTTTTACCTACACTAAGAAAAAGTGTATTTTATGCTTTTAAAATTTTTACAGTAGCACCTTCCCAAAAACAGTCAATATATTAAAGATCCA
This sequence comes from Phoenicopterus ruber ruber, assembly GCA_009819775.1. Classification (NCBI taxonomy): domain Eukaryota; kingdom Metazoa; phylum Chordata; class Aves; order Phoenicopteriformes; family Phoenicopteridae; genus Phoenicopterus; species Phoenicopterus ruber. The sequence continues at coordinate 3,938,110 of CM020227.1, forward strand.
TATCACAGAATAATGTTTCATATTATTATCATAAAGGGAGGGGTGTGTCTGCTACAGTATGACCATAAACTGGAAATGAATCTCTTCCAGTCAAGACAGTACATGAAAGTTATTCGTCTAGCAGCTTCCAAAGTTGTAAACCCAGTTCAACTGGCTACCAGGCTCTCACTGTGTTTGGTACAAAACAATCGGTATGTCCCAGTGAATCAGACAAAAGAGCAAACTAAAAATAGTTTCAACGTTGGTATTTATATACCTTCAGAGTATTAAAAACAGTCTTACTGGATTTCTTGGACTTTTTCTCATTGGGAATGCCCTAACAAATTATACCAAGGCTGTTATAAAATTGATTGTAAAAGTTTAAAATTAAGCTTTAAAATTAGAGTAGAAAACAACTGTAAACCAAGAACTGTTACTGTTAGAGTAAAACTTGAAAGAAATCCAAACTTGTTAAGGCATAGAACCTCATATAGTATATCCAAGCAATGTTAACTCTTTCCTATAGCAGTCCTTTAGTTGGAAAATAAACTTGATCCATCTTTTAATGATTTTAATCTGGGATTACAATCTCTTATTACAGTATACGATGTCAAACATTTAGTATTAATGTACAGTGTTCCTGGTGTCACTAACTTTGTGAAATATCTGAAACACTTCCGTTAATTCAATGTAACATCAATTCACTGTGTGAGGCTTCATGTTAGGAAATAGTAGCTAAGAGAATCACAAATAAGAAAGATCCTAAAAGGAAAGGAATGGTTGCCAGTAAACTGTACAAGACCAAAGGTTAAGTAACTCTCAGAACACGAGGTTACGGGTCGAAGTAGTTAAAGGGAAAATATCCCAGAAATACATTTCAGAAAATGAACTAATTAACCCATAAAATCACCAGAATGACAGGTATTTAAACAAAAGGGTGGGAATAATTCCATTTTGGGAAATCTACTTCAATATTTATAATATAACTGGCCCAAATGGGACTCAAAAATTTAATTAGAATTGTGTAGGATTTAGATTCCTTTGTACTTAATATCTCTGCATTTCTCGGTAGTGGCTCAAACACTCAAGAAAAACAGTATTCCTAAAAGGAAGTTTTTATATTTTTTCTGCTTCAATTTAGGGTATATTTCTGTAACACCGTAAGCCAACCTAATTTACAGTTGCCATAGCCTGGCCCTCCACCCTACCCTTAGCTGCTCAGTGATTTGTGCTGATGTGAGCACTGTGCAGTAAGTCAGCTCAGGGATTTGAGCCAGTTAAGAACTAGCTCTCCAAAGAAAGCAACTTTTTGTCTCAGTTCCCTGAACTGGCTCATTATATGGTAGCATGAGTGGCACAAGGGAGGGACCTCGGCTAGCTCAGTTTCTTACACGTTTGATATAAGGTCCTAGAGAACCCCTGGGACCACCAGCTGTCCAACAGTCAGTGGCTAACCGTGTTTATACGAGCCCCATAGTTCACAGTCTAAATAGTGACTTAAACTATAATTAGCTTTCAGTTCCACTAATATTGCAGCTAGTACATTAAACAGATGAAACTTCACTAAATCTGATACTTCTGACAAGGGAACAGTAACATCTTTCAGCAGAAAGTCGCAAATCACCCAGCATGACTTGTTATAAATTGTTAGTTAGAACCGCAGAGTGAAGGTGCAGTGAGATAGCTGCACCAGTCTAACAGTTCCCTGTTAAGGAAAGGAGGGTTTCTGCATGCTTTCTCTCCTATGACCCTCAGAGAACTGACTTAACTCACTAAACCAGATGGAAACATCTCACTCACTTTTGCTGTGTTAATTTTCTGCCTGGGGCAGTATATGGTGGGAACGGAATCACTTTCTTTTGGAAGCAGCAGGTTTTTTCAGCTCAGCCTGCCGCCTCTGCCTCTGCGGCTACGGATGCACATCCTGGTCTGATTGCCGCCGAGTTTGGTGAGGAGGTTACTTCTCCCAGCCACCTACACAGCGAAGCAGTGAACACTCCCTTTTCAGTTACGGTTAAAATAAGCCACGTTAGCCCACACAGCTTAAATAGCACATCTTCCTTAACTCCCTTTGAAAATCAGGATGGAACCTGTATCTTGGTCGTAACTTTATCACCTTAGTTTTCTTCACCAACAACCCACCTGCCTATGCCCCAGAGCCAGTTCTCTGAGGTATCTTATGGGTGTGTACCAGAGCGCTGTCATGCACCTATTTTGCAATGAGGCCACAGCAGACATGTGAAAGACAGGGCTTTGCATGTAGCCCGTTCCTGTTCCTCTGTTGTTGTGCCTTCTACACACCTCCATTAAAAAAAAAAAAAAGTAATTTGTACCAACTGAACATACCCTGTTTGAAAAAAGATAAGGTACTGATAAGGATGAACCTGCTGCTTCAACATAAATTGTCAATTGCTTGCCTTGTGCCAAAGTGTAGAAACAGGAGAAAAAAAAAAAAAACCCAACTAACTTTTAAAACACAGGGTATGTGCAGGTTGGCTCAGAGAACAATCTATGGAGAACGAATGCAGGGCAGCAAGTGCACAGTCACAGGTTTCCCACCTACAAGACTTGCAGGAAAAGCCAGCCCAAGTCAGGCACAGTACAGAAATCACTGGAATCGGTTCAATTTGACTGAATGCCAGAGCACGCTCTAATCTAGGGAACAGAGCCAGACCTGACCCCATTTGCAGGACCTTTGTTGCTGTTTTAAACATGTATCTTTACTGTGCCAAGATAACAAACCCGAGATGATATTAACTTAGCAATTAAAGAGTAATTAGCAAAAAAAGCAATGCTTTGATCTGCACCAGGTAGTCAGACTGCCATTAATGTGAACTGGGTATATTAAGTATAGATCTTTCTCTAATAACATTTTAATTATTTGAATAAATAAATTAATTTAGGCTAAATGATGAATTATAACAGCTAAGTCTCAAAACCCCCTCCTTTACTCATTTATACTTAAAATCAGCAACCTAGCCATTAAGGTAAGTTGCAGTTACAACAACAAGTACTAGGAAATACATGTAATATTTACATCTGTTTGTACTTTGAGACTAATAAGAATACAGTGTTAGGCAATACCAGCTTAATGGTTTCTTCCTTCCCTCTGCACCATAGAAGCATGCCATCTGCCTGGCTGTTTTAGCACAACCATTTGTGAGACCACCGTGCGAGCCAGACCAAGGGAACGGACCCAACTTCATTCTTTCTTTGGGGGGAGTGGGGGAGGATTGCTCAGGTCTGATAAGTTCCCTGATCTGATGCACGGTGTGGCCCCACAAAAAGCTGTGTCAGCACAACTGTCAAGGGATGGTGTAGTGGCTGCAATAAGCAACGCAGACCAAGGATATCTTAAGTCAGTACCGCTGCCAAATGCTTTGTGTCACGAGACACAAGTGCAAGAGCAGTACTAGTCGCTGTGCATGCCCACAAGGGGCAACAACTCGAGAGAAACACTCTAATACACTGCCGTTGTATCAACGTTCTTTGCAAATGCCAGTAAAACAACTGTGAACAAGTATATAAATGAAAAGATGGTACCTCAAGGATAAATGCTGTGACTTTAGAAGAAAACCTGCAATGAGGCTGATCAATAGTGAAACTTGGAGAAAGTAAGTCTGAAAAGTAAATAATGAGGTAAATAATGATAAAGACAGGATTATTGAATTATTTGCTATAGGATTTTTTTATGTTAACCTTAGTTTTAGAGATACATTTTGCATTCAGTAAAGAGAAGGATAATCACTTCCAAGATCGTTGTCCAACATAAGTTATAGGCGATAGTAAATCATCAGGAAAAACAGACTGAAACTTACTTCAGGTAAGAAAGAATCTTTAAAGCACTTCGACAACAATTCATCAATTTATCCCCCTCCCCACAATTCATACCAGTAACTCTGAAAACAAACAATCTATCCTCTAGGGATGATTGTTGTTCTAAGCCATAGCCCCGATGAATGTATTTTTTAGTCTCAGATATAAGTAAGAGCTACAAAAGGCTAAAAAATGTGAGTATAGTTCAGATAAACATCTACAAGTTTGGAAATTCATCTGAACGCTTTCTGTCAGAAAAAAATGTGCTGTAAGTCTCGTGAGAAAAAGGCTTATTTGTGATGTTGCTGGCACTTTTATTTCTGTTCTCAGCTGGAATATGATGAGAGTAGTCAACTTCTCACATGGTGTTTTGTCTTCAAGAGTTGTGGGGAAAAAGTTCAGCTCTAAAAATAGAAGATTACGGTGAGACTCTTATCCTATGTAAACTAACTTTGCCTCTTATTACTAAAAGAGACAATGGGATGGTAAAGTAAAATTTTGGTGAAAACTGAAAAATTGCATGCAGTTAAAGAAGAAATCATGGGTTTCATTTTACAAGTTAAAAAAATCCCCACATATTCAACTTGAAAGACAACTTCTGACTTTTAGTTACACAGCGCTAAATAAAAAATGCCTCTCAATTAACTTCAATAACAACTCTGACAACCACCAAGTTCTTATGACAGGGCCTTGAAATGCAGCTTGACTATACACAGCAGTAGGACTATGGTCTTAGCTATGAATGGAGTAAATTGTCTACAGTAGATAAGTTACTTCCAAAAACTAGATTTCATTTCCAAAATGCCTTAGAAATTTGTCAGCATTTCATTATAAATCAGGGGGATGTAGTCTCCAATATTAGTTCTGAAAATGGAACTCGAACTTTTAAATTACTTAGACTTGTTGAAATTTTTTTTACCAACAGCTTTATGTGACAAATACATGTATTCGCAGGGACAGGCTACGGTGTACAAGCACACATAAATTTTCACGCTGTAGCTCCAGCAGACTGCTCTACCTCACCAAGTACAGCTAGAGAAACAGCACATCACTTCCATAATGGCAATTCTCCCTTTTGACAGATCAGGTATTTTTTGGCTGAAACAAATGGGTATGGTTTATACTTCCTTGGACTAGCTCTACTAGGAACAGATTTCCAATGTCACAGACATCCAAGTCAACCAGGTAGCTAATATCTACAGGACGTAGTCTGATAAATACTGCTTTTGTCAGCAGTGCTGACTTAGACCACCCTTGCCTCCAGGCCCCTTGTTCCCTTCCTTTTGTTGCTCCCTTATTGCCCCTGAACAACTGCTTGGAGGGTTGGTAGAAGGGGTATGGAAAAGAGGTTGGTTTTAACCTGTATTAATTCCCTAATCTGTTTTACCACAAAATCCTATGAACAATTGTACTGTCACAACTGAGACAGTGACAAAGTTGTGGGGAATGAACAGTTGGGGATTGAGGAGCATTGACACAAGTAAAGGTGTTCATGAAACTACAGCAGCCATCCTGTCTGAGCATAAGATGCTTCTGCTACTTATCTAGGCAGCCAATTAAAGGAGAATTCTTGGAAAGCAAAAAGGTGTCAGTTAAAGATGGCAACAAAACTTGTCCTTTAAATAATAAAGCTCTCAAACTGAAACCATAGGGGTGTCATTTAAATAGTCTGAGTAGAATTCAGTGACTTCCTTGCAAATACGTACTTTTGGCTGCTTCTTTGCAAATCCATATTATAGCACATTTAGTAAGTGTTCAAAACTGGGCTTGTTTACATAGGGCTTGTGTGGTAGAGACAGTTCTTATTAAAATGTCAAAATTTTTAAAGGGTCCTATCTCTCAATGTTATGTATTCAGAACTCATAGTTCAGCTGGCATTTTGTCTGTGCACAAACTACATGACATTGCCCTTTTCTTCCAAAAAAGGAACATCCACCTATAATTCAGACTTGTGTTATGAGGACCAAGAAGATATCCACTTAAAAAGGATCACACACAGTTAAGATCACATTATAATAAACTCACTCTGCTTAGTCTTCAAGGGGGTCTCTCCTTCTCCCTCCCACCCCAGACACTGTTGCAGTTGCATACTGCTTTTGTATGAACAAGCTTGTTGTTACCGACTCTTGCAGTTTATTGGAAAATTAAAAATTAAAATATGCAGACCATTTTATAACCACACAAATTTACAAACTTCCCAGATCCAGTATGTTTGCCTATCCCCAAACCAGATTACACAATAGAGGCATTTGTAGGGAAAAATTCATAGACAGATTTTTAAAGGCTCTATAACACTCAGAAAAGAACTGTTAAGCAGCTGCTCATTCCCCACTTTTATGAATACAGGGCTGAGTTATTGCTCCATATAATACAGTACTTGTTTTGGCATGAAGTAGGAGGTAATCCCTAATGCTTAGGCTGTTTACAGGTCATATCTGCCTCCCCAGTGATACTGCCAGAGCCTGGTAAATTTTCTGAAGGCCAGTGGGACTAGACTGAGTACCTTTCACATACTAACCAATGTCTATGCTCCCTATACAGAGATTCCAAAGAATATGGTTTTGTTTTAGGGAACAGAGTGACATTTTTGTTTTGCTCCTCCCCTCCCAAATCTTTCAGTTTAGAAATGACTCTTGGTAATCCTGCATGTTTGGGTTTTTTTTAATCTAGAGACAAAAATATGGAGTCAGGAGTCAGATGAAAACTAAAATGCATAAATCCTTTTAAAGGAATTTCCATCTTATCTAGGCTTATACAGAAGTGGTAGGAACATGGAGACTGGAGCCAACTGTATTATTTTTGCCAATCTACCTTAAAGTTCAAGAGTGAATAACGTCAAAAACTTCATATGCTTTCTCAGATATATGTTACACAGTTCACAGATAACAATGTCTAGTTTGTCTGTCACCTATCTCAGCAGCTGTAAGTACCACCTGGATTCATCAGGAAGACATACTGTAGAAGATGTCATCACCTTCATTAGTTTAGAAAATAACAGATTCTCAGGAGCAACATCAAAGAGTATTGAAAAAAGGTTAGTGTGGATCCTGGAACAAGTTTTCTTTCAATTCTTTCCCCTGAACTTTTGCCTTCTACTTACATTTTTCCATCCCTTATTGCTCTTTGGGACCAGTCCATTATGGAGGATCTCTCTGCAAACTTTGGCTTCACTCATAGCCAAGTAAAGCAAAGGATCAAGCTCATTTGCCTGTCTAGAGCAATCAGAACTTCAAGTTTATCATTCAGAAATCATATGGACCATAAACTGAGCATTCATTTGGCCTCTTTTTTTCGAAAGAAGAACTGGTATTACAAATCACCTTCAGAATGGAGTTTCCATCTTCCCTGCCTTGATCTGAGAGGGAGCATTACTGAACTTGAGGACATGGTCAGGCTTCTGCAGCTGTTCTGTATTAAGAGGTAAACTCCTCCACACCACCTGTAGTTGCCAGTCCGCTCAGATCTGCCAGTCTGACTACACACAGAGCCACTCCCTAACCTGGTTCTGTCAAAATAATCTGCTTGTTGTGGCAAATGATCAGAGAACCATAGGAAAGGAATGAAAGAAAAATGTTCTTTTTTGTTGGCTCCTGTTACTCTAAGGACTGGACAAGGTTCTCACTGACAGTTGGTTACCATGGGTATTAATACCCTGAAACAAAGTGAATGAAAACCATGACTTAGAAGAAAGAAGTGAAATCTCACTAGGAAGCCTAGGAATATCATAGGAGTAGGTAACTGTATAGCAGTTTCTTTAAGGAGAGAAACTGATGACCATTTGGAAAAAAGTCTTTATACTTTAATGATCTGTAAAGTTTAGCTTCTGGCAGTTCTATTTTAAAAATAATCTTCTACAATTAAAACCAGTTAACTCAAACTGCTGCAAGATGAAGTACATTTGATCTCTTGTCCACATTTTGAATTGCCACAACTTTTGTTTGCTGCAGACTAACCCTCCTCCGAATATTAAATGCTGATATCTTACATGCATACAGAAGATGCACAGCATCTGCTACACAATCAAGAAATAACTCTGCCTTACTGCCAAGACAGACAACTCACTTTGTACAAGAATGTTATTTGTCTGTTAGCCATGCAAGAATCCACTTAGCTTCCATTTCAGCTCATTTGTAGTTGCCAGTATCTAGCCTTTAAATACTCAGAGCTGCCACTTCTGTGTTGAAAAAGTATCTATTTCCATCTTTCATTCAGGAGTGAGACACTGTCCAAAGCATCTATTAATGTGAACTGTGGGGCCCTGGATAGCTCACGAACTATAAGCCTGGTTCAAAGTCATCCTAGATGAGAATAAGTGTTTCATGAGCAGTTTTTCTGGCAGCAGTGGCCTTGGTTATCAAAAAAACCTACCCAACAAACCCACTCTATTTTTCTGGCTTGTTTTTACCCTGCATCCGTTCCCCAGTCTAGTTAGCCAAATAGTTGTACACACATAGTTGCACTTGCAGAACCGAGAGGGCAACGCAGGGGCAGGAAGAGATGTCCAGGGTTACTTTTCTAGAACTGACTTCACAAAACATGCTTGCAAAACTGACTTGACCACACTGTATCCAAATCATAGGCAGAGCACTTCAGCCTATACAGACACTAATCCAAACCTTCTCCAAAGCACTAATTCCCTAGACAAACATTTAGAAGTGCACTGTAGATCCAGTAATTATTTCAAAATATTCTTCATTTTCAGGAAACAATAGTGGTAAAACAAGGTATTTAATTTTAGACTCTACACTTGATTGAATTGTTTATCAGCTGCCACGATCCCTATTATGGACTAGCAAGAGGCAATAAAATGTCTAGGGTTTAAAAGATACGGTCTTCTCTAAAATCACAATCTATGGTCAGTAACGGAGATTTCCGTCACAAACTTGTACTGCTGCCACATGCATCAAAATCGATGGGTAGTCCATCAGAATTATGACTATTTTACCATTAAATAACGCAGATACTGGCCCACTAATTTCTCCCACTGTGACTGAGAGTGTATGTACACTGTAGGCATTTTTAGAGCTGCAGCTCATGCAGGGATAGCCAGCCTGGCTATAAAGCAGCTGTATTAGCTGTTGCTAACAAAACCCTTGCAGCACAGATTTCATTGCAGGGGCGCGTGATGTTCTACAAAACTGAAAAAATACTTGAGAAGTTTAGCCAGCTCTGAGATCTGTTTTGGCCTGGCTGTTCTGCCAGTAGCCAGTCATTTAAACTGGTATTTTAACAATACAACTTCAATTACATGGAAATAACTTTTGTCTTAGCTGCTCTCAGCAATCACGGAACATGCAAAGCAAACCATTTCCCAATGAACAGCGGTGTTCTTCAGGAGGGCTCTATTGCCATGATTCTCACCATTTGTAGGGATAATTTGATGCAAAAAATTAAAACTCCCATTTGACTAACATGAACCCTGCCCATGAACAAGATCTACAAATGCAAAGGTTAGGCTGCCAAGAGGTACTTCTCTGGGCCTGAAGCTAATGAGGCTGTGGCTGCACTGTCCTTTCCTAGGTGATGGATGTTGACCTCAGCAGTCCCCATTTCCCCTCCTTAAGCACTCTCCATTCCCAGGTACCCTTTCTTGCCTAGGTGCCATCCTTGCTGTTGTGCCACCACTAACACTTGTGTGGTCCCAGAGTGAATCAGAGCAGGAAACTGATTCACCTGAAAAAATAAAAGCAACCATAAGCAAGCGTCTGTGCTGGCACAGTGGAGGAGATAATAAGCAATGGAGGTTGCAACAAGAAGCAGGAGGCAAGGACTCGATAACTTGGTTTGAACCACAGCCTATTATGTGAGCCTTGATAACATACAATGTCTCTATAATAACAGAGGAACTGGAACTGTAAAGGGATGAAATTACTGGTGAGTCTGAATAGCTCAATGAAAGAGCTCCAAATAGATGTCAAGTCAGCTTTCATAGTTCCTTGCCTTAGTTATAGCTCCACACTTTTCAAGAAAGGAAGCGTATAACATGTTTGAATTGAATGCTACAGTAGTTTATTTAATAGCTTTGAATGTCTCAGAATTCTGTTATTTGTTTCAGGAATAATTAGTCCCAAGAATACACTGGCAACATACTTCAAACACCGTGTCGTTCTAATACATCTAAGACTCAAGGACAGGTAGGAACTTCCTTAACTGATGGTCATTCAATACCCCTTTTTGGTATTCTTCAGTTCACCTCCCATCTCAGTAAAACCTAATACATTTCATGAAAAAATCTCATGCAGTCCCCATGAAGTACTGGATACCAGTTCATTCTTTTTAAGCACACAATTTAAAAATTTCAAACAGAAAAAGGGCTTGAGGCAAAATTCCAAGTCTAAATAGCTTTTAAGTTTGTGAGAACTTAGATCCAAAATATGTTACTTTAATCCATCTAATTTACCCAGCATTTCATCCTTCATAAGTAATTCAGTCTAAAGCTTTATAGTCAACTAGCAAAAACTTGAAACAATGCTGATCTCCATTTTAAATAATCTCCTGTCACGAATCATATATAAGAAAGTATGTCACTACTTCTCATCTTTGTAGTGGGTAGATCTGAATTCAGGACATCATCCAGCATCTGAGAACCGCATCTAAATCACCAATAAAAGCACTCAGGGAGATGGTAAATCATTTTACTCTGACATCGATACAGCTTCATGTAACCCCAGTTCCAGATCCCTGACTATTTTAACTTTCTTCTCACTGGTTCATCCAACAACACATTCTTTAAGCTGCTTTAATTTAAGTTTTTCTTTCTCCCATGTCTTGGTTATGACATGAGTCCACCCTGAGTCCCTCAGCTTCCTCCTCCTCTACCGCATTCATCTTTGTCTGCCACAGAGCACAAAAAGATGTACTACAGCATCTCCTCTACTCTTGTGAAAAATGGGTCAGTCAGCTTTGTGCTCCTCCCTACCTTTCACCCTTTGTATAGAGTTATATCCTGTCTGCCCTACCTTTCATATTTGTTCTCTTAGCTGGTAGATTCTTCATAGCGGATGCTCCATATACTCTTAACACTTGGCCTGTTTTGGATGTTGCTATAATACAGATAATAAAACTATGTTCCACACAGACCTGAACTTCATCTCACAAGAACAAAAATAAAAACAAACCCTGTGCATAATTGCTAATGTTTTTAAGTCATAAAAGTAATGTTGGAGTCTATTTTTAGACATTGTGTTAAGTTTCACTCACTTTTGATAATCTGCATTTGCCTTTTGTGGAGTTCTGTTTTGTTTATAGTTTAGAAATTGTGTGTTAGATCTCGCATGATGACCTTTAAAATAAACCGAGCTTAACATCTTGATATCCACAATGGCGTGGGAGTCTAAAGATGTGGTTGAAGATACTTGTTTCTCGTTAGGAGGAAACTAATGACAGATCATGCCACTTCCTCACTTATCAAGGAAGATCCTCTTGGTGCTAGGTTTATGTTAAACTTCAGCAGTTCATGATGCACTGTGGGTGTATTTATAACATATATATAGACAAGTTGTTGACAGAGCTCAATACTATATATTGTTCATTAATTGACTAATCTATACAAATTAGCAGAATAAATTTGATAGCTTTTATCTGCTATGCAAAGGTTATGAGTTTGTCCACAAAATACTGAGCAGTAAATAGATGGGAAGTATACTGGACAGAAATATGCCAGACATTCCCCAGTTCCATTTCTTGAATCACAAGGAAGCGTATCAGACAACTGCACATCCAGTTGGTCTGTACCTTCTCATCTTGCTCATGTCTGTGCTAATTTGCATAGAAGTGTCAAAGAATGAAAATTATTACATTCTTTTAGGAGATCGGCTGCATCATAGACAGAAACAGTACAAATTCCACAGAAGCCCGTACCACTGACCCCGAGTCCTGATCTGGAGATACTGTACTTGAAAGGACTAAAAAGTATTTCAATTGCTCTTTTCTTTTTCTGCCACTGATGTTTGTGCTGAGGTTGTCAACAGGATGTTTCACGCTAAGAACTGGACTGTAACCAGCAGCTCATTCCACTTCAGTTAAAACATCCTTACTGCCTGCATAGGTATTATCGTAAGTGCAGGTGCTAGAGCAAAAGGCTCCCTATCCAGTTGTGTTTTCCACCCTTGTAATTCATCTGAGGTGTTCTTGCTACTTTGCAGTTCTAGCCAGTCTTTACACATCAAGCCAGGCACTTCAGGTGTTGACTGACATTTGGTGGCAGATTTTGTTGAGGCCAGCAAAGGTGGTGGCCACTCCCAGCTGTCTGCTCTGCCCCTGTGCTGGACGCCCCTGCCGAAGGGACACGCGCATGCTCTTCAGGACCCCGGTTACAGCATGAGGAAGTAACATAACAAAACCCAACACTGACACCAGTTGAATGCTACCAGCTGTGCACTACAGAAGCCAAGGAAGAAATATTTGTGCTGTTTTGTGATCTCTACCTACAGAAGCAATCACTACCAAGCAAAAACAGGGAGACAACAGATAGACTTTTTTGTCATCCCAGCTAAATGCCTTCTTGAATGGAAGTCAACACCTGCAGAATACCATTCTAGTAACTCAGGTGTAACAGCTGAATCCCATATTCATTTTAGTTCACCCAGAGATGCAAGAAAGGCTTGCAATGGAAATTCAGGGATTAACAAGGTGACTATTTATGTTCAGATAAAAAAGATTGGTCAGCTTGACATGTCTACTCTAAATACTGAGGTGGAAGAAAAGAATGGTATTTACAAAAGCTAACTTGAGCTTAGTGAGGCTCAGAAAACAACTGAGCAGAAACTAGTCTGACTTACCATTTGAAAACCCTCTCTTCCCTACCCACACTGACCTGAGTAAAGAGTAGCCTCAATAAGCTAAGATTAGCTATTGTCAGTATCCCAAAATCTGTTAAAAAGTTACAACTTCTTCTCTAGAGGCCGAGCTGTATTTAGTGAAAAACAGTTTAAGTCAGTTATAGAAAAGCCAATCAAACTTACTAATGCAAGAAGGAATACAGCTAGCTGCTTTCTGCGAGTCTAGGATCCTAGAACTGTAAAAAAAAGAAAAGGAGTAGCACTGCATACTAAATTGAGGAATATCCCTCCTATTTGCTGACAGGCATTTTCGTCTTTGCCACCAGCAGGAATAAGCTACAGACCTAGGTGAGAATTCTGGCCTTGGAACAGAAACATTCTCCATTGGCCCCAGGTACCTAGTTTGTAAGAATATAATTAGAGGATTAGAATGTCCTAAAACAAGACACCTACTATGTTACCTCTCATTTTCCCAGAAGGGAAGTTTTCATGGCTTGAGGATCAGGTTTGGCTCCCATAAATGCGGTAAAATTTGTAAAGGAGAGTGTTCATTTTTCATACATACATTCACACACAAACATCATTATTGTCTTGTTTTATTGGGCCATATAGGATGTCAGTACAATGACAGCGTGCATGTGAGGTTCTAAAGCACAGGGGAAGTGAGAAGAGTGAACTGTGTGGGCGAAATGTTCTCTCCGACCAGGTGATCCGGTGAATTCACAGGCTGGGCTGAGGGGCAAACAGTACACATAATGGCAGTCTAGCAGTGATAGGTGAAGGTGCAAGATGTTTTTTAACAGGATGAGGTTAGCTCTTCCTTTCATGGAAATATATCAACCCTTTCTGGAAAATCTCCTTTTCATCTAAATTACTTTTTTTTTTTAAATTAAGATGTATGAAAAAAATAACAAAGTGGGGGTGGAACAAATCTGTTTGTCTTCAGTGTGTTTCTCTACAAGAACTGAAATGGAAACTCTGTCCTCCATCATACTTTGAGCTGTGTTTGCTTCCGTAACGCAGTGGCATAGGGCATCATTTTAAGTAAATGGTGCGTTACACATTTTGTCTCTACCAAAGAATGGAGAGAACCCTTCTACTACAGACTCACAAGAGTTTAAATACTGAATATGAACTTGAGGAAAATGGGTAAATTCTGAATCTATGGGCAAATGCTGAACCAGTACTATCGTTCAGAGAGACATTAGTGACTAGTTTTCTTTTTTTTTTTTCTCTATTTATCCCTTCACCTCAGCATCACTGCCATTACAGGATATGCACACAGCTCGTCATGCTGCATAGTCTTGCATGTTACCTATACTAGTGAGAAAACTACCACTGATTTTACAGTCTACATTGCAACATTTGGCATGCTGATAAAAGTTAATGGAAGAGAAGGTAATTTATTAAATCTCTATTAATTCAGTATTCAAAATGCAGTATTTACATAGCCTAAGGGCCATAAACATTGTAAGTACTACAACTGTTTTCCATACTCCGGCAGAGCAAAACATGAAAGCTGGTATATTAGCTGTGATAAGAGAATGTCACACGGCAGCAAGACAGTAAACTAGAATTATCGCGTCACTGATATGACAGGTAGGCATCACAGTCTAACTGCACAGTGATTTACTGGCTTAATCCTACAGTCTCAATATTCCAGCTTTCTGAAATCATACCATTTTGATGCCCCTGCAAACACTCCATCTGCCGTTCCCTCTCACCTACGGATCTAAACACTGAATGTTCAATTAAGTTCTGAAAAAAAACCAGACCAAAAAAAAGCATTGTATGCTATACAGGGGAAATAAATGCACGCTTCTGCTGAAGTGAAACTGTCCCATATTGTTTTTAACACTCGTAAGATCTCATGGGTTTTGTGGTTCATGTAGGTACCTCTACCCAGACATGTTTACTGGTGTTCTGTCTGGTGTCCAGAATTTGGCTCTACTTCTGCACAGTGAGAAGAAAACAATGACAATGGTTTCAGCTTTTAAATTGTTTGTTGCCTAGGACTTATATGAGTATGTAACTAGAGCAGATACACAGATGGCCAAGAAATTTGCTTTAAATTTTATAATGATTCAGAGAGCTAGTGAAACAGTAAAGTACTAAATGGCATTCATGTCTTTGCTGCCGGAGGAGCTTAAAGAAAATTGCACTAGTTAATTTCTTAAGTAAATAAGCATGCCCTGAATCAAACCATGTAAGTCACTGAGAAGCTTCCCAATGAAGTTTGATTAGAGCCTTTTTTTTTTTTTCTAACTCAGAAGGAGAATGTTTTCCAACACTTGAAATTAAAAAAAAAAAGGTAAAGAGTACTAGCTTTTAGCTTAATATCTTTGTAACCCTTGCTTTTCTCAGACCACAATGAGGGAAACTATTTTATCAGTCTGTTTAAGAAGTTTAACATAAAGACCTATGACCAAGTGCTAACAATCCTCGCTTAACACCTTTGCACAGAATAGACAGTGCAAGTATATAGGCATGCATGGCACATGCAGCATCCTAACGCTGCATAGGTAATTTAACAAATCAACAAAACACCTTTTTAGGAAAGGTAAAATGTTTATACAGTTTTAAAACAGCTACAAAGTACAAAAGGACTCAAATCCAGCTCTGTCAGCTTTACACAATAGAATACTAATCAAAAATCCATATTCACAACTATAGATAGATCATAACCATTTCGGTTACAATCACCAAGCAATAATTTTTAAAGGCAGTTAAACAGGAAGCTCATTTTTCATATCAAACACAACGACACACTGAAGCATTAACAAATGTATGGAGACTATTCAAGGAAAATCAAGTTAAAATGAGTAAAATGTCAGCTTTGTACAACAGTGCTTTGTAAACTCTCAGAAGAGGATATCTCTCAGACAATAACTTTCTAAAAATGGAAAACAAGACTCTCCCACCACGCCAGGGCAAGGGAAAAGTATTTATTTATTTATTCATCTAATAGATATTTAACAGGCAGATTCACATTAACTCCTACAACACAGTTTCATTTGGGAGCTAAGTGAACACCACAAATGTCTATTTTTTAAGCCTCCTCTCATAAAAACACTGAGGTTAATAGTCCTTTGAGTAAGGATGACTGGACTAGACTCCCTCTGGAGCTCATCAATTCTTCTCCTTAACTGACCTAGGCAACTGCTGTTTAACAATACACGAGGCACTCCCTCCTCACCAAAGGCTTTGCGTCTTGCTTTTAATGTTTTTCATCAGCTTTGTCATCAGAAACTCCAAATAAAAGCCTTGAAGATTGGCCTCCTGTACTGTGGCAGAGATGGAAACTTAAGCCTTACAGGCCATCTCATCAACACAGCTTCTTGACTTGGAGTCCAAATATAAGCAGTTTAATAAGGCAATAGCTCTCAAGTATGTTGAGCTTGTAGGTTTGATTAAAGAAGTGGCAATAAAATGCTTTTGTGAATGAAGACTTCTTTCTAGCTAACACCTGTTTGGGACCTCTTGCAATCTTGCCAGTGAACATCTTTGAAAAGAATGCCCTTCCACAGGTCATAACAGGTAAGTAAAAACCAAACCAAACCAAAAAACATCCTACCTCCTCCTCCTTCCCCAGCAACCCAAGGCATGCTTACTCTTTGAATCGGAGAGCAGCTGAGCTGACATGTGGTTCACTTGCCAGCTTTCTGAAATTGCAGTACTGGGGAACTCTAGGATTTTGATATTCAAACTCTGTATTTGTACCGCCAACATTTAACCTCACATTCCAGGGTGGGGTTGGGCTCAGAGCCCGGGACATTCCAAAAAGCATTCCAACCAGCAAGGCCCTGGAGGTAGCCCCACAGTGAGCGCATCCATGCTAAAAGGCTAGTAAAAATATCTTTGCATTCCCATTCACGTTTCTAATAAGTAGACTATATGTAGGCTAGAGGGAGGACAAGTTACAGTTCTCCCCATACCCATGGATCACACTTTGGCAGTTATCGTTACGAATAGTTTCTGCACCATCAGTATCAAGAAACAAAACACAACTGCTTTTTTGTTTGCTTGCTGTAGTCTTGTGACAGAAAAAAACCCCAGTTGCTTCACTGAATTCCATAGGATTAATAGTGAAACTTTTTCACTAAGCAAATACTTAAAATAGAGCACAGCTTTGGTTAGTATTGACCAAGTATCATATTCACACCACATTAAAATTAAAAAGATCTCTGAAGAGCGAGGCTAAATATCCTCCAACCCAACTGTGGTCTCAGTTGCCACCCTATGCAAGAATGCAGAAGTGCAATGGCTGGATCGTTAAATACTACGGAAGTCAGCATAGTTTTCTGGAAAAAAAAAATCTGCCACCTTCTGTTTATGAAAGGTACAGCAGAAAAGAAGCACAGGAGAAACTGGTACACACGAATTACCAGTGTAGTTTGCTCTTTAAAACTAATGTGAATAGAACAATTTCTAGAAGGAAAGCACTGGTCACTGAAGCAATTACTTTAAATCCAGTGCTGAGAAGGGAACATACATAGTAAAACCAATTACCCTATCTGTAGAACTGGTTAGGACAAATTGAGTGATCAAAAATAGTAAGTCACACATTAGTTGTAACAGTTAGGAGGAATGAAAGCACATAACAAAGTCATTAAACCAAAACATTCTGACATGCGCGCACACACACTTGCAACTTTTCTTCAGATCTTTTTGAAACCGATCAAGGGTGTCAAACACATTATGCTTTCTAGCCACTTGCCAGAATTTACAGCCCTTCTATATTTAGCACTGAGTGCTCATTCCAACGGAGTGACTCCTCACTCTCATTTTCACATGCTCTGTTTGGCCTAGCCATGGCCATCCATAATTACAGCACAGACAACCTCATTAATGTATACAACTATTACAATGATTTAAGAGGAGTAAGTGTAAGCATTGGTGACCGCATAATAATTTCAGTAAGGATGTGTAAACATGCACTTATTAGAAAACAGAAACACACCCCCCAAAACTTTTAGCACCCATTTGATTTAATATAAATACAACACATATACTTTGCAGACTAGTGTTAACATAGTATTTCTTTCAGCTCATAGAGAACTATATATCCAGTATTATCCAATTCTCTCCATCAACCAAACCAAGGCACACATTCTGTAACATAAGATGACTAGTAAAGCATCTGCCTGCTAGGGTATTCATACAACCTCTGTTTAGGCATCTATCTTCAACTATAGTTCCATGTGAAATTTTGACAGCATGCTGCAGAAGTCTGCTCTGCTGTTCAACATCAAACCAAATCTTACACATTCTCAACTGCCGCTGGAGTCACCTATCTCTCACCATAAACATATGCTCTGAACTGCATTTTAAGTCAATTACTGGAAGGAAACAATGTGAAAAGTCTACATCGGCTACACCTCACTAAGGAGGCGGGAAGGATGGACGTTCACATCGTGTGACAAAATATCAGGAGAAAAAAAGAAAAGGCACAAATACTGTTAGGAAGGCCTTGGCTCCTATATAGAATGATCCTATCTCTAGACTGAAAGAGGCTCATATCAGCAGTGGCAGACTCTCCTGAGTGATTTTTCTTTGGGCTTTTCTATGAGCCAAGACAGAAATTACATGCTCCCCATCATTGGCTTATCTATAAATTGGTCCCAACCCACTGTAATTT
The DNA here is from genome assembly GCA_009819775.1 of Phoenicopterus ruber ruber. Taxonomy (NCBI): domain Eukaryota; kingdom Metazoa; phylum Chordata; class Aves; order Phoenicopteriformes; family Phoenicopteridae; genus Phoenicopterus; species Phoenicopterus ruber. Next base: position 3,956,323 of record CM020227.1, read on the forward strand.
CCACCAACCCACAGTAATTGCTGCCATACAAGTCCGCACTGTATTTAGGCACCACCACCTATAATAATTGGAGTTTATCCAAAGATTCAATTTTAATTTTAGACAGACAATGATGATGACAGATGAAGCCAGATTCTTCTAACTGGCAGGACAAGAGACAATGGGCACAAACTGAAATACAGGATATACCATGTAGACACAATAATAATTAAAAAAATAATTTTTTTTTTACCGTAAGGGTGATTAAACACTGGAACACGTTGCCAAGACAGGTCATGGAGTCTCAATCCTTGGAGATACACGAAACCCAGCTAGACACAGTCCTGGGAAACTTGACCCTGCTTTGAGCAGGGGGGTTGGACCAGATGATCTCCAGAGATCCTTTCCAAGCTCAAACATTCTATGATGCTGATATTAGACCTTGCAAGCCACACTGCTAGCAGGAAACAAGAACAACTTTTTCTCTGTTATTCTAGGATGTCTCCAAATAGTTGTGACAAAACCAAGATACCCAGATAGCACTCAATACGAAAATGGCTACTTCCAAAATTTCTGGTTAATACTGCAAATTCATTTGCTGCTTAGGAGTAAAATTCTAGCATTAAAGTTATATCAAACGTAAGTATACTTAACTGCATTTACTGCAATGTACAAAATGAGCAAGAAAAAACTTTCTTCTTCTTAGATCATACAGATTTACTGTAAATTACCCCGATGTAAACAGCAGACATTTTAAATACGAATACACATCTAATTTCACAAGTCTGAACATTATCTGGTGAGTTATTGTTCTTCCATTGTAAAAGAATGGTTTAATGCTGGCACTATCACTTGAGGAAAAAGATTCAAATTTTTAAATAGGAAGACTATTTATGAACTACATCCAAATGAATTATATTTTGTATATTCTTTACACAAAATACTTTAGAGATCGTGGCATGATATCCCTGTCATTTTGTTTTCAGACCAGAACTGATAATCTGAAGATCCCTCACCCTGTTGAGGGAAACTAAACCACCATTTCAATAAACCATTAATAATTGAAATCCCTGAATTCTCTTAATCCATTAAGACATTCTTTTGGGGATTCAAAACTCTAATTTAAATCAGACACACTCAGCTGGATTGCCATGAAATCAGACTGGGTCTGTATCGTCTCTTGGCATATAGCATGTACTTATAGTTTACTTTAATAGGAAGTTATGATGATGGCAAATCAAAAAGAGAACATGTGCCTTTGATTAAGACCACCAGTATCACTAACAGCTAAATACTGAGACAAACTAGATCGCATTTCAAGAACACACACATAAGGCCATATTTGGATGCCCATCATTGCAAGTAATATACATGTAGACATTTACTAGAACTTCCAAGTTCAAAAGAACAAAACAGCTCAAAGTGCCTTCATTCAACAAATTCATGGCTACCAGGCTTGGCTCCAATTCCTTATCGGAAAGGCACAATTGTAGTGTCTAAGACCAGGAAAAGATGGTTAATTCATATAGTCATAGTTCTGGAAGGTAAAATGTAGTAGAAATTATGAAAAAAGAATGTTATTTTCATGCTTAGTGTTATAATTTCTAAGTCCTTCTCTCTGCAAAAAACCTTTTCTTGATATATGATGGCTGTAAATAAAGCTTGCAAGACATGCATAACACTCATTTGACAAAACCATGTCTATTTAGCTACTAACATTTTCCTACATTAATTTTTCTGATTAACTACGTAGTTCCATAATGAATCCATCTGTGTATGGACGATGTATTCATACACCTCTTACCAGCACGCTGTAGACGACTTAAAAATAAAAACAACGAGTAATAAAACCAATGACAAAATTGCTTTGAAAATATCTGATATTTTAAAAAATTTATTGTTTGGGATAATCTTCTCAATGTTCTTCAAAATCAAGTTGCTAATTTATCCTGTCTGAAAGGCACCATAGGGACAGTGAGTGGTGAACAGTAAACATCTCATTGGCATTTTTCACAACTGGGGAATTTATCTGTCTCCGAGAGAATCCAAATGAAACGTGAACAGCAAGATATACAAATAGGAGCTAATTTGTAGCTGCACAGGTGCAAAACCTCTAGTTTCCATGCTATCGTGGCATCTTAGGCACATTCATGTCAGAAGTTTCTTCAATAAAATTAGCTTTTTTATGGGAAGGCTCAGCAAGGTCTTCTCTGTGGTCTCTGTTATTCAAGCACTCCTGGTCTTCCCTCTTGCGTTTGTTAATAGGGTGATTTTCTCCCTCACACAGCTTTCCCTCGGGGACACCCAATGTTCTCAGACAGACAATAGCTGCAGCCTGTTCTGCTAATTTCTTTGACTTGTCCCTGAAGAGCAAGCAGACAGAGCACAGGTAAAAGTAGAAACTGAAGTCTCTACACTACCAAAAGACAATCAATTTCCTGGCTCTGATGCAACATCATGAAATAAACAGCATTTGTAGTCATCTCACAGAAGAACAAAATAGGTCAGTTCCAAAAATTATTTGAATCTTGCTGGGTGTCAATGTTGATGCATCACTTCGATGTAATATTCCTAGAAAATCTGCTTTTATCAGGTCTTGTGTCTCAAACACTCTTCATTTCAAAGGTATGAAGTCAACATGTGTTTGGCCCAAGTGGTTGTAACCCTCAGAAAGTTAACATTTACAAATATGATCACTAAACAAAACTGAGTTTTGAAGGTATCACTTTCTTGAAAGGCACTCAAATATAATCACTGGTAGGCGTACAAATTCATTGATACTGACAAAAGCAGGAACCGTTCCATAATAATAAAAATTCTGTTATTTCTGAGAGGGACTGCAGATTACACATTCGTGAAATTCAATATTTGAAAACATTTTCTTCTCAAAGTTTCATATCAGCTGATCTTAACTTCCTAAAGTCTCTGAACAGGAACACTGCAAACACCAGTAATTGTTGCGTGCATTTGTCCTCTTTAAAATGTTCAATGCTGAGCTCTAGCTTTGCAGTTAAATCAACTTCAACTTAGGTGCAAATGCCTGAAGTCAACTCCAGCATTAATAGATGATTGTATAAAATACCATCATGAAACTTTAGAGCAGCCCTGGATGTAACTGTTGATTAACTGTGATCTCCGAGAAGCCACTAAACTGTCCTCTGCTTCACTGTACATAGACGCTTAATCCTGACTTGTTACCGAGAATGGATCTGTTGTGGTGGCTGAAGACACTACCTCCTCTTTGCCTCCCTTGGTTAGTTTCTGAACTCTTCACAGACACAACTCGACTAGGTCACCTATTTGCTCCCCTTACAATACAATTTGTGGACTAATGCCCTAAGTGAATTAAAATCTGTAACAGTTTACTTGATTATGTTAAAGCTTACTTCCTCTTGTCGCATTCAATTCTCAGAAATTTTTAATCCTTTCTCCCTCCTAGAGGTAGCTTTAGAAGGTAGCTTTTAGTTGACTTTAATAAAGTCAACTGGAATAAACTGGAGTACCCTTTCATTGCAAGTTTTAAGCAACATTTCAGAAACAATTACAATACAGCTGCAAAACACATTAAGGCTAGCTTACCACAGACTTGATCTGTATTTTTGCTCAGCTACTGTCACTACTGAACAGAATAATCTATCCAGTGGTCTCTGAACCTGTAGGAAAAAAAAAAAAGAATTGAAAGGGAGGGGGGTGTCAAAAACCAGTCATTTCATTTACAGAACCAACAACATTATAGAATCATAGAATAGTTTGGGTTGGAAGGGACCTTTAAAGGCCATTTAGTCCAACCCCCCTACAATGAGCAGGGACAACCTCACTAGATCAGGTTGCTCAGAGCCCTGTCAAGGTTACTTGTTATTCTTCTCTTTACACCACAATCAATACCTTTAAAATTATTGTAATTCACACCACAAATTTAACCTTGCATATTTAAGATTAAAAAAATAAGAAGAAATTGTCAAAACTGCAAATATTTTTGCTTTACCAAAAAAAAATCAAATAATGCCTCCACTCAACCAAGCAGTTGCTCCTGTCCGGTATAGTTCCTAACTATAACACTGTGCAACAACAGAGAAAACATTCTGAATCCAAAGTCTTTACTTAACAAAACAAGTAAAAGCAAGTCAGTCATGGACTGCCATGTAATGACCTGTAGTAGTTACAGCAACTTTTCACACATGAATCAAAACCAGACTGAAGATCTGACTTTTAAATTTTTATTTTCTAATAAAATATGCTGCTATTTTCATACATATGTGTATTACTATTTCTGAAGCTGCTGACTCAAGAGCTATGTCAGACTGGGAAGCTGAATCTCTCACTACCTTGAGTCCTAAAATACTTAATTTCATAGACAAGGCAGAGGAAGAGGCTTGAAAGGGTTTCTTCATTGACTCACAGTTTCATAAACAGGCTGAGGATGCTTTTCTTTCCTACACCATTCCAGAAGGTACATTTTTGGAGTAATCTGTGGTGGATATTCTCGCCTAGACAGAAAAATTTGTGGTCAACAACTGTGCACAGAGTTTACTTACTAAACAGATCTATTCTAAAACAGATAGTGCTGCTTATTATATTACTTCTACCAGTTATTCTTTGTGGTTTAATTTTACAGCTCAAGTTATGAGAAAAATGCTGCTTCCTTATTAGATAGTTCAAGTAATATGTCTGACAACATCTAAAATAAAATCTAAACTTTTCTATTAATTCTTCCCAAACATTCACATCCTGTAGTAATACAACTACAGAAAAGATACTTAGCAGAAAGAAGACTAACTAAATACACAACACAAAATAGAGATACAGTTTGGCACTACTTATTATAAGTTACAATATAAGATTAAACACTAGAAGAAAGAAGAAGCTGCTTCTGTTATAAGACAGTAGCGTTATCAAATAAAAAAGGATAGGAAAGGTAGGCATTGATTCAGTTATTGACACAGAATTACAGTCCCTTGTACTTGGCAGAAAAAAGAAATACTGTAAAACCACTGGATTCAGTCCTCAGGGAGACAGGTAATATATCCTGTAAATATGAAAGCATTATGACTGGATTTGAGAAGCGTTTTATATCACACTCTTCTTGAGCTGTGTGATAGACTTAATGGCAAACATAGCAAAAATGGGTATAAAACATGGAAAGTAACAGCAATTCTATAGGTTTCACAGATTATCATCAAAGGTTACTTAAAATGATATTGTGCATAACTCCATGAATTAGTTTTTCAAGGAACACCTTATGAGTGGAACACGTTTAGAAGATTGCAGATAATCACATTATCTGCTTAGAAAGGAGTATTATGAAATTTGTGCAGGACCTTTTCTAGAAAAACTATTGTGTTTTAGTTAAATTTCACCACAAATAACTGAACTCTGTATCTTTGTATACTCATTCTTCTACATACAGATGTTTGGATTTTTTTTTTTTTTTTTTTTAAATCACTCAGCACTTTTAGCAAGTTAACTGAGAGAATTAAGCAGTTTCAGGAAGCCTGGAACTAAAGAACATCTTACAACATCCAAATAGCACAGCGAGTGTGGTGATGCTCATGATTACGTAATAATGTGCACAAATCACTTCCTAAAAATTCACTCAGTAAGCGCTGTTATGCAAATTGTTATTTTCAAAAAACTGTAAGGCACTGTCAAAATCACAGTTTTTATTTACAGATGCAAGACAGCGAAAAACTTAATTTGCATGCTTACTTGTCAAATCTAACAGCCATTTTTATTACATCTGGATCTTCCATTTGGTCATCTTCATCTTGTATCTCAGTTTCTAAAGATGTTTTCTTTGCTTCAAAAATAGTTCTTGTTTCTTCATAGAAGTCAGCCATTTCAAAGACTTCACTATTCAAACAGAATTCCTTTGTATTAGAGATCAGCTTATAAATTTTTGTGTCACATTATGACAGAGAAAAAGTAAGTATAGGAATCAATTGTGTTTAAATAGAGTGTATATGTACAGAGAATCACATGAAAGTGTGGCTATATTCTACACAGTGGCATTATATTGTTTCTCCTTCAATTCTTAACAGACACTGTTGAGCTACAAGTAGAAAAAGAATGTTCTCATTTCCAGGACTATATATTCAATTTGCAACCTGAAAGTCCAGGCAGAATCGGAAATACAGGTCCTGCAATGTTCAAGTTATGGGCTCAATTAGTAACTTGCAGGTGGATTAATCAGCAAAGAATGTCTCTGAGTGACTACTGGTGCATCATCTCCAAAAGGGCAATATGAGCAAAAAGCAGGAAATAGATTCTTTTTCTAATTTTAGTATTTAGAAATACTATAAGCAATAAACAATATAACAGCCAAATACCTCAAAATCTCAAATTTTCTGACTTCAGAGTATTATTCACAAGCCCCAATACAAGGGAGGAAGCAACTAGGATTTGGGTCAAAGGCAAGAGCCTCAAATCCTTTTAAATTTCAGATCCATGGCAGGCTGCATCTACTTTGAAAACCTGAGACTATTCTTTTGCTGCAGATGATAACAATAAAACCTGTAGCATAAGAAAACTTTTACTTTCCAACTGTTATGAGAATGCTCATTCATACGAGGCTGTTCAATGACAAAATGAATTCTGGCCGCAAAGCCATCTCCAATGCTCTAAGTGGAAAAGCAATGAAGCTGAATAATGCTAATTGATGCTTCTAAGAGAAGACAACTTATTATGTAGTTATGTAAATTTATTTTGTCTGAAATGCAGCAGCCTGTTCTCTTGCATTCAGTACTGAGGTTAAAACCTTGAATGGCCGTAACATGCCATCACCACCAAGAGGCAGCAGTATTAAGTAACATTTTTGTCTGAAGATGTATAGGTGCATTTTAAATAACTGAATGTTCTTCAGTTATCTGGACATTAAACAGTCCGTTTAGAACAGTAGAAAAAAGACTGAGTTTGCTGATAAAAAGTGGTTTTATAAATTTTCAAGTGGCTCTTTGTCCCTCTCTCATGCACACACACTGCTTAAGCCAATTTTGAAATTGCCATTGCATCACACATACAAAAATTGATTATGTTCAATTTTGGAAGAATTGTTAGGCATAGCACATAAACCCAGAAGTTTTACACTAGACCTCTATCCAGTGTTTATGTGTATACACTGTGACTCTTCTAATTACCTGTTTAAAGGCTTGACTCTTACTTTACAATTTCTTTTCTTTATATACTATGCATTACTATTCATTCAGTAGACAACATCACCAACCTTTTGTCTAAGATTTATTTGAAGTTGTGAAAGATTGTTTCAGTTTCAATCTATACTATCTCTCTTCTAACCAGATTGGAAAACTATAAACAAAATAGATAGTAAGACACTATACTAAAAATTATTCACCTATTTACATTGCAAAAGTGAAAAGTAACTTGCAAAGTGTTAATGTTGTTCATGGATTCCACTGCTCCTTTATGATTAATAAAGGCTAGCACCTTTTATATATAAAATACAAATTCCCCTCATTGTATCATAATGTAACAATCGTGGACAGCAGCGTCGATAGAGAGCCAAAATTGGTAAGTTGCAATAAACTGGCAAAAGGATTGCCAGCATTTCCATTCATTTTGAACGTGACCAGAATGCCGGTTAGGGCTTGCTAGAAAACAATAACTCCATTTGCAAAATATATCAAGCTTTCAACATTTCTATCCATTTTCATACATGTAAGATAACAGTTTCTCTTTGTTTTTATAAAATAAACAGTCTGACTCTCTTCCCCTCCATTCCATCAGAAGGATAATTATAGCACACAACATGGATATGACACATGCAAGCTCAGACCTTTATTTTGTTCAGTTTGGGATGGGTCCAAGCCTGAATTCCCCTCCATTCTGTGTGAACTCTTTAATCACACATCTATTTTATGGTTTCTCTCAAACTCTTCCTTCTTCCCTTTCCATCTTCCCCTTTGAGAAATTTCATCCAGACTGTTTCAGATGTCCAGGATGAAGACATTCACTAAAGCTACTATATTTCCTCAAAAAGGTTGTCATTGTTCATTAGCATATCTCAGATATGAAAAGCAGCACAAAAGAAATACATTTAAGTATCATATAGCTGACCTTCATACATTGTTTTGTCTCTATGTGTTCATTTAAAACAAACATCTTGTCATAAAAATTCCAGTAACAGTAAACCTCCCCCCCCCCCCAAAAGGCAAAGTTAAAATAAATATCTCCAGAAGACGACAAGCTCCACACTTTTACACTATTAGCCTCCGGACTACCACTAGAGAATGCTGAAACTTTTCTTAAAGTTAATGCAAATATCGGATAAATGCCTGTCACTCAGCGACGCACCACTCAAATTAGTATGTCAAATATATAGACAGTTTTAGGGTTAAAGCTTCAACTCCTGAGCATGGAGGAAACCTGGAAAAGTTTACAGTATTATTCCACATCTCACTAACTGGATTTTTTTTTTTTTTTCCCCCAACTTCTTCTGAAGTTATGAAATGCCAGGCAGTGCTACAGACAGAGAAGTGATTTGCAAGTTTGACAGAGTGTACAATTCCTATTTCTGAAGTACACGCTTACCAGATCTCCTGGGTGGACTGTGCAGCATGCAGCTTCTTACCCTGAGTAGTTTCCAACTGTTCTCTTAACATCTGACACAAACAGTATTTTGTGTTGGTATAGTGATTATCATATCTCACTGCCTGAAGGAGAGAGACAAAGTATATAAAAACATACCAAACAAATTTATCTTACATAATGCTCATGTCTCTTGATGAATTTCAAAATTGTTTTTGAAAGGCAAACTACAATGTACAGTTTTCTCAATAACATATTCAAGACTATTCGTGAATGTTGAGTATAATCTGACTAGTTTGGCATGCTTTCACAAACAGAAGTTCAACTTATTCATATACTTATCAAGAAAGAGGTGACCAGTTTACATATCACTGCTTCGCTAGTTAGTTATTTTAGTAAGTAACTAGTTAACGCCAGTCCAAATTTTCAAAAACCAAAACATTTTGAATTGATGACATGATCAAAGGCACAAATTTCTGATTAATTTCCTATTATGTCATTAAAATTGTGTATTTTGAATACTAGATAAAACTTTATGTAATAGATGACTCAGCTAACAGAGCTATAGATATACAGCACTACTTTATTGGCAAATCATTTCCTTTGCTTCCCTGCTGTTAAGAATTCTTGACAGTATTTGTGAAAAGCAATTAATTTCTAAAAATCAATCTAGCAGCAACCGAATATTTACTGTTCTTTCACTTTTCTGTTCCATGTTACTTGCACAACTGTAACATCAAGACAGCTGGCCTACATATCATTAGCTTTTCAAATTCCTATACATTTTTAGGTAGCCTCATAAGCCTCATAAATGTTCTCAAGAAACTAGGGCTAAAAAGCATGGTACGTAAGAAAAGAATGATCAGGAAAAACTGTTTTCTGAATATAGATTTCTGAAAATTTTTTTCTAAACAAAATAAAACAGAGGAAGCAGTCACTCATTTGCAAGACTCATGTCATATGCAGTATGTTAAAACATCCCCAGAGCCTAAGGCTTTGAAATTAAGAGGAGTTAAAATACTGTAGTGAGATTTAGATTAACAGTTCTAAACAATATTAACTACAAGTAAGATCTTCAAAAACACATACGTATTTGATGTAATCTTGCATGACTTCCTTCAAGGGGAAAAGGCCCTCTTTTCTGAAGATAGATGGGTTCCACATGGCAGCACGAGCTATCATTACTGATGAGGCAGCTGTTGCTTTCTGGAAGGTCTCAATGTCCGTATATTCTTTGATGAAGTCATGAGATCCTCCACTAAAAATTAACATCACTGTTATAATCATGGAAGTTTTATTTACTATTACTTGTACGTTAACACAGCCTTGTATTTTCAATGTGATATTACATTATGAATGGTGGCAGTGTCTGTTTAGGATATTACCTCAAATCTAAGAGAACAAATGGGCCTAAGAGTTTTATTAGCAATGGCTCATTAAAACACTGATTATATATAATATTTTTCCTTATCTGCATACTTCTCTTAAAAATAGAAGATTGTTTTTATGAAGAAAGAAAATAGTTTGTGTTTTACACAAACTGTGTGCTTTCACACAGTTCTTAATGGATAAGGCTCACAAAGAATCACTTCCATGCTGTTTGGGAAACGATACCTTGCAATTGCCAGTTCTGAAACCTCTGGTATTTTTGTATCTTAATCACACACTTCTACATCACAGAAAGTACTCGTGCAGAGCTGACATTTCTGTGACATGCATAAAACGTAAGAAAAATTGTTACCCTCATCTTTTACCTAGGCAAACAAAGGATTCATGGCAATGCACAATGTGAATTTTGCTTATGTTTTTAATTTCAAATTGTTGAAAAAGTTATTCTGCAAACTAGAAAGGGGGTGAACCACTGAAGAGTAGATCAACAAAGATTATCAGCATGGAATATTTCCTTTGTCCAGTACAGAAACCAGATCTTCTAACAGCAAAAACTGTGACTTTCAACAGTTCTCAAATTCCTGATCCAAGTACACTGTTTGCAGAGATGCTGCTTTTCCTGAAAACTCAAGATCAGTGAAGAGAGAACCTCATTTAAGGACACTACTTCTCTGGCCAAGGATGTTCTACTGCCATTTACAGAGAGATGAAACACCTAAAGATGTTGGTCAGGCAGATCAGATACAATTCAGGATAGTTTGGTACTTTTCATTACCTCTGCTTCCAAAATTGCTCTTAAAAACTTACTTGTTTGTAGCTAAACTTTCTAAGACTGAGTTCCTTATTTTCCTGTCACAGTTACTAAAGGATCTGTCAATACAAGGAGACAGATTCAGTGGGATCATGTCCATATGCCTGGAGACTAAAGGAGGTTTTATGGAAAATGCGAGGCCACAGAATATAACCCTGTTTTTGAGCAGTGGGACAGGTGATCTCTAATGTGCAAGTGTCCAATATACACAGCGGTAGGGTTATAACCGGTCACTGCACAGGGCTTAAAAGCATAGAGAATTCAACTGCTGGATGCAATCAGAAACAACTTGCATAAGATAGTGACACACAAAACCAATACTTTTAAAAAAAATACATGGAATTTTTAAACTAAAAACTGAAGTACTGTGATATTTCCTAAAGCCAACTTTTGTCACTGCTACCTCTATTCAGATTTGACCTTTGGTAACAGGTAACATTGTATTTGGCCTACATGAAGGATCCTGCACTTGCAAATCTTGTTAGGTGCAGGCATCTGGCAATAACGAGCTAATTAGTCCAACTTACTTCGCTATTACTGGAATGGAGACTGCTTCAGATATGGCTTTGATCACATCACAGTGGACAGGGTGCTGAGGCCTCTCCTCCTTCTTCCTTTCCAACAAACAAAATAAGACAAGACCAAAGATTCCCTATGGAATTTGTAGATATCTGAATCACAGCAGACATGACTCAAGGATTATTGGGACATACTTATTTCTGCTTATTTACTTTGATATATTTTTCTTTTTTTTTTTTAAACACAAGAGAATTCTTTCATATCAAACACGTTTTAAAACATCGTTACTGTAATTCCATATCCAGATAAGCAGCATTTTTTAGATACAGAGTAGGCAAGATAATTTTACATTTATTTGGTCCTTGAGACAAAAATTTAAGAAAAATAACAGCAAGTGATTCAATTCCCTAATTACTGACCTGATTTTCCACAACACCAATTTAGTTAACAGTCGAAATCAGAACCACATATTACATGTAGAATACTCTAGTCATATCTTACTGTGCTACATTCATCAGCAAACTAAAAAAAAAAATTTAAGCCTCTCTCGCCTAAAATTGATTTACCTTCCATGGACTGCAATGGCAGCAATGCCAGTTTTTTCTATTCTCTTTACCAGATTCACAGTATCCTCAACCTGAGGGATAACAGAGAATGACAAGATTTTAGCTCAAAGGAACAGCTATCACGCGATCATGGTACAAACAAATGTTGAACGTCTTTTATCAAGAAGGATATGATTCCTGTATTTCAACAGTAACTCCCAACATGCATAACCATTTAATATATAATTCAATTAAAGAACTACATATTATGGCAAAAATAAGAATCCATTTTCACTACTTCCTTGAAACTATGGATCGCAAACTTTCTCAAACCAGGTAAGAGAAGTTTGCAATCCATAGTTTCAAGGAAGTAGTGAAAATAGCTTTTTAGACTATCATTTGAAAAGGATACAAAACACTTGATTAGCAAGTCCTCTCTAACGACTACTCTGTAAATTGTAATTAAAATGCATCTTAATAACAGGATGCCTGCCGAAATCAATGTAACATGCAATCACACATCTATAAATATTCCTCTCAGATGTGTCTTAAAGTTAACTAGTATCTAAAAAATTCTAACGCCATTTGTACATGACCAGTGAATCAAAAGATACAAGGGAAAAAGGAGAAGCTCCCAGTACATCTTCAAAGAGGTAAGATGCTGTTAAAAGGCAGAAAGAAATCTGGCACACTGCTGGATTAGCCTGTCTTATGCAGCTTTGCGGAAAGGGAGAAAGAAAAAAGATGAGGCCATTTTCTTTTCAAAAGCTGGAGAATGATCTGTGGCTCATCACAAAAATAGCATATTCAGTCTTTGGAAAATGCAACATCTGCCAGCTGGCATGGACAGAGACAGAACCTCACCTGCTGTTCTGATGGATGACATGTTATGCAAAAGCAGCTTGAAACAAAAAGGAGGAGGCTCTAGGATAGTTGTAGAAAATAAGGAGAGGTGCCTGTTCTTTGATTTAATACTTCAGTACTTCAGAACCAAAATGATCTTTGGCAGAGTTACTGATTCTTTTCACAAAGGCTTCATTTGTTCACTTAACCATTTTAAGTGCATGTGTAAACGGCTTTTGAACAATAGCTAGCTCAGTTACAGTTCATCCATCTACAGAAACATCTATCCAGGTCATATGCAATCACGGTATCTAGGCAGGCAATTAAATACACATTTGCAAAATAATCAGTCATTAAAAGAGAAGGCACATCATCTCCTGGAGGTTTAAAAATACATAGGGAATTCAACTGAAAAAAATCCAGCAAGGAAATTACATCAGCTGTAAAAAAAGAAAAAAGAACCTATGTATTTTCACTACATTCTTAATAGTTAAATTTCAGAAAAATACTGACAAAAAAATGTAACAGCTTTAGCAATCTAACAGTCTTACCACAATTTCTTTGAAATGAATGATTGTACCCAAGAATCTATCCAGACAAAAGACATTCTAATTGCAAAGATGATGTTTCTGAGAAGGAAGATTATGAACTTTTTTGCGTAAGCTAGCAATTTCAGTGCTTCAAACTATCAAAGAGTTTCTAAAAAGGCTGCAGAAGTTGTTTTTAATTTGGGTACCATTTGTAGTATTTGTTGCCGTCATTGCATGTACAGTAAATCAGGAGTCAAGTAATGCGAAATTTCCTTGCAGTGTAGAATATGAGCAGTTTATAGAGCACAGGCAGTTTTCTTTCATAAACACAATTTCATTAGTGAAATATTTATTGTTAACATGAACGATGGAAGTTGCAGAAGTAACATTAGAGCCTGGTCTTCCCCTGTTGAGGTTTAAACTTCAAGCAGACTGTCAAGAAATTCAAAGTTCATCGCACTGTGCTCATGTATACACGATGCTGCGCTCAGTCAATTCCACATTTAGCAGTTGTCTTCTAAAATAAGAGTGCATGTTTCCTTTTTGTTTTCATTTAGTGCTTATCCACCAGCAAAAGCTTTGGGATTAACTCAGTGGGTTACAATAAACAGGACTAAAATACTTTTTTAATATAAGTATCCACATTTGGAGTTCAATGGAATGACTACGTAGAGATATCTTATGTTTAGTATTTTCTTGACTTTTTAAATTAGAGAGGAGAAACGAAGTTTGGCATCTCATGTAAGCAGCCAGAGAGGCGACCTGGTTGGAAGAGGAAAGTTACTGAACAGAAGAAAATGTCTTCTGAAAAATACTGAGAGAAAATGCCCGCCAGCCTACAAACTGTTAGCCTGGGAACTAGGCCTGTGAACCAGAAGTATCCTTGACAAGTGCAGAAACCAGAGGCATCCTGAGATACCATCGGTAAGTGCAAACCAAGGAAGTGTATCAGCAACTTATCATCTGAAAAGGTAAAAAATAGCCTGAAAAAGGGGAAAACATCCTGAGAAAGAATCTGTAACTGCCATTGGCTGTCCTAACTGCAAGAACAGGAAAACAGACTAGGGAAAAAAAAAATTGATCTGAAAGAACAGAAAACAACCATCTGTTGGCTGCCCCAAGGGAAAAATAGGAATTAACAGCAACTACTGGCTGCTTGAGGGGTGGTGTCCTACACTCTCTTGTGTCTCCATGACATAAAAATGACTTAATTTTTATCCAAAATGGAGCTTCTCTCCGAGAGCTTCCCATGCTGCACATACTTTTCCTTTTCCTCAACAGGTTGAGCTCTCCACACAAACTTTCTACAAGATCTTGGACTCTTGCCAGGGATGCCTGGCTGACTCCAAACTCCATGACACAGATCATCTTCGGAGTGAGTCTGTCTTTTATTGGTCTCCCTCTGGGCCTACTTTTGTGGTTGGTTCAGCTTGTCTTCCTACTTCTGGGATGGTTGGGTCCCCTTCTGAGAACTGTCTAATGCACTTGATACCAGTATTATTACTGTAAACACACACATACATATGCATATATAATCTATCATATTTATGATGCTGTTATATTATTGATAAGAATGCTTCACTAGTGATAAGTTTGTAGTAACCTGTAACAGTATATACCTACTTGGTTTTTGCTGTTATTGATTGTTGCTATAATTGATTGCTGCCATATTAATCATTGCTGTTATACTATTGATTATTGCTACTAATAATTTGTAATACCTTGAGATAGATATATCTATATCTTGCTTTATTAATCGTAAGTATATTTGCTACAGTGATTTTTGTGATATTTGTGGTAATCTGTAATAAAGTTGAGAGATTTAGAGGATAAAAGCCTCCGTGTCCTTGCGTATCACAGAATACAATGAACCCATAACCATGATCTCTATATACCCGCAGATAATCCTTCAGGTCGTGACAGCATCCTGAACAGAAATTAAAATTTCAAGTACTGTTTCACAATAACAGGTCTAAAATGCCAGTCTATTAGAATGCCATATATTCTAATTGATTTTAAATCACAGAATTAAACATCAACTAAACACTTCAGCATAATGATTTATGTTCTTACTGAGGGCAAAATGCGGATTTTGCAGGTTACTGGTTTACAAATCCCTTTAACAAGGGTAGTCAGTATCTGGAAAAAAAAAAAGACAAAACATGATCACAACAGTGACATTAATAAGGCTCTCCTCCTTTCTCTCTTGAAGATACAAAGAAATTAGAACAATGTAACACTAGTTACCATTCCTCTATAAAGAATCTTCCATACTAGATGAACACATACAGTCTGTAATTGAGTATATAGTTTCATCCGATAGATACACAAACCTTTTTCTAGTCTAAGCCATTTTTATTTCCACTTCTTTTTTGATTTTAACTGGACTTTTACAGAGCAATTAACTGCTGCTGGCACTTCAACACTGCTTTTAATATGAGATGACCAGTAAACTGATCACTTCAAAATAAAGTGCAAAGGTTTTTCATTTTCATGCAACTGTTTTCACAGTCTTCTTGTATTCAAGTTGTGAGTTTCTTATGAAAACTAAAAGTATTCCCTAAAAAGAGATTTTTTTTTTTTTTTTTTTTTAAGAGAAGAAAGCCTTCAAAATGGGAAAAAAACAAGCGGAAAATGTCAAGCAACATCATTGGATCTTCTGAAAGAAAACAAAAAACGTAAACTGAATTCCATGCTTAACACAAAGCATATTTTATTCATTAAAACAAACTCAGAATAAGCAGTCAAATGAGCAGCAGTTAGTTTAACCATTTAAGAACTGAGCTACAGACAGAATCTCCTTTTCACAGGGTGAATTTAAGTCCAACAGATCATACTTAAAAGGGCCATGTAAAGGCCTATACATTTTTAAATCACTATATGACTATACAGTAAGTGGTACCAGAAATCCAATAACTCTCTAAATCAAAGAGTGGAAACCAGCTGATCCTGACTGTTACTAAAAAAATTACTTGTTTTTCAACTTTTTTTTGGAGATATTATCATACATGTTATTCCGAGTACACTTCTCTTGTATAAAATGGCTGGAACTGCAGGTAAATGATTTCTTTCAGAGTTGTGTATACTACGAAACGTGAATTTTGTTTAATGTTACTGCACTTATTAGGTTCCCAATACGGAAATGAGCTGTTATAGCTAGCACTCAAGTTCTTCAAACATCTGGCAAGTAATTAGCGTCACCTTGCACTATCTACTCAAACCTTTCATCAGTAGTGTTCTCTCAAATAAAACAGTAAGAGCCAAGAAAATGATCTAAAACCCCCTCTGTTTAGTATTTTATTTTTTTTCATATAAATCAAACTGAAATGATATCATTTTCCAAACACCATCACTATAGTATTTTTCTTACAATAGCATCATAAGCAAACCTTGTAAGTTCTCGGTGTCAGCCTCATTAAGGATTCCAATGTGAGAACCAAATCCTACAGTTTTTAATCATATGGAAAGCTTGATTTGTAGCTCTAATTTCAGATGTCTTTTGCAGGGTGTAAGTTTACTTATCCCTTTGGAGTTGGCTAAGAGTCATTTTCATGCCTAAGATTTTGCTGCCTATTAACATCTTAAATTGAAAAGAACAATTCCAAATTTTTGAACATCAAGTTTCCCGCTCTTCTGAAGATCAAAACAAAATGTAATGGCTGTAGAGGGGAAGGGAAGCTGTTAGCAATCATATTTACAACTGCCTCTCATTCCTACGAGAAATATTTTTGCCAGATTTACTTCTAGCCTGCAAAATATTTTCCTCTCAATTCCCACTCCTAAAATTTTTTCTTTCAGTCATTACCATCTCATGCTTCATAAATTACAATTTAATTCTGGATAGTATCACCCACCTTACCTAATTCATGGAACACCATACAGGCCTCAAAACATTGGTTTCTGGTTCCAGTTCTGTTGCCTGTATTGTTAGCTGACTTTCTGCAGATAACACCACTTACCTGATTCTGCTTTCTCTCTTGAAAAATCAAGACTGATACCAGCCTTCTCTAAAAATGTTTTGAGATCAAGACTGGATGACTCGTACTTTTGCTTTTCCCATCAGCTAATGAAAGGGTAATAGGTCCAGTCTATTAATTGTGCCCTGGCACAATTAATAATGCTTCCAGTTGCTGAATGGTCACTTCATACAGCTTGACTAACTTTGTGGCTCTTGACACCAAGCAATTCTTACATTTGGCAAAAGGCTAACACTCCATCATGGTTATAACTTTGATGACATGCCCTTCTAATGGCATATCCTCAGAGAATGAAATAAACGATGCAGAACAACCTGGTTTTGTATTTGAGCTTACACAGAATAGTAACTAAGCAATGGATCAGCTTGTTGAAACTGCAGAAGTCCTACTAGCCTACAAAGCTGAATGGTGTTATCACAGTAAGAGGAAGGATTTACAGAACAAAGACTGACTCAACATCCATTTTAGATAGAAGCAAAAGGCATGAACTGCAGGGATCAGAAAGAGACTGGCTATTATTCAGAACAAGGGTCATGCAGATGAGTGAGGAGAGTCTGGTCTCTTCAAGAGACTGACCTACATCAAAGAACCCTTAAAACAAAGAACACTCAAAAGCCACATGGAAAAAGGCAGCGCAATGCTTTTGGTATTTTTGTTTTGTCCGGATCTGCATACTTTTGATAGTACAAAAACCAAAGAATAACTACCTTGAAACATTTGCCACTGTGTACCACGATTCAGTTATTAGTGAGAGGTGAATTGTAAACTAGAATTGCCCATAGGAACTCTGAAGAACACAGTGAGTGACTAACAACCAAAGGGAAGCAAGACAAAGTTCACAGTCAACTCATCTGAACTATGAAAAATCAGGTCTTTAAACAGAAAGAAAGTAAAATAACTATATGCTAAGAACATTCCTGGAAACCCCAGGAATGGAAAAAATGGCAAAATCTGGACTCTGTTTAATCTCGGGAAGTTTAGAAGTCCTTGGGGGTGGGGAATACATATACATAAAACATATTACATATCCATCTATATTACATACAGATAGATGTGTCTGTATATATATATATATATCTCTTTTTCATATAGGTTCATACAGGGTTTTATACATATAAAAAGAATATATATATACACACACATAAATATATACATACATATGTATGAACCTTTTTCATACTGGTTCACAGAGTTTATTATATAGATTTATATACATATGCATGTAAAACTTCTCCCTCTGCAAATATAGTATCACATTGTGAAAGTTTTAAAACTGAAAAGGAAGACGACAGTAATTTTATAGTCGAGACAATGACAAGAACTAAATCAGGATTATTTATCCATAACCTTAATTTCAGTATTCAGAATTGATTATTCCACTCTAGCTTTTACAAATTTGTCTTCTACGCATTCATTCCTGCTTCCAGTAGAGCACAGTACATAATAGTTCCCCAGGCAGTTTAAAAATCCACAAAGTGATACTTACAGACTCTATTTTGTCAGGATCAGACAGCAGTGCTGCTCCCATACCTCCCTAGGAAAATACACAGAAACTGTTACACGCTAGGCAAACACATTTTTCAACTCAATTATTTTGCCTAATAGCAGACCACAGCAAAAGTACAATGTTATATTAAGAAGAAAAAAAAGGGAGGGGAAGGGAAGAGGGAGAAAATGGCAAAATCTAAAAGGCAGGAGCATTAGCGAACATTTTGGTGAAACACATTTCCTAGAACTGTATCAGAATAATCAAGCAGTAATTCATGGCACCAACTTGTTCCCATTACTTTATGGAGCAGACAGGATTTCAAAAAGCCATTTTTAGCAGCTATAATCATCCAGTTTCTACTCATTAAGTAACAGCTGAACAGATTTATTGTTTTAACATTATACACCACGTTTGAGAGGTCTTTATATCAGTAGTTTGTCTACACACCACATTTAGAAAACCAGGCTAAGACAAATTAAGTGGCTGTATTGAACACAAACTATGAACACTAACAATGTAATGTTTTAGCTGTCCTTTCTGCACTACCTCATCTGCATACATAGATCTAGAGGCCAATGGGCAGACATAAGAAATAAGTTCAAAATTGTAAGTTTTTTGACCCAAAACTACTGTCAGAGAATAACCATTCACCAGCATTTGTGGCCAGCAGGTCGAGGGAGGACATGGATCTGTTGGAGCGGGTCCAGAGGAGGCCACGAAGACGATCACAGGGCTGGAGCACCTCTCCTATGCGGATAGGCCAAGTTGGGCTTGTTCAGCCTGGAGAAGAGAAGGCTCCAGGGAGACCTTAGAGCAGCCTTTCAGTACTCAAAGGGGGCTTATAAGACAGACAGGGACAAATTTTTAGCAGGGCCTGTTGCAATAGGACAAGGGGTAATGGTTTTAAACTAAAAGAGGGGAGATTTAGACTAGCCATAAGGAAGAAATTTTTTACAATGAGAGCTGTGAAACACTGGCACAGGTTGCCCAGAGGGGTGGTAGAAGCCCCATCCCTGGAAACATTCAAGGTCAGGCTGGACGGGGCTCTGGGGAACCTGATCTAGTTGAGGATGTCCCTGCTCATGGCAGGGGGTTGGACTGGATGGCCTTGAAAGGTCCCTTCCAACCCAAACCATTCTATGATTCGAATTTTTGATCTTTCATCCTAGTACAGGGTGGATGTTTTGGTGTTTTATTCTTAAATATGATTCTGTGGAAGGACAAAATAGTTTTCCATGTAATTAGTTATAATGCAGAAGAAAGTAATAAAGACTAAGAAAACATCACTGGAAATATCATCAGACCATTATGAATTTAATGACATGTCCTCAACATGACTACAGTTCCTTGGTAATACCACTTTATCTCAAAAGCCATCTGGCAGAAAAACAGAGGAAGTTCAGAAACAACAGAATCTAAATATATAAATAAAAAGGCTACAGAAGAGGGGAAATGAAAATTTGAGTTTAAAAGAATGTGAAATATTTATTTTCACCATACCTCACTTACCTTGTCATTTTCATAAGTTATCATTGAAACAAAAAAGTTAATGGGATTAAAACAGGAAAAACCCTAGAAATGTACGTGGGTAAAATTATTCGCAAGTTAGATGGACTATATTAGAAGAATTTAAGTAATTATTCTTCAGAGTGCAAGTCAACCTACAAAACTAAGTAGTAGTGAAACAGAAAATCCGCCTATAAATCGATCCATCCTATGCCTTTCTTGCACTATCGCCTGGTACTTTCAACATTGACCATTGTCAGATCCAGGCTGAAACACTATGAACTGTTAAAGTGAAGATACTAGATACCTGAAAGGTGTCCAACATTCTTACACACCTCACATGCTCCAAAGGAAAAAGCATCCTCTGTGATGGGAAAACCATCAGCCCTCTCTTACATACTTCATACACAGACGTTAGGGCCCTTTGGTTCTTCTGTTCCAAAACTCCATGATGCAGTCTGTCCTTTTATTTCTTTAAGGCAATGTAGTCTAAAATAAACCCTTTTCTTTTTCAAGTAGTTTTATCAAAAGGTATGTTCCATTAATGGAAAACAAAGCATTCTTTTCTCTTGGCTGAAAAACTGAGAGAGGAGGACATACTTTTGTGGAGTAGAGTCTGTACAATGTCATGGCATCATGAGAGGTACGGGCATGTTTGGCAGTGTCAGCTTTGGCCTTTTCTATTCCCTGTTTTAACAACATTGCTTTCATGCACCGGATAACTCATTTCAACTGGCCATGTATTTATGTGCCAGATACAATAAACTGCCACAGAAGTCTATTTTTTTTTTCTACTGTGAAAGGGCAGAGGGAAAAAAAATAGTTTTACTTGGTCCACAGGCAACTTGGTTTGACAACAGAAAATATATACGCTCCATAAAAGCTTAGGCTGATACTAGGAATTATGGCAGATTTCAAGTTACCATTTATATTTGTGCTCTTGCTTTAGTAAAAGGACAGTAAAAAGCTTCCAGATGTAAAGATGGGTAACACAGAATTAGGAAGTGAAAGTACTGCCTACGTGGCAGTAGGCCACAATATATTGTTTCTTCCACTTAAAGGATGAAGCATTACAGCTTCAGATGACAGAGAACCTGCTCCAAATGCAACAAATGCCAATACACAAGACTAGAGGACAGAAAACTTAAATGCAACAGCCAGGCTTCTTCCCTGGAATGAAGTTTTAAGTCTTCTAAGTTGAAGTTCTTTTTCTTTGACAAAAAGTGCAAAATTTCTCTTATCTGTTCCGCATGAACATCTGACATCAAAATGGAGCTCCATGGTCTAACTAATTGATACTTTCTCTATACACTAACTGGCTTAACAGTGCTAACAACCAGTTTGACTACTCTGTTTTAGCTACAGATGACAGAGGACTAGTTTAGTATTACATGCACTTACCTAAAAAAAAAAAAAAAAAAAAAAATCAAGTTTTAACCAATCCATCCTCCTCCCACTTAAAACTGACCAATAATTGAACTCAGCATTGCTAAGTTGTGAATGTTTACTTGCTCAGCTAACAAACTGTGATTTCTATTTTTTTTCTAAGGCTAAGCAGAACATATTCCACTCACCCAACAAATTAGTGACCTCAGGAAAACAAAAAACCACTTAATTTTATCCTGCCTTACAGAATTTTCTTTTAAGTGCAACATACAATATAGCATGTTGGAATTTTCAGAATTCTAAATAACTTTAGCGTTAACTTTGTACAATAATACAATTTAACAACCTCACTACATTTTTCTCAGAATTCAGTGGTTGTCTTGACAGAAAATACAATCAGCACTTGCTCAGTGGTACACGTCCGTGCTAACCTGAGCTTACAAACTTCATACATGCTTACCCACTTAAGGATATGGTACGTTTAATTACCTGACCAAATCTATTCTTAAGTGAGATTTCTAACAGACTGTTATTTTACTGTATTAGGGCCATGGCACCTTCAAGACTCTTGTTTATGGCAAAAAAATAAACTCAAGTTTACCTGAATGAAAATTTTACTGCTTGAATTTGTTCAATCCAGAAAACCAGAACAGGTATTCTGCACTCCACACCTCTAAGAAAGAAAAATCTTATTTAAGAGTAATCAAAATCCACTTGCCTTAGTAGAATATTCTTTTGGGCATCCCATGTTGATATCAATACCAGCTACATCACTCTCTCTGAAAGAGAAGAAAGAAACAATTAAAATATTTTTCAGCATATTAGAACAAGAATCAGGAAATAAACTAAAAGAGGGTATATTTAGAGTAGATATAAGGAAGAAATTTTTTCACAATGAGAACGGTGAAACAGTGGAAGACGTTGCCCAGAGAGGTCGTAGATGCCCCATCCCTGGAAACATTCAAGGTCAGGCTGGGCAGGGCTCTGAGCAATCTCATCTGGTTGAAGATGTCCCTGCTCATTGCAGGGGGGTTGGACTAGATGGCCTTGAAAGGTCCCTTCCAACCCAAACCATTCTATGATTCTATGATCTTTCCAGGAAACTTGTTCCATTGTCATTAAGGCTTAATGAGAATTTAAAGTTAAGTTTTTATTTGAACTTCTGAATTTTTAGCTTCTCACTTATGTAAGTTACATATTTATTTTAACAGCAGCCTGAAGATCAGTTTGTCTACAGCTTTTGATGACCAGTGTTGTGCAGAAGCTGCAAATACTCATCTTAAATATGTTCATATAGGATTAACTATATGTGAGTATATCCACCACTAAATTCACCACTGTTACTAAAGCAAGTCCTATGGAAACTTCCATCTACTTAAAATGGAGGTTTAAAAACACCATTTAAAAAGGTTTGAGACACGCTTTTCATTTCTGCATAATACTTTATCAGGAGCTTCAAACCACAAACAGTGGGAGACATTTTCAGGCCTATTGGTCTCACTTGCAGCTGTGCAATGCCCAAGAAAATTTCTTATTGGAGAGAACAAGGACACACTTACTGCACTAGCAAAAAGCCATCATTCCCAGTATAGAACTTATGCAGCTGCTGTTTTGAGCAAGCAATATTTTAAATACAAGTTGCAGTTACACCATTATACCACTGGCCTTTTGAGATGCTACACTTTACTGTGCAGCTCCTACAGAACTCTTCTTGGTCCTATCAAGACCTACCTTGATCCTCTCAATCATAAAAAATTGTATTCCATGATAATTCCTCTGTACAAAAAACCTAGACAAACCCATGGTGGGAAGGGGGTGAGAGAAGATGACTTACACAAGCTTAGCTACTGCCAGGGCTCTTTCAGCATCTGCTGAACCCTGTTGGTAAAACAAGAGTATTTGTAATTATAAAATATCAAATTATTAAGTGTGCTCATTTGCACACGTGTATAACTATATCTGTTCTAAACATTCAGTACAAAGTGACAGAAACCCATTCACAGCACAATGGATACCTAAAACATTTAGCTAAAGCATGTACTAAGTCAGCCACTGAATGACAAAAGGTGATGCAAAAAGGCATCCAGAGAGGTCTGTCCGCCCTCTTAACCTACAGCAGTATCAAATGTTCTTAGCCCATCACTGTTAGATATTTATTTATCATGTTCTTAAGAAGCTCCACTAGTAAGAATTCTACAGCCTCTACAAGCAACCTGCTCTGAGGCTATCATTACAACTGAAAAAGGTATTTTCCAATATCTAATGCAATCCACACTTCTCCCTCCCTCCAACCCCCATCATCTCTTGTCCTACACAGTGTGGTCTCTCAAAGAACACATTACTACCTTTTTCCCCTCCAGCAGCCTTTAATCCATTTGTGCAAAGTTAATGCACACACTAATCCTCTCAGTATACAGTGAGACTGTTTACTGGACAGTGCAAGACTTAAACAGGTGATCAAACATCAGCATAATTTATTCTTGGTATCTATACATTTGGAAATATATCAAAGATACCCATTGTCAAAACAAGCTACTGTCCTAGAGCACAGTATTCATCTTAATCACCTCTTCTGAAAACAGCTGTACAGAGAGCTTATAATGTAGCATCTTGATTACATGTGTACCAAGAGATTAGAAATTCTGCAACACATTTGGTGTGAAATTTTACATCCACCTGAAGCATCAAGAAATTGATAGCCCGCAATACAGAGCTGCTTTAGACTTAGATTAATGTTACTAGCACTACCTTGTTTAACTATGTTGCTATTAGAAGAATCCCTGCGGTTGGTTTCTTACCATTTGAAAGACAACATGGTGCCTCTCCCTTTCACAAGTTCTAAAAACAACTCTTTCATTAGGTGCAACGAAGTCCACTGTTTCAAGTACTTCTATATGAAATGAGAAACAGATAAGACAAAAATTATATACAAATGTAATCATAAAGTCATACAACTATATAACTTGCATATAAGTGAAATTCTATCAAATAAGTCTTCCATGAACAGCAGAACTAACGGCACCCTACCTCCTTTATGTGCTTGCAGTACATTTCTTGCACAGTGCTGTTCCCCTCCCATAGTACTCCCTAATCATCCCCCAGCCCGTTTCTTGGGCAAGCATCAGCACCAGAACAAGTCTAATGATTAATCAGCCAGAATGAACATAACAGTACCATTTTTGGGAAGGGGCGGGAGGGGAAAGTAGGTTTGTAGTAGACTTCTGTTCCCCAACAGGGACACTACAAACAACTGTTTCTCATGCTACACAGCTGGGGAGGTCTCAAAGATATATTTTTAAGAACTTGTCCGTGAATCATGTTAGGCCAAATCTAGCCCATAGACCTCAAGTTAATAAGAGAATGATAAACAGTGAGATCTTGTATGTCTTGCTTCCTTATTGCAGTAGACTAAAAGGTGTGTATATTATAATATCACAAACAGCTAACATTTATAAAGACTCATGATTGGAAACTGTCTCCGAATTTGTTTCTTGGACATTATAAAACTTTTCCTGAAAAATTAAAAGGCTTTGTAACTAATATTAGTAGTTTTGCTCAGGAAATTAGATTTTATATTAGCACATACACATGTAAAATTTCCGTAAAAAAAATCACAACAAAAAACCCCAAAACAAACCAAGTGTTTTTTACTGCTTATTCTTTTTATAACAGCATATAAAGACAGAGAATGAGAGGCTGAAGCCAGTATGTAGATACAGAATTGAGGAGGGTTATTTGTCTTTTTAACCCATATAAAACTAAAAGCTTTGACATTTTAAACAATGCACTGGAACTTTAATATCCTGTCTCTTTGAGCTACTAGTTTCTTTCACCTGCTGCCAGAAAGCATAATGCTGCAACATTAGTAATGGATTTCCAAACACTGATCCCATTTTTCTTAATAAAAAAGAAAAAGACATAATTCCAGGAGCTAGAATTATAAAGCCTTTCACTTTAGAGGGCCTATACCTGCACACCCAGTGATCTGACCTCTATCAAAGAGTTTAACAGAAAACTCATTAAATCCTTGTAATAAACTAAGACAATGGTGGAGAAAGACCTTGTGTTAGGGCCTTAAGAAGAATAACAAACTGTCAGTTACTAATACATTGGCCCTATCCTCCAAAAACATTTGTGGTTTTCCTGAGGGACACTGACTGAACTATTGAAATTCCTTAAGAAGGGAAATGAAAGTCTAAAACTGTAGAGCAGCAGACAGGTGTAAAGTAGAGCTTCAAAAGCTTATTTTAAGTCCCTAGACACTGTTTAGAGAGATTACATGTACTGATACCTCATTGTAAGCACTATAAAATTACTTCAGAGAAATAATTACCTTTTCTCTTAACTGGAAAAAAGAATGCTTACAGACATTAACAAAAGAAATGCTGTACTTGCCATTTATAACCCTCTTACACTGCAGCATCTTTATGTCAATCAGCTCCTGAGAAGAAAGAATAAAAATATCTCAGTAAGTTGAGGTGTTTAAGCCACCCAGCTCTAAACAGTTGCCCATTTTATTAAGTAACAATAACTATCTAGAGATACCAAATGTAGAAAAAGAATACAAATGAAGACAAGTGTTTAACTATACAACACTCTCAACTGAAGTTTTAAAATATAAACAGAACATACAAATTTAAGAATACGGTACATTTACATAGTTCTAGAAGAACCATTTTATTCAAATACTTATCTAGCAAGCTGGAAATAAAGCAGCATGAACCGCCTAGAGTGGAAGGGAAAGATAACTTAATGCTTGTCGTGGTTTAGCCCCAGCCGGAGGCTAAGCCACGCGGTCGCTCGCTCACCCCCCCCTCCCGGTGGGACGGGGAGAGAATTGGGACGAAGAAAAGCAAGAACTCGTGGGTTAACAACAACAACAGTTTAACCAAACAACAAAGGGAAAGAGAACAAAACAAGCGAGAAACCCCAACAATGACAACAACAGCGAGTACTTAGCGGTGCTTTCCGGACAGGTCGCTCCCGCCCGCAGCCCGACGCCCAGCCCGCTCCGAGCAGCGATCCCCGCCCCGCCAGTCACCCCCTCTAAATAGTGAGCGTGACGGTCACATGGTATAGAATAGACCCCGGCCAGCTTCTGGTGAAAATTAACCCTATCCCAGCCGCAACCAGGACAATGCTATAGCAACAGACCACCTCAAGAATCAGTGGAGATTTGTGCTGACCAAATACATAGGTGAACAAAACAGCAGTACTAGGCTTTAAAACTTCTTTACCTTAATCTTGAGTTTTAACAGTTCTCTCTGCTAAAAGACAAAACAAAGCCTTGTGCTGACCTTCACCTAACATACAGTCACCATTCTTCTAGAATTTGTGGTTCTCCTTTAGAAGAAATCCAGAACTTCAATCTACATATATTAGCTTAACTGCAGATTTATGCAATTCAGTTTATTAAGGACACCATTTGAGCCCTTTTCTCATATGTATCTCATCAACTTGATTATAGGTGAGCTTTAAGACAAACTGACTGCCTTTAATTGACAAAGCACTACAGCTTGAGCCAATATAACTTGCTAGCTGCTGAAATAAATATGCAGCTGTTAATCCAACTGTTGTATAAATTGAGAAAAAAACCTCACCCCACCATGCTATAGTGTTACATTACCTGAAAAAGTTTAGGCTACTATAGACTTTTTGTTTTAGCAAATAAGAAGAGGTTTAAGACCTGCTGATTTACAGGTAAGGGATAAACAAGCAATAAATTAGGCTACTCTCAATTTTCTTATGTTATACCATAGGCAATATCAATTTTCTTATGTTATACCATAGGTCTTATAAATAGCACTTTTAATTTAAGTTTTTGCCTAATGCTCCTTCATTAGGTACTGTTCAGTTTAAGTTCTGAAACAGCTTTGAGCTCCAAAATGTTGAAGGGACTGGGAGGAAGGGATTACAAAACAAAAGGATAAATCAGAAAATGAAGTTACAAAATGCAGTTATCCATGCTGTTCTGTTGCCAAACAACTGTTTTATTTTATACTATCTTGTCCATTCTTAAGAAAACCTCCAAAGCATAGTCTCTGATAAAATCTATTAATGAGAGATATCTTAAGTAAGTTTGAGGGTCTCTCTTTTGACACACTGTTTCTCTGGAATGGTAGCAAAAAAGCGTGTGTGCAGGAGAAACTGCTTTAGCTATACAGTTTACGGTGCTGGTTTAAGTAACTTCTCATACCCTATGACTTCAGCAGTAAGCAAAGCAATACCTTTACGTGTGTGGTTTGTTTTGGGTTTTTTGGTTGTGTTTGGTTTTTTTAACAAAAAAATACAACAACTTCTACATTACTATCTTCCACTAGTTTCCTATACAATGGCCCTGCCCAACCTGTGGTTAGTGAAATCCAGTAGCTGCTCAGTAACAAGGTTCTTTGCTACTACTAAGAAGTGTAAGAGATGCTGGAAAAGTACAAAGGCTGTCTGAAGCCTGCCTCACTTCTAGTGTTTAAGACTTCTAGATTCTGTAACTCTGCTTGTGATTTCTCTATACATGATCTACAGTTAGGCTCCCAGAAAATGAAAAAATATATATTCTCACTTAATCCCATGTCAAGCAAAGAGGTCATAATCCATTAACTGGGAAACTGTTAATTATTGTTTGTCAAAGAAGAAAAATACCTTATTACTCCCAATTTTATGATACACAGCGGTAACTATTCTACTGAATTGAGATTTCTTCTGAATAATCCAGCAATAACTATCCTTTCACATGGAGCTCATCCAACTAATTAAATATCACTTGTAATTCTAGAAGCTAGAGACAAAAGGTGGGCTGTGGCCAAGATAAAAAGAGCATATTGTCTCTCTGTCTGGCTTCTCCCCCAAAAAGGGCAGTGAGCTAACTCACGAGAGAACTGCTGTGAAGATTCCTCGAGAACATCGTAAACAACTGATTCTGACAGTTTGTTTCAGCCTGTTCTGTTGGTACAGATCAAACATTCTCCAAGAAAGCCAGTATTTAAGCCATGTTTACATTATATTTAACTCCTTACTGGTTTGGGGTTTTTTTAAATCTTGGCTGAGTCATGTAACTTGTACTGGTGCCTACATTTGAGAAGAGCTAATAATAGCACTGAAGTGGAAAATGGGAATGAATACTGATACACTGCAACAGTAAGGATAGCGAAGAGTAAGTACTTTAAGTTACAGAGCAGTCCTACCAGTAATATCTGCAGCAAACTGCAGTCTCGACTTCAGGCCGCTTTAAGAAAAGCGGTTGAGCAACAAGGACAGCAGCACTGTGAGGGGTATATGTGGATGCTCTGGGTTAGCGCAACAGAACTAACCAGGTGAGAGGGTAGGTCAGTCTAAGATCACCTTCAATCTTATGACTCTACTCAAAACCAACAACAAAAAAACAAACCACCAACCCAACAAAAAACCCCACAAAACCCAAAACACAGTAAAATGTGAGGAAATTGTTACAGTCAGTGTTTTGTCTAAATGAATTGAAATTATTGAATGATTGAACACTCTTAAAATATGGGTTGAGGACTGCTCAAAGGGAAATGCCTTAAGCCATGGAGATTCTTCTTTCCCCATTTTTCTAATGAAAAATATACGTGAATGGAAAAAGTCCTATAATAAACAAGGTCTATTTGTTCTTTTCTTAACAATAATGTTATCAGACGAGACTGCCTCGTCTGCTCACCCTTCATACCTCACAGTACACAATATCGGCACCATAGTCCAGAGCAAGAAGACGCATTGGCAATGTTCCCACTCGCACCATTGGAGCCAGGATCTTCTTGCCTCTAAAACACAGAGGTGTGTTCACCGTCATTCCTGTTGCGGTACAACCTGAAAGAGAAAATCAAGGGGGATAGTCAGGGAATATAATTTCCTACGCGTAAACGCCCAGAACTTTCCTTTGGCGGGAAGGGGGGGTGGGGGGGAGCGTGTGACCCTGTCAGACCTGACGGGGTTCCCTCAGTCGCTCGCAGGCCGGCTGCTCCGCCGCTGCTTACTCAGCTCCCGCGGCCCTGGCGCCAGTTGCGTGGAGCCGTGAGAGACCCCAGCGGCGCCCTGAGGCGTCGGGGCGCTCCGGTAGCCTGGGGGGGTCCCGCCGCACGGGCTTCTTCCTCCGAGCGAGGGGCGCCGGGCCGGCTCTGCCAGAGCCCCCCAGGGCCATGTTTGCTCCCGCGGGGCGCGACACGGGGGTCAGCTCTCAGCCGTCAGCTGAAAACGCAAACGTGAAGGGGCCGCCGCCTGAGGTACCGGCCACCGCTACCACCGCCTGAGGTACCGGCCGCGCGCGCGCGCCCCCCACCCGTGGCACTCACCCTCCTCGCGTGGCTCCGCCGCGGCTCCGGGGGGCGGGGGGAACCGGGGGAAGCGTCTCCTCACGGCGTCATCGGGCGGCGCCGCCGCCGCCGCCACGTGAGAGGCCGCCATGGCGCTGAGCCGCGGCGGGATGGCCGTCGCCCGCCCGCTGCTGCCGCGGCGGCTGGCGGCCACCCGGGCGGCGGCGGGCGTGCAGCCCCCCGGGAGCGTGGTGCGCGTCCCCTGGGCCCTGCGGCTGCGCCTGCAGCGGGGCGCGCAGCGCCGCCGGCGCGGGCAAGGGGAGGCGGCGGCGGCAGCAGCGGTGCGGCCCGGGAAGCTACTGCTGCGGAGCCGGCGGCCGGAGCTGAGCCAGCCCGGCTGGCAGACGGTGGGGCGCTGGGAGCGGCCGCAGCTGGTGTCGGCGGGCTGGAAGCATAGGAAGGCCTGCGGCGACTACTTCCAGCTGGAGCCCTCGCAGGAGGCGGCTCCCGCCCTACAGGCGCCGCCGCCTGACGCGGGACAGGGCCCGTCCTTCGCCGAGATGGGGCTGCAGCCGGCGCTGCTGGCCGGCCTGGAGGGCCTCTCTGTCGGCCGCCCCACGGCGGTGCAGCGCCTCGCCATCCCCGCGCTGCGTCGCGGCCGCAGCGCCCTCTGCGCCGCCGAGACCGGCAGCGGCAAGACGCTGGCCTACCTGCTGCCGCTGCTGGACGGGCTGCTCTCCCGCCCCGAGGGGCCGGCGGCGGGGCCGGCGGCGGGGCCGGCGTCGCCCCGCGGGTTAGTGGTGCTGCCGTCGCGGGAGCTGGCGGCGCAGGTAGGCGCGGTGGCGGCGGCGCTGTGCCGGCCGGCGGGGCTGCAGGTGCGCGGGCTGACGGGCGGCGGCGCCGCGGGCGGGCTGCGGAGGCAGCTGCGGGCGCCGCCGCCGGGTGCCGCCGTGCTGCTGGGCACCCCCGGGGCGCTGCGGGAGGCGCTGCGGCGGCGCTTCCTGGCCCTGGGGCAGCTGCGCTGGATGGTGCTGGACGAGGCGGACGCCCTGATGGACGAGTCCTTCGCGGAGCCGCTGGAGGAGATCCTGGCACACGCGCCCCTGGCCGCTGGCGCCCCCGGGCCAGCCGGCCCCGGGGAGGCGAGGACCCAGGTGGTGGTGGTCGGAGCCACTTTCCCCACGGGGCTGAGCCAGACGCTGGGGAAGTTCACCGACGTGGACCGGTTCGTCACCCTTACCACCCAGAGCCTGCACCGCCTGCCACCCCATGTCCAGCAGAAGTTTGTCCGTCTAAAAGGCCGGGACAAGCTGCCCGAACTGCTGCAGCTACTCAAGGAGCGCCCAGCATCCAGTGGGGCTATTCTCATCTTCTGCAACGGTGCCAGCACTGTCAACTGGCTGGGCTATATCCTGGATGACCACAAAATCAAGCACTTGAGGTTGCAGGGACAGATGTCAGCAGCTGCTAGAGCTGGCATCTTTGCCTCCTTCCAGAAGGGTGACGTGTCTGTCCTTGTCTGCACTGACCTTGCTTCACGAGGGCTGGACACCAGCAGCGTGCAGCTAGTGGTCAACTATGACTTCCCAGACACCCTGCAGGACTACCTGCACCGCGTGGGGCGGGTTGGACGGGTTGGAAGCAAAGCACCTGGAGCCGTGGTTAGTTTTGTCACCCATCGGTGGGATGTGGACCTGGTGCGGAAAATAGAGACTGCAGCCCGGAAAAGGACAGGTCTCCCAGGCATGGACTCCTCTATTAATAAGCCTCCACCTACAGGAGGTTGATTCAGGTTGCCAAGCAGTAATAAATGGCCTGGTAGGGACTAAGCTTGAAGTCATTAAGGCAGAGCGAATGAGCTTCTGTGTGTAAGCTAGACTGAAAGAGAATTGAGTTTCAGAACCAGGTGATCAGGTTAACTTTGTGCACTGTTCGGGAAGCTGGATGTCATTTCCACAGGCATCACAATTCATGGCTTTCCACAAGGAAGCTAGTAAGTGAGTAACAAAATGCCTCTGGAGAAGACTGAAGAATGATCTCATCAGTTGATTTTAATTTTGTTGAGACTTTTAACTTAAATTCAAATCAGAATGAAAGTATGCCTGTATGATGTGCAGATCTGTTGCATTTCATTGCTTTCCACCACCAGCAGCTAAACATACATTATGAAAACTTAAAAATTACTACTATGGCAGGGAAAACAAGAAAGTATTTTCCTAACTTTGATATAACTTTGACCATTTAGAGATACATGTAGAAAGACTAAAGGACAAATTATGTACGATTTTCTTGTGATGTAGCAGTTCATTTGGAGAATTCTAGACCAGATACCTCTAAAGTTTGGTGGGAACGAGAAGGCTCAAGAAAGCTTGAGGCTTTTTCAAGGTCTTAATTTGTCATTTTGTGGTTACCTTTCACTGAGAAAGAGGATCTTGCTGCTTCATGTTCTATTAAATTAAAAAAAAAAAAAGCGCCTTTAAGTCTTCTCTGCTCATTTTTTTCTGCATGCTGTAGTGATATGTCCAGTCTCTGAACTGATTGTAAAAACAAAACCCAACCCACCAAAAAGTGTCTCCTGTTAAAGGAAAGAAATGTGTTGACCCACAGGTTCTAATGACTCACTGGTAACAGTGAGTACAAGATTTCTTTTGAATGTTGTGCCATTGTTCTTTTCTCCTTTAAACCAGAAGGATTAAAGAGAGGCTGAGGTTATTTCATATCTAGCTGCTAGTTTGTATCCATGGTAGATAATCACACAAAAATAGCATTTCAGCTCTGATTTCTGTTGCAGTGATTTTATCACAGCTTTTTCTTTTAGTGGCTGTTTTTCCCATGCTATCCACTTTAGCCTGTGCTAATCTCGGTATGTAGAAATAGTAAGCTGTTAAATGAAAAGATCACAGCATAGTATCTGAATCATTGGCTTCAGAGGAAATAAGGCACTGGAACTACTCTTATTCTTAGTATACCGAGAGTAAAAACTAAACAAGCAGAAAACTTGGACAGATAATCACTTAAGGATAAGGGTATATAACCTTATCCTAGAAATTGTACGCATGTACTCTGTTCACATTGCACAGTTAAGAGGCTCTTAGGGGAAGTTACAAGCTGCGGTAAAATTATTTAATACAACAGAAAGCTTTCAACTTTTTAGAAATACAGTGGAAGAGTGATCCACTTGGAGACTCTAAACCTTTCTATTTTGGACCCATTCATTGCATGGACTACTTGCCTCTCATCTGTAGTTCATTTAACTGCAAATCAGGCAATTTATGTGTCCACAAGCAGAAGCTTACTGTTCGTGTATAGGAGTAGGTTAAATCCTTAAACAGAAATCTGAGGACAATCTAGTGGTATAATTTACAGAAGATCCTATTTCCGTTTGTTAATAGGCATCTTATGTTGTATCAGGTCCTCTGGACTGCTGAGAAATAGATTCCTTTAACTGTAGACCCACAGATTAATTTAAATGAGGTAAATTGTATTCAAGAAACTCCACGTAAGAAATTTTCATATTTGCTTGCCTGCTTTGCCCAAGCAATTTCAAGCTGACTCCATCTCAAGTGTGATATTTGAATCTGATCTTCTTCAAAGCTGTAGCGCTTCACTGTATTAGCATAAATACCCAGTTACTACCTGCTTCATAGAGTGTCTTTCTTTCCTGAGGCAGCTGGTGATGGTGACCGTGCTTCCTACTTCAACGTACAGAGTAGCCCTTTTAAGTTGCTGAGGAAAATTGTTGGTTGGGATCTCAGATGTCCGACTTCAAGTATTTGTCTTCTCATATAGCTCTTATACAGGACTAAATCAATCAGTTGTTCAGGCTAAAATTTCCCGTCTGTTGCAAATGTTGGGTACTGTAATACTTAGCTCTGTTACCTACGGTTTCCCACTAAATAATGCAACCAAAGATAACCACAGTTACATGATGTCACATAAACAGTAACTTCTGACACAAGATCCATCGTTGAACTATGTGGCAGTGGTCATTCGTAATTAATGGATCTGCTTAATTTGTATCAGTAACTAAGTGGCATTGGTGGTAAGAGAGTAGTTTTTTTCTTGAGTTAAAATACGTGGAAGTAAAATGGGAGGAAGGTTGACTTCTGATAAATTATCCAGATTATAAAAGGCAATGTGGGCATACTTGACACTGAGGTATAAAATATACACGTTAAAAATGAATGATTGGTGTGTTACACGTTACAGAACTCAATTG
Source organism: Phoenicopterus ruber ruber (assembly GCA_009819775.1). Lineage (NCBI taxonomy): Eukaryota > Metazoa > Chordata > Aves > Phoenicopteriformes > Phoenicopteridae > Phoenicopterus > Phoenicopterus ruber. The sequence continues at coordinate 3,990,318 of CM020227.1, forward strand.
TATGTGTTCTGATGGCCGTAACAAAAGATGTTGAAGATGTTCTGCAAGTTTATATCTGGATATTTTTGTTATGTTTTTTAGATGTATAATTTGTAGTTTAACTTCTGCGACTCACTTCTAAAAACTCAGTAATGTAGTCTATGAATCTGGAACCATGTTACAGTGAATCCCATGACAGGTCAGTCTGGATTGCAGCACACAATGTTATCAAATTAGACAACACAGTGAAATTATAAAGTTCTTTCAGCCATATGCTTCATAATTTTGAAGTAATATGCACTTTATATTACAAACAGTAACCTTGAACTCAGTACAAATGCTCTAAACTGATTGTTGCTAGGGCACTGTTGAACAAAACAGTTTATCACAAAAACCCCAACCCCCCCCTTTTGGCATTTATATACTAAAGTGGCCAATAAAAAGCTTTGGGTAGATACACTCAGAGAACACTATATTTACCAATAAAGACTTTTGTAAACATTACTTTCAAACAAAACCACAGTTCTTTTAAGCATATACTGAGAAATACCACTTTCTTGCTGTTGCTCACAAAAAGACAGTTACTGGAGCCAGTGATTAACAGTAGTAATTACATCCAGGAGCACACAGACATTCGAACCCTGGGATATAGAAGCTGATACAGAGCCACCAAATGCAGACATCGACATCACTGACACGTCATGTGAAAGGTTTTACTACCCAGTAGGTAAATACTATAGCAAAGCCTTCAAGGAGATTTAGAGACCCTATCGCAGCTAGCGAGCTAAAAATATACGTAGCTCGCATTTGGTCAGACTTGTTTAAAAAACAAAGACATATTCAAAGACTTTTTAGTTTGACTTTTCCCAAACCACTTTTCCATGCTCTCTAAATGTCGCATTAGTCATAGTTCACATCCTAATGCCTGTCTACACACATGATTAACTGCTCTTTTCTTGTCTGTCCGTATTCTACCTTCTATGTAACTCTTATTTTAGACTTCATGGGCATAACTACAACTTCATATGGGTTCTATCTTATGGGCACTACAAGGACATTCAGATACTTCTCTTGCACGCAGCCCAGTGCCTAGGAAGGTACCCTAGGACAAGCTGTGTCAAATGTCCTAACAGCCAGATGGAAAAATGCCTCCTACCACTCCAGTAGTCTGACAAAGTCTGCATTTTTGCAGGCTGCACCACTCCCTGCAATGCACTTGTATACTTGTTATCCCCAGACAGCACCCTTTCCCCCGCTCTTCCTCCTGAAATGCGTTTGTGAGCCCAATTTACAAATTAGTGGTTGAGTGTGTGGTAGAGAAGTTCTCCATGCGTATTCTGACCAGTTTCTCAGTGGGAACCGGCCGCAGGAAGAACTTGCAGGTGAAGACTTGCCGGCAGGCCTTGCGGAAGTTTTCCGAGAGGAAAGCATAAATGATGGGGTTGATGCAAGAGTTCCCGTAAGCTAAGCAGTGAGAGATGATGCGGAAGGTGAAAGAGATGTTGTTCAGGGGAAACTGCCCAAACTCTGCCCACATTGTGATGATGTGGTGTGGCAGCCAGGAGAGCAGGAACACGGCAATCACAAGAAGCACTGTCTGCGCTGTCTGGAAAAGACAAGATCAGGTATTAAAAGGTCACAGTGATCAAGCAAGTCAGTGGTATGAGTGAGTTTGCCTTCCTCTGTCAGTAGTGAAGGCAGCATAACACAGGCAAGACTGACGACTGCCAGGTGGGCAAATTATGACAATATGAAAAAGGATGCTAAAAAACAACCCTCCTCCCTGGAAAACAAGGATTGCCTGGTTTTGGCTCAAGCAAATAACTCTATAGGCAATGGAGATAGTGCCCATAACACCTCAAGCAATACAGAGGCTGCTACAGTAATGCTATGTTACATGGAAGAGTGGAAATAATATTCCCTAACATTTGGAGGGTGAGGAACATTAAGGCTATTGAAAATAACTACAGAGGAAGACAGTCTGGCTGCAAGGAAACATGCCACTGAGAGGAGTGACAAAGACTGACATGAGGAGAAAGATTTTTCCAGTAGTTTCCCTCTTACGGGAGAAACCAAGAAAAACAATGCATAGAGGATTTTATTTTCCTTTTTAAATATGCAGTGCTTTTTGGTTGGAAATATTCCTAGCTAGATGATTACCTGAGGGAGGCTCACTGTGCCTGGGGGATCCCAGCCTGTGTGCTGGCTGGGTTAGAGGTGTGCCCCTGCAACGCTTGCTCTCCAGTTAGGCTGGCCGGCCACCCTTGCAAGCTGTCATTTGTAAGTCCCAAAGCTTGACCTGAGGTAAAATTTTCCTGAAAAGTGTTCTTTGAAGTCACCGTTCAAAATGAAGGTTAACATGAGGCGAGCTGCTGACTGCAGCTGCGGTAGCCCCACAGCTGCGGCTGGGGAAGAGGAACGAGGGCTGAGGAACATGGCGGAGCAGCGTGAGAGGGTGGCTGGGTGCTGCCAGTGTGGGAAGGGTGCGGAGAGAGGCAGCTCTGACCAAAGGTAGGCGGTATGAGCTGCTTGAGCTGTTTTGGTGTGAAATTTAGCAGGCTGTTTCTTTGGGTTTTGTTCCTTTTGTTGAGGGGAAACAGTAGCTTGAGGAGAAGGCCTCATGCTGTGAGGAACCTGGGTGGGGAGAGGACTGGGGCGCCTGCATTTTGGGACTATGAGTCCAGGCTGTCTGCCATCCCTGAAGTGGAGATCCTCACCAATGTAGGCAAAGTCCGTTGCCCTATAAATATTGTTGTGAAGTTAACATTCAGGGGACCTGCAGGATGCGTACCAAGAAATAACTCAGTCTTTATTGAAAAGGTGTTTCCCTTCTTGAACAAAAACTCCTCAGCCTGGTATAGTTAAGGGTGTATGCTACAACAAAAGCACTTTTTTTTTTTTGGGAAGCCTTTGAAGAGGATGAAGAATGACTTTTATTTACTGTAAGCTACAGTAAATAAAATTAAACTATAAGTCACTTTAACTTCTTTTCTGTAAGACCTTGTGGGAGCAGGACCTCACTTATCAAGTTTAAGGCGGCTGAGGGCATTGCTTTTCTCTCACTTTCTGCTTCTAGCACACTCGGGGAGTACCTAGCAAGGCTCAGAGTTTACTGACTTGGGGCCCCTGAGAGCCTTTCCTTGTGGCAGGGCTACTTCCACCTGAATTCAGGAGTTTTCAGAAATACTAATGGTAATGGAAGGTGAGCATTTTTTTATGTATTTAATCCTTCCTTTTTGGGGTACTGTAGCAGATGCACAGTGGGTGACTTCCCTCCTCTCCCCCCACCTGATTCTCAGCAAAATGTGTGCTTTTCAACTTTAGTATTTAGTGTTTCTCATTTATATTTTGTCATTTTAATAAATATAACAATTTGCAAATATACAGATATTATCCTTCCCCTAAGGAGAATTGTTGTACAAGTAGCAGAAAAGCAATGGAGAAAAATGAAAACAGGCTTCATTTTAGCTTAAGGTTTACAGCCTTACTAGTCTAGATCAATGTGTTTGTCAATAATTCCCTTGTATGACTTCAAGTGAATAGTGTGTACTTACTTTCCTAGAAGAGGGTTAATTTCCTAGTGAACAAAACCTCATTTAATCACTGGTTATAATGGCTACATCTAGCAGTTGTTTTGTCTGCTAGAGAAGACCTGCAGGATTTTGTATCTTTTTTTTAAAAGCACTCTATAGCGTTCTATCGCTATACCTGTTATGCTAAAATATATAAGTAGAAGTTATAAAGACTTAGGCTTACGTATAGCTAACACCAAAACACCTAAGCTGAAACGATCTTTTAGGAGAAGGGAAATGTTTTTCTCAGCCCTCTCAAAATACAGCCAATACAACAGGTGCTGCAAAACCTCTGTATGTTCTCTGACTTTTCTGCAGCACTGCACAGTTGGCATGACTTACCTAATTAAGCATGTCTCCCAGGCAGTATTTCAGTGGTGACTCAGGTGGCTGAGTAGAGCTGGGCTCAGGAAGGAGATTTTTTGGATTCCCATTAAACTGTGAGGGCATTTCATGGGTCGTTTGGTCCTCTCTTGGTACTCTGTGGATGTGTGCTTTGAGTGAGATGGAAATTGCAGCATGTTTTAGCAAGTCTGCCCCTCTATGGCATGTGCTTGGCCTTGTTGGAAATGTAATATGAGGAAAAGAAGGAAATTATGAGTACCAGAACTAGTGAAGCAAGGTTTCCTAAGGAACTATGTCTTAGATGGATTCTCTGGTGCCCTAAAAGACGGTAGTAGTACAACCAAAATGCTTCTCCTCAGAGCATTTGCAGTCTTTCCCTTTTCAGTGGCTCTCCAAATACTTAATAAAGTTTCACTTGTCTAGAGTTGACTTTAGTGATGGCTTTTTCTGTCTTCCTGTATCAGTGAGTTAGGTATCATCTTCATGAATGTATACTGGCTAACAGAAGGCTTCTGTATTGCAGACTAACTACCAAGATCATGTTCTGGAGATGAAGACAGCATGGAGAAATGACAGCATGCTCCAGGGAAGAGCGGAGTGACATTACTTCATAGCAAAAAGAACACAAGGTGATTAGATCTTGGTGCATAACATCTGGGATTGTAACAACTGACTGCAGTCCCATACATGAGAACAGTGGGAGATACTGCTAAAAGATTTATAAACAAGCCTTATGTTTATAACCTGGCTTGTTCAAAGGGGTTGGAGATATGGGGTGAAACTGCAGGAAATCTATTTGTTTTCCAGGTTTTTTTTGTTTCACTTTAGTAACGGCCCTATAATGCTCTTGAATTTTCCTAAGATTATTTAGAGCTTTAAAAACCTTTTGTGGTTTGGTTTTTTTTTTTTTTTTAATGTCAAAATACTTTAAAAGCCAGTTGCAGCTCTAGGAAGGTACTACACTTATGTGTTCAGACATAGTTCTTTATTAAATGTCTGGCTAGGGCTTCCTTTATCTAGACAATTGGAGGTAGTTCAGGACCTTCATATTATGCTGACCTTCCTCAATAACAGTATTAAAACCTGCAGAACATGAGGGCACACTCAAATTCTAATTATTTTTTATAACATACATTTAATCTGAGCTTTTATCTGAGTGAATCACACTAAAATGTTTAAAGTGTATTCTGCTTGCTAGGATGGTAGTAATGTGAGGGAAGGCTAAAAGGTATTTTACATGGCAACTGCTTTTTCTTCTACTTGTTTAACCCTGCGGAAAAATCAACTGCATGATAAAGAGGGGTTTTCTCCATGTTGAACAGGCACTATGTTTGCTCTGTTTACATTGAGCCTGCAGCAACGATCTCCTGCAATAAAACCAGATGATTGTTGAAGTAGAAAAATGTATTTGGATGTGAGCCAAAAGTACCACCTTCTCTTGTCTTAGCTACACTAACAAGCCAGTTAAATCTGTTAACCTCTCTAGCAAGATGTTATTGCATCAGATTGAGATTTCTGTGCAGGTAAGAGTAAATGTTTGCCTACAATACAAGTTAAAAAAAAAAAGAAGGGATTTCTGTCAACTAGGGGTCTCAAGTAAGTTTGTATTAATTGTGAAAGGCAAAAACCTGTAGGTTCATCCTGTACCTGGCATACTTCAGATGCTTCCTCGTTTCACCTACTAGAATGCTGCCTGACATATGAGGCGACAAAGCATGTTTCCCTGTGAGTGAACAACCTCAGCTCCCAAACGTCCTCAAACTGGCCACGCTGGGAACCAGGTGCCGTCCTTAAAAATATACTGGTGTGATTAGAAGTTGATGGAACTGAAAGACACAGATGTAGTGGTCTTGTGGGGTCTAGCTTGCCTACTGTGGTGTGATGGGTACTAAAGAAATTATTAATAAACAGGTCTCATCCTTAGCTTTCACCAGCAATAATGATGCTACTTTTTTACCCTCTATCAATGTTAAGTAGCTTAGGCTTGTTACCGAGGCAACCTTTCATAGCATCCTTCTGCTTAAATTAGGGGACTACAAGCACTGAAATATTCTTTTGAATAAGGGATATATACCTAGATTCTCTTTTCCTTTTATCGTGAAACAACAAACTGCACATTTAACATAGGGCTGGGTATTAAAAATGGGTTTGCAGTTGCTATGTATTAACACAAAGCTGTTTCTGAGGTCCAGCTATTTGGGATTTTGCAGATGGAAAAATAGACAATACTAGAGCAATAGTATACATAATTCATGACTCAAAAAACGTATTTTGGAAATGGAACTTGTGTCTGTTTTTTTCAAGTTAGGGACTATCTAGTTAAGATAGAGGGAATTGAAACAAAACGCTATGTTTAGCTCTTGATCTGGTAACTTTGTTGTAGCTAAAACTAATGTTAATATAGACTGTGACCAGCTGCAGCGGACTGATCCAAATAGCTTGTGTACTGTTTGAGTTTGTTTAGTGGCCTGTGATAATTTGCACAGTTAATGGATTACTGTTGGTCTAGCTGTGCCCACTTAATGCTAGCCTTCTGGTTCATCTCCGAAGGTTCAGTGGGTTCATAATAAACATGTACAATGGCCACTACTGGATTATCTAAATCTCTCAATACTCCTAGAAGTCTTTCAAGCAGCTACACAAAATAACTTAGTGCATTATTTGTTGTACAGACAAAGTAAGTGTGCTTAAGCTATACAGTGAATCAATAGCATGGTGGGAAATAGAGACTAAGAGAGTCATAAATATTTTTGTTTGTCAAATAAATAGATAAACTTCCCTCTTGTTTCCCCCTTTATTGTTTCTGCCGTGCACAGATTGTCTAGACTTTACTTGCTTATTCTTTTGTTATCTTTATAGGTGATCTGACCCTCATTTATGCTTTCCTGCTTTTCTTCATCTGTTTTCCCTTTGACTTTTTTTCAGCCCTGGACAAGCTATTTCTTGCTTTTAGCCTTCCCCGTCCTTCAAAATGCAATGGGAAATATGTTTAAAAACCCTTTTGGGGGGAGATGCCTCATTCTGGAGGATGATGAAGTCTTTAGCATTTAGTTGTGTTTAGAGCTGTTGTTCTTGATAAGCTTCAAATGAAGCTGCCTCAACTTGTCAGGCAACTTGTCAAGGGCAAAATTAAGATTGCCCTGTAATGAGTGAAATGCTTCGAGTATTCCATGGATTTACCTATTTTTGGCAGAACTACCTGATACGTTGAATTAATAAACATCCCTGAGATTAAAATACACAGTGGACAGAGCAGTCTAAAGATAGAGAGCTTGTCACTTTCCTGATCTAGTAATAGTTTGAGACAGCTAGCTGCACATCTTTTTTTCAGAGCTCATCAGACCATCCATTTGTGCTGCGTACCTCAGCCACACAGAAATGGGAAAGAACATTCAATGAGGTTTTTATTAAACAGTACATTCTCACTAGCTTGCAGAAAAACTGGGCTTCATTAGTGAGACAACTGCTGTTTTCTGAATATGGTGGAAGGTTTTTTCTCCTTTTTCTTCCATGATTCTGAAGGAAGAAGCATAAAGAAACCTATGCCTGTTTTACACTGTCTTATCAGCAAATAACAACTGACCCTTCCTTTATTACTGCTATGTGGGAGGATGGGGGATATAATGAACTTGTTTTGGACTTTGGGTCTTCCTTCCCTTTACTCCCCAAAACTAGTTTCAATTAATAATGTTCTGCTGAGACTCCAAAGGCAGACTTATTCTAGCTAGTGCTGCTTCTTCAGACCATACCATACTTCCTCAGCCTTTGTTTGTGGCTGGGACTTTTCTCTTGACTTCCAATACAAAGCTTATCTGATGATGTGATTTACCGATAAATCATTTTCTCCTGTTACGCTCATCTCTAACTTGCATCTCACTCTCCCTAAAGTTTGAGAGACAATTGGTGCATGTTTTGATTGCCCCAGACTTGATTTGGGTAAGCTACAGAGTTTCAGACTTGGCTATATATTGTGCTTTTACTGTAGTGAAGGCTTGGCAAAAAAGTAGTGACCCATAGTGCCCTAACCTTTTGCTTTTAGACACTGCAGGTACACGGTTTCAGTGCTCAGGAAGGACACGTGGCTTAGCACAGTCTACCACTGTACTACTGGAGGTACTTACCAGCTTCTGAGGAAAACAATTTTTGTGGCTTTAGATTCTGGGATCCTCTGTTTTCTGAAGACAGAAATCAGTCAAGAGCATCCCTTTGCTCTGAGTTCCTCTTTAAGCCAATGTGCGAAGTGAAAACTGTCAGTTTCTTCTCTCCTGCTGCCAGGTTCTCTCCTTTTTTATCAAATGCAACTCCCCCTGATGCCTTTGCAAACATCCTTTTCCTTTCTACCCGTAAAGTTCTAACAGAAAGGTCCCAAAGCACGATTTGATCTCCAGAAACATGCTTATAGCTTAGTGATAAATGCACAACGTTTCAAACAGCTGATTCAAAAAACTCCATACCTATTCTTAACTAACTTAAATGTTGGGTAGCAGCTTCCTCTGCTTCACAGCAAACGCATTTCTTAATTACTTCTGAAGCACTTCTCACTGCCCTTTGGTCTTTATTACACTTGAGTGTAATACTAGTCTTCAGTGGTCTGAAAACCACACTGGAAGTGTTCTTTTTCGTTGTTCTGTATTTTCTTTCTTGCAATCAGAGATGGCAGTTGGCTGTCATGAAGAAGAGAAGGGATTGAAGCAGATAGATTTTCAGTTGTTATCAGTTCATTTTGGTGACTTGCGTTGCGTGCTGAGGCGGACTCTTCATTTCCCAGCAGCTTGCTTGCAGTGTTCTAACTGCACATCTCCCATTCTGTGATTATGTCACTAATCTCCTCTGTTGATGCCCTTAATACTTAGTCACTTTGTATTCATAAATGCCTATGAGCATTATGATATTCCTATTATCCACTAATTGGTAATGATGCTCTCTATTCCTGCTGCCCTAGGCTCTTGTTAGCAAAACAACTTGCGGGATTTCACTTCTGATTAATATTCTTTTGCTGGATGGATCCCAGGATCTTCCATGCTCCTTTGCTGTACTTACTGTTCAAGTGCCAAGGCCTTGAACATCGCATTCATTAAGTATATGTGCAAACCTTACATTTGTGTGAACAGAAGCCAAAGAAATAGTTCAGCATATAGGAAAGCAGTTACAGTGCAACTTTCGTCTGCCTCCCTTGGCCAAGATGTTCAGGAATACCCCTCTGCCTTGAAGGAATTCTGTATGTTTTACCTCCAGCTGTTCTATGGCCTTCAAAATGCAATGCTCCAGGGAGTGTCCCAAATCAGCTCTGTATGTATTTGCATTTACGTAGCTCTGGGAGCAATGAAGAGCTAATTTGCTTGTAGGTAAATATAAGGTGGTGAATATATGAGCTGAGGAAGAAAACAATAAGCTTCATAGCTAGAGATGTGCTTTGCATTGACTATTACAATCTTGGAGCAAGATCTTGGGCTTATGGTAGTTTGTGAACAGCTTGGTTCTCCAGTAGTGCATAGAAGAGGGGAAATTTAAAAAAAGTAATAAAATAAGGCAAATAAGATTTTAGGAATTATTAGGAAAGGAATAGAGAACAAAACAAGAGACACTGCTTTCCGACCAGGTAAGCATGGTTCACCTTTCTATTGTAGCTAAACAACAGAAAAGCGTTGTCCTGATTTGTTAGCTTTAAATGGCTCAATTGGTCTGTTAATTGGAGCTTTTGGCCTCAAGGTTCCACAACTACTGTCCTTTCAAGAGAGCTTGCAAAATAGCCGTGAAATTCACATCCCCAGAAACTGTTCTTAAACTTGAAAAAGCATTTCAGATTGTTCAGTTTGCAAGTCTTGTTATTTGTTCTTTAACGATGTACAGGACAAAACTGAGTAAACATTGAGGAACCCTGGTGTGCTCCAAAGACCAGTAAAACACCACAGGGCCGTTTCACCATCAGAATAGACCTTGGTTTGCATTAATTTCCATTGTTAAATCATCTTATTTACTGCAAATGTACGTTCAGAGTTCCTAGGGCTCTTATGAAACACTTTTCAACACTGTCAGACAGGGAATTGTTAACTTTCCTTGGAGCCAAATTATAGACTTCCTGTACTCTGCATAATGCAGAAAGGAAGTAACAGAACCAAAATACGCTTTATTTGTGATAGAGGGGTCCACAGGATTTCTTAGCATGTGGTCTTGCTGGCTGGCCTCAAGAAACGATTATCCAAAACTGCAGTGGGGAATCCTGCAGCATCTCACCATCTCAGTTTTAAGATTGGCAAACTTGTGCAGCTAGTATGGCATTAAATGGGGAAACAGTCATCTATCTCTTCTGCAAGCACAGTCTTAGTTCATCATGCAGAATTTCAGCCTAAGCTAAGCTTGCAAAAAGTCCTAAACTTCTTCCTTGATCTAATGCGCAAATATGACATATAAATGGAAAAGCATATTAAATTGAGCATGTCCAACGTTGACATGTAGATGGCAAGCATATATAAAAATTTGCAAAGTAGGAATCTGAATTAAAGGTCGAACTTTTTTGATAATGGAATATGAAGTCAGGATGCAACAAACTTTGTGCAAGGGAAATTTTTGCAAAGTTTCAAGTGTGCATAAATTGAAAAAGCTGCTGTAGTTTGAACGTAATCATGCTGTAACTTAAAAGCTTACAAATCGCAACCCAAGTGCAAAACTTTTTTTTTTTTTTTTTTTTTTGGTGGGGTATGTGCCTGGAAGACTGTATGTCATCTGCAGGATTCTGTTAAAGACTAACGTGTTCTTTTCAGCGAGTGTTTGAACACTGACTTGGAGGGGGCGGCTGTCCGAGCTCTCTGGGTTATTCATAAACTGGGCCTATTCAAACACAATGTGTTTATAATTAACTTTACAATCATGTATCTAAACACTGCCCACAAGTAGGTTGGCCTTAGAAAACAGGGCCCTCCTAGCTATCTTTCTAGCCCCTACATATCTTCAAATAACACAAACTTTCAGTACAATATTGTGGCAAATGGGACAATGATAGACAGCAGAAAGATCACAAATAATGGAAGAGAAGGGAAAGGTGACTTTGCAAACATCACGCACAGAATGAAATCCACACTGGAACCTCAGGTATATCTTGTGGCAACGTTGTCTGGGAGACAACAGCAGGGTCTTCAGATCCTGCTGAAGCGAAGCCTGGCATTTGAGACTTATTTAGAGAAGATGCTTCATATACCAGTGTGCACTGGGAACTTTATGACAAGGCTCCCTTGAGGAGAAGCTGACTGTCAGTGCCACTCTGTTTTAGGGGTATGTGTCAGAGCTCCTCTTAATTGCGCAGATAGCTAAAAAACTTACAATTGTTTTAACTTTTAACTGGGTTTTGTTTCCATACTTGGATAACAGACAGAAGGCACGCTTGTCTGCGTGTGCAGCTCTGCTCGGTCCCTGGGCAGCTGGTGCTCCTGTGCTGGGTGCAGACAGCACCCACCAGGTAGGCCTGTACGAAGGCTGAGCACAGCGCCCTGGGGGCAGGCACTGGAAAACCACGCTGTGTCAGAACAAGGCAGAAAGGAGTGGTAGAGAAAACAAGCAAGAGAGTTCTTAGAATAACAAATTTCTAGTACTGTAGTTCATTAAGCTTTGTTTCTACAGGTTTGATTTATTTAAAAAAAAAAAAGGCTGTTTTTTTTTTTAAAGGCATTGATACAGATTACTGTTACGATATGATCTTTAAAGGGAGAGGTTGAGCTACAGTACCAAGTATCTGGGCTCCAGTAATACACTTCACATGTTCAGATTCAGTTAAATCCAGTATTATTCTGCTTTCTTTGCTACAGCAATGCAACTAGGAAAGTCAGGCATATACTTACGCAACCCTGGGACTGTTCATTTGGCTGTGCTGTCATCATCTCTTTAGAAATCGCCCTAGGCCTGCATCTAGAAGTCTGTCTCACTTGTCCTGTAAATGTTGGCCTTATTGAGATTCATGTGTTTCCAGATTCACAGGATGTACTAATAGCAGATAAAATACCGGCTCATCTGTGACCTTTCAGGTGGCTTGAATTTGGATTTGTCCCTGTAATACTTCCTTACTGCATGCATTTCTGTGTTCTGTGGCTCTAACTGTGTGAATTAGGATGATGTCTCTTCTGCCTTTTATCAGTGTTTACAGGATTTGGGGGTGGAGGGAATGATATTATACTAAGACTCCAACAAGGTCAATGAAAGCTGTAGATCCAGAAATAAGTCATGACATTCTAAAAATCTTACCTGATATTACTGGTCTTTTTAGAAGCAGCCTATAGTGGAGAATAATAGCAATGTGTTTTCAGCTAGCATGTGGAGTGCCGTTTATGAGAAGTCCCTTCCCTAAGCTCTATGGCATTTGCTTTGTTTCTTAACTATGTTTTATCTTGAAGTGTTCTATCTTGAGGAGTCTGTATAGCACAAAGCAGAAGTGATCTCAGAAGTTTCTGAGATTCTGAATGGCAAAGCAAACTGTTTGCAGGGGTAACGCAGGCCACCATTTCACTGGAAAATCTTGTTCCACAAGGACTCTGAGTCTGCAATTTGATTCTTTTGAGACCTTTACTCACGTATGTAGCCCAGATGAACGTAGTGAGATTGGAACAAATAGGCCTTCACAAAATTTACTACTTACCTGTTTAAAAAAACCCAAACCCAAAACAACCCCAAACACACAAACCAAACAGGGAAAAACCCAAACAGACCAAACCCCAAACCCCTTCCCTTAGAGGTGGGAGGAGGTTAATAGCTCAAGTGTCCTGCTTTATTGAATTATAGGAATGAAGTAGGAACTGAGTGGCCATAGTTCCAGACTGTAGTTTTTTGTACCAGTGTGATACTTTGTTTTCCATATCAGTGTGGTCAGGATACACACTGTGAATTGACAGATGTGAATCAGGTAATTTTATCACCTCATACTGAAAGACTTTGCTGTTGTGTTACACTTTCTTTGGATAGATCAAGGCAATTAGAGTTTAGCCGCTGAAGTCGCACACATATTTCAGAACAAGCTAGATGTTCTGTATACGCTAAATTAACCTTTCAAACATGGAGCAAGATCCATTTGTCAAACATCTTTTAGCAAAATAAGCAAAAGCTGTTCACTTAATCTCTGATGAAGTTTATGAATTAAAACCAAACAAAACTACTTGTCACTAATAGACCAATTAAGTGCATATGAAGGAAGCTAATTTAACAGAACTGACACACGCATACAAATTTCCTATTAGGAGCTAATGTGAAGTGTTCTTAAGATGATCTGCTTTAAATGATTTCTTAAGATGATCTGCTTTAAATGATTGACACTCGATGTGTTTCAAGTATACTTTGAAAGCATATGCAGGAATAGAGCATGTCTGCAACCTACCCAAGAAAGACTCCTCATAAAGTGCTAAGGGAAGTGGTTGAAACAAAAAATACTTGAAATAGATACACTAAAGATGCTGTTTGGCCTGCGAAAAGACTAGGTGAGCAATTGCTACACAGAAGGTCCTGGAAGGAGACAAATTGTGGAAGATGATGTATGTGTATAGAGGAATGTGTTTCATTTTTCTTTCATCTATTTAATTAGGCCTAACTGTGCCAAATGGAACAAGAATTGCTGCTGGGCATTCCAGAATTATGGCCAGGGAAATACTTAAGGGGAGGGAGGAAGAAGTACTGTACTATTAACTGGTTTAAACAGGTGAAGTCAAAGGTATTTTTTTAAGATTGGTCTTCTCAGCCATATCTAATCAGGAAACCCAAAGCTGAAGAAACTGTAGAGCTGGTTTTTCATCTAACTCTACAGGTCAAATCTGAAAACAGTGCAAACAGATACATTTGAAGAAGAGTGTCATAAATGAAATTCTGTAACTTACTGCTTTATGGGAAAATTACTGCCGGTAGCATTCTCTTCAAATACAGCAAGGACATGGGTAGTGTGCCGTTCATATATAGGTAAGGAAAGACAGGAGGAGAATTTAAACCCACCAAACTGTTCAGGGATTTGTTGGTGATTTTGAGACCTAAAGCAACTTTTTAAACTTGTGAAGTCATGAAATTATTCTGTACAAAACGACAGTGCTTCTAAGCACTTACTTTGCTGTGTTTGACATAACCAAGATCTGTTGACCATTTTGTTTGCCTTTTCTCATGGTAGTTGTTAAGTACACAAGACTCTGACTGTGCTTTCTGCTTGTAGTCTGCACTATCTGCCCAGAAATGATACTCTTGGATCTCAAATTTTAATTCGCAGTATATCTGCGGCAGCATCAGCGTTCATCAGAAAGTCAGTAGGCAAAATAAGACATGGCATTCTTTAACGTAGTCTGTTTCATCTAGGTCTGGTGGCGTTCCTGCAGCAGGCAATACATAGCAGCTAATTCTTGCATAGTTTATTGCCTTAGAAAAGGTGATTAAAAGAATGTTTATCAGAACCTACTTGAAATTAGATGAGCTGGACTAATAACATTAATCTCAATAAGGTTCAGGAACAAGCAAATGAACAAAGTGGTATTGGTGAGGCTTTATGCTTGCTTTGGGAACTCAGCAACTGAACACAGAAAATGTGATCAAAAGCACTCTAAGGGGAAAGGGAAAGTAACTCCCATCAAGGAAATATTGTGTGTGGTGTATTATAACTTCTGTAGTCATCTTGTGAGATAATATTGCAAATACCAGTTGAGTTCTATCCTTACAGGCAGTGTAGGCGCAAGACCAATTCTGGATTGATACTCATAAGTATATTACCAATAAAACTGAGTGTATGTTAGTGAAAGTAATGAACCTGTAGAAACTAAATATAATCTATAGTTAAATCTGGTTAGGATTCATAGGCATAAAGGACTAGCAAAATCTCTGTAACGGCTCTAAATCAACTAGAAGCAGCACAAACCAGACCATTAAAACTGTAGCACAATATTGCAGAGGATGCACCTGAAATAAATACTATTTTTGTATTAAAAACCCTTGAGTTTTGTTTGAGATGCTACCATAGCTTCTAATATGCAGTTAACCTCCTAAAGTACCTCTGCTTTTTCCTGAATAGGTTGATCATGAAGACATCTATGTTGATGAGAACTGTACATTTTTCTGTGATACCTTAGCTGCATACAAAACATTAACCTACTAAGATTGGTTTCTTTCTGAGATAAGAAACGGATGGCTATGTTATGTTTAGGGATATACCTTTTTGTCTCCATTACAGTAAGTCTCTTTGGTGAAAGAGAAATCAATAGAGGTGCCGTTTCAGGTTATTAAGAGGTATAGCTGCAGCATGCTGAAAACCTAGGATCTTGAATTCCTCATCTTGAGAGTGATATCTAGATTTACAGTGGGGGTCCTGTAATGCTAGTGAATAAATCACTGGATGCAACTTGTCATACCCAGAAGTGGTTCCGTGTCTCAGAACATCTGTAGCTTGTTGCAGCTGTGGTACCAGTGTCTGTCTTTTTTTGCTGGAGTCATGTCAAAGCTTTGATTTCTGCCTTGCACCTTTTTCAATCAAATGGCCATGTTTGCTGTAAGGACCCTCATTTTTGTCATAGATGGTATCATGGCAACATCTTGTAGGGCTGCTCTAATGTGGTGGTGGCCACTGAAACTGGCCAGTGCATCAGCTGAGAGCAAATCAAAGCATTCCCTAGTCATCTCCGCTGGCTGTCACATCTGCTCGGAGGTGCACTCGCTGCTCATTTGGGTTGTATGGTTGCTGTGCCGCTGGCACAGACTGTGACCCGACTGTCCTATCAGCAGGTAATGATAGTACTCCCTTACTTCCTGTCTTTGACTAACCAGATAGCCTACAGTTTCACTTATTGCTGTACACTCAACAATTATAACATTTCTGACTGAAGTAGCGTTTTCCCCTTTCACATCAGGTAAATCTGATGTTGCATCACTGAAGTCGGTGAGTTTTGCTACCAGAAAACTTATATTAATTATGGCTTATTCACTCTAAGATTCTTAAACAGAAAAAAAAAAAGTCTATCCTTAACGTTTTTCCCAGTAATACTTGCAATTCTGCTTATTTTGTACAGCTTGAGACAGGGATAACCCTGTTCTTTGGCTCGCAAAGGGATCAAACAAGGATCTGAATCCACCACCTAATTAGATGCAAACCTTAAGAAAGATCTTAAAGGCAAACTGCAGCAAAACTGAAGTACTTCAGTTTCAGAGTTCTTCATGTATTTTCCTTTCAGTTTGCTGAGGTGTGCTCAAAACACCTAGAGATTTTTATAGTCCGAGTATCTTACTGGCTGCCAATGTAAAAAGATAGTATTTGTGGGATTCTATTATAGCACAATAAATCAAAAGGCAGTCCAGCAGGTGTGTATATGGAGATTGTTGTGGTTTCGGCCAGGATGGAGCTAATTTTCTTTCCGCTAACTACTGTGTTTTGGACTTAGTGTGTGAAGAATGTTGATGTTATTAGTTGCTGCTAAGCGATCAAGGACATCTTCCAGCTTCCCAGGTTTTGCTAATGTGCAGGTGCAAAAAGCTGGGAGTGGTATAGCCAGTATAGTTGACCCAAACTGGCCAAAGAGAGTATTCCATACCATAGTCGTCATGCTCAGTATAAGTGAAGGTCGGCTGGTGGGCCAGTCTCTTTCTTTTTCCCTTTTTTTTTCCGTTTGTTTGGGCCTTTTCATTTGTTCATTCAGCTGTTCGTTCCCTCGCTCGCTCTCTCTGGAACTTGCTGTTCTGAGGTAGCTGCTGGGGAATATTCCTTTTTCGTGATTGCTGCTTGGGATGGGCTGTATCGGTCGTTGGGTGGTGAGAAATTGTGCATTGTTTGTTTTATACATTCTATTATCATTATATGTTTTATTATTATTAATATATAATTGTTATCTTTTTCTTTGCTGTCCTGGTGAACTGTTTTTATCTCAACTCGCAAGTTTTCCTTTTCTTTCCGATTCTCCTCCCCACCCCACTGGGGAGGGGGAGAGTGAACGAGGGGCTGTGTGGTATTCGATTACCATCTGGGTTAAACCATGACACTGACAATGTAAAAAGATAGTATTGTGGGATTCTATTATAGCACAATAAATAAAAAGGCAGTCCAACAGGCGTGTATATAGAGATCAATATAGCATTTCAATAATGGCATCATTATGTACTGTGTCTATAAAGATATAAAAAACTGTCAACATGAATTCTGAACCTGAGCTGAAAGACTGGTGCATGAATGACACTTCAGTATGTGGATGGAGCTTGAAAGGCTTTTAGTTATTTTAGAAACCTGACATATCTATTATATTATAGTCAGTGTACAGATTAAACCAAAGATATTTACCTTCTTCTTTGATCTCTCTGACCTCTTGGAAATGTTCTTTACTTTCGTATGGAGATGATATAAAACCTAGGGGGGGAAAAAGGAGCAATATATTGAATTGCCTATATTAATATTTGAACTTCTCATACAAGCACCAAAAATTAATATAATTGTTTTAGCAGGACTTCAACCAAAGCTGAATTTGATTCTTTGAGACTTTTAGTTCTAAACCCTCCACATTTCTTTCTCCTTCATGAAACAAGGTTTGGAAAAAGCATTAAAACTGCTATGCTTCCAGAAGATGTAGTTCAGCATGTATTAAGAGCTCAGCTGGCACTATGCTGAAATCCACAGGAGTCTTTCAATGGATTTTGAATTTTAGATTGTGCCTCAGATTATCTACATTTATTCTCTAGGCTGATTTATATAGACAGACAGGGAGGAGGCTGCTAGTACTGTACCCTGGCATGACTGTTCTGCCACTCCTGAATGCAGCACTAACAAATGGGGCAGTTGGAGTGGGCTCTCCTTTCAGAGGGAGAGTCGTAAGAAATGTTAGAGTGCTGCAGGGAAATTTTCAGTTAACAACATCTAGATCAAGCTTTTGAAACCTGATTACAGCATGGCAGTAACCTGGCAATGTTTATACTTTGGCCTTTGGAGCTAACAGACTAAATTTTCTAAAGCAATTAATGAACAAAACCTACCTCTATTAAATGCAGCTTACATTCCAGTTGCTGCTGTGCTTACCTAGGGCAGTGAGGGGACAAACAGCTGGAGCTACAGTGACAGGAGTTAAAAGCTCTAGTGGCTTTTTCCTCTTGTGACAAGCAAGGCCTGAGGTTTAGAGATTTTTAGCTTAAATGCTAAGTGCATTGTCCTGTTCTTAGCACTAATGATAGCAGAACAGATTAGTATTGAAAGTAATGTAGTTTTTGATTAAACAGTCATGAAATTAAATTCCAGGAAAACATTTTTTTTTTTTTTCCAAGAGGGCAGACCTGCAACTGACTAGTGACAAGGAAGTCCAGTCCCTGGCAGTCCCATGGCACTGCACAATAGGGTATTAATTCAAATTTCACAGAAAACTTATTCTGCATGCTAGCACAACTCATAGACTTACTATTGGTCTTAAACATGCTAAAGATCAGTAAGGGGAAACCAAAAAGAAGCTATTTCTTGCTGAATAAAACTCTGATCCCAAGATCTCAAGTCTTTGCAAGACACAGTATCTGAGCTTTGTGTTCAAAAAAAAAAAAAAAAAAAAAAGAAAGAAAGAAATTGGGGTGAAGTCTTTATCTAATACTGTTTCTGTACACTCTCTGCATAGTTTCTCCTTCCATGGGTTTTTCCTCTTGCTGGGAACAAAAATTTATTATCAAGAAGGAACAAACTGAAAAATAGGAAAAACAGCAAGAGTCTTTAGGGGATTTGGGTGTCAGGCTGGGTGTCAACTTAGAAGTTGTAATCCTTTTTGTGAGCTGGTGTAATTTCATTCTCTGTTTTCCTTCCCTCCCCCTGCCTCAGAGAAGTATTCTATACCACGAGAGAATATGGGAAGGATTGGATCTATTATTTGTTGGCTGGGTAGCTTGAGTGTACACATCCAAGCCACCAAGAGTCTGGGAGTGATCTTTCCCTCCATTTAAACATTACTCACATCCCTCTCACCCACCTTGGCATAGCAGCAGGTGATGAGCACCAGGGGCAGGAGGTATCCCACCAGCAGGATGGTAATCTTGTACATCTGCTTGGCTGTTGAACCATCTGCCCAGTGCTCCCAGCAGAAGGAGCTGTTGGGTGCTTGCTGATGACCACTCATGAGGGCCTGGTGCTGGGCCACAGGGATGGCAATGAGTAGAGACAGCAGCCAAATGACACCCACGCCGAGGGCAGCGTTGCGCTTGCTGCGGATGCAGGGTGAACGCTTGGCATGGACCACAGCAATGTATCTGTCCACAGACATAGCCACCAGAGTAAAGATGCTGACCAGCATTGT
This sequence comes from Phoenicopterus ruber ruber, assembly GCA_009819775.1. Taxonomy (NCBI): domain Eukaryota; kingdom Metazoa; phylum Chordata; class Aves; order Phoenicopteriformes; family Phoenicopteridae; genus Phoenicopterus; species Phoenicopterus ruber. Next base: position 4,009,459 of record CM020227.1, read on the forward strand.
TGCCATGGCCAGGTAGTGAACCCACTTGCAAAAGAAGGCACCAAAGATCCACTCTGGCAGGGAGTAGATGGTGGCCTGGAAGGGGACACAGAAGAGCAGAAAGGAGAAGTCTGCAATGCTCAAATTCAGGATGAAGATGTTGGTAGCGCTGCGTGATGGGCGTCCCCCAGGCCGGAGACGCCCCAAAACAACTAACACCAATGTGTTTCCTACCATTCCCAGGAGGAAAATCAACCCAAAAAGCACTGGTACGATCACCACCTCCGGGCCACCCCTGGTTGCTCCTGACCAGCATGTTGGGGCCCCTGTTTGGTTAGTCTCAAGGCTGCACTTGCTGGTGTTGGCTCCAAGGGAAAGCACAAAGTTGTCTTCCTGCTCCTCCATGGAGCCAGGCTTCTTGGAAGGCAGGGAGCAGTCGCTGTAGCCCTGACTGCTATCAGGCAGGTCTATGTATGTTAGTGGTGACCAGAGGCTGAATGCATGGGTTTTCCAGTGCTCTGTGTCTTTCCTTTGGGGAGCAATTTTCTCCAGATGATTCTTCTAAGCTCTGTCTGTCTCTGGTGCAGATTCTTCCAGGAACTGCCAAAAAAGGGGGTTGAGGAATTTGTCTTATCCAAGAGGTGACTGCAGGTTTGGCACCTGGTGCTGGTGAAGCTCATGTGGCAGAGAAAAAGTCCGTGCCAGAAGGGCTGAGGATGAGGCTGCCCTGGGAGCTTGGAGCAGAGGCAAAGCGCTGCAGCTCGGCTCTCTCACGCCCCTCCTCTTCTGATTTCCTCCCACGCCAGTCCCTGGATCTGCGGCTGTCGTACCTGCTTTCCCAGCCCTGATCAGAGCTGTGGCAGAGAGAACAAATGCTGTCTGTGACCTGAGCCCTTCAGATGACCCCTGATCAGCTCTGTCCCCATGCATTACTACTCATGAGGAGGGGAAGAGCAGAGCAAAAGCAAGTTCTCTTCCAAAGGGATGGGTCAAGCAGCAGCTGCTGAGTTGTCACTCAGCAGTGTGTGCAATTCTGCAAGGAGCAGCATTGGAACTGGCTGCATGAGGAGGAAAAAGGCTAAAATATGGTTTTTATCAACAGAGCAGGATTTTTTTGTTTCATAGTCTTTAATGTGCTCACATTAGAGCATAAAGCAATCTGAATAATTGTGTTTTCAGCACAAAAGCCTGGGAGAGCCTTAGATTCAGCAGCTGGGTCCTGACGCTTCTTGGATATCTGCCCAAATTCCTTAGTGCCTGAATATTCATGGATCTTGTTGATCCAGCTGTAAAGAAGTTCCGAGTTCAGCCCAGTACTGCCAAGAGCATCTGCACTGGAAAAGGAAAGGTTCAGTCTTGGTAGCTGTGAGCAGCTGTAATATTCCCTGACAGGGAACAGAGACACGGATTTAAAAAACAAAAAAAAAAAAAAAAAAGAAAGAAAATACATTTTATTAAGGATTAATGACTTAGTTGTTGTTGGGTTTTATGCTTACTTACAGAAACAGTATGTATGTTTTAGAAGGCACCAAGTAACTTGGTTTTAATGGTCTGTTTCTTCATATTAAGGGATTCTGTGAACTCTATAGGCAGTAAGGACGGAACAAAGTTTAGGCAAACATTAACAGTACCTGCACACAGTGATTTATGCATGCAGGACAGCTTCTTGCATAGAAGAGTACTCATCTCTATTTTCAGTGGTTACAAGTCTAGGCACTTGGTCAGAGTGGGCCACCACTGGCTCCTGTGGATGTGAGGCTTAGACTGGAGGGAGCCCCTTAATTTTTGAAACAAAGTTCAGTAACTGAGAATTGCCCTGCCTTGCGACTTGTTTCTAAGCGCTTGTTGAGAGGTGATAGGCTTCCTTAGCCCGCTCTGATACACTCTTGTTTAAAATCTGTTACGAAGCTAGGCGCCTTATTTCCCCCCATAGTTTTGAGGCTACTTACGAGGTGAGGTGGGAAATGGCTAGGGAGTGAAAGATGTCTAAATTGCAATGGAAAAATACATCTACCCTTGTCGCGTGCCAGGGAGCAGATCACCGTGGCTGGACCAGCTACCTGGATGCCACCTGCAGCTCTCTTGGTCTTCCACGGCCCAGCTGCCTTGCGTGCTGTGGCACAGCACCTCAGACACCATTAAGTCTTCTAGTCCCCCAAATCTCCTGTCTGTTTGCTGGGATCACTGCCCTCGGCTTGCAGACAGCTGCTTGCAACGCGCCGCGTTTCAGGGACCCTGCGAGCTCTGAGGTTGTGCTGCAGATTTGAGTGCCATCTACTGGCGCTTCCCCTCCTTCGCTGCTTTCAGGCAGCGCCTGTGGCGGTCCTTGGCCTGCCTGTCCCTCATACAGTCCCACCGCTCAGTAATTAACGCTAGCTGCTGTTGCTTTCTTCTCATCCTTGTGCACGTACACACTGTTAAATCATGAAACTTAAATATGCTTGCTTTTCCTTTTGTGGTAATATGTGACCACTGTAAGGTTACTTCTTGCAATACTATTTGTGTAACTTGATGTAACATTTTAGAGAAGGCTATTGAAGATGATTTCAATAGCTATTTCTGTATTTTAGATCTGTTCAGGTTTGGGTTGTTTTTTTTCCCCTTTTCTTTAGTGGGCAGTCATACCAGAAGGTATTATTCAAGACGCACCCATAGCAATCACAGCAAATGAGAGCGTGCATTTTTTTCTTTTAGTGGGTTTGGGCAAAATAATAAAAACTGTAGTACAAGTGGTTTCTACTGCAGGGGATTTGAGGCAATGCATGCAGGAATTTTAGGACTGCATGCATGTGTCACCTGAAGAACAAACAGCTTTGCCAATCTAGAAGACCGCATGGCACAATAAGTGGAAAATGGGCAGAGGACAGCACAGTTCTAGCAATGAGGAGGGAGAGAACATTGGATTGTTTAGATATGTAAAAAAAATTTTCAAAAATCTCCTAAATTCTTGCAGAAGGGACATTACCATCTTCAGAATACTACTCAAATTTTTTTTTTTTAAAATAGACTGCTCCAATTTTGTGGCTTTTTTCAGATTTCAGTGAGAGTGTTATAACTGGGGGAGTAGGAGGAAAGGTGAATATTCTGGATGGAAAGTGGCAGTGACCTGCTGAATTAGATATCCAGTAAACTAGATGCAAAAACTCAGCTTGCTTTCACTAGGGAACTGAGATGCCGCAAATCTGACTTCAAATGTTAGCTGGCTGGTGTGGAAGTAATCCTGGCTGGTCTTACTTGGGAGGAAATAATTTCCAGCAGTAATTTACGTGCTTTGCTGAAAACTTATCCTGAAACCATGCTTACCGTGACATTCCAAAGTTCCAAAAAAGGTGAAGATTCCTCATTCTGTTTCCCTTTTTCTGCCACTTTAATTTTCAACTGCTTTAAATGGTGTGGTTTTGACAGGGAGAAATCCCCTGTCCTTGAGAATTCACAGCCCAAATGCAGTCAGAAGGGAACTGACCATGCCAAGACAAAGTACTTGCCATAAGACATATTCATTAGTCCAACTAGGAGGAGAAGGTCAAATCACTTTACTGAGTGCAGGAGCACACATAGCAAGTGAACCTGTAATGTCTGATTTGCTGGGAGCATCCACATTGTGTGTGGTACTTTAAAATTCGTGATGTTTCGCATGAAAACCAGCAACAATTAATGCACTGTGGATTGAGCTGCATGAAATAGCTCTAAAAATTGTGCTGTTCTTTAGAAACTCTGTTGCTTCCTGCATGAAGACAACAAACATTTAAATGTGAGTAAGAGGATGTAGGAAAAGGAAACTGAATGTTCTCTGTGGGAGGAAAAAAAAAAGGTAGAAGTTTGACAGACATTACCTCGATCAACACTGAACTGGAAACCAGATGCTGTTGCCTTTGAGTTGATGTTGGGCTAAATGAAAGCATTGGACTCGCATGCTGAGTCCCCAATAAACAGGCATCAGAGGTGTCTTGTTGAGAGAGGACAGCACTGGACCTCTATGGATAAATTAGCAGTCTCACAGAAGAAGAGGAGAGGGAGAATGTCAGCCCCAGGCACAAGCCGGGGGGGGGGGGGGGGGGGGGGGGGGGGGGGGGGGCAAAACATTAGATGGTAGTATTTAAATGGTAACATTTTTAGCCTGCATAGGTACAAACTAATTTGTCCATTTTCTGATTGCTAATGGGTGCCTCAGCTCCTAATTACACTGAATATCAGGCATGTTGCAAATCACCCTTACTGATTTGATAGTCATGGTTCAGCTTTTTGATACCTGTGCATTAGGTCTCTAAGCCTCTTGACTTTTGAGTGGAAGGAGGGCACTCGAGCATAACAGCGAGCAAGAACCTCACTGTCACACTTTGCTCCCTCTCTGGAGAATGTGGATTACATCTCAGATCCAGATTCATTTAAAGGAAAACGAACAAGCCCAAAAGTCCAGTTTGTGGCTTCGAGTTCAGCAGCTGTCTTTGTAGACTGTGCTCTTCAGAAGGCTGACGTGGGCTGACAAGCCCTTTAGGCTGAGTGACGAGCTACCTAGATGCAGCTACTAGGAAACAAGCAACGGTCGGTCTGAAATCTCTGCGCTTGGATTGTAACAACCCTCTCCAATTGTGATCTCGAGCTTGGTTATGCCCTGGTGAGAGAAGATGCAGTGTCCATTCCTCTTGAAGTATGACCCCAAGAGAGGTAGGAAGTCCTGCTGCCTGCTCGGCATATATTGGCCCCAAAAATGGGAGCCCAGATTCAATTCCTTTCCAACCCCACGTAATCCCTTTCCTAAAGGAACTGAAACCTTCATCCCGTAGACACTTAAGTTACTTGTCCACCAGGCCATGAGCCAAGCTGTACGGGGTAGTCTTGCTTGGGTAGGAACTATGATGAAGTGCTGCAGAGAGTACAAACATCACAGGGCCAGAAGAAAAAATAACGGACTGTTCAAGCTAGGCACTTGGTGGAGGAAAGAGGGGGTTCTGAAGTGTGATTTCTCTGCTTCATGAATTTTAGGGTTAAAAAGTCTAGATAATGAATAAGTAAATCCTTTCAACTTTTGTGAGCTGTGAAGTTTGAGTCTCTTGGGTGGAGGATTGGAATTGAACCTGTGTATCTCACTGACCATGAAAATGTCAAATACTGTATGATATGAAAAGATAGAAACATTTTTCATGAGGAGTCTGAAATTGTTAATGTGCTATGTCAGTATGTGAACTAAACTGGAACCTCAGGGGTAATAAAGAGCCATTCCCTCTCACTTGTGGATCTTGGAGGGCTGGACAGGAGTTTGGTAACAGCTGCCCATTTGGCACAAGCCTGTATGTGTGTGCACAAGGGAGAGCCTTCGAAGCACAGAAGGAGTTGGTTTAATCAAACAGCAGGCTGAAAGGATACTCTGCTTCATATAGCTAACTAAAGTCACAATTGCCAAAGATCAACCACTTGGTCTCTTTTGAAGAGTTTCAACTTGATCTGAACAGTTTATTAGGCTGTAAAACCCTTTCCCAATGAAAAGATTTTACATGGAATGTAATCGAGAAGAGTCCATTGTAATTGATGACAGTTTCTAGCACAGCTGCTCTGAGCCATGTGATGTTGTCATTGAGACGGTACAGTCAGGATTTAAAGCAGATGGAGGTTTATTGATTGATTCTTAATCTATTCGATCCATTTGTATTATTTTTCTCTTTAATAAGACAACTGTTTGAGTGGGCTATTGGCTGGCTTTGTGGATCTGCTTTGTTTGTGTTGCTCAAGTGTTGACTGAGGTAAGAGCTTGTGGAGTATACAGCCATGTAACAATGGCAAAACAAAGCATATTCTTAAATGCAAATATAGGCTAAATACTGAAATTGTGACAAACCAAGCAAAAATGTTCTGTGCTCTCCATCCCCAGCAAGGATGGGAAGATCATAAGGGTGTATCTACACAAATTTGCATCAAAAGTGCACTTCTGAACTGAGACTGCTAGTTGTCCCTGCTTCTTGTGGCTTGTACCACAATCACTCTCCAAATCAGCTTCTATTGGCCTGAACTACTTCCTAGCAAACACATAACCTAAAATATGGTAAGCTAAACTCTGGAAATGTTCTGATCTGGTAGAACTTCAATTTGACTCTAAAATTTGTGTGGAGCTGATGCGAAGTTAATATTCTTCCCTTGGTGATTAGACCGTTAATCCGTTTCCACAGGTTAAATAATTTTACATAAAATTCTAACTGGTTTTTGACTGTTAACCAAAGAAATGGCTGATTTAGTAGAAGGTACTTTGAACTAAGAAAGGTCCTTTTGGTTCCCAGTCCTTCGGTGCTATATCTGCACTGCTCTCAGGAGTATGCTCCTATCCAGGAGTGTCAGGTCTTGCAAAATCCAGCTTTCTCTCATCCATTTTAATGGATTGGGAGGGGGAGCTGAAGTATACCATCAGTTTACCTTCACATAGATTTATGGAACAGTCTCAGTTTTTCAGAGAAACTATTTTGTTTTACTCAGTACCTGAGTTGAAGGTATTGCTGAATTTCCATTAAAATAGGAACAATTTCTAAAAATCTCTTGGGAGGCTCTATAAGGAGATTCAGGCCACAGGACTGAATATGTGGTCTGCATGCTGACTGCCCAACTTGCTTATATGCAATCATTGAGTGCAGGCAGTGTATTTCAGAAGAAAAACCAACACATTTCCTGAATAACGTAGGCTGTGTGAAAATAGTTACCTGTAGTGGTGAGGAGACAAATCCAATGTTACAGAACGTTCTTGGATGTATGAGAAAAAAACTAAGGTAGTTATTTGGAAGCTTATGGAACAGATAGAATTAAAAAAAACCCCAGACTTCTAAAGAATTACTACTTCAGTGTGTACATAATTTGGCGTCGCCTAAACCATAGACATATGTGGCTCATGTTCAAACAGTTGTCTTTAAGAGTGTGTCTGTAGAAAGCTTCAAAACAAATCAGAGATTTGCCTTTCTCATCCTTGAAGAGCTGTTTTATAATGACGTGTAAAGTCAGTCTCCAAGGTAGAAAATGATGTTGGTAATAAACAGATCGCATTCAACCTGATGCAGATCAAGAGAGCAGAAACATTTTGTCCAATCTTCCTCTGAGCAGTCTACCATATAGTTACTAAAACAACAGATGATAATCTCTTTGCCAAGCTCTTTTATTTCTTGAGGTGTTGTTTCATATTGTATGCTAAGATAAAGACTTTTTCTCAATGCCAGAACCTACTGTCTGCTAAAGAAGGAAACTTAAATGTATATTCTGGTAAAAGGCTTAAGGCTCTCAGTAACTCTTACACACTTCATATGCTCTGCTAAAATAGCTTATCTGCTATTTTTTTAAAAAAATATTTTCTGTACAGTGGGCTGGGACTATTTTTTGAAAAAAAACCAGAATATCTTTTGCTCCCTGTCTTCTGTGACTTAAATGTTCAGTGTTCAAAATGCTTTTTTACAGTTGAACTTCAAGCTGTGTTCAGCTTATTCTAATTTAACTTCTTCACTAGGAACAGAACGTAAGTCACGTGAAACGCACTGATTTATAGTATAGGGTTTAGATTCAGTATGCAGTATACGCTTAGGTCAGGGAAGGTTGCAATCTGAGTGAGTCTTTTGTGATTAGATACTCTGTAAAGTTATATGGGGGGAGTGTTTTTAGTTAAGCTCCATGTTGTTATATACAATCATGTAATTCAAAACTATTGGTGAATACCATAAACAACCTGCATCCTTCTTTCTACATTGCAGGAGCTTTAGGTAATATAAAGGGTAATTTGTCTAAATCTGTTTTAACTTCACCTGTGTTTGAAATCTTTCAACTCCCACAGTGTATGACCCAGTAATCCAAGATCCAATTCTTTCATTTAACTTTCTCTGAGATTATCTAGGTTAACTATAGGTACATGACAGGAACTCTTGAGTATGGTTTTGTGTGAACTCCAGTGAGAGTCTCTTCAGAGCGAGGTACAACTCGGCCCTACTGGCAGAAATGTATCCAAGCTGAATAACTGATTAGGAAGACTGAAGTTGAACTGTTCAGCTATCTTTAATTTGTTAGGCTGAAACCTTTTAGTGAAACCTTTTCCTTTTGGTAAAGAATCAGTAACAGTTCTTTCCAAATACTTGAGAATATGCTGAAAATATCCATAGAGATCTTCTGCCATGCTGATGAATTAGACTGCTAAGAAATAAAATGAGTACTTCAGTGAAAATTTTTCAGCTTTAGCTAGATACATAGTCAACAGTCTAAGTCCCACCAGCTCCACTCTTGAAGGAATGGCAACTTGAAAGCTGTAAGAATTCAAAGTTCAGACAGTGACTTTTCTCGGTATAATAGGTAACGTGGTTGCACATATGAATAAAAGCAGCAGTGTAGAAATATTGGGCTTCCTCTATGTAAACTGAAGTGTGTGATGCCATTGACTTTGCTTTAGGCACTTTGGCAGCCCCCTTTGAAGCGGTTATGTAGATTAAGAACTGGTGACTTCCCTCTCCTAAACTGGCTCTATCACAGGCATGATGAGGCAGGTCTGGTTAAACATGCAGCAGTTTAGGTACTCCTTAGTGTGGGGATAAATCCCTCGCATGACTTCTTCATGTCTTCCTTACTGGACAGGTAGAGGCAGGGCAGCTATTGCTGATTATAAATACCCTGTGAATTACTTTTGCCTTACCTAGAGCTGATAATAAAAATAAAACAACTCCATTTGAACAGTCAAAAGCATCGTATCCACACTTTGTTTGCAGACTTTCTTCGGCAGTTTAGTTTTTGATAAGGCAGGTAGAGTTGTTTAACAAATCTTGTTATTCATTTATGACCAACCGAGTAACAAACTATGATCTTGGCTCTAATAGAAATTATATTGGAATAAAGCGACGGAAAGAGAAGACTGTTGGGTATACAGTGTTAGCAGGTATATATAAAACTAGGACAAGAAGATGGCAAAACCATAATAAATCTCAAAACAGGATGCTTGCTGATACTTGTTGCTTATTCTGTAGAGAATAAGGAACGTGTCCTGGCTTGTGTCATCAGATTCAAGACAACGTATCTCTTCCTGTGTGCTCCTGTGGTTTTGTGCACAGCTCTTTTGTGAACTGAGTGTGGTTAAAGTGGTGTGAGTGATGTCTCACCTTTTGGCCTTCCACAGAAGAACAAGATGTCTTGATTTGGGTTGTCATATGTGATGTATTTGTAAACACATATGTGACTCTATGCAGAAGGTAATCAAATCCTAGTGCAGAGTCTGAGGAGACATACTTGTGTTGTGAAAGCTAGAAGCAGAACATCACCCTGGAGAAGTGCTGCTCCCCTTGTTAAATACCAGACTTGCTGGTGTTTAGATGAAGAAAGGTGAGAAGATATTACAACTTCACTGGAGTTCATGAGCTTTGTCTATCCTGATTTGAAAACCAGATCATTCTATGACAGCATGAAAACACTTAGTTAGCTTCTCATGGCGATAAAGTAGTTTAAGGCCAGTTCACAAACCTATTTTTCCTGTGTGTGTATCAACTTGACTTTACCTAGCTGGTTGGGTAAGATCACTTGTCCAGTTCATCTCCTAATACTCCTCTTTCTGTAACAAGATACACTGTCAACAGGCCAGCTCTGGAGCATAACAAAATTCTGCAGTAATTCTCCTGAGTCAGTCCTGGTCTCTTGCTGTGCAAATAGCCCTTTTACTCAGTCACTCCAGACTGTATCACAAAATGCTGCTTATTACAAAAGGAGAGATGTAAGTGTACATGCTGCGCTTTAATATCATCTTAGCAAAAAGTTTCCATGGTGATTTTCTCTCATAGCTGCAAGGGAGCTCTCTTTCCAATAGAACCACGGCAATTTTCTATCTACCACCTTATTCAGGTTACTGCCAAATTCCTCAAACAAACCTGTTCTTAAGCATCACAATATGTTGTATAGATGATAAAGTACCTCAGAAACAATGGATCCTAAATTGGCAATTTTTCTGATCTAACAAAGACATCCCAAGACGATGGAACTTTGAAATCTCTTAATGACACTTCTGGGGAAAAAAAAAATATAAAATTAATATTATATATAGGATCTCTTATTTGCCCACAGCTCTGGATGTTTGAGAGCACATGCTTGTGCTTTATGTCAGATTCTGAGGCAGCTAACTTAAAATACTTGCAGCAAACTTAAAATTTTTTAGATTTGAGTTAATTTCTCTGAAAGCCTTTGACAGACTTTGAATAAGCAATTTTACTTAGTTTGCAGTTTGTTCAGCGTAGTCTGGATAAGATGGCACAACTAGCCAATTTAGGTTGCATTTAGGTTCATAATACTTCTGAAGTAGGAAAATAATCTCTACTTGTGTGTGTGCTCAGTACAGTTGGTTGCAGACACATAGCAAAGAAAAGTCATTGCATAAGCCTTTAGGAATTGCTAATGAAGCGACAAGCAAACAATTGATTATTTAGAAACTTGGTATAAGAACATGAATGTGTTTCAATGTAAATACAGTAGAAATCTACCATATAATGGGTGTCTTGTGTTTGTAGCTATGTTGTGGTATAGTGAGGTATTACAGTCATTATTAGACCTTCTGTAGCCCTACTCATATTTAGCTTGCTGTTCTCTTCCTTTGTCCTGTAACTTGTGCTTAGGCATATGACCTGGTAGATGCATTACTGTTGTAGAATCCAAAGGTCTTGCTTTGGATTGGGGCCACTTCAAAAAGCATAGAAAACAGGCTCTGTGCAGGAGAGGAGGAAGTAAAACACATCTGCTTTCACCATCTGTCGGGGCTGAAAACCAGTCATGAAATTCAGAATATTGGTAAGGAAACATCTCCTGAAAATGAAAGAAAATGGCTTATTATTTTTTGTCTATATCCCTTGCTGATATTTTGCTCATATTATCCCTGAGTCTTGTCAAGAAGGACATATGTGAGACCTCTTTAATGGTTCTCAAAAGTTTGAGCTCTTTCTGGTAAATCCTTAGCTTCAGAGACCCCAAGTCATTTGAGGGCAGTTCTTGCTTTTCCTGTGCACATGTGTGACCACAGACTGGGAGATGGTCTGTGAGATCTCCTGGGAGGAAGAGGAGGAAAGGAGACAGGCCAGGAGGGCTGATGTGTGAGCTTACGCGTTCTTGCTGTCTACCAAAAAGGCAAGCTGGAGCTAACTTGAAGTGGTTTGGCATGGGTGGGATGGAGAGAAGGAGCAGTGGGACAGAGTATGCTTCCTCCTAAGAAGTGTGGGAAAGTGGATGTGGATTCACTTATGAGAATTTTTCTCCAAATAATTAGTTCTAGCCTTTACGTTCTCTGTGTGTGTGTATAAATGCAAAAGCTATTGGTTTATTGGGAATATTAGTTTCAGCATTGACACTTAAAACTGGAAAGATTTTTAGAAAGCCTTGGGTCCCTCAATATATTTTGTTAAACTGGAAAAAAAAACCCAACCCCAAGTTTCTTGATTTACTGTCCTGCTCACCAGCATACTACAGAATAACTGACTTGACTTTCTCCATGGAATTGTGTTTTACATTGACATTTAAAAAAAAAAAAGTGTGTGTGTGCTTAAGTGTTAAATAGAGAACAGAACACTATATTAAAATCGGTAGAACCTAGACTCTTGAACTATCCTAGAATATGCTGACAAGCACGCAATTAAAGGTGGTTGGGAGCTTCTACTCATAATGATTTTCTGGTGGAAATGCCTGTTTCCCAAAACTGAAAAATTTTGCTGAAAATAGCTGGCTAGCTGCTTGGAACAAAAGGGGAGAGAGAAGGGCAATATTCTCAGCTTTAACTTAAAATGGAATTTGTCAGGAACCAAATATAATTATTCTTGGTAACAAAATGTTGTAATATATAAATAATACTGTGTGCAACTTCAGTGATGTTTATGCAGAAATATCTTTAGGATTTTGTTATGTCTTGAGAGCACAATTTATAATAATTATAATTTAGCAGAATAACTAGCAAACAATAAGAGCTCTAAAGCAAAGATATGTAGGAAAAAAGTTTAAAGTCAGCGGAAGACAGAATACTTGAAACTTTTCTCATACTCTTCTACTATGTTTTTAAAAAAAATAATCCAGAAGATACCATCCTCTTTGCCACCATAATCTGGCTGTTCTTATGTGACAATAGATTTGGAGCATTCTGTGGAGACAGTCTTAAGCACCAGTGAACACTGTAACTTGAAGGTCATACCTAGTAACTTTCTTGCTGCTCATAGCATAGTGTGAGTGACTTCAGTGGATGAAACAGTCCTGTCCTTCCTGACCTGGATGATCTTCCATTTCCCCAGAATGATTCTGAGAAGTAAATATAAGTAAAATAAAATTAAAAAAAGAATCAGTAAAAATGCAAATATTACATAGGCCAAGGCACAGAAATGTAATTTGCCATGCTGTATTCATGAATGTTGGTCAGTTTACATCACTGAAAGACTTAAGCTAGGTCTGTACTTAAATTTATACCAGCAGAGCTGTCAGCTGTGAGCGCAGGGGTAAAACATCTCCAAAAACAGTGTAGCTGCTATATTTCAGGGCACGAGCTCCAGTGAAGGAAGGAATAAGGAGGACTCAGGCCTGAGTCAAGGATTACCTGGACATCATTTGCAGATCGGAGACAGGGGTAGTGACTTTTAGGCATCCCCCAAAACTCAAAGCAAAGTCTTTGAAAATCACAGGAAAAAAACAACCTGTCATTAGGTGGCAGAAATGAAGATGACTAAGTAGACTTGCTCTAAATTGCATTTTCTCATTGATACCAAAAGGATTGGTTCTTCTCAGAAACCTGTGCTGAGCGGGGAACACGGCATTCAGTGGAGCTTGCTGCCCTGCATGGCTGTGGGTGCCTAATGTCACAAGGGCAGCTGCTACTTTAAATAGATATGAATGGCTTTGGTCTTGCTAAAAAATTGGAGTGGGAAGTGGCAGAAATAGAGCTTTGAGAATTCTGCTTTTAAACAGGAAAGGGTGCTTATATAGGAATCAATCCAGAGTGGGAAAACAATTTTTCAAAGTACCTTTTTTTTTTTAAAAAAAACCCTGTTTCTGGAAGCCTTTTTAGTTATAATTCCCAAACTGAGGAGGCAACAACTTCTGCTGTCCACAAGACTTTTGTGATCTCTTCTATTGCTTTTTTAAAAGATTTTTCTTTTTATTTTCTTGTTATGGGGAAAAAAAAACCACCCAACCCTAAAAACACCCACCCCTATGAAACAAGCTAGTTTGCATCCTGGTTCACAGGAATGGTCTATAGTCCTGACAATTAGCAATCTGTCATTAGGTCATGGATTAGGTATGATTTTAATCAGGAAGCTCCTGCCACCTTGTGGCAAGAACTTTCACCTTTCTTGAATCAAAAGAATTAAACTGGATACCTAATACCATTCTAGAACAAATGTATAGCTAAACAAAAAGAAAGCAGAGAGACCAGATGCTTTGTTTGGTTTGCTTCACTATTTGGGCATTATCACTTGTAAATATTACTAGTATTTTAAAATAAGCATAATTTAAAAGAATAGATAAGCTTATTGCTACTTTTTTTTTTCCTGCCACTGCTTCCTCCATCTTTCTTTCCAACACATTACAGAAATTAATTCTATGGAAGGTAGAGTATTGAGCCAGGAGAACCCACAACTTTGGTGTTTGTATAAAAAGTTGTTTACAAGAGTCATGGATGGGTGTCAGTGTAGTACTCATTTGTGTTCATCCTGCAAGGTATCTGCTTTCATTATGGCACTATTTGCTTTCAATTGTAGGAAATATTCAGCTATAGCTTCCTTCCTAGTGACTACAAAGCTTTTGTGACATCTTGACGTGCTTTGTGAAGCCTTTTCTCTGTTCAGAACATGGGAAAATAAAAAGGCATCTGTGAAGAGAAACATTTATCTTTGTACTCCTTTCTGTTTCTTTTGCATTTGGTAATCGGTATCAACTGATGTGGTTCTGTATGGACGTATCCTGAGAGTATTTGGCATCATCTGAACTGTTTCCATGGATGCTAGTCAAACTAGGGTCGTGAAACTGTGGCAGCTTCAACCACTCACAAGGCAGAGTAACATGGGAAAAAAGGTTTTTACTGACTTGGTTCATAACCTTTTGATTTCCCAAGTCAGTATTTCTCGCAAGGTCTTATCTGAGAAGTATGTTGCAACCATGCTGATTTAAACAGATTAAAACAACTAACGAACCTCCCATCACCATCCCCTCCAAGTGTGAACTCACTCCATTTTAGGAGCTGAAACTGAGATCAGTAGAAGAAACAGATGAAGTTTAATTTGCAATAGTTAAGACTGCCTGTATTGCTATCTTTATGCAAACAGAAATCTTGATACATGGGATTTCCTCTTCCTAACACTGATGCCTGCGCTCTAGAAATGCCAAACTGACAGTCTTGGAGATTGCAATCTTTGCATGGACGTAAGATACCAAGTTCAGATACTTGCTAAGCAGCACTTATAATACTATGTTAATGTGGCTTGTCTCTAAGCCATTTCACTGTATGTGGTTTTAAAGTTGATTCCCACACAAAACTATATCCATGCCAAATGCTGGAGTGCTATTATGTAGAGTAGATGATGCCACGAGCTGGTAGAGCATAAGGATTTTATGGAGAAACCAAATTGCAGTTAAAAATGGCTGCCACAGTAGGCATCTGCATTTGCAAAGCCCTACTTTCCCAGCTGTAGTAATGTACAGTTTAATCTGTACTGGTTGTAAAAACACTAGCGCTTTGGATGTTTAAGTATTGAAATTAGTGAAGCTGCTTGGTGGCTGGAACAAGCTTTCCTAGTGTGAAAAATAGTTCCAACACAATGTTATCCCTCTGCGTCCTGACAGCAGCTGGTATGAGTGTAAGTGCTGCAGTTATTTTATCGCTTCTCAGCTTGCTCCAAAATATGTCTGAGGTGAATATAACATGATATAAACATAGAGGTAGCTGTTATCAGGGAGAGTCAGCTGTGTAACAGCATTCTGGACAATAAAGATAGCTCTCAGGATATTTATTAAGAGAACAGTGCTGCCAGATGGACTCTGCAGGAAGGACGTACATCACAAATGCCACATTATAAGAATTATTATACACAAACAGTTGCTAAGGGTCATCCAGGGCTATTGGAATAAAAAGATAGAAGAAGCCTGACTGTGAGCCAAAGGAAGAATTTGGCTTTTAGCAGCTTTAAAAATCAGTTACATTCTGAATCTGCAAAGAGGTGAGCTGTTAAAAGTCCAAACAGGAGCTTAGTGGCTCAGCAAAAATTGTTCGTGAACAAGGGGTTGGTGAGCTTAGTTTTCCTGGAGGCATGTGGAAACACAGAGTTTTAGGTAGAAATCAGATCAGAGCTTAAACTTGACTTCGCAAGGAGAGAAAATTGAGAAAATAGGAAAAATAAATTGCAAGCGATGATGGTTATATGATATTACTTACTTTGGAAGAAGGGGATGAGAATTTGAAAAGTTGAAAATTAACAAGGAAACATGAGCTAGAACTAGACCACAAATGGGAAAATGGATCTGAGCCTGTTATTTGCTGCTTTAAATTAAATTTGGGAGATACTTTCCTGTCATAGGCATAAAAATGGACCTGGCCTGGATCAAGCTTCAGATTAGGTAGAGGATATTTTCTAAAGAAAATGTCTTTTCTCTTGATACTAAATTTGTATTGTTTAGGGTTTTTTAGTCCACCTGAGTTGATGGTAAATGTTTATAAGTGAAGTTCACCAAATTAGCAATGTGCAGCAGAATTCCAAGTGACGTGAGGGGTTCTGTTTAAGTTTTCCAATTACTGGGAACTAGAGGATTGATGACAGACATAAGTTATAGTTAAGAGACGACTTGCGCAACAGCTCTGTGGGAGTTTTGATTGTGAGACTTGGTTATTTCTCTTCAATGGAATCATAAACAAAAGCATGGTGCCCTTTTGGTTTTCTGTACAAAGTATGAAGTAAAATAAAAATGATGATGATAAGCAAACCTTACTTGTGAAACTGCAGGATCGTGGTTTTGCACGTATTTCTTTGTTGCCAAACTGACAGCTCCCACAAAGGGAGTGAAAAGTCACAGTAGGTTCAGAGACATAAGTATCTCTGAAAAGGTTACCTGCAACTTGTGAGCATTTTGACCTTTACAAATGTCATACAACGGCACTGTAAGTCCTGAGTAAAATCCAGCAGGTATAGCAACAAGGGGTAGATATTTATTGGCTCAGGTATAGTCAATATGGCAAAATCAGGTCAGCAATAACGTGCATATCTGTACCTGTGTTTACTGTAAGTTCAAATCTAAGAGACTCTTCCCAGAGCAGGTCAGCAAGGGGACGAGAGGCAACCATCACAGATTGCAGCAAGGGACATTCCAGTTGAATATAAGGGTGTGGGGGGGAAATCACAATGTGAATAAGCAAGCACTGGAACAAGGGCCTGGAAAGGTGATATAATCTTTTTCCTTGAAGACATCAAAACTTCCACTGGATGAGGGCCTGAGCAACCTGATCTAACTTTGAAGTTACCTTAGCTGGGACCAAGTGGCTGGACTAGATGACATCCCACCAGAAACCCCTTCCAACCTACATTATTCTGTGATGAGGGGCACCTATTTCTAAAACAATATAAATGGAGCAGTGTTAAACACATCATATGTTAGTGAGCAGATGCATGATGGACTGCACAAAGAGCCTGCCACGAGAGGGAGGAAATGAGGATTTTGAACACAGCACAGCAGGAGGCTTGGGGTTCCTGGGTGTGCCGTAGCTGCTGAAAGCTCTCTCGCAGACCTTATATCTCTGAAAGCAGCAATCCCCAAACGCCTGTTTAGTGTGACGCCTGTGACAAGTGAGCTAAAGAAATAGAGGACGTTTCTTGGTTGCTGCTCTGATGCCAAGAGAACCTGGTGCCAAGCTTTAGCTGCCGCATCCAACACAGTGGAATGTGGATTTCAACTCTGCTGCATTTTCCTAAGAAGGTAACCTGCTCCAGGGAGCCTTTAGATAAACAAGAAAAAGCTATAAATCTCATGTCATCTTCCATTTCTAAACTCTGCTCAGTCAGCATGTGGAAAAAAGCTGTGTGGGTTTTGTATTTTAAATGTTATGTAAATAGGGGTGCGTAATATACCATGTTCTTAATTTTGTGTAATGCTTGCAATACTCCTTCAATTTTCAAGAACTGATTTCTGAATGATGATATACTTCTATGTCTTTTTTTTTAACTGGACAGTTTCAAAGGCAAATGAGTCTTACTATCAAAGTATAAAGAATATTTTACATGAAACCTATAAGGTACTTTCATATAGCAAATCTGTAGGAAATTCTTGTAGCTACCAAGAATAGCATATTTGTACAAATGCACAGAATGGAGATTTGGTAATGTATAGATAAGTATAACTTCTGTTAGTAGTTGAACCGCTTTGAAGAACATGTAGGTACACTTCCTGCTTAATCTTGAAAATTGCTATGTACTTAATATTGATGGAAAAATAGTAAATATTTGGACCAAAATTTACAATGTGTAGCAGTTTTTATAGCATCAGAACAGTGTTATTGTGTGAACAAGGCTTGCTACTTTCTCATTAAGCATTTTGAACTGTCAAATTATATGGATTTCTGGAATAGCAGTTACACTGTACTATGCCATAGAGTGCATAGCTATAAAATCTTAGTGTTCCCTTTAGACTAATTTTGTCAGGAACTGGCAGAGTTCTAGAGATACAGGTTGCAGATCTGATCTATATTTTGCTTTAAGGAATTTGAAACCAAAAAATGCCTGCAGAAACTAATTCTGCCAAGTGATGCCAACTTGGCAGAATTCCGATGCTTGGGCGAATTTTTGACCTTTCCCTTTTAGCATTTTGCATGCTGAGCTGCCACAAACAAATTTAACATTTTTTAGATTAGAGATACAGTGATTTTTTTTTCCCTGTAGTAACAAAGTCTGTATTTGTGGTAAAAATGTAAGTCTGTATTTGTGCTTTGATATTTGAGGGAAATCTCTACAGTTGCCACAAAGCAGAAAAGAAACAAGTTCTAATTGCTCTCTGCCCTTTACAGTTCTGTAGAAGTGCTGTTTCACTAAAGTTTTCGGGTCTCACTCACAATGCATGTATACTTCTGATGCGTGTTTATGGAAGAAAAACTTCCTCTCTAAGACTGCACTCCCATCTGAGGAAGGATTTTGAGGATGACTGTGTTCCCAGTGATTTCTATTCATCAAAATCTTTCATTTGCATGCCATGAGCAGAAGAAAACAAAGTGCACTCTTTTAGATTGGAAAAATGTGGGCATCACCAAAAAAAAAAAAAAAAGTCCATAGTATGTTTGAAAATACTCTCTTTTTAAAACTGTTCATGGCCATCTCTACTGAGAGTTCTTACTTGAGTATGCTGCTTAACACAGCTGCGAGGGAGAGGCAGGTAAATTCCGCTGTGGCACGAGTACTCAAAATAGTCTTTCTTGTGCTGAAGCAAAGTTCATTACCTCCTAAGAGAGCAATCATAGAATCGTTTTGGCTGGAAGAGACCTCCAAGATCATCGAGTCCAACCGTTAATCTATCACTACCAAGTCCACCACTAAACCATGTCCCTTAGCGCCACATCTACACGTCTTTTAAATATTTCAGGCTGCATGCGTTATGATAAAACTCCATTGTTAATGCTCAGTAATGGCCATCCTTGCGACCTTTGTCTGTGTCTCTCGCTATTTTGTAGCATTGTTTTTTGAAAGCAGTATCCAAACATTTCCAGAATATTAGAAATATTTTGCAACTGGGCAAAACCCTGCCAAAAAGGAGGAGTCTGTTAGGAGTAGAAGCTGGAGGGGACACGGCTTGCGCTGACCCTGGCATGGAGAAGAGCACATGTTAAACAAGGGACAGGAGTATGGGGCAGGGGGCCCAAATGGGGTGACTGGGAGGAAGAGCATTCCTTTCATATAATGTGCTGTCTATAGCTTTGAAACCTGTTGTGGTGCACACAGTAGGGAGCACATTTGCAGAGGGGAGCCCTGGAGTAGTTGTTTGCTGAAGTCTGTACGTGCTATTCAATGGGTTCTGGTTTGCATTCCAGGAAAGCAGTATCACCAGATCTGAGAAAGAGAAGACTGTGTATTAACAAAGAAGTCGCCTGACTCCCTGCATCAAACACTCTTGGCCAGCCCTTCCACTGAGGTCAGCACTCTTAAGATGGACATAGTTTTGCCTGATAATATGTGGTCTGCTACAGTGCTATAGAAGTAGTTGTCACGCTGTTCTAGTTTGCTCTGCCTTTAGGAAATTATGCCATAAAGCATATCTGTCTTGAAGTTAAAAAGAATTTCAGTAACTTAGGATTTCTGAGAAAATAGTCCTCATCATTAGTAATTAGATAAAAAAATGCATAGCGTTAGCAGAGCTCCTGTTTACTTCAAAATTACTGCATTCAGCAATTTGAATTTGTCAGGAAGTCTTAAAAACTGTGGACAGGAAAAAACAATGGTGAAGTAAAGGATGAGAACCTAGTAAGAAAGAAATTCAGTAGTTGTTCTTAAGAGAATTTATGAGAAATCTTTCTGGAGTTAAAACATCATTTTTATCTGTAATAATAAAATTTGTTATGGAATTGTTTTAAAGGAGAAAGCAATAAATCTCCTATGCTTCTGTTGCAAAGAAGTCTTGCCAACTGAGGTTATATTGCATCTGAAAAACTTGCAGTCTACATGCACTTAAATTCATTCAAGGCTGAAAGCTAATAGTGACTTTCTCTCTATATAGAAGTACTGTAATTGCCCATAGTGGGTTCCCCTTTCCCAGGAAGTTTGGGACAAGCTCTCCTGCTTGTTCCTTTCTCTTCCTTAGAGATCCTGAAATGCCTTCCAACCGTTACTGTATTTATTCCCTTTTATCTCTGTTTTAAGCAGTAAGTTTAACAGCACCATATTTTCTCACTGCTTGGTGGCACTTTATTGCACCTTTGCACAGGCAGGGAAGGAATAGCAGGTTGGAAATTATAAACTGTAATACAGCACTAAGGAGGTTTCTAAGCAGGGGGACAGATAAATCGGACATGATTCAGGGCTGGTGATGGTGGAAGGAATTTCAAGCAAAAATTGAGAAAGATTTGAACAACTGTCTTGATGACAAGGTGAATTTCAAAGGGATCGATATCTTTTCTTAAAAACATACTTCATAGTATGATGCATGTGTTCTGCTCCTAGAAGTATGTTTAATATTTATGTATTACTAATTATGTTTAATTAATATTTAAGGAATAGGGAGAATCCATACTTTTGCCAGCGGTCAGCAAGGAAGTTTTTACCTAGGGTCCTGGTCACCTTGTGTTGCCTGTGCTGTTGCAACTAAGCTGATGCCATGATCTGAGGTAGTTCATTCAGAGCTACACTAGGATTATCTACGTGAGCTGTCAGCATAACTGGATGGCGGGGGGGCTGAACCTTCTTCATTTTTCAGGATATGTTACTATCTTGAACTGTGAGCTCTATTTTATTGCACTTTATGTATTTGATTGGGCACAATAATTCAACAAATTTGAGTATTAATGTAATGGCTGTCATGAAGTGTTTTATTAACGAATAAGATGGAAAATAAGGACTTCAAATGGGATGAAAGGAATGCCATTCCTAACTGAGATTTGCTGCACTTAAATAGCAGCTGTTTACTCAACCTTCTGCACTGAGGTCTGGCCTGCCTGCTGGAAAGAAGAGGGGCCAAGCAGCTTGCCTGTACTTCCGAAGATGGTAAATGACAGAAGCATGAAGAAAAAACTTTCCTTCTTTACTGTGAAAGTTTCCGTTAAAATGTATCTATTTTAAAAGAGCAACCCGCCCCTCTTGCATCCTTATATGGCAGATATGGCCATCCTGCTTCATTACAGCTCTGTCCTCCCTGATGTTGGAACACTCAGTAACGTATGCTTTCTCAGCATTCAAGTTTTATTGATAGTGACTTCCCAGCTGTTCATGAAGAGCTTGGAGAATGTAAACCAATGGTAGAAGCTAACTAGTATAAAGTAGTAAGGCTTTATTTCTGTAGCGTGTGTCTGCAAAGACTCACTCTGTGCCTATTGCAGCTCTCCAGGGACTGTCACTGTTTATTTTGGGCTGTGGGCTGATGGCTTTTCTAAGCTTGATGTCCCAAAATTGTTGTGCCTATCCTGTGTGCAGAGGTATGGTGGGGATGAAAAGCAGTTATGCTCTGAACGAGAGAGGCAAAGGTAGATATGGAAAGAGACATTTTGGCTCTGAACTGTAATGTGGAAGAACAGATAGAGCTGCATTTTGCACCACCCTCCTTATCTCTTCAACACTGTGCGTGTCTCTATGTTGCAAGCCTGTGGTATTTTGTGTAGCTGGAGTGGAGCTGAAAGTCAGAAGAAAGTTTTCTCTTTGTGCTCATTGTCCCTTGTAGTGTTACACATGTTTCTTTGGGACAGACTTTTGGTCTGTGGGAGACTCAGCTACAGTGCCTAACTCAGAACTGAAGAGATCGATTTCAGTTCCTGGAGCAGCATCATGAGACTGCCTCTGGATTTGTCCCAGAGGCTTTGCTTCACGCACCCCAGGGCTGGAAGAG
Source organism: Phoenicopterus ruber ruber (assembly GCA_009819775.1). Classification (NCBI taxonomy): domain Eukaryota; kingdom Metazoa; phylum Chordata; class Aves; order Phoenicopteriformes; family Phoenicopteridae; genus Phoenicopterus; species Phoenicopterus ruber. The sequence continues at coordinate 4,030,951 of CM020227.1, forward strand.
AGGAGCTTGGCAAGCGACCTAGCAGGCTTTATATTCCTACTGCATAGTACCTTCCAATTTTCTGCATGAGGTTAATTAAAATAAATCAACATAAGCAAACCGCTGCAGTTTTAAATGCATATAAGATTCCAGTAGGATTCTGTTTATCTTGCCTTTTTGGAATGTGCCGTCTTGCATAAGTGGATTTTATTGAAAACAAGTAAGAGAAGGAAATCAAACACCACGTTATAGTAGTACTACAGGGCTCATATTTTGAACATGGATTTTGCTGTACCTAGATATAATATGTAAGCCCATGTATCTGTGACCTGCCTCATTTTTTCTCAAATACATAATCTATAAAAACTCAATTTCTGTAAGTAAAAGTAATTACAGAGGTCAACTTGTTCAGCATTGATGCATCACAGTTGTTTCCAATGACAATTCAAATATTTTTCTGCTAAAGGCAGTATTACAAAAAAAAAGATAGAAAATGACCCTCCTAATAAATTTTTCTCAGTATACAAATAGAAAGCTGTGGTAATGAATAAAAGCAGAAAAATCTCCCAATCAGTCAATGGGGGAAGAATACAGAAGATTCCCTTGGTTATTGTGCAGACATGAGAGAAATAAGGGCTTCTTCCATCAGCTATGGTACGAATTCTGGGCAAATTAAAGTGTTGCCAGGGAGTCAACTCTGCTCTGGTGAAGGACAGTCTGAGTGTATCATCCCAGACTTGGAAGGTCTGGTCCTTATTCTGACCCCAGTGGAAGTAGTTGGGCCTGCAGGAAACCATTCCCATGAGAAAACCCAGACGTGTAGACTTATGATGTAAATTGATTCCCATATTGTCCTAAGGGCCTAGCTAAAAACTATTAAGTTTTGTACATGAGAAGAAACTTGGAGTCAATCACTTCTCTTATGTTTGTTAATGAATGAGAACATAGACTGTTAAGTGTCCTTGAAGGACTAATCTATTTCTAGAGTTGTCATGGTTTAACCCCAGTGGGCAACTAAGTACCACACAGCTGCTCGCCCCCTCAGTGGCACGGGTAGGAGAATGGAAAAAAGGTAAAACTCATGGCTTGAGATAAAGGCGGTTTAATAGGACAGCAAAGGAAGAGAGATTAATAATAATAATAATAGAATATACAAAACAAGTGATGGACAATGCAATTGCTCACCACCCGCTGATCGATGCCCAGCCCGTCCCTGAGCAGTGATCGCCCTCTGGCCGACTCCCCCCCAGTTTCTATACTGAGCGTGACGCCATATGGTATGGAATATCCCTGTGGCCAGGCTGGGGCAGCTGTCCTGGCTGTGCCCCCTCCCAGCTGCTTGTGCCCTCTCTGGCACAGCATGGGAAGCTGAAAAGTCCCTGACTTGTTGCTAAGCAGTGCTTATACTAACTAAAACATCAGTGTGTTATCAACATTATTCTCATACTGAATCCAAAACACAGCACTATACCAGCTACTAGGAAGAAAATTAACTCTATCCCAGCTGAAACCAGGACAAGAGTGCTTTCCTCTATGTAGCATCAGACGTCTGTACTTCACAAATACTCTCTATGCCATTCCTTACATTATATTTTTCTTGTAGGAAGCATTAAGGGGTGAGGGTTATCAATTTTCTTTAGTTAGTGCCACAGCTCCACTGGTATCATATTTATATTGGATCTTCATTTGTTCCTGCATACTACTGTGTTTATTCAGCTGTCCTAGAGCTTATTCAGCTCCTAGAGCGAGACCACTTCAGGGCTAATTTTAAACCTGCTTCTCCATCTACGCTGTCTTTTGTATAAGCTTGTATGTTCCCACTGTTCAAAAGTACTTCCTGCCAGATGGTCCCACAATTTAATGCATTCCCAAATCTTGTGAAACAGAAAGCACCTGAGCTAGTTTCTCAAAAGAGGAACCTTAGGAATTTTTGTCAAAATTAAAGGACTTCCTAGAATAGCAGTTTGCACCTTTCTAAACCCAAGTTGTAAGGTCATTTCTGAATTGATTTTTTTTAACTTTTACCTTATTTTGATTGAGAGATAAAATACATGCAAAATGGAATAATTTTTATTTTAAAACATCTTAATTTCACAGCTTAATTAAACTTACACTGGCTTATTAAATATAATTCCTTTACAAATGTATTTACATTTTATCAGGCATAGGCAGGGTAAATAAGGCAGTTAACTTTTCCTTTGATTTACACTCTTCATATTGCAGGTGACAGGAAAATGGTTTAATATATAGGCTGGAAATATAAGAATCTTAATGATATGATTTTCACTGTGCTGCTTTTCAATATCCTGGTTACAGGCCCACTCTTATTTTGGCTTTGATTTTTATAATCAAAACGTTCTAGTAAGGGGAAGAAAGCAATGTGTTTAGAACAGGATGCCATCTCTAGGTAATCTGCTTAGCATGACTTGAATTTGCTTCCAATGCCACCATCACCTATGGATCTCCCTTGAGATATATGTGGCTTTATATCAGGAAATAATTTCGTGGGTTTATGTCCCCTTTCTGTTCCTTTAGAAAATTTGCTTCAAGACAAGTGAAGCAAAGCATGCAGGCAAGGTGAATTGCCCTGTAATTTTATCATATCATGGATATTTGCTATTTGTTTTTACCTCTGCAGACAAGGAATACATAAAAACAACTTCCTTTATTAGTAAAACCAAACTTTTGTGCTGCCAGGAGAAAGTTTATACATGTAAACTTTACTGACTCATAGTGGAAAACAAATGAAAAGTCAACATTATTTTTCTTTTTTTGTTGTCTTTTGGAAAAATTTGAGCATTGGCTCTGCAATATTAGAATTGTAGCCAAACTTCTTTGATTTGAAAGAATTCACAGGGCACGTGCATCTAGTTAGGATATCACTCCAATGAATGAAGGAGGTGACTGTTCCTCAGCTTTGTAAGTAACGCTGCCAGTAACTCTGAATGCGGGGAAAAAAAAAGAACCAACCTTTTCCCTGCAAAGGTATTTTCACCTTCTAGCAGATCTTATATTTACTTTACATAGAACAGGAGGTATTTCTAATCTGTAAAAATGGTTTTTGACTGACACCTGAAAGGCTGTTGTCCAAGTGTTTGAGTACTGTATTTTGAAAAAGAGCAAGGGGTGCTTGGATTACTCTTGAAGTTGTTGTCATACCCATTTCCTCATGGAAATAAAGTCACCCTTTGAGGTTTGGCACATACTGTCCTTGCTAAGGTACGGAGAAGTGTTGGATTTCAATAGCTTTCCTCTGAAAATACTCCAACGTGCTGTGTGTTTTAACAATACCGTTTACTCAGAAAGAGAACCTGATTTGGGGAATTTCTCAAAAACAGTTTCAGTGTGAGGTTTCCCAAGCAATGAGAACAAACCAGTTAATGTAATGAGAAAACTATCTTGTTACGCTGTTTTGGGAGGTGCTTTTTGCAAGGTGTGAGTCCAGGGTCCCTCAGGCTCACCCTGCCAGCTCTGACTGAGGAGTGGGTTCCCTACAGCAGTCAGCTGGTGGCAGCAGCAGAGTTTAAGGAGTGATTATATGTGCAAAACCCCAATAGCCAGAGATCTTAAAACCTTTGAGAGAAAGCAGCTGTTTTACAGTTTCTGCCACTACCTTCCCTTTTGTTTATTATTTTCTTTCTTTCTTTCCTCCTGCAGAATTCACCCTAGCCTTACCAGAAGGAGAGGCATTTTGATTCTGCCTATACTGTTAAGCCTACAACCTCCACAGACTGGAAATCTTGCTGTTTCATTGTCATCAGCAAATAATTGTGTTCTCTCTTTGCTTTAGCAAACTGGAAAATGGAAATGAAGAGAAATACAACAAAGTTGTTGCTGTGGCTGTTGATGTTCTTCTCTGATACTGTGCCATTCAGCTATGAGAAATCAATGAGAGAGCGAGCTATCAAGCTGATGCAAGACACACGTTTAATCGATGGGTATATAAAATATGTTCAACTAAACCCTCTTTGTGAATCCTGACAAATGAGGAGGAAATGTTCCTCAAGTGTGTTTGGACGAGTAGAGACATAGGCTGTTACTAGCACATAGCAGTTAGTTACTGTTGCAGTGATTTATCCGGAAGGAATTTTGGTTCATAGGGTATTTACTATAGGATCAGGTTATTCTAAATGCATTTGTGATTTTCTCGTCAGATTTCGCCACTTAATTATTGTTTCTGTTTACACAATGTCCTTGTCTCTTTCCTGTAATTTAATGGCATCTTTCATTAGCAACGACTTCTGTGCAGAGCTAGAAAGCAGGCATCATTTACAACGTGAAGGAATGATGTCTGTGGTGAGTGTATTTTGACCTGGGAACACAAACACTGATTATTCTAGCACAGGCAGCACCGATTATTCTACCACAAGTACTTGCTTCTAAGGAGTATGGTGGCTGATTTCAGTTCTTCCAATCCTTCAGAAACAACAGGGGGGAAAATAGATATGGAAACACAACAGCTGTAAAAATGGGAGAAGCAAAAAAAGTTTCTTGGTGTCCTAATAAAGAAATAAAGCTTGTTTGCAAAGGAAGGGAGACTTTTAAGCATATGTTACTGCAAGGATTATTGGCAATTACTGGTCTAAGGGACTATGAACAGTGGAAGAAATTACATTTGGGTTAGAAGGGGAACAACTTATTTATATCACAAGCCCTATTTGTTTTCAATTCTAGCCACAATGACTTTGTACTGCGGCTAAGAATACTTTACCAAAATAGACTCAGTGGTGTCAACTTAAGAGAACTCAACAAGACCCACACAAACCTTGCTAAACTTCAGGCTGGTTTTGTGGGAGCTCAGGTATGTACTGCCATAGTTGTGAGTATGAGAACATATTTTTACATTTGCCTCCTTCCCTTCCCAATCAAAAAAGTACTCCTGGCCTTGATTCTGGTTCTTTCGGTTGAAAAAGAAAAAAGCATGAAACTGAAAAGCCACAGGCAATTTTCCATAACATTTGTGTTTCAAAAGTTTGTGTTTTATAATCCAAGTACCCTTAACCCAAACAGCGGCATTTGTTTTGTGATAAGTAAATTAAAGTAAACTTACATCCACTTTCCTGCATGTACTGTGGAGTAGCTGAGTGTGTCAGGAGGCTTTAATCATGTCTGGAGCAGATGCTCTTGCCTTACATCATAACTCTTCTTTTGGGGGGAAAAAGTATAGTGGCAACTCCCTTGTAAACTGTAGGAAATTATTTTGGTCTCTGCTCATGAACTTCACTTTTAGAAATGAAAGTCTCCAAGTTGAAACACAAGTTATCTAGTTGTCAATGTCTCTTTCAGTTTTGGTCGGTGTATGTTCCTTGCAGCGCTCAGAACAAGGATGCTGTGCGTCTGACCTTAGAGCAAATTGATGTTGTCAAGAGGATGTGTAACAGCTATGAAGAGCTTGAACTTGTGACAGCTTCCCAAGGTGATGCTCTTTCTTGTAACAGGAAATTTTAAAATAGGATTGCAGGAGGTATCTGCAAAAGGCAGAGGGCTGCAAGCAGGCAAGTTACCCTGGTTTAAAGAGTAAATTTAACTTCAGTTTTTCCGCTGAACCACAATAACTGACTCTGTGCACAGTCCTGGCACACTGCAGTCATGAGAAAATTTGCCATTTAAACATGCACTAGTACACGCTTCTGTTCTATGAAAATGTCAGTATTATTGCTTGCAATTTATAATAACAATTGTTGCTCAGTAGTGCTGGCTTCTCATCTGTCATGAAATTACTTTGGAATGATCTTTCTTTGCTGTTTCCAGGCATCTCTGACAGTAGAAGGATCGCGTGTTTGATTGGAATAGAAGGTGGTCACTCCATTGACAGCAGTTTGGCAACACTGAGGATGTATTATGACCTGGGTGTTCGTTACATGACTTTAACACATTCCTGCAATACACCTTGGTAACTAATGTGCATATTTTTATGTGACCGCCTAATGCAAAGCGGTGGCAGCTCCAAGATGGGGAAAATATGGATTCAGACACAGAGTTCACCTGTGAAAGACCCTGAACCAAGTCCAGGATGACAGATTTTTGGGGTAAATCACTTGCCATATGTCAAGTGGGAGACTGAAGGATCTGTTATGTAGAAATGAGCTCCGTCCTGGCCGAAACCAGGACTGCTTGTTATGCTGACAATTTGGGAACTTTTAAACCTTGTTAACAACAAAAGGATGGTAAAATTGCTATCCCCTTTGCTTTACTAGGAAAGTTACATAGGGCAAAACAGGCCAAAAAAAAAGTACTAAAAAGGCATATGATGTAGATAAGAGGGTAAATGGTATGTAAGAACTCAGCAGTCAGCAGCCTTCAACACTGTTCTCTCTGCACTCAGAAGTGCAGATCCCATATGCAGCTAGAGAGATGGGTACTTAGTTCCTGTATCAGAATATTAGCAGCTACTCTTTGGTGGATTGACAAAATTCCTTCTTGTACTGACTCAGGGAAAGGGAAATGGTGTGCAGAGAGGGCTGAAAAGCAGACTTTCTGGCTGACAGGTAACTGACATTTCAGTGTATCTTTGTTCTTTGATGAAGGTTTGTTTAATCAGAAAATTTCTGACAACCACCTCTTTGCTTGTCTTGCATTGCTGCACAAACATACAACAGTCCTGAACCTGAAGGTATAACGTCCAGAAAACAGTTATGAACATAAAAAGCACTGTGCGAACAAGATATATATTCTGTAGCTCATTATCCCTACATTTGTCTATGTGAGATGGTAATGACTTTTCTTGCGCGTAGCTGTCAGTTGCTGATACTGTAGTCTCCAGAATAATATGATGTTTCTCCTCCCTCGCTTCTCTTTTTAAGGTCTGAATCGTCATCTAAAGGAATACACAACTTTTATCCTAGTGTTATTGGTCTGACTGCATTCGGCCAAGTAAGGTTATCTTTTGAATGATATCTAAGCAATCTCTCATGCAACTAACAACTTCTGGCCTTATCTTTTCAAAAGCAACTTGTCATTAAAAATTAATTACTGGAAGTTCTTGATCGGTAGGAGGCGATCAGGGTTCAGTAAAGCCAAATTCTCTGTGATGTTCCTTAGGGTACAAGAAGTGCTAGATTTAATTATAACATTTGTTTTAACATAGATCAGATGTATGAATTAATATGCGGAAGTAGTGGGATGTGAATAACAGTTCAGATTACTTATTTCAGATTGACTAAGCTTTCTAAGTTTTGAGCATGTGGTGGTGTGCTCGTTAATTGCGAGTGAACAAATTACTATTAAGTTAATAGGTAAATAGAAACCCATATAGGCACGGCATGTTTAAGACTAGCTGACAGCTGTAGAATTTATCTGTCTACGTATATTGGCTAAACGGTTTCCTTTAAGGAAACTTAATACTGATACTGTTGTCTGTAAATCTGTTTTAGGAAGTGGTAAAGGAGATGAATCGCCTGGGTATGCTGATAGATTTATCTCATACTTCATGTTCTACAGCAAAAGCTGCACTGAGTATCTCAAAAGCACCAGTAATTTTCAGCCATTCCTCAGCATTTTCTGTTTGTAATCACTCAAGAAATGTACCAGATTATATCCTCCGGCAACTGGTGAGCGATATGGTTTTTGGTTTTTGGGGTTGTTTTTGTTTATTTGGGGGAGGGTGGTGGTGGTGGTGTTTGTCTGTTTGTTTTTGTTGGTTTTGGTTTTTTATTTTTGGGGTTTTTTTAATAGCAATGTTTGGCTAGTCTGAGGCAAACTTGCGCATTCAAGTCATGGTATTTACTTTTCACCCTCTCATCTATGAATTGGATTTATAAGCAGATCCCTGAGCAGCAAGTTACGCATTTGTATTTTCTTTGGGTTGTGTTTTCTCTTTGGCTACAAAAACGAAGCATTTGCGAATACTTTGAAATTCTGGTTCAGTTTGTTTGACATAGTCACTGGCATGCTGCCGATTCAGGCTACATGAGAATATAATGAATCCAGGGTAAAGGACAGAGAGGCAAAGCCTTGTGTTTCCATCTGAGCTTTGACTTAGAGTGTTGTTATGCTCACCGATGGATAGATGTAGAAGGATCTATATGAGATGCCCGTGAAGTTTGCAGGACACATGAGTGTCCACTCATCACCTGTCTGTCTCTTCCTATCTTTCAGAAAAGGAACAGGGGAATTATCATGGTGACTTTCAATGCAGATGTATTGGCCTGTGGCAGAAAAGTTGTTCATGTTTCTACTCTTGCAGGTTTGGAGTTAATATACTGTAGTTTTTGTGGGTGGCTTCTATGAATTTCCAGGTGTCCATGTCATTTTTGAGATCATGTAAATTATACTGCTTGTTTATTCCCTTCCACACCTTACCCCAGCTCTAGGTATTTTTGGAGCTAATATTCATTACAGGTTGCCCAGAGAGGTAGTAGAAGCCCCATCCCTGGAAACATTCCAGGTCAGGCTGGACGGGGCTCTGAGCAACCTGATCTAGTGAGGTTGCCCCTGCTCATTGCAGGGGGGTTGGACTAGATGGCCTTTAAAGGTCCCTTCCAACCCAAACCATTCTATGATTCTATGATTCATTAAACAGTAACAAGAAGTACAAGGTGTGTAGCTGGAGGACATGATGCTCCCAAATGGAGCCAAGAACCATTAATTCCAAAGTAGTTGTTACTTTCTGGAAAGCATCTTAAGCCTTTGTAATTAAGAGTGGAAAATAGAAGTATGTAATGGGTAATGAAAAATCTGTTGGTATATGCGGGCTATTTGTTGGGAATTAATGTGCTGTGATGATCATGTCTTTTTCCTCATTTGCATCTCATCAGCGTAGCTGTTATTTTGAAGATTGCTGCCTGATGTGCTTAATAACAGATAGCATCTATTTAAGCATCAGTAAATATCCAGAATATGTCAACTGCATTATTAAATTTTAACCTGTATTATCAGGATATCTTTTGACTTTTTTTTTTAAAAGGATTTGATTAAGAATCCATGATTAAGGAGAACAGCCGCCTAGTGCCAATATGTCTGAACTGTATTATTTCTTCTTCCTGTATGCTTAGATATTGTTTTCTTTTATTTTCTTTCAGATCATTTTGACCACATAAAGAAAATTGCAGGTTCAGAATCGATAGGAATTGGTGGTGACTACGATGGAGTGGAACGGTTAGTAAAATTGTACATACATGGACATCTGCTCCCTAAATTATGAAGGTTTTGATTCCTTTTGGGGAAAAAAGAAGGCAAACTAAAAGAGTTGTAGAAAGTTGTCTTGTGATGAGTACTAAAACAAGTTTTATGAAAGAGGGGCACAATGATTCATTTTTAGAACTGTATGAAGCAGTGCTACAAATGTGGAAATGGATCCTAACGCCCTGTGAACGCTGCAATTGTGTGTTCTAGGCAGTGATTCGCGCATACAAAAACAGTGATAGAGGATGCTTTCCTCCAGAGGGCAAAGATGAATGACAGAAAAGCTGCCTCAGCCTTTAGATGGTAAATGGGTTAGCCCAGGAAGATGCTGCAAAACTTTCTTCCACTATTACTTTATAGTGGGGAAAGCCCAAAGTGTTTTGGGGCTGGGAAACCACTCCTGCTTTTGGGGCTTGGGAAGTGTTGGAGGCAAGCAGAGCATAGTGAACAGCCTACAACGTAACCTCTCCTGCTCGCTCCTGGGCCAGTGGTGTTATAGCACAGGAGATAAACGCAGATTGGGTGACATTTGCTGGCGTAACCCTAAACCTTTTTTTGCTTTTTATCTTTCTGTTGAATCTTCATCTCCTCCTTTTTTTTTTTTCTGGGGCCAGACACACTTGGGTATGAAAGTCACAGTCAGACTCATGTCTGTAAAGCAGAACCACAAAAACAGTGTGTCAGCTCCCATGAGAGTTAGCTAGTCATAGCTCTGAAACTATAATCTCCAAAGTAAAAACACAGTTTGCAACAAAAGGACATCTTTTATTGCATGCATTTTTGCAAACGCCATCCGTTTAATTGGTGGTGGACTTGTTAAGGTCCTAAGTCCTGGTAGAAAGTAATGGCACAGATTTCTTGAGATACGCTTATCACCACAGCTCCACAGAAAAGAAAAGTAACAGAAAATATTAGTTATCTCAAAGCAAAGTCCAAGACTCATGGAAATAAAATTTAAAAGAGCTGTTTA